>CM073549.1:6487500-8987500 GCA_037074615.1 Leucaena leucocephala
TTGACCAAGGGTGTGTTTGGATTAGCTTTTGGAGAATAGATTATGGGAAGAATAGATTTTGGAGAATAGATTTTGAAAAGAATAGATTTTGGTAAGAATAGATTTTGAAAATAGAGATGTTTGGATGATTAGTAGCAGAATCGCTTTTTATATTGGTAAATTACCAAAAAGGGTATGATTTGATTAAAAGTAAGAGAGAGAGAAAATGATAGAGAAAAAAGAGGAGAGAGAAAAGAGTGTAGAGAGAAGAGAAAGAAAAAAATAATACATATATATGTGTTTGAGGAAGATAAAAATTTATAATATTTACCTTAATTTTAATTTTTTCACTTAAATAATATTTTTTAATATAAAATTTTTGTAAATAATTTAAAATTTTATATAATAAATTAATATATGAAAATTTTTTCCCCATGGGAACCTGCAGCGGGAGCTTCGTATATATATATATATATAAAATTTCCCCAATGAAGCACAGAGAGAAGGAAAAGCGGAGGAAGGAGAGGAAAGTGAAAATGAAAGAGAAAAGGCAGGAGAGAAATGGAATAAACACACCCAAAAAATGAAAAAAGCTGCTGCCCCCAGATTCTGGCCAAACCTTGGTTTTGAAGAGCAAAACCATGGTTTGCTTTGAAACGGGATTGTGCCTGAATTTGGGGTGTTTGGCTGAAATATTTTAAAACCGTGGTTTACCCATAAAATCGATTCTGCAACCTCATAGCCAAACACACACCAAGTGGTTGGGCGAATAGTGGTGGCCCCTTAATCTATGAATTGTTGAGGACTATGCATCTAGCAAAATACATTTAGGTTTCATTGTTAGATGTGTTAAATGTGATTGGGAAATTTTGACTTTAGCTATTAAGTGTTTCTTAAACAAGACATACTTTATGCTATGTTGTTTAAGACTTTTAGATGATATTATTGTTTTTCTTTTAAAATTTATTTTTGAACTGAGGTGTCACAGTTTTATATTATTATTATTTGAATGCCTTAAGCGTTAGATAGAAAGTCTTTATGCTATGTTGTCAGGGGCCTTTTATGAGGGCCACTACAAAAGCCTATTATGGGGCCTACCAGTAGAATAATAAAAAAATAGGCTATCTTAACTGGCTTAAGCCAAAAAAATAGCTTATAACAGGCTACAGGTCAGGCTCAGGCTGGATTGTCACTTAATAGGCCTAGCCTGTTTCCATGCCTAGTTGGTCATGCTTTTTGGCTAGAACAATACTCCAACCACGTTTCAAGGAGCCATGAATGATATTTTTAGACCCTCCCTTCATAAGTTTGTATTAGTATTTTTTTTATGATATTCTCATTTATAGCTCTTCTATGGTAGAGCCTGTCGCTTATTTGGAAACTATGTTGAAGATTCTTCGTGCTCGGTGATACTTTGTTAAGATGAGTAAACGCACATTTGTTGCCCTTGAGTATTTAGGCCATATTATTGCAGCGGGCAAGGTGTCAACAGAACCCAAGATGATTTGGCTGTTGTAGATTGGTTAGAACCAAAGAATGTGAATAAACTAAGAGGATTCCTTGGGTTAGCTGGCTACTACAGGAGGTTTATTAAGGGGTTTGGAGAGCTAGCTCGTCCTTTGACTCTACTCACGCGCAAGGATGCCTTTCTGTAATGACACTAGAAAATAATCAGTTATGATATTAATTTAAGGATATATATATTTTCTGGCAGGGATATCACAAGAGGAATTGGTTGGCTGAGTGGTTTGAGACAGAGCAGTTAAGCTTGAGGTTGTTCGAATCCCAGCACGTGCAGAAGTAGGATTTTATTTTTTCCTAGACGTGTGAAATGACCAAACTGCCCTCCTGTCTATTCTTAACTTTCGTCACCTCTTCCTTCCTCATTTCTGGACCACAGACCCGAGAGAGAGCAGAGGAGACTTACTGGAAAGCTTCGTAACTTGTTTCTACTGTAGCTGCTATCATTCTCCGTCGTCGAGCTGCTGTCATAGGTCACTATCACTGTTGTGGTGATCTTCTCCACTGCTCAAAACTTGGCCGTAGGGGAGGGGCAGGTTGGAGTGTCTATAATGGCGCTTGGTCTTGTCAACTTCCACCGTCTAGGATACTGCCGTCAGTGCCATCGCCTTGCATGCTATTACTATTATCGCAAGTCGTCGTCGTGCTGTGACATTCCCGTTGTGGCTGTCATGACCTTTCCCGTTTGGTTACTGTAGCAGCTACAATTCCCAAAGCTCATTCTCTGTCTCTACGCAGATTTGTTATGATTGGGTATATGATTCATTTTCTGTCTTCTATGTTGTCCAAATACATGATGGATATGATGGTGAATATTGAATTGGTGTGTGCTGTGGAACCGTGGAGCTGCGTGTGAGTGGTTTTTGTGCACTGTAGCAACTGTAGATCTTCAACTTGCTTCTCTACCTCGGTGTAGTGTTGTAGGTAAGTGGTAAGTGATGGATCTGTCTTTTTTCCATGGTTGTTCATGGCTGTGAGCTGTGTAGTAAGGAAAAACCGTCTTCGCCTGGGGGTGGGTAGGTGTGCGTGAGTGATTTCTATGTACTGTAGCCATGTGATAAAGAAAGAGGGCATTGGACTCTGTTTGCTGTCATAATGTAGTGTGGGGAATGTTGGGACAGCATATGTGTGTATAGGCAGTGTAGCAGATTGAAAGATATATATATATTGTACCTAAGTTGCTGTGTTGGTGTAGTATATGTGTATGTATGAATGAAAGGGGTAAGGTTATAGTTTGAATCTGCAAGGAGAAGGATTAAACTAAAAGTAAATAGAAATTTATTGATGGAATTGAAGGGTATGGAGAAGTTGATGATTATACGTCTACATAAAGTGAGATGATGGATTTATATTTGGAATAATTATTGAAATATTGGTGTTAAGTTGAATGAAAAGAAAGAATATGAAATTGGGTAGACTTTTGAAATTAAATATGGTTATAAAGTTTGAAAATTTTCAAAGTTAAAGGTTATGATTTCATATTTCGAGTTAAATAAATGGTATTTGGTGCAAGAGAGGTGAATGATATATCCTGATGGAGTATTTTTATTTTGGGAATATAGGGAATTTAAGAGAGAATATTTTCGAAGAATATAGTAGGAGTAAGCTATAACAGAATAGAGCAGGTGAGTGAATAACATCCTTTAAAAATAATATTTTTACGAATGAATTGTTATTTGAAATGTTCTATTTAAAGTGTTAAATTTTAAGTATGATTTTCTATAGACATGGTTACATGATTTGATAGCTTTGAATTATATTATTGGTGTTCATTATAATTGGTTCGTTATATGATTATGCTTACATATGAAAACGAATAAAAAAAAGTTTTGAAAAAGACTTTGGTAAATGTTATACTAAATTGATTTTCCTGATGAAATACTTTTATGTGAATTTTACTATGGAAATAATTATTCCATACGAAGTGAAGAAAACTTTTGATAAGTTGTTTTGATGTTCATGCTAGGTTTTCGTAATTATGAAGTATTCTTTCTGAGAATTGTTGCATTGGAAAGTATTGTGATCATGAAATGTCAAATAGACTCCATGCATGCTGGAAATATTTTTAGAAAGGACTGAATACAGAATGTTGATTACTAATAATATTATTGTTAGTCCTTGGTGTACTATGGTTAAATCTGAGCTTGATGGATAATTGTAGGCCTCGTACTCATGCTGGATATTCATGGGATTCATTTTCGCGCCTGTTATTCGTAGGTCTTGTACCTACACTTGCTATTCGTGGGTTTTATACCTGCTCCAGTTTCGTGGCTTTGAGCCACGCATGTTTGGTTATTTACTCTCCTGGATGTGTGCCCACACCTGTTTCCGTTTTGTTGAAGTTTTATGGAAAAAAAATTGTTTTGAAATGATTGTTTTAAATGGATTTCCTGAAATAAAATGTTTATCAGAATATTCGTATTTAATTATAAAATGTTATGATTCACAGCGATGAAATTGTTTATTTCCACATTTTAAATTATATTTTTGGGATGTTATTCACGAGTAGATTATTTAGTCTTCAGATAGTGTTGTTGACCATATTCCTCTAGCTGAATAGTAAAGAGCCTTATTGCAGATCTGAAATAGTGCTTTTTGGGAGTATCTTCTTATAATGTAATTATGATTTTATGAAATACTTGCATTATTTTTTGAAAGGATAGATGCTCTACCTAGTCTATAAATGAGATTCTAGTTATTTTGAAAACGTGTGCAGGTGATTGGAAATATTCGCAGTACATTGTAGGATTTTCAAAAGGTCAATTATACAAAGACAATCCTGCCAAAATTCCTACATATAACTTGTCTTTTGATTAAAATGTAATATATATTATGATTATTGTTTTAAATATTTTATTTAAGATTTTAGGCTTTAAGGAATATGAATTTATTCATATTCTGTGCCAGTCATGGCTCGAATTTCGGGACATGACACTTTCAGTGGTCAAAACTAACCGGCATCTCCTTCTAAAAGCTGAAGGATACCTTAGTTTCAACTCCAGTGCTCGCTATGCCAGAATTTTCTAAGGTGTTTGAGTAGAAACAGATGGGCGTAGGGTAAGGATAGGGGCTGTCCTCATGCACAAAGGGCAGCCACTTGCTTTTTTCAGTAAGGTATTAGCCCCTCAACATATGAAGCTCTCAATATATGAGAAGGAGTTGTTGGCTGTGGTACTTGTAGTTGACAATTAGCACCAGTATCTAGAGAGGTCATGCTTTATGCTAAGGTAATACTCTCCTAATCTCTCTCTTTATAAGAATCTCATAAAGATAGAAGAAAAGAAATTAAGAGAATCTTTGTTGTTCACTCTATAAATAACCCGTGTCATTCCTCAGGGCCAATTGGCCAATATATAATCACTTATAGAGCTGTTTTTGGTATTTTTCTGACATGAATATATGACAATAAAAAGGAAAATTGACTGCCACTACCCCTAATGCCTCTAAATGTGTGTAACCCACTTATTCCTCAACTAACACAAAAGTAGGAATGATGAAAATAGATAAAAAGAAATAAACAAAAAATAGAAAATTAATGATTTGTTGCGGGATTTTCTCTTGCCCGTTTAAGCCTTCTTAAGTAAGTCATTAGTGGCTTAGTTAGGATGCTAACACTTTAGCATTCGGACAAATTAGAGTCTTAAATATTTGTTGGGGCAGAGCTCAAAACACTTTTTCAAATGTATTGGATGGCTAAACTCATGGGATATGACTATGAGATCCAATACAAGAAGGGAAGCGACAATTCTGTAGCTGATGCCCTTTCAAGGTTGTATGGTTCACAAATTCAATAGATGACTCTTGACACAGTTTTCCCGGAGCTCTTAGACTTGATAAAAGGTTCTTGGGAGGCTGACTCGATGGGGCCAACAATTTTGATAGACATTAAGCAGCGAGCTGATGGTCTCATGGTAAAAATTTCATGGGATAGGTCTATTTTGAGCAAGAACAACAAAATTGTAATAGGGAATGTTACTGCCACTAGACAGAGAAATCTTAAATGGCTCCATTCTAGTGCTCAAGGGGGCCACTCAAGGATCAATTCAACTTACCAGGGGTTCGTAGCTTGTTTTGGTGGAAGAACCTTCATAAAGAGGTAGAAGATTATGTGAAAGGCTGTGATACATGTGCTAGATGTAAGTATGAGACTATGGCTTCTCCGGGCATATTGTAGCTACTTCCTATTGCACGCAAGGTTTGGGAGAGTATATCCATGGATTTCATCTAATGCCTTCATAAATCTAATGAGGAGGTGATTTGGGTCATAGTTGATTGTATGAGTAAGTATGCTCATTTTCTTAGTTTATCTCACTTATTTACAGCTTCTTCTCTTGCTCAAGTTTTTCTTGATCAAGTATACAAGCTCCATGGTGCAGTGGGGAGATCATAAGTGATCGGTACCCCATCTTCATCAGCAAATTTTGGAAAAAGTTTGTCAAGGTTTTGAAAATTGAACAAAAGTTGTCTTCAATGTACCATCCCCAAAGTGATGGGCGAACAAAATTTTTAAATTGTTGCCTGGAATCTTATTTGAGGTATATGTACTGGGAAAAGCCTAAGGAATGAAATCATTAGGTGTCTCTGGCTGAATGATGGTATAATACTACTTTTCACAATTCTACCAAAGCAACCCCATGTGAGTTACTTTATGGCCAAAAACCCTCAATTTATTCTCCTTACATTCCTAGATTAGCTATCATTGAAGCTGTGGATAGGAGCTTTGAACCAAGGGATAGGATGCTAGTTGTTCTGAAACACCACTTACACAAATCTATTAACACTATGAAATAGAAGGTAGATGCTAGAAGATCTTATCGTGATTTTCAAATAAGCCAGTGGGTTTTTCTAAAGCTACAACCCTATAGGCAAGTTTCTACAGCAACTAGAAGCACTCAAAAACTAGCTCTTAGGTTCTATGGTCCATACAAGGTGATAGAAAAGATTGGACCCATAGTTTACAAATTAGAATTGCCTCCTGAGTCCAAGATTCACCATGCGTTTCATGGGTCCTTGTTGAAGCTATGTCTAGACCATCGTGTTAAACAAAGACACCCTCCTGTTGACTATCTTATTATTCCTAGTTCTTAATATCTTGAAAAAATATTGGCCCCTAGAGTTGGGGGAAAAATAAGCACATTATCACTAAAGTTTTGGTACATTGGAGGGGATACCCAGAAGAAGAAGCTTCCTAGATTTCTCTATACAACCATTGACGACAAGGGTTGTTTTAAGGGGGTATTGTTATAAAGGATATGCAATGATTAATATAGGAATTACTGTTTAGTTTTACTGTTATACATAAGTAATTACTGTTGACCCCTAGTCTATAAATAATCAAAAAAACCAGATGTAAGGGAGATTATGAATGACATTATAGTGACTATCCTCCTTTTCCCAGAGTTCTTCTATCTCTCGTCTACCTCTGTCTCTTCTTCCTTCCAAATTCCCTCTATCTTCTCTCTTCTCTCTCATTCTTGACCAAGAAACACAACAGAATACTTCTACATAACATTGATAACACTTATGAACAATCCAATATTAAAGAAGCAAACAGTTGACTAAAGTCTAAAATGTGGCAAGGCAGACAAGAGGATGCTACAAATCTAAAACTTTCATTACCATATTTTATAGCAAGACCCCAGTACCAACCCAGCCAATATCTCCCCAAGACAACTTCCTCCTAAATACAAACAGCATATTTGTAGTGAGACAAAAACAAAGGTGGATCTCATTTCACTGAATAAATATAAGCCATTTGTTTTTAGGACAAAATTATGTTCTCTAAGTCATTTTACTCACAGCCTTCATAAAAGAAAATCTCATATTGAGCCAAGTTAATGCCAGTTAGATGAAGGAAAGATCTTTTTCTTCTTTAGAATTTTCATACAGCAGAAGATTTAGAATGCAGTAGAAAATTGTGGACTATTCAACATACCCCTTTAGAGAAATACAATCAAAACAATTATATAATGTCATACTTGTCACGGGGAGAACGATCAGGTATTGTGGCTATTTCTGTCCCGGGGAGATTGCACACATTTCTTGTATATCTCCTAATACAAATGTTCCTTTTACTGCCAATTCTGCTAGCCCCAAACATTAGTTTTCTTTTTCAAGTCTTGAAAATACTGATATAAAACTAAGGGCACAAAGGCATTGGAATAGTGTCATCCAAAGGGAATATACAAAACTACAGCTTGATAAACTCAAATCACCAAAAAACATAAAATGGGATTTATGACAGGGAATACCATACCTCAAGGATCAATATTGGCAATCTGGGGTTCAATCAATGTCTTTATCTCCTTATAAATTTCTTCCACAAATTCCCTGAGATAACAATGCATAGTAGGTGTATTTAAGCTTAATCAGTAAGAACATAGGCTATATGTGTATGATTAGAGAAGCCACGTAAGCCCTAACCCTAAACGTACTTTGTGGTTGAGCTTGTCGGTGATGTCTGGCCCCTCAGAAACAGAAGTTCCTTTAGGTACTTTGAAAGATTTCCTCTCCATGCCATTGCTAACCTGGAGGCTAAAATCTAGAGTATGAGAAATTAGACCGAAGGAGTACAATAAAAATTTAGACGCCGAAAAGAGAACTCATTATCAGAAATCAGTATCCAGGCAAAGATTAAACAGATTTGCGCCTCGATCCTGAGATAATTAGACCGACGGAAGAGAATAAAAAATAGAAGATATTACTGAAATTAGAATGAAACAGAGAGAAAAATAACATATAATAAGAAACCGAAGGCTCCTTCAGGTAATTTGAAAGATTTCCTCTCCATGCCATTGCTAAACCTGGAGGCGAGTATGAAAAATTAGTCCGATGGAAGGGACTAAAAAATAGAAGATATTACTGAAATTAAAATGAAAAATAAGAAACCGAAGCTCTTTCAGGCACTTTGAAAGATTTCGTCTCTATGCCAGGGGAGTATGAGAAATTAGAACGAAGGAAGGGATTTAAAAAAATAGAAGCTATTACTGAAATTAAATTGAAAAAAGGAGAAATAGAATAGAAGTGATACAGAGAAGACCGAGCTCTCCGTCACTTCCCCAATTGTTCTCTACGTCTCCTCCATTCGACCGTTTGAGCATCTCACCATAGGCCGTTTGAAATTTTGATGCTCTCCACAGACGACCTTGCATCTTCCGTTTTAAATTTGAAATCAAAATCAGGATATATCATTTTGGACCGTTGCAATGTGGCGAGAATGTTTATGGCGTTAACCTTCGACCGTTGAGCATCTCGCCCCTCGCAATGAGTGTGAAATTTCATCTAAAACTTTTAAATGTTTACAAAATTACAGGAAAAAAAAGAGTGAGAAAACCCAAAAAATGTTGCGTCTCCATAAAAAATAGAAAATACAAAAATCATTATTAAAAATAATAAAAATCATTTTTTAAGTTAATCAAGATTTTTATAAGTTTGTTTTCAAAATAAAATCTACAAAAATATTTTTTTACTAAAATCTTACAAAACTTTTACTTTTTAGCTTTCTTTCCCTTTTTTTATAATGTTAACTTTCTTATAAAATTATATCAAGTAAATAATTATTTTCAATATATTTTTTTAATAAAAACTTCTATCATACTAGAATTTAAAAAAAAATAAAAGTCCCTCGTCAGCCCAAAAAACTTATTCCTTATTTTTTTTATAATTAAAGGAATGAGTTAACATGATTTTGAAGTTTAAAAAGAAATATAAAGAAAACTAAAGAGAGGTGAAAGATTAAACAACGAGAGCAAATGAGAGAGCTTGAGAATCCGCTGCCGTTATTGGAAGAGAAGGTATCTC
Source organism: Leucaena leucocephala (assembly GCA_037074615.1). Classification (NCBI taxonomy): domain Eukaryota; kingdom Viridiplantae; phylum Streptophyta; class Magnoliopsida; order Fabales; family Fabaceae; genus Leucaena; species Leucaena leucocephala. The sequence goes on from CM073549.1 coordinate 6,496,801, forward strand.
CTCTCTTTGAGCATTCTCATTATTTTGTTACATTCTTTGATGCACTTTCTTTGAGGTCTGCTAGTTTGTCGCCTTGCGCCTCTGTCGACCATGGCTAGTCTGTCACTGGAGCTTTAGTAGTCTGTCGCCGAGAGTGAAGAGGAAGAAGATGAATAATGAACAACAGTCGTGGCAGTAGTCCATCGTATCTCATCTCTCGTCTTGTCATATTCAGTGGTCTTTTGTCAAAAATAAGAGGAAGAAGATGAATAGTGAACAACAGCTTAGATCTGTGCTGGCCATCGTTGAAGGGGAGAAGACGTTGAGCAGTTACAAGGGAAGAAGTCGTTGAAAAGGAGAGGACGATGAACAACTGTAGAATTTTTTTTATTTTTTTAACTCTATACCCTTTCTAATAATTTATTAATCATAAAAGTTATTATAGTAATAATTATTTAAACACTCAATTTTTTAGAATCACTTTTTGTCATAAACTCTTTTCCAAAAGAGCTCATCTAAAAAAAGGCTTTTCAATTTATTTATTTTCATAAACTCTTCTCTAAATGCCAATTCAAATAAACCCTAAATAATGTTCAATTTTGACATACAAAATCTCACTAATATTCTCCTAAGTAAGATACAGCCCTTTTTGGTTCCAATGTACAGCTTCAAGTTGCATTTTCTTTTTTCTTTGTTTAAATAAACCCAACTCATGATTAAATTACATTTCATACACTTACTTGGTAACTTTACAAGGAAACAACTTCAGGGGATCTGTACTCAACAAATTATTTCCTAATGTACAAAGCTTTTTACCCCTCAAAATGTCTGATTTTTCCGATCTTTCCTTGAGAAAATAGTCTAACTAAAATAATCTCATGAAGATGCTGCTGCAGTTTCTGTCCACAACTTTATTCTGCTAATAAAATCATCAACTGACATGGTTCCAAGCTCTCCTGCAAACCTTGATCTAACTGTAACTGTATTTGTTTCCACTTCCTTTTGACCTACTGCCATCAATGGAATCTTCTGCTTCTCTGCATTTCTTATGAACTTCGGCAGGCGCTCTCCATGGCAAAATTCGGGTTGAACTCCATTTGCTTTCAGTTTGTTGGTCACATCATTGCTGTATCCAAGCTGTGTGAAGATACAAATATGCCTTTTTGGTTCATAGATAACCTATTGTTTCTCACCCCATAGAAAGGACAAAGGCATCTAAGCTTATGATCTGCCTAGATAGAGATTTGACTTAAATACACTATTATTGATCTAGCAGTAAGATGAAAAATAGCTTTAAAATTTAATGATGAACGATGACCAGCATCATATAAATAATCAATTGGCCTGTTTTGTCCTTTTGCCTTTATGTGTAAGTGTCCCCTTTCACTTGTCATAAATATCAGTTTGTCTCTACTGAATAACAGGCCTCAGGGCTCATCATTACAGATCATACATGGCGTAGGATGCGAAAACAGCTTAGATTTGAAAACCACACTTTAGGAGCAGGGTAGAGGTCAAAATAACCAGCCACTCCAAGTAATCAGGCTGAACTGATTCAATTACTATATCATGTTGATGGATACCGGTAGAGAGAAAGAGGTAAGAAGAGAAGAGAGACAGGGAGTGATCGAGAGAGATAGCTGTATAGTGCACTGAGTATTACTCAAAAAACATCGCTTCTGATTAAAAGTCATCTTCCTTATACAGGCTTATAACTCCTAAACCTTCTAACGACTCCTTTATTACAACTACCGTACACATGTTAATTATAAATTATACATCACATGTCTTAATGAAAACAAATAGTATATCATTCAAAATTATGAACTTTTATGCATAATTGAGTTATCCAATGATGTTCTAGATAGGCTAGTAAATATTGTTTAATCATTCTCTTTAATCACAAATACTTTTAGTTTTTACATACTATGATTTCCATATATTGCTATGTGATGTATAGTTTTTTGAAGAAAAATGAAAGCAATTGACAACCAATTCAATCATTGTTGGACCAGTGAACCACCCGTGTTACCAATTCATAGATTTAACGGTTTTGAAACATTAGAAATTAAGACTATATGAAAGAATTGATAGAATCACCAAAGAACTTACAGAAAGAGACATAAATAAATAGCTAAAAGCTTAATTACCTGGGCATCGGTAACTGGTAAAAGTCGTGCTTGTACTGGAGCAAGCCATAATGGAAAATCACCAGCATAATGCTCTATCAGAACGCCAAAGAATCTTTCCAAGGAGCAAGGAACTCTTATTTTAGAAGTATGTCAATAATATCACTATGAAAATGTTAAATATAGAGCAAACTCGCCTTAATTGTTAAAAATCTAATAATGATAGTTAATATTTTTAACAGTCAAAGGTGATGATATTGCTACTTTCTTAAAACTTTCAGAGCGATATTATTGATCTAAGAAAAATTTTCAAATGCATACACTACTTCTACATAAAACTTTTGGGACAAAATATTTTAAGGTGTTGGACACACCTAAAATACTTCAAAGTGCTATATCAACGTTAAGCCTAGAGTATATATATATATACACTCACCAAAGTATTTTCTCGGGATAGTACAGTGAAGGATTGTATTTCCATTATTTCTTTGCCAGACTGAAGGTGGCAACATGGAATCAGAATCATGACCCTTGCAAAGTGAATGGAGATAAAGGCAGGTTGATTCGTGACCGTTAAGAGTAGCCGAGAAGAGGGCGTCTCTCCCTTATTGGTAGAGAAATGTTATTTAAAGAAGACTATATATCTAAGTCATTATATATTTCTATTTTAAACGACCGCATCTAGATACTTAAGTAATTAATTGGCTACATTATTTTAGTGTCAAAATATTTGTCTGGCGAGACTTTCTAGTTTAATTGTAATAGTGATTATATTTTTTTTATAATATTAAACAGATCATATTACTAAGTATCCTAATTTTAAGATTTATTTGAGATTTAGAGAAATTTCACGGGGCTTACACTATTAGATTAACTCTATATTAGTTATATCTTACATATATAGTCAACTAGTCATTCTTATTCTAATTATATGGTTTTTTTAAGAAAAAGTTTTTTGGTCTATAATATAAGGTATAATTAGAAATTAATTATCAGCACTCCTTCTAGAACGATACAATATTTAAAAAATTGTAATTAAATAATTTTCTTTAAAAATTATCTACCTAATACAATTGACCAAAAAATAATATAATATGTTATTATTTACGATATTACTAGTTAAAAATCAGCCGTTCCTTTACAAACACTCACATGATTATTACAAGATTATTGTTTTCTAGTAAAGAAATGTTATTTAAAGAAGACTATGAAATGTTATTTAAAGAAGACTATCTAAGTCAATTATATTAATCATTATATATTTATATTTTAAACTACCACATTTAGATACTTAATGGACTATGTTATTTTTTCAACAACAAAAATAAATCTTATCCCATTAAATAGTTTTAATTATATTAGTTACATGAGATCATTATATTCTATCAATATTGTTAAATAAATTGTAAATAAAAAAATCTCGCATAATAATTTTATTGAGTACTTTCTTTTATTTTCTCCAAAAACTTGATGGGCACAAAATATGAAACCTTTGATTCTACTGCAAGTGTATGGGTTGTATATCATGTAACAAATAGTAAGTAGAGTATTATTACCAAAAGGACTAAGAACTAACAAGTCGGGTGATCATCAACTTTACAGTTTCCCATAATTTGAGCATTAAAAAAGATAGAATAGAAATAAAACAATAATTAAATTCTAAACTACAATTAGAGTTAGTGTCGATTCTGGATGCAGAGAAGGTTTCCTAGGACAATTATTACTCCCCTTATTATGGATTATCTAAGTAATTACTCTATTTGAATTATTAATTAATTAACCCATAAAGTTTTACTCAATCAATTAATTAATACATTAATTTTTTTAGGTAGCCTAGAGTATTTACCGTCAGAAATAATGACTAATCCCCTTACATATAAATTTTTAGAAAGGGTTTTAGTGATAGCCACGAGACTCTCTCTATCTACACCACTAGAAATCAAATACTTGATTGGATACCTAAGAAACCCAGCTAATTAGCTAAATACAAACTGAGTTAGGCATATGGTTAATTTGCTCAAGCTCTAATATGCCTAAATCACTATATAAGACCATATAGCTCAACTTACCTCCTCCGAATGCGTATTTTATATTTTGGGTCTCAAATGTGTTGACTTGGGATCCAAAATCTAAATACATATATTGCAACCTTTTTGAATCTGAATCACTTTTTTTTTTTGGCCTTTTGAACACTTGACTGGTATGACGTAACGGCATATATAGAATCGCCTTCTAGGTTCATATAAGTAAATCGATGTTTGCCTCTGGCGCGCATAGAATACTCATGACGCTTGAGAAAAGGGCCAACAATATTTTTTGGCACTCCTATTGGGACCTATTGCCGAAAACATGCCATAGACTATCTCCTGTCTTTAATACTAGATCTATTAAACTAATTTAATTAGATTAAAAAAGTTAATTAAATTAATTAATATATCATATTTTTCCTAAAATACTCTAATAATAACAACTAGAAAATAGACATTTTAAACCGGTTGAAATTGGGCTTTTACACTAGATATTAGTCCGGTGTAGAAATAACCCGTGTAAAAACTCTGATATTCTACACCGTTTGTATACGACCGGAGTAAAAAATTAGTTTTTTTAAAACGGTTATTCAATACAACCGGTTTAAAAAGTAATATAAAAATAAAATAAAAACAAGAATTGAAAAACTCCAAATTCAAATTAGAGAAGCTTCTAAACTAGTGTTTCTATTAAAGTACTAAAATTATTTCCTTCTTTGTCACAAATCTGAAGGATGAGGAGAGTGATGAAGAAAAATAAGTACCTGTAAAACGTAAGAAGAGAACAAAAAAGAGGAAGAAAGAAAAATACAGAAAACCCATAATAAAAGAAACGAAAACTTGGATATATACATAGAAACGAAAAACTATAAACGTCGTCACCTAATTGAAGACATTACAAAAATATCGTCACAATTCCTTCGGGTTACCTGCTCAAAAGCAAACAAAAATATATTTAAATAGAACCCATAAATGAATGAAATAAAAACCTAGAAATGTTGTCACCTAATTGAAGATATCACAGAAATGCCGTCACAATTCCTCCGACTTGCCTAGTCAAAAGTGAACAAAAATATATTTAAACAAAACTCAGAAAGAAACAAACAAAAAAATAGACACTCACCATCGCAGATCTGGATCCTTTTCTTTGGTGAACTTTTAAAGGCGAGAACGGTAGACTTCAACAATAGAGAACAAAGAGCACATGTATGAGTCATCGCATATCTAGATTTTCTTCTTCAGTGAGCTTTAGACGGTGTGTTACGAAGACGAGAACTTCCTGTCACCATGTATTCTCCATTATTTGGTTTTCTCCATGGATGACGATGTGATTTGTGAAGATTTTACCTTTATTTATATCAAGTGTAAATATTGTACCTTTATTTATAAAAATACCACCGGTCATTTTTTTAAATCATTTTCGTAAGAACTAGTTTAAAAATGGGGCTTTAGAAAGTTTATTTTATAGTAGTGATCTAAACCGGACCTAAACACAAGTGCTGTAAAAATATCACTTACTAAACCGGACATAATTTCAACCGGTGTAAAAAAAACACAACTGCTGTAAAAATATTACTTACTAAACAGGACATAATTTCAACTGGTGTAAAAAAAAGACAACCGCTATAAAAACATCACTTACTAAACAGGACATAATTTCAACGGGTGTAAAAAAAAGACAACCGCTGTAAAAACATCACTTACTAAACCAGACATAATTTCAACCGGTGTAAAAAACACAACCGCTGTAAATAGTTTATCTTAATTACAAAAAATGCCACCGGTCACTTTTTTTAGATTGTCTCCTCATTGACCGGTTTAAATATGGGGCTTTAGAAAGTCTATTTTGTAAGAATAGAAGAAATGAATATAAAACAGATATCGGAGAAGGGTGATCATGATGAACTACTACGCATGTCTGAGAAGACTTGACATAAAATGGTGGGAAAGGATGCAGACGGAGTTCATCTAAGCCGGACTAAACATTTCTACATCGGTCATTATAACATTGGCTGTAGAAAGTAAACATCTAAGCCGGACTAAATTTTTCTACATCGGTCACAAGTATATACGTTGTAAATATTTCATATTATTTACAAAAATGCCACAGGTCATTTTTTTAAAACTGTCTCCGCATTGACCAGTTTAAAAATGGGGATTTAGAATGCCAATTTTCCACCAGTGAATCTTATTTAACTCTATATCTCTCCTTCTCTTACTTAATTATTATCAAGAGAGTATTGAGATAAACCAAAATATGAAATAGGCGAAATGCAATCTCTCTGTATTATTGATATTGCAAATGACCAAGTCAAATGCAGAGAATCATCAACAAGATGCAAAAGATAGAAAATAACTGACAAAGTTGCAGAATAGCAGAAGGAATGCAGAAGAAATATCAGAAAAGGAAGAAGAAATCAGAGAGACAAGCTGAGAAGGGAATCTTTCCAAATTCATGCTTGCCCTTTCTGCTCCTCCATTACCCTTCTTATTATGCCATCATATGCAATTTACAGGTGGTCCTGCACTTTCTGTTGCTCCTCGGTGGCAGCAATTGTAATTCTTCATTGGGCTTAGCATGTTGGGCTATATCTTAACTATTCACCAGTCAATTCATGACAAGTATCAAGAGATATAATTTGAGAAAAAAGTTGATAAATATAAAAAAAAATATTATATTTATGATTAAGATTAACTCCTAAATTAGGTTATATAGTATAAGAAGAATGACACTGGATCTCATGACCAACAGAATATTGCTATGCAGGCGTAACACATGAAACTGTCTAGCAATGCCACGTAGACGTTAAATCAGAAACCATACCATAATCAGAATGGCCTACCCAATGGCTCAGTCGATCCAGGAGACCAATGAAGACCAACCTAGAACAATATCATTAAAAGGCTGCGGCTGGCTGCAACAGTGTAACCATTCAGAAACTTCGAATGCAATAAACATGATAAGCTTAACTGATTTTTGAAGACCTCGCATGCCAGATGATGAGAATACAGATATCATCATTTGACAAGTGGCTAGAGATTCCAATTGACAATAAGAGTTATCAATAAACATCATTAATTCCACTTATCAAATATCTCACTTTAAATTGTCAACAAAGCATCCCCACTTGTCAAAATGAAAGTAAGATTACAATTGAAATCTGAACCCACATGTCCCTTCGGCACTTGACAATAGTTTAGAAATTTAGGGGACTTTTGAGTAAAAACTTTCTTACATAGGACCTAAGAGTAATTTTCCCTAGTAATTAACGTGTACATAAGAAGTCAAAGACAAAACTTGGTTTTTGAAAAATAATTGGCATATTGAAGAGCATGGTTAACACATTAAACACAACACAATTTGAAAAGAAATTCAAACTTTCTGAAAAAAACTAGTTATTTGGGGTCAAACACATACTTTTATGTCTAAAAATTTTCATAGACACAAACATGATAATTTTTTTTTATATATTTGAAATCACCGCACTCTTATTCTATCTTTATAAACTTGCAAAGTGATTTTGTTTTGGATAAAACTTGCAACAGGATTTTAGCATGGGAGGAAATGGTGTTTTAACTGCAAGGTTTAATTGATTTGGAGAATTAATATAAATCCAACAATAAAAACTTGTTTCATTTCTTTTCTTTTATCATCTTCGTTTCTTTCTTCTTCTTTAATTTTGGACATTGGTTTCTATCTTTTAATCTTGGCCATTACTTTGAGCTAACTGTAGTTATTTTTAACTAACTAGGGTTATTTATCTCCAACCATAGTTAGCTTTATTAAACTTATTTACTTTCAACCTTGGATAACTAAACTTGAGTTACCTTACCAAGGTTAATCTTCTTAACATGGTTAATTTTCTAATTTCTGTACTTAATTCTTTTTAGCAATTATTTAGCCAATATAATACTCCTCCAATTTTTAATATAAAATCTAGTTTATAGTATAATTTATACTATAAAATATATTTTATATTAAGAATCGGAGTAGTAACATAATTCCTCCATAATCTTCTTCCCCTTGTGTGACCAATTCCTCTCCCTTTTGGGCCCCACTTGGGTTTTCTTTATTCCTATGTAGGCATAATTACACCTAATTTTAGGCCTTTAATATAATTCTTTTTACCAATAGATTAGATCCTAGTGAAAGAGATTAGTTACTCACAACATGACGAATCAATGTTCTAATTCCTTTTAGGAAAAGTGTTTATATTTAATGACTGATAGTATCTCGAATAAGATTACATCCAATAAGAGTACACTTGTTACAAAAATTATTTTTTGGGCATTTCTCACTTTAAGAAATTGGCCAAATCCAGGTTCTTCTATTTTGAAACTTCTAACAAATTATTAACATAGAGTTAGTCTAATAGTAAAAAGTTAAGCTAGATTCCTCTAGGTCTCGAGTTATATTATTAGAAGAGACACTTATATTGGAAGAGGTAACCACAAATCTTAAAATTAGAATATTTGGTAAAATGATCGGTTAATATTATAAAAAAAACTTCTAACCAATTAATAATAGAGCAATTTTTATTTTTTTTTGGTTGCCCACCCGGTTCACCGGAGCTTTGCCCCGACTACATCCGGATCCGACCCGCGTCGCGCACCTGGCTATGGTGGGTGAGTCTCCCAACGGGGATTTTCTGCATACGCCAAGGCTCGAACTCGAGACCTCGCTTAAGCGATACCGAGCCGCTTACCGCTTAAAATTAGAGCAATTTTTTTGTTACAATAATATAGCAATTTTAATTATATTTTAGCTAGAGGACATCGGCCCAATAATATTGAATCAAGGCCCAACAACGATTTCTTCATTTATCTCTCTTTTATTCTTTCTTCCTTTTTCTTTCATTTTTCCTCCAAAAATGATGCCACATATGCTACCAGTACATGTTTAGTTTGAATAATATAAATAGTATAAGTTGATTTGAAGTAGAAGAGAAGAAAGTTGAAGTAGATGAAGGCAAGGACAAAGAAGAGAAAACGGGAAGAAATATTGCTCAAAGAATGGAAGAACAAGAAGTCCAATAAAGATGAGCTCTAGAAGGTATAATCTTTAATTAGTTTCTTAAACTTAATTTTTAGATCTCTTGTAAAATAGCAAAATGATGAGCTTCTCAAATTTAAATAATGTTTTTCAAATGTTTTATAATCTTCCAAAGATTTTTTTGAGTCAAGAATTGTTTGGAATTTCTCTAATCTTCGTTTACTGTAAGTGTTCTGTAGATGTTTACTAACTTATATTTGTTTATTGTAAGTGTTTCGTAGATGTTTACGAACTAGTATTCATTTACTATGTGTTTCTATCTCTGTAAAACATCATCTAAACATAACTTGATTATTCTCTGAACAAATCTTATTAATTCTCTAAGCCCTTATTCGTTTACCCATTTTACTTCAAAAAGTGATTTTGCTCTCTCTGAAGTTCTTATTCATTTACACCACTTTGTATTTGTTTGTAAGTTTTCTTATTTGAAAAAGTTCGTTTCTATCAAAACATTACTCGTTTACTAATTAGTATTCATTTACTCCGTTGTTAAAACTTGTCAGGTGAATAACTATAAAGTCTTAAGAAAAAAAAATTAATTACCCTAATTAAAGTTTAATAACAACTCAATTGATGACTTATATAAAAAAAAAAATTAAACGCTTTCCAAAACCGTAGATTTGAAAAACAAAAAGAAAAAGAAAGACCCGTACACAATAAAATTTTCATAATATTTTCATTAAAATCATAATTTTAATATATGCTATCCGAACACTCTCTAAAGAGAACAACTTCTGATTAAACTAATCCAAACACATCAAAAGTAAAAAAAAAAAAAAACTCGTACTGTGGGGCACCTTTCTTAAACAATCGTATCAGGAACTCGAATCCAAGTATTCTCATTGTCAATTGAAAAGAATAGAAGGTAATTTTTAATTTTCAAATTTAGAATGTTTAAACGATTTTAGATAATTCAGATCAAAATCTCAATCTCAATTTAGATCATTCCAAATAATTCTTTTACTTTGATATTTCTTGTTTCCAAATAAAACTAAAATAACATATCAGTGGTCACTGTAATTATAATTCCATAAAATTATGATTTACCCAAAGACACCATTTACATTAAAAACAAAAGACCTATGATGCCGTAGATAAATAGTTTTTCATCATCGTTAATTTAGGATAATCAGATTAAGCCAAAAAGAACTCAATATAAGTGAAATGATTGGGATGAATAAGTATAAATCATTATGTTAATTCTCTCTTTTAACTTCTTTCATTCTTATTTTAAATCTCATTTCTATCATTGCTCTGTTTTCGAACACTTTTACTATTTCATTGTTTTTGAGTTGGGAAAAAAATTGAGAAAAATTAAAGACATAGCCAATTCACCCCTTCTTACTTGCTATCTAGCTTTATACAACACCGATTTTGTCCAAGAAAAAGAGCAAGTTTAGAGAAGAAATAAACTGTATCGATTGAGGCATATAAACAAAGGTTGATCCAGTTGATAAGAAATTGGAAGACCTTATTTGTAGACAATCTGTAAGTATATCTGTAAACTTTCTGAAAGTAGAAGCATATCTTGGCCCTAATAAGCCCTTAGGACCTAGTTAACTTAAACTAAATAATTGCTAATAAAAAAAACCTGTATTGATTGGGACATGTAAAGGCCAGAATTATTCTTATGTAAAGGACGTATATCATGAGTAAAGGTAAATAGAGAAGTAAAGTAACAGAGTGAAATGAGTGAATAATATGATGAGTTGTATTATTACGGCAAGGTTGGCCAAAAAAATATTATTCCTGCAATGAGTACAACTATATATAAGCCTCTCTCCTGTTTACGTACTAAGTCTATTTAGGATACAACCTTATTAGTTACATAATTTAGTTCTACTATTGCATAACTACTTTATTACACTACCAATGAGCTTTCAATATAATTTTAAAACACCTTCAGACGATGTTTCCACATTTAGTTATATTTTTTTTTACTATTAGACAAAAATTTTGAATATACCAATTAAAAAGGAAACCAAAAGATAAAAATCAAAATTTTTATTTTTGGGCTTCAACTTCTGTTTGGCCTCAACCATATCCCTTCTGGTTGAATAAACAAAGGTATTAACATGAGGATGTGACACATCTCATTTAATTAATTGAAATAAAAAACAGAGATCTGTTGGATATTAGTATGCAGATGCAGTTGCTATATATGGTCATGGCCTCATGGGATCGGTCCCACAAAAGTCTTAAGGTTTCATACTTTTGCGTATACTGTCCCCAATAACAAGTTGCTCTAATAATACAAAATTTCTTCATGTGATCCATAAGTGGGGTTTGGTTTCATATTTTAGATAGTACAAATTCGAACTTTCCAAATTATAATTTTTTTCAACTAATATTTGTTTTCAAAAAGTAACAACATTTGAAAGATTTTTTTTATTTATACTTTGTATTTATTAAAATAAAAATATTGAACTAATATGTGTTAGTTTTAGTGGAAAGGACTTTGGCCTCTTAACTATGAAATCTCGAGTTTGAACTGTATAAATATAAAAAACCATTTAAGATATGTCCCCAATTGGGTTTGACAACATTCACATATGACACAACAGATGGTCATATAAAAAAATAAAAATATTGAAAATGTAATAATCAAGTTAAATCAACTCTATATCATGCAATCTTAATATCGATATCATTATATAAAGCCATTTTCTTTCATATGTGGCTAGCTTTGATACAAATACACTGACCATTTCTGTTCATGTATATACATGTACTCCTGTCTATTTTCCATGTTTAATTTATGGAAACCATTGTGAATTGGTATTTTTGAACTTTACCTTTGTTGTGTCGCTATCATTTATTTGTTAGCCATTCACGTATGCATCGTGGTTGATAAGAAATCAATTGACTCAACAGGAGTAGAGTTTGTCATTTTCTCACTTCCCACATGGGCAAGCTTAATATTGATGGTCCTGTACGTGGTACAGGGGAAAAATATATAAAAAAAATAGTTATGTAAAAGTAGTTATTTTAGCTTAATCAACAAATCTTCCAATTTAATTTCCATCTATTTATATACTTGAAGACAAATATCACTCGTTTAAATGATAGCGGTTTATGTGGAAATTGTTTAAATACCATGAAATATTTGTGTTTGTGCATTAGGGAGATTTGTTGTGGGAATGTCATGAAAACTAATTTAGCGAATATTGGTTTAATTTAGAGATATGAACTCCCCGCTAGTTTTAGTGATGTTTATGTATAGGATCAATAAAGCTAGTGAAGCAACGTAAGTTGAGTTAAAAAGTTAGATATCACATAATCAATAGACATTAGTCATATTGAAAGGGGTTTTGTGTGTGTTTGAATAGGATTTTAAAAAATAGTTTATGAAAAAAAAAAGATTTTTAGACCATTTTTAGAAAAGAGCTTTTGAAAAAGAATTTATAAAAAAAGTAATTTTAAATAAATGAGTGTTTAGATAGTTATTACCAGAAGGACTTTTGTGATTGACAAATTACGATAAAGGGTATGATTTTATTAAAAATATGAGAGAGTAGAGAGGAGAGATGGTGGAGAAGAAGTAAGAGTAAAATAGTAATTAGGTAGTTCATAAGCTCTTTTATTGTTCCAAAAGTTAGTCTCAGTAGCTTATCTAAAACATTAGTTTTAAACTATGGTTTAGTCCAAAAATCCTCTTGGACAAATATAGCTGTTTGTTTTAAAATTTCTTCAAACCAAAACTTGGGCCAGAAGCTTTTTAAAACCTTGGTTTAGAAAGTTTCCAAACAGACCCTTTAACTACTTAAGTGTGTGTTTAGATAGGATTTTAGAAAAGGGCTTTTGGACAGCTTTTAGAAAATATCTTCTGGAGAAGAGCTTATAGAAAAAAAGTGGTTATAAATAAATGAGTGTTTGGATGATTATTATCAGAAGGATTTCTATGATTGGTAAATTATCACAAAGGGTATATGATAAAAGGAAAAAAAATTATCTTCTGTGCACAGAAAAGTGACGCACTGTTCATCTTCCCATGTCCAGCGACCTCCAGCCAGTGAAGCACCGACGACGACGGACATGGACGAGTACCAACCTCTAGCAAGCGAAGCATATCCAACTAGCGACGAGCACCGACCTCCAATCGGCAACGAGCACCGACCTCCAATCGCCAACGAGCACCAACCAACATCATCACTGTGAACGTCTATCAACATCTTCTCAACATGTGACCACCATCTTCCTCTTGTCCTTCTTCTGCCAAGCAGACAGCGACCGTGGTGAGCAACGAGCAGCAGATGTCTTCGTAGATAAAGGAGAGAGGAGAGAGGAGAGAGTGTGTCAGAAAAAATATGGGTAAAATAGTAATTGGGTAGTCCATAAACTCTTTTATTGTTTCAGAAGATATTCCTAGTAGCTTATCCAAAACTATAGTTTGGTCCAGAAGCCCTTTTGGACAAATATGACTGTTTGTTTTAAAATTTTCTCAAACTAAAATTTGAGCCATAAACCCTTTTAAAACAGCGATTTAAGAGCCATCCAAACAAGCCCTAAGTATATTAATTGATCTAAAACTTAAATCTGCGTGAATATAAAAATAATTTTTTGAAAGTTATCTCAATTAAGCCCGAAAATACTCAAGTTTGGCAAAATCATATAGACATATATATACTCCTCCGGTCTTAAATATATGATCTAGTTTGTAGTATAAATTATACTATAAACTAAATCTTATGTTAAGAGCCCGTGGGGTATAAAAAAAAGAAAGTTAGAAATCATAGGGGATAGATATCGGTGCAGGATAATTTTTCAAAATCTCTGTAATTTTTTTTTTGCCATATTTGTAAAATCAAAAAGAGTTAGAAATCACAGGGGATAGTAATAATAAGAAGCATTTCTCTAAGAAGTTTCAAATTTATTAATCTCTGCCATGATTTCCCCTTAACTTTACTTAATTATGCTAAAGCTCTAAACTTATAAAATTGTTTGCCATCGGGTCCTTGCAAATTTTTATTTTATTCTATTTGGATGTTTCAGAGAGAGATTCTTTCTTTGTTTTTTTATTTTTGATAAATTGAGAGACAGATTCTAGGTTTATAGAATAAAACACCAGTAATGGACACGGATGTAGTTTGAAGACCCACCACAATAATGATAGGGCACTAAACCTAAAGACCACTACTTATAATTTCATTTGTGATGACTGATTACTCAATTTATATTTCGTTATTTATTATTTCATATTTTTAGTTGAAAAATTGGGGATTTCTTGTTCATTTTTTTAGTGAAAATACTCTATATGTACAAAATTTATAAAATATCAATACTTTTTGTATATACAAATATAATATATTCTTCTTACTAATAAAATTTGTAATGAGGAATTGTACTCCAATTTTCCCTAACTTAAACCTACTCTTTTGAGATTTAGATAGATTCAATTGTTTCTTTGTGTATGAATTGATTTTGATTCGCAACACTTTAGTAAATAAAAATTTATGGTGTATTCATATTTTGCGTTTAACTTAAAATATGAGCACCTCAAAACTGAAACAATCAATGATTTCACTTACTCTTCATTACAGTATATATATGCCATATACGCATACGCCTAATTTCAATTGCTTAAGTAAAATTGTAATTGACCAAATTGAGGGGGGGGGGACATTTGCCAATAACTAAATTCAAACTATTATATATGTTTATATACTTATACTATTAGGGACCCCTCTACAAGTAGCTCCAGGACCAGAACTAGCCATGAGCAACTCATATGGTGGAATTCCGGCCCCACATCTATTTCTCAAATTTGGATCTTTATTTCTATTCTCAATCTCCTTTTCTATTCTCTTTAATTCCATTGAGAATCTGTAGAATGCCTCTATGATTTCAGTGTCACCAAACCAATCTGAAAGATCCTTCCTTTCTCCTAAATACTCTTCTTCTGTGGAATGCTGTGAAAGAATGTTGACCACTGACAAAAACTTTGTGGTCTGAAACAAATCAGGCATTGAATTCAAAAGATACCCTTCTGGGTCCTTCATGAACTCTTTGTACTCTGATGAGCCATCATCTTCTTCTTTAGGTAATAGCCTCTTCATCAATGGCGGACGCATCGGGACGTACCCTCCATAAGGGTACTGCCCAAAGTTCACAGCAGAATGTTGAACTGATGCAATCCAAATCAGAGTTGTGAGAATGGAAATTAGGTCACTTGGAGTTGATAGTTTAGGCCACCAACTTGCATTTCTGTGATCTGCATGCCCTTCATTGATGACCTCACTGTACCAAGCTTGAAGCTCATTATCTGATTGAACCATGACGCCATCATGATAATAGTAAGTCACATATGTCCTAACCCAATTCTCTATTGCAAACCAAATGGGAAGCCCATCATTTGCATAAGGATAGTCCTCAATGAGCAATTTCAGTCCATAGGGTTTGGTTTGGTCAGGTTCAGCCAAGCCTCTGCATTATTATAAAGAGTTCATTAATCTTTATGTTCAGAACATCACGAATTGAATTAAGAATTCTCTAATTTTAAAGTTTCAGTTTAATCCCTTAATTTTATAAAATATCTTTTAGTCTGCTAATGCTATTGGGGCTAGAAGACTAAAAAGATAGTACTTTATAAAATTAAGAGACCAAAATGAATCATTGTGTGAAGTTAAATGACTAAAACATGTGAGTTTAGAATTCAAATTACCTTCTAATAAGATCGTTAGGGAGGGCTTCCATGTCGAAACGCCACCAGTCTCTGTAGGCAGCAGAAACAATGTGGTTACAGTATTTACCACAAGAGAAGTCAGATTCAATAATGCCTCCTGCATTGATGAGAGCTTCACGCGCTAAGGCATTTATTTGCAACGTGTCTTTCATATGAGGCTTTAGCAGTTTGAAAATTGGGTGCATCACACTCAATCGCCTATGAGCTGCTATAATAAACGGTTCCATGCATGCATGTGTCCTCAACCTGTAATGTTCGAAGAAAATGATTTCAAGTTAAGCCATTGAAGGTAAAAGTATAACTTTTGGTTATCTTTAACTTTATACAAGATTTCAATTTGGTCATTGATGAAATATCTTTAGTCCTTTAGCTCTAATACCGTTAATTTCAAATGATAATTTTTTGTGTCAATCTTTGTTATTTTTTTTTTTTTACAAATTGAACTTAATATATCAATATTTATAATATTTTGCCAACATTTAAAATTTTACTGTGCACATCCTTGGTTAACCGCATTAGGGTTATAAGACTAAAGACACTTTATAAAAACTAAGGGACCAAAATAAGATATTGTTTGAAGTTAAAGGACTAAATGTAGGCTTTTTGCCAAACAATAAATATCTCAAGCAAAATTAGGCTTAAATAGAAATATTTACCAGTGTTGGACAAGTTGGTGGACGCCGGAATCGTTGGAGCAAACATGTGCCTTGCCAAGTTGCCATAGCCAATAAGAGTTGGAATCCTCAGGAGGAGTTAGGACTTGTTTGGACAAACGATTTGGATATCCCTGTGGAAGACTGAGCTCAATTGCTATAGGCTTCAAAGTTCTAAGTCGGGTCAAGAAGAAGATGGTTCGGGTCGCATAAGCCTTCCGATCTTGTTGAGCATTTATGCCTTTGAGAAATGGCATATAAGCATCGTGATGATCCAATATGTATAACTTTTTCTCTTCCAATGCCTGTACCATAGAAAAATAAAACAATATTTAGACTGTAAACGTAAAAATTGTAAGTTTTCCTAAGCTAATTTTTTTTGTAAAAAAATAAAGACTTTTTAGGAAAAAAATGAATGATACCTTTTTTACAGACATTCCTTGGAGTTGGGGCAAAATGTGTTCCTCTTTGAGGGCAGACTCTTGTGGGCCATATATAGATGGATCCAGATCACTCTTTGGAGGAAAGCTCTACAAAATTTTAGAGGTAAGAAGTTAATTAGGATACATAAAAGAAATAAATATATATACTATACTTATTAAAACAACTTGGATTAATTAGATAAATTTTCTTTAGACTATTCTACTTACTTCAAGCCTTTTAATGCTTAAAGGGTTGATGCCAGCCAATGTAAGACGGCCAAGTTCCTCATCTCTTGTACAAAAGCCACTGTTATTTCCTGAAATTATTGATAATTGAGTAAGCACTTGAGACATTTTGCAATTCAATAGTTTATAAATGAATTAAAATTTTACAAAAATAATTAATTAAATTTGTTGAAATAAGTAAACATACCTCTGATAATGTTTGGAGTATTAAATTTGAGGTAGTCATCCAAATAAGATTGGATCTTATTGGTCACATCTTCACACTTCAATTCATGTTTGTAAATGCTGGTAACATCTGAAAGGTTCTTGAAAGCTCCACATTTGGTGACACAAGTTTTGAAGTAAGGAAGAAGATTCCGAGTTATTCCTTTTGTCTTTTCCACATCAAGAGCTTCCATTCTGATCTCATCAAACACTTCATCCCTCGGCACATATGTTGTTTCATTGGGTGCATTTACTGGCGTCTCAGCTTTCTGGTCTGTTGTATTTATGAATTCAAAAAAAATTCTATAAAACTTTATTTTACAATCATAAAATATAAAATTACACTGTTTATACAAGTTAGTGGGTAGCTTTATTTTTTATACTGTCCATGCAGTTTCATCTGAATCATGAAAAACATTGAAGGTATCATTTACTAGAATTAAGCAATCATTAAGAACCGGATCGGATGAGATCAGACAGTCAAATTGTAGATCAAATACACCAGTGGCTCGGTTTGGACTAGAAAACTGTTTTCATGGTTGAGTATGGTTGGATACTTGGATCTGAGATGAGCTGCCACTGAACCAGGACCCAGAATTAAACCGGGAACTGCAACAGGTTTTAGGTTAGATGGAAAAAATGTTGAATACATCAAAAACATTTTAAAACATTTGAATTAAGTTCTTGTTTGGTTTTTGCAGGATTTAGTGGTCCTAATCACTTTATGAAGTGAAGTTATCAGTGGGGTAGGATTGAGTACTCACCATAAACACATGGAGGACGACCAGTTCGGCATCGTCTAGGATAAGGGTATTGTTTGCCACCAAACATAGGCCTTGAATCTTGTCTTGTTTTGTCTGTATTTCCCAAATCATTGTACACATCATAATCATAAATCCTTTCTCCGTATTTTCTCAAACCTTTTCCTTCTCCCCTTGTTTTCCTTAACTCTTGTTTCCTTAGCTCTTTTAAACCCTCAGGTGTCTCCCAAGGTAAATGAACCTGTTTCAGAATATCACATTACAACATACAACATCAATCAATAATATGTCCCAAAAGTTGATATATATATATATAAAGAAATTAAAACATGATATTACAACATGAACTTACCTTGTTGGTGAAGAAGATTCTCTTCTCTGGATGAAGCTTCTCAGGTTGAACCCAAGAATTGCAAGAAAAATGAAAAATGCCTTCAATGACGATGTCTTCCAAAAATAACTCCTTTTCATATTTATTTACCACAGTAATTGCTCCTGGCACTCCAAAATCTGAATCAATCTCAAATTCTACTTTGTAAGTGGTCCTTGGAGCCCCCACCTTCATGTCCTTCTTCATCCACTCCAATACAGCGTTTTTGCTCACCTTTGGTTCCATTGTTCCTTCATTTTCACACAGTACAGATTCATAAAAGAGAGCACAGATATATTACTATATTTATCTAGCTAAATATAAAACATTATCTTGAAGTTTAGAGCCCAAAAAAAACTTACTAGGGTCAACTTCAGTGCTAACTAACTGCATAACCATGCCTCTCTCAGGAATGGTGGTTTTGTTGAAAGCTTCAAAATGGTGAAGCATCATGGACATCATCTCATTCTCTACGTTTTTATTATTCTTGATAGTTACTGTGGCGCTTACCGTCACCATCACCGTCTCCGGCGCCGGCTTCCAAGCAGCAAGATCTCTTCTGGACTGATTAGAATCCTCCGTGAAAGTTGAGAGTGGTGATGAGACAGTTTGTGGCACCACCTTCTTATTCTTCTTCATCATTTGCTCGTTTGTTATTTGAACTGAACAATAGAAAGTGGGAGACAGAGAAATTCTATGCTGCTTGTTGCAGCGTTTCAAGGAAGCAACAAAACGAAAAGCTTCCACCGTAGTTTGACTCATAATCTCTTTCGTCAAGGTCATCTTGGAGAGAAGTTTTGTGCTTATTTCTCTTCTCTACAAGATTACACACTATGACTTTAGGGTCTGAGAGATTTGAGTTCTTGAAAATTTTGAAGTAGCTAGCTAGGGCTCTTAGCTTCTTAATCTGGAATATGAACTAGACTTGCATTTATAGCCAAGAACAAGTGAGAAGTTTCCACGTAAGTATGAGTCAAACGCGTTTTACCGTACGTTGGGATAGATTTCTTGAATCCATTGACGAATAACTTGTTGTATATGGGAAAATTATCACGTGTTTCAAAACCATCAACTCATAGTTTTTTTTATCGTCAAATTAGTAACTATAAAGTATAAATGTTTCAATTTTGGTCTGCTTTTTTTCTTTTTATATATGGTATCGCAGACTGGTAAAACAGTACTCCCACACAAGGGTCTTGGCAACATGATTGGGGTTCGTTCCTTTTCTTTTTTCCCATTATATGAAAGAAGTTTATGCATTTTATGATTTTGATTAATTTGAAGCATCTCAATTTCTTTTTAAACTTGTCGTGTCAAGTATTTTACAACAAAATAAACATAAAGTGTGTCAAACCCATTAGTTAATTGGCTTACACATATTTAATTTTTAGTTTGGTTTATTCAATCCTAAGATAAGAGCACTTACCAAAGAGGTCCCAGATTCTTAGAGAAGGTAATACAATGCAGTGTGATACAATGCAATGTTTAATACCATCAATATGTTTGGTATGTTACTAAGAAGATTAAGCAAAAATTTATTTTTTATATTTAATCAAACAAAAATAACAATGAAAGTTCAATAATACCCCTTAATAAAAAAAAACAGAAAAATTACTTCTTCCCAGATTCATTGCCAACAGCCGAGGGGGTGGTGGCTATGATGGTGGATGGTGGTGACAGCAGTGGGGAAGGATGGTGGTAGCAACTTTGGCAGAGGGGGTGGTGGCATAAAGATCTTCAATTTTATTGTATAAAATTTAGCATCCTAAATAAATTTATGGTTTATCCAACATCATAATATTTTTTTTAATAGGAGTCAGTATACTAAATGTTAAAGAAAAAATTGTTAAAAAATTTTCTATTGCAAAATTTATTATCCAAATTATGTATCTAAAATTTATCTAAAGGATCCACGTGCAATCTATCTTTAGAGAGAGTGTGTATACGGATACCCCAACACGTGGTGATGAGAGAGAGAGAGAGAGAGTATGCCGGATACCCCAGCGGGGATGCGATTTGTCTCTTAAAAATCTTAAGTATGTTTCAGGTTTTTGGGTTCTAAAGTAGTTTTCATGTGATTCTCGTTCAAAATAATACACTTATCATTTATTTGTCTGCACATATATACAAGTTCTTTCTATTTTAATTTCAATGTTTACAAATATAGAAACGGTGGATGTGGATATATATTCTTAGCTTTGCACTCTCGTGTGGCTCTCATTCAGTAGAGTGTCGTTTTCTCAACACAGGGCCAAGCTTAGAGATAATTTTCTAACTATGATTACGTACAGGAAAATGAATTTCTTATTTAAAAAAACTAAATTAAAAACTTCTTATTTAAATTAGAAAAAATTACTATGAAATTACAACAACAAAAATATAATTACCAAAAAAATTTCAATAATAAATAAACAGCATAAATTTATTATTAATTTTTACACTTAAATTTATTATTGTTTGCTGCTCACTTATCATTTATTTGTCTGCACGTACATACAAGTTCTTTCTATTTTAATTTCAATGTTTACAAATATAGAAACGGTGGATGTGGATATATATTCTTAGCTTTGCACTCTCGTGTGGCTCTCATTCAGTAGAGTGTCGTTTTCTCAACACAGGGCCAAGCTTAGAGATAATTTTCTAACTATGATTACGTACAGGAAAATGAATTTCTTATTTAAAAAAACTAAATTAAAAACTTCTTATTTAAATTAGAAAAAATTACTATGAAATTACAACAACAAAAATATAATTACCAAAAAAATTTCAATAATAAATAAACAGCATAAATTTATTATTAATTTTACACTTAAATTTATTATTGTTTGCTGCTCACTTATCATTTATTTGTCTGCACGTACATACAAGTTCTTTCTATTTTAATTTCAATGTTTACAAATATAGAAACGGTGGATGTGGATGGTAGATATATATTCTTAGCTTTGCACTCTCCTGTGGCTCTCATTCAGTAGAGTGTCGTTTTCTCAACACAGGGCCAAGCTTAGAGATAATTTTCTAACTATGATTACGTACAGGAAAATGAATTTCTTATTTAAAAAATTCTGAATTAAAAACTTCTTATTTAAATTAGAAAAAATTACTATAAAGTTACAACCAAGAAATATAATTATAAAAAAATTTCAATAATAAATTAGCAACATGAACTTGCTATCATTTTCTACACCTAAATTTATTATTGTTTGCTACTCACTTATAAATTTTTTTGTGATTATATTCTTTCATTAGAACCATATAGCAATTTTCTCGTAGATTGTCTAAATTTAATTTATAAATTTCAAATCCTATTATAGTAGTGAGCATAGATTTTATTAATTTTTTAGTTCACTTAGTCCTGGTAAAAAATATGGTAATTTCACTTCTCTTCCATTCATATATTTTACTTTAATCTATATATGTTTTGTAAAGGTTGACAAATGAAATACTACATGGTGTTAGATGTATTAATAATTAATTTTAGATATTTAGTGCTACTAAAAAATACTTTAAATGCTGGATACAATTTAACTCAATAAATAAATTCTGATTATATTATAATTTTATATTATTATATTATTATTATTTTACAAAAATAAAAAAAAAACAAGAAAATTAAAAATTAAAAAAAAAATGCTCATCCTCCCCAAACGCTGCGTTTGGGGCATGAGCATTCCCTACTCATAGATTCATAAGCAGGGAATTTGGACTCTTTTCTATCTGCTCGTAATTTTTCAAAAAAAAAAAAAATAGCCAAGGACCTTGGTTACGTTCTTCAATACTATTTAATTAATTTGATTTTTTCTAAATGTAATTATTGACCATACAAGATTGGAAATAGTCATTTTTCCAAACAACAAATCTAGTGCTTATTGATCTAAAAGAATTCATTTCACTGATTTTTGGATAGTGGATTCTGCATTAGGTAAAGTTTGAGAAGTAATTTGTATTAGTCAAGACTCATGAAATATATAACTATACATGCAAAATTATGTCAAGAATATAGTTCGGATTCATTTTTGTTTCTCTCTTTTAATTTAACTAATTAAAGGGGTTCAGATCCTTTACAATTATCCTTATCCTAAATGGAACCTGTTAGAAAAGCCAAGAGTGTTTACAAATTTTAGGGCCCCTGAAACGATTTGTAAGTTTATATTTGAGAAAAACAATGTTTGCAAGGATGCATAAACAATCTTCGCAAACACAAAGCATAAGTTGTAGCTTGACAACAATTTCTAAACGGAAGTTTTTTAATTTATCTACCAGTATATGATATTAGTAACAATCAACTAGTTTGATTTATGAGAATGTAGCCAACACTAGAGAAAACTTTGCTACCTCTAAGGAATTATGAGGCTATATACCCAGGGCCCGAATATCAAACTACTAATTAATTTATAACGACCTATAACTAATTGATCCAAACGTATTTAGATAAAAGTTTCAAATATAGAAAATATCTTTATGAGAGTGACCCACTTAAGTTTGCCACCTAAATCTTAGTCATATCGAAAACTAAACACTTGCAATACAGTTTTGAACAATAAAGTATAGTAAAAACGAAATGCTAAAAATGCAAAGAGTTAACGATAAATATTGCAAATAGAAAATTTTAAACTATGTAGACTTAAAACAGATGTAGTTTTAAACTACGTCATTTATTGACTAAACTTCGTAGTTACTTAGACATTATACGTCGATTTACCCTTTAACCAACGTAGACTCGTAAAGCTATGTCGATCTAGGAAAACCAGCATAGATTTATTTAATCACCGACGTAAACTGGCATAGTAAGAAATGTTTTTTTTTTTTTTTTTGTAGTAATGGAAATTCTATTAACCAATTTTTTAATTGTTTTATTGACTAAAATGGTCACCCAAATTTGACCAAAGTCAAATTGTTTAATAAGTACTAAAAAAGGATTAATTTGTTACAAATTTCTCACTTTTTTTTGGGCTTATAAACTCGAACTTTTTCATGATTTTTTTTAGATAAATCTAAAATATTTACCGCCAAAGATAATAACTAACCCCTTACATTAGAGAATTTTTGAAGGAGTTTTAGTTTTAGCTATAACTTTATCATGAAATTTTTTTTGGTACAAAAATTTTTAGAAAGGGTTGGACTCACCTACTATTTAATAACAATGTGAAGTCTCCCTTCCTCTTAGGTGATACCAATGTCGGGCAGGACAAGTTGTCAATTACCCTCAGGTGTTAACCTAAGCACCTAAGAGTTAGGATGCCTCCCCAAGCGTAGTGACTGGAACTACAACAAAATGATAATTTTTATAGATTAAACACGCTATAAATAATCGTATATATCACATTTTTACTAGTTAAGGGTAACTTTATCATGAAATTGTTACTACAAGCTTGGGCAAACTGAACATGGACTCTGCCATTCAGTGAAAGGTCAAGTGTACCTTCATATAAAAAAACAAAACAAAACAAGGAAAGGTCCAACAACACATGGGCATGGCAAGAAATTTACGATACTACGTACCTAGAAATGGGGCAACATCAATCTTCTACGCAATTTAAAACTTCAACTTTGTACCAAAAAAAAAAAAGCATCCACTAATCTAGCTTTTTAGTTTAATCGTAATTTTACAATTTATGAGATACCTATGAGAGAGAAAATTTGTCTCAACTAATGTAAACATACTTATCATAAATAAATCTAAACAAGCACGTAATCAATATGGAGACCAAGGAGATTATGTTTACTTTATGGATTAATCCTCCTTTACCTTTCAGATTTTCACATTCATCATAACAGCGACTATATGTTGACATACAATTAGAACAATGCACAAGGAAAATAAATGTGAATAGTATATATTCATAAAAAAATGATCATTGAGAATCTAGTAATACATGAAGAAATAAGACATTGAAACCCTGAATAAAGAGAGTTTAAGAATTGTCAAGAGTAGTTATTTTTCCCACCACTTTTTAATATGTGGTGTAAAAGGAGGGTTTCAATAAGATTTTTCTCATATATGTTTCATATATTTTCGGAAAATTAAGAGAGAGAAAATAACAGAGAAGGAGATTGAAGAATCTTACTCTTTCAAATTTAAATAATGAATTAGACTCATTAATTTTTTTGAAAAAACACTTTAATCTATTATTTGGATCAGATATTTAAAATCTGTCGAACACAATGTCAATAAATATCTATGTCCTACAGCAACAACAAAAATATCTGTTATTTTTCAACCTTTTACAAAACGTTAGATTTTAAAGAACTCCTTTTTGCTGTCAAGTGAACAAAATGGAAAATATAGAAACATATAAAGATTAAGTAAAATATATAGCTGTTAAGAGAAGTGAAATTATCATATTTGTTACAAGGATTGAGTGAACTAGACAATGTGTGTTGCATTCTTATATTCCCATATACCAGCATGCCGAAACTTCTTTGTCATAAACATGCTTGCTGCTATAATAAGATTTGAAATTTCTAAATTAAATTTAGATAATCTAAATTCAATTAATATATAATGTTTTAAATAAAAAATCCATTTTTCTATAATGACAGTTACAAAAATATTTCTATTTTGAATCATGTACATATTAAAAATATAAAATAAGAACCCATCTAATCTTAAATGTAAAATCTATTTGATTAATTTGAGAAAATTAAAGAGATTATTTAAATTAATTATTTAAATATAGCAGTGTAAAGTCCAGCTAAATTACTCTTAATCTCGAGTTTAAGTTTTAGAGGAGACACCTGTGTCAAAATTAGATTAATCGATTGTTCGAGTACATAATAATATGATCTAGAAAAAGTATCAGATATTGGTTGATAATAAAAAAAATATCTTTAATTGTTTGAATTA
Organism: Leucaena leucocephala; assembly: GCA_037074615.1. NCBI lineage: Eukaryota > Viridiplantae > Streptophyta > Magnoliopsida > Fabales > Fabaceae > Leucaena > Leucaena leucocephala. Next base: position 6,522,171 of record CM073549.1, read on the forward strand.
AAACTACCTATTGATGGAAATTCCCTTAATATTTCAATCAATATGGATATTTTAAAAAATAAAATAGAATAAATCTTATAATTAAGTCTAAAAAAAATTATTTATTTATTTTTTATATTTAGCACTTAAAACGGAGAGTAATAAATAAATATGGTGCATTCACTTTTAATAAGAAAAATTTAAATTTGGTGCAAATCATTTCAGCTAAAGCATGCAGTCGTGGAAAGTGGGAAAACGACACTCTATTCTTCTTGGGCGGCCAATTGAGTTATTATCAGTAACAGTACATTACAAGAACGACCAACTAGTACGTAAATGAGAGCCACAAACAATGCAAAGCTCAAAAGATACACATATAGCAGACAAAGTAATGGTTAATGTATTTGAGCAGGAATCACATCAAATTTTGTATTATTAAATCAAATTGGTTTAGAACCAAAAAAACCTCAAAACTAATTAAGCCTTTTGAGAGGCTGTCCCATGACCACATATAGCAACCGGGCCTAATATCCAGTATTCTTTCTCTCTCTCTAATTTTTTCTTGATAATATAAAAAAATTTAGTTGAGTTTAGTTTTAGAAATTTATTAGGCTCGAGTATATCTTCTAGTTTAAAGAGTATTTACAAAAGTATTTAAAGTCACTATTAACGATATTTTTATCATATCAACAGTGAAATTTAAACTTACAAACTTATGATTATACCAACTGGACTAACCTTTGTTGTTGATCACTCTCTATTTTATTTAACGACATGCTTTTCTAATGGTCTACATATATATATATATATATATATGCATTCAGTGTCTTTAGTGACTCTTCTGAGAAACTACTCATTCAAGTGGTTTATAAAAAGGCAATTAATCACTCTTGTTTTTTCAAAATTCAGAAAGCAATCTAATTGATTTTCCTAATCTAAAATCTATTTAACGTGTTAATCCTTGTCTCTAACGCGTTAGCATCTCTTTGAACTCTTGTTTTTATCTTTTTAATATGTTCGATCTTCTATCTAACAAGTTATCATTGGGCAGATTTCAAAATCATTCTCTAAAAAATCCTTAACGCATTAGCCTCTATTTCTAACTTGTCAACTATATGTTTATTAGTTATTCTATTTCACTTAACGGGCTTTTACTCTAAAAAAAATTCTAATTTGTTAGTCCTTATGACTAACGTGTTAATGAGCTTAAGTGTCAAAATCCAATATTGAGGAGAAAGGTACTTAACACGTTTCTTGAGTTAACCAATTATGAACATGATTCAATTCAGTTGTTGACAAATCCTCATTCATCACAAGCTAAGTGAGAAAACGACAAACAGTACAGATAAGAACGACAAACTAGTAAATGAGAGCCACAAAACAATGTAAATCTCGAAGGATCTACCACATTCCCCAGGGTTTCTATGAATGTAAACATTGAAATTAAAATACAAAGAACTTTTATATATGTGCAGACAAAGAAATGGTAAGTGCATTTGAGCACGAACCACATGAAATTTTGTATTATTAATATTAGAGAAAACTAGTTCGGAGAGCCAAAAAAAATCTGAACTACTTCTGTTTGGATACTTTTAATAATCAATTTTAAAGCAAAACTCATGGTTTCCTATAAATTTATCTAAACACTCATATTTGCGATGACATAATTGTTGGCACTAAAATTTGAATGAAAGTCTAATCAGCGGCGACATGAAGAGTCGCCACTGAAAATTTAATCAGCGGCAACATGAAGAGTCACCGCTGAAAGTTGAGTCAGCGACGACAATTTTGTTGCCATTGTGTATTGAAAGTTGATATTATTGTTTCTTACATTAAAACATGTAATTTAATAATAAAAATAAAAAAATTATAAATAACTAAATAAACTAAAATCTAATATCATTGATGAATAATTCAGATAATCCTATAAAATATCAAATTACTTAAGTATATTTAAAAAAATTATTTAGTTTATACATAAATATTATATGGAATGACTAATGTTAGGAGTAGAAGAAGTAAGTGCCTGTAGTTGCCCTCTCTATATCAAGGCAACGAATTGAGCTTGTATCCTTTGCTCCATTTGTTCCATTAATCTTTGCTTAAATTGCAAACGCGCTTCTTCCATCTTCGTACGCTCTGCTGCACGTTCTTCTTCCATTTTTGCACTCTCTGCCTCCATTTTATCTCTCTCCACTTGAAATTTTTTATCAAACTCTTCCTGCAATTGGGCACGCACACTTTGCACAACTGAACTATCACTAGATTGAGGGCGATTTCTCTTCCTTGAAGGCTCCGCTCCATACCCTTTTCCTCTTATATACCCTGACCTCTCGCCAAGAATAGTCGCTAATATTTCCTCAGACGTCATTCGAGCATCGATCACTCTCTAAATCTTGGTCTGATTGCTGAGAAAGTTCGTACATACAATTCTACAATAAAAACATATGAAACTATTAGATTAAAAATAAAACTAAATCAAAATAAAATATAAAACTATAATACATACATGAATCTGTTCAGAGTGTGGGTCAGCCCATACTACTTATCAATCTAATGTCTTCCTAGTATGTGTTATCTCCTATAGCTGGTCAGGAGAGGCAGGTTGTCCAGTAGTTGGATCTCTCTGCAAAAGAATAACATACCAAAAAAAAACATATTTTAAAATAAAAAAGGATTAAAAATTTAAATTATAGTAGTGATTGATTGAACTTACTGTAGAATAGTTAATCTCTGCAAATGATCGAGGACCACAAGTATGTTTAGTCATTAATTTTTATCGGTTTATCGTGTTTCTTGCACTTTTGTTCTATAACAAAATTTGATAACTAATAAGAATTTAATTAGTAAAATAAAAAATATAATTTAGTTAGAAGGATAGTGAGGTACCTTAAACATGTCATTCTTAAAATATATTAATAACCACTCCCAATTTTAAAAACTAATAGTTTGAGGAGAATTTACCAACCTATCCTCATCAGTCTCATATTTCTTATAGTGAGAGTGTAAATTGGTTTTCCAATTTCTGAATGCATTTTATAAAATAATTGATATAGTTATATGAAACTTTTCTTCAGTAATTGCATCAGCAGGTTCAAATTTATCCTGAAACAAATAAATATAAACACTTTATATAATAATATAAATAAACTAATATAAGTATTAAAATTTAACATAAATAATACCTTTATTTTTAAAATCATATCCTGACCATATTTTTTAAAAATATTCTTCCAGTTACCTCCATCATCCCTAAAAGAGACTGTAGTTCTAAAAGTTAAACTATAATAATTAGAAAAGTCTCTTACATCTGGACCAATTGCTCTTGATATGGAATCTGAAAATCAATTGGTGCCACTAATTAATTAAAGCAGTTCAATGATTTTGATAGTAAGGCGCCAAATGCGCCACTCCTCACCTCAAATAAAGAAAATCACAACACTCCAAACCTATCCATTTACATTACATCTCTCTCTTGTCAAACACCTACAAATCATATAGCCTCCTCTTGAGTATTTGACTTAACCATCAACACTCTTTTTTTAAATAAAATAGCCAATTATATCATATGAATACACACCAGACACTAGGAAAAAATTAACAGAAAAACATCATGTGCAACTACTGTAACTATCCAAAGCGATGCCCAAGTTAAAACCTCCAACAAACGTAACTGAAGAAAAACTGACACTCTCTAACAGTTAGTCTCTTATAACTTCAGTGGCCAAACAATGTCATCTAACAGTTAGCAAATGCAAGAGATAAAGTGACAAATTAAGACAGATCACCTTAATGAAAGAAAATTTAGAAGGCAAGAACAAAATTCCAACAAACAGACAGTAGGGGTGGGAAATACCGGATGTCAAGAAAAAATCAAATGCAATGGGTAAACCATACAGCAACCATATTTTGAGCTCCCCTGTTTGGTAACCTTCTTCAGAAACATAGAAGATCATACAACAACCATATTTTGAGATTAAAGTTTGATTCCACGTTTTTAAGCTTCATCAATTATTTAATCAGTGATTTAATCTCAAAACCTCAAATTTAAAAGGTTAGAAACACTTCAAAACGTATAGCTATAGCAAGTCTACTAGCTAGCAACCACAACATCCAACTATTTTGGTTCAGTTTGAAGTCAGACAACTCAAATTCTTACTCATTTTCACTGAATCAACCAAAAGTTACTCCAAATCTTAACTTTAATCGGTGACCCACTCCATAATCGCAAGAAAATAGAGGAGACAGATTGAAGACAAAGTCAGAGAACTCACCTCAGATGGCCGACGACATCACAAGCTCGATCTTCGTCCTTCAGTCACTCCTCCAACGTTACAATCCTCTGGTCCTTCCCTCGTGCTCTCCCGTCCTCGATGTTTCGCTTATTCTCTGAAGCCGTCGATGATGAGGAATAAAGAAGAGAAGGAGAAACCTAATGAAATATAAAATGTATTAGCGGTAACAAAACAAAGTCGCCGCTAAAAATAAGACTTTTAGAAACTCAGGATGTCGCCGCTAAAAGTCTTACTTTTACTAAATAAATTTTAGGAAATAATCCTCTTAAAAATAATAATATTTTTCCTCCAATAGCTTATTCAACTTAGTAGGGAATTTTTATAAAAATTTCTGGGCAAATGATAACCTCTAACTATTTTTCTTAAATTTTCTAAGAAAATAGGACTTTAATTCCCGAAAAATAACTATTAAATCATTTGGGTCTCTTTTGGGGAAATAAACTATTTCATAATTTTCTAAGCCCCAAAATACTTATTTTATATTTTTTTCTTAATTTTTCTTAAGCTCAAAATATTTTTAATAATTATTCTTTCTTTTATTCTTTCTCTAAAATTTTACTTTTGAGACTTTTTAATTTTAGAAAAATACTCTTAAACTTAATAATACCTTATAAATCCTTTTTATAAAAGTTGGGATGTTACATGAAATGCAGCAACAGAGGGCATATGAAGCTGTAACTAAGAATGTACGTATGTATTTTATATCCCTTCTTTCTCCTTATCTCTCTCTCTCACACACACATATCTCCCTCTCTATATCCCCTCCCCCACATTATCTCTAACACACACATACTAAATCTCACGTTCATTGACACATATTTATAATATATCTCTCATGCACATATCTCTGCTTAATCTCTTTCTTTCACATACATCACATTATTATCTGTATAATCTCTCTTTACTATAATAACATATGAAATTTCTTTATTTATTATTTAAAAATTATATTATTCAATAATTTAATTCTATATATTAGATAGTTGCTTAAAGCCCCTCCATAGTGGGAAAAAATTGTATGAATACTTTTAGCGGCGACAAATATACAAAAGTCACCGCTGAATCCTACCTTCCGTGACGACAACAAATTATCACCGTAGAAACAATAGACTTTCTGTCGTGACACATATATGTCGCTGCAGATACTATGACCTTCTACGGCGACAATTAGTGTCGCCACAGAAAAGTGTGGCTAAAATTTGAGTTTTTGACCTTCCGCGGCGACAAAACAAAGTCGCCGCTGAAAGTCGACTTTTAGGGGCGACTTTTTTTGTCTCCGCAGAAACTCAGCACTTTCAGTGGCGACAACTAACGTCGCCATTGAAGTCGACTTTCAGCGATGACTTTTTTTGTCGCCGCTGAAAAGTCGTCGCCAAATCAATATTTTTTGTAGTGCACCATGGGCTTGTTTAGATAAGAGTTTAAAAAAGTACTTATGAAAAAATAGACTTTTAGACAGCTTTTAGAAAAAGGCTTTTGGAGAAGAGTTTATAGAAAAAAAAGTGGTTCTCAATAAATGAGTGTTTAGATAATTATTACCAGAAGAACTTTTGTAATTAAAAAATTATCAGAAAGGGTATGATTTTATTTAAAATATGAGAGAGGAGAGAGGAGAGAAGATAAATGGTGGAGAAGAGAAAAGAGAGAGGAAAGAGGAGAGAATGTGGAGAAGAGAGAGAAGATATGAGAGAGGGTGGAGAAGAGAGAGGAGAGAGGAGAGATGGTGGATAAGAGAGAGGAGATATGAGAGAGGGTGGATAAGAAAGAGGAGAAAGGAAAGAGAGTGTTAAAAAAAGTAAGGTAAAATAGTAATTGGGTGATCCATAAGTTTATCCAAAACCTTAGTTTTAAACCATGGTTTAGTCCAAAAGTTCTTTTGAACAAATATGATTGTTTATTTTAAAAAAATTTCACCTGACATTAATGGTGTAGCTAAAAGAAAAAATAATGGAAAGAGGAGATTTCAAGAAGCTTCAGATGTTACCAGCATTTACAATAATGGAAAGACTTCGTATGAATCGAAGTGTGAAGATGTGAGCAATAAAATCCAATCCTATTAGGATGACTACTTCAAATTTAATACTCCAAACATTTCAGAGGTGTGTATATATATAGTTATTTCCGTAAAATTTTAATTCATTTCTAAACTTTTGAATTGTAAGATGTCTTAAGTACTTACACATTATCAACATTAATTGCAGGAAATAACAGTGGCTTTTGTATGAGAGATGAGGAACTTGGCCGTCTTACATTGGCTGGAGTGAACCCTTTAAGCATAAAAAGACTTGAATTAAGTAGAGTAGGCTAAAGAAAATTTATCTACTTAATCCAAGTTTTTTTTTAATAATTTTATCCTGGAAGTTGTCATGTAGGAGTAATATTGCTTTTGAAGTTTCAAAAGGGGAGTAATTTAGTATTGAATCTCAAAAAACTTTTGGAGCTACATTGTTCTTACGTGCGTAACAATTTTTAAGACAAAATTGAATCTTAACTCTTTTTGGTATTTATAGTGGTTCTTTTTTTTTTTTGGTTGAAAAGGTAAAAGAACAGACTGGTGTATATATCCTAACTTCTCAACTCTAAAATTTTGTAGAGCTTTCCTCCAAAGAGTGATCTGGATCCATCTACATATGGTCCACAAGAGTCTGCTCTCAAAGAGGAACACATTTTGCCCCAACTCCAAGGAATATCTGTAAAACAGGTATCATTTTTCCCCTGAAAAGTATTTTTTTTATAGGGAAAACTATTTTGCATGTAACTATATTTTTCTTCAATTTTTAATTTAGTACTGTGCCTAATAGTATAAGTATGTAAGCATGTAATATATATGTATATATAGTTTGAATTTAGTTAGGTAAATAATTTTTTTCTTCATTCTCAATTTGTCAATTACAATTTTACTTGAGCAATTTAAATTAGGGTATGTGTATATGGCATATATACTGTAAAGGAAAAAATGAGTGTATTTTTTTTTTTGGTTAAACGATTAGATGCGTTGAGTCTGGGAGTTACCAGAGTCAGGACATGTCTCTAAACTCAAAGAATATTTATAGAGCTACTTATAAATTGTCTACCAATAAGATTCTCACATTAGTAGCGAAATTTGAACTCACGATTTTTTGAGTTTTGAGATAACTCTTTTTCAATTGGATCAACTTTTGTTAGTACAATGAGTGTATTTTTAACACTACTATTGCATACTGTAATGAAGGGTAAATGAAATCATTGATTGTTTCAGTTTTGTGTTTCTCATATTTTAAATGAAAGGCAATATGAATACACCAGAATTTTTATTGACAAAAGTGTTGCGAATCAAAATCAATTCATACAATAAAAGAATTGAATCTATCTAAATATCAAAATCCAAGGATTAAGTTACTCTCAACTAAAAATAAAAAAATAATAAAGAACAAAATATAAGTTGAATAATCAGTTGATGATCACAAATGAAATTCTGAATGAAGGGGGGAAAATAATAACGCGATCACACAAATATTACAAAAGATTTCATTATTGTGGAAGGAAAGAATTTCTCTGAAATACCTATCCGTTTGGACAGAAGGCTGTGTTAGAGTGTTGAGGCGAGTATTGGGATGAGTCCTTATGGATGGAGGAAGGGACTTGTGTTTTGCAAGTTTCTTTCGTTTGTATGTTTTTGTTTATTTATTTTTTTGAAAAATTGAAAAAAAATCAAAACTAAATCATTTCATATTCATAAAATATCAAATTTTCATTTATTTTATGTAGAATCTAATTATCAAAAGGAAAAGGCATTTGAAATGTAGAGTACTACAAAGGGTTATATTAGAGAGCATTAGAGAGGCATATTAGAGGAACAGAGGCCCCGAGCCGAAGTGGTATGAGGTTTGGTGATGGAGTGAATAAGGTCAAAGAGTTTTTGAGTGTGTTCTCTCAAAATCTGTGGAAGGAAGAGGAGGACGATTATGGAGGTGTGGAAGATTTCTCAAGTGATGATGGAGGTTAATTTCTAGAGTTCCATCAAATGGATGGATGGTTTAAACCAGGAAAACCAACTTTTTATGAGGTATAACGGTGTATTGGCATCAATATCTTGAATTAACTTTTTGGATTAAAGTATAATTTTGTTTCGAAAGTTATTATATAGAAGTAATATTGCTAAAAAAAATTTTAGATTCAATATCATCTTAAAAATATTAAAAAATGAGTAATATAATGTCACCCCTAACGTTAAAAATATTAATGGTGAACATTAATTTATTAACAGTTAGTGCGACTTTGTTCATTTTCTAACACTTTCAAGATGATGGGCTCATTTGGATTAGTTTTTGGAGAATAATTTATGGAGAAAAAGTGATTTAAAAGTGATTTTGGATAAGCTCTTCTAGAGAAGAAATTATTAAAAGAAAAGTGATTTTAAATAAATAAGTGTTTGAATAGTTATTACCATAATGAATTTTGTGATTGATAAATTACTAAAAAATATATGAGATAAAAAAATATTATTTATTATTGTTCATCATCTTCATCCGTCCCACATCTTTGACCTTCCGACCTCCCTCATATCTTCTACACACATCTCCGGTGACAGAAGTTAGCAGGGAACAAAGACGACGACTCTCACCATCTCCCGACATCCACGACTTCCATCGATGGTGACTTTCAGAGGATAGAGACCACCTCTACAAATCTGCCTCTCTCAAATTTGTGACTCCTCTGTAGATCGCCAGACAAAGACCACCAGCGGTAGGGAGGAGAGAGAGGAGAGAGGACGGACATACGAAAGGGAGGAGAGAGAGGACGGACTGACGGAGACTACCCCCAGCAACTCCTCTGTAAATCTATGATGGCGAGAGAAAAGGGAAGAAAAGAGGGGTGTCGGCAGAGGCAGGAGAAAAAGTGATAAAAATAGGGATAAAATAATAATTAGACAGTTCATAAGCTCTTTTCCTTACCCAGAAATTATTTCCATTAGCTTATCTGAAATTTAGGTTTAAATCAGCTTTTAATCTAGAAGTTTTCCCTACTATTTGTTTAAATTTTTTTAAATTATGGTTTGGACTAAAAGTCTTTTTAAAATTATAGTTTGGGAAAAATCCAAACACTCACGATATTTAATCTAAAAATTTTTTCATGACAATATTGTTCCTACTTGGCAATTCTAGGGCAAAATTGGGTCTTAAACTTTTTTTTTAAAAAAAAAAAAAGTTCAAATGTCTCAATTGATATTTTGGTTTGGATATTGTCTCTCATAGTTTGTGTTAGAATTAATGCAAAATTTAGTGTGATTCATATGTGGCTCTAATATAAACCCTATCTTTGTTTACTCTAGAAAAATAATTATAGGGTATGTTTGGATAAAAATTTAGAAAAAGATTTATAAAAAAAATTTAGACAGCTTTTAGAAAATGATTTTTAGAGAAGAGTTTATGAAAAAAAAAAGTAGTTCTAAATAAATGAGTGTTTAGATAGTTATTATCAGAAAGATTTTTGTAATTAAAAAATTACTAGAAATGTGTGATTTTATTAAAAATAAGAGAGATGAAAGAGGAGAGAGGGTGGAGAAAAGAAAAGAGAGAGGATAGAAGGTAAAAAAGAGATAAAAGAGATAAGAGAAAGTGGAGAAGAGATATGAGAGAGGAGAAAGAGTGGAGAAAAAGGAAGAGAGAGGAAAGACTGTGTAAGAAAAAGTAAAGATAAAATAGTAATTAGGTAATCTATAAATTTTTTTAATATTCCACAAACTAGTATTAGTAATTTATCTAAAATTTTAATTTTAAACTATAATTTAATATAAAAATTCTTTTAAAAAAATATAACTGTTTATTTTAAAAAAAATTAAATTAAAATTTAAATTAAAAATTATTTTAAAATTTTAGTCTGGTTTTCAACCAGGCACATAATGTGTTTTGAGTTGTACGTAGGTGTGTGGCTTTCATTTACTTGTTAGTCACTTACATACTGTTGCTGACAAGAATCTGATTGGCTCATGAATAGTACAGTTTGTCGTTTCCTCACACACCACATGGCCTTGCTTAATTGATGTTCCTGGTTAGTTCCTACACGCTTGTATACAAGAAAATGACAAATACAAGATCGTTTTTTTTTTATTTAATACCAAGTTAATCAGACTCACACATACACACACAAATATATCAACCACTAACGTAACTAGTTATTGACTGACAAATACAACGTCTCAAAATTTGTACAATAGCACTAGTGTCAAAAGGGGCACTCCAGCAACATGGTAAAAAGCAGACCCTTGATTAAATAAAAAAAACACACACACACACACACACAAAATTTTCACATCCCAAAATGGTCCTCTTGTACTAAATTGGTATTTGTCAAATTTGGGTCACTGATTTAAGATTTCCGGATTTTAGGGGTATTTATTTGGATTTTTTTCCAAACCAACATGTTTGATATGGAAATGGAAGGAGTACCAAATTTCGAACCCGCGACGTGATGGAATGTTCGCAAAGAACTTTCCACAAAACCACAGGCGAAATTGGTCCAAGCTAACATGTCATGTGATGAAGTATGTCACTTTTAAGTTGAGTTGGGGTATTTGGGCTGGACTTTTGAACTGTGGAATAAAAAAAGGCAATTTTTTTCCATACATTTAAGGGTTGGGTGCTTTAACTTTGAATTTTATTTTAGGGGCTAGTCATTTTTTGTCCATATATACACATATATATTTCATATTAAAATACTTTGACTTTTAGAAGTGACATCAAAAGTCACTATTGATAGTGGCAGCACAATTTTTAGTGGCTCCTAGCAATGTTATCTTTAAAAGTCAAAGTTTTGGTGACGCCTAAAAAAACTACTATTGAAAGTATTATTTTCAGCAATGACTTTTAAAGTCGTTGCCAAAAGTCATTGACAAATTTTTTTTATTCTTGTGGATCTTTTGACACAAACACATGCTCATACTACTCTAGATGCATGAAACACATCACACTTTATATACATGTCTCTAAAGGTTTACATGTCATGAGTAAGGTACATATAATAATTTTATTAACTAAATTAGTTAGATTCATGAATGATGATGGATAGTCAAGATTCTTTGAATAATGTAAGATTTATCTTTTTGAAATACTCGTACACATAAAAATAGTAATCATAAAGGAACTACCAAAAGTTTATCAAGTGAGATAATATAATGGGGTAAATATAAATTATAATACCAAATATAACGTTGTACTTATCAATTCATATACATTATATAGCTCTATTATTACAAACAACTCAAGGTTGAGACAAGAGATCTCCAAGACCTCAAAACAAATAGTGAGAAACCATATATTGAGAAAGAGAAAAAGAATAATGGAGGGGAAGAAAGTTTTGAGGTCAATATTTGTAGCTTGGTTGGTGTTATATTTGGCAACAATGCAATGTGAAGGAAAACTATCATGTTTTCAGATATCCTTTGCATCTTGTACACCAAAATGCATATCAAGAAAACCTATCTTTGAGGCTGCTGTATGTGCAAGTGGTTGCCTCATATCTTGTATAGGTTCTGACCATAGAATCACATCTCACACCCAATAGTACTCTTGTTCTCTGGGTTGTGCTAGATCTTCTTGCAATAACATCAGCACCCAAGATGAACAAGGTAATTCCTTCCTTCCCTTAATTTCCCACTCCTGTTTATTCTCCATTTCCATCACAATATGATGTGTCATGATATAAGGTTGACTTTACTACTAGAAAAAAAAGCTTATAACAGAGGTTAAAAGTAGCCTTTTATGACGGTTTTGAGAGCACTATGAATTCCATCGTGGTTGTAAGTGTACTTCTTAATGGCGATTTTATAACCGCTGTTAAAGGTAACCTTTCACAACAGTTTTCAAAAAACCACCGTTAATTTTTTTTTTTTGCTTTCTTCTATCTACCCTACCATCAGCTACCTCGATTACACTCATCAAAAGCATCAGACCAGATCTAAAGAGAAGAAGTCAAAGATCTAGTGAAGAAATTAAAGATCCATAAGCTTCTTCCACAAAAGCTCTTCGAGTTCCTTCCGACAAAGTCTATCTGCCGACACCCATTATTAGCTACCATGATCAGCCTCACTAAAAAGTTAAAGATTTAGAAAAAAAAGTTACAAATCTAGCAAAAATATTGAAGATCTAGAAAGCTTTTGTTATTAAAGCTCTTCAAACTTATGATATATTATAATTTATAAATAACAAATGAAGAAGGACCACAATCAGCTTTTGTTATATGATGTATTATAGTTTATAAACAATAAATAACTGACTTACATTTTCCATGATAGAGACGACGAAGAACGACATTAACAACTGAGATGGGCACCGAAACTAAGGAGAAAACACCGAAAAATTACCTTCGTTAAAGTCTGCGGTGATGGGAAAAAGAAACGAGACCACAAGCGGCTGTGAAAAGTAAAACTAAAACTGAAATAGAGTCTAAGGTATTTAAAATTTTATCGTGACTTTTTACACATATTTTTAAAAAAATCGAGGTTACCCACCGTAAAAAGTCCCACCTGATGACTTTGAACGGCAGTTTTTTTTAAACCGCCATAAAAAATCTCACCTGATGACTTTTAATTGCGGATTTTATAAAAATTACCTTTAAAAGTTTTTAAAACTAAACTTATTTATAACAATGCAACCGCCTTTTTTTTCACATCAGTTTTTCTTATAACCACATTGAAGTAGTGTCATGATAAGTATTTTTCTAATAGTGATTTTATGTATGTACTCATATGGTCCTTAATATAAGACATATTTAACTAGTTTTATTAGATTAATGAAGTTAGTTAATAAGACATATTTTTTTCTAAAATACGCTAATAATCTTTCTTAACCCCTCCCTCCCTCTCTTATTTGATTATTGTTGAATGAGTATTAATAAGGGTAATTTGAGAAAAAGTTGATAAATATAGAAAATATGTCTTATATATAGAACCAAGATCAATTCCTCAATTAGATCATATATTAAGGACCGGAGGAGTATATACATATCCTTTCCTCAGTATTGAAGATGTTGTTTTGTACTTTTTTTTATTTTTGCAGCTATTGTCTAGGGATTACTCAATATACAATAAATGTAAATGTGATAGTCTCTAAAATAAACTTTACTCATTTGTCCAAAAAAAATTACTCAATGTATTGTGATTTATTTTGTCAATAAATGTATTAAGTGATTCCAATACTCTTTTGTAGTTTCTTGGGTATTTCAAATTCCATTGATTGTTTGGGTAGTTTAACAAACAATTGCATAGATACATTATTTTTTAATTTAAACCATAAAAAATACTATTTATGAATTAAGCTTAAGGCTCTTGATTTTTCAGTCCAAATACTCGTGAAACATATACATATACCATAAACAAAAATAAGAATAAGAAACAATATTACCCACACTGAAGAAAATAACAGACAAGGACTAGAATTTCACTGTGTCGTTTGCTTGTGGCATATGCGCGATAATTTTGCTGTGCGTTGAGAGCTAGGGCATCACTCAACCGAATCTTCATCTCTTCCTTACCCAACTCGTCTCATACCTCCATTCCATCCATGGCTGCATCATTTGGCGAGCTTGGTGTGGCTGAGCTTAATTACTTCCACGAGTGGTTAGGTGTCCTTGGCTCTTGAGAGTGGAAGAAATGGTTTGAGTTCCTGAGTTGCAATGGGGGAGTGCTTCTATTTTAATCCATTTGCTCAGTTGTATTTATAATTTCCTAGTTCTCGGATTATCATTTTGTATTTTGAGACTAAGATTTCTAGTTGAACTATGGATTAATATTCGTGATATACACACATATCTTGTTGGAGTTCATTGAAATTATGTTTTCTTGTATGTTCATGTTTAGTTCACTTAATGGATTTGTGCTTGTACTGGGTGACTCGTTTGAGCATTCATTCTAGAGCAGCAAGTTGCATTATTCATGGGTGTTTAGATTAGATTATGAAGAATAAATTCTAAATAAAATAGATTCTAGAGAATAGATTTTAAATAAAATAGATTCTGGATATAATAAATTTTAAAAACATAGATTTTTGTAAAAAAAATTAGTTTTTAATCCAAACTATGATTTTGGACAAAATAATCCAAACACCCCACATTTTCTACAATCAATTTTTCAAAAAAATCAATAAACTATCAAAACACTATTTTTTTCCCATAATCAAATTTTTACGAAAACCAATAAACTATCGAAATATTAATTTTTTACCAAAATTAATAAACTATCCAAATACTAATTTTTTTCTACAATCAATTTTTCACCTAAAGCCATGGTTTTAGAAAAGTTATTTCACCTAAAACTATGGTTTTAGAAAAGCTAGGAGAATCACTTATAACAATCAATTTTTTTGTAAAATTTATTCTCCAATAGATAATCCAAATAGACCAATAAAAAATAGATTTTTCACAAAATCAATTCTACTTAAGATCTGTTCTCCCCTAAAAACTTTATCCTCCAAAGCTAATTCAAATATACCAATTAGAAGTTGTTCCCCCTGACTTATACCAAAACTATGGTTTTGGTAAAAAAAAATTAGATTATGGATAAAAATTATTATTTGGATAGTTCATTGATTTTGATAAAAAATTGATTGTGGGAAAAATTAGTATTTGGATGGTTTGTTAATTTTCGTGAAAAATTAATTGTAGAAAATATAGGGTGTTTTGATTATTTTATCCAAAATTATGGTTTTATTTAATCACGCACTAAATAGTTTCTAATAGTGTATCAAGTGGATGGTTTTCTTACTTAAGGCACTAGACTCAACGGTGTTTGCAGTTTGGTATGATCAAAGGTTTAGTGACTTTAATAATCCAATTGAACTAGTATAGCCATCATTCCATTCCCGATAGCATCCATATCATTTACTACCTTCAGTACTTAATATATGATCTATATAACTAATTTAGATATATTAAAAAAATTAGTTAAGTTAGTTATTTGTAATGATTGTATGTTACTTTCCCAAAAATATCTCCTTTAATCATATACATTTGAACTACTTTTAATAGAAACCCTTCAATATGTGTAATTATATAGAGATACTTTAGAAAAAAAAATTATAATTTTATGAGACAAAATAGATTAAGATCTTATATTTATGACCAAAATAGACTCTTCATATAGTTATTATATTTAAGACTAGATAGAGTATTATATATCCATTTTCATACCACAACTTTCATAAAGAGAATACAAAAAACATAGTTTAATCCATTTAATTGCATTTCAAAAGTAGATAGTTTTAAAGAAAATTAACCCAACCTTTTTCCCTTATAAATTCCATGTTTTCGATGCTTAGTTAACTAGGTTTTTAAATAAAAAAAAAACTTTTAAAAATTACACCACCATATTGTATTCTTTTTATCATCAATTAATTTGACCCTGAGGCAACTAGAGCATTGTCAATAATCCTCACATAGCTTGTATGTTCCCCGTGCAATACTTATGCTTTTGAAAAGCCTATAATGAAACATAAATCAAATACAGAAATAAGAGTGAATGGAAGTGGTCTAATGATGAAAATGATACAATTGTAACACTTTACATATCATAGAGAATCTTAAGAGAAGAGTTGGTCTTCAAAGAAAGGATCCCTATTGAACACGTTCATAAATAAACAAACAATTTCTAAAACAAACTCATGACAGAATTCATCTGATGGATTGGGCTAAACACATGAACAAATATAAACTCACATAATTGGGCCTACACAAAAAAACTATACTTTAACCGATTATAAAAGCCCACAGTACAACCCAAGCCATTACTCACTTAATGAATCTTAAACAATAATAAATATGGGAGAGATGTTTATATTTAATGCTAAATAATATCTTATATAGAATTATCTCTAATAAGAGGACTTAGCAAAAAAACTCAATTAAGAATCTAGCATTTGACTTTAGTCAACCAGATCATGGTTTTGATTACCACAAGAGATCTTAAATTATTTCAAAAGGATTTGATAATTAATTGTGACTACTTAGAATAATGTATTTAGTGTAGCAATTAAGGAATCCGAGATTCGCGAAGTAATTGAGCTATCGAAGGATGACAGAAAAGGAAAATGGTCATTGCATGGTATAAAAGGAAGCTTTATCAATGCAATGCAACACAAAGGAAGGAAGACATATCTGGAAATCAAGTGAAGAATCAAGTTCTAATGTACAGATTCCATCAAGTGTTATAAACGTGAAATTGTAGGAAGAGAACAAGAGTGGCCCGAATGAATATGAATTATTTCATTATATCAGTAATGGATGAGTTCAGTTAAAAAACCCTGAGTGATAGAGCAAGTTGTAGTTGAGATCGTTTTAGGACCTACATGAATTGTAATTTGTTGATCTAGTGAGAAAATCACTTAGAAGTTCCAAAGGGACTTGACGTTGGTCGGAGGATCAAACTAAGATAAGTTGAATGTATTCATGTATCTCTCGTTACTTATTTCATTAATTTCAGTTAACCATATATATATTGATAAGATAAAATTTAGGAGAGTTGATAATGAATATCTATTTTATTATATTATGTTCTATCAGTTTGAGAAAATTTATCATGTTTAATGTATATTATTGTAGAAGTTTTATTCATTTTGTGTTTTAATTGACTTTTCTTATTTTTTTTACTAATTTTATCATTTTCTTAATCACATTGATATGCAAGAAGATATTTTCATCTTTTGTGATTTTTAGAAAGAAGAGGAAAATAATTCATTATGACTGGACCCACTAGTCTGCAAGAGGAGCCACCTAAGATTAATGAAGTATAAGATGAAGAAAGTGCGTATTAATATATTAAAATGGATAAAACAATTTTTTCTAATTAGTTAGGGCTTGGAGCTAACCATAATCAGGGCATTACCTAAGGCTTAAAGAGTATTTATAGATAAATTTATAAATTGTCGATCAATAAAGTCCTCACATTGACAGTGGGGTTTAAACTCATTATTTTGTGGGTTGTATGGACTACCTCCTTACCAACTTTATCAGCTTTTATTGGCTAACTAAATATATATATATATTCGGTACAAACACACGCTCAAACTCTAGATGCATGAAACGCATCACACTAAGATTCACATACATGCCTCTAAAGGTTTACATGTTATGAGCAATGTATCTATTATAACTAGAATAACTCAATTGATTGGATTCATGAAGGATGATGAATAGTCAGGATTCTTCGAATAATTTGAAATTTATCTTTTTGAAATACTCGTACACATAAAAATAATAATTATAAAAGAATTACCAAAGTTTATCAAGTGAAATAATGGGGCAATACAATATAAACTCTAATACCAAATACAGTTTGACTTGTCAATTTATAAACATTATGCAGCTCTATTCTTAGCAATATAAATCACTCTATGAGACAAGAGATCCCCAAGACCTCCAAAGAAAAAGTGAGAAAGGGAAAAGAATATGGAGGGGAAGAAAGTTTTGGGGTCAATATTTGTAGCATGGTTGGTGTTGCATTTGGCAACAATGCAATGTGAAGCAGAACTATCAGCTTTTGAGATATGCTTTGCATCTTGTATGCCAGCATGCATATTCGGAAAACCTATCATTCTGGCAGCTGTATGTTCTAGCGGTTGCCTCATATCTTGCATAGGTTTAAACAATAAAATCACAACCCAAACCCAATACTCTTGTTCTCTGGGTTGTGCTCAATCTTCTTGCAGTAAAATCAGCACCCAAGATGAACTAGGTGATTTCTTCCTTCCCTTCACTTCACACTCGTTCATTTTCCATTTCAATTAGAATATGATGTTTTAGGATATAAGGTTGTCTATCTATACACACACACACACACACAAAATTCCTCATTATTATTGATGTTGTTTTGTACTGTAAATTTTGTTTTGCAGCTGCAGACAAAGTGAATAATTGTGTGGATGGATGTGTAACTGGATGTGTGAAGAATTAGGACTATAAAATGAAAACCACTGTATTGGGATTACTCAATATAGAATAAATGTGGTAGTCTAAAATAAATATTCATTGTATTGAGATTTATTTTGTTAATGAACGTATTAAGGGATTCCAATACTCTTTTGTTGTTTTCGTAGTTTATGCAAGTTTAGGTTTTTCATAGATGTATCAATTTTTAATTTGAACCACAAAAAATAATAAAATAATTTTTAATCAAATAATAGTATTTGCTAAGAGTGATACTCTAATAATAACGGAACTTGAAGGGATATATTTTTTAAAATTTTTTTCCTTATTTAAAAATCTGGCTTGGAAAAATAATGAAGTAGATGATACGTGAATTGATCAGTTCAGTATATTTAGCCTAAATAATGATTAAACTTAACTTATATAACGATCAGGGTGACGTTGCATCCAAAAAAAGTTATGGATGCCTAACACTCTTCAATGAAAACTTTTAGAGAAAATTTACATATTAACCCAAAATAAAGATGAAGTAGATGCCACGTAGGTATACCACGTTAATAAATTGGTCAACTAACGATCAAACTAAACTTTAGGTAATGGTTAGGAGAATATTGCAATAGTTTAAAAACTTTCAAGATAACATTACTCCTAAAAAAATTTTCAGATACCTAAACCTACTGAGTAAAAAATTTTGAAATAAATTTACACTTTATTCAACTTACTCATTGAATACCTCTTATATGTCTTTTCAACTGCTCACTTCCCCTCAAGAGAATCAAAGTACCATTTTTTTTCACATAATGAGAATAAGCACAATTAGAATCTAATATCCCTTAAGTGCAACAATGAAAAACATGAGTAACTGTTAGCAAACAATTAAATTTCATAAAATGATGTGACTCATCCTTGCAAGTAATTAGGAGAACCACAACTTTCATTATGCCACGGCTACTGTTAATATAATCCCTTGTCTCCCCATGAAATAATTAAGATTTCGGACCTAGAAGCTCAAAAATAAACTTAAATAGGTTACCAAGCCTAGTTGGACAAGAGTCCTGAAAATACCCTAAAGATATAATGATTCCCAAAGACTATGTAAAGGCTAAATGTGCAATTAAAATTTAGCCAAGGGATAGACTCCTTACGTAATACTATATATCTACCGTCCCGAGTTTGGGTAAAAGTATAATTCTCAAAAATTATGAGTATGCAAGGGTAACTTTAGAATTATGCCCAAAATCTCAAGAAAAAATCCTAAAGACACAAGAAGGTGGAGAATAATTCCCTAGACTATATTTGAGGCTTAATGAAGATATAAATGTGAAAATTACCTCAAAAATGAATTTTAAATCTTTATTAAATTTTGGCTAAATAAGGGATAATTATTAAAAGTATAGGAGACATCAAATAATTAGAAAAAAATGAAGGAAAATTATTTTAGGATTAATTTGAATATCTAAAAGTGGTTTCAAAATTGTCTCTATTACTCTTAAATATAAGGAAAGTGAGGTATTACACATTATCCAACACTTATAACTTTGGTCGATTTCATTAATCACTAAGTGGTCTTCACAAATAGACAGAGGAACGCGCTTCACAAAAGCAACACTTCACACAAGAACAAATAATTATGTTAGTGTTTTCGGCATGCTCAATTGCAAACCTAATTAAATCTGCCACCTCATCCCAATATTCCTTAGATATATAGACTCTCGGTAGATTTCCATTTCTTATCTCCCCTTATAGCAATGTGATCAATGACTAAAAGCTATCGATGGGGTTAAAGAAATATAGGGAATCAGTCAACGAGTCACAAATCATCAAATATTACCCCTCTTTAATTGTATTCCTACTATATTCTAGTTGTTAAGTACTAATAATTGGAAAATAAATTTCAATCATGGGCCATTCTAATGGGATGGGACTGGAAGCACATCCCACTAGCAGTCACATACATGCCTCTAAAGGTTTACATGTTATGAGTAATTTATTTATAATAATTTTATTAACTAAATTAATTGGATTCATAGAACGATGATGTAGTCAAATTGTCTGAATAATGTAAAATTTATCTGTTTCAAATACTCGTACACTTAAAAATAGTAATCAAATTAAACCAACTACAAAGTTTATCAAGGGCAATATAAATTCCATACCAAATACCATTCTACCTACCAATTCATATACATTATATAGCTCTATCCTTGGCTATATAAACAACTCAAGGTTGAGACAAGAGATCCCAAGACCTCAAAACACATAGACAGAAACCATATATTGAGAAAGAGAAAAGAATATGGAGGAGAAGAAAGTTTTGAGGTCAATATTTGTAGCATGGTTGTGTTACATTTGGCAACAACGCAATGTGAAGCTGAACTATCAGCTTTTGAGATATGCTTTATATCTTGTATGCCAAAATGCATATCGGGAAAACCTATCATTTGGGCAGCTATATGTGCAAGTGATTGCCTCATATCTTGCATAGGTTCTAACAATAGAATCACAACCCAAACCTAATACTCTTGTTCTCTGGGTTGTGCTCAATCTTCTTGCAGTAAAATCAGCACCCAAGATGAACTAGGTAATTTCTTCCTTCCCTTCATTTCACAACCCCGTTGATTTTCCATCCATTTCAATTAGAATATGATTACTAGCATAAAGTTGTCCTAACGGTGTAATCTTAGATTCGAGTCATAGAGGATATACTTATCCTAAGAAGGGGTAACCACAAAACCTGAAACTAGATACCAAGTAATATAATCCAAAAAATATAATAAAAAAAGAATATGATGTCTTAGGCTATAAGGTTGACTTATAAATATATATATATTCCTTTTCTTTGTATTGATGTTTTGTATGGTAAATTTTGTTTTGCAGCTACAGATAAAGTGAATAGCTGTGTGGATGGATGCGTTAAGAATTTGGGCTATAAAATGAAAAAAAAAATTGGGATTACTCAAAATATAATACATGTGATATTCAAAAGTAAACATTACTCAATGTATTGGCATTTATTTTGTTAATGAATGTATTAAGTGATTCCAATACTACTCTTTTGTAGTTTTCATAGTTTAAGCATGTTTGGGTTTTTCTAATTTAGTTTTTATAACAAATAAATACATAGGTACGTTAATTTTTAATTTGAATATTATAATAATAGTGAAAGTATGAATATAAAAAGTACAATAATTTTCTTCTTTTTTCGTTGAAAATTGAAATTCCCAAGCCGAAGGATCTTAATTTTTCAGTCCAAATTCTTGCAAGACATTTTTTTTATAATTTATTCAATTATATTATATGACATAAGATTATGAGTATAAAAAGCTTTTGCTCTAGTGTTTTAACTAGATCACCATCAAGTATGTTTCAATTACTTGACAATTAAAATGTTCAAATGTTAATATGGTACAAGTTTTAATTAGTCATTTTGGTGCTTTGACTTCCCTGACAGTTTTTTTTGGTTAAAAAACCGTAAAATAGTCTCACTTACTTTGGCTTCTTACTAAACATGATAACCGTGAGATGTTTATGTATTTTTTCTAAAACAAAAAATAAAGGATTTGGTTTTTAAGAAGCCCCATGCACTAAATTATACGCACAAAACTAGTGCCAGCAAAACAAAAGCATTCCAACAACAAAATCCAGTACAACAAATGAGAAACACAATTGCAAATCATTTACTTATATACGTTAAACCAAAATTCCAAAACATATTTGAAAAATATAATCTAAGTGTATCTAAATCAAGTGGCCAAAAAAAATCAATACCAAATTGGCCAAGTACTTAAAAAATGCCAAAAAAAACCAACAAAGATACCATTCATTTTTGTTGCGCCCCCCACTGATGGAAAACAGCTATAGCCAACTTTTCAATGATTTGTTTCGTCTGAGTACGATAATATTATGTCCAATATGTGCCGTCGAATTACTGTGTGCAAAAGCAAAATAACAACATCAAGTTAGATAACTAATCTAAATTTTTACAATGTACTCTTCTGTTCTTTAATATAAGACCTATTTAACAAATTTGATTAGATTAAAAAAGTTAGTTAAATTAGTTAATATGATATATTTTTTCTAAAATATCATAACTATCTTCTTTAACTCTTTCTCCCACACTCTTTTATATGATTATGGTTAAAAAGTATCAATCAAAGTAATTTAAAAAAAACTTAGTAAATATATGAAATATGTCTTATATTTAAGATTAAAACTAACTTTCTAATTATGTCATATATTAACACTACAAAAAAATTAATTTTTAGTGGTTACTTTTGTCGCCGCTGAAAGGGCAAAAGTCGCCGCTGAAAATATTTAGCGACGACATTTTGTCGCCGCCTATGAGACTGCCGCCTATTTGCATTAGCGGCGACAATATGTTGCCGCCGCTGAAATTCCAGAATCAGCGACGACAACACGTCGCCACTGAAAGTCCATAATCAGCGGCGACATTAAGTCGCCGCTGAAAAAATATTATTTAATAACTAATTTTTTAATTTTTTTATTAGTTTATTTAATTTTTTGTATTATTTATATCTTAATTTATTTTTTAATATTATTTATTTAATTTTTTTATATTATTTATTTCTTAATTAAAATTTTTAATTTATTTCTTAATATTATTTATTAATTTTTTTAATATTTAATTTCTATGACAAAAAAAATATAATTTAATAATAAATAATAAATGATAAATAACTAAATAAATCAGAATCTAAGAACATTGATAAATATACAATATCAAATTAGTTCAATTACTTAATATACATAAATTTATAT
Organism: Leucaena leucocephala; assembly: GCA_037074615.1. Lineage (NCBI taxonomy): Eukaryota > Viridiplantae > Streptophyta > Magnoliopsida > Fabales > Fabaceae > Leucaena > Leucaena leucocephala. The sequence goes on from CM073549.1 coordinate 6,545,117, forward strand.
AGAAGGACCAATACTATGACTAGAAGAAGTAGGCGCATGTTGTTGCCCCTTCTGCATCAAGGTAGCGAATTGAGCTTGTATCCTTTGCTCCATTTGTTCCATTAGTCTTTACTCGAATTGCACACGCTCTTCTTCCATCTTTGCACGCTCTTCTTCCATCTTTGTACGCTCAGCCTCCATTTTTTCTCTTTCCTCTTCAAATTTTTTATCAAACTCTTCCTGTAATTGGGCAAGCACACTCTCAACAACTGAAGTATCTATAGATTGAGGGCGATCTCTCTTCCTTGAAGGCTCCGCTCCATACCCTTTCCCTCTTACATACCCTGACCTCTCACCAAGAACTGTCGCCAATATTTCTTCTGACGTCATTCGAGCATCACTCTCTAAATCTTGGTCTTGTTGTTGAGAAAGCTCGTGCATACGACTCTATAATAAAAACATATAAAACTATTAAATTAAAAATAAAACTACATCAAAATAAAGTATTAAACAACAATACGTACATAAAGCTGTTCAGAGTGTGCGTCAGCCCATACTACTTGTCCATCTAATGTCTTCCTAGTATGCGTTATCTCCCACAGCTGGTCAGGAGGGATAGGTTGTCCAGTAGTAGGATCTCTCTACAAAATAATAACATACAAGAAAATGCAAACAATAGATTTTATAATAAAAAAAAGGATTGAAAATTTAAATTATAATAGTGATATATTGAACTACTGTAGCATACTCAATCTCTGCAAATGATCGAGGACTACAAGTATATTTAGTCATTTATTTTTCTCAATTTATCGTGTTTCTTGCACTTTTGTTCTACAACAAAATGTAGTAAGTAATAAGAATTTAATAATTAAAACGAAAAATATAATTTATTTAGAAGGATAGTCAGATACCTTAAATATGTCAGACTTAAAGTATATTAATAACCACTCCCAATCTTGAAAACTAATAGTTTGAGGAGGATCAACCAACCTATCCTCATCAGTCTCATATTTCTTGTAGTGAGAGTGCATATTATTCTTCCAATTTCTGAATGCATTTTGTAAAATAATTGATATAGCAATATGAAACTTTTCTTCAGTAATTGCATCAGCAGGTTCAAATTTATCCTGAAACAAATAATCACAAACACTTTATATAATGAAATAAATAAAGTAAAATAAGTATAAAAAGTTGACATAAATAATACCTTTATTTTTAAAATCATATCATGACCATATTTTTTAAAAATATTCTTCCAGCTACCTCTACCCTCCCTGAAAGAGACTGTGGTTCTAAGAGTTAGACCACAATAATTAGAAAAAGACTCTTGCTTCTGCACCGATTGCTCTTGACATGGAATCTGAAAAATTTGACTCGAATCTTTGCTCCTTGTGCAGTCCTCAAATTAACGTTAATAGACTTATAAACTCCTCTGCCCTTGTTGATTGCAGTAGAAGAGCCTATCATTAAAATTTAATTACAATTAAATGTTACATGCGATGTAAATCAATTATTATAAATTTGAAACAAACTTACCTGCACTACTAGTTTGAGTATGGGGAGTAGCAGGAGAGTTGATAGGCATTTCCTCAAGTTGCTGTTGCAGTGATAGCGGTGAAATAACAGGTCTTGATTGAGGTGTAGAGCATGTACCTCGGCTATTTGTGTTGTCATTAGATGTAACAGAAATGCCTTTCCCACCTCGATCTCTCTTTAATACTGACATATCCTACAAAAATATACATTTCATTTAAGAAATAGCAATCAATCAAACAAGAATCAACGTAAATATTAATAAAATGTACCATATCAATTAATTTCATTCAATTGAATCTTCCGTCGCACTATCACTTAAACTAATGTCTTCTGATTCATCTGTTTCTTCTATCTTAGTTTGTATGTCACTTTCTTCTTCAGTATCACTATCAAAATCATCAAGAAGATCCTCTCATGACTAACTCCAGTATTAATGGAATTACTTTTATGTATTTGTGATGGTTCTCCTTGAGCTAAGGGCTGCGTTTGTCCATCTTCTTCATATAAGTTAATGATAATATCATCAAGTTATGTAGGACTTGCATGGTAAACATTTAAGTCTACCACCAACTGTTGATAAGGTTCTGTGTCAACCATAGGATCATGGACCCCACTATCATCAATATCACTATCAGCTGGTACATTAAACAAGTCGCGTGGGTTTGTTTTGACAACAACGAGCCAACCGGGTGCAACAATGTCATCCACATAGAAAACTTGCTCAGCTTGAGATGCTAGAATAAATGGTTCATCTGTTTGTAATGAATATCGCGTGTTGATACTTATGAACCCGTACTTATCAATCTTATATCCTTTGTCATAATGAGCAACATCCCACCAATGGCACTTAAACAAACATACTTTTCGGTTGCCTATGTAGGACAACTCATAAATATGCTCTAACACACCATAATATTCTTTGTCAGCATTAGTGTCATCACCCTTAGCCAGGATACCACTGTTTTGAGTTTTTTTTCCTGTTGCACGGTCTTTTGTGTGAAAACGAAATCCATTGCCTATGAACATGGAATAACAATTCACAATCATCAATGGGCAAATTGATAAACTTATGAGTTTATCACTAACATGGCTCTGTGTAGATAATGATGTCACCTTTGAGGACAAAAGTCATGAGTCAGATAAATTACATATAAATGTAATTGCTAAAAATACTAAGGCTGAAAATGTTATAAATTACTCGTGAACGAAACCATTGAGGAAACTCATATTGGCTTTGCTCACTCCTTGATCCATGGGCTTTAAGCTCTGTTGTATATTCCCTACAAATTTTCATAGCAATAAGAAAAAATTACATTATGACAAATAAATTTTCTCTTTAAGTCAAGCAACTTACTCCATAAAGGGCCAAACTTCTTCACAATTCTGTAGCACATACATTCTTGCTTGACAGTATTCTTCATAGGGAAGAGAAATTGACTTGCAATGTCCCCTAGCTTGACCATTTTTCTTAAATATTGTAAACTCAGGGTTGATATCATCATTGGTATCATCATTCCTACGTGGCACATTAAATTTTGTAGGAAAATCTTTCAGATATCTTGAGCAGAACGTGAGACTTTCATCTGCCAAGTATCCTTCTGCAATTGATCCTTCAGGCTGAGCTTTATTAAGAACATACGATTTTAGTGTCCGCAAATACCTAATGCATTAAAATTAGTTAACCTTATATTTTATGAATTATAAATATACAATGATATTGACGCACGTCTATCCACTTTTGCCTCCCCTGCTAAGTGTATTGGCAAGTGAACCATCACATCAAAAAAAGCAGGTGGGAAGATCGTCTCCAACTTACATAATGTCAATATTATATGACTTTGGAGTTTGTCAAGTAGTTCACACGTCAAAGACTTCGAACACAGATTTTTGAAAAATCTTCCCAACTCTATAATTGGTTCACACACTTTAGAAGGTAATAACCCACGTATTGCAATTGGAAATATCTCTTGCAACAACAGATGGTGATCATGACACTTCAAACCAAATAACTTTCGCTCCTGAATGTTGACACATCTTGAAATATTGGATGAAAAAGCATTAGGGACTTTTAAGTTAGCCAAGAATTGTAAACATGATTGTTTATTTTCAGGGGACAATGTGTAAGGAGCAAGAGGAATATAAATACTATTACCATCTTCAATTGGGTGCATATGACTCCTAATACCCAAGTCCATCAAGTCGTATCTACTTTTAATTGTATCCTTCATCTTTCCAACCAAATCCATCACCGTGCACACAATGTTATGAGAAACATTTCTTTCTATATGCATCACATCAAGATTTTGTCGTATTAGCAAATTCTTCCAATAAGGCAATTGAAAAAAAATACTTTTTTCCTCCAATTGTAAGCATTATTATGTGAATGACGTTTTCGCTTTGTACCCTTCCCAAATGACACATCACCCAAGTGTTCTAGTTGCGTCAGTACTTTATCTCCGGTCAATGGAACTGGTGGATCCATATGCTCTTCCTTACCATCAAATGATACCTTATTTTTACGCCATGGGTAATTTTGTGGAAGAAAGCGCCTATGGCCCATGTAAGATAACTTGCTCCTTATCGAAGTACAATGCGTGTCCTTGTGGCAACATGGACATGCAAGTTTACCTTTAGTTGACCACCCTGAAAGGTTTCCATATGCGGGAAAATCATTTATAGTCCACAAGATTGCTGCATGCATGATAAAATTTGATTTAACATACGCATCATACGTCTGTACCCCTACTTCCCATAATTGTTTTAGCTCCTCAATCATTGGTTGGAGGTAAACATCTATTTTATCACCTGGACACTTTGGACCAGGAATAAGAAGTGTCATCATGAAGTGCGGGCTTTTCATACAAAGCCATGGTGGCAAGTTATACGGCAGCAAGATAACAGGCCATATACTATGATTAGCACTCATATTCCCAAAAGGTTGAAATCCATCACTTGCTAAACCCAATCGAACACTTCTTGGATCAACAGAGAAGTTAGGGTATTGATGGTCAAAGTGTTTCCAAGCTAAAGAATCAACTGGATGTCTCAGTACATCATCATTTGAGTGTTTCTCCTTATGCCACCTCATTTCTTTGGCTGTATCTCTTGACATATAAAGTCTTTGTAACCTAGGTGATATGGGAAAATGCCTCAAGACTTTATGTGGAACCTTCTTCCCTTTCTGTTTGTTTAACTTCCATCTAGACATCTGACACTTAGGACATGATTCTGCATTTGTGTGCTCTCCCCAATACAATATGCAATCATTCTCACAAGCATCAATTTTATGGTAATGTAAACCCAGATCGCGAATTATCTTCTTAGTTTCATAGAATGAGTCTGGCACTAAAGCCCCTTCTGGGAGAACTTCTTTTAACAAGCCCAACAACACATCCATAGATTTTTTACTCCAATGGTTAAGGCACTTCACTTGAAGCAACTTTACAATAAAAGAAAGTTTAGACATCTTCACACAACCTGGATAAAGTGCAGTTTCAGCATCTTTTAATAAGTCAAAGAACCTTTTAGCCTGAACATTAGGCTCTTCCCTCTCGTTGTCGCTAGTATTGGTATAATCCACACATGGAACTCTATGTGCATCACAAACCATCCTGACAAAGTTGTCATTATCAGTATCATTTTGAATGTCATGACTAAAAGCTCCACAATCCATCTTAAATGTTCTAATTTCCCCATGCAACTCCCACACATCGTAACTATTTCAGAAACCCTTGCTCAATAAGTCTGTCCTAACATCTTTTCTCGCTTTAAATATAACATTCATGCATCTTTTACAAGGGCAATGTATTTGATTTACCACGCCAGGTTGACTAAATGCCCATTCTAGAAAAGCATTCACTCCTCTAATATATGATAGGTTGCCTCTATCTTTAATATGTAACTAACTTTTATCCATTTATATTCCCTAAAAAGTTAAATCAGGAGTCAATTTATAACATTAAATGAGAATAATAACTTTTAATATTGAAATACCATAAAGAAGCTATGAAAAGAGGGAGTGAGAAGTGTTGTACCATGAACATAAGAATGTTTTCAACCTCATATAATTATTAAATGCAGAAGATTCCCGTGCAGGAAATAAACAATAAAGAGCGACCTAAAACTTAAATGATTTAAGGAGCTACGTGTTCCCTCTTTGTTTTTCATATACACAGCTATGTTATGATCATGATTATTACATTTGGAAAAAAAATCAACTATTTCCTTGAACTAAGCAGAATAGGATATCAAGTTGTTTTTCTGGGTTCTTTCTTTTAAAAATTACATATTGATATTAATTATAAGTAATTACATATTGATATTAATTATAGGTAAAATATGTAAAAAGTAATTATAGTATTAAATATGATGTCCTTCTCTAGCTAAGTCTCCCTATAGAAAAGAGAAATTTTTATAAAGGGATTTTTCATTTATTTTATTTTGGGTTTTTTAGTTATTTTTAAAAGTAAAAAAATAAATATTATTGAATGATAATTAGGGAGATAGAGTAATGGAAAAGAGGCTTTAGAGCACTCCTCTTCAGTGAAGCAGTGATAGTGAAATGGAAAAAAGCAGTGTGAAAGACAAGATGCCACTTACTTTATTACAGAAAAGAGAGGTGAGCATGAAGCCACTTGGGACCGAAAGCAACCAACTAATATTGTTCAAGAAAAATGTTCAAACTTTTTAAATGACTACGTATCCTTTGTAATATCAATAAGTAATAGTAGACAAACGTAAAGTAGGTGGTCTTACATAATAGAGCTTTCATTCATCTCCCTCAACAGACAAGAGGTTGCATATTAAACAAGTGGTATAGCTTATCATCATTATAAATAGGAATGTTTTGTTTTTGTTTCTATTTATAAAGATAGAGAAGAATGTATATAATATGATAAAATGTATACATTAACTTCTTTTGATTTAACCACTCATACTAAAATATAGAACTTAGAAATAATATTTTCCCCCAGCTAAAATGACATGTTTGGAGTCATTAGTACTCTGGACCCCAAAACAGATTGAAACCAAGTCATTAAGACATGATCATACATAAGTAGTTGAGAACACATACATAAGAAGTTGAGAACTGTAAGTGGTTTAGATGTTTAATTAATTTCATATACTTACAGTTTGTGAAGTTCACTGTGCTGCACAGAAGAAACTTTCTAGATCTGAAATGGATTGGTATGGAATTCTTCAGATTGAACAACTGGCAGATGAAGCAACCATTAAAAAATAGTTCAAGCTTATCAAAATTGAGATCAAATCCTTCAACTATATAGCAAAAAATATTAAGTATATATATACATGGTTTATCTCTTAATCAAGCTTATCAAACACAGTGTGTGTGTGTGTGTGTGTGTGTGCATGTATGATATATTTCTTTGGGTATAATTCAAAAGTTAGTAGTCCTCAAATCTTTAATATAAGAACTACATAATTGAACTACTATAACATAACAGTAGCTCCGTTCCAATTTGAATACTATAACAGTACCATTTCATAGAGCCAGACCACATCAATTGAACGGCAAAACCAGGGGAAGAACGAAATTGGGCAGAAACTGATGAATAAATTGGACAAAACAAGAGCTAAACTGACAAATGAAGACAGATGAATAAAGAAAATTTAGAAGGCAAGAATGAATTTCCAGCTTCTGGACAGAAGCTCCCCCTTCGGTAAAATTGTTCAGACATGTTAGACATCATACAGCAGCGATATTGGGAGATTAAAGCTTCATTCCACATTTTTTAAGCTTCATTAATTACTTAATCAGACATTTAATCTCAAAAACTTAATTTCAACATTTACAAACCCTAAAACGCATCGACACAGTAAATCTGCCAGCAACCCCAGCATCCAGATTTTGGTTCAGTTTGAAGTCAGAAAACTCAAATAGTTACTCATTTTCACTGAATCAACCAAAAACTACTCAAAATCTTGAGTTTAATCGGTGACCCACCCCATAATCGAAAGAAAATAGAGGAGAAAACAGAAGTGAGAAATTGAAGACGGACTCAGAGAACTCACCTCTGATGGCTGACGACATCCCAAGCTCAATCTCTGACCTCCAGTCGGTCCTCCAACGTCACAATCCTCAAGTCGTTCCCTCGTGCTCTCCCTCTCCCGCTCTCGATGTTTCGCCTTTCCTCAGAAGCAGAATCGCGACAGTGAGAAATAAAGAACAGAAGGGGAAACCTAAAATATTAAAATGAAGAACAGAAGGACAAAATAAAGTCGCCGCTGAAAAAACTTTCAGCGGTGACATTTTTATCGCCGCTGAAAGTGTTTTCAGCGGCGACTTTATTTTGTCGCCGCTGAAAGGTTTACTTTAACTTAATAATTTTTAGAAATAATCCTCTTAAAATATTAATGATATTTTCCCTCCAATATCTTCTTCAAATCATTAGGGAATTTTTATAAAATTTTTTGAGCAAATAATAACCTCTAACTATTTTTCTTAAATTTTTTAAATAAATAAATCTTTCATTCTAGAAAAATAGCTATGAAATCTCTTTTGGGTAAATAAACTCTTTCATAATTTTCTATACTCCCAAAATACTTATTTTATAATTTTTTCTTATTTTTTAACCCGAAAATATTTTTAATGAATATTCATTCGTTTATTATTTTTCTAAAGTTTCACTTTTAATACTTTTTAATTTCAGAAAAATATTATTAAACTCAATAATACCTTGTAAATTCTTTTTATACAAGTTAGGATGTTATATAAAATGTAACAATATAGGGCATATGCAACAGTAACTAAAAATATATATACGTTTGTATTTTACATCTATTATTTCTCTTTATCTCTCTCACACACATCTCCCTCTCTCTATCTCCTCCCCTACATTATCTCTAACACACACATATTAACTCTCACTCTCATTGACACACATTTATAATATATCTCTCATGTACATATTCCTGTTTCATCTCCTCTTTTCACATGCATCACATTATTGTTTGTATAATCTTTCTTTAGTATAATAACATATGAAATTCTTTTATTTATTATTTAAAATGACATTATTCAATAATTTAATTTTATATATTATATAGTTGTTTAAAATAACTTCAAATGAGGAAAAATGTATAATCACTTTTAGCCTGGACAATCTATCTAATACATTAATTGAATTTAAAATTGTAAAATTTTGAGCTTCTGCAGCGACAACGAAGTCGCCGTTGAAAGTCCTACTTTCAGCGGTGACTTTTTGTGTTGCGCCGCGACTTTTTTTGTCGCCGCTAAAAGTAGGACTTTCAGCGGCGACTTTCTTGTCACCGCTGAAAAGTCATTTTTAGCAGCGACTTTTTGTGTCGCCGCTGAAAAGTTGTGGCCAAAGATATATTTTTTTATAGTGTAAGAATTTGAAGAGTATATATAAAGTGAAGTTTGAAGACATATATATATCTTCTTAGGCATCGTTTGGAGGTTGTGGGAAACTGTGTCCTTCATCAATTTCATTATGTAGTACCTACAATCCATGCTATGATCTGGTTGTCGTGGGCCTTATAAAGAAACCAAAAAATATATACATCGGTTATATTTTCTTCGATAGTTCATGATAAATACTTTTATTTTTCTTCCATTTGTAAACGGAGCCGTATGTGTCTTTCAACAAGGGGCAAGAGAGATTTGTGTGTGCATGGACCACAGCTCTAACAAGAAAGTAAAAAACTTGATATGAGAATTTATAAAGAACAACAAATTAAATATATACACAAAACTTATTTAACCTAATTATTGAATATCTCCTGCATCTCTTTTTCTTCTTCCCCATTAAGAGAAACAGGGTACCATACTTTTCTCATGGTTGGACTGAGCAAAATTAGCATCCAGTGGCCCCTAAGTACAATAAACACAATAAGAAAAATTAAAATTTGTTAGCAAACAATTAAATTTTCAAATAGCTGCATGAACTTACAGTTTATATATATTACATAACTCGATGTTAACAATCGAACATTTGACTTTAGTCAGACATTTGATTTTGATGATCACAAAAGAACTTCAATTATTTCAAAAGGATTCAGTAATTAATTGTGACTAATTAGAATATTGTATTTATTAATTATCTAATTATAAAAAAATAATTTTGTATTTAGTTCTGCAATTAAAAGAAATATTAGTTCCTTGTATATATTAGTTCCTTGTATCTAATTATAGAATATTGTATTGTATTGTGACTTTATTCATTGTATATATTAGTTCCTTGTGATTCGTAAGAAGCCTTGTGAATATTAGTTATCGGTTAGTAAGTTAAGAAAAACCCTGAGTTATAGAGCGAATTTGAGGTGAGTTCATTTTAAGACTTATAAGGATTGTAATTTGTTGATCATTGTCCAAAATTCTTTTAAAAGTTTTAATAGGACTATACGCGGGTTAAGTAATCGAATTAAAATAAGTTGAGTGTGTCCATCTCTCTGTACTTATCTCTTTACTTTTAGTTAACTATATATATTTGACACAAACACATACTCACACTCTATGTTCATGAAACACATCACATTATCGATCACATTGTAGAATAGGATTACTAAATTTAGTTCGAAATATAGAGAAATTCAGATTGTAAATAGCTAACGCTTACAGTTCTAATAAAGACGTATTATTCATTTTACTTTGTCTCCTATCCATGTTAACACACATACATGTTATGAGTAATGTATCTATAATAATTTTATCAACTGAATTAATTGGATTCATAATTTTGATGAATAGTCAAGATTCTCTGAATAATGTGAAATTTATGTTTTTGAAATACACTTACACTTAAAAATAGTAATCGTATTAAATCAAATACCAACGTTTATCAAGGGCAATAATGGGGTAATATAAATTCCATACCAAAATACCATTTCACTTATCAATTCATATACTTTGTATAGCTCTATCCTTGGCTATATAAACAACTCACGGTTCAGACAAGAGATCCTAAGACCTCAAAACAAATAGTGAGAAACCATATATTGAGAAAGATAAAAAGAATAATGGAGGGGAAGAAAGTTTTGAGGTCAATATTTGTAGCTTGGTTAGTGTTATATTTGGCAACAATGCAATGTGAAGGAAAACTATCAGGTTTTCAGATATGCTTTGCATCTTGTATGCCAAAATGCATATCAGGAAAACCTATCTTTGAGGCTGCTGTATGTGCAAGTGGTTGCCTCATATCTTGCATAGGTTCTGACCATAGAATCACAACCCACACCCAATACTATTGTTCTCTGGGTTGTGCTAGATCTTCTTGCAATAAAATCAGCACCCAAGATGAACAAGGTAAGTCCTTCCTTCCTTCCCTTAATTTCACAATCTCGTTCATTCTTCCATTTCCATTTGAATATGACGTGTCATGATATAAGGTTGACAACCCAAGGGTACTTGGTCTAGCAATGGACCAACTAGATTATAAAATGGATCAACTATATCCAAATCATCCACCTTGTTAAAAAGACCCATGGGGAGAGGTATTTGGGCTACAAAGTCTCGATTTGAATTAATCGGTTACTCGAATATCTGGTAATATAATCAAAAAAATTGTTAGATACTGATAGCCCAAAGGTTTATGGAAAGAAATATGAGGTTGACTTATATCTATCCTGTCCTCAGTATTATATTGATGCTGTTTTCTACTGTAAATTTTGTTTTGCAGCTATAGATAAAGTGAATAGTTGTGTGGATGGATGCGTAAATGGATGTACTGTAAAATGAAAACTATTGTATTGGGATTACTCAATATATATACAATAAATGTGATAGTCTGAAATAAACATTACTCAATGTATTGTGATTTATTTTGTCAATGAATGTATTAATTAAGTGATTCCAATACTCTTTTGTAGTGTTACGTACGTGGTTGATGCAAGATTGGGCATTTTAAATTTAGTTTTGACTGTTACGTTTAACAAATAAATACATAGATACATAAATTTTAAATGTAAGCCATAAAAAATAATAAGCTAATTTTTAATCAAATAATAGTGAATGGGTGAGTTTCAAGATTTCTGTCGAAACTCTCAAGTCGAAGGTTCTTAATTTTTCAGTCAAAATTCTTGTCAAACAAAAATCATGGTTTTGGTGATTTATAACTTAAAACCAAGAGTACACTCACTCAGGACGTGAAGTTAACTTATATTCTTACTTAGTATTGATTTTTATTGTATTGTGTACGTATATGTATTTTGCAGTCACAGACAATGAATTTCAGTGTTGATGCATCTAACTTATATATCTTCCTCCATCATTTTTCACTTCAAACCCATTCTCTTGAAAATCCAAACCCATAGGATGTGGATGTGGTTTTGGCAGTGATATTTTCCTTTCTAAAATTAATACTCTTTTTGTCATGAGTATATAATAACAAAATGAGAGAATTGATCTTGATCCTAAATATATAAAATATTTTCTATATTTATCTATTTTTTTAAATTATCCCCATTCAAATTCCTTCAACAATATTAAGAGAAGGAATGAGGGAATTAAAAAAATAATTAGGGTTTTTAAAAACATATACTATATTAACTAATTTTTTAAATTTATTCAAATTAGTTAAATATATCTTATATTAAAAATCGGAGGAGCATTATATTTTAGTTTTACATTAAATTTTAGTAAAATATTCTTTATTAATTTAAATATATGTTTTCCCTTTGAATATCTCATGCTAAGGGTTGATGTATCGAGTGGGTAGGTGAAGAGTAAAGCATAATTATAAGGAGTGGGAGAATATCTTTCCATGAAACGAAGTGGATTTAAAGGAAACTCTCTATGTCACCATCATCAATCTTTTCTCCACTATTTATATTTTTATGGGGGGAACTTGCGATGCAGTAGCAGACCACTTATTACTTAAATAAATTATAATTTTTCTGATTAATGGTTCAATTGTTGCGAGTTGCAACAGTTGCTCCACTTCTCATTTCAAACCTTCCTCCTCTTGGTTTCCTCTTACTTTGACCTCGTTTAATTTTGAGTAAAATATACTAATCATTCCCTACTTTATCTAAATTATAGAAAATTTATATTTATTTTGAAAACATATATAAATCTCCCATAACATTATATATATAATACAAATTTCTTTTATATATTTGAGATTCTATTTCTTTATCCACCCAACCATTAACTGACCATTAAGTATTAATATTAAATTTTGTGTTTTAACTAAAATATCCCTCTTTAACATGAGAATTATTTAAACATATATATGTGCTAAAAATTATTTTTTTTATACAACCAAAGAATAATTATAATACAAACTTTCAAACTTGCTAATATGTTGTAAAATTTATATTAATTTTACTTATATTATAAATTTTATAATTTTAATTTTTCATCACATTAAATAAACTTATTTATTTAGGTTTCATTTAAAAGGCTAAAAATATATTTCAAACACATTTTTTTCTAGTAAAAATGATGTAAATTTAATGCTCCGTTTGGGACAAACATATATAAATCATTTAAATTTAAAATTTAAATTTTTAAACACATCGTTTTTGCTACAAACATTTGTAAATACATTTAGTTGAAATTTGCACAAAATGTTAAAAGTAAATCAGGGATTTAGTATAACGAAGGGTAAATTAATAAATAAAATTTATTTTAATATAAATTGTAATTAAAAAATATACTTTTGTAATTTTTTAGAATAGTCTTAATAGAGGTATCGGTTTGGTTTAAATATATATTTTTGAAATAGAGGGGAGATCTATGTAATTAAAAAAATTAAGAACATTTAGAGTATTTTACTCTTTAATTTTATATGAACGTAAGCCGTGGAAATTTTTATAATAATAATTACTATTTAAATTGTAGTGTGAACATAAATTGTCCATTACATTCGTGGGCGGTTATGTTTGAATACTTCTGTTGGGGAAAAAAAGCTGTGCTTGAATACTTCAATGGTAAGCATGTTTTGAAGAGCTTAGTTGAATAAATATTAAATAAATAATTAAATAAACAAAAAGGAGATTCTGAACATAAAGCATGGGAATAATTAACAGTCCACCTAGGTTGGTGGTGGGGAAGTGAATTTATTCCTTGTGAGAAGCACTAATCGGACTAGCGGCTGCAAAACCAAGTTTGAAATTGAATGATTAATTTATTATTAGTGGAGAATCAAGAAGCACACGCCCATATTTATATTTATGCTAATTAAATAAAGAAAAATTAATTTTTTTATTCCTTTACTTTTTAACTTACTTATAACTCAATCCCTTAAATATGACTTAGTACGACTCAGTCTATAAATTTTTTATTCAGTTAAAACTCAGTCCTTATCTTTTTTTAAAAAAAAATAATCTTTATCGGTCTAAATCATAATGAGTAATCCTATGAATAAATGAACGAGATCTTATGTGGCTGCCAACTCACCATCCCCATCATCATCATCAACCTCCCTTCGTCTTCTCTAATGATAGCTCGGACTGAGAATTAGTTAGAGAGAGAGAGAAGGAAAAAGGAGAGAGTGGTGAAGCAACTGGTGAGCTATCATCAAAGAAGACGGATGGAGGTTGATGATGATGATGGGGATGGTGAGTTCGCAGCCACATAAGCTCTCGTTCATTTACACATAGGGTGACTTATTATGATTTGGACTAATAAGAATTATTTTATAATAAAATTGAAAAGATAGAAAATAAATTTATTCGAGTTAAAAGTTTAGGGACTGAATATATTGTATAGAGTCATACTTAAAAAATTAAGTTAAAAATAGGTTAAAAGTTAAAGGATTAAAAAATTAATTTTCTTTTAAATAAACTAAATGATTTCTGATCACTTATATGTGATTTGGGTTTGCCGGTCACGAACTTACAGTGCATCCCACTAAATAAAAAAGATTCTTTATTTCTACTAAAAAAAAACAAAAGATTCTTTATTTCTTACTCTACTTTAGCGCTAAAGGCCACCTAAAATTCTTGTGTGATTGAGGAGACTTAATTTTTTTTTGCCCACCCAATTTATTGGAATTTTGCCCTGACTATATTCAGATCCAACCCGCATCACGCACTTGGTTATGGTAGATGAGTCTCCTAACAAATTTTTTTTGCATACGCCAAAGTTTAAACTCGAAACTTCGCTTAAGCGATACTAAGTCACTTATCACTCGGACCAACCCAGTTGGTTGAGGAGACTTAATTTGTTTTGACAAAATTGTCCCACTTTTTGTGTCGGTGATGAAGGCAAGCCCAAAGAAAAATGATCTAGTTAATACTCTCTCATATTCTTATTATTCTTATCATGAGATACTTCTTTTATATAAATAATTATATGATTGAGTTAAATTTAAATATCATCAAACTTAATTAGATGTAACTCTCCAAAATATATTTTTTTATATTCACATAAATTTAAATTTGAGATTTTATACTTAAACGACTAAAATTCCTTCTACTAAGATTAATATCCGTTGTTATTATAAGAAGCTTCTAAGACACCTCTAACTTAGTCACCACATCAAAATAAAAAAGAAAAGGTTAAGCCATTAACTACTTAGTCTGAAAATAAAATAAAATTATAAATTTATCCATATTTAATAGTATCAATCACATCTAAGAAGTGAATATAAAAGATGCATATACTTTTTTATAACTTTAGATAGATACACACATTTTTTTATAAGTATAGGTATATATTTTTTTAGTGGAGATAATCTTATTTAAAATACTGTTAGGTATAAAATATAAACACATCTTTTAATAAAAATTCGAATGTTGATTCATAATATTGGTAAACACTAACCATTTTCACTAAATTCAAACCTATGGTCGATAGCTACGTTGTATATATTTATGTTAGAAGAGCTTTACTCATGATTTGTAGTCCAATTGTACTCAAGTATAGATTAATATGTATAATATATATATGCAATTTTTCTCAAAAGAAAAAGATATTACTTCCATAAAATAAAAAAAAAAAATGCAATTACTCAGTGTTACAAGCCTTTTCCGGGAGATCGTCTCACGATGAAAATATAGAACAAGTCTCGAGAGAGAGCTGCCCATCTTAAAAGCAGGATAAAAAAATCTCTTAAATTTAGAAACTCAGCTTCTCATAAGAGCCTCCATGATATAAGACTCATAACACTCACCTTGGAAAAAAAAATGGTAGAAATAACAAGAACTTTCCCATTTGCCCTTCTCGTTGAGCCTATAGAAACCTGCGATATTTGATTGAAAGATCCAAAAGGGTTATTATTGCCAGCAGATTTTGAAATATATAATCCAAAACATTTTCGCCAGGTTCTTCTATATATATATATATTAATATGATATGGTCCCATGGAATCACCAAAGGGACATTAGAATGTGGAATGAAATCCAGTGCACATACATGCAAAAGATAAACTAATGAAAAAGTAAGTGTCAATATGTGAAACGCACCCAACAAACAAAAAGAGATTGAAAAAGGTTTAAAAATCCAAATAAAGGATCATAGGAAGTGAAAAAAGTTGGTTAGGAACTTGTCATTTTCAGTTAGTGGCCAGGTCTATATTACACTTTTCCAACTAGGTAGTGTCTCTTCATATTCCCTAAACATGATCATGATTAAGGCTGTGCATAATGCCCATGGCCCGGTATGCCCAGCCCAGCCAGCAATAAAATAGTCCTGCCCAGCCTAATAAATATAGGGCAGGGCTGGGCATCGGGCTACAAAATTCAGCCCATGCTTTTTTTGAGCTGGGCACCGGGCAGGGGGGTTGCCCAGCCCTGCCCTGCCCATGAGCACTACTTCTTTTATTTTTTTTTACTTTTTTCCCTAAATGCTACACTTAAAAGGGAGAATATGATAGTTACTGGTGACTAGAGGTTCATTTTAAAAATATGAGTAGTTAAGTATGTAAATTATATCTTTTAATATTTATAACTATATTAATTTTTTCTTTTTTTCTTTTTTTTAACTTTGCTAATCATCATATAATTATATTATAAATTATAATTATTTATTTTTTTTCAGATACTTAATCTTTGTCAATATTAGGGAGATTGATACAAAGTTACAATTATAAATTACTTAGACTTCAAGACTTTTTTTTTACATACAATGGATTTAAAAAATTTAATTATTATCTTTTTGTTGCTTTATTCTTAGTGAATTATGGATATTATTTAAGTCTTAAAGACATATGAATATGGTATTATTTTATAAGTTCATAATTGCAAATTTATTTCACAACATGAGCATGACATCAAAATTTGGGCATGCCCAGCCCGCCCATGCCCAGCCCACCCATGCCCAGCCCAAAGTAGTTAGGGCTTTTACCGGGCAGGGCCGGGCATAGGGCTGCAAAATACAGCCCATGCTTTTTTTGGGCAGGGCACCGGGCATGGGGCTTGCCCTGCCCAGCCGTGCCCATGCACACCCCTAATCATGATGAATAAAGATACTAAAGGAATTTAAATGTTTTAAAAATTGAATTATGTTGATAGAGAAATAGATTCCTATTGTTTAGTGATATGATTGCGGTTGAGTAAATCAGTCATAGTTAAAATATTTGCCAGTTTTATAGTTTTTAAATTGGTTTTATTACTAATTTTTGAATGCTTTTTTTCATCTATTTTATTTTTATTTTTGGATTGTTCTAGAACAAGATCCAATTTAAAAAGAAATAAAGGTTGATGAAGCCAATTCAGACGTCTTTATTATAATTAAAGTACTAAAAATTGCTTTATTAAATTGGTTGAGACAATAATTTAAAATTAAGTGATTGGACAACTTATTTATTATTAAATTGAATCAGGTATAAACTAGTTGAAAGAATAAAAATTGGTTGAATTGGGCCAACTCGTTAATTATTAAAATAGTATAATTTAATTAAAATATATAAATATATTTATATTTAATTTTAAAAAAAGTAATATTTAAATAAAAATGTATTAATCAACAAATAAATAGAATATTAATAAATAAACCTCATATAATTTTAAAAGATAAAATTATTAAAGTATAAATATTATGAATTGAAAAGATAAGACTCAAAATAACATTATTTTAAGCTCAATAAAATGGAGAAAAAATTTAATATAATTGACCTGTCTAAAACTCTTTATTATACTTGTCAAAAGACTCGTTGATCAATTTATTGATTTCACTGGTTAATTAAGATTTATTTTAATATCATAATTATAACATATTAAAACACAAGCATAGAAAAGATAAAATGACAAAAAAGGGGATGGTAGACAACTATATGTAAAAGCCAAACAAATCCCAATGTCAACATTTTTTACTGACCAGTCAAACTAACCCATATGTTTCCTTTATTCATTTCGCTGAATTCGATAGTCATCTAATTCCAATTTTTATGGCCTTGAGTCTAGTCATTTTTACTTTAGATTACAGATAATATAGAATCTGATTGATTGGCTTCTAAGTACTATTTATATATAGTATTTGTGTGTATTATATATATATATTTAGAAGTTTTTCAATGGAGCATAAGTTTGTTAAAAATGGACATAACGACAAATTACCAACTCAGTTACTTGTATCAATAAACATTCTGAAAGAAGAATTGTCCCTTTGAGTTATGCATCATCAAGACTATCCTCTGTTTTTTTTAATAATGTCTCCAAGGATATGCTAAAGAATAATTCTTACAAAAAATACGAGGTTGGACAAATGATAAATAAAAAAAATACGATAATAATTTTAAGTGATACATATAACAGTTAGATATGATATGTCTTTAATTATTATTTATATCACTTTACGTTATCTTTATATTCTCTAGTTGTCATTTATATCACTTCAAGTTGTTATCATATTTTTAATAACTTATCATTTGTATATAAGAGTAACTTAATAATTATATAAATTAAATTTATTATCGTTCTTTAGAATTATTTAATAATTTTATAAAAGAATTTATAATGAAGTCTTCTCCACGGGACTTTTAAGTAATAATGTAAGTAAAATAATCTTATATATATGTGTGTATAGACACACATTAACTCTAACCTTATTTATAAGAATATAATTTATTTTTTATAAATAAATCAGAAAATAATAGTATTAACGTAAATAAATAGTTCTATTTATGATACAAGGATCTTACATTCACCAAGCAAAAGAGAATTCAAACTCTTCCTTCTTACCTTTAATTAATTGATCATTATTATTAAAACCTTTTTAATGATGAAAAAGATGGGCTGATTATTGTGAATATGAAAATATCAACAATAGTAATTATTGATACTGTTGGTATAAATAATATTCTTTTGCCATTTTAGCTCACTTGTAGCTTTATATCAGTGAAAGGGAGAAATAAAAAACGCGTTCTTGGTTCAGTATTATTTCCTAGTTAGTTCCTCTGTCGCCTGCAGGCCTCGTTGTATGTAGAAATACAATGCTTTCACGGTTCGCTGATGGCTTGGAGGAGGACGGTGGCACTGGTCGCCGAACTAGTTCTATCTGAACCAACGTTTTTGCTCTAACGTTTTCCTTCTTCCTTCAGACTCCAGAATTATCGTAGCTTGGAGGAGGAGAAGGAGGAGGAGGAAGAAATAGCTTGTGAAGTTAAAATAAGAATCTTAGAGGAGTATTCTATTCACAACTTGGTATGTTCTTCTGTGTGGAGTTTCTTTGTTAGGCGTTTATAGATATGAATTTTCCCTTAAATAATACAGATTTTGGTATTTCAATTGTGTTGATTTCTATTCCATTAGAATTTCTTCAATATGAATTTTCACGAGTTCGGCATAATTGTACCAGGAATTGTAATAAGCTGTCATTAAGTTCAATATAAGAAATCATGAATGGTTTTGATAGATGATATAGTATTGTCTCGTTTGTATATGTCTTATCTCTCTGTCTCTTTCACAAATGGGCTCAAACATGGAGATGACGAAATTAATTTATATGAACTCCTAGAAACTTTGGCGCGTCAAGATACTGTCATTTTGTGCGCAATGACTGCCATACAAAGTGATTTGATTTTGGTTGCTAAAATATATTTTAACTGGATCATATTCATTTGCGTTCATTTTCACCTGTACTCGTGTAACTATGATTATCACAATTAAATAATATCAACCAATTTTTTAAAAAAAAATTATAGTTTTTAATTTTGTTTGCTCAAGAGACAGGTCTATTCCTTCTGAAACTTTTTTTTTTTTTAATTACATATTAATTAGCTATATATAGTTTGATATTGGTTCTTTGGATAGGTCAACTGGTATCAGGAAGCATGATATATGTATGTTGATTTTTTTAATTATTATTTAAATTCAATGGCTGGAAGAATACCCAATTTTAACTCAGCGATTCTTTCTGTTGTAGATTTTAATCAAGAGAAGACTGTCTGACTTCAATTTGGGGCAAATCCCCTGTACCACTACATCTTCTGTTACTGAAGAGGAAATTTTCTTTCCTTTTATGAATTTATCTCTGTCCGGTAGCTCAGCTTTATTGGGCAAACCTCTTTTGGCAAAAGTTATCAAATTGTTCTTTGTTGGATTCCCAGCAGTAAATATATGAAAATACCTTAGTCATCTTCTGTTAAATCATTACCATTGAGAAGAAGTTCCACCCTTCCCCTGGGAAAAATCTCTTTTGGCATCTTTTGCTTATCCTGATCTGCTTCCTTCAGTAATCTAGAATATTTTCTTTCAAAAAACAGAATAAGTGAAAAAAAAATTGATAGTCTTTGCTCCTGGATATTTCTGGTATTGGAAAGATCCCTCAGGAGTTTTTTCCTTTCAAATTTCCAGTCCAAACTGGGCAAATCTCCTTTGGCATTTGGAGTCCTCAGTTGACTCCTGTTATCCTTCTTGGCAAATCTTCTTTGGCATCAGATCTCAAGTTCAAGTGGTCAAGATTATCTCTGGGAGATACTAGTTCACTTTCAGTGACAGAGCAGTATTAATCAGAAATATTTTATACTGTGAACAGTTATCCATTACCATCATTATACCATTACAGCTATTGTGGATTGCAACTGATACTGGCACTGAATTTTTATGCTACAATTGTTTGAAAAAGGTTTGTCTTCTTGTATCCCCCTCTTTATTTGTTATTTCTCTTTCTAGCTGTGTTAAATTCTGTTGTCAAAACCAGATACTTAATGGCTATGGCCCAAGGTTTCCAAAAAATATGATGATATTTAACATTCTTTTATTTATTTATTTATTTTCCTGCATGCCTCCTTTTCAAATAAAAGTTTCTAAGGGATTCATTTTATTAGTATGGTAGGTGGCCCTTGCCCCCCTGTGAGGATTTACTTTTTATTACACTGATTAGTTATTACAAGTTTAGCGAGAGTTCGTGTTTATGAAATAGTAACTCTACTCTGTATTGTTTTCATTTTTTGATATGCTATTGATATTAGCCATGTTTATTATGACAGGAATCTCATTGATGGATATGCTCACTATTGAATCAGACTGGGAGACTCTTAGTCACAGTAGCAGCAGTGAGGATCAAGAACAAAGTGATTTTATCTATGGTGGGCAAGCCCATTGTATTTTATCACATTTAGAGGATAGCATTGGAAAAATAGATGATTTTCTTTCATTTGAAAGATCTTTTCTTCTTGGGGATGTGGTTTACTCCCTCTCAGACCAGTCTGGACAAAGTGGCAGGGTCACAAGCATTGACATGCTTGTGGATATGGAAAATCCTCAAGGAAAAGTACTAAAAAATGTAAACACTAAGGATATTTTGAAGATTCGCTCTTTTTCAGAGGGTGATTATGCGATCAAAGGACCATGGCTTGGTTTGGTTCAAAGTGTGATTGACAAAGTTACGGTCTTGTTTGATGATGGAGCTAAATGTGAGGTAATTGTCTTTGAAAGGGAGAAGATTTTGCCACTGACTCCTAATTTACTTGAAGATTCACAGTATCCATACTATCCGGGGCAAAGAGTAAAGGTTAAGTCCTCCATTGCTTCTAAATCAGCTCAATGGTTATGTGGCACCTGGAGAGACAATCAAGATGAAGGCACTGTTTGTGCTGTGGAAGCAGGTTTGGTATATGTTAATTGGCTAACTTCTGTTGTAGTGGGATCCAATTTGGACGTCATTGCTCCCCCATGCTGGCAAGATTCCAAAAGCTTGACCTTGTTGTCGTGTTTTTCACATGCACACTGGCAGCTTGGTGATTGGTGCATGCTTCCAGTTGCAGACCAAGATGAACAGGTGGAAAAGATTTTTCAAGATGCATCAACTGGTGATCTCAGTAAAGAGCACAAAATGGCAAGAAAATTGAAGAGTCACCTTAACTCTAATAGGGAATTATTTATTGTTGGGAAGATAAAGACCAGTGTTGATATTTTATGGCAGAATGGGGAACAATCTTTGGGATTAGACCCAAAAACTTTACTACCAGCAAATGTTATAAACGCTCATGAATTTTGGCCTAAGCAGTTTGTCCTGGAAAAAAGTGTTTCTGATGATCCTCTTAAGCCTAGCAGTCAAAGATGGGGTGTTGTCCAATGTGTTGATGCAAAGGAGCATACCGTCAAGGTAAAATGGAAAACTGTTGCCATATCCATGCAAGAGAATTTGGCTGAAAACAAGATGGAGACTGTGAGTGCTTATGAACTGGTAGAGCACCCAGACTTTTGCTATTGTCTAGGTGATATTGTGTTCAAGGTGGTTCATATACAGCTTGATGACCAAGCTGATAAAGATTGTGGAAAGTCAGTGATTAATTCGAATGTAGAGGCTGCTCTAGGAGACAGGACCAGCAACATTTATGAGAAAGAATTGCATGATAACTTTTGCCTATCCTGTATTGGCAATGTTATTGGTTTCATCAATGGTTCTGTGGAGGTCAAATGGGCTACTGGCTTAATAACCAAGGTGAGACATGTAATTTTATGTTCTTCAGATGAACAAATCTATAACAAAAATCTATTCCTATTTAGTTTGCTGATATTCTCTATCACATACTAGAAAGTAGAAATTTTATTTTATCTATGACTTTGTGTGGCGCAGCTGCTATCTTGAATAGTTAGGGTTGTTGAGGCTTGTATTTTTCCTCTATTCTGGAATAGCGTAGGAAAATACTTAAATTTATAGAAAACAATCTTGTCTTGCTGCTGATGTTCATGTAACTTACAACTACAGAAATTCTTCAATATAAACATCTTGATGGTGATTTCACAAAGGGAAACCTAACTTTGTTCTAGGCATAAGCATAACAATAGGAAGTATCTGGTATGGTTAACTTGATTCATATGTACGTTTTACCTTATCATTGTGCTCGTCATTGGGGCTTCATATAATGGGCCCTAACTGCTAACTGAGGACTTGAGTATTCTATGATTGAATTTGATTTCAGATTTTGTCTTTCGTCCTACTCTCAACCTGCTTCTACATCACGTACTATTAGAGCCTTTCAACTCCAGAACTCCAGCAGCACCTCCCTGTTCACAATTATATACACTCCTCCATCCCTCTCTACTAAAAGATATACACAGAGCAACAACATACAAAACAGCAACAAGTGAAAGAATCCCTGTCTCTGTTCTTATTCAGTCCTGACTCCTGCGTCATAATCTAATGTGTTTTCTTTGAAGACTTAACATACCAACATTAGACACTTGAGGAAAATCTGTGCTTTTATTTCCAGTTTCTAGGTTACTTGGTTTTTCCTTGGGAGCCTTTATACATACGATTTTATCCCACAGGTTGCCCCTTATGAAATTCTTCGGTTTGATAGAATTGAAGATTCAAGAACAAGCTTAAGTCCTGAAGCAAATGCTGAGGAGCTTACTCAAGAGATAAATGACCATGGAAGTCTATCTTCTGACCACATGGAAAAGGTGAGGTCAATCTCTTATCTGTGTGATGGTGTTGGTTTCTAAATTTATTCATATCCAGATGTCACAAAAAGTATAAGGCATTCATAAGTTTAATTGTTAGCTAATAATTTACCAGATGCAATAATCTAATCATAAGCTGTGCATCACTGTGTGAACCAGGACTTGTCAAATGTTAATGGTAGTGAGAAATGTGATAAGCATCCACAGGACTGTAGTTCCTCTTCCCTTTCTGAAGCTGCTTTTGGACTTCTATCCAGCATTAAGGACAGTTTAATCCATACAATTGGGGTAGCATTACGTTCAAGTGCAATTTCCTATGTCCCTACATCTGTAGAGGGGAATGAACCTGGGTTTCAGTGTAGGAAAAAAGTTTCAGAAACTTCTGTCCTCTGCAAAGAATTCCATCCAGTGAGGGAGCTCCAGTCTACTGAAAACAGAACTCCAGGTCAAGAAGTTATAAGGGATAACGAAGATTTCCCATTTTCTTTAGACAGCCATGAGCCAGATCAGTTTAAGCAGTTTGATATATTATGTAATTGCTCAGACCACCACTTTTTTGAAGAGAGAAAAGGGTTAGCTCTATCTCAGGTTAGACACTGAAATGTCATAATCTAATGTTATATACAAGTACCTTCAAAACTCTAAGGCTAGTTCTTTCTTCCCTTTTTTTCCTTTGTAGGTGAAAAGAAGTTGGATGAAAAAGGTTCAACAAGAATGGAGCATTTTGGAGAAAAACCTTCCGGGTAAGCACTTTATCTTATTCGATTTGAATCATGATATTTTATATGCTATGATGCTTTTTGTTGTCACATAATTCTAAAATTCAGACTAGAAAATTACATTCAGATTACTGCACTCCTATGTCTGTTTCTAGAGAAATTGTGATTGTTATTAATTTTTAACTCTTCTATCTTTCTTAATCTGTGAAGAATCCTATTTTACGTGTCACATGGTAAGATGGCCTAAAATTGGTTGATACTTTTTTGAAAGGCATAAAGAGAAGAGGATTAAACTAAAGATGAAATGTTGTTCCTCAGAAGAACTATGGTCCATCTAATGAGCAGATTACTGCCAAGTAGAAACTAACTACGAGTTTTGGTGAACTGCGTTTCCATTTCCCCCCCTTTATTGTCACTTGTACTAATCAGGCTTGATTAGACACTAGATTTTTATTCTGGAAACAGCCTGACGATAGTTAGAATGTAATGCTGATTGCTGAGTAAATCCTTGGGTTAGTTAACCTTATATTTTCTGTAATGCACTGACACAATCTTGTTGAACCATACAGATACTATCTTTGTTCGTGTCTTTGAACAAAGAATGGATCTGCTACGAGCAGCCATTGTTGGTGCACCTGGAACTCCTTATCATGATGGGCTGTTCTTTTTTGATATATGTTTCCCTCCAGAGTATCCCAATGAACCCCCTGTAAGCGATGAATACGACATCAAGTGCTTATTGAATTAGTTTGATTTATGCATACAAGTTTCTCTATTTGAATTCTGCATTTTTGTTCCCCCCCCCCCCCACCCTAATATTTCTTATATATGATATTATCGGTCAAATTCAAGTATTGTTAGGCCTAATTGGGCATAAGGGTTCAAGTTTTTAAGTTATAAGAGTAATTAACAATGGTATTTGAAATCTCATGCAGATGGTGCACTACATTTCTGGTGGCCTGCGATTAAATCCTAATTTGTACGAGTCGGGCAAAGTCTGTCTCAGTCTCTTAAATACATGGACTGGTACAGGCACTGAAGTATGGAACCGGGGGGCATCCACAGTTCTTCAAGTCCTTCTCTCAGTGCAGGCCCTTGTCCTTAATGAGAAGCCATATTTCAACGAGGCTGGATATGACCAACAGGTTGGCAGAGCTGAAGGAGAGAGAAACTCAGTGAGCTACAACGAGAATGCTTTCCTTGTCACCTGCAAATCAATGCTTTATACATTGAAAAGGCCACCAAAGGTGAGATAATTATTTCCACACTCCAAATTTCTTTCATCTTTACAGTTTATTTGGTTGCAACCTAGGTAGCAAAGACACAAATTATGGGCTATTGGTAATCTATTTGGTCAATGTTTTATAAATACTCGTCTGATCATATTTATAAGTCATTTTCAACATTTTTAATTGGAACTAAGGAAAACTTTAAACCTCGTTAACTTTATCTTAAAATTTAATAATTTTCTGACTTTACTCCTATTAATACACTTTCTAAGAAAATAATAGTCTATACAATAATAAATGAAGGGTAAAATTGTATATTTATATAAAAAATTTTAATGATGTGACTTATAAATAGTACTAGAGGAGTACCTTGTAATTTTCAGAAGGAAATGGTGATGATGATAATGAAAATAAGAGCATCTAAATTTCAGAATCTAGTGATATGAATGAAGTTGCAACTAACAATGATACGCCTTTCTCAGCATTTTGAAGCACTTGTGGAAGAGCATTTTAGCCAGCGTTCCCAAAGTATACTTCAGTCTTGTATGGCATATCTTGAAGGATTTCCTCTTGGATTTCCTTTTGGATGTCAAAGAACAGAGCATGAATCAGTGAATGGAACTTCAAAAGGATTTAAAATTATGCTTGCCAAGCTCTTACCTAAGCTTGTGGAGGCATTTTCTGTAGGGGAATAGATTGCAGCCAATTTGTTCAGCCGCAAAATAGCTGCTTTAACTTGTAACTAACCCTCAAGCTTACCCCAACACTATATTTTCAACATATGATCCACAGAGAATTGTTTTCACATAGCTAGAAAATATCACACGTGGTTGCTGAAATTCTGGGCTCTTGGTTGTTTCTTTTGGCGTAGATGATGTATTATCAGTCCCATGTAAAGTTTTTAAGTAAAAAAATAAAAATTGGAGCGGTTTCCTTGATGCATCTTTTCATCTTTCGATTGTGAAGTAATAGATGTGCCTGAAATGCTAAATATTACTCATCTATTTTTTATATATATCATTTTTCTTTAATCTAATTTACCTAATTTATAAATCTATACATAATACAATGTTACACATGAATATTTGAGGGATGTTATATCATATGTATTGTAATTAAATAATTTATTTAGCTTCTTTAATATTTTTAAATTAGATAAATAACTCTTACAATAAAGATCAAAGGCTAGAGGAGAAGCTATAGGGTTTGATGAGTTCTTTACATTCTTAATATTTCCCCCCTTGTTGTTGGATAAATTTAATTTTGAGGCTAATATATAATTGCTAAGCTTCAAAGTTCCAAAAGAGATGTAAGGAGTAAACTACATCTTTTATTGGACAAAATAAATAAAAAAAAGAAAAAAAAAATACATCTTTTAAGTTTGATTTTTGGAAGAAAATTATTTCTTTGTAAATTTTTATCTACTCATTTTCTTTATGATAAAAAAGATTAAACTACAATTTGATCACTGAATTAGTAAATTCATATAGTATCAACCCTACAAAATTTTCTGAACTTGTATTTATTTTTTGGACATGGCAGTTTTGCACTTTTGCGCAAAATACATTAACTTCCCAAATAGTTTACTTTAACAATATCATATAATTTTCAAATCAATAGTTTCAAATATAATACTCCTTTGATATGCACTATAAAACTAACTTTTATATTAAAAATAATAGGAATATAATTTTGCAATCATAGATAATTTTACTAACAACATTTGTACCTCAGATCGCATTTTTCATCAAATTCATATACTGATAATTCCTTCCTCTCAAAACATGTTCCACATAGTCATTTAAGTTGAAATCGACATTTATTACCAAACAATCCTACTTTACAAGTTAACAAGTTCAAACATATGTTTTAATAATTCAATAGTAATTTACATTATAAAAATAATATGTATTTTTTTATTATGTGTAATTTTTTTCGAAATACTATTGGATATTTTTTTTTAGTAGGATTGAAACTTTAGTCCGTCATATTTTAAAAAATTGACTATTTTTATTATATTAAATACTCGTTAGTTATAAAAGTAACTTCTAAACACATAATCTACATATACAAAGAAAGTACATAATCATGATTATTTCAACTTCAAACTTATACTTAAGTTTTCAATTTATTTACACATTACATAACCCATTAGATTAACATAAATAGAGTTTGTTTAGTAGTATAAAATTTTATTAGATCCTTCTATATCTTAAGTTTGACTCTTATAGAAGATATTTATACTAGAAGAAATAAGTACGAATCTCAAAATTAAATATATAGTAATGTAATCTAGTAAATAGTATAAAATATAGATTAATACAAGTATCATAGTTATATTGACTCCGAAACCTCCAAACTTCTTAAAAACTCATATTGACAGCATCATTACGCCACTCACGAAAATCCGAGCCATCAAACTTGGGAAATTCAACACGACTTGGCTTATAGTAGGATCAGAGTAAGAAGACGAAGGATTCTAATGCTAAATAATGTACCATGTTTGTGACCATTTTAACATTTCTTTTATGAATCCTAAATTTCTTTCTTAACTTTTACTCTCTCTTACTTCTAAAATAATAGTTTAATCTAAAATATAAATAATTTGTAAGATAATCAATGCTTATTTATTAATTTACCTTAGTACTTAATACTCATTTTCAATTTTTCTTATTTTTTATATTTTCTCTCTTTTTATAATTCACATTTTTTAATTAATAAGGGTACAAGTGAAAAAAATATTTCATTTTAGTCTATATTAAATAAATTAACTATTATTTTTTTATTCTTATAAAATAAATTAATTAAAATAACATATATTATGGCATTTATATTGAGAATCTAGCCAATAAATTTCTAATATTTATATTTTTGAGTTCGGGACAAATAATTGAATTTATTTATTCATTCATTCAATTATTTTTGTAGTGATTTTGGATGAAATCTTGGACCAACCTCGCCGCAGTTTCTTCTATTTAAGGCCCCGACCGGGGTTATTCGAGGGTTTCACTTTGCTTTCTCTCCCTTCTCTCGTAAGCGCATCCAGCATCAGAAGGGGAAGAAGAGGGAGAACAAAACTCAACTATGAAATAAATAGCTAAAGAGAAAAAGAAAAAGATTAAATTGATTTGAATACAGCTCAATATAACTTCCTTTCAGATACTATTTCTGAAAGTAAACCATGGACGAGGACCTTGAGTACGATAATCAAATGATCGAAGAAGAGGACGACGAAGAAGAGGAGATCACCCAGGAAGACGCATGGGCCGTCATTTCTGCCTACTTCGAAGAGAAGGGTCTGGTCCGTCAGCAGCTCGACTCCTTCGATGAGTTCATCCAGAATACTATGCAGGAAATTGTCGACGAGTCTGCCGACATTGAAATCCGACCTGAGTCTCAACACAATCCAGGTCACCAATCCGATTTTGCTGAGGTACTGTTTCCTCGAGGAAAATTTTTTGAACCCTAAATCTGTTTTCTTTTTGTTTTCAAGATTTATTTGGTTGTTTCTCCTCTGGCTTGAGTTTGGGATTGTTAGACCTACACAATTATCTAAAGTTTCATTTTTCATTGAAATTTATGTTAAGTTTAATGAAATAGGAGTTCAGCGGAGTACATGTTGTGCTGGAGGTTTACTGATAATGGTTTTCTCTGCAGACTATCTATAAGATCAGCTTTGGTCAGATTTACTTGAGTAAGCCCATGATGACTGAGTCTGATGGAGAGACTGCAACCTTGTTTCCCAAGGCAGCCAGGTTGAGGAATCTTACGTATTCAGCTCCCTTGTACGTGGATGTCACCAAGAGGGTTATTAAAAAAGGGCATGATGGGGAAGAAGTCACTGAGACTCAGGATTTTACCAAGGTTTTCATAGGGAAGGTGCGTCATTTATGAAGTCTAGTTTTAGACAGTGCAATTCATTTCGGGATGTTGTGCTCATATACATCTTTCTTGATGCCTATTCCTATTATCTGGTAGGTTCCTATAATGCTTCGGTCAAGTTATTGCACCTTATACCAGAATTCAGAGAAGGATTTGACTGAGCTTGGAGAGTGTCCATATGATCAAGGTGGCTATTTCATTATAAATGGAAGTGAAAAGGTTCTAATTGCTCAGGAGAAGATGAGCACTAATCATGTCTACGTCTTTAAGAAGAGACAACCTAACAAGTACGCCTATGTGGCCGAAGTCCGGTCCATGGCAGAGTCCCAAAACAGACCACCGAGTACCATGTTTGTGCGTATGCTCTCCAGAACAAGTTCCAAAGGGGTAATGTGAATTATAGTTGTATTTTTTCTACCAGCTGCTGTTCTGCAAGACAATGCTGAACCTTTTTGCTAATCACTAAATATGTTCCTATTTAAATATCTTTCTCTTGTTTGCTTCAGGGTTCTTCAGGACAGTATATACGTGCCACACTTCCATACATTCGAACTGAAATTCCTATTATTATTGTGTTTCGGGCATTGGGGTTTGTTGCAGACAAAGATATTCTTGAACATATATGTTATGACTTCTCTGACACACAAATGATGGAGTTACTTCGTCCATCCCTGGAGGAAGCATTTGTAATTCAAAATCAACTGGTGAGTTCCACCAATATTAATATTATTATTATTCTCTTGCTCCCAAGGTGCTGCTTGATAAGGGACTTGAAACTGCTTGGTGTCGGGGCTATTTTCCCCCCACTGATTAAATCAAATTTCAATCCAGGTTGCTCTTGATTACATTGGGAAAAGAGGTTCAACTGTTGGTGTAACTAAGGAAAAGAGAATTAAGTGAGTAGCATATTGACAGAATCCTGTGGTCATTTATCTGCTGCCTTGATTATCGGAAGTTTCATCTGTTCATTTTTAAAATATGCAGGTATGCGAAGGAGATCCTTCAAAAGGAAATGCTTCCTCATGTTGGTGTTGGGGAATTTTGTGAGACAAAGAAAGCTTATTATTTTGGGTAAGGTTATTCCTGGTAAAGATTTGTAAATTTCTTCTGACAATTTAAATATTTATTATGCTGATTATTATCCTACAGATATATCATTCATCGTCTTCTTCTATGTGCACTTGGTCGAAGAGCTGAGGATGATAGGGATCATTATGGCAACAAGAGGCTGGACCTTGCTGGTCCTTTACTTGGCGGTCTTTTTAGAATGGTTTGTTTCTCTTGTAATTTATAACGCGAGTTTAGATATTTTTCTTTCCATTATGTACTCAATTGTGTTTCTCAATTTCTGATTGTCGTATTTTGCAATGCCAGCTCTTTAGAAAGTTGACTAGAGATGTCAGAGGTTATGTACAGAAGGTGTGTTCTAGCAGCATTAACACATTTCTCTCTCCATATTAGTGTTTCCAAGGTCTATAACCTTCGATTTGTGAATGGTGCAGTGTGTTGATAATGGGAAAGATGTTAACCTCCAATTTGCTATCAAGGCAAAAACCATCACTAGTGGTCTTAAATACTCACTTGCTACTGGTAATTGGGGCCAAGCAAATGCTGCGGGCACCAGAGCTGGAGTTTCACAGGTTCAATTATTATTCATTAGTTCACTCAAGAGTCTGTGTGTGTGCAAAGATGATGCGGATATACATTTGTTGTCTTCCATTCCAGGTGCTGAATCGCTTGACTTATGCATCGACATTGTCTCACTTGCGGAGACTCAACTCTCCCATTGGGCGTGAAGGTAAAGTTACTCCATAAGCCAAACATGATCAAATTTGCAATTTTTTTACTTGGTTTATCATGGCTTTTAGTTAAGTAAATTCCCAAAATAGCCTCATAAACCCGAAGTCATTGATAGCTGTAGACAAAATCATCTAACCGGTGAACTCAATTAAGCATCTTCCAAAATCCTTTCTGTCCTCCCTGTAGCTACCTTGTCCTTTTTATTTCTTTCTCATACAATGCACATCTCAGCCATCTCCAGAGCTTCGCCTAGCTTAACTCCTAAATGATTCTCACGTGCACAAATTCCTTTTACCTCAGCCTAATATTCATTACTGATACAGGGGAGTTGGGGAAAAAGGGGTAGTTTGGGTAATTAGTATAATAGGTCTATAAATAGGGACATCAGAAGGTATTGGGGGTGGAAGTGAATACATATTTTTACCTTTTTTATCTCTTCTCTGCCTTTTTACCTTTACCAAAGGTATCAGAGCCTCCTTTCCGGCCAATGGCACCGCCGGATCCGCCGAATACTCGATCCACTGATCGTTTAACTGATTTGGAAAATCGTATGGACCAGACCAATCGGGATGTCTGTGCTCGTTTGGACTAGAACAATCGGGATCTCAAGGACCTCAAGTGTACTTTCTCCCGCCTTGAGGATTACTTACGGGAAATGGATGCCAAGCTATCTTTGCTAACCAAGGAAGGCTGGGGTGAGATTTCAAATCCCACCATTATTGTTGCTGAAGGTGTGATTTCGAAATCCGCCATTGGTGTTGCTGAAGAGGCGAGGACTGCACTTGTAGAAGTAGAAGATGTGACTGATTTGAAGGTGAATGAAAATGATTCAAACAAGAAATAGTCATCTAACAATGATGAGGTAGCTGTGGATGCGACTCGAATCGTTGAGGCTGTAGCTGAAGAAGGAACACGTGGACATTGTGTGGAGGAGATGAAACCATTCTGGATGCCGATTATGCTGACTGACTCGAAATTTCGAGAGCAATCAATGTTTCCATGCTACTTAACACGGAATCTTGTCACCATCCCAGCCCTCTTCTCCGTTTGTAAGACTTCGCAGATGTTTATGGCGTTAGCGACTTCATGGATCCTCCCTCCGTTTGTTGCTGATCGTACTCATAATTCTGGAGCATCTAGGGTTTCTTTGATCTTGGGCCCTAAGTTCGACTCACTCCTGGAGTCACTTGGGGAGAAACCTAGTTCGCAAAACCATACTCTGTTCAAGTTGCAAGCCAGTGACCCTCGTTCTATGTTCACTGTGAACATTTCTCTGTTTGTGTTTTCTATGTACTTTACTTGGTTTATTTGTGGCAATTTTCCTTTGGTACCGAGATAGCAACCTTGAGGCTAGATCACTGCATTATTGTCTTGTCTAATTCGATCAACACAAATTCCATGACGATTGCCAAGGTTTTTTGGGGAGGAATGGAGATATCGGAGAGAGATGTTGAAGGACTTGGCTAATGTTTTGGGTCTTTACCATCGATGCTTATCACACCTTCTTTGGCCGTATGCGTTAGTATGCTCGAAGATCTTCACCAGGTGTGGTCAGATTTTATGTTGATTAAGCCCAAGAAACTCATCCGACAGTTCAATTTTGCCCCTTTTGTGGATGTTGTAGTTGTCAATATTGTGTGCTATGAGAGTTCTTGGGACGAACACAAGAAGATAGTTAAGAGACCTCTTGGATTTTCCTATTTAGTGGCTTATGAGTCGGGTGTTTTTGTTGAGGATTTGGGTTGTATTGCTGGTTATTACATGATTGAGCATTATTATGCTGCTAGGATGTTCTACTTCTTTGAATCTCGCAACAGCAACCAGAACCCTTTTGTGTTTTGGGGGACGGGAGGACCTGGGTGTAGCAGTGAGTTGGCAATGTCTTATGAAAATGACCCTTTCAAAATTGCTAACAACATGTTCCTTTTGTGGATTGACTATGGGTGGGATCGGGTTCCTAATCTTCTGTATGGGGACCAACTTAATGGGAATGGTTTTAGTTATAACACTGTTAATGACCTTGACATTGGGTATAATGAAGTGGGAGTTGGCAATGACCTCTATGACTTCATGAAGGCCTTCTTTGCTGTATATTATATCGCTGTACTTACAGCTCAACTCCATAAGGGAAACAAAGCTAAAGAAGGAAGCCATATAAATATGAAAGATTATTGCTGTGTGCTTGGGATTTTGTTGCCCATTGCTATAGTCTTCTACTTGTTATTTCTGTTGAACGAGGAACTGAAGGCGAAGTTTGTTGGAGCTTTGCAAGTAGTCATGGGTTTCGTCTTTTTGTTGGGATTTCGTGAATCTTTTCCACTTGTATTTGCTTCACGTAACCGCAAGCAGGGCCCTCCTATCAAGAATGGGATTCCCAATAACGTTTTTGTGTTTTTCTATCTGGATGGGCTTTGGGCTTCTCAAGCTTCCATTCTTGAAGCTTCAGCAATGGGTGTTATATGGGCTTACATGGAGTGTGACAATGGGTCTCCGCACTGAAGGAACATTGCAGCAAACTGGGGTTTTGATGTCCATTACTTTTACTTTCAATTTTTTTTTTCTGATTTTGTACTGATCCTTGAGGACAAGGATCTCTTGTTGGGGGGAGTATATTGATACAGGTGAGTTGGGGAAAAAGGGGTAGTTTGGGTAATTAGTATAATAGGTCTATAAATAGGGACACCGGAAGATATTGGGGGTGGAAGTGAATACATATTTTTACCTTTTTTATCTCTTCTCTGCCTTTTTACCTTTATCAATTACAGTATAGCCTAAGCTTTACTGTGGTACACTTTTACTATTGGGGCCTATAATCCAATGTAATGCAAGCCAGCTCTATGAGGGTATGCCTTAACTGTAGGGGGCTTAGCAATGACATTCATTAAATAATACCATGATGTCAATATGGTTGTACAGACTCGGTACTTTCTACAAATTGATGAATTAAGCATTATTGTGTCTCGTATGGAATGATTTTGTGTTTAAGTCGTAACTTCTTTCTTCCTTCTTTTTCAGGTAAATTGGCCAAACCAAGACAATTACATAATTCACAATGGGGAATGATGTGTCCAGCAGAAACACCTGAAGGACAAGTGAGTTTTTGGCACTCAATATATTTTCCTATCTTACTAGTTGTCATGAGGAGTTCGCTCATTTGGCATATGAATCATTTTGACATGGCTATTATATAGGCTTGTGGACTAGTGAAGAATCTGGCATTGATGGTCTACATAACAGTTGGTTCAGCAGCATATCCTATTCTGGAGTTTTTGGAAGAATGGGGTACAGAGAATTTTGAGGTGCATACATTTTTCCCTTCATCTATACTTGGTTCTATGCATATTTGTGTCTAACTTAATTATATTTTGATTTTGATTCTGTAGGAAATTTCTCCTGCAGTTATTCCCCAAGCTACAAAAATCTTTGTAAATGGTTGCTGGATGGGTATACATCGTGATCCTGATATGTTAGTGAGAACATTGAGAAAGTTGAGACGACGAGTATGTGTTCATTTCTTAGTGCTATATTATTTTCATAGCATAGAAACACTAATTTGTGTTGTACAATATTTGAAGCTATGTAGGTCATACTTTGTTCATTCCTATGTTCTCTGTCTTGGAATTTTTTATCAGCTTCAGGGTTATATTCCTTCCTCCCATCCTCCCTTAGGGTATGTTTGGGAGTTGGGAGGGAATGGGAATGAAAGAATCCAAAGAAAATAGAAGAGAAATGGAGGGGAAGGATTGATAAAAGCTGATTTTAGTTCTCCCTTGGGAAAACATTGTCCTCCAAAATTTATCAAATTGATGGAATTTAAAATCGAGAGACAATTTTGTTAGTTGATAGTTTTGCATTCTCCTCCCTTGTGTTAAAATCCCAGACAAGGGGAAGATTTCAATGAAACTTAACCTTTACTTTCGTTGTCCTCTATTCATCATCTAAACGGATCAGCGCATAATGTGTCTTAATACACTATATGAAATTATTTGCAAGCTGATATTGCACTTGTGAATTTGTTGGTGTTCTGTACCTCCTATCTTTAATTAGATTTGGTACTTATGACTGCAGTCTTTTATGGTGAAACTTTTTAAGGAGAAATTGATATGAAGAAACTTAGAGCCAAACTAAGGAAGAAGCAGTGTTATCCAATTTTCTTTAAAGATCATGTTTCTAACTATTTTTTGTTAACAATGCTGATCATGGTCCCCCATTGGAAATTTTATGCTGAAGCTACTGTTTATCTGGGAAGTAGTGTTTTTCTGAACCTTAACTAATGGTTATAATGACTTGTCAGAAACTTCCTTAAGTGATACGTTTGGAATGAACGAGTCAAAATGGATTGTTTTAGCAGGTCAACTTGTTCAGTACTAATGGGATGTGGTAGTTAAGCTTCCGAATTGTCAAACCTCTAAATTATAAATGTTGAATGGGATTCTGTTGCAATAAACTTTGCATGGAAGATTCAAGCCTAGCATTTGGGGATGCAAAGGAAGTTCGAACTGCTAGGCCAGCACATGCTGTGCTCTAATATAGCAAATAGTTACTATATGCATAACAATACATAATTTAAATTAAATATTAATTGATGTAATTAAATTAGCCGACCCCATTTAATGGGAAAAGGCTTTGTTGTTGTTGTTGTTGATGTAATTAAATTATATATGTAATGGTTGCATTATATTTTACATCTTAAAGCAAATTTTTAGCTTATTAAAATGTTATTGAATGTGTCATATGATGTGATGCTGTGATTGATTTGAAATGTCAAATTGTTGCTTCATTGGTAATTATTGAATGTTATTTTCTTTTGACTGATTTGTTAAAATTATTTTACATATTTTGGTGATAATTTTCCAATTCGGTGCTTATGACTCGTGTTTGCAGGTTGATGTTAATACTGAAGTTGGAGTTGTTAGAGATATCCGCCTTAAAGAATTGCGCATATATACAGATTATGGTCGCTGTAGTCGTCCTTTATTTATTGTGGATAAACAAAGGCTTCTCATAAAGAAAAAGGATATTCATGCTCTGCAACAGAGGGTGAGCCAGTAGAAACTGTAATTTATCCCAGTATTTGACATTGTTTCTAGCAATTGCCTCACTAGTTCATTACGTTATCAGGAATCACCAGAGGAAGGTGGATGGCATGATCTTGTTTCCAAGGGGTTTATAGAATATATTGACACAGAAGAAGAAGAGACCACTATGATCTCCATGACCATTAATGTTGGTATTACAAATCTCGGTTTGAATATGTAAGTGCTTTAAGATGTTATGAAGCTTTAAGGAAATTAATGGTTAATAAAATGTAACAGGATCTCGTTCAAGCAAGGATCAACCCAGATGATGCTTATTCTGATACCTACACTCATTGTGAAATCCATCCATCATTGATTTTGGGTGTATGCGCGTCCATTATACCCTTTCCTGATCACAACCAGGTAAATGAGTTACTTTGGAGTCCTGTTTCTGAACAAAATAAATTTTATGCTTCATGTTACTTACATATTATTGATGTAACCAGTCACCGCGTAACACGTATCAGTCTGCTATGGGAAAACAAGCCATGGGGATATATGTAACCAATTACCAATTTCGAATGGTACACTTCTAGCTGTCATTTTTTTTTAAATTTTGTTTCTTGCCCATATTATTGTTGATGCTTATAATTGTTTTCTTTTCCTTTCAATTAGGACACATTGGCCTATGTACTATATTATCCTCAAAAGCCACTGGTCACTACAAGAGCCATGGAGCATCTCCATTTCCGGCAACTTCCTGCTGGAATTGTAAATTCCCCTTTTGTCTCTTATCATTTTTGTGTGACTTCAATTGACTCTTGATCTCACATGTTTTCCTCACATTTATCTTAGAATGCAATTGTGGCCATCGCATGCTATTCTGGGTATAATCAGGAAGATTCTGTCATCATGAATCAATCTTCAATAGACCGTGGTTTCTTTCGGTCTCTGTTTTTCCGTTCATATAGGTGTGTTTGGAACCAGAAAGTTAATTACATATGTTCCTTTTGCTAGATGTCCTCGTTGTTTTTCTAAGAGGTTGCCTTTTAAACTTTTGAAGGGATGAGGAGAAGAAGATGGGAACTCTTGTCAAAGAAGATTTTGGTCGACCAGACAGAGCTAATACCATGGTGAGGATTTAGGCTCCGCATTTGCTTTTATGATTCTTTATTGGCTGTATATGGTAAATAATAAGTTCCATTTTACAGGGCATGAGGCATGGCTCTTACGATAAGCTGGATGATGATGGTCTTGCACCACCTGTGAGTATATTTAACCTGTGCTGTGTGAAACGAGTGTATGCTATCCTGAAGTTAAGCTTATATAACAGACTCAAGCAATTTGATTCCTATGTAATAGGGTACTAGAGTGTCTGGTGAAGATGTTATCATTGGAAAGACCACCCCGATCTCTCAGGATGATGCGCAGGGCCAATCTGCACGTTATACTAAACGTGATCACAGCATAAGCTTACGTCATAGTGAAACAGGAATTGTTGATCAAGTAAGTTTTACTATAGTTCTTTGCTCTATTTCATATTGACCTACATTATGGAAGATTAATGTGTCTCAGATGTCTGGAAATGAACAATCATCTTTAATGTAGCGTTCTGTATTTGGAAAGGATCTCCAGTCCTCTGTCTTTCTATCAATAAATTATTTTAATCTGTAAAAATGGAAGCTTATCGACTGTAGGGGGAGAGGGATAGTTATGAAAGTGAAATCTTGAATAGGAGAGAAAAATCATGTCTAAATTATTTGTTCTGAAAGTGAAATCTTGAATAGGAGAAAAATCTTGAAAGTGAAATCCGAACGCATAATCTAAATTACCTAAAAGTTGAATCTCTTAGCATGGTTTTGCACCATCATGGACATTGTTTGTTCTGTAGGTTCTTCTGACAACAAATGCTGATGGGTTGAGATTTGTAAAAGTGAGGGTGAGATCTGTTCGGATACCACAGATTGGTGACAAATTCAGTAGTAGACATGGGCAGAAGGGGACTGTTGGAATTACTTATACCCAAGAAGATATGCCATGGACCATGGAAGGCATCACACCTGATATCATTGTCAATCCACATGCTATTCCTTCACGAATGACAATTGGTCAGCTTATTGAGTGTATCATGGGAAAGGTTGCAGCTCACATGGGAAAAGAAGGAGACGCTACACCTTTTACAGATGTTACTGTAAGTCACTTCCTCTCATCACAGCTTATCCAGTGTGGCTGCTTGAACTGCCCCCTTCTTTTGTTATCTAGCCAATATGTAGGATGAC
This sequence comes from Leucaena leucocephala, assembly GCA_037074615.1. Lineage (NCBI taxonomy): Eukaryota > Viridiplantae > Streptophyta > Magnoliopsida > Fabales > Fabaceae > Leucaena > Leucaena leucocephala. The sequence continues at coordinate 6,583,336 of CM073549.1, forward strand.
TAGGTTGATCATCTGTGCCGATTTTCCAGCTACATAGGCATCAGTCTGAAATGGTGGACGCAAATATGTATCCTTAGTTTAGCTTCGGTCACAATATTGCAATTAGAAGAATATGTTTTGTTTTGTTTTTTCTTGTGGTTTATCCTTCTGTAGGGTCAATTTCTTAAGTTTACCTTGGTTGTAGATATGGGTAACTGTCATTAAATTTAGGGTCAATGGGTTTCTTACAAATGGTTGATAAAAATTGCAGTACTTGTTTTCCTTTTATGGTCTACATCTATTTTCTTTACTTGTAAAGATTACTTTGAGTTAACTTCTTATATCTGCTAACTACTATCCAGGTGGACAATATCAGCAAAGCTCTGCATAAATGTGGGTATCAAATGCGTGGTTTTGAGACCATGTATAATGGTCATACTGGCAGGCGCCTAACTGCCATGATTTTCCTTGGCCCTACATATTACCAAAGACTGAAACATATGGTTGATGACAAGATACATTCACGTGGCCGAGGTCCTGTGCAGATCCTCACGAGGCAGCCTGCGGAGGGGCGATCTCGTGATGGAGGTCTCCGATTTGGAGAGATGGAACGAGATTGCATGATAGCCCATGGCGCTGCACACTTCCTAAAGGAGAGATTATTCGATCAAAGTGATGCATATAGAGTTCATGTTTGTGAACGTTGTGGTTTGATTGCCATCGCAAATCTTAAGAAGAATTCTTTCGAATGCAGAGGCTGCAAGAACAAAACTGACGTTGTTCAGGTCAATAACACTATCTATTTTACTGGCCTATTACATGTTTTTCATTAATTTCATGATGTCAATACATTTCCTAAGTTGTTCCTTTGTGCATGCAGGTTTACATTCCTTATGCTTGTAAGCTACTTTTCCAAGAGCTCATGGCGATGGCCATAGCCCCGAGAATGCTGACGAAGGATATTAAATCTTCAAAAGATCAAAAGAAGAAAGGAGCCTGAGATGTATGTTCAGCTAAGCTTTAAATTGACAACCTGAGATACTATGATAGTGGTTTTTATACTAAAACAGAGATGAAAGTGCGTTTTAGTATGAGGACTTTGTTGGCCGAAAATAAAATATAACTCATTTTTGTTGTATTTCTATTCCTTTGTTTTCTAGTTGATCTTGGCTGAAGTTGGACTCAACAATACCACTAGCTGAGCAGTGAGTTTAAGGCTTGTACAGATTAAAATGTATTGTTTGATAAGAAGAGAAGGCAAAAGAATTAGTGCGTTGACGTTTCTTTAAGTGTATTATTTTGTAGTAAGTATGAACAAATATGAAGTAAAGAAAATAGTTACAGAGGACCTCTTTCATTATCCGTCAAACAGTGTGCTGAAATGAAGCGAAGGGAAAGCGTAGGGTATTGTTTTGTTCCGTTATCTTCCTCTCACCCTTTATTTATTTTATTTTTTTGCGTTGAAGGTATTTTGTTAAACCAAGGTCACATTTCACATTTCATTTGCCCTAATTCTTAAATTCGGAGAATTCATCTAATATTTTATAATTTTTATGTAAAGTAGCATTATTTTTCATATATGCTCATAAAGTTTTACCAGGACATTTAAACACGAGGTAAACAGGTAAAAAAACAACAGCTATAACCTGCGCTAGCTAAATTATTTGTCACGCATTTATGCGCAAGGATTTTGTTGGATTAAAATTTAGGAAAAAATAATAATCTTTTATGTTTATAATTTTTTATTTAGTTTGATTTTTATATTTTAATTTTGTACTTTCTATATGTTTTGATCTTTCGGGTAATGGGAAACTAAAATATTTTTTTTATTAAAATGTAAATCTACTTATGAAATATTTTGTCATGGGCACCAAATATCATAAAAACTTGCTCGAGTATAAAAGTACACATGATGTCTTTAAAATTGTACAAAAGTATCACTATTGTTAAATCAATTAAGGTTAACTGTTTAATAAACATATCTGTTAAGAAAATGATGAATATACCAACATAAAGTTAATATGATAATAAAAGGCTATAGTAGATCTTTCTAAATCTTAAAATCAACTGAAAAGTCTAATCACAAATTCTAAAATTAAGATAAGATACTTAGTCATAAGATCTTGTTAATATTATTAAAAAAAAAAACCGTTAACCTTTTCAATGGGACATCTGACCCAGCTTCTTAAACATTGTACTCAGTTAAATTTAGACATTCCACTCGATGTCCGTTATAACTAATGCAGTGACCATAGCCCTGCTGCCCCTGCACTCTGCGGACATGTTTGGTACAAATGGAAGTAGAATTACTTTTCCCCCAATAAAAATCTATTTTCACTTTTAATTTTACTTTTAATATTTTAAGCTATTTTAATTACATAAAAAAACTGAGAAATAAGAGGATAGAAATAAAAATAAAATATTTTTAAATATTTTATCTCAAATTATAAAATTCTGAAATAACTTTAACCCATCACAAGTTATAAAAAAAATTATTTTAGACTATTTTACCCCATATTATAATATATATATCAATTTTATACTCATTTCTATCCTACCAAACAAACTTTTAAAACTCATTTTCAACTTAATTCTATTTTTACTTCTACTTCTATAAAAAATTCTTCTATACTACCAAACATACCGTTCATTTTCTCTCTTTTTTTCATTTATTCAAAACAATAAGGTTCCATCACGCCTTATTCAAACATGATCTTAAGTCAAATCTATGGTAAAGATTCAAGTAAGAGTGAAAGGTTGATTCGTCTTTCCCATCTAATAAAGTACTAGAACTTCATCCTCATCACTGATTTAACTTAGCATACAGATATACATTTGAACATTACTGACAAGTTTCAAGCATGCAAAATTGATGCCACTCAACAAATTTGATGGAAATGACATTCGATGAGACAGAAAATGAAACTCCAAAGGATTGGAAACCTATGTTCATGCAATTGCACACAAATTGGGATAATCATACACATCTCATATTCTCATTTACATATTTACTTGGACCACATGTCAATGTTTTCTGACAGCTACTTGGCAACTCAAGCATAAACAAGATTTCAACCAAGAATATGCAAATCGCAATAACATCAAAAGGAAAATTTCCCACTGAAGTTATCTTATTTCTTTAAGAACGATTCATTGCCTCGAAAAGATACTACTAGCCGTTCTCTTCATGCTTAGAGCTATGATCAGAAGAAATATTTAGCTTGAGCATCCGGGTAAACACAAGAATACTCAAGTATAGCTCTTCAATTTTTGACACATCAAGAGCTGTGCCTTCCATAACCTTAGTACCCTATCAATCAAAATCATAATTCAAAACAGTATTAAATAAAGCATTCTAGCATTTAGATGTTTCTTACACGGATAGATTTATATAAATTTGACGCTTACCATGTACTTGATAAATATCTTCCAAGATTCCATAATCAGCCATGTTTTCTGAGATTTCCATAGATTTCTCAGGAACAATGTCTCAATCAATTTCTTGTATCAACTCATGCATTGATATAGTTGACTCTTAACAATAGGACACTTGACAACTCACTTTACTCATTTCTTGTATCAAGTCATGCATTTCTTCAATCGATTCTTCAGAAATAGGTACAAGGGCTCTTCTTTGTGAGCTTTTTACTCCACCCAACCCATTTCTTCTATCAAGAAGTGCATTGATACAATTAATTCTTAGATATAGAAAAGGTTAAAAAGGGCTCTGTCTTAGCTAAGCAAATACCTTTTTAACTAGTTCAAGTCATTATTTTGTATCAAATCATGCATCAATGCAATTCGTTCAAAAAATATAATTGAAAAAGCTTTAATCTAATCATTTTAATCAAACTATTTCTTGTATCAAGTCATGCATTGACGCAACCCATTTCTTCACAATAATTAAAAGAGATTTATCTAGAACAATTTTAATGTATCCAGCCTCTTTTTACTTTGAAAAAAAGATGAAATATCTTGCAAAAAAGATATCTCTGCATAACTTAATCCATCATAACTCAATTTCAATGCATACTAACTCATTATACAAAAAATACTTTTAAGCTTTTCCAATTGGCTTTTCCATTATTTTTGCTTCTATTGAAAAAGAAAAAGCCAAACTTCTAAAGCTAATGGAAAGCCATTAGCATATCCTATTAACTTTTCCTTATAGTTATCTCAATACAGAAATTTTTTTTCGATTCCACCCATCCCCAAACTCCAACTGACTCATCACTTAATAATGACGGTCCCTGTGCATTTTGTTTGTTAGGATACATAGCCTCCAACTTCATCAACCCTTATGGCACAGATTCTCCTATATACGCAATTTCATATCTGCACATGAAAAAAGTCAAAATATAAAATTTAATTGTGTCACCAACCTAAAAATATCTTTTGTAACATTAAAAAAATTAAACTTTTCATCCATACAAAATGATTCTTTTTCCCCTTAACATGTGCTTCTTTTAAGAGTTATTCTTGCTACTATACAGGCAGCCAAAATTAATCAGATGTGCATTTATAATTAACAAATAATGCAATACCTCTCTAACATTCAAGTGAAATATAATTTAGCTAATTATAATTCCAGCAAGTATAAAAAATAAAATTAATGTTGAACAAGTGATTTAAAACAACTGTATCTCCTAATTGGATTACCTGTTGTGATTACTCTTTTTCTGTTTTGCAGATTCCACTTGGTAACTGCTTATCTGCTTCCTTACATCTGATCGATCTATCTCACGCGCCATGAAAATATCAAGTTCTTGCCGATTATCTGAAGAATACTGAATAATTTTGGCGATCTTGTTCAAGAACCATGCGGGAGACTCATAGTTACTAGAAGAGGAGATGAAGAAGAAAAAAGTTGAGTCTACAGTAAACTTAGGAAGCGAAGAGCACAGCTCATTATTCCCTGATTCGAATCTGTTTCGGCACAGAGCAACTTGGAAGTGTCTTCATCACTGAAGATTTAGACGCGTACGAAGAAATACCTCGCTAAACAAGCGACGATGTGCCGGAGCCGCTTCGATTTAGAAGTTCAGGTTGATCGGCGTTGTGATGAGATTTATTGAAGGCCACCTGCACTGCTGCAGCTCGTTGAAAGCTTATGGGGCAGACTAGAATTTTGATCAAGAAGCGACGATCTTTGCTTAAAATCAACGCGAAAAGTCGCCAAGGAGCTTTTGTTCACATCCGTTTGAAATGGCCAGCTGACAAAATTGATAGAAGGGATATTTGCTTTTCTCTTAGCCTAATTAATAAAAGCAAATATAACATGGAAAAAAGGACAACTATGAGAGGGTTTTGCAGCCATTACGACTTACAAAATACCCACAGTGGCAAACAAGGTCACTATGAGAGAAAACGCTGTACATGTGTGTGTGTGGACTATTTGTTAAATCAATGTAAATTGATTTAATAGTCGTAATATTTTTTACTATTTTAAAAACTTTATATATATTTTTACATAATTTTTTTATTAACATATTTAATAAATAGTTAATATTAATTTGCTTAATGACTACTATATTTTTATATTATTTTAAAAAAAATTATGTACTTTACACTTAAAAAATTGATAATATCTAGAGAATTAATTATTAAAAAAATTTAAATATTATAAATATATTGTTAATATTTATACTAAAATTTATTAATATTAATTTTTTAGTTTTTTAGTTGTTATTAAATTTTTAAGTAATTAAATTAATATTAAATTTTGTTGTTATTAAAATTTTTAGATAATTAAATTGTTAGGTATTGGTAATACGTGAAATTGTAAATAATATTCATAACATATTTATATACTTTTCTTGGGAATACGCGTGGATTTTTTACTTAGCATAGAAGTAAAGTTCGAAGCTGTCGAATAATCCGAAGACAAGTTCTTAACTAGGATTCAACGGCCAGCACTACAATTCTAGTTTGCAGATTTAATTTCCAGCTGAAGATTTCAGAATTGAGAACTCAACATTCTTCTGGGTACTCTGCTTCTTTGTTAGTTGCTACCTTCTCTATCGCGCACTTCAAAAGCTTTCACGGCGCTGCCATTTATCATTTTCTTCCTCTTCAGTCTTAAAAAGCTTCAAATTAGCAGATCTCAGTCTCATTCAACGTTCAGGAAAAATGGCGGGTCGGTTCGGATTTGGTTCCTCCGCTTCGACATCATTGATCGTCACCAACACGCCTTCGCAGGACCTCGCCCTCACCAATCTTGCCTTCTGTTCCCCTTCTGATCTTCAGAAGTTCGCTGTCTCTGGTTACAGAAACCTCTTCCTGGCTTTGATTGGCGATTCCTTTGTTTTTTCTCTTGCATATCCTTTTCGATTTTGCAGAAATTCCATCACAAGTTTACGTCTTCCATTTATTTATTGGCAGTTAACTGAAAATTGGGTTGAACGACTAGGCCTAGCATCGGTTTTTATAATGCCAGTATGAATTTAAATCAGATGGTTACTTTGCTTAATTGGTTTATGAATTAGTTCTCAATAAACTTCGTTGTGTCCTTAACTGATGCCTACTGCTCATGAGAGCATACGTAGTGGCCATATTGCACTTAACTCCATTCAACGTCGGTGTGTCAAAGTTTCTGCTGCTGAATCCATATCTGTGAGCAGGTCGGTTAGTTAGATATAGCGTGTTTTATTGCTCATCATTTTTAGTTTCTTACCATCTATGCTATAATTTTAGATTCACCCCACCAGAAAACTTCAGCCTTGCGGTGTTAACGCTTGAGCTGGACTTCATTAAAAGAGGAAGCAGAAGTGAACAAGTACATATTTCAATAGTTCATTATTGAAGGTACCATTTTTATTCCATCAGCTTCATCATTATCATTCTGATGCTGTGTTTTTGTAGATTGATGCTGTTCTTCTGTCCAAGCAACTGAAGAAGAGATTTATAAATCAGGTAGCATCTTTTAGTAGGTTAATTATGCCTGTTTGTTGGCTAGCTTTGGTGGTTTTTTTGGTGGATCAGTTAACATGTATTGATTGCCGACCAAGCAAAACTGGCATTATATATGCATTTTGATTGTTACACTACTTTATGGCTGCTGGATGATAGTCTTATTTGAATTCAACTTCAAAACCAAAAATCTATTATTCACCATAGGAAGCATCTGGACTCAACTTTGTGCTGTTGTTAAAAAAAGAGTTACTTTATGAATAACTGTGGATCGCTTATTAGAAGTCACTATTACATGAATACATTATCTAAATGTTGAACATCATCTTGTTGCTCTAAAACAATCATGTCATTGCAACCGTTAGTCTTTTTCTTTATTTTTGAGGAAGGTTAAATTATTATGCTTCAATATGATATTTTATGTTGTGGCTGGCCTTCCAGAACGACAGGAAGGGACCTCATTCATTGTATTTAGAATGGTTTGATAAATTCCTTACAAGTGGTTTAATCAGGCTGTGTTACTGACAGGAACGCATTAGGCACTGACACTGGAAACATATAGACTTTGAAGAGTCTACTTGAGACGGATACAATTTTAATGCCCATTCCATATCAATATGATTGAACAACCTGAGACTTATTTTAAAAACCTTTTTCCATAGTTATTAATGTTATTAACTTACTTCCAACTTGTCATTATCAAAACTCATATTAATGATCATTTGGTCTAACAACTGTATCAGTCCCTTTTCATTTAATCAATACGGCCCATTTGTTTTACTTTGGAATGTGGATCTTATTCATTGCAGGTTATGACAGCTGGGCAGAAAGTATTATTTGAGTTCCATGGAAATAATTATAACTTTACCGTCAGTCAAGCAGTTGTTGAGGGCCAAGAAAAGTCTACTCTTGAAAGAGGGATGATTTCAGATGACACATACATTATTTTTGAAGCATCACGTGACAGTGGAATCAAGGCAAATTTCCCATTTGCAATTGACACATACTTTATTTTTTTCACATTGTTTATCTAATTTAGTTTTACTGCTTATAAACTTTAGTTTCCCTTTTCTTCTTATTTTCATCGAGTGTAATATGGTGAGTTTATTGACACATACTTTATTTTTTCACATTGATTATTAATGTCTGCTGCTTGTCATTAGAAAAAAACAAAAGTCCACTTATTCAGTATTGATAGTAGTTGTTATGATGCATTCTTTCTCAAAGAACTTGATTATCTAATTTGCGAGTAGCACATGGTCAAAGTGTTAAAAATCATGAATGATGCATAACGTTTTAGGAATTTGTTTTTGTTAAATAGTTATTTTTCCCTCTCCTTACCGTTGGTTTGAAGACATATGTGATTAATCTGAGATACAAGGCTATACTTTACTAAGAAAATAATGACATTTCTGGTATTTATTTTCTTCTTAATTGCACCATACTGATTATTGTTGTATTTGAACAAGTTTCTTGATTCATACCATGCTTTGCAGATTGTTAATCAGCGTGAGGGTGCCACTAGCAACATTTTTAAGCAGAAAGAGTTTAATCTTCAGTCTCTGGGTATTGGAGGTCTGAGTGCGGAATTTGCAGATATATTTCGAAGAGCTTTTGCTTCTCGTGTTTTTCCTCCTCACGTGACATCCAAGTATTATATATAATATCATAACCCACCTAATCTTCTGGTTTTTGATAGTCTGTGTTCTGAGTTCCTGGAAGTATTTGAGGTTTCAGGCTAGGTATCAAGCATGTGAAGGGAATGCTACTTTATGGGCCTCCTGGTACTGGAAAAACTCTAATGGCACGTCAAATAGGAAAAATTTTGAATGGAAAGGAGCCAAAGGTTTGTAAATATGTTAAAATAAAGCTGGAGGTTTTGAGGTTGCTTCATATACTTGTGTATTAAGATGGAATATGCACATTTATGGAAATCGTCATGTGTGCTGCCAAAAATAAACAATAAGTGGGCTAGAGATTGCATTGCTTAGCTTTTCATTTAGCATCTTTTAGTCTCTTTATTATTTATCAAAGTGTGCTGTTAATTTTATTGTTTAGGTTCTGACTACTTTGTTTTGGTTTTTGTTATCTTTCTTTGTTTGGTGAGGTTGTTGTTGATTTTAAATCTATACTTGATATGATAATATCGAATCACTTCTTTTATGAAGTTATTTGGTCCTTCGATTTCATCAGTAGAGTAATGTTTCCATCCATCCTTGTGCTTCCCTGAAACATCCTAATTCTTACTATGATTGAGAATAGGTTCTCCTGTTAATATTGTTGAATGTGACCCACTTGCGTAATGACTGATTTTCTAGTCCCCTCCCCTCCTTTTGGTGATTGACTGAATTTCTACTTCTTTATCTTAAATGTTGAACATGCAATATTTTTGTGATACTGTCTTCACTTTCCCCCCAATTCCTAATTTACATGTTTGATTAATGTTTAAAGCTTGAATGATTGCACTTTATCTTTATTGTTTGGTATTATCTTTAGAGGTTGATGGAACTATTTCTTTTTCGGTGTGACTTGTTGCTGTACTAGATTGTCAATGGCCCTGAAGTCTTGAGTAAATTTGTTGGTGAAACTGAAAAGAATGTTAGGGACCTCTTCGCCGATGCTGAACAAGATCAGAGGACTAAAGGTAAGGAATATCTACTTATTACATATACCTATATGGTGTTATTTCTGATTATCATTGATCCAGGGAACCATCATCTAATTTGTAGGGGACGAAAGTGATTTGCATGTCATCATTTTTGATGAAATTGATGCTATTTGTAAGGTAAGTTTTTTTAAAAAAAAAAGAAAAAAGAAAAAATAATGACATTTATGTTTTTTGTTGCATATTGTTGGTATTGTCAATTTTTTGTTTACTTCTATATGAGCTAGTCTTGTGTAATGGAATTCTTATATTTTAGCTGTGGTGAACCTTTTCTGTATTATAGTCCATGTTTCGTTATTTAGTAATGTACATAACTAGTTAAGAGTGAAGACATTGATTAATTAGCTTGCCCTCTCTGCATTTGCTTGAGTTTTAATGCTGGGAACATGATTGTAACATATCGATCTGGGACGTTGAAGGTTTTGCATTTTGTTCTGACTGGTTTTGATGTTATGTTGTGATTCAATTGTTTGATACGATAAATAAGTATACATTTCTTGTGCAGTCAAGAGGTTCAACTAGGGATGGTACTGGAGTTCATGATAGTATTGTGAACCAACTTCTTACTAAGGTCAGTGAAGATCTTTAATGTCTTCTTGATAATTTAATAAGTACAATTGTTCTAAGTTAAACTTTTTCATTTATAGTTATCAATATATCAAATAAAATTTTTCCTTGGTTTGCAGATAGATGGTGTGGAATCACTGAATAATGTTTTGCTTATTGGAATGACCAACAGAAAAGACATGCTTGATGAAGCTCTTTTAAGGTCATTATTCTAAGAGTAGAGGCTGATTAATGTATACCTTGTATTATTCAGAGGCATTGGTACAACAATATATACAAGTTTCCTAATAAATACAGGCATAAAATCAGGGATAAACAAGACAGCAAAGGATCCTAGAGATATTTGACTATATTTACATAATAAGGAAAATATAAAATAAATCATTAATTATTCGGATTTCCCACAAATTCTATGCTTTATATGCTCATTCCAGATAATTTTAAGCACTTCTCATGAGAGCTTAGTTTGAATAAATGATGATACCTTTGGTTTGACAATGCATGTCAGTGATATTATTGATTTACACAACTATAATATCTATATAGAGTTAGAATGAGAGCTATGTAAAACTCACTCTAGCTTGTAATATGGGTGCAATAGACCAAGGATATACCTCAGGTTCACTTTAAAGTCATGACTAATGCTCACGCAATTCTAACACTCCTCAGGTTGGAGCATACATATCGTCTTCACTATGTTTTTTTTCACTAATATAGATGGCGCTAGGACTTCTTAAAGACTTAGTGAGAATGCCTGCTAGATAATCATTGGAGCTGGCAAATCTAATTGCAATGCATCCATTAAGTATCTTCTTTTTCATGAAGTGACAGTCAACTTTCTTTTGGTTGATCTTCTCATTGAAAAACTAGGTTGGAGGTAATATGTAGAGCTTCCTCACTGTCACAAATTAGTTCATCTTGCCTATTTCTCCCAACGTCAGTTTTCCATGCGACAGTTTGGGAAATTGATTTCACCAATATTACTGACCTCAAAAATCTGCTTCATTGAGTCAAGGGACATTATTAGTGTGAATTTAGCTAATGACACATAATTTCCTGCATAGGTGTCTGTTTGTGATCTGAACTGTGGAATTCATATCTTGTTATTGTTTAATGCTGGCATTCCATTCATTTTGTTCGAGTTGCCATTGGAACTGGGTGACAATTACCAAACCTTTAATGCCATGTTTGTTGACAAATTCTCCATTTTCAACTGGATCACAATCGTTTATATCATCTCTAATCTCATTTGATTGAGCTTTTGCTCAATCTCTTGAATCAGTCGTCTGAACCAGTTTCCTTTTCCATTGGTTCAAGAGACTGATTAGATACTGATTATTGATACAAACCACAACAGTAGACTGAGTTTTGTATTAATCTTTAAATTATTCAATAGAAGAGAAGTATTAATGTATGACAATAAGGTTAGTTATGCTTAAATAACTTGACACATATTCTCTCTCGTATAACTTATTTTTAACTCTTCTAACCAAGTACTATTTGTTTACATCTTGCTAATACTTCCTTGGTGTGTCAGCTTGTGTTTGACTTTTGAAGTAGCTATGTGTGTGTTAACTTTATTTCAATTATCTATCATTTGCTTATGTGATGTAGACCGGGCCGACTAGAAGTACAGATTGAGATAAGCCTTCCTGATGAAAATGGCCGACTGCAAATTCTCCAAATTCATACTAACAAGATGAAAGAGAATTCTTTCCTGGCTCCTGATGTGAATCTTCAAGAGCTTGGTATGTTATTAGTTATACATTACTTATATGATGAAATTAACCAATAAATCATTTTGTCTAGACAAGAAACAATCATGTGATATGAACTGACTTGATGAATCTATCAATGCATAAATCTTGTGTAGCTGCTCGAACAAAAAACTACAGTGGTGCAGAACTTGAAGGTGTGGTGAAAAGTGCAGTCTCATTTGCTTTAAATAGACAACTAAGTCTTGATGATCTCACCAAGCAAGTTGAGGAAGAGAATATTAAGGTAACGATGGAGGACTTTTTGAATGCACTGCAAGAAGTTATTCCTGCATTTGGAGCTTCCACTGATGACCTTGAAAGATGCAGGTAGTGATTTTAACTACAAGACTTTGTAGTTCTTATAAATGGGCAAATTAATGTTATTATATTTTCTAACGAGGAAAATATGTTATTATTTTAATTCTAACCCATTATGTACATATGTTGACTGTAGCTATGAGAAATAAGTCATTTTGTTATTATTTTATTCACCAATATTGCTGTTTAAATTTAGCTATACTGGCAGTCCAGAATAACTCGTTTTGTCTTTGGATTTATAGACTCCATGGGATGGTAGACTGCGGTGATCGACACAAGCACATTTATCAAAGGGCTATGCTACTAGCCGAGCAAGTGAAAGTGAGTAGAGGAAGCCCGATTATCACTTGTCTTCTTGAGGGTACTGGTGGCAGGCATGTGAATTTATATCTTCATTTGCATTTGCTACCGTTATTTCTTTATTTGCTATTGCAAATAGAAAGGTTCTGAATATAACCTACTTGTTACAGTGGCAAAACAGCACTTGCAGCTACTGTTGGTATTGACAGTGATTTCCCATATGTGAAGATAGTAAGCTTTCTCCTTTTATATAGATTTCCACTTAAAGTTAAGTTTAACTATTCTGATTTTGATCTTCCGTAATGTGCTTGGCCAGGTTTCTGCTGAATCAATGATTGGACTGCATGAGAGCACTAAATGTGCACAGATTATCAAGGTCTATTATGAATGTGATATGGAGCCTTAGTGTCTATTGAGTTAACATAATTCCCAAAAAATTAATTACTCCCTTTAATGGAAGGCTTCTCTAATCTTTGCTGCAATTTCGTGTTTAAGACTCGTCCTATTTATTGAATTATCTCTAGTACGATACCTAGAAAAGAGGTTTAGGTTTGTAAATGCCTAGGTTCCCTATAATATTATATTCAAATTCATTCCGTTTTTCCTAGCAGGTATTCGAGGATGCATACAAGTCACCATTGAGTGTCATTGTTCTTGATGACATTGAGAGGTAAACTTTTTACAATTCTTTTACACGCTTTAGACTTTTTCTTTAGTGTGCGACATCAATTGATTTGCTAATTGGTTCAGTATTTATGCAGGTTATTGGAGTATGTGCCCATTGGTCCACGGTTTTCAAATTTGATTTCACAGACACTATTGGTCTTGCTTAAACGGCTTCCTCCAAAGGTATCTGTTTATACTTGGCTTACTTTGGGAAAGTAAGGGGAGGAAAGGGATGCCAAAGGAGATAAATTATTAAGAGAGAAGATGAAAGAATAATGAGTGGGATCATGATCATGACATAATAATGAGATTCCTGGCAAATAACAATCTAAAATGAATGCTGGACAATTTGTTTTGTAAGAATATCTACCAATTGGTTACTAATAGGGACAAAGGGAGTGCAAATTAGACCACTTTCTACCTTCTATTTGATAAAGGGCAGTCAACTTCAACGTGCTTGTTCAGTTGCTGAACCGGACTGTGAGCAATATTGATAGTTGACTTGTCCCAATAAAGTTTCATTGGGCCTTCCCATTTGACCTTCAAGTCATCTAAAATTATCTTTATTTATAGCAACTAACACATTCAAAGTGCCTGGCTCTAAACTCAGTCTATGCACGGGATCTAGCCACCATTCAAAATATATTATTGAATGAATGATCATAAATAATGATGGTACATATAATACTGAAATTGGCTAGTTTATGGTAATACTATAACCACACATAGACACTTAAATCCTTTACTTTGGGGGGGGGGGTGCTACAAATAACGACTTTTCTAAAATCTCAGTACCTCTTAACAAGATAGCCATTTTCTGACTTCAGAAGGTTTTTCTTAATTGTTAGTGCCTTTTAATTCTGGCTACCATTTTTCTTAGTATTGTCAAATTTTCCATTTGAACTCAGTTTGAATCATACCTGTTGAGTGTTGACTAAGTTTGTTGATTTTAACTTACTGTTGCTTATGTATAAACCATATTGTCAGGGTAAAAAACTGCTGGTTATTGGTACGACAAGTGAGTTGGTTTTCTTGGACTCAATTGGATTTTGTGATACCTTCTCTGTTACTTATCATATTCCTACGTTGAGCACAAATGATGCGAAGAAGGTATACAAATTTGTTATTAATGTTGTAATATTTTCTCTTTTCTCTTAACTAGGTGCATGGTACTGATTATGCATTAGCAAGGTTTCTTTTTTAGAAAAGTTCAATTGTCCTCTCTTATGGTTTCATGATAATATTTTCAGTTGTCAAAAGATAATTAGTTAGTTGCTTTGAAAGATGATTTATGTTGACTGTTTTCTTCTCCTCAATAAATATACTGCAACATATGCTTTTGTACTAGTCAACATATTCCGGCATGAATAACTTAGGTGTATCATGAATTAAAAAAGCCAAAAATTATAACATTTATGTATTTATATATTACCGTAACTTGACAATAGTTTGTGATTTTCTCTTTTTGCTATTTATTCAGGTGCTACGACAGCTGAATGTTTTTGCTGATCAAGATATTGATGCTGCAGCAGAGGCCTTGAATGATGTAAGCTTAATCACCTCTTTGCTGAGCTCCATTGGTTTAATGGTCTCTTAATTTTGCTTGACTATAGGAGAAATCCAATTAGTTTATAACTTTATATTACAATGAAGCAAAAGCTTCACCTTTGTTATCAATTCTGCTTTATTAGTAGTAGAACGGGATATTTGGAAGTTTGGGACTTTTTCTTTTGATTTTTGGCAAAAGTGCATCTCTAGTGTTTTAATTTCACACAAGGTTTCGTTTTGGTACCTTAATTTCATTAAGTGTCTTTTTAGTATTTAGTCCACTAACCCTATTGCTATTAGTAAAAAATGCCGACATTGAAATTTTAAATGATGATAGAACATTATCAAATGCTGATATTTTAAGTTTAGTTTTCAAAAATAGTAATGATTGGCACAAAAAATCATCATTTGAACCTAACTGTGTTAGGGTTAGAGTATTGAAAACATACTTTATAAAATTAAAGGATCAAGCAGAAACCTTGTAGAAAAGTAGAGGATCAAAGTTGTACTTTTTCCTTGATTTTTTTTCTCTAGCTGCAAATGGAGTCCCTTTGCTTGTTCTTTCTTTTCTTTTGTTCTTTGTTTTCTTTTTCTTTTAATTGGCATATTCAGATAGAATTCAGTATCTATGTTAGGACCTTTTTTTTTTGCATACTTATTTTGGCACTGTCACTAACCCCTGCTTATGCTCAATTTGTATTTTTTCTTAGATGCCTATCAAGAAGCTATACATGTTGATTGAGATGGCTGCCCAAGGACAGCATGGTGGATCTGCAGAAGCCATATATTCTGGCAAAGAGAAGATTCAGATCTCTCACTTCTATGACTGCCTCCAAGATGTTGTTCGTATATAATTTTCCTGACGTGCCTTAACAGAGCAGAATTATGGATCTTTAGAAGCAATATATTATGGGAAGGAGAAAAATTAATCTCTCACATCTATGATTGCCTTCATACCCACACTCACACTTATTGGCTTCACAGTTTGTTAGTATAGTGCTATACTGCTATCCTCATTGTGTTGTGTAATCTTCGTTTTTTTGTGGATAGTTATACTCTATGAGCATAATGGTGCCGTACAATCCATATAGTTAATAAGCCTCGTGTTATTGTATAGTTATGCTTTATCATGTTTAAATTTAAATGTTTAATATGTGCTATACTTGTGTTGTCAATTGGGCAGTAACTTCCACAAACTGATTTCAATATTGATTGTGATGCTTCTCACATAGAGGAAGGTGATCAAAGTCCTCACACTCGCAAGGAATTTCAGACATGTAATAGGAAGATTCACTTGGATTTATAGGGAAAACTATTCTGCATATACCTATATTTACTCAATTTTTAATCTGCTGTGTGGCTTTTTTTTTTCTTTATTAAATTCTTTAATTTTGCTATGTTAGGACTGTTCACCACACTAATTTTGCTGTGTTAAAACTGTTAATCTTTATACAGAAGCTAATTATACTCACAAAGCAAAATTAAAGGATTTAATAAGGAGAAAATATAATGTAGATACTAAATTAAAAATTGAGAGAAAATATAGATGCTTCCAAAATTTAGTAATTAAAGTTTGCATTTTGATCATTGGATTACTATTTATTTCATGTTTTCAGTTTTGTTGTTCTACTTTAAAAATTTATAACTAATTATAAAAAATATTATAGGTGATTTAAGTCTCCAATTAAAGCTCTCTAAATGTTCTATAAGGGAAAAGTATAAATTGGGACCCTGACCCTTCCCATTTGTATGATATTTTCATGAAACATCATTTTAATTAACAAGTTGCCTGAACCATGACACTTCCCAATGTATAATAAAGGTATTAAAATAGCCGGCTTGACACCAACTGAAAATAACAGATTTACTGGAGGGGTATCATTGATCCATATTTTTAGATTAAGGGGTGACATTATATTGCACCTCTTTTCATTTTAGGTTGGAAAATATTTCATTCAACTCTAATTTAAGTTTGGGGATAAATGGACATCATCAATTATCAATACTTTTAATTTTTTTTATTTATAAGCTATAATCAATAATCCTAATCAATAGATCTATTTTGACATTTGAAATATTCTTTTATCTATAAACTGTAATTAATAACCTTAATCAATAAATTCATTTTAATTTTTGAAAGATTTTAAACCCCATGATAGTAATTAATCAGTAATCATATTAACTAATTATATATTATTTTAAATTCTAACTATAATGATAATTTATAATAATCATAAAAATATCGAAAAAAGATTAGTCACAATTTTTCAACTTTATATGTAGACTTCTAGACAATTCTATAAGTATAAATACATAATCTACCTGCAATGAAAATAGATAGATGATCTTGAATTATAATCTTCACATCCAAGGTATCTATCTTCTTATATATAGATCTATAGATTTTTCGTTTTGTTCGATAGTCGTTTCCTCCTTGAGATATTAGCCAACAACAAATGATTTTGCTAACAACAATGCTGAAAACAATGAACTATAATTGGTTATAGGAGGCGACTTTAGGCAAATATTATTAGTCATCCCAAAAGGTAATCGTGCATATGTTGTCAATTCAACCATCAACTCTTCTTATTTATGGAATCATTGCAAGTTATTCCAACTTACCAAGCACATGCAGTTATCTTCGACTTCTGCCGCATATAATTTAGACAAAAAACAGACCAGTAAAGACAACCAATATGATTTGTAGAGAAATATTTCAAACATCATGTGAAGCTCATCAGTGAGTTGGACATAACACTTTTGAGATGGAAGTATTTCTTTTGGTTTATAGAAAACTAATGTAGATGTTATTTACTTTGATTCAATAAAAAAACTGGATGGAATTATTCAGCTGATCGTACCACCAATTTATATCTTTCTATAAATTAATTATAATAACATGTTAAAGTATAGTCTACTTTTTCCCACTTCCATACAACTCAAGGGATAAATATCTAGTTTCTTAACAAAAGACTGTATAATTAATTTAAGCAATTCTCCTATCAAAGTAAGATATTTTTTTATACGACTATCTAATCAAACCCAATTAAGGGTAGTTATCCTAAATGTGTGTAACTTGATCTTTTAACTAAATGGTGGGGATTCGAATCCTACCCTTCGACATAGAAAATATCTCATAGGCAGTCGCTTACCTTTAAGTAGAGACCTTGCAATAAGGGGATTAGTCATTACTACCGGGCTGTGGATACCCTGATCTATGTAAAAATAATAATTTATTGCATGTTAAAAAGGTATAGAACTACTTTTAGTTCCAAAACAAATTACCAGCTGATTGTGCGGTTTGCCGCAAATTAAGAACACATCTCTCTCTTTCACTTATTTTTAGAACCTTCGTTTTCGTAGCATGAAAAAGGGTATAAAGCTATTTTTAGTTCCAAAGGAAATGGCCAAAATTAGAAATGAATAATCATATATATACCATTGTCTTGGTTATCATCTACAGCAGAAAGCCAGCCTTCGGTGTATACATATACACACCGACGTTGAATAAGAGATGGAAAATTCAAAAATAATATTGTTGCTGGCTTTCTGCCAAATAATTCTCATTGTGAAAGCTGAGGAGAAGGCATTGGTGCCAGCCTTATACGTTTTTGGTAGTTCTTCAGTTGATGCTGGAAACAACAATCATCTTGATACTGTAGCTAGCGCAAACCATTGGCCTTATGCTATTGATTTCAATAACAAAAGGGGTCGATTCTCTAATGGCAGAAATTTGGCAGACTTTGCTGGTAACCTTTTTATTTCATAACTGTATATATACGTATTTTCTCGTGTTTTCCCTCCAATTATTAGTATTATTGAGACAGTTATTATTAAAGTAAAATATTTTTTGTGTTCTCTCTGTAGCTATGAAATTGGGCTTACCATCGGCTCCTGCATACTTGGATCTCACGGATTCTGAAAGAAGTCAAACAAAAACTGGAATAAACTATGGATCAGGAGCATGTGGAATCTTAAACACAACCAGAGTGGTACGTATATGAGATATATGAAATAATTTTTATATAAATAAATTAGTTAATTATAACAATCATAACTTATGATCTCTTTAAAATATTAATATAATATTAGATTATATATCAATTTATAAATTAGTTTAGGAAAAAATATTAAATATTATTATAAAATAGATTAAGATCTTATATTTATGGCTAAATATAACTTTTTAACTAACTCCTATATTAAGAACCGGTCTTTTCTTTTATCTCTCTCTCTTTCTCACACGCTATATTATGAGTTCTTAATAACTTCTTTTTTTTTCCAGGGAGGTTGTTTATCTGTTGGGACACAAATCACATACTTTACGTCTACAGTGAGAGAGGATCTGCCAAAACAAATGAATGAAAATGATTTGAAAGAGCACTTGGCCAAATCCATATTCCTTATATTTGGTGGCGTCAATGATTACAAAACTTTGACTACTGCCAACACTACGCAAAAATTTACTGGACCAGACTATGCAAATCACCTCCTTCAACATCTTTCGAATCATATCCAGGTTCATGTTCTACCTTGTTGCACTTTGCTCTATCATATTAGATAATTAATTTATAAAGATTAGTTAAATTAGTTAAATTAGTTATTTATAATAAATATGTGTTAGTTTTATGAGAGAATAATACCATTATTAGTCCTCATATATAGTTAGAACGAATTTTAGTTCTCATAAATCTATTTTTCATTCCATTGCATACCAAACATGTCAGCGGTGGAAATCTCTTCCATTCCCTTCTTTTCTTTCAATACAGTTAATTTTCCTATCAAACGGTTCCTAAATTGCAGTCTACAAATTAAACAACCAACATTAAATTTTTGCTTTTCATTTTTTAACAATTCAAGGCACTTTATGATCTTGGAGCTAGAAAGTTCGTGGTGCATGGAGTTTCAACTTGTAAGCCAGAGGAGCATGAGGGCTTGTGTATCTCAAGATACTATTTGGACAAACTTCCTGGAAAGCTATCGTTCTTACAACGCAGCCTCTCAGGTTCCTTTTTCACAATGTTCGATACTTACGCAGTGTTCAAAAACATGGAGGACAACCACGAAAAATATGGTAAGCAAATATATATTTAATTTATGTATACTATATATATATTTATAACCTACAAATTAAACGATTGATTCATCACATCTTAAATATTGGTTGAATATTAAAACATTAATAAATATTGGTATTATTGGTTGTGATACTGATTTTTACGAATGATTTACATGCACACAGGAATCATAGACTACAAGAACCCATGCTTTGTAAATGGCACAGGAAACCTTTGCCCTGATAGAACAAAATATCACCTTTTTGATAATTTTGGTCATCTAACTGAAGTCTCCTGTAAGATTGCTATGAACGGCTGCTTCAATGGAACTATTTGTACTCCTTACACTCTTTTTCAGTTGGCCAACATCCATTAACCAATGATGGAAAATTGATATATATGTAATTCTCAGCATATTTGCAGTATTCTTTGTAATTCAGGTCCAAATTCATATGACTTGTTTTCATTTAAAAATGATTGATGTCCTTCTAATCAATTATTTATGGCCATTCAAAAATTCTTCTATTTCTATATATGTTGTTATGGATTTGTAATTAACCCATTCGTAATAAACTAAAAAGAGTATTGCATAATGTATTTAACGACACCCTTTTAATTATTAGACCATTTTAAAAAAAGGGGGGTTCATGGGCATTTTTTATCCTTAAATTATTCTCTATAAGACATTGAGTATCCTAGACTATCAAGTGTTGTAATATCACCCTTAAAGTGATAATGTTGTCCATCTGTTATACATCCATTGACCATTAGTCGGTTCGAAGAATTAAAAAAAAAAATCCTTGAAAAATTATAAATAAGCATCCTATAAGAAAATTTGTATCAATTAAGTTTAAAAAATTACAAATAAATATGAAAGGACTATTGTTATTTCTTACCCATTTAAAATATTGAAATACTCCCTTTGAACTTAAGACCCAATTAACTAATTTGAAGAGATTAAAAAATTAAATAATTACTTAATTATAGCATATGTTACATGATCTCTTTAAAATATTTATATGTATCATTAGATTATATATCAATTTATAAGTAAGATATAGACAAAAATAATAAATATAAATAATTTAATATAATTTATTTATCTTCTTTAATTTTTTTAAATTAGTCAACTGAATCTCTCTCTTTGAGAGAATAATATTGTGTTTCCTTTATTTTGTTACGTGTTAAAAGGTTAAATGTCATATACCACATTTTGTTCTTAAAAGTTCAATAATAAGCTTAAATTAAGTAGGCTATTAAACCTAGTTTAGGGGAAGTCCCAAAAGTGCCCTCAAAAGTTAGAACGGTTATTTATAACTAGACTGCAAATTAAACATTTTTCTTGAGCTAAAACATAAATATTTACAGATTTCAGGAAAATTTCAAGGGCCAAAATGAAAGGATAATAAGTTGTTGTGAGGCCTCAAGAGATATTAAAGAGGATTATATCAACGACAAGTTATATTGGGGTAAAAAAACTATTCTCTCTAGCTAACACACTGGGTATATATATATATCCTCAAGTATCAAGTGGCAAATAATATCACACCAAAAGTATCCAATGGGTGTAATACAATGTTGGCCCACTACAAAAAATAAGGTGTTTTGTAACGGTCAAATTTACGCCTTTGTAGTGGTTCAAACTGCTAGAAAATATATTTACAGCAATTTAGTTAACCACTGCGCATAACAGTCAAATTGTTATAAATATTTATAGCGGTTTATGTAATTTAGTAGCGGTTAGGAACCCGCTATAAATTTGTATATGAAAGTAAGGGAAAAACTTTTGTAGCGGTTATAGAACCGCTACAAAATCATGACTAATTGGCGAAAAATTGTAAGGCAACAAAATATTTTAGCGACAAACAAAAATTTTCACGTTGACACCAAAGGTTTATAGCGGTTATATAACTATTATAAAATTTTAAAAAGTTTTTAAAAAAAAACTTTCCTCGCTTTAAGTGTTTGTTACTATTATTTAACCGCTACAAATGTTGTAAAAAAATTAAAATTCTTGTAATAGTACTTATAAATATATATTTAAATATATAAATTTGTAATACAGTGTATGTCTATATGTAGATATATAAATAATGTAATAAATTAGATAGATTAAAGTTTTATTGTGATAATTAATTTATTATTTAGCTGTACAATATAATTAAATTTAATATTTTATTTTATGATAAATATTTAAGATATAGAAAGTATACAAATTGATATTAGATAGATAGAAAGTTATTGAAGTAAATGAAAGAAGGTGTACAAGAGAGTTAGAAAATGAAGAAAGTGGAAAAAAAATATGACATAGAAATGATTAAATAGATCCAATAATTTGTGTAGAAAGCTCCTGAAAATAATAAATACTTATGTTAATAAAAATAAATATACAAATATGAAAGACAAATAAGCTTATAAATTAATATGATCGGATCACAATATGAAGGAAGAATCAAGAGAAGGAAAGAAGAAGAGAAAAGAAAACCATCATAGATGTAGGAACACTGATACCGAGCAAGTGAAAATGGGAGGAGGGGAGGTATTTGTACAGATTAGGTATGATTTTGGAATGGTTATTTTTTTATGTAGCGGTTAACTACTGGTGAAATTAGTAGCAGTTACACAACCGCTACAAATTTGTATTTCTTTATTTTTTTTAACATACATTTTAGTTTCTTTTATAGTTATTTTTGTAGAAGAAGAAATGTTACATTAAGCATTCAAATCATAATAAAAGTAATTCATCGTCGTTATCACCCTGTCTGAAAAGAAACTTTTAATAACAAAATATTGTTAAGTTTAATTTATACTCAGATTATAATGAATTGAAATTTAAATTTGGATGAAGAGGACACATACATAATAATGGCTAAATTGACATCATCTTGAGAGAAGAAGTTTTCAAAATTTGTCGGTTGTAAGGGCTCGTTGTCGTAAGCGGTAATGTCACAATCACCCCTATCAAAAAGATCCCATGACTTGAGGTGAACCACTATATTTCAATCTTTATGCTTCTCGTCCTTCACATAATAAACCTGGTGCGTCCCAGAGGCTAGAATGAAGGGCCCATCATCTTCATATTCACCTGTATGAATAGGCCTGTAAAAGTTGACAAATGTGATGCCTAAGTCATCAACAGTAAGACTCCATAAAGATGTCGTGTTTTCCCATGAGCACTTGAAGAGAGTTACTATAAAAAACTGTTAATTTAACTCAATGATGTCAATAAGCTTTCCGTAATAAGTAATGCCTCGTATGTCATCGTCATTGCTGCTAGCATAACTCCTCGTCCCAAATGTACCGCAAACCCCAGAGTTTTGTGTCAGCAATCCCTGGTCATATGTAACCATACAAAACTTGAACCCGTTAACATTATATGCAGTATACCTTCTCGCATAGTCTAACGGGCCGAGTGAAAAATTTCTGAATTCGTGGGTAAGGTCTGTTGTCATTGTGCATTCATCGTGCAAACCAAGTATCGGTCTTCGTAGGCCTTTGTAGTGTCCCTCTATACTCTATAATGTATATAACATTTGTTTGAATTGGAAAGGAGATCAAATCAGCTCGGTAGGGGACTAAACCCTCCACCTCTCTTATATAAGAGGACTATTTTACTATTAGGGCAATGCACGAAATGCATACACATACGAACACAAGCACATACTTGAATTTCTATCGTAAAGAGAGGGTTTTGTGCCACTAAACCCAAGAATTTTTTTGGCAAAAAAGTATGTTTTCTTGAAAAGTTGAATAAGTATTTTAACAAGGTAAAAATTCATGATTGATGAGTGCTAGTTTAAACTTTTAAGTACTACCGTATTAATTTGTTGATGTCGAAAACATCCATTGATCACATGCCTTGTGTTGGAGGGTACTTGACCAAGTCAAGGCCTTTTCCACCTTTAATTGACTATTTGTTGTGAATTTTGAAAATAAATTATTCTTGGTATTAATCAGAGGCTTCGATTTTTCTCCACTGTCCAAATGCTACCTCTGTTTCAATATATTTGTTAGTAATTCTTTTTCCTTTACTTTTTCTTATGAAAAAATTATTTGTCACTTTAAAATTTCAACAAGGTTAGTATTAATTATTATTTTTACAACTTTTCCTTATTAATGCAATAATCATAAATAGAATCCTCTAGTAAAAAGAATTTTTTATACCAGCTAAAAATGAATTATTACAACAGTTGTAGAACTATTGTAGAAAATATTTTTTACACCGATTTTATTAGTTCAAAAATATTTTTAATATCGATTAAAAATAATTTTTTTACTGCAGTTCTAAAACCAGGGTAGAAACTAGAAAGTCTAATATTACAATAACTTATTTATAAAAATATCAAACATATACTTTTTTCATAAATTTTTTAATATACGTAAAAAAATCGTTGGAATCTTTTTTTTACTAGTGATATCATTTCAAATCATATCCCTTTTCTTTAATCAAATGACATCAAATCTTATTACAATCTAGACTGTTCAAAAAGTTTTTTAAAAGCGTACATGTGTATATAACCTTGAATAGATACTTTAAGATTGAGATAATAATTGCAAGCATGATGTTTCACTTCTCAAAACTTTAATATTCAATTCACATGCCTCATGCATGTTGTAGAGTAAGTGTACTCCACTTCATAAACTATTGATCAAGTCAATGCCTTTCTCCCAATACAGAATTTGCGATGGGAAGCACTAGTGTATGTGATGCAAAATGGTTCTTTATGAATGAAGGTATTATGATTTTTTTTCTCACTTCCTTTTATCCAAATAATTAAAAAAAAGTTTATTCTTCACATTATTTAATACTTCCTTCCATTTCCATTTCTTAATATAAGGCTCAATTCTTAAAAATGCTACACAAACCAAATATGTACTAAAATCTATGTGATATGTAAAAATTAGTCTTTAATTTTCATCATCTCAATTAAATTCCATATGGTAAAATAATTTAAATTTTCTATAAGAGACTTTTTTGAAAACATGCATTGATTACCCCTAAAACTTTATTTTAGTACTTATATTTAAAGGAAAACCATTTTTCAGATATCTATATATTTCTTCAATTTTTAATTTGACACGTAGTTTTTACTAAGGGGGTAAATGTATAAATATCAAATTAAAAATTAAAAAAAAAATATAACTACCTTTAAAATAGTTTTTCCTATGTTAAAAGTAAGTTGAAATCTGTGACTTGTGTTGGAGGGAATTAAGGATTTATACGCCATGTGTTGGAGGGTAAGTGGACTATTGGATGATGATGACAATATAATGAACATATAACCCTACGTGTGATTGACTAAGTCAAGGCATTAATTAAGCCATATAAACTTTTTGTTGTGAATTGTGCAAAAAGTGGTGGAGGTTGTGAATTGTGCAACAAATTAACCTTTTGTCACCTTTCATATTAAAATGTTTCGTCGAAGTGTCTAGTTCCATTCACATGTTTCATGCATGTTGGGAGTGCAATAAGCTTACGAGGTGACTACGGCATTGACTCATATGGCATTGTGAAAAACCATAATAAGCAACATGGTATTAAAACCTAATTTAGAATGGTATTAGAACTTAATTTAGGTAGAATTTATAATATCAGTAACCGGTAAATCAATCATTCAATTAGTCCAGTCATATTTATATTTTAGTAACTTTATTATATGTGATTTATACGTGAATATTCTCTTTATATACTACTCCAATACTAATTATAAGATTTAATTTATAGTATAATTTACTGTACAAATTTATTCGTATATTAAGGACAGCAGGAGGAGTACTTTTTAATGTTATATGTAATTTTTTTAAAAACTATTTTTTTGATATCTGTTATTTTTTCATTCCATAGATTAGTTGGAGTGACTATACTGTGAAGTAGAGCGACTATATACATGGCTATATAAAGAGAAGTGAGAACAGAATTGGGCACCACAGTCCAACATTATTAAAAGCTTTTGTGAAGAAGATGATGAGAAGCAACCAAGTGTCATGGCTATCGTCTTTAGCCTTCTCTGCAATTACACTCTGCTTTGCTTCCTTCAAGGTTTCTGCTACTTCCCACCCTCCTTTCCCCCATTTCCCTAAGCCACCTGCGTTTCCATGGGGCGGCCACAAGCCTCCGCCACTTCCACCGCCGTCTGATGAGTCACCACCACATCTTCCACCTTCTCAACCTACTCCACCATATCCATGGCCATCTCCTCCTCCTTCATCACCATCTCCTCCTTATACTTGCAACTGTCCGCCACCTACTTCATCTCCATTAATGCCATCACCACCACCATTTGATAATGAGTCTCCACCACCGTACCCGTCATCCTCACCTCCTCCTCCGTATACTGACCAGTCTCCGCCAACTCCGCCGTCAGAAACCCCACCGTCTCCGTCAATACCTTCTCCATATATTGACACAGAACCACCACCATCGTCATCACCCCCTAATAATTGTGACACACCACCCTTATCTCCTCCTTGAAAGGATTAAAACCGCAAAATCATATACTGATCTTCCTACTAGTTACGAATTATGTATTCCGAGTTATATGCAATTATGAATATGGATTATATCCTTCTTGAATCTAATTGATTAGGTGGAAGGAAGGATATAGATGTGTATGAAGAAAACTTGCAGCTTTATTTTAATTGCATGTAGTGTTTTACGTACATTTGTATTGAAAGTACGAATAAAGTTGTAGGGGGGGAAAAGATTGTATATATGAGCTGTTACTGTATGCATGTTCTAATACATTACGTTGTTGTTGTTAATTGTTTCTTCTCCTCCTTCTCTTGTTTTCTCTCTCTCTCTTCTTTTTCTGTTCTACTTAATCAAGATATAATTCCTTTCAATATTAAAAATATAAAGATTTTCACTCCTTCCAATAACTACATTTCCTAATATTTGAATTTATATTCTCCTCCTTACGGAGTAGGGTAGTTTACCGTGTTAACTAATAGTTTATTAATTTCTCTACTCATTTTTATACTAATAGCCAAAAAAAATTGAACTATGGATAGTTAGTAAATGTTATGTTTTTGTTTTTGCCTTAAAAAATACTACAACGGTAAGTTCATCCATTTAATAAGAAATTGACTTATAACCTAAAAAATATGAGTTAAAATTTGAATAAGAAATCACGATATCTATCAACCACATTAATAAATGAATTGGTACTAAAAAAACTTATTTAAGGACATGTTCATAGTTTTTTTTAGTATTATAAATAAATAAATTAATTATCAATTAGTCACTAGAAAGAGGGCTTGAACTTCCGACCTTGTGGTTAACAGCTACACACTCTAACCAATTGAACTATTCCAACAATTGTTGTTGATATTATTGCAAGACTTGTTACTATACAGATTGTAGATGATTGAAGTAAATTAAACTGACCCAATTAATATAAATTCTTGAAATAAAGCTTGTCTTTGCTATTAATATTATATCCTCCCTCGAAGGATTAAAAACTCAAAATTATATATTCTGCCTCCTAGTTACGAATTATGAATGTATTCCGAGTTATATGCACTTAACTACACTGTATATATGATAATCAAAATTAGTATTCTTTCGGTTCTTAATATATCACACACTTAATTAATTTGATTAGATTAAAAAATTTAGTTAAGTTAGTTAATATGTCATATTTTTTCTAAAATACTTTAATCATCTTCATTAACTCCCTCCCTCCCTTTTTTATTTGATTATTGTCGAGGGAGTATCAATAGAATTAATTTATAAAAAAATTATAAATATAGAAAATAAATATTATATTTATGATTAAAATCAAATATCTAATTAAGTCATATGTTAAAGATCAAATGAGTATATAGAATCAATAAACTATTAGTTCAAGTGGTAATCACTCTCGCACATGTAGGGAGAAAAATACATTCATATCGAAAAGCATATTTATTGAAAGGATAAAAACTCTTTGTCATTTAAACTTAAAAAGGATTAGACATCATTTAGAGAGGGCCCCTCTTAAAAAAGTGAAAGAAGAACAAATTTGTCCGCAACCACCAACGGAGTTAAGCCTAATAAAATAGACTAATATTTTTAATATAACGAACTAAAATTTAAATTTTTATTAAAAGATATATCCATATTTAATACCTGATAATACTTCAAATAATATTAATGTTTCTAAATAGAAGGATATATATATATATATATATATATATTAAAAAAGGAAGAAAACATGCCCGCAACCTGCTGGTAAGGCCACTTACAATCAGTGATGTTCTAAATAAAAAAAGTGAAGTAAATTAGTTATTTCAATAACAACGTCTCATTGTCTCCTCAAAATGTCACTTATCTCACAATCACAAATAAGACCATGAAGGACGTTTTCCAGGTGTCAAAACCCTTTTAGGGGGATTGCCATGCTTGAGACGAAGGGATGGATGATGACGTTGATAGGGCACCCCAACACCCACGCCAAACGTAGCCCTTCTTCTTTTTTTAATAAATTATTTACTATATTTTATTATTAGATATCTAATTTTAATTTTAAAGTGTATGACTATTTTTTTTAATATAAAAGCCTCCTAAATAGCTCAAATTGAAGCATAATAGGCTAAGATCCTAAATTGTTGGTAAGAATCCCCACAAGCATCATATAATGAACCACTACTTCAAAACAAACAAACATATCTCTATTAAATTCTTACTCCAATTACTCAAATTCTAATATAAGAGTTAGATTATTAATTTATAAATTATTTTTTAAATTATCCTTATTGATTCTACATGTTAAAAAAGTTTTTATTAATTTAGTTATTTCTAATACAAATAATTAAATGGATACTTCAAGACGGATGGAGTGGATACATGTTAAAGGAGTTTTTAAATCATACTTGTATGGATACGTGAGAATCAATAATTCAGACGGGTGGGGTTGGGTGGGGCTTCTAAAAACTACTCCCTTCTTATCCTATGCATAAGATACCATTTTTGAAATAGACATGGTCCTATTTATAAAATACTCTTAAAAGATATTTAAAATTTTAACTAATTTTTTTTTATTAAAAGGTCCATTAGTTGCATGTTACATTACTACATTAATTATCTCTAGCACACCTTTTACCTACTCATTCTCTATCTCTCATTCACTTCCTCTCCATAAATTTTGGAAAATAAAATACACTTTTTACACATTTATTACTTTAACTAATTTTTTACAACACCACTAATAAACTAAACAAGTTGTTTGCGTGAATTTCTGAAAATGGAATGCCTCCTTCACTCTCAATAGGCTTTAATGGTACCTTGTTTCATCCGGATTGAAAACTATGAATTCCTCTTGTCTTTAATATGAGATTTAATCAAACAGTTAATTTTAATCTTAAATATAAAATTTATTTTTCATATTTATTATTTTTTCCTAAATTATAACTTTTGATATTCTTTCAACAAAAATTAAGAGAGAGAATGAATAAGTTTAAAAGGATAATTAGAATGTTTTAAAAAAACATATTATATTAATAAATTAATTAATTTTTTTAATCTAATTAAATTAATTAAGAGGAATATTTCTCACTCCAGCAAAGCAGCAGTAGAATATGGTAAGCCCGATTTAACTACCATGAACATAAATACAGTCTAGTTTTAGTACGCGTCATACAAATAAGAAAACTCTAATTTAAACATAATAAAGCTCGCCGACTTAGTAAAGTTCAGCTAATACACACCAACACCAAATTCAAGTATGAAAATTTTGATTAACATGTCTTAAGAAGATGCAAAGACAACAAGAACTTGCTAGAACTCACTGTACACGACGACGCTTGTTCTTTATGTCATCAAAAAACTGGTGAATATCATCAGCAGTGATTGGCTTTGACGAGTCTGCGGAGTCCTGTCATGATGTATAAAATATAAGTCAATGAAACAAGGCCATGCACCCTTCTCTCCCATCCACCATTCTGAACAAATGATAAAAGCACAAAATAAAGTGAAAACTATTTTATAGGTACCTATATTTTCTTTCAATTTTTAATTTGGTATCCTGTACTTTTCTCTATCTTCATTAAATCCTTTAACTTCAACACTATTACTTTAGCTTCTATATAAGGGCCAACGATCCTAACGTAACAAAGTTACAGAGACTAACAATACTGGCAGAGCAAAATCAAAGGATTTAATACAAAGAGAAAAAAGTAAAAGTACTAAATTAAAAATTGAAGAAAAGTACAAATACCTACAAAATGGTTTTTCTCTAAAATAAAAATATTTAGCCGTAAATACTGTACCAGAAAAGCACGAAGCCCATCCTTCATTTCCTCAATGCCCTTCAAGATCTCAACTTTCTCTACGTGCCCAAGTTTATTGAAGAAACTCAACTCAGCACCCTCCTGCTGCTGCAACTTTTCTTCCCTCTTTTGCTTTCCCATTTTCTCATACTCCGCAATTGAGTCTTCTTTGTCTGCCAGAAAAGCAATCTTCTTCTGATTGTAATACTCCAAACACTTCTCACATTTGCATAAAGCCTCCCTCCAATTTTTTGAAACGAACATTGGTTTACTATCTGTACTTGGAGGAGCATCAGCAATGTTAACACCAAGGAGGCAATTCGTGTGCAGATCAATGCCTTTAGTGCATGGATTTAGAACTGCACTGTTAGCACAATTTTCTCCCTGAAGTGGATCCTTCTCTCCAGATACAGATTGAGAATCAGCTTTAGCTTTTGAATCCTCAATTTTAGGGGAACTTCTAGAGCATATATTACTCATTGATTTTTCGGATCCACAAGTTGAAGGTATATCTTCCGACAAACCTTTATCCTTGCTACCTTTGATGTCAGCATCTAGCTGCTTTCCTGCAGCCCATATTGCTTGGGGATACAATCTTAAAAAGGAACATACTTCAGAGCATGCTCTACAAATGAAGTCCTCATACAAAGGCTCTCCTTCCTCATCTCTTGGTATCTGAGAACCAGCATGAGCAACAAATAATTAAATAAGGTAACATTAGGGGTGTCCCTATTTGAAATTTCAAAGTTGATTATGTGAAGATACAGAACAACTTGAATAAAATATATAGCTATTATGATGGTAGAAGAAAATAAGATACCCCATCATAGAAAACTTTATAATTGCACCTAACAACAAATGCATTGTCCGCTCTCATAAATTTGATCCACAATTAAGAAAAAAGCAATAATATGCAGCAAGTGCACGCACGTTTTAAGAATGAAGACAAAAGTGCAGTAAGGAATGCTTTTACTACCTTGATATTAGCTTCAAGTGAGAACTGAAGGAGAACAAGTCAAATCAAACACAAATAAATACTAAGACGAGAACCCCATCTTAAGATGCATGAGGTACTCAAACTAACCAAAACTAAAATCTTGAGAAGTATGAAGATTGGCGTTTAGGAAATGAGGTATCACATAGGGTCATCATATAAAGGTTTGCCAAGCAAAGCCTTTATTACAGAATACGTAAAATTGTGGGGGGGAAAACAACAGAAGGGAAGAAATAAACAACCATATACATCATCAAAGGCCAACAATAAACCAATAGCCCAAGACAATACTTGTTCATGGGAACGGGGGACTATTAGAAGCAAGACTCTGAGTAAATCCTGGGTACCAACGACAACAGATCATTTTGAGCTTACTATATTATATATAAGCTCAGACAAACTCACAATTCAAAAGATCCACTTTAAGTGATTCATATAACATCTAGAGCTCAAATAAAATTTGTTCCAGGCCAAAAGGGAATGTAACAAATGATAGTTCCCACTAATTTTGCACCAAGCGGCAGGAGATTCAGCATTTAAAAAGAAGGAAAGAAAAAGGGATCTTCAACTTCATTTTCTAAGTAGCATAAGTTGAATCTGCAGAAATCAATGACACTATATACGCTTGTAATCAAGTACTTGGACTAAAAATACCCAAGATGGAGCTGACTCAGAAGACCTATAACTGATTTGCTAAAATTCAAAGTACATTGAAAGCCCTGTCAAAACTGACGCAAAAGAACGAGATAAAAAATGGTTAAGAGAACAGAGACCCTGCTCCAAGATACCAACCTCATCAGTAGACTCTAGGCCAAGATGCTCCTCATGAAACCAGTCCTCACATAAACAGCACTGTATCATCTCTTCTTGTTCTTCAGCATCTGGATCAGGATAAGGCCGACCACATGTGCAATATGAACCTTTGAAGTTTTGATTGTATGAATTCTCAACATTTTCAAGATCCTTGTTAGCAAAAAGCTTGCAATAGAACTCCCCAAACTTTGAATTTCCACAATCACATCTGAAGTTTCTTTTTGTCCACAGTTCCACGACCTTAGCTCAGAAACAGTAATGAAAACCACGAACTATTCAATGTTCTATTGAACAAGTAAAAACAACGGTATACAGGAAACAATAGAAAATTATTTTTAAAAAATGATGCCATCAGAATTTTTATCTTAAGAGAAATGCATAAAATTTAAGATTTGTTTTGGAAATCCCTCTTTACTTTAGGTTCAGTAGAAATAGCATAATGTGATGTTAGTCTCTCATTTCATTATCAAAAGGAGGGTTATGCAAAGTCATATCTTTTGTAAGTTCAATTGCGAACCACAAATCTATTGTCCTTATAGTAGAAAAGAACTACCTGATGTCCATCATGGCAAGCCAATGAGCAAGCAGTGCAAAGTCCAGCATTCCCATCAGGGGTGCAGGTAAGGCAAGAGAAAATTGCTTGCCTTTTCATATAGCCATTGTTATAGGT
The DNA here is from genome assembly GCA_037074615.1 of Leucaena leucocephala. Classification (NCBI taxonomy): domain Eukaryota; kingdom Viridiplantae; phylum Streptophyta; class Magnoliopsida; order Fabales; family Fabaceae; genus Leucaena; species Leucaena leucocephala. The sequence goes on from CM073549.1 coordinate 6,615,827, forward strand.
ACACTCCCTGCCATCATCACCCCCTAGAACTAAATCAGCTTCCTAAGAGAAAAATTAAGTATTTCAATTAGATCAACATATTCAATTCAACAATAAAGATGACTATAGATAATACAGAATGAAATAAGCTAGCATTTTAAAAAGATCAGCTTATGCATTATCATAATTTCTTATAAACAAGAAAGAAAAGCCTCTATCTATTTATGCAAAGTGCACACAAAAAGAGGGCGACTATTTACATTTAGATGGGTATAAGTCAAAATATATGGTATACATCACCCGACAAAATATTATTAGTCCCAGACACATTGAATTTCTGAAATAGTTATCATGGTTGGTCAACAAAGAGATAATATAGCTGTAATGGCCTAAGTTGGAAAATTCAAGAGCAATGCATACTTCCACCAATTCACAGAATCCTATTATTCAACCTAACTGGTTTAATTTTACAATCTTATGTTCTGTTATGAGCTACTTTAATTCATTTGGCTTTCAACAATTATTTGATATAAGAGTCCCAATGTTCATTATGTTAATATGATATGCAAGTCATTTTCGCTTCAACAAAAGCCCCTTCTGGGATCAATAATACTAAACACAGCTTAATCAAAAACTGCAGAACCTGAACGTCTATAGAGAATCCATGATGGATCCAGGTAACACCTTCTACTTCTTAATATAGCCATTGTCAGGATGTACAGATAAAAAACTTCATCTTAAATCATCTTAGGGCCCAAGGCACTGATGCAAGGCAACAACACCTCTTGCTAGTTGAGTCAAGGGGCCTTCATTGTGGGGCTCATTAGCAGTGCCTTTTACCTCTCTAATGAATGCATGGCACTTGCATTAAGTGCCTTTCATACACTAAGTTTAATTACATAATTGTACATTTCTAAAATCCCATACAATAACTTACGGCGGTCATTTTAAGTATATTAAGCACAGGGAAAAATTATAAATCCAGCATAATTCGGCAAAGTGGTCTTTCACTTTATGAGATTATTATTTAGAAAGCTAGCAATACACTTTTAAACAACATAAGTACTTTTTGACTTAGGGATTTCAGTAGTTTATTGTTTTTTATGATTATTATGCAAAAGAGTTAGTAATTTATATGCCAAATGTTACAGTCTTTCATATTAATTTTCCATATATATAGCTTATGCATAATTTTTCTCCTTTACTTTAATGCATTGCTTCACTTGGACAAACACTTTTCCAGCACCTCTTGCTAAAGTGCATCACGTAAGCTAAGGCACCTCCTGCATTTGACTACCTTAAATATATCTCAGTCTGTTCCTAATGTTAATCATTCTGATTTTTCATTTTTAAATTCATATTGAAGAAGTATTTATAAAATGTAGCAAAACTCAAGTCTAGCATTAAAGCATATTTTGAAGCCTAGCAGTGTTTTTAGGCTAAAATCCATATAACCCCCCTCAACTTTATGTCATTTCCATATAACTCCCCTCATCTTGAAAAGTTTAAAACCAACACCCTGATCTTTCATATTTTGACCATTAACCCCTTGCTGTTAAAAAACTGTCAAATAATGACAGAGTATATGCCATATCACCCTAAGCACGATATCTTGGCAGATAATGTGGATTTTTTTAGTATTTCATTAATTGAACACATAGTTTTGCTTGAAGGGTAATTTTGTCATTCTATCAATGCTAATCCCTAATTCCCATTTCACCTATACAGTTGTCTCCGTCCCTCCCTGGCTCAGTTTTTTGCTGTTTGTTTCAGCTTCTGAAATGCAAATCATCTACTACCTCCAAAATGTTAATTAGGTTTATACATTCTATCCCCATCATCTTCTTCCCTCAAATCTGATAATGATATTTTCTTTGGTTTTTGTGAAATTTTGTCACACTTAGTCGCTTACAATGAACCCAAGCCCCTTTGGTCATTCTCTGCTACAAACTATCGAAGTCTCATGTCTACTGCTAATATTTTATACATTTAATGTAAGCAAGTGTCGCAGAAAAAGGAAGAAAAGAATTCATAGAAATAACCTGAAGCAAAATTCCAAGCAATCTTTATTCTTTGTTGAGCCATATTTGTCTTGTTTTTATGATTATTTGCCATTCAATCTCCACGCAATTTTATCTTCTTTATCATCTATTCATTAAAGAATTAATTATGGGTTGCATCAAATAAGCACTTTGATATTTTAATCCGAAACTGATGGAACTTTCAGTATCTACAAAAGTTTTCATCAATCAGATTCTCAAACGTTGTAGAGGGAAGGGAGAAAGATGTCGAGGGTGGACGAGGCCAGTAAAAAGGGTATTAGGGTTTATTTTTGATACAATAATAAAATTAACCTTTGAGTATTTAATTAATGAAATATGAGAAAATTCCACATCATCTGCCCAGTCATCCTGACTGGTATGATACGTTACATATTCGGTTAGATTTAACAGTTTTTTTATCAGCAAGGGGCTAGTGGTCAAAATATGAATGATTAGGGTGTTGGTTTTAAACATTTCAACATGAGGAGAGTTATATGCAACAGACCTAAAGCAAAGGGAGTTATATGGATTTTAGCAATTTTTTTAAATATGCAGAGCTATTACGTTCAACTTCATTTGAGAGTCACCTTTTCCTCTATCTCTAGTATTACCCACTACCAATTGAAGAATATCATTCCCTAAACCATATTTCATGCAGCCATTCGTTTTAAACCATAATCAAATAAAGCGGCGAACAATTAAATGGATGATAGAAAATGCCAGAAATAGAAATTCATACAAACTTGCACAGACCCGAAAGTAAAGTAAAAATGTGAAGAAAAATAGGCTCACCAGCTCCCGGTCCTCAACTTCCTTAAGGTATTCGTGGATTGTAACTGACTGCTCAGCTTCATCATCAAACGCATCAGTCATTTTTATAAAATATGTTCGACTAGAAAAAATCCACTTCTGATTTCCGAGTTCTCTACAATGTTCCTAACATATAAGAAGAAATGGAGAAATCAAGGAAAATATCATAAGCACAAATTTATTTGTCGATGGATTTTCATGGAACCCCTAGAGTAGAAAACCTCTGTTCCAAGAAAACTAAGGCGAATTTCCAAAATAATATAGAAAATTACAAAACCCAAACAAATTATCGAACCTGATTTTGGGAGACAGGCTTTTCGGGAAACTCAATGTGCCATTAGATTGTTCAACCAAGCAAAAATGAAGCTGCAGAATTATGGAGACCAACTGTGCGGGAGAACGAGAGAGAACGCAGACAAAGTAGAGAATTGAGTTAGGGTTTTATATATGGCAAGGACTATCTGGACATTTTCCCGCCATATCACGGGGCCTGGTCCATGTAATCGAATATGAGAGAACTTATTCAGCTTCTTAAGCAAGTTTTGCTTGTTTCTTTGGTATTCTTGAGCGAATATTTTTTTCAATAGAGGGGAGGCGAACCAATGAATAGCTAAAAATTATTAATTCCCTTGAAACATTAAAATCATTAAAAAAAATTATGACTATTCGAATTATTTAAATTTTTTTTAAAATTTATTAATTTTTCAAGCATTATTCATGTTATCATCTACCTTGACGGATTACAACATGAATGAACTTGTGCCAAAATATGAAGAAATATGGACCAATTTGCTTCACTTAAGTGAATGTTGTGTTTTAAGCCTTCAGCATATTAGAATTGGCTCCAAAAACATATTGTAACCTCTTAGATTATTTTTTTGGGTCAAGGTTATTGTAGTTACGAAAGTTTGCACAAATAAGTTGTGGGTATTTAGGAATATTTCTGGCTAAATGTCACCCTAGTGGGAGTGTTAAAAAATAACAATGTCACCATGCTCCAACAACAATGACATTTACCACATCAAACCTTGTGTTACGCATGATTCTACGTGGGCATGACTATACTTTCTTCTTTAGTCATTTTTGCCCGTATGTAATTTTTCGTAAAGGAGTAATGTTGCCTAAATTTACCAGCGAAACAAAAAAATATTTGAAACACCGATAAAGACACAAATAAAGTAAATGACAAAGGTTGTGAAGCATATGGTAAATGAACACTAAAGAAGACGAGATAGAAGTAGGTCGTAAATCAAATAATCTTTTTTCTCTAATTTAATTTTAAAATTAAAACAATTGTTTTAAAAAAGTTTTGAATTTTTTAAATGTGATTTTTTAAAACAATCATCCAAATATACTTTCTTTTTATTCTCAAAATTTGTTTTGGAAAACAATTTTATAACACTATTCTAAAAACAAAAATAGAATAGAATAGAATCAAACAAGGCCCATATTTTGAACACAAAATATCCATACTCTAATTTAAGTTTTTATAACCAATAAAATTTTTAATAGAGAACTTTTCTCTAATTTTTCTTTTTATATCTTTTACTTTATAATATAATTGTTACTAACCTATCTCCCTTTTTTGGATAAAAACAATTCCAGCTGCTATTTTAATTACATCCTTATCCACTTCTAGAACGGGACAAGAGATCAACAATGTCAATTTTTTTTTTTTTTGTTAAAGGAAACACACCCTTTGTTGGAGAAAAATATCTTTACTTAAAACCTTCCATTGTGGGGAATCCACTTCTGAAGAAGTATGTGGTAAAAGATCATCCAGGAAGGCATACGGCTTGCTCACGGAGATAGATACACAATAACCATTTATAAGTGCTATGCAGACAGAGAACATTATAGCGTCAATAACCCTGGAACCAGGATCAAAATGGTCATGAGACTCAATCCGACACACGCAGCTATAACGGCTCCTACGAAATGTTTTCAGTTATTTGGCGTTATTAAACTAATCCTACTCAGATAGAGTCGACTTAAGTTCGCCATTGTTTCGCAGCTCCATCACAATATCGCAACCACCAACCAGCTCGCCTTTGTAGTACAGTTGAGGAAAGGTGGGCCAATTTGAGAACACCTTCAAGCCCTGTCTCACCTCCTCCTCAGTTAATATATCAAAGGAGCCAAAACTTACACCCTCAGCTCGCAGGGCATCGACAACTTTAGAGCTAAAGCCACATCTCGGAGCATCTGGGTTGCCCTTCATGAAGAGCATTACGGGTGAGGAAGCTATCAATTTTTTCAGGCGGTCTTCAACCGATGCTTCTGGAACAATGCCTTTTTCAATTAAGACCTTCTTGAGTTCTCCACTTTTTTGCATCTCCAACACGATGTCTGATCCACCAATAAGTTCACCCTTGATATAAAGTTGAGGGTAACTAGACCAGTTTGAAAAGACTTTGAGGCCTTGACGGACTTCTTCATCAGCAAGAATGTCAAAACTCTGAAAGGGGACATTTTCTTGCCGGAGAATGTCGACGACCTTTCTGCTGAAACCACACTTTGGTTCATCTGGCTTACCTTTGATAAACAGCATAACAGGGCTTGAGTTTATTAGGCTTTCCAGTCGGGAAGTTAAGATTGTACTTAAACCAGTCGATTCTGATATGCCTCCCTTTAAATTACCCGATTCTGTTACTTTTGCCTCTGTATTCGCATTGACTCCATGGTCTTTGAACACATCCTTCAATTCACCACTCTCATTCATAGCAATTACTATGTCACAACCACCCACAAGCTCTCCTTTGCAGTATAGTTGAGGATATGTGGGCCAGTTAGAAAATTTCTTCAAGCCCTCACGAACCTCCTTGTCTGATAGGATGTCAAAACTTCCAAACTTGACCTTTTCCTCTTTCAAAATTTCAACAACTTTTTTGCTAAATCCGCATTCGGGCTCCTCAGGGCTCCCTTTCATGAATAGCATAACAGGTTGAGAGTTAACGAGCTGCTGCAATCGCTTTTTAAAAGTATCACTAAGCCCTGGTTGCACTTGACTTGTTCCCTTTGGAGATCCGTTTTCCTTTGACATTTCTTTCACTGTTTCAAGAATAGTGGGCCCTGCAGCTAACCCAAGGCTAGCGGGAGAAGCAGCATCTCCAGGATTAATTGAACCAGCAACCTTAGCAACCTTATTGGCCAAACTTGATGGATCTGCACCCTCTAATGTGTCGAACGTCTTGCCATCCTGACAGAAAAAGAATTTCTATCAACTATTGAAGTTGGAAAACCAGGTAACAGGTGCCCTTTCATAGTATAACACAGGTTAAAATACAAAGAGCAAACCACCAAAAGTTGAGGGGATGTTTAACAACTCAAAAGATATTTAGTTCCAACAAAACAGAGATAATGCCTCAATACATGAGGATTTCTCTGTTATTTTAATAAAAATAGAAGAAAAATAAAAATTAAATGTTAATTATAATAAACCGCTGAAAGCTGAGAAATATAGACCACAACTCATCTAACTTAACCAAAATGAAATTGTCTCCATTGTTTAGTGTACACATCAACTTAATGGAACCCATCCTAGAATATTCCCTTCGCCTAGTGCAGCAAATGATCGTGCACAACTATCTATTTTACAACAAGAAGCCTTATAATCTTATAAACAATGATTGAACAAAGAGCATGCTCAAGTACAGGAAAAGTCCTCTCAAAACTCACACGTCATAGGCCTATTAAATACAACGCTAATCATGCCATGAATAGTTCACATATTGGCAAGAGGTAAATGGCATTGCTCGACTATGCAAGGGTTCCTATAGAACTCAGCAGCAGGTAAAGTAAAACAGAAACAAACCACATAACTAGTGAAACTCAGGAAAATTGGTCAATACACATTAACCCCACTTTGATCCACAAGCCATGTATGATACACACACAAATGACATCTCCATGGTAAAGAGGTGCCATTATTTCTAACCCGTGTATTCAAAGGTAAAAACCACCCATTAGACACTACTGCCCTGAGGTAAAAATGCACTACACTTGAGAAAAAGAAAAATCATATGTGAATGTAATATTGTAAATATATATTTTTTTTGTTCAACTAATATTGTAAAGAGTAGACTATCACAACATACAGTTATCATACTAAGCAAGCAAAATACTCATATAAACTGGTAAATGCTTGGGATGTCATTTCATAATAAGCTGTAAAGATTTGAGTTCACAATCAAAAGATGGAAACGCCCCAAAATTCTTGTAAGAAACGAATGCATTTATATAGTGTATAATTTTTTTAATCAACTTTTATCAAAAGTTTTAGATTCACAAGTTTAGAGTCCATTTAGCAAGTAAACTCAAAGTCCAAGCAATTAATTAGATCCTAATTTAAGCATACATATCAGAAACTTATGAGATTGAAAATAAGAATGTGCTGAATAAGAGTGCATCAACTAATTATTGTCTTAGACCTCTCTCTGTCCCATTTCTACCACGTCACTTTAATTAATAGGGTTTATTCATATTTCAAGTTTAAGTATTCTAGTGACAAGAAAAGTTGACTTATAAACTAGTCAAAGTTTATACGGATTAGAAATAGCTAAGGGAAAAATTATATCCATAATTAAAAAACTGAAAAAAGAAAGAAACTTAAAATAAAACATAAAATGGGGAAAATGTATTTGTTGTGATCCAGATCGTAAATCAAAGAAAGAAGAAATTGTCGGAAGGAACTCCGATGAAGAAAGGAAGAAGAAGAGAATTCAGAAGAATTGAGGAAGAGAAAATCAGAAGAGAATCAAGAGAAGAGAAGAACGAAAGACAAGTAAGGGAAACTGTTTACTGAATTATTCCAATCATGCCTTCATTACATCTATCCCTCTGTATTTGTAAGTCTTGGTTCCGTAACCAAAGCTAAAGTCACAGGGGGGTCGCTTCTACATTATCATGACAATATGACAGTAATTAATTTTTATAACACTACCCCCCCCCTCCCTTTAAAACAACCCTTGCCCTCAAGGGTTAGTCACTTGGAACCCAGGAAACTGTTGTTGTAAGTTGTAGAGAGAAATCCAGGAAGCTTCTTCCTCTGAATATCCTTTCCACTGTACCAATACTTCTGTAATGAGACGCTTCTTTTTTCTGCCTACCCTAGTAGTTAACACCCTTTCAGGATACTAGGAATTAGGAACGGTAGGAAAATCAATGGGAGGATGTCTTTGTTTGACACTAGGATCCGGACAAAGTTTTAATAAAGATACATGAAATGTAGGATGAATTCTGGATTCAGGTGGCAATTCCAATCTGTAAGCAACTGGCCCTATCCTCTTTATCACCTTATAAGGACCATAGAATCTAGGAGCTAACTTCTGATTATTCCTGGTTGCTGCAGAAATTTGCCTATAAGGTTGCAATTTTAAAAAAACCCACTGTCCAATATGGAATTCCCGGTCTGACCTTTTAGCATCTTCCCTCTGCTTCATAGTATTGACAGATTTATATAAATGATGTTTTAAACTTTCTCTAGCAGTAAAGCTTCTATCCACAGCCTCAATAATAGCAGATCTAGGAATATAAGGAAGATAAACTGGTGGCTTCTGTCCATACAACAATTCATAAGGAGTTGCCTTAGTAGAAGTGTGAAAAGCGGTATTATACCATCATTCAGCCAAAGGGACCCACTGACTCCATTCCTTAGCGTTTTCCCAATACATACACCTCAGATATGACTCCTAACAACGATTCAAAACTTCTATCTGCCCATCGCTTTGGGGGTGGTAAGCTGAAGATAATTTCTGCTCAATTTTCAAAGTCTTAATAAACTCCTTCCAAAAGTTACTAATAAAAATAGGAACACTGTCACTTATTATTTCAGCTGGCACCATGAAGCTTATATATTTGATCAAGAAAAATCTGAGCCAATGAAGAAGCTGTAAATGGATGACATAAGCTAAGGAAATGAGCATACTTACTCATACGATCAACTATGACCCAAATTACCTCCCTTCCATTAGATTTAGGCAACCCTTCTATGAAATCTATAGATATACTCTCCCATACATTACTTGGGATAGGAAGTGGCTGTAACAATCCCGAGGAGGCCACTGTTTCATACTTACACTTAGAACATGTGTCACACCCCTTTATATACTCCTCTACTTCCTAATGAAGATTCTTCCACTAGAAAAGACAGCGAACCCTCTGGTAAGTAGCATTGATTCCTGAATGACCCCCTTGAGCACTAGAATGAAGCCAATCAAGAATTTGCTGTTTAGTAGCAACAACATCCCCTACAACAATCTTACCATTTCTGCTCAACAAGACCCCATCCCAAGAAAACCTCCCAAACGAACCGCTGGCCTGTTGCTTAATGTCTGTCAAGGTGGCAGCTATTACTGAATCATTTTCCCAAGAACTTCTAAGTAACTCCAACAATTCAAGGGAAGCAGTATCAAGCGGCATCTGCAAAAATTTTGAACCATGCAACCTGGAAAGTGCATCAGCTACAGAATTGTCACTTCCCTGCTTGTATTGAATCTCAGTCATATCCCATTAGCTTAGCATTCCAGTACATTTGAAATGGTGTTTTTAACTTCTGTCCCAGCAGATATCTAAGGCTTTGTTGGTCGGTTTTAATACTAAAACGAGCCCTCTCTAAGTATTGATGCCAATTTTCTACTGCAAGGACCACAGCCAACAATTCCTTCTCATATATTGAAAGCTATTAATGTTGGGGTGCCAATGCCTTGCTGAAAAAAGCAATTGGTAGCCCCTCTTGCATCAATACAGCCCCTACTCTTGCTCCACATGCATCAGGTTTCACTACAAATCTCTCAGAAAAATCTAGCAAGGCAAGTACAGGAGCTGAGACCAAAGTCTCCTTCAACTTCTGGAAAGCCGCCCTAGTTGTTTCTGACCATTGGAAGGCGTCCTTACGCATGAGCAGAGTTAAAGGTCGAGCCAATTCTCCGTAATTTCTAATAAACCTCCTATAATATCCAGCTAATCCAAGGAAGCCCCTCAATTGCTTCACATTCTGAGGTTCTAGCCAATCTACTACAGCTTGAATCTTCTTAGGATCTGTAGATACCTTCCCTGCTGAAATAATGTGGCCTAAATATTCAACATTCCTAGCAGCAAAAGTACATTTACTCAACTTAACAAAATACTGATGATCACGTAAAATTTTGAGCACCAACTCTAGATGTGAAACATGATCTTCCATTGATGAACTGTAAATAAGAATATCATCAAAGACTAATACAAATTTACGAAGGAAAGCCCCGAAAATATCATTCATTGCTCCTTGAAATGTAGCGGGAGCATTGGTCAATCCAAAAGGCATGACCAACCATTCATAATGACCAGAATAGGTTTTAAAAGCTATTTTGTGGCTATCCGTAGGTACTATTCTAATCTGATGATACCCTGCTCTTAAATCCAACTTAGTAAACCATTTAGCTAAATGCAATTCATCCAATAAATCTTCTACCAAAGGAATCGGATATTAATTTTTAATGGTATGTTTATTGAGTTCCCTGGAATCAATGCACATTCTCTATGATCCATCCTTCTTTTTTACCAACACTATAGCAGCCGAGAAAGATGAGCAACTCTCTTGCAAAACTCCATTTTGTAGTAGGCCTTCAATTTGTTGATCAATATCATCCTTTTGTACTGCAGAATAACGATAAGGTTTTAAATTGATGGGGTTGGTCCCTTCTTGAAGGACAATAGAATGATCATGACCAACCCTTAAAGGAGGTAACCCTTGGGGTTCCTTGAAAACATCTCCAAACACACTCAAAACCTTCTGCACTTCTTCTGGGTATCCCTTCATTTCAGCCTGAACCATAAAACATTGGGGAACCTTTTCCTCCTTAGGTCTTAAAAGTTGGACCAGGAACACCTGCTGATCCTTGCTGCCATGAGAACTTAGCTTAATCACCGGAACCACACCCAACGTCCTAAGACCTACTGCTTGCAGCTTGCACAATCGACCCCTATACCAGAAATGCATCACCATCTAATCATACCCCCAATAAGCGTTCTTAATAGATCTCAGCCATTCCAACCCCAAGACAATATCATAAGTATGTAAATCAATGATCCTAAGCCTAACTTCAAATTCCATACCCTGCATTCGCCACATAAAACCTCTTCAAACCCCATGAACCTTCAACCTTCATCCTCCAGCCACTTGCACACAAGATACCCCATCCTGTCCTCCCTTCCATCCCAACTTCTGCACTAAACTGATGTCTAAGAAGTTGTGGGTACTACCGTTATCAATCAGCACGTAGATACCCATTTTTCCTATACTCCTAATCTTCATGCTTTCGACCGTTTCTCGACCCTGAATAGCATGCAAAGAAAGCAAAGGAATCGAATCATCAATCTCTTCCTCACCCACCATAGAACATATTGGGCTTTCATAAACTTCCTCACATGCCAAGAAGTGCAGCTGCATTTTCTATCTTTCTGCGCAACGATGGTCACAAGAAAACTTCTCATGACAATAAAAGCATAAATTTCTAGCACGGTGCTCTACTTCTTCCTCAGCTGTTAGCGTTTTGATGGGACGAACAAATCTTGCAGAATTCTTGACTAATGGGCCCACCTCTTTACCCGCTACAGGAGCTTCAGTAAACCGAGAAGGGGCCCCACCTTTGGACGGTATTCTTGTAGGGAGTTGACTGACTTGTAGACGCTACAGACCCCGACACAGGCTTCCCATTTCGTTCTTCCTGTCGTCCTATTGTTTCGGTGGTTAACGGCAATTTCTCGGATTCTTGCCAGACGCCGAGGTTCCACCAACGATTGGGGGTCAAACATCTGTATAGAGTCTGCTATCTCTTCCTTCAGCGCACCCACATACACATCGACCAAATACGCCTCCGGAAAATCCACCCTTGCCGAGATCGTATCAAAACGGATGTTGAACTCCGCTAATGATCCTGTCTACCGAAGATGCGTCAACTCTGTCATCGGTTTTTCATACAGTGGTCCAAAGGTCTTCATCAACAACTCCACATATTTTGCCCAAGTTGGTCAGAAGTCTCCCCATCTACGCTCAACGGCTAACTGCCATTCCAGCAAATCCCCATCTAAATGCACCGCCGCAACGTCCACCTTCGACCCCTCGGGAATATTCTCCAACTGACAATAACATTAGCACTTTAATATCCAAGAATGAATATTCTTTCCGTCGTACCTTGGAAACTCCTTTATGGGAAATCTCGTCCAACGTCAGTCATCAACATGTTCTTCATTCCTCTAGTGTCCGTTAGGCTGAGGGGCACCGTGGGCTATTTCGCGCATTTCTTGCACAATGGTTTGCAACTCTAGTCGAAAGGAGCGACCCATCATCTGCACCTCCTCCCTAAATCCCAACACTATTTCTTGCAAGTCATCAACCTTCAATATTTGTTGTTCTACCTTCTGTAACCTGTCATCCATCTTTCTTGTACTTTCTTGTTGACGGGTTTGTACCATTCAAGGTTGCCACCAACGGGGTCCAAAGAAGGAAAGCTCTAATACCACTGTTGTGATCTAGATCGGAAATCAAAGAAAGAAGAAGTTGTCGGAAGGAACTCCGATGAAGAAAGGAAGAAGAAGAGAATTCAGAAGAATTGAGGAAGAGAATCAAGAGAAGAGGAGAACGAAAGACAAGTAAGGGAAACTGTTCACTGAATTATTCCAATCATGCCTTCATTACATCTATCCCTCTGTATTTATAAGTCTTGGTTCCGTAACCAAAGCTAAAGTCGGGGGGTCACTTCTACATTATCATGACAATAATTAATTTTTATAACAGTATTTTTTGGGGGGAAAACTAGTACATGCAGTTGTACATATATCAACATTAAAGTGCCAAGCAAATAAAGAGTCTTTATTTCATATTCATATTAAAAATAAAATCCATACATAACAAAACCATTGGATAACAATTTAAAAGTAAAAATTGAACAAAGATCTTGAAATCAGGGGCTGGGCCAAGAAAACGTCCATAGTAGCAATTTGAGGATCAAGAAGGCTGGCTGCATTTTAATGCAAGGGTTGATACGAAGGATTCTAAAGTATTGTTCGCTGCAGAGTAGAATGAAGCATTTTGGAAAGCATTTTTCTTCAATTATGGGATGGTAGAGGCATAGTAATGATGGAAAAGTGTGCTAAATGATATGAGATTCTGAATAGAAGAAGAAGAAGCCAAACTGAGTGTTTCATGAAACCAAAAACTTGTGAATTAACCAGAGTTTACCTGAAACAGAGCTTAAGTGCAAGTTGAGCCATTTTCCTTATCCTAAACTCTTAAGGTCTGTTTGGCACATAAAACCGAACGGGAAATGAACTGAACATATATGTATCATGTATTTGTTTTTTTGTTTGCGTGTGTGGATACATATATATTATACTGTAATATGTATCTTCTGAAACGTCTCTCATCAAAGCACACAGAATATTATCCTCCCCAATTTTCTCTTCCAAGACAGTCTTGGTCTTGGTTTTATTTGCGGACTCCAATGCCGACCTATACCACCCATGACATGTAACTCAGAACATCCAGCAGAGATACTTACACTATACTGTGAACAACGGTCATTTGAATGATGGAGTTGTTTTTCCATTTCTATTTTGTGAACTCTCTCTTTATAATAAATAAAACTTACACAACAGCTCACACACTAGAGTCCGAAAATTCTCCAACTACCTAATCACAAACAAAATTTACAAATAAAATGGCGGTCCAAACACCGTACCTTGCAGAATACAAAGTAAGGCACAGAAGAAACCGAATAAGCCTCAGATATTTCCGGCTGCTCTTCAGCTTCAACCTAAAAAAGAAAAATTAAAAAAAAAAACGAATTAGACTGAATAGAAATAACAAAAACCTCCAAAAAAAATCTTTGAGGTGCAAAGACATAATCAAACCCTGAAGAAATTTGCATGAGGGAAATTGGTAGACAAGTGGGAGAAGACTTGGTCCATGTGCTTAGAAGCATCACACCACGAGGCCCAGAAATGAAGGATGACTGGCGCACCAGTGCGAATCAGGTTATCAATCTCCGCCTTTGATTTCACATCTTTCACTGATCCACCCATTTTTGTGAAGCCAAGATACAAAATTGAGAGAGTGTTTCTGCGTCTATGATTACAATTCAAGCAGATGGACAAAACCCTGCTTCCCCAACCCTAGAGGAAACAACGAGCGGGTTCTTGATTGAAAATAATTTTTTTCTTTTAAAAAAATAAAAATAAAATAGTTTTGGCCTATGAGTGAATAAAATAACTTTTCATTTCAAATTCATGATTCGTTTGCTTTGCCCTGCGGGCTCCGCCGCTCGGGACGAGTCTGTTTCGGATAGGATGCTTCTACGAAGTTTTTTTTTTATATATATATTCTTTGCATTTTATTTGTGGGGAAAACTATAATAAAATAATATATTACTAATAATAGATTAAATATTAATAATAATAAATATAATATTACTAATATAAAGTTATATTTTAATATTTATTATTTTTTTAAAAAAATCCTATCATTTTTCACCCTCAATTAGTTCTAAATTTCTTAAATTTTGTTCAATTTTTTAATTCTCTCTCAAGGGCTCCATAAAACACTAAAGCGATAAATTGAACCCGAGGACTAATGTAGTGATTAATTGTAATTTTAAAGGGGATTTTTGGAGGAGCTTTGATTGGCTTACCATGACAAAAGAAAAATCTTGATTTAATGTTTCAGTGCCTGTTTAGTTTTTCCTAAAATTATGGTTTAGGCCAAAAGTTAAGTAAATAGTTATCAAATATCTAGAAAAATTCTAGATTAAACTATAGCTTTGGCAGTTCCAAAACTATAGTTTCGAATAAACTTATGGGATTAGCTTCTGAGTGGGGAAAATCACTTTTAGGCTGTGCAATGATTAATTTGCCCCTAACTTTTTCTCCTGACTCCCTCTCTTCTCTACCATTTCCAGATTTCTCTGCTCCTTCTATTTTAGGCGGAAGAGGAGGAAGAGGATGATGAAACAGAGACGGTGATCGTGGTGGTGGCAGTGGCATTGGCATAGTGATGGGTGACAACGGCGAGGAATAGCGATGGCAAGGAATGACGACGTTAGAGAAAGATGCGACCAGGAGATCTGCAAGCTTCTTCGATCTGTATAGGCACCAGTAGCGAACTCGACGATAGAAAGGAAATTATGAGATAAAAAGAGTAAATCAAAGGTGTTGGGGCTGCAGAGGTTCCAACAGAGGTGAAGAAAGAAGAAGGAGGTGACAATGGAGAGGAAGAATCATGTCGCGTCTGGTAAGAATGAGGTGCGGAAGGAAGAAGGAAGAAGGAGAGGAAGTGACTTCGATGGTGGTGGTGGGGATGAGGAAGAAGAGTCTAAAAGATAACATAGCAAAATATCTTTATGTAATTATCCTTTTACCCTATGCCCTTTCTAGTAATTTACCTATAAAAAAAGTCATTCTAATAATAACTATTCAAACACTTATTTCTTCAAAATCACTTTCCTTCCAAAAGCTATTCTCTAAAATATATTCTCCAGAATATATTCTCTATAAGTTCTTCTCCAGGAGCTAAATCAAACTTGGTCATTAATAGATTTCTAAACAAATTTAGAAATTGATATATTTAAAGGATAAAATGATACTCCTCATGTCTTTAATATAAGATATATTTAAATAATTTAATTAGATTAAGAAAATTAAATTAGTTATATAATCTATATTTTTTTCTAAAATACCATAATCATCTTCCTTAACTCCCTCCCTCCCTCTCTTGATTATTGTTGAGGGGTATCAATAAGGATAATTTAAAAAAATTAACAAATATAAAAAATATATTTTATATTTAAGGGTGTGTTTGGAAAGGTTCCAAACCAAGGTTTTAGAAGCCCTTTTGGGCAAAACCTTGATTTGGGGAAATTTCAAAACAAACAGGCTTATTTGTCCATAAGTGCTTTTGGGCAAAACCATGGTTTAAAACCATGGTTTTGAATAAGCTATTTAAAATAGCTTTTTTAACAGTAAAAGAGCTTATGGACTATCCAATTACTATATTACCCCTACTTTTTCTTACACCCTCTCTCCTCTCTCATCCCTACCCCTCTCCTCTCTCATCTCTTTTCTTTTATCTCTACTTTTTCTTACACCCTCTCTCCTCTCTCCTCTCTCCTCTACCCTCTGTCCTCTCTCTTATCTTCTATTTACCTCTCTCATCTCTCTTACTTTAAATCAAATCATACTCTTTTTGGTAATTTACTACAATAAAAAGTCATTCTAAAAATAACTATCCAAACACCTATTTATTCAAAACCACTTTTTTTCCATAAATCATTCTCTAAAAGCCATTTTCTATAAGTGGTTCATAAGCCCTTTTTTTATAAGTACTTTTTTAAAATCCTATCCAAACAGGCCCTAAAACTAATATCAATTTATAAATTAGGTCATATATAAAAGACTGAAAGAGTACTATTTTTTTAATGAGACCTTTTGCATTAAAAATTAGATATCTCAAACTTTTGGAGGACTGAAGAATAAAATGTAAATTTGTGAAGTTAACCTTTAGAAGCTGGACATATGCTACCAAAGCGATGATGTTGAGTAGAAACTTCTATAAAGTTGATATGAAATAGCTTGAATGGGTTTTAGTGGGTGTTTAGTTTTATATAAAATCATAATTTTAAAAGATATTTAGTCCAAATCATAGTTTTAAAAATTTTAAACAAACAGTCATTTTTATCTATAGGTGTTTCTAAGCTAAATCATGGTTTAAAACCATGGTGTCACGCCCTAAAAATTTAAGGGTGACCAACACAGAATATAAGAGAACTCACATTCTGTAAGCCTTTCAATATCATAATTAACACAATAATAATCTTATTCATGCATAAGCTATTTTATAATTAATCATATATTAACATATTTATACTTTCTATAATGATAAATACCATACAATAAATAATTATTATTGCATCTCGAAAATACAAGGGATGATAGGAATCTGCCTATAGACTATGTGGAGCACCTACGAATTTTGTTAGCCAAGAGAGTCTTGTCTATTTTGCTGGAGGACCAATGTCAATTGTATTATCTAAGGCAAAAATAATTTATCAGTAAATAACGTCCTATTATAAAAATAGTTTAAATGCGGAAAGAAACGATATATAACTGCAAATAATAAAATTTGTTGATGAATCTAAATTTTTAGAATATAAAATCATAGTAATAATAAAATTGTATAAAAATTATTAATCAAATCAATCCAAATATTCAATAAAACATTTTATTTAAGGAATTTCGTTTAAAACGATAATTTTCAAATCTCACTTTTCTGTAGGACTTCAATAGAATAAATAACAAACGTGAACACACAGTCTACGAGGGTAACTAAACAATCTGGTACTACTAGAAGCTACGAAAATAAGCGTAGACACACAGTCCACAAGGGTAAGTCACCATTCCAGCGCAGCTCAAAGCCACGAAAACAGGCGCAGGTGCAAAACCCACAAATAGCAGGCGCGAGAATAAATCCCACGAATATCCGGCATGAGTATTATGCTCACGAATATCCATCAAGCTCGAGTTTAACCATGGTACACCAAGAACTAATATTACTCCTTTTAGTAACTAGCGTTTTGTATTCAATCCTCTCAAAAATCGATTTTCAAGTATGCATGAGTCAATTTAAAACATTAAATATGAATAATATCTTTCAATACTAAAATCTCCTAAGGAATAGTCCATAATCAAGAATCCCATCGTAAAAATCATTACACAATATTTCCTTTGAAACTCTCATGCATTCAACTTTGTAATAATAAAGTGTGTAAAACATTTAAATGATAATCATCGTTATTTCAACTAAGCATTCATATATCAATCAATGACTATATAATTTCTATAAATATGCTTTTAGCAAATCATACTCAAAAAGTGATACTTTAAATAAAATATATCAAGTAGTAAGATATTATTGAAATTATTATTGTCATTGGACGTTATTCACTCAAATGACGTTTTCGCAACTTCTCTTATTTACTCCTTATAATTTTTATCAAGACTTCTCATCTCTATGAACCTATATATGAATGTAAAAGAAAATTATACTTAATAATCTTTAAATTATATGACTCTCTTCTAATATTAACCCCGCAATCAGCAACTATAATAATTTAAAATTCTAAAACTCCATTATCTATGCTTCAACGTTTCTTTAAATACAAAATTATAGTTTCCACTTTGCATCCACTAGCTACCTTATATCAATACTTTCCCATAGCCACATACTATTACAAAAAAAGGTTTATATAATTAATCCTTCATTCAAAGTTGTCTACTTAGTCCCCATTCAATTTAACCCAATATAACACTATAACCATCTATCATCTACAATATATTTCACCCAATTAACTTCTTTGCCAACTATCAGTGTATCCCTGCACCCTATATATATATATATATATATATATATATATATATATATATTCTTAAACTTGTAATAACTACTTCTCAAGTTTTAGACTTGCTTATGCTTTGACTCTAAATTCATCTTTTAACTTCATTGGGGCACTTAAATTAAACAAAAACTATTTCTTTCCCACTGAAACAAGACTGACATAACAAGGCAATGGAAAGGAATTGATACATTTCGATTCTATTGTCATTAAATGCCTCTTATGGGTTTCCATACATGCCTTGTGTGTATTAAAATAATTTTGAGCACTTGTTCTTTGTTTTTGTGTCTCAGAACAGTAACATCTTTTCATCCTTAATGTTCCAAAAATTTACACTTAACTAGCATTAATCATCATCATCTTATAACTAGAACCATATATCATATAGCTATTAACTTCAACATGCCTATATATCCTAAATTTTTGGACAGCGCCCTTATTAAATTTGTATCAAGTTTTCAGATTTACTGTTAACATTCAAACCATTACTTTTGTGGAGATTTAAAAAATTGAAAGTAGAGGAAAATAAAGCCTCAAAATATTATTAATCCTTGAATGAATGAGAATACAAATAAGCATTTATATAGGCAAAAATATAAACTAATAAGATAAACCTATAATCTATCATAATCCTAATATCTAAGATTTATTCTTCTAAGATATGATAATTTAATATTCAAATATGATCCTAGATAATATTTAAACTTAATTTTAGATAATTAATTAAATAACTAACAAAACATAATATTAATTAATTAATTAATAATTAATTATAAACTAGCGCATCTCAACACTCCCCCTCAAGCTAGATCTACAGCTTGAATATTTGTGTTTCTCAATACTTCCCCTCAAATTGGGAGGCAGCTTGAATGTGAGCAGCATCATTATAGAATAACTAGAACTTTGAATCCTTAAACCAGTAGTGACCACTAAACTGAAGTTAATTGAATCTTGAATCTGGATCTTAAGATAAAGTTGTAAACTTGATAAAGAACATCATTGTTAGATGTCTGACAATAACATTTGTAATAGAGAAATTTGATGAAGAATCATATGTATTATTCAAGAGCAACATGCTCATACAATCATGCTAACCTACTTGAATTTACACACTAATCTAACATCACTTGAGAAAGGTAGACTAATCCCATAACCTATGAGATTTTGTGGAAAGAGACTCAAATTATCCAGCGACGCTTCTGCAGAACAGAAAGGAAAGGAGAAAAGCTTCCAGATGCCGAGATATAAACGAAGAAAGGTGACCACGGCGGGTTATCAACAAAAATTGCAGCTGGGGTGGAAGTTCAGACGAGATCGAGAAGCTTTTCCTCTACTTGCTAGCATCGACAAAAAACAGAAAAGGAGAAGGATTGTGGTTTTAAAAATATGCAAAGGGTCAATTTGATAATTTCACACAAATAGGCTAAAGAAATGCCTTAAAGAGAGAGTTAGGATTCGAAGCCTGGACCTCTTACTCATTTCATCATCTCAAACCACTCAACCACTAGCTTTTCCTTAGCATAAGTGCAAAATTTAATATATATATATATATATATATATATTATTAAAGTGGTTTCATTTACCTATTTATTATTTTTTAGGGTCATTACACATAATTTCAAATAAACTTCTAGGAATAGCTTGTGGATAAAAAAAAATTTATAGGCATCAAAAGACCATTTAGCCCTACTTTTATAACACCCTCTCTCATCTCTTCTGTCTCTTCTCTACTATTTCTGACTTTCTCCATAAGCTCTTTCTGCCTACACTTGCTGGTCTGATGGCCTCTCTCTCCGGCGTGATCTCCAGGTCTCCGACAGCAAGCATGACGCCCTCCAACGGTGAGCATGACGTCGTCCTGTCTTCTCCTCCTTCTCTACCTCTGCCCATGTCATATGTTCTCTCCTCTCTCTACTCGTCCACCATTATTGAAAGCTCCAATCTGAGCAAGCGTGGACCCATGCAGATTGGAGCTTCATCGACTTGTAGTGTGTTCTTCGTCATGGTTGTGCTTCAGTTGCAGAGAGAAGTTTATGGAGTTCTCGTCTTCTTCCCTGCTATTGAACCTGC
This sequence comes from Leucaena leucocephala, assembly GCA_037074615.1. Classification (NCBI taxonomy): domain Eukaryota; kingdom Viridiplantae; phylum Streptophyta; class Magnoliopsida; order Fabales; family Fabaceae; genus Leucaena; species Leucaena leucocephala. The sequence continues at coordinate 6,636,150 of CM073549.1, forward strand.
CCCCATCGTCGCCTCTCTCTCTCTCTCTGATTTGGGTTTTTGGTTTTGATTAGTGCATATGTTAACAATCCTTGATACTTCTAGATCAAAATATTTGATTTGTGCTATTGAATGTTCATTTGAATATCTGAGGTTGCGATTTGTGCTATTCTATGCTTCCATTTTGTTTTCAATTTGGTTTGTATTTCAAATATAGGTTTGATTAATTGGTTAATAGATGTTTTGATTTCCTTATTTGAGTTCGATTTCTGAGTCGAGTTCGATTTCTGGGGGTGAGATGAATTTGAGATCAAGAGAACGAATATTTTTTCTGGCGAAGGATTTTCCATCATCGTTTCTAGATGTCGGCAGTGCCTGTAGAAGAGGATGATGATGAACGATAGAATAATTAATAATAAATAAATTTAAATAATTATTTATCTCATAATTATTATTTTATCCCATACACTTTCTGAAAATGTACTAATCAGAAAAGTTATTTTCGTAATAATCATCCAAATAATCATTTATTCAAAATCACTTTTTTCTATAAACTGTTCTCTATAAAAATTTATCTAGAATCATTTTAAAATTATTTTTTCTCTATAAACCCTTCTTTAAAAGTTAATCCAAACAGGCCTTTAGTCGGGGTTTTGAAGGGAGACGATACAAATAGTTAATATCAAAGTTTCTAGGTCATTTTCCAATGATTCTTTGGCATTCTCACCAAGACATGAGCTTCTCCTCCTTCTTGATATCATTAGTCCTAGTTGAGTTGTACGAGCCAAGTACTTGAAGATTCTTTTTACAGCTTGAAAACAAGACTCCTTGGGTTCATATTGAAACCTTGCTTGCATACATATAAACACTAAACATGATGGTTCATTTTGAGAAAGATATGCACATACTTCTCTAAAAGAACCTCAAGTTCTAACCTATCATTAGCATCCCCATTAACTTAATCAAGAGGATGAGACTTATTGTATCTCCAATCTCTAAGGAGATTCTTTGTGATAGCACGCTGATCTTCTCTCATCACTCGTGATGCAAACGGATTAGTGATAGCTTGATTTTCATCCTTATCTTTCAAACAAAGATCATCAAATGGAATAAAAAATATCCCACTTTACTCTCTTAAGCGTTAGATTCCTCAAATCTCACGCCTGCTTTTTTCATAGACCAAAATTCTTTTATTAAAAACTCTAAAAGCTTTATTTCATTCAGAATAACAAAGAAACACACTTTCATTAAATTTAAAATCAAATTTGTCTAAATTATCTTTTCCATTATTTATAATAAAACACTTACTTCCAAAAGCATGTAGATGAGAAATATTTGGCTTTCTATTCTTATAAACTCATATGGAGTTATGTTCCATATTGGTCTTGCATAAGCTCTACTAATTATGTAATAAGCATTGCTCATTGCATCGACCCAAAAGTACTTGAGTAGCTCTTTCTTATTTATTTAGCATTATTACCCTTGCCATTTTTTCCAAGGCTCGATTCTTTCTTTCTACAACGCTATTTTGCTATGGAATCTTTAGTACTGAGAGGTTATGTTCTATTCCCTGTTCTTTACAATACTTAACAAAACTAAAATTGTCAAATTATCCACCATGGTCACTCCTTCTCTTCACAATAGCCATGCCTTGTTCATTCTGAACTTTTTACAAAGATTAGGAAATTTTTGAAGGCATGATCCTTATGCTACAGAGAAAAATGGTCTAGGTGAAATGTAAATAATCATCAATTATGACAAGAGTATAGAGATTACTACCAAAACTTTTTACCCTTAAGGAACTTGCCAAGTCCATGTGAAGAAATCCAACTTAGAAAAATTTCCTTCTCCTCCCCTCTTCAAACTATCAACCAAAAGAACTTTTTTAATAGAGGGGGAAGATGATTTCTTACCCACTTTGTCTATTTCAAGAATCTTATTGTCATTTCCAAAGGTGACTCTTCCCCCTTTCTTTTTCATGATGTTTACAAATTTTGTGTTATCACCTGTTATATGCCTTGAAGAGCCACTATCCAAGTACCACTTTCTCCAAACCATTAAGTAAATCATCATGCATAATCTCCTTAGTCTTTAAAACTTTATAATAAATTTCCTAAACTTTTATTTTCCATTTTTAATGAAGAATGCATGCTAGAATCAATGCACTAACTAGTACATAAGCAAGTAAGACTCATACTCATACAATCATCAATTGGAAGTGTTAAAAGATATGGATGAAAGTCAAGAATATGCAAAACCCAAGATCATTTGCAACGCCAAATTAGCAAGATAATCCACACAAAGAGTATGCAAGATTTCTACAATCCACTCCCTTTGCAGCAATTCCTTGGTGCGAGAAATCAATCTGAAATGCTTTACCAAATTGGATAAGACTCTAGGCATACTTACTACCACTCTTTTTTTATTATTATTTAAAAAGACAAATACTAACATATTAAGATTATAAATAGAATTGAACTTACAACTTCCTACTTATAAAAAAACTTATATGCTACGAGGCCACGAAACCATTCGCACACTTACTATAACTCTAAATAAGTCTAAATCCCATATCCCAAGCAAACTAGAGAGTATAAAAAGTGGCCTACAATTCAGCTTGTGTTATATACTGCAATATCCTATAATATCACAGATGACACCTTTTATCCAGTTAACCATTGGAGTCCAGGTTTATGCCATTAGCCCCAGCAAACTAGTAACTCCTTGTTTATCAGAGTTCTGATTCAGTCTATAAAGAATTTCTCCTCCAATTTACCATCTTTGTTTAAGTGGTCTTTGTGTGGGTGAGTTCAATGACCTGGAAATCTTGAATACATGTGTGTGTCTAAATTATATAGAAGACCTTTCAACTCTCATCCATATGCATGTAACCCCCCTTTGTTCTTAAAACTTAACAAGAAAGTTTTCACTCAAGATCTTCCTAGTTTTCACTCAAGATCTTCCTTCCTTCCTTAGACTTCGGTCTTCAGAGTTTTGGAGTTTTGCTTCCGACAATTTCCAACGAGCAACTACAAAACTCCAACGGTATGTTTGGTTGGAGGAAAGTGGGGTAGAGAAATAAAAGTGAAAATGAAATCTTACATTTCCCTCATTTGATACGATGAACTTCTACTTCTACTTCTACTTCTCCTAGCTATTTCAGTTCCATCAAAAAAGTTAGGAATTGAGATGATGAAAGTAGAAATGAAATTTTTTGAACAATTTTATCCCAGTTATAAAATTCCTGGATAACTTTAACCCTTCCTAAATTATAAAAAACTATTTTGAATTATTTTACCTTAAGTTATAAAAAAAATATACATCAATTTCATATTTACTTCCATCCTACCAAACTCTTTCTACTTCTATCAACAACTCTTTCATTCTACCAAACATACCCCAAAAGCTCTAGTCGAAAATCCATGAAAACTTCTTTAAGATTTTCTTGAAATCACACGTCAAAAAAAACAGAGAAGGAATGCAATTTCTTTCTGCCTTTTATGGGTTATAAAAGACTCCCTTGACATTAATCTGTTCATTTTTTTCATTAAAATTACACAATACAAGCATAAAAAGGCGTTTATTACATAGTATGCTCAATTAATAAAAATGTGATAATTATGGCAAACTAGTTATCTATGCAAAACTGAAATTTAGCAGAGTTCCCTTTTAAGTTTAAAAAATAAAGAGGGTTATTTATGTATAAATCAAAGTTCAATGGACTTTTGGATAATTTACACACACACATATATATTCAAGATTTCCAAGCCATTGGATTCAAACCCATCCACACAAAGGCTACACTTCAACAAAGATGGCAAATCGAAGGAGAAATTCTTATATAGGCAGGCATCAGAACTCTTGATAAACAAGGAGTTGCTAGTTTGCTGGAACATTGGACCTAGGAAACTCACACGACTTCATCAAAAACCACTGAAAGAAAGAAACCATTGTAAAACCCTAAACGAGCTATATCCCCTCAAAAAACTCTGGGGATCTACCTCTCTTCTGTATCTAAATTTTTTTCTTCCTAACTTATGTCCAATGACTGTACTGTTCTGCACTGTACATACAAGCCACTAAAAATCACTAAAATGACCAAACACACAGGTTTTCAAAAATGCAATCCATTGCAGCTTCCATAGACATAGTCTCTCGACCCGAAAGCCGTCTTCTTCGTGATTTTGCTTTGGTATACTTTGGTTGGATTGATCTCAGTTCCTGCTCCTTTTGAAGCCTCTTGTAAAACACCATCCAGTTGTCCACATGCAGCTGCTATAAGCCCTATATATATTTCACATCATCATGAACCAAGCCACAGGTTAGAGAAGCAGAAACAGAATCAAATATGCTTTTAAAACAGGACTATCGGTGAATTGGTAGAATCTTTCAGGTTGACTGGTCTTAACGTAGTCAAATCAATCATAACAAATATATTTTTAATTTTAATTTCAATTTATATGAAATATTTATTGATCATTGATCAATTTTTATCAGTTCATAGCTTGTCATTGCTGGTTCACAACCTATTTTTCTAATTTTTAGCAGTTTCTATTTTTTCGTCATTATAATAGGTCCAATCCATTTTTTCATAACATTGAGCATCACTAAGTTTGCAAAAGTAAACTGTATACATCTATCCTTCCTTATATCCCACCTAGTGAGAGCCCACTTATCCTTCCCCAATCCCACCTAGTGGAAGTCTCATGGACTGGGCCGCCTTTTGAGCATCACTAAGTTGGAAACCCTTGCTAAGAATTAGATAATAGACATGGAATATCTAAATCAATCTGGAATGTGTAAATCAACACTTCATTTTTAAATCCAAATACAAATATAACCTTAAGTAGAGTCTCAACAACTAAAATAGTTTGGGTTAAGGTGTAAAAATGCCAACTTCCATGTTTAAGTTACTTCCTTCTAAATTCCCATTTGTTCTTTTCTTTTTATGCCCATAAAATTAGCATAGAACAGAAGTGACATTGATGTTGGTTATTTTAGTCCATATCTTCTCATTTTGTTCCATCATATCAGATAGTATATGGCATGACACAAACCTAGGAGATCAAATCGCGGTCAAACAAACACGAATATTTAGATTATAAGTATGAGAAAGAGAGACAGGCATTAAGTGGAGAGGTACCTGAGAATAAAGGAGAAGGCCTTCCAGGTCTTGATTTAAATTCAGGGTGGAATTGAACACCAACAAAAAAAGGATGATTAGGTAGTTCAACGATCTGTGACATGATGAAGAAACAAATACATACTTCAGAACCTATGCAGATAGATAGATATGTTAAATAATTCAGAAGCTCTAGCAAAATGTATGTACATGTTGCAACCATACATACCTCCATGCGTCGACCAGTATCATCCTTCCCGGTAAAAGAGAGGCCAGCATTTTCAAGTCTTGCTACCAGATCAGGATTCACCTGCATTAGAACAATATCAATTTTCTGTCCAAAATAATTTTATAGGGTAATTTAATGCATGAGTAATGATGCTGTAATACCTCGTATCTATGTCGGTGTCTCTCATCAATGAATCTTTTGCATCCATATCTGTTAGGCATGGAAAAGGATCAGCAACCAAAATAAATAGCACTCATGCTGAAGTAGACAAACTGCTCTCATTGCTAGTTATAAGCACAAAATGTATAATTAACACTTACAATTTTGCAGATTTGCAGTCATTGACCTGGAAATATGTCCTCCTAGATCCGAGCCGCATGGTGCCTCCCATATGTGTTTTTGATCCCTATACAAACATTAAAAAAAAACTCCCAAAAGTAAGAAAAAAATGGCATTTTTAAACTCACTCTCTTAGCATTAAGACATGAACATAAATATGGATATGGACCTCAGGCATAAATATGACATATGGATTCTTTGTATTAGGATCGAATTCAGTGCTATTGGCATCTCGTAGACCAAGAACAGATCTTGCAAACTCTATGACGGCAACTTGCATTCCAAGACAAATGCCAAGAAACGGAATTCTGTTTTCGCGAGCGTATTTAGCCGCGAGAATTTTCCCTTCCACTCCTCTATCTCCAAATCCTCCAGGAACAAGGACACCATCAGCTCCCTGAAGCCAAATAGCCGTCAAGTTAATGCAACTAAAGAGAGAAAATTATAACTAAAAGTAACAAGTGGCTCATTTCAAACGTCTAAATGAAAACCTTTAATAACTTCCATGCAGCCTTGTAAGAATGTGGATTCTGCAACATTAAAACAGAACAATAGCCATTGTCAGGATTACGGAAAACAAGTGACAATAGTTTATGCAAAAGAAATCAAAACATGAAGTAACCTCTCTTTTTGTTGCTTCTTCAAGGTCACTAGCTGAAATCCAATCCACAAAGAGTTTCTTGCGCCAATGAACAGAGGAATGAACCATTGCCTGCAGTCATGATAAAAGTTCAAAAGCTCGTTCTTTTGCATCTATTCTTAAGCCATATTGTTCAAGCATAATGTGGATGAACTCAAAATTACAGTTATATGCCATTAAAATGCGATGGAAGTTTTCTCTCTAAATAAGCAAGTTATGCCAGCACAAGAATTCAGGTATACAATGAACAAATTTACAGCTGAGTCTACCTTTAGAACAGAAAGGTAAGAATCTGTGAGGCCTGTATATTTTCCCACCACAGCGATGCGAACCTGCTAATTGCAAGTGTATAAAAGTATAATCATCATTACCAACAATCATGTAAAACTAATATTTGATATTAGATTTGGAATAGCAACCCACTGGTTCATGCAGCTTGTCATGAACATCAGCTCTAGAGGTCCATTCCTTTAAACCCGGCTCTTGAGTTCTCCTGTATATAATAAACTTACCATATAAGACTTCCAAGATACTAAACAAAAAAAAAGTGTCAAGGTAAATCCAGTATCAGAAAATTGAGAGAATCTGAGAGACAAACCCAGTGAGTTTTAGCACTTTCAACATTGCTTCATGAGCTTTCTGGTCCTAAATCACAAGATATATATATATAGTGAGAAATGATGCCTGGAAATAAGATTTGAAATCCAGCGGTTCTAGAGGAAGACTTACTCTTAAAAGTAAAGGAATGTGCCAGATGTTGGAAACATCATGAAGAGTAACAATGTTTTCAGCCTGTAAAAACTCAGCTTCATTAGAGCATACTCTTGCAAAGCAGAGAAAACTATTTCATGTCGTATACATAAATTTAGACTTATCCATTTGATCTCATACCGGAACTTGGCAAAACTGAGACAGTTTACCCTTCACACTCTCATCAAGAGCCTGCAAAACAACTACCTTCAGAATCCTAATTCAAAGCTTGTGATGTGTGTGTCTATGTGTGTTCTGTGAATATCTTCAGGAGGGAGGGAGAGAAAGAGAGAGCAACCGTTGTACTCCGGCATGCTAGGATATCTGGTGTCAGCCCTAGACTTCGTAGTCCACGAACACTATGCTGGGTTGGTTTTGTTTTCTAAACACAGGCAACATTATGAACTATAATCAGATGAAAATGAAAGTAAATCATCTTTCAAACAGAACTCAAAGAAATCAAGTTCAAGGACAATACCTGTTCGCCAACAACGTTCAAAACCGGAACAAGGCTGACATGAATTAGGCAAAAATTGCCTTCACCTGTCATGAGCAGTATGTTAGACCTGAACAACTGAGACTAACAATTTGGAAAGAATGAACATGGATGTTTGCAGGCTTGTCATCAGTTGAGTTTTCTCACCTACGCGATACGAGAACTGTCCGAACGCCTCAATAAACGGCATGGACTCAATATCGCCTGCATCGAGAGTTGTTAACATAAAATCAACCAAAAAGCAAGAATATTATTATCATCTTAACCAAGAGGAATCAAGGACAAGTTTCAAAGTGTACCTATGGTTCCACCCAATTCTATAACACAAACATCAGCTGGACCTGGCTTTCCATCTACCGGTATGTGGGCCACCCGCTCTATCCACTCTTGAATAGCATCTGTAATATGAGGGACAACCTGCAGATTGACAAAAAAAAATCATAATAATATTAGAAATACTCAAAGACGTGTTAAAATAAAACATAGTAGAATTGATTCAAACAGAACCTGAACTGTTTTCCCCAAATAATCTCCTTTTCTCTCCTTCTCAATGACATACTGTAACAAGCAGGAAATGAAAAGTAAAGTTGGAGATCAATAAGGATGGAGTTTGTTGTAATCTTACAGAATCTTTCATGATAATTCAGAGCATGTTATTCACTTGCCTGGTAAATTTTTCCTGTTGTGATGTTATTATCACGGGTCAACTTGATATCCAGGAACCGCTCATAGTTTCCCAGATCCAGGTCCACCTTTGAACACAAACAAGGTCATGATTTCATATTTGTTAAGACCTGTTTTTGATGAATTTACACGCGAACTCTGACCTCTGAGAAAAAATTTGAAGTAAAATTGACACCTTTTCTCTTTTTTCCTTTTAAGACAGACTCATATAATCAGATTTTTTTTGAAAAAAATAATAATTTATAACTCAAAATCAGAGCAAGTCAGATATCTACCTCACCACCATCATCTAATACAAACACTTCACCATGCTCAAGAGGAGACATTGTTCCAGCATCTGTGTTTAAGTAAGGATCTGGATGACAAAGGAGGAATGAATGCTCAAGAATAACTTGATGAGACCATTTAAAAGTAAACATGATACGGAGAAGAGTTTTTTTTTTGTGTGTGTAAAAATCATTATCAAGTAAAGAGTTTTTTTTTTCTCAATGTACACTTGTGGTAAACGTCTTCTTTTGTGCAATTTTTCATAGCTTGTAAATAATCAGAAGCTTATCTGGGCGGTCGAGAAAAACTTTTCTGGGTTTTTTTTCAAACAATAAAAGAAAGGAATAACTCCTAGAAGACATCAAAAATAAAAGCAAGCAGGATACTTAATGAACTTTTCTTAAGTTCAATGAAAAGCGAGCTTACTTTACCCATTTTTCTATCCAAAAAAATAAACTTCATTAACTGCAACCACGGCGAAGATGAAGGAGGAGGAAGAAGATGGAGGAGGAGGAGGAGAAAGAAGAAGAAGGTACCAATTTTGATAGAAGTAACTCGAAGGCCACATTCCTGAAGAATAACTCCAATACTACTCGCAGTAACCCCTTTACCCAAGCCACTAACAACCCCACCAGTGACCAACACGTACTTCATTTCTTCACAAGAATCAGAACAACGAAGACCACGGAAATCTTTATTCTTTGTTTAAGGTTAGCTAAAAGGCTGAGACTTTCTGGCTCTGGTAAGTAGAGTGAGAAGAAATAGAGAGACTAGAAAGAAGAAAGTGTGCAGTAAAAGAAACACTGAGAATGGGTGACGCAGGAGGAAGAAGATGAAGAAGAAAGGATGAAGCACGAAGCATGAGATGGGAATGCCAATGGGAACATTGGAGGAGGATTTATATAAAATCCAACGTTGTGGTGCATAGAAGCGAGAAAGACGAAGCGTATGTGAGAAAAGATGGAGGAGAGATTAACGGAGAAAAAACAAAAAAAATATAAGAAAAGAAAATTAAAAAAAAAAAAGGCAAATGTAAGAATAAGAGCATTTATGAGGGAATTAAATAAATAGTTTAGATATTGGAATCTGTATATCGGATCCTCCAATTGACTGCTAGTCATCAGATTTATTGGAATCTGTATATCGGATCCTCCAATTGACTGCTAGTCATCAGATATGTTGGAGTATATTGAAAATCCTGAAAAGCGTTCATTTTTTTTTTTCTTTTAGGTTTTGAAGGAAAAAGAAGAAGGAAAAAATGAAGTCATGTCAAGGTCCATATGTGTAGCAGGAATTCGTGAAACGTGGAATCCTCTGACCGACCGGCGAACCAGGTGGGCCCCCAGGGCTAGCTGAGCAGTGAGCACCAACCCAAATGTTATTCTTTTCCAGGTTTAGTATCATAATTATTTTACTCACAAAAATTAAATAAAATTTTTAAAACTTATTTGTTGGAAATATAATTACTATAATTTTTTACTCTTTTTCCCAAAACAATAAATTTTTACTTTAGATAAAAAAAAATGGAATGTATACCTTTCTATTACTAATAGCGAAAATAATTTTATTAGAAAAGACAAAATATATTTTAATAATTTTTATATTTTAAAAAGATTAATTTTAAATTATTAACTGGGGATATGGACTCTATACAAAAAATAAAAAAATGTAGGTTATAAAAATAAAAAAAATAAATTAAATATTGATATTGACAATAAATTTAAAAGAAAATTGAGGAAAAGTTATCAATTAAAAATTTAATTGGTAAAAAAGACCTAAATTAAAATATTTATACTCTATATATACAAAATTTATAAAATAATAATATTATATGTATATAAAAATTTATCAAATCATTCTCATAAATTAAATATTTAATAAGAGACTTTTTTCCAGTTCCCCCTAAATTTAAACATGCCTTTGCAAGGATATAAGTTGTATTCTTACTTGTGTGAGCTAATCACCAATAGTTAATGGATGTGGTTTTACAAGTGGATTCTACTTTCTAGTTGTTCTATTTTTTCCAATAATTATCTTCAATTAATTCTACATATTATTTATTTTTTTAGATTTCTTCTTAATAACATTACACTTTTTATTAAAATAAAAATCATGAATCAATTTAAAAATTAATATAAAATATAAAAGTATAAGAAATTGGTACTGTTATTATATTTTCAATTTACTATTCAATGATTACTCATCAAAAAATATTACTATTCAATGATACACCAAAAATTTAATTTTGCCTTATATTCTTGTATTATTTGGCAGTTCATTGGATACCATGCATACCAATCATTAAAAGAATACCATTAGAGTCCCATGGTCCGTAATTGTATATAAGTTTTGAAGCTCATTTATCAAACCTTTATAGTCACATGGTCATTGTACTAAGCATAAGGTAGTTGTCAATAACGTTATTAAGTTGACAAAATAAAATGAAGTTATTCCTTAACAAACAAACCAAAAAAACAACCTTGATAGGTACCAAAATACCTTTCAAAAGGGTTGTTATGAATTACAATAAGAATAGTTGTCAATGAAGTTATTCCTTGACAACAACAAAAAAAGCTTCTTAATTCTTCTTTTCCAGTAATACAAATGTATTAACGGGGGTTGATCCGAGTGGTAAGCGGCTTGGTATCACTTAAGCGAGGTCTCGAGTTCGAGCTTTGGCGAATGCAGAAAATTTCCGTTGGGAGACTCACCCACTATAGCCAGGTGCGCGACGCGGGTCGGATCCGGATGTAGTCGGGGCAAAGCTCCGATGAACCCGGTGGGCAACCAAAAAAAAAAGTAATACAAATGTAATAAATTTACCAACGGTGGTTGGTCCGAGTAATAAGAGGCTCGGTATCGCTTAAGTGAGGTTTCAAGTTCAAACCTAAATTTAAAAAAAAAACTTATATATAAACTCATACTCAAATTTTAATTTTTTATTACAGCCTCATACTTATTTAACTAAAACTCTAACTCATTTCTATATTAGAAATTGTCAAAGGAGTTGTTCAATTGACAAGAAAAATAGTAGCTTTTCATAAATCTTGTACATATCAACTCCTCCTCCTCCTCCCTAAAAACTTCCATAAATCTTGTACTTATTAACTAAAATGTGATGATATTTACATATTTTCTAGCACACAAGTCATAAGAAACAATAACATAGATTTTACAAAACTAGACGGTACTTGGTAGGATAGAAATTTTTTTTATAAAAATAAAATTCGGGTGAAAATAAGTTTAAAAAATTTATTTAGTATGATAGAAATGAGAATAAAATTTATGTATAATTTTTTATAAATTAGGATAAAATGTTCTAAAATATTTTTTTATAACTTGGAAAAGATTAAAGTTGTCCAAGAATTTTATAACTTTAGGTAAAATAATTCAAAATATTTCACTTACACTTCCATCATCTTATTTTCTAACGTTTTTTTTATAAAACTGAAATTGCTCAAAATATTAAAAATAGAAGTAGCTTTCATTGTACTAAACAAGAGAAGTTCCAGTTCCACTTCGCCACTTCTACTTCCATTATATTAAACATACCTTTATGGTATGTTTGTTAGGATAGAAGAATTTTTTATGGAAGTTGAATTAGGCTAAAAATGAGTTTTAAAAATTTGTTTAGTATGATAAAAATGAGTATGTAATTTATATATTTTTTTTATAACTTAGAGTAAAATTAACCAAAATATTTTTTTTATAACTTCGAAAATGTTAAAGTTATCTAAAAATTTTATAATTAGAGTAAAATAGTCTAAAAAGTTTCACTTTCACTTCCATCATCTCAATTATTAACTTTTCTGATATAATGACTTAAAATATTAGAAGTAGAAGTGACTTTTATTATACCAAATAAGGGAAGTAAAAAAAATACTACTTTCCTACTTCTATTTCTTACCTACCAAACATACCCTTAAAGATAACTTGGTATCCAAAGGTGTTAGGGTGTGTTTGGATTAGCTTTTGGAGAATAGATTCTGGATAATAGATTTTGAAAAAAAAGTGATTTTGAAAATTGGAGATGTTTGGATGATTAGTAGCAGAATTGATTTTCTATTGACAATTTACCAAAAAGTACATAAACAAAATTGATAATTACGTAAAGTATATATTTTTATTTTATTGATTAAAAAATAATACTTACAACCCATTTGCGTTTGAGTGTAATAAAAATTAACCCTATTTATTTTACTTTTAATAAAAAAATTAATTATTAGTATTTAAAAAATAATATATATATAGATAGAGAAAAAAAAAGAGAAGAAAGAATTAAAAAGAGAGAGAGAGAGAAGGAAGAAAAAAAAATAAAGAAGAAGAAGAAAGAATTAAAAAAAGAGAGAGAGAGAGAAAAGAAATATATATTATATGGTGTGGGACCCACACCATGAATAGTGCATATTGCTTCTCTCCCGCCTGATTTCTTTTTCCTTCCGTGTGTGTTTCTTCTGGACAAAAAGGACATAAACGGTAATTTTTTTCCCACACACAAAACAGGTGCCGCTGGCAGATTCTGGAAAACTATGGTTTTGGCAGCTAAAACTATGGTTTTCGCTTAAAATTGATTTTCCAGGTAAAATGTGTGTTTGGCTCAAATTCTGCAAAACTATAATTTTAGCCCATAATTGATTCTTAAACGTGAAGCCAAACACACACTTAATGTATTAAGGATGAATCTCTCGATTCTACAATTCTAACCCTAAAGCTTATTAACATGATAGAACTTTTTTAAAGAGTACCGACGTGTTACACGAGAAAGATTAACATATTAGGTAGACGACTTAATACGTTAATTGAAAGTTTAATGAGTAGAATAAAGGTTAAATACTTTATTTACGCATTATAGACCAGGGTTTATGCGTAAATCACGGCTGAAAAAAAAGCTTTTTAAATCGGTTGAAAATTTACTTCTACACCGGACTTTGATCCGGTGTAGAAACAGCCAGTGTAAAAAGTTTAATATTCTACACCGGTTGTATATGACCGGTGTAAACAATCAGCTTTTTTAAATCAGTTATTTCATACAACCGGTTTAAAAAGTAATGTCAAAATAAAAAAAAATCAGAATAAAAAAACTCTAGATCCGAAATTATTTTCTTCTTCGTCACAAATCTGAAGGAGGAGGAGAGTGATGAAGAAGACTATGTACCTGTAAAATGCAAGCAAAGAACAAAAAAGAGGAAGAAAGAAAAAGTTAGAGAACCCAGAAACGAAAGAAACAAAAACTTAGAGATATGCGCAGAAATGAAAACCCATAAACTTCGTCACCTAATTGAAGATATCACCAAAATATCATCACAATTCCTTTTGGTTACCTGCTCAAAAGCAAACAAAAATATATTTAAACAGAACCCAGAAATAAATGAGACAAAAACCCAAATATATATATAAAAACGAAAACCTAGAAACGTCGTTACCTAATTAAAAATATCACAGAAACATCGTCACAATTCCTCCGACTTACCCAGTTAAAAGTGAATAGAAATATATTTAAACAAAATTGAGAAAGAAAGGAACAAAAAAATAGACACCCACCATCGCAGATCTAGGTCTTCTTCTTTGGTGAGCTTTAGAGGCTACAACGACTGACTTCAACAATAGAGAACGACGAGCATAAGTATAGGTCATAGCATATCTAGGTCTTCTTCTTCGGCGAGTTTTAGACGGTGTGTTACGAAGGTAGAGCTTCCTGTCACCATGTGTTCTCCCTTGTCTAGTTTTCTCCAGGGACGACGATATGATTTGTGAAGATAGGGAATCGTAAAAAATTAATGCCACCGGTCATGACTTTTTACAGCGGTCATATTTTACGACCGGTGTAAATATTTCATCTTATTTACAAAAATGCCACCGGTCATGACTTTTTACAGCGGTCATTACTTTTTACAGCGGTCATATTTTATGACCGGTGTAAATATTTCATCTTATTTACAAAAATGCCACCGGTCATGACTTTTTACAGCGGTCATTACTTTTTACAGCGGTCATATTTTACGACCGGTGTAAATATTTCATCTTATTTACAAAAATGCCACCGATCATTTTTTTTAAACCGTCTCCGCAATGACCGGTTTAAAAATGGGGCTTTAAAAAGCCTATTTTCCAGCAGTGAATATATTATTTTTTTAAGAGAATTTAAAAAAAAAAATCAAACAGTAGATAACATGTTAGGTAGATGACCGAACATGTTAATGATGTTAAAATCGTGACTCTATTACCTAAACAAATCATGAGTCTAAAGATTAGTTAACGGATTAAACGGATAGGAGTGATTAATCAAAACACATTAAAAATAAATAAAAAATGGTAGGAGCATATATTTTTTTCAATGTATTGTATACAATTTGAGAAGTGAATTTTACTATTGAAGACTCATAAATATTACAATTTTATTAGAAAATGTTTTAATATATATTAGTTTATATGTCTTATTCTAATTATATATAAATAAATAAGGCATAATTCACAGTATACGCCGTCGAACATTTCTATAATCAAACTTTTGACCCACATATTTTAATTTTAAATTAGAGTTATATAACATAAAATATTTTAATTTTACGTATAATTTTTTTAATTTGATATAATTTTTAATATTTAAAAAATAAGATTATATATAAAAATTTATTAAATTAAAAAAATTATAAATAAATTATACTATAAATAAAATTATGATATTAAATATATATAAAAAATAAAATAAAAATATTATGTATTATATAATTTTTTTAATTAATAATAGATGGCGGTATTTTTTTTTTCTATGCCGCCAAAAGTAAGCTTTGAATTCAAACTTCCTGCCAATTATCCAAAGAACCGACCTTACACTATTTTACTTTTCTTTTTGATACTGTGAGGTTTTAATAATTACGAAATTAATAAAAAAAAAGTGAATCTAAAAATTATTACTTTGACTATATACTTCAAGAAAAGTAAGAATCATTATTCTCATCATCACTTTCCACTATTCAATATGTAGTGTTAGATTTAAATAATAAATAAATAAATATCCCAACTTGAATTTTTATATCAGTAAAATTTAGAAATTTGATATCAATTAAGAAATATTAAATTCCTTCAAGTTAAAATCTTTTCTAAAAAATACCCTTTCACTTAATCTAATCATTACTTACTTTAATCACTCCCCAATATTATTATTTACACACACACACACATATATATATATAAAAGATATGTTTTTATATACAAATGTATTTTCATCATTTAGTATAAGTATTTGGTATATCATTTTATCTTATACGTAAAGAAATTATACCAACTTTATATGATAACTTTGTAATAATTATAATTGTGCTGAAAAGAACAAAAATAATTATATAAAGGATTTTTTTTTTCTGGGTCACCCCTGATCTTCCTAGAAATTTCCTTAATTTTTAAAAATTCGTTTTCATGAATCAATAAAACGTAACATCCTCAACGGTCATTTTCAAAAATCTTAAACAGTATTGGGTATGACAAATCTTTCTAAATGAATAAGTAAATTACATAAATGCATTTCTATTTCGATTCTATGAACAAACGAGGGTCCGATAGCATAAGACCGACATACTTTATATCTCATTTTTAAAATTATTACACTGTTTTTTCATTCATATATATATATATGATTTTATTTTTTAAGTACGTGACGGAACTAGTCTGTATTTTTCTCTGGTGATATTTGTCAAAAGTATTGAATAATAATACTTATTATTATTATTATTATTATTATTATTATTATTATCATCATTATTATTAATTATTTTGAGTTTTATGTTTAATAAGATAATAATATCTAACCACCCATCAACCTTTTCACTTCTCCAAAGATAACCACCCATGACCCAACAACTTCTTGATAGGATAAGGGGTCCACTTTTAATTGTATTATGAATTATGAATATTATAAATATGAATTTGATTATGTGGTTCCCACCAAATTCAGATGAATATGCTTCAAGATACCGCTATTTTTTTTAATTTGTAATATCTTTTAACTTTATAATTTTTTTATTATCAAATTTTTTAAAAAAGAGTTAGGTTTATCTATGATTTAAAAATAGGATAAAATCTCATTTATTTTTAGGTGATATCAATATTAAGTAGGGTGAACTGTCTCTTATTTTCAGGTATAAATCTAGACACTTAAAAATTAGTATGTCTCTCTAAATATCGTGACTATAAACATAATAAAACTATATTTTTTAAAAATTGAAAATATTCTAAAAAATAATATATTTTATTTTTTTATTAGTTAAACCTGATAGTTTTTTTATCATTCTTAACTCTAGTATAGTATTCGTTTTCACATTAGAAACCGAAACAATGGGACCTCAAAACCAACTCGATTGACCAATCAAATCAGCAAACCAGTAAAGTGATCCAATCCCTTAAGAGTTTTAAATAGGCTATGAGCGTAGATTAGAACCCCCCCCCTACTATGACTGGAAAACAACGTTATTTGAGTTAAAAAGAATAACAATATATTATATTATGTTTTTTACTATATTTTATTAGATTATGTTCAATTTATATATAAATATTTTATTAAATACTGAATTGATGTCTTTTTAATTTAAAATTATTCTTTTTTACTATATATATATGAATATTTTTTATATTTTAATTAAATTATATTATTTTAATCAAGATTTAATTAATTTATTTGAATTATAGTTGAATCATTGACCCTTAAACTATTATCCCATTAATTCAATGATTAATATAATTTTTAGTATTTTGTCAAAAAAAAATAATATATTGGCTTTGATAGTTTATAAGGTGAAGCCAAACATACTATGTCATCATATAAATAGCCAATATAAAAAAAAAATTAGTAATAACATGCCTAACCTACCAAAGTAAGAGAGAGAACACTAACTCCTTGGACCAATAGAAGACTAACCGTATAAATTGGTCAAAGTGCACATAAAATTTTGTCTATGACTTTTATTTTAAAAATAGTGGAAATTATTTACTTCTCACTCTCTGCCTCATATATTTCAATTTTTATATTATTTATATTGCAATATATATATATATATATATATATTTCTGAGGGCAATGAGAAGGTGGGTTCTATCAATCGCAAAGTGTGGTTTAGAAGAAAAGGATATTCTTTGATGTAGCAATTAAAATACACACACAAAAAAGTTGAATTCTTTTGGCTTTTCCGAAAGTTCTTGTTCCAAAGGATATTTTAGAAGGAAGCAAAACTATGCGGGCATAGTATAATGGTTATTTTATTTGGTCTATTAATTAAGTGCTTGATGTTAGAATTTTATTTTTGAGTATAAAAAATATCTTATAGTTAATCGTTTACCTTTAAGTGAAAGTCTCACGGCGAAAAAATTAGTCTCTGCTACGTAGATATCATAATCTATATAAAACAAAGAAAAAATATATATAAAACTAATAAAAATAAATTACTCCATCATCTTCTGATTTTTATGGAGATTATACGTACCTTCAAAATTTCCTTAAAAATTAAAAAAAAAATAGTTTACACTAATTGTATAAGTTTAAGAAATTATACACACACCATCCAATAATTTTTTAAAATGATATACAAACCTTTCCTTAAAATAATAAATAAGTAACACACTTTTCCTTAATTTTTTAAATGATAGAAAATTCTCTTTAACCTGTTGGAAAATACTTGTTTATCAGTTGCAATTTTAATGAGGTTTCAACAAAAAGTTTAAGATATTTATTTAATATGTTATAAATTTTTTAAGAAAGATTAATTTAATCAAATTTAAGTAATCTATTGAAATAATAATTACAACATATGAACAAATGAGATGTGGAAATTTGGTCAAACCTTATTAAGGAAAAGGACATGTGGATATGAGATAATTCTAACAAAAGATAAAGTGATAATACGTCAAGCAACCGACGAAACAAAGAATCCTTGTGTTGGAAGCAAACTACCTAACGACCAACCAACTCGCTGCATCATAATCAATTTAGTCATCCAGATAATTTAATTTTGCCTTTTTAATGCCTCACGTATAAAATACGCACTATTCCTTTTTTTCATTCCCCACAAAAAAGAAGGAAAATAGGTAAAAAAAACTCTATTTAAAAATTTTATTACCTAAAAAGATCCAAATTTGAGTATCAATGTTCTTGATATATAAATTATATATTTTTATGTATAAAAATATATAATATCTTTTTATCAAATAAAATTTTTAAATTGGGGATTCTCACCATTTTTTCCAAAAAGCACTAATCCATTTAGACTATGGAAAATCATGGTGTTAAAACTTATTCAAGCTGCCTAATCAGACTAATGAACTAGTGAATCAATTATCTGCCCATTATAATCAAGAGTTTTGGATGGATTTGATTGGATTGATTTTTATATTTTTTTTCTCTACTAAGCCTAGAACATTGCCGTTTTAAGTTAAAAAAAATGGTAATTTATTAAATTTGTTCTTTAGTAACTCAATTTAGTTAGATCATTCAAGGTTCATATATAAACATTCTATTTATTTATGTATTAATGTCTTTTTTATTTAAATATTATTTTTTATGGTTATATGTAATTTTTTTCTATAGGTTAATCATTATTAGATTGCATCTGATTCAACTATGATTTAACCACTAACCTTTGAAACTCGACAAGAATTATTAGAATTTTGGTTAAGTATTAATTATATTTTTTTACATTTTTACCTTTTATCCATAAAAGGTAAAAAAGTAAAGAAAAATTAGATTTAAAGTGATTTGAACGTATTAAGAAAAAGATTGTGGAGACACTAGCCAGAAGTGGATAATTTTTAACCCTATGGAGAGAAGTAAAGAGATGCCAATAAGGAAATTAAAAAGTTATTAATAGAGAAAAATTGATTAATTATATATTTGAATATATAGTTGATTGTTGGTACATCATGTGTGGGATTCGTATGACTGACCTTAGGTAATCAAATAATTAAGGATTGTTGTTGTAATTGTGTAACTATTATTTTTATCTGAAAGGCATACTTTTTTTACTTAATTTATTTGAAATTTTATTATAGTGATGGCAATATTGAAAATTGTCATTCTCCTATGCATCTTGTCAATAAATTCCTAACTTCTGATTACAAAAAACTGATATATTGAAGAAGGAATTTTTTTGCGGATGTAAATAATAGTTAAAAATGTTATAATATAATGATAATGATGATGATAATAAAAGCTAGGCTCAATGAAATTATGTATCCAATTTACACTATTAGAAAAAATATATTTCATGACGTTAGGTCATGCTAGTTATACAAAAACAATGTTATAAAAAAAAGGTGATAATATTGTCTTAAATAAATTTATTTTTAAAACATTTTTTTCCTTGCTTTTTTGAAAAAATCTCTTTTAAAAGTAGTCTGACTGAGTTTAAAAATAAATTAGTTAAACTAAAAGTACTATTTATCATGATAATTTTTTAAAAGAGCGTTGTGATAAATAATTTTAGCACAATTTTTAAAAAATGACGTTAAAAATAGTTAAAAAACTTAAAAAAACCAGCGTTACTAAGAAATGATATCTTGAATTGAAAGAAGGAATTTTTTGGCGGATGTAAATAATAGTTAAAAATGTTATTATAATAATAATGATGATAATGATAATAATAAAAAAAAAGCTAGGCTCAATGAGATTTTGTTTCCAAGTTGTGTGTGTGTGTGGGTGGGTGAATTTTTTATATTTTTCAAACGAAAGCTATCAAGTTAGGCATACATAGAATAGGACTATTTTCAAATGAAATAACAAAAATATAATAAGTCCCTTATCATCAAGGATGTATAAAACAACGAAAATGGCATTCATTGAACAAATAAAATTCAAAGAAAGATTATAAACTTGGAAAAACTCTACCATGGAAGGACTTGAAAATTATCAATTAACATTTTATTAGAAAAAAATTAATTATTTTAATATTGCAACTTTGACTATGAGGTAAGGTAATTGACAAATGAACATGTAAAATGGGTATAATGCGTTTTAACCAACAAGCTAAGATAGTGTAAGTGATAATTATCTGCTTCATTATTTATAATTGACCTAGACTCAAAGTTAATACTTTCCAAAAATTGAAATGTAACTAATAGAAAAATATTGTTTTTTTCATTTTTAAATTTTATTTTACATTAGTGGCGTAATTGGCTCGAGTTATAAGAGATTGAGCTTATTTGGGAAACCCCTAAACCTAAGTTTTAAAATAGCTTTTCAAAATGGCTTCTAGAATAAACTATAGTTTAAAATCATGATTTCAAAAAAGTTGGTCAGAATAGCTTTTGAAACAATAAAATAGCTTATGAACTATTTAATTAATATTTTACCCTTATTTTTTTTTACACTATCTTTCCTCTCTCTCTTCAACCTTTTTCTTACTTTTTGGTAAATTACCTATGAAAAGGTGATTCTGCTATTAATTATCTAAATATTTTCAATTTTTAAAATTATTTTTTTCCCAAAAACTATTTTTCCCAGCAATCCCCCACATACCTAAGTCTTGAGTTTGAGACTTAGCAGCAACGCAGGTGATAAGGTAGTCGCCTGAAAAGGTCCTTCAATTCTCGATATGAATTAATCTGGGGCTCTTGTCGTGCGTGAAAGATGGTTTGCCCTATAATACCGGAGGAGAAATCTTAAAAAAATATATTTATAAATAATGAAAAATAATAATCACTATGTTCCTAATTATAAGATCTAGATAAAAAGTTAGATTTGTTTCTAAATATAAGACTCAAATTCATTTTGTCCCCTAAAATTATAATTTTTTCCCTAATATATCTCTATGTAATTGTATATATTAAGGAATATCTATTAAATATAGTTCAAATGTATATGATTATATGTGGTATTTTAATAAAATTAATATACAATTATTATAATTATCTAATTATATAATTTATTTAATTTATCTAAATTAGTTAAATAAATTTTATAATTAAGAATAAAGGAGAAGGTAGTACTTAATTTGGATTATGAAAAAACATAAACTAGTAAATTTAATGTGTATGGAGAAGCAAGGGTTGTTGTTACTTGTTATTCGGTGGGATAAGAGTTTGGTGGTGAAATTATAAACAGTGCAATTTGTTTCACTCTTTGTGTAAAACTGTCTGTAAAATATAAAACATGTACGTTAGTTGACTTTGAAATAGGTTAGATGGGACAAGATGGGAAAAGATGAAAGAAAGAAGAACCAATTGCATAGGTATTGAAAAGCGTGTTAGGATCCGCTGCCCGGTGCCGTGACATAAAAAAACACATGGTTTAAAATAATTTTGAAAGGTACAGATTTCTTTTTGGGATATTTTTATTTTTTTCCTTAAAAAATTATAAAAAATATAAAATCACATCGCTTGACTTATAAATATAGGATTGGAGGGTTATCAAAATGTTTCATATTCTATCTATAAGTTAGTGATAAAAAAATATTTACAATGACACATTGATAAAAAAAAATAAGATGTTAAAAATTATACTGATTATTGAATCGGTTAAAATAGTGATTTAAGAATAAATGATCTAACTATAATTAAATAAAAATAAAATTAATTATAATTAAAATAATAATTTAATTAAAAAGTATCCAAAAATTTATATAAAATCTGAAAATAACATTTACACAAAAAATATAAATAAATATAATATTTATATATAAGCCATACATAATTAAATAAAATAAAATAATTAAAATATAAATATGATATATTATTATTATTATTTTCAATTTAAAACAATGTAATTTTAAGTTAACTTAATGTTTAATTTTATTCGAAAAATTGTTAAGTAGAAAAAATTGTTGTTTTGAAAGTTTTTTGAGACTAATATCACTTAAAAAATAAAAAAAAAGGATCAATGTCGCCTATAGTCATTAAAATTATTAATATTTAATATTAGTTTTTTAACAAATAACATTAACATTTTAATAATTAGGATAATTTTACTCTTTTTTAATATTTTTATAAAAATATTAAATCTAAAAAAAAATTAGGACAACATTGCGTTAACATGATAATCGTGAGAGAAAAAGTGTACCCTAACGCTTTCAAATTTAGTTAAAAAAGTATAAAATCTCGCTCAATCAACACATTCAAAACATCATTAATTCCCTGATTTAAGACAAAGAAGGGATGAACCGTTGAAAAGCAGGAGCACGTTGATTGTCAAGTGGTCGTTACTCAGTGGAAGAAGGGTTGAAAAAGTCAAAGAGCTTTGTAGAAGTTTGTGAACTACAGACCGGCATCAGCGGCTCAGACCCAGAGACAAGGACATGGTCAGAATGTGAGAAAATAAATATTTTGACCGAAAATAAATATATAAATTTACCTAAACATTCTTTTTTATTAAAAAATGAAAAGATGTGGTTTGTCTGTCTAGACTTTCTAAATTATTTACAGTTTTGGTATATTTTTCATGAAATTTTATTTTTTTCATTTATACCTACTATATAAAATAAAAATAAATATGGAAATTATAATAGGAGTACTTGATAATTGAAAAAAGAAAACAAAAAAACAATTTGGACCACCTAAATTTTTACCTGGTCCAAGTCTGCTAATAAAAGTCATAGAAATCAGAAATGGATCCACTCCTACTTTTGAGACAACATATCTGTGCTACACTTTTAACAGTAAAAATGTCCTTTATTATATTTTTAAATTTATATATGAAATATTATTTTTATTATAAAATAGAAAATATTAAAAGAATGGAAAATTACTTATAGCTCTCAGGTAAAAACAAAATTAAATATAAATATATCTCCTCAATTTTGTTTAATATTAACAGATCCCAAGAGATTTAATATTTACAAGTTTGAGTTGTAAATTACATAACTCGATTAGTATATAATAATTTTTGACTTATAAATATTAAATATCTTACTACCTATTAATATTTAATAAAGTTTAAAAATATTATTTACATTTATTTTTTTATGTAAGAGATAAAAAACTCCACTTTATAAAATAATTTTGAGAAAATTAATCTCTTTGCCTCATTTTTAACTCTATTCTAATACAATTTTTAAATTTTATTTTATTATAACTCAGTCTATATAATTTTATTTATTTAAAATTTTAGTTCCTAAATATCATAAAATATATAATTCTATTTTTTAAAATATATAAACTGATATTTTAAATAGTTAAACTATAATAACTTAATTATATCTAGTCAAAATTTAGGTAATAAGTTATAAGATTATAAATATTAAATTATACTAAATTAAAATTTATAAATTAAATTATAACTGAGTTAAATATATGAGTCTAAAAGATTAATTTTTTTAATATTTTAATAATAGTCTGGAGTTACAGATAGGGAATATCAAATTTTAATAATTTAAATTTATTTATATATTTCTAATGTAAAGTTTTAATTATAATTTTATAAATTATTAAACCTGAGGTGGAAACCTGGAAATCAGAATCATTAAAATTAAAATTTTAATGATAATGAAATATTAAGAAAAAGGAAAAGAAGAGACCCGCACTCGTAATTTTCCCTTAAAAGAATGGGAATTCAAATGGGGTGGGGATATCCAGAAAGGTGGGGACGCAAAGCGACCAACTTAATTATTAATAAAAAAATAAAATTGTCATAAAGAAATAAAATAAAGAATGAATTTTATTGGTTCGTTGGGGAAAAGCAGGGAAAACTAGGGGTGTGGTGGAGGGAGTGCCTACACGCGTACACGGAACTCGAGGCAATGGACAAAGGTCACGGTTATTGTCGGTTATGGCAGTTTGCCACGTAATGTCCACGTGCTTCCCCTGTCCTTTTGTTTCTTGCGTGGGCCCCACCCCCCTCATTTCTCATTTGACCGTTCCTCACTACGCCCTCTTTCTTAATTCTTACCGACAAATCCTTCTTTCTTTTCTCTTCTACCCCTCTCATTATCTCTATTTTCATAATCTATACTTACTTATATATGTTTGAAAAATTTTTAAAAATATCTATTTAAATTTTAAAATTTTAAATCAAAATTTTTTATATAAAAAAAATTATAAATAGTTTTACAAAAATTATAAATAGCTTATAAAATATAGTGTGTGTTTGGATAAGATTTTAAAAAAGGGTTTATGAAAAAATAGGCTTTTGGAAAGCTTATGGAAAAGGGTTTTTAGAGAAGAGATTATGGAAAAAAAAAGTAATTTTGGATAAATGAGTGTTTGAATAGTTGTTATAAAAATAAATTTTGTAATTGAAAAATTATTAAAAAGGGTATGTATGAAAGATGAGAGAGGGTAAAAATGATAGAGGAGAGAGGAGAGGGGGGCGGAGAAGATAGAGGAGAGATGAGAGATAGTGAAAAAGATAGAAGAGAGAGGAGAGAGGGTGTAAGAAAAATTAAGGGTAAAATAGTAATTGAGTAGTTGAAAGTGGTTTTTACTGTTCCAAAAGCTACTCTGACCAATTTGTCTGAAACAATGGTTTTAAACCATAGTTTGGTCCAAACTGAGATTTTGACAAATATGGATATTTGTTTTAAAATTTCTCCAAACCGAAGTTTGGGCCAGAAACCCTTTTAAAACTATGGTTTTAGCTTTTGCCAAACAGGCCAATAGTAAACAGAATTTTAAAATTTAAATAGGTGTTTTTTGGTATTTTTCCTATATGTTACTTAAATATTTTTTATTTCTTTATTTTTTATCAAAATCAATATTTAATATAAGGTTCGTCAAAAATTAACCAACACATATACTTTTAATTAAAAATTCTTTATAGATAAAGTAATTTAATTAGAGATATAAACTTAAAATGAAATTAAAAAAACTACCCCAAAAATATAAAATAAAATTTCTTAATAAAAAATTTTAAGAAGTCATATTATTCTCTGTTTTTTGTTTGATTACCAGGCATCCAGTTTCAAAGTTTATGACTGTCGCTCTGAATATAAATATCTCTTATAGAAATCGAATAGAAGATATAGAGAGATCTAACATAATTTTATACCACTAAACTAACTCTATGTCAGTCGTACTATTTTTTTTTATAAGCACATACAAACTTTTACTAAAATAATCCAGATCAAAGTACTATTAATAGTAAATATAAATATATCTCCTAATAGAATTTAAATTTTAGTTTTTAAATTGTAAGAGACCAGGTTTTTTCATTGGTAAAAGTTATACACTTTTGTGGACTACTATTCTTTACCCAACTTAAGTTTAGATTTTGTTATTTTTTAGAATATTTTGAGTCATTTTTAAATATTTGAAATTAAAAATAAGTCACATCATATAAAATTATTCTAATTTATGTCTTTGTCCATAATAAATATCATGAATTCAGTGTGTGTTTGGCATGTAGGTTAGGGAATCGATTTTTCCTTGAAACTATGGTTTTTCCATTTTTCAGCCAAACACTCTTTTTTGTTAAAAATCACTTTTGCATATTAAATTATGGGTGTGTTTGGATTAGCTTTTGGAGAATAGATTCTGAGAAGAATAGATTCTGGAGAATAGATTTTGAAAGAATAGATTTTGGGAAAAAAGTGATTTTGAAAATTGTAGATATTTGGATGATTAGTAACAGAATTGATTTTCTATTGACAATTTACCAAAAAGGATATAAACAAAATTGATAATTACGTAAAGTATATATTTTTATTTTATTGATTAAAAAATAATACTTACAACCCATTCGCGTTTGAGTGTAATAAAAATTAACCCTATTTATTTTATTTTTAATAAAAAAATTAATTGTTAGTATTTAAAAAATAATATATATATAGATAGAGAAAAAAAAAGAGAAGAAAGAATTAAAAAAGAGAGAGAGAGAAGGAAGAAAAAAAAAATAAAAAAGAAGAAGAAGAAAGAATTAAAAAAAGAGAGAGAGAAGAAAAAAATATATATATTATATTATGTGGGACCCACACCATTAATAATGCATATTGCTTCTCTCTCGCCTGATTTCTTTTTCCTTCCGTGTGTGTTTCTTCTGGACAAAAAGTACACAAACGGTAATTTTTTTCCCACACACAAAACAGGTGCCGCTGGCAGATTCTGGAAAACCATGGTTTTGGCATCTAAAACCATGGTTTTCGCTTAAAATCGATTTTTCAGGTAAAATATGTGTTTGACTCAAATTCTGCAAAACCATAATTTTAGCCCATAATCGATTCTTAAATGTGAAGCCAAACACACACTATGGTTTTATAAGATAAAACCATAGTTTGAAGAATCTGATACCATTGAGCTTTTTTAGGAAAAAAAGCTGTGAGAATTGTGCCTTTTTACTTTCCTCTTCTTCCTCCGCTTTTCTCTCTCTGTGCTTCACTTGGGGAATTTTTTTTTTATATATTATTCTAAGCTCCCGCCGCTGGTTCCCATGGGGAAATTTTTTTCATATATTAATTTATTATATAAAATTTTAAATTATCTACAAAAATTTTATATTAAAAAATATTATTTAAATGAGAAAAAATTAAAATTAAGGTAAATATTATAAATTTTTATCTTCCTCAAACACATATATATATGTATTATTATTTTTTCTTTCTCTTCTCTCTACACTCTCTTCTCTCTCCTCTTTTTTCTCTATCATCTTTTTTTTCTCTTACTTTTAATCAAATCATATCCTTTTTGGTAATTTACTAATATAAAAAGTGATTCTGCTACTAATAATCCAAACATCTTTATTTCTAAAATCTATTCTTCTCAAAATCTATTCTCTAAAATCTATTTTTTCCATAATTTATTTTTTAAAAGCTAATCCAAACACACCCTCAGTGACCTACATTTTATACATGATAATCTCACTCAGAATGTGACTTGCACGGAAGTAATAAATTGCGAGAAACATTTGTTACTAAAATACTACTATGTATAAAATATATAGCACATTTTTATAAATATTTAATGTGATGTTTACTAAAATGCCTCCCTTAAATAACTATTGGACTCTCCATCAAAGAGTAATAATCATTGCCCCAATATTTTTATTAGGGTTAAAATAGAAAAGATAAAAATACCTTTTTAAACACTAATTAAACTATTTGTCAATATGTTTTTTTTATAGTGTCAACTAATATCTAATAATTTTTTTAAATCATATTATTAGGTAACTAACCAAACAAATAACTAATTCAATTTTATGATTTGTTACTCTCCTTTAAGTATAATATCTCATTTAAAACTTAAATTTGAGCCATAAAGAGATTTAGTATGGCTCTACATCACTAAACTAACTTTATATTGATAACTATTTGTTAATATGTTTGTCTTATCTTCATTTGTTGCTTATGTTCCATCTATTTCAAAATATATCTTAGTCATTATTTGGTTGAGGGTTTTTGAAGGAAAAGGTAGAGTATGATAGATATAAGTGTATTTGATTAAAAAAATAAAAAGGAAGAGAGGTAACAAATTTTGTCTTTATGTGCTCCCCTCCCCTCCTCCACCCCCTCTAAAAGTGGAGGTTTTTGGAGGGGAGAGAAAATTTTTATCCAATTTTGACAAAATTACACATTGTATGATATTAATATTCCAATTGTATTCTCCTGAGCTGAAACCTTTTTTTTTCATTCTCCTCCCGCACAATTTTTGCTTTGATTGCTGAAGCCTAATAAACATAGTAAATAATTTATATATTATATTAATATATATAATAATTATAAAGCGGGATGAGAATGCTCAACGAGGTCAACGAGTAGAGGAAGGCCAAAGAGAATGCTCAACGAGGTCATTAAGCGGGATCTCCTGGTCAATAACCTATCAAAGGATCTAGTTTTTGATAGAGCACAATGGTGTCGTATGATCCATATAGCCGACCCTATTTAATGGGATAAGGCTTGTTGTTGTTGTTGTATATAATAATTATAAAATTAATGAGAGACAATATTAAAATTTTATCAGATTTTTTATTTTTTTTAATTTTATCATATATATAAATGAGATAAAAAAATTTTAAGATTCATAAATTAAGAAATAATAATTTTGATATGAATATTATAAATAAATAGAAAATAAATTTAAATAAAGAGATAAGGATATATTTGTTAACTTTTAATTAACTCCCATCCCTTTCTTTTTTGAACCAAACAAGAAACATCATCTTTCCTCTCCTACCTTCACACCTATAATCTCCCCTACCCTTCCATACCCTCCCTTAAATTAATCTACCTTCCCCTAAGTTAAACCAAACAAAGCCTTAAGAAATAGAGTATTATTTATAGTGTAAAGGTACATCCAGTACCCTAAACTAATTTTATAGCAGCAATTAATACCCTAAAGTATTTAAGGGTATAATTAACACTATAAACTAATTTTAGAGGTGTGACCAGCACTCTAAAGTATTTAAATTAATACAATTCTAACTTTTCACTAATAGGAATACAAATTTATCCGTCCATATCCCGTAAGCTTTTTATTTCAACACTTTATTATTTAAAATATCATATATATCATATTGTTTTAAAAAGAGTACTAAATAAATCCTAACATTGATATCGTATATAATTCATATGTGAAGACTGAGAAATTTCATGATTTATTTAGTATAATTTATTAAAATAATATTACACATGTGATCTTTTAAACAATAATATGTCAAAATAAAAAGTTTGTGTGGCATTTATCAAATAAAAGTCTATGTTTTTATTAATAAAGGATAAAATTGTAACAATTTAAATATTTTAGGGTATTAATTACACCTTTAAAATTAGTTTGGGATGCTGATTGCACTCTTAAATATTTTATGGTGTTAATTACTCATCTAAAATTAGTTTAGGGTGTTGGATACAACTTTACCCTTATTTATTTTTTTAAATTTACTCTTATAACTTAAGAAATGCCTTTTGAAATTGTTGAAATAAATAATAGTACTGTCTTTGATTCTAATTATAAGACCTCGTTATTTTTTTTGAAGAGATTAAGAAAATTAAATAAACTATTTAATTATAGCATATTTTACACTGTCTCTTTAAAATGAGTAGTTTATAAGTCAAATAAATTAGTTTAATAAAAAAGATAAATATAAATATTTTAAAATAATTTATTTAATTTTTTTAATATCTAAAACAAAAATTAATAGAGTCTTGTAATTAGGACTTATACTATAACAATATCAATAAATACTTCTTTAAACTTTTAAAAGCACCAATAAAATGAAAAACACTTTCTCTTAAAAAAAATTATATTTCGAAAGAAGTGAGCATTCGATAAGGGATAACACAATTGACTGATCACATTAATTTATAGATAGATAGATAGATAGGATAAGGAGGAGCTTAATTTCCACTGTCACAATGGCCACTACCAACATAATATTAAATATTAATTAATAATTAATATTCTTTTCACGATAGGAATAACGAATCAATAAATTAATGTTACCATAGTTAAGTGGAATCTAATGTAAAAGGTTACGCAAACATTTTTCTCTCTCTTAGCTTTCCCGTTCCTCGCAAAGGTTTTTTAATATAACAAAAATTCAAGCCATTCGGTGCCATATAAGAAAGAATTAAGAAGAAATTATTTTAACCCTATAAACTTCTCATTAAACTAAAATGTAGAATAATATTTTTGTTTTACGAGTGATCTTTGTTTGATTATAACAAAATAACCAAAATGTTATATACAACTTTTAGTAAAATTAATTAACAGGGTAAATTATACAAAACTCCTTGACCAAATACAAATAACCTTTTTAATCTTTATATTAAATTTGTACAGATAGCCCCTAACCATTAATTATAGGAGGAATTACTATGAGATTTAAAAAAAAAGGATTCAATTACCTTAATGATAACTGAGGAACTAATAATGATAAACTCCTATATAAGGATTGACAATAAATTTATGCTGTTAGGGATTTTTTAATGATTAAATCTATTCATTAGGATCTCATTATAATTTTCTTAACAAGTGTGTTTCTCATAATTTGAATTCATGTTCTCCTCCTTACGAGGGGTGATACTACATACCACCTCAACTAACAGCTTATTGGTGTTTTACAAATTTTCTTTGTATAATTAAAAAAGATAAAAAGTTACTAATTTCGGTTCTAATTATAAGAGTCACTTAACATTTTTAGATAAATCTAGGAAGCTAAATAAATCAGTTAATTATAACTAATATAAGAGTTAATTAATTAATTTACGTAGATTGAACAATATATAATATAAATTTATTTTGAGAATGTTCGATTTGGTCATAATTAACTGATTTATTTAGTTTCTTAAATCTATTTAAAAAAATAACTAGCTCTTATAATTAGAACTAGAGGAGTATATAACTTTAGCAAAATTAATTAATACTAAACAAAAAGTATTTCAAAATTTTTTCAACCTTATAGCAAAAAATAAAAAAGAAAAAATCACCTAATGACTAGAGAAACACATGCACCTTCACTATAAACTATGAAGAATAAAGGCCACCCGTGAAAGAACATATAGTCAACAAATAGAACGAACATGGCAAATATTGATTTGCTCAAAAAAATATAATTGAAAAATAATTATATATAATGAAATAAAACAGTTCAAATATAATAATCATCATCCTCAAATCAAGCAACAACCTTCGGAACAATCTCAAGAGGATCCCAGGCCAAGAAAATTTAATAAATTTATTTATTTAATTCTTAATATTCGAATGAAGAGGATGCAGGGCGGTAGACTTACTCATATCACCTTTCTTTTTTTTTATTTCTGTGGGTTCTCTTTGTCTGATTTGGTTGGCTGGTCCAAATAACCAGACAGTCATATTCCATAACTAAGCACATCAAGAGATGATATATGTGAGCAAAACTAAATTATTAAACCTAAGCTAATATGAACAAGTGTGGAAATGGTTTCTAGTATTTGATTGATTTTTTAGGATGTGTTTCCACATTAATTAATATTCAATAATAGTCTTAATAATTCAAAAAAAAAAAAATCTTTTGCATTAATGACCTCACTCATTAGTGTACATATTATTAGAAATTAAATGTCTGTAAAATTATCATTCGAGTTGTATCTGATGATGTTGTATGTCTTTAAAAGTTATTCAGTCAAGTATGATAAGAAATGCAACAATTTCTTTAAATTAAATAAACCCTTATTGTAAAAAGTAAGAGAATAAAAAAATAAAAAAAATATAAAGAACGTAGGAGAGGAAGATTAGACCATATAAAAGGGATTGAGAAAAACTAAAAAAAATACTTAATAAAATTATTGAAATGAGATTTTTAGATAATAAAATATTTAAAAATTTAGTTATTAATAGAATATAAATTAAAATATGATAATTATTTTTTTAAATGGTAAGCACATCAAATCAAATCACTGATTGGATGATAATTCAAGAGTAACCTAGAAGAACTTTTGCTATGAACCAGAAAAGAATAAAACAAAACAAAGGGAGGTCGACAAATTCCTTATTGCATATAATTTCAATGGGGGAGACAAAGCATCCCACATGCCTATCTGATAAGTAGTAACGAGTTAAGAACCCAAATGGAGAATAGAACAACGTGTATAGATTTTAATGATCCAAACAAGGCGTGTCTCAAGAATGTTTATCCTCTTCTAAGCAGTGACAAGCTAGTGGATGGGATGTATCAACGAATTTGTCTCAATGTTTTTTACTCAAATAATGATATCATGAATTTGATTTGATTCCATGCGCTAACACGCACGTCACACGTCTTTTATATAATTCAGCCGTAATACCAAACTTCTCAGCTTTTAATATATAATTTATTTAATTAATTAAATTAAAAAAATAATTAAATTAATAAATATGACATATTTTTCTTAAAATACTTTAATCATCTTTCTTAACTCATTTATTTTCTCTCTTACTTAATTATTGTTGCGGGAGTATCAATAGAGGTAGTTTAAGAAAAAAATTGATAAATAAAAAAAGAGGTATTATATTTAGGACCAAGATTAACTCATTAATTAAATCCTATATTAAGGATTGAAAGAGTATCTCCAAAAATTAGAGAATGATCTGAATATGATTGGGAATAATACGATAGAAATGCATAAAGAGGATAATAATTATAGATTTTATACTAATTTGTGATTTATATAGCATTTTAAAATATTTTTCTATTAGTATTTAGTATTCTTAGTTTAGGATGCCCATTGCTATTGAAAAAATACTTTAAAGGTAAAGTTATACAAAAAACACTTTAAGATATTAGATATTACTGAAAAAAATACTTTAGAGTGATTTATAAACTATAAATTAATTTAAGATATTAAATTTTATTTAAAAAATATTTTAAGATACTAGATACACTTTATTTATTTAGAATAGGAGAGTATATAAACAAAACGGAATGAACTATTATACTTTTGTCATCAGGAACTATTATATCAAATATAGAATTATTCTTGAGAAATTACAACGAATAAAATAATAAATAGAGATAATTGATCAACACTTATAATAAGAAAATTACCCTAAATAATACAAATATATGAATTCATAATTATGATTAACAATTAAGATAATAATTCAAGAGTAATCCAGAACAAGGAGAACTTTGTTGAGAAACGACAAAATTTAGACACACACACACATATAAAGGGGTCGACAAATTCCTGGCGATAAAGTTTAGGGGGAGACACAGTATCCCACATGCCTCTAATTAATACATAGTGATCGGTTAAGAAAGCAAACGGAAAACGGAAAACGTGTACATGTTTAAATAATATAAACATGGCTTGTCTCAAGTATGTTTTTCCCCATGTAAACATTGAAAAGCTTGTGGATGGAATATACCTAGCTACAAGTTAAGCCTCCTTTGCAATCCATTCTCTAGATATATGTCTTTAGATTTTTCTTTAGTTGGAAAGAAAACAATTTTTCACGAGTTCACTAAGATCTTCACATATCTCACAACTTACAAAACGTACGTGTATATCCAAGTCAAAATCATATGTATATCCAAGTCGTACGTGTAAGAAGACATTGTTTTTAAGGATTATATTTGTCATCTCATTAAATATATAGGTAAGTATGCAAGAATCCCCCGCACCCAATGATAAATAAACCCTTCTTGAAACTATTAGGAAGCATAACTACAAGAGCAAAATATATAGCAACCTAAAGAAGAAAATAGAGAAAGGAGAAATTTTATTACGTTCTTTAGTAGGAATGGAATGACCTTGTATATAATGGTAGAATTGATATGATAGTAATGAACCATAGTCACACAACTCAATGATACCAATAACCATATATATGAAGGATGATGCTATTCTCTTTATTCTAAGGATGCTAGTGATGATAATTTGCATGGGTTCTTTTCTTGTACATGTAGTGATGATATGCTATGCATGAATTGTATTAAAATAGCTAGCATTTTATCTGAGCATGATTGTGATAATTTTTTGATAGTAATGTCATTTCCCTTATTTCTAATGGCCAAAACGTTCAGTTTGAGAAAGGTGTGCTTGATGGATTAATTGGTATGCAAGATCCACAAGATGGACCAAAAACAAGAGAAGAGTTTAGTTCATTGGAGAAACTCACAAAAGAACTAGAAACCGAGGGAGCAAGGCATAAAACGGAGGAACATGAGCAAAATCAAGGCAAAGAAGCATAAGTCTAAGGAGAAAGAGCAAGAAACTGAGGAGGGAAGGGTTGTGGAAATCATGGAATCAGTCAAACTGAACTACAAAAACTTACTCCTTCCATTGTGGAGCCTCCCAACTTGGAGTTGGAGCCTCTTCCACCTAATCTCAACTATGCTTACCTAGAAAAATATGAAAAAAGATTTCTGTAATTCCTTAGGCATGCCAATTTCTACACGCATTTGTTCAAAGATTTTAGCAAGATTGTTTTATCTTTATCTAAACTTTTGTAAAAAGATGTTGCTTTTGAGTTTGATGGTAGTTGTAAGCATTTTTTTGATGAGTTGAAAGAAAAGCTCGTCTCTCCTCCTATATTGATGTCTCCTAATTGGCTAATTTCATTTTAGCTTTCTTGTGATGCTTTTAACAGTGCCAGCGATTTTAGGCCAAAGGGAGGACAAACTCTCTTATATCATAGCTTATGCATCAAAGACTATCCCTCAAGTCAACTACACCACAACAGGCAAGGAGCTTTTTGCTATTGTGTTTGTACTTGAAAAGCTAAGAGCTTATTTGTTACATTTTAAAACTTATAATTCCGCAAGTGCATGGGCCGTATTAAGTAATAAATATAAGTAAAGTATAGTTCCCACGAGGACTTGGTACTAACAACCCGATTAAGAATCAATTTTATACTTTCGATTAAGTTGAGTAACACACAAAGATAGAACAAAGATAAAACGAATACAAATTCTAAATAGAATAATCAAGCAAATCTAAACTATAACTAATGCTAAGGACGATTCTAAATCATTTAAGCAATGACTTGAATTGTTGTAGCCTTGATTGCTTCTTAGTGTCTAATTCTTCCTTTTAATTATAATCAAAGCTCTATTTGTTAGTCTAGGACTCTAAGTTACCTAATAAAATCTTTCGATCAACTAAAATACATTCTAATTATGTTGATTTCTAATTCCTTAGGAGAATATTTAATTAGACTAAATTAAATTTAAACCTAAAATGACTATACAGAACCGGTAGATATATTTTTATCCTACAAACAAATTAAGTTATCTAATGTCTGAATACCTAATTAATCCTAACACAATTCAATTGAATGTCTAATCTAAATTCTCTATATTAGAACAACAAATCAGTTTCAATCAGACTCTTCTTGTTTGAGAACAATAAAACACACAATTGAATCAACAAACATCACATTAAAACAATTAAAGTAAAAATTATCATCCACTAATCCATAATCAAACTACAATAATAATCCTAAATAAAAGGTTTAAATTAAACATTTAAACAAAGAGAAAATGAAAAGGAAATCAAAATAGTTTAATAAATAAAATCAAAGCGTACTTGTATATATTCATAAAGATCTAGCCCAGGGTGATTTCCAATTGGACCTCAGGTTGTGGGTAACCCCAATATCGTCCAGGGTTTATGCATTCCTAGTACATATATTCATATTATATTCAGTTTTGTATCGCTTAAGCGAGTTTTTAAATTTAAATTTTAGCGTATATAGAAAATTTTTGTTGGGAGATTCACCCACCATAGCCAGGTGCGTAAAACGGGTCAAATTTAAATGTAGTCGGGTTAAAACTCCAATAAACCGAGTGGACAATAAAAAAAATATTCATGCTATATTTATACACGTTGTAATCAAAGATATATACTGCGTTCTATAATATTAGTGTCACCGATTTGAACTCAGGACCTGACAAATGTGAGCAATATGCTCAAACAGCTAACCCTAACCCAAGGGTTAAGGACATATATATACTGCGTTCTAATCCCCATAAACCACATATTGCCCCTTAATAATTCATTTTATAGTGGTTATACCTTTAATAATTCTTTGAAGATAAAAGTGCACTTTAATCCCTTTAAACATTTATGAATTACCCACTTCTCAACGACTATATCCACATATAACCATGCAACCAACCCTAAAGTCCTTAGGTCTAGTCCTTATGCCAACATTTGCCGGCGAGATGTTCTTTAATGCAAAAGATTAATGTCTTTAAGTCGCCTAAGTTTCTTGGGGGATTAAATGCATGCATTTGGAATTGGAATTATCACTTATCAGCAAAAGGAGCAAGCAAAAGTTGGGTGCGTTTATATTTTTAATATTCATTCGAGAAAGATTTGGATTTGTCCTTCGCGATTCCTTTCATGATTGAGATGAGCGTCCCTATGTCATCACGTGAACTTCCCAATTCCTTATAATTCTTCTTTTGTCTGTGAATTGGCATTCGTCCAACCTTTTCATTTAGGCTACGTTTAGTTCAACGAAGGGGAGGGTAGGTTAAATTAATTTAAGAAGGATAAAAAAAGGTAAGGAAGGTTATAAATATAAAAGTATGAGAAGAGAGATAGTATTTTTTGTTTGGTTCAGGAGGGGAGGGGAGGGTAGGTAATTAAAAATTTACAAATATATCCTTTTATTTTTATTTAAATTTATTTACTTTTTATTTAAAATAATTATATCAAAATTATTTTTTCTTAATTTATAAATTTAAAAAACTTTTTACTTTATTTATATATATAGGATAAATTAAAAAATATAATAAAATTTTATAATTATTATATATTAATATAATATATAAATAAAGTTTGTCATGGGTAGAATTGGAATTTTTTAAAATTGTCAAAGGTAATCTTGTCCAAAAGTGGAGTAAAGTTTCTCACCTCTCCAAAAAACCCTAATTTTAGAGGGGTGAGAGAAGGGGGTAGGGGAGTAAATAAGGACAAAAAATTTTGCCTCCCCTCCCCTCCAATTTTTGAACCAAACACCCATATATCCTCCCCTACCCTACCCTCCCCTCCAAAAACTTCCAACCAAACAATACCTTAGTATCTATTTGGATTAGCTCAAAATTAAGTTTTTAAAATATCTTTTAGGTTAAATTTTAGTTTAATTTTTTTAAAATAAATAATTATATTTATATAAAAAAAATTCTGGATCAAATTATAATTTAAAACTATAATTTTAGATAAAGTACTGAAAATAGCTTCTAGAATAATAAAATAGTTTATAGACTACTCAATTATTATTTTATCTCTATTATTTTTACTTTCTCTCTCCTCTCTCTTCTTTTCTCCCTCTTCTCTCTCTTCTCTTATTTCTTCTCTAGCATCGAAGAAGCTTGCCGTTGTCTCTTTGCCGTCCTCCATCGTTGGTGGTCTTCTCCTTTATTGGTAGTTGTCGCTGGAGCTCACCGACGTCTCTCTATAGCATCCTTCGTCACTGGAGCTCGCCAGTGGTATTCTCCTCCATCGGTGGTCATCGTTGCTAGGGGTGTTCATGGACAGGGCTGGGCAGGGCGACCCCCCTGCCCGGTGCCTTGCCCAGAAAAAGCATAGGCTGCATTTTGCAGCCCGATGCTCGGCCCTGCCCGGTAAAAGTCCTAACCACTTTGGGCTGGGCATGGGCGGGTTAGGCGTGGGCGGGCTGGGCATGCCCAAGTTGTGATGCCATGCTCATCTTGTGGAAAAAATCTACAATTATAAACTTCTAAAATAATATCATATTCATATATCTTCAAGAGTTAAATATCTATAATCCACTAAAAATAAGGTAACAAAAAGATAATAATTAAAGTCTTGAAATTCATTGCATATAAAAAAATCTTGAAGTCTAAGTAGTTTATAATTACAACTTTACATCAATTTTTCAAATGTTGACAAGGATGAAGTATCTAAAAAAATAAAATAAATAATTATAATTTGTAATGTAATCATATTATGATTAATAAAGTTAAAAAAATTAATATAGTTATAAATATTAAAATATGCAACTTACGTACTTAACTACTTATATTTCTAAAATGACCCTTTAGTCACCAGTAACTATCATATTTTCCCTTCTAAGTGTAGCATCTATAGAGAAAATAAAAAAAATAAAAAAAGGGGTGCTCATGGGCAGGGCAGGGCAACCCCCCTGCCCGGTGCCCAACCCGAAAAAAGTATGGGCTGTATTTTGCAGCCCGATGCCCAGCCCTGCCCTATATTTATCGGGCTGGGCAGGGCTATTTTTTTGCGGGCTCGGGTGGGCATACCGGGCCGCGGACTTTATGAACACCCCTAATCGTTGCAGCTCGCTGGAGCTCATCTTCTTGCTCTGTCATCATCTTCAGTCCCTCCGTAATCATCATCATTACGGAGAACAATAGAAGAAGAGGAAAAGAAAAAGTAGGCGTAGGGTGATAAGAGTGATAATATTTTTTTTAATTTATCTTATACTTTTTCTGATAATTTATCAATCACAAAAGTCTTTCTAATAATAATTATCAAAATACTTATTTATTCAGAACTATTTTTTTTATACATTCTTCTCCAAAAATCGTTTTCTAAAAGCTGTTTAACTTTTTTTTTGTTTTTTCTAATTTTTTTTTTCTAAAAGTTTATACAAACGGACCTTAGTGTGTTGGAAACCTAAAACAATAGCATAGTAAAATAGGGGAGAAACCTAAAATTTAAAAATCTCAATTCAAAATTACTAACTTATTGTAAAGTTCTTATGAATTAATCTGAAATTAAATTTTCTTCTAGATGTCCTTGATTTGAAATCTATTTCTTCGCTGATAAGCGTGTTAGTAGGATGTCAAATATTGATGACAACAATAATTTAACAAATGACAACAAGTATTGACAATTAATTGTATTTAAGGTAATTTTATTATAAAATTTAATTTTAGAATAATCTCTAAAGACTTCACAATGATTAAGCTATTTTAAAGTCTTAAATTAGAGTTTGTATATTTAAAATGTCTTTAAAAAATATAATAATTAAAACACCCTATAA
The DNA here is from genome assembly GCA_037074615.1 of Leucaena leucocephala. Taxonomy (NCBI): domain Eukaryota; kingdom Viridiplantae; phylum Streptophyta; class Magnoliopsida; order Fabales; family Fabaceae; genus Leucaena; species Leucaena leucocephala. Next base: position 6,674,994 of record CM073549.1, read on the forward strand.
CAAATAAATAAAAATAATGATAAATTTTAATATAAAAAAAATAATAATATACCTATAGCTATTAACTTATTCTAAAATCTTTTGTTAATTATATTTTTTAGGAATTCAATGGTTTTCTCTAATATTTTCGCAGTCACATGACCACATGGGAATTTTTGTTTACTTTCAATTTTTCACTGCTGCAACGTCAGAAGTGATCAGAAGAACATGGTAGAGGAAAAAAATGGAGACATTTACTTGGGGGTCAATGGCCTAAACCTTACAGGACCGCATTAAATGTAGAAGAATGACCCTCATCATGGCGTGAGTGACCCCACATGAGTCATTTTGACCGTAAAATTACTCCAAATTGACCAGACAAAGCAGCCCTCCAATTTGCTGTTTTTCTTTTCCACGAAACAACAACATCATGACATTCATCACTCTTTCTTCTGTTTGGCATGTTTGCATGTGCCTTCTGAATCTCTCAACCCTAGCCACTCTTCACATGATACTCCATCTATGTCAGGTTCGTGGACCATCCTTTTGTAAATTTTCATCCTTTTGAACCATTTTTATCTCTTTCTATTTTTGGAAATTAAGTAACCACATGGACTGTTGTATTGAAAATTAACTCAAATAAAGGGGTCAAACTAGTAATTGGTAAATTAGTTTTTTAACCGCTCCAATTAAAAGTTTTAAATTGATCAATAAAGTTAGTTTTTATATTTATTTTTCTCTTATTAAGTCTAAAATAACATCATTTTAAATAAAAAAATAACAACCTATCATATTTATACTTTAATAATTTTATTTTTTTAAATTATATATAAATATTCTATTTATTTGTGAATTAATATTTTTATTTAAATATTAGTTTTTTTAAGATTATATATGAATATTATTGTATTTTTTAATTTAATTATATTATTTTAATTATGATTAAATTCACTTATTGGACTACTAAACTTTAAATCAATGTCTTGTTGATTTCATGATATGTCCTATTTTCAATACCTTATCATGAAGGGAAAAATTGTTGTTTTCTCAAAAATTTTATTCTATTCGGTTTCCCTCTAATCCCCCTAATATTTTCTTTCTTCTAATAATTATTAATTAATCCAGATTCATGCTTTGTTAGCTGAAATGAAAGTAGTTCTCATACGACCGGTCCAAAAATATAAAACCCTCTTCTAATTTTTGTGTTTTATTAATTGATTTTTTTTTCATTCTCACCCTTCATTAAAGACATCTGATATCCAATACACATAAGAGAAAAAAATCACATAATACATTAAGAAAAAAATCGAATTTATCATAGAAGGAGGTTAACCATTTAATAAGTGCAAAATATGGAAAAAAATGTATTTTGATACAAATTTAATAAGTAAAACCAACTTTATTAATTATTCATGAACTAGGTAGTGATGTCTTAAATCTTATTTAAATCACAAGTCTCATTTAAGGAATATTTAGTTTCTTCAATTTGACATATTCAAATAAAGACAAAGAAGAAAAGACCAAAGAGTAATCCGTTTTTGACTTTACAAATATGAAAAGAAAAAAGTGAGGAGACAGAGAAATATCCGTCTTGTGAAACGGATTTCTTTTTTTCTTTTTATTTTATGTTTGAATATTAGTATTATTAGTTTAATAACAAAGTTGACTAGCGACCAAATGGATAAGATTCAAAGAATACGACTGATTATTATGTTATCTGATCTGAAAACTATGTCAAACATTTTCTGGAAAATGAAGAAAATGACAACACTAATTTTGTCCGTTAATTTCCCTTTCCCAAACCTCCTAGACTGTGCTCCAACCTTATGCCTTGTCCCTTCACAAGTTATAATATCTTGATATTTAATTTTTCATTAAATCTCCAATGAAAAATGTGTTAGGTTTGCATCTTCCAAGTGACGATAACTGATTTACATGGTCATGTTTATACTATTAAAACTCAATTTGGGTTACTCAATTAACATAATGACATATTTATGCTGCTTAGTTATGATTAAGATTTTTGAGAATTAAATCCTTTGTATAGTTGCATGAGTAATTCTCCATTTTAATTTTGGGGAGATGCGGTATCTTTCTTATTTGGTGTCAACAGAATAGAGTAATACGTGGTGTCATTTTCTGGAGAGAGAAATGGTGAAAGAAGGATGGCGTGGAAGTGGGACAGGAGAGAGAGCAGAGGCACATGGAGAGGCAGGGAGAGAAGGAAAGGCATAAAATCTGAGAAAGAGAAAGCGTTAGGTATGGTAGTTAGAAAGTCCAGGGTCACGCTCTTGACTCTCCTTGGGACCACTTTTTGTATTCTAACTAACACCTCAAGAACTTTCCCTCCTCCTTCCTTTCTTTAACTATCCAATTCATTTTTTTCCATATACCTTGAAAAGGTTTCACACGACCCTTAATGTATAAGAAAGAGGGAAAAAAAATCTAACTAGTTATACCATGATTCCTATTAGGACTGCATAAAGATTGGATTAAACCGGACTAATCATCAATATGAAATCTAACGTAAAATATGACCTAGAATTTTTTTACGAGGACTAGTCCAGTCTGGCTAGACTTGAGACTAAGACTAAGTTAAACTTAGTCTACTAAATTACTAGATTTTGTTGTTTCTATTTGTTTTTTTTTTGTAAATTTGAGGATAAAGAGTGAGTGAGCACACCTTAAAAAGAGAGGTGTGGCAATTTATTTTTCCTCAATTTATTTTCTCTTGTATCATGTTTGTCTTACTTTCTTTTCAGCTTTCTTAAAATGGCATTCTCTTCAGGCTCTTATCCTTCCCGTTCATAGAAAAGATCGCATGATTATTTTTAGGATAATCATCCTCTCCTAGACCAGATATCTGCTTCGTCGGTACCAAGCCTCCTCAAACATATGAAAAAATTTATAAACAAAATGGATACGTTGGAGAACTCAGTTGAAGAGTTCTCCCTAAAGGTAGAGAACCTGGAAGAAATCTTCAATCGTCTCTGTTATGATATCCACGTAACCATCAGCGCTTCCATTACCCTTTATATGACCCAAATGACTTTCAAAACTCAGACGACTTTGCTTCATCATCTGATTGATCGAAAGGCTTCACACCTTTGGTTCATCTCCTTTTTTTGATACTTTTTGGCGCTTGGCGGATAAGACGAGATTTTTGTAAAATGTAAAGAATAGTCTATTACAATATTTTGTAAGGAATAGTCAAAATAGAATATTTTCTAAAGTCAGTTATTATTGTTCTGATCAATTGTGTACACATTTTTCTTAATAATAATTAAACCTATTATTATATTATATCAAGTTTGATATATGCTTAGCTCAACTCGATCACCCAAAATTTTGGTATAGTTAAAAATGATGCCATATAGGTTGCTTAAAACTACTCAACAAATTAATGCATCAATTTTACCTTGTTTAATTAGCTGTGAGTGTTCAGCATTGAGTACTTTAAAGGAAATTGAAAGTGCATATATTTTGAGAAAAATATTAATCAAAAAGTCTAATTTATTCAATAAATTGATAATGTAACAAATTACTAAATATCGTTGGCATACTAGCTTTCTGTTTAATTTATTAGATTCAAGATATATATATGTTATCTTCAAATATATAGTATATGATTAATACTTTTTACGGCATTTTTTATTAAAACTCGTCGTTACATATACTTGTAACGGCGGTTGTTAATAAAATCGCTGTATAAAGCTTTCACATCTAGCCGTATTTGTAATAGTGGTTTTTAATAAAAACTGCCATCAAAAGCCACGAAAATTTACTAAACCTAATATGTGCTGTGAGGTTTAAATTTACTTTTCACACAGCCACTTGTGGTCCCGTTCTCTGTCCCAGTACCATAGACTTGGATGAAAGGTATTTTTCGTCATTTTCCAACTGATTTTGGTGGCTTCATCATCATTCTCATCGTCATTCAGTACCTCTGTCGACGTTAACTCCCTCCGCTCTTGTCTTCAAAGCTGTAAGTCACCGTTTAACTTTATTATTTTGTGCTCTGGTTCTTTATTAGGATTAAAGCTAAAAGAGACTAAATGAGTTAACAAAATATGTAAATGTCGCACTGCGGGTATGTAGGCAAGTTATTCACTGAAGTAAGTTATGGAGTTTTGAGTGTTTGGTTGCTAAAAAACTGAATTGAGTTTTATTCGTTTATATTTCTAAATGTTTAAACTGTTGTAATATGTGTTGAAAAACTCCAAAATGAGGCTTTGGAATAGTAGAACTCAAGTTATGAATTTGCCCTCTTCCTTTATTTGGATAGTACGCTGAGTCATAGGAGAACTAAATTAAATTTTGGCTTTAGGATGGTTTTACAGTACGATAAGCTCAAGTTAAAATGATAGTTTGATAGTTGATTTATGGATATAACAAAAATGAATATATGTTTGTGTATGTTATTGGGCCATTGAGGTTTAAAGAGTAGAATATAGTACGTTGAAGATTATTAGTTTCTAAATAAGTAGCTCAATGAGTTATAATTTGGGAGATTAATTCACTATTTTAGATGGTTAGTTGTATCATTTTCTTAACTTTATTTACTACTTTTTGAACAGAGCACGTACAGTTTAGGTTCATGTTCTGGTCAATCTGGAAAGAAAAGAGGAAGAGTTAATGTTGTTCATATATAATGTTACTCTACATATTACTCTACATTCATATATAACGTTGTTCATATTTTGTAGTACGCATTGGATTCTGCTTATCATAGCCCCTGAAGCTAATGTAGTGTACTGATTCGATTCATTATTTGGACTGCCAGATACCAATATTTTTTCTATCGTCAACACGTGAGTTTTTCTTCATAGATTTATTAACAAGAACATTTAGTAAGTTATATGATATCTTTTTTTTTCTTCTAATTGGAGATAGGGCTATGCAAGGCTTCAACTTATTCAGAGACCATCCAAATAGTCTTAATCCTTCATGGATTTAATCTCGAGTAAGTACTTTTCAAATAATTAAGTTTCAGTTTTCATAAATTTGTTATGGAGAAAGTTAGTCACTAATATGCTCTGTGTTTTTCTATTTTGTTAGTATCACCGTCAACATGATAGTGTTGAGTGCGGATATTATATAATCCAACATATGTATGAGATTATTGAGATAGGGATCACTGATAGATTACATGAGGTATGAAGTGATCAATATTTAGACTTTTTCAATTTATCACATCTGGTATATATTTACCTATTACTTCTAACTTGTAGTTGTTCGAGCAGAACAAAATAAGCTTTGAAGATGATCAAATCTACTCAATGATGGATGCTTTGGTAAAAATCATCTTGAAAAACTTGCCTTAATCGATCATCCATTTCGTATGTATATACGATTGTACAATATCCGTGTATATGTGATTGTATTATATTTTGGTTCATTGTAAGTATTAATAAGAATTCGAATTAATTTATTACTATATATTAACATTTAATTTAAATTTTTCCATTGCTTACGTACTTTGCTACCTATAATTTATCTTTATTATGGCAAATACAGGGTGTATAGATGGAAAAATTAAAAGAAAGTGTAAAAAAAAATTAAGCCTTTTAATACGATTTTTCTTAAAATCGTTGTTATAAGTATAGACTGTAAAGGTGGTTAACATAAAAACTACTGTTACATGATTAAACTGTAACGGCAATTTTACTGAAAATTGTCGTAAAATTCTAAATATGTAACGATAGTTTTATAAAAAATACCGTTAAAGTATTACATTTAAGGGCAGTTTTTCAACCACCGTTAAAAGCTAGACTTACAACAGCGGTAGAATTCACGTCGGTTAAAAAATCGTCGTGAAAGGTCACTTTTAACAGCAGTTGTATAACTTTTTTCTAGTAGTGTTATTACTATGGTTAATATCTAATTTTGTCTTAAAAGTTTTTGTATAAGAGTTGTGGGTATCTAAAAATTACTCTTGGAGTAATATGTCCTCAAAAATACAAAAAAAATAAAATAAAGTCACTCTAACTATTAAAAAATTAACGTTGATTGCTAAAAAAATAATATTAATTGTTAAGAATTATAAGGACATGGAGTGACATTGTTCATTTTTAAATACTTTTTGAGGAATATTGATCAAATAAAAGCTTTCATATACCCATACCTTATACATAAAAACTTTTTGAACAAAATTGGACCTTATCTCTTTATTACTGGCTTAAATCTCATTCCCAAATGTATTTCATACAACATTTCATATTCTTACAATTAGCACGACTATTAGTCCTTTATTCTTTTAGTATTTCCTCTAACATCTGCATTATTCTTAAGAATAAAAAGAGAGAGTTTTTATTGATGGACAATTTGATTTGGTGTTACTTTTGCTGTTACAATAAAAAGAAGAAAATTTGAAAACTTTTATGAAATTATACAAGATAAAGTTAAAGCAAGAATAATTTCAATTGAAATTCTATTTATTCTTTATCTAAATATATTTGATCCATTATATATATATATATAATGATAAAACAAATGTTCATGATTTGATGAGAATGAATTATTAATGTGACCTTTATGAATAAAATAATGATTATATATAGTAAAGTTGAATGTGACGTGTTGTTAATTTAAAGAATATGTCATGTTCAAAATTTTCTGACACTTGCTTTGGTAGGGATCCACTGCACTTCGGCTTAATTCTGCTTAGGTTTGTTTAATTACCAGCCTTTGTTTTTTTATTTTTTAAAAAGTATAAAAGGAAAAAAAATCTATTCGTTATCACCCGATTAGTGTGATGAAAATAAGAAAATTAATTTTGTACAACTATATGTAGGAGCTAGTTCATATGATAAGGATATGTGATGGGTTATGTATAGGTAGAGGTTTCAAAAATTTACAAATCCTTTTAATGTGTCAAATAAAATAAGAAAAAAAAAGAAAATTGTTCTGATATGAATTTTTATTTTCATTTATTCAAAATATTTAAAGAAACAATCTTAATAAAAATTGTTGAATGGGATTTAGAAAAATATGAACTAGCTAGACTAGCAATTTCAACAACCAATCGAAGATTGGGTCAGCTAATTTCTCTCACAACATGACGAATTATAGTTTAAATCTCTATCAAGAGATACACTCATATTTAATACCTGATAATATTTTTGACATAATTATCTCTAATCGAAGTATGTCCGTACCTATAAAAAAAAGACCAATCTGAGAAAGATGCACATATGGCTTTTCAAAGATACCAACATAATATACATTGCAATTTCAGCCCCTTCTCCCCTTTCTCAAATTTGACATTGAAAAATAACTAATATGAAATACGATCAATTTTGTTACATTTAAGTTATTTTGGATGGAAAAATCACTTTAATAGAAATATTTCTATTTAGACTCAACAATACTTAAATATAATCCAATAATATTTGATATTATGTATTAGATAATTATATTGAATCCAAAACAAATTGAGTTATTGCATGCTTTGCACATAAAGTGTTTACGTTGCACACCAATTTGTTGGGACTTCTAGCTTTCAAATGTAAATAACTGTAATGGTGGATAGTAAAAGACCAAGAACAAGTCACACTTTCTTTAGATATAAGAAAACCAATTGATGTCCCTCATGAATAGCTTCATTTCATGAAATCTGGATAATGAGCTCAAGAGAAATGAATTTATAGAATTAATTACCCAATTATTATCTGTTTCGTTTTTATCAAATCCACCGTACCCTCAGTAGAATAGGGACTTATTTTATTAATAAACAAAATATATGGGTAAATGTAAGTAGTTTACACTTTATATAAAGTGGGGAATTCCTATAAGATCTTAAATAAAAAATTTAATTGTCAAAAAGTTTTAATTAGTATAAACTTATTGTCAATCCCTATATTGAAACTTATCATTATTAGCTCATGAATTGTCATTGTAAACTTTAAGTAATTAAATCCCTTATTTAGGATCACATGGTAATTCCCCTCATAGAAGGCACTACTGAAAAAAAAAAAATCTTTAACAGCAGTTAAAAGTGACATTTTACGGCATTTTTTGAGCGACGTGAATTCTACCGCCATTGTAAGTGTACCATTTAACAGCGATTTTAAATCCGCCGTTAAATGTCACCTTTAACGGCATTTTTTTTATTAACAACTGTTGTTAAATGTTTATATATTAACGGCGGTTATATTAAACACAGTCATTAATGTATCAATTCCCCGTACCGATAAATATATATTTTTTATTTTTTTAAACTTTACATGATGATTTTTGTTTTTCAAGGATTTCGTTTAATTTTTATTTTATGTCATCCTACATTTAGTATAATCAAGACAGATCAATTAATTTTAGGCATCAAAGTCTAAAGTCAGCAATCCTAAAATCTAAATGGTCATAAAATAATCCCAATTGGTAAGCTTTCAATGAATATTTATCTTTGTACATCATATATACAAGAAGAAAATGGTTGAATGATGAATCCTAAATAAGTTAAAAGCCTATTGAACAAATATTAACAAAAAATATACTTCATCACGTTTACAAAATAATAAGTAAATTTAAGAACAAAAAATATTAATCATGCAATTAATGAAGTAATCAAATGGATATTTATTACAAAAGAATAAGCTAATTTCTTACTTGTTTGCATCTACCCAAATTCTTTCACGATGATAATCTCTAACAGCATATTCGTCATCTTCTAAATCAAACTCTGTTGTTATAGGTCGAACAGTTGTGAAAGGTGGGATTTCGTCGAGGTTGAATCTTAAGTCACTGTCAACACTAATCGTTTGCCTTTTACTTTGGAGCACAATGGAAAGTTCTTTATTTGTTAGATCGATGACATAAAACACTTGAATTGCTTGACTTGCTAAGATGATTGGCTTATCTAGGTATCCAACTCTCTGAAAATTGACTGAAACAAATCTAAATTTCTCATCTACTTAGACAGCATTACTATTAATCCACTTATATTTAAAGACTAACACTTTAAACTTGGAGTAACTAACCTCCAAAATCTCTTCAATCACTCTATAATATGGCATGGACGCCAATGTTGTAAGGCCTTTTATCTTTTGAACTAGTGAAATGCATCGCTTCGATCACAACCATCATCCTACTGGTTTGCATTGTACTTTTATCATCTTGGGCTTTTGTGTAAAAAGAGTAGTTATTTATATTATATCCTTCCCAACACAATCTCAAAACGAGACCCTGTAGCTAGCATTTATATTATCTTAGAAGGATTGTTACCCTTTAAGATGTCTTGCTTGAGCCATTTAGCAAAAGACCTATTGTGCTCATTAGTTAGTTGGATATCGCTTTTTCTTGGGTTCATGTTCCTGAACATATTCTTGTGAGTATCCAAGTAGAGCAGATTTTCATCTTTATTGTTCAAAATATAAAGATGTGCTTGCATCATCAATTCGCGAGATATGCACTTCACTTTGGAACCCTAAGTTCCCTTGCTTTTTCTCCCCTGGTCATGCCGAGATTGATAAATTCCAATTGCCTTTACCTTAGCAAGATATAAGTTACAAAAGTCAACTGCATCCTCAGCTACATACCTCTTAACAATTGATGCCTCAAGTCGATAAGAACTTTTAGAATACCTTTTAAGAATTTTCATGTATATCTCAAACTGGTACATCCACCTCAAACACACAGGGATACAAAGTCTAATCTCATGTACCATGTAAGCAATCAAATGGACTATGATGTCAAAAAATGATAGAGGGAAGTGTATCTCCAACTGGGAGAGGATAACATAACCTTCGTTATTCAATTCATCCAACTCAGCATGGTCAATCACTTTGCAGCAAACAACATTGAAGAACATACAAAATCTAGTAATAATGCTCCTCACATAATCTTTCATAATGCCTTGAATAGCCACTAGTAGTAATTTTTGTATTAATATGTGTCAATCGTGGGACTTCATACCCATTATATTCAAATCTTGCATTAATATAAGCTTCCTAAAATTTGATGAATACCCTTGTGGCACCTTAATACCATGCAAACACTCACATATACTTATTCTTTTATATTTGGATAATGTGTGTACCGCTGCTACAAATAAACTCTCTTATTACTCTCTCTTTGTTGTAGATGTAGTAGTTCTCTTATTCCCATTTTAGATAAGTCTTGTCTAATATTGACCCCATCCTTACTCTTTCTACTATATACAGAAGCGTGCCAATAAGGCTGTCACACACATTTTTCTCTACATGCATAACATTTAAACTTTGTCTCACTTCAAGACTCTGCCAATATGGAAGATCAAAGAAGATTGATATCTTTTTCCATATATTCATTTCAAGTGCCTTCTTCTTATTACTTTTATACAAGGTAACATGAACTCCCTACAAACGTTGATATACTTCTTCTCCAGTTAAAAGAACATGAGCCATTTCATATTCCTGTGAGCTATTAAATGTCTTTTTCAATCTACGGTAATGGTGGTGTTGGCTAATAAACCTTATATGGGAAATGTAAGTTATCTTCCTTCCATGCTTAAGTTGCATTTAGTTAGTACCTTCTTTATATATAGGATATGCTTTATACCCCTTAAGACTATAGTCTGGCAAATTTCTATACGCTGGGAAGTCAGTTATCATGGTAAAGATCATGGCGTGAAGTTTAAAAATCTCTTGTTTGTATGCATCAAAGACATCAACACCGTCCTCCCACAGTTTCTTCAAATCATTAATCAAAGGTACCAAGTATATATCTATATTTTTACCCGACTGTTTTGGCCCCAAGATCATCAAAGACAACATGATGTACTTTCATTTTATACACAATGAGGGAGGCAAGTTGTAAATCACAAGGAGAACTGGCCAAGCGCTATGTGTGCTATTGAGATTACCATACTGATTAATTTCATCTGTACATAGCCCAAGGCAAAGATTTCTGGGCTCAGAACCAAATTTAAAAAATTTCTGATCTATTATCTTCTATTGAGGAGTATCAGCTGGGTGACGAAATTATCCATAATTTATTTTCCCATTGAAATACCATATCAAGTTTTTTGCATATGTGGCGTTAGCAAACAAATGCTTAAACCGTGGTATTATTGGAAGATATAACAACACCTTCGAAGGAGAGCTTTTGGTAATCTCATTACAATCATCACCGCCTTTCTTCATTTCGTATCTTGAAGTGCCACATTTAGGGCAATTATTCAGTCATTCATTCTCACAATATGCAGTCGTTAGGGTACGCATGTGTCTTCTTATATGATAAATCTATTGGACACAATATTTTCTTTGCCTGGTACATTGATTTTGGTAGTGTATTGCCTACAGGAAAGGCATCACTCAACAACTTGAGCAATTCTTTTAAACTAAAATCAGTCCAACTATTTTTTGATTTCAAATTCATAAATTGCAACACAAATTTTAATATTGTATACTCATCTTTACTCCCTGAGTACAATAGCGTCTTAGTATCACTAATTAAACTTTCACATATAGGAGAGAACTGTGGAAAGAACTCAGCTCTAATATCGAAACAAATCCGAAATTCTATAACCAAAGTCATCGTTCACAACTTCCTCACGCAAAGGAGTCCTCCTAATCTCACCGTAACACATCCAATTTGTATATCTTAAATTTATTCCATCACATATAAGACGCTCTCTTATATCAAGAATAAACAATTTGTTACAGTTGAAATAGTTGACACAGGGACAGAAGAACAACTCATCATTTTCTTTCAAAGTATTCCTCTCAACAAATTCAAAAAACTTTTTTACCTCATCTTCATATTCCTTAGTAGTTCTCCTGGCTTTCATCTAACTACGATCCATTATATCTTGAAATGTAAACAATCTCAAATGATAACCAAATCCATCAAATAGGAACTAATATTTTTATTAAGCCAGTTAGCAAACTAGAACTCCTAAAAAGGAAATCTTTAGTAAGATAAGATAGCCCACAATATATATTACAATTTATAACAAACAAATTAAAGAACAAAACTATTGACAAAAACATACATAGATTCAAAAAATATGAAAAACGTACATACAAACAAATAGGAACAAATGTAACCAACCAAAACTACAAAAATCATGTCTTTAACATAAGGACGATAACCCATAAGATGTATTATAGCTTATAAACAACAAACAATAAAAAAAAGAAAAAGATGAGAAAATAACAAAGTTAAATGATGACTTACAGCACTAAAGACATAGAAAGACAACGGAGAACGACATTATCGACAGTGATAGGCACCAAAAATAGGAGAAAAATGTCAGAAAATTACGTTCGTGTAAGTCGTCGTGGTTTGGCAGAGCAACAAAACACATACGACTGTGAAAAATTGAAACTGAAAATGTACTACGCACGATGCTTTTTGAAATTTTGCGAAAATTTTAACAACGATTTTCTAGAAAAACCGTAGTGACATTGCTGCTTCTACTTATAACGGTGATTTTTAAGAGAACCGCAGTTATAAATTATACTTTCATGCGTTTTTATTTAAAATCGCCGTGAAAAATGTTTTAAAAATAGATTTATTTACGAATATGCCATTGTTTTTTTAATAACGTTTTTTCTTTTAACCGTCGTGATAAGTATTTTTTTTAGTAGTAATGGAAGATAATTTTTGTATATTGTAGTAGGAGTAATGACCAGATCACATATAAAACAAGAAACAGACTCCCTCATTTTTGGTATGCATAAGAATGCAAGTCTCTCCCTCTAAAACAAAAATCTCTCCTCCTCCATCGATGTATTTGCTGTGTAACTCAACGGTTTCTGCACTGTGATTCTGTTTCACATGGAATATATTAGATTATTCTGTCGGATTCAAAAGGTGCGTTATTTCCTTCATCATACATAAAGATCCTTTTAATAATCAGGGATAGATCTCATCATGTGCTAGCTATTGCAAATGAGACCATCTACAAGATATATTCAAACAAGGTCCTCACATCAAAGCAGTGAGTTCAAATCTTGTCGTAGGATATTGTTGATAAACAATTTATACATACCTCTATAAACGTTTTTTGAATTTTGAGGTATACTATAACTTTAGTATGTCTTTGGAACCCAACTCATTTAATTTTTTTTTTACAAACAAAAAAATAGAGAAAAGCAATTAATAACCTATATATATACTCCTCTGGTCCTTAATATTAGAACTAACTGAGAAGTTGATTTTAGTCCTACATATAATATCTAAATTTATATATTTACCAATTTTCTTTCAAATTGCCCATATTTGATAATCCCTTAATAATAATCAAATAAGAGGGGGGAGTGTTAAGAAAGATAATTAGAGTATTTAAAAAAATGTCACATTAACTAATTTAATATAATAAAATTAATTAAATATGTCATATATTAAAGATTGGAGGTGTATATAATGTGGTAAAAATGGTATCCAATTTGGGTTCTTCTGTTTCTTTTTTTTTTTTTGGTTACAAAATTTTTGGAAAGGGGTTGGGTTCACCTACGATCCAAAGGCAGGGCGAAATCTTCCTTCCTCCTAGGCGATACCAATGTCGGGCAGCGAGTCGTCTATTACCCTCAGGCGTAAACCTAGGTACCCAGAAGTTAGGATGCCTCCCCAAGTGTCGCGATTGGAACCACAATAAAGTGATACTCCCCAGGGTTCGAACACTAATTAGGGTTCTTCTTCTTTTTTTTTAGTTTCCCACCCGATTCACCGGAGCTTTGCCCCGACTACATCCAGATTTGACCCGCGTCGCGCACCTGACTATGGTGGGTGAGTCTCCCAACAGGAATTTTTTGCATACGCTAAGACTCGAACTCGAGACTTCGCTTAAGTGATACCAAGCTGCTTATAACTCGGACTAACTCCCGTTAGTCCAATTAGGGTTCTTCTAAATATGTATGCTTTGCCCATTACCCATGGACCGCGTGCCCACAACTCCCTAATGAGTTGGACGAGCAGGCCTATGATGTCCTGACCCATATAACATGAAGAGAAGTGATGTATATCACTCAAACTAATTATATTACTTGAACCAAAAACAAGAAGGAGTTGGAACTTTTAAGTGAACATTCATCAAATTAAACTCCACACTTATTAAACTTCTCAAATTATAACCTCCCTGATCATCCAAAATGTATATTATAACTTTCCTATGGGCTCACTAATGACTAGTTTCATATGGAAATGAAGCTGAAAACCAGAGTTTGAACGCTACAGGGTTCTCTTTCATGGAACTGGACCTCATTGTTGCCATATAAAAGCTTTTAATTTCTTACTTCAAAATTGTGAAAACAGAGGGATATTGTATTGTATTTTAACCAACCTCTATTTGACAATGGAAGCTATTTAGAACTAAAGTTATTTGTAAGGTAGATCATGATGAAATTATTTTAACCAACTTAACCAAACATGGTGAAATTTTTTGGGATTAGGAGAAAAATAGTTGTCGCATGTAATAAGTTGAACTTATGTTTTCTATACTCAATAATAGAAAGTAAAGTTCTTGGATGATGCTAGCATGCCACCCAAAAAGAAAGATGAATAGTAATTTAAATGTTATTCTTAATAAATAATGAAAATTCCAACCATTGACATATGGACACAACACTTCATTATTCACTATGACGATTTATCTAAATATTGTTTCATTATATTAATTAAAAAAGAAAAGAGAAGAAGATGAGACTTGATGAAGGAGGAAGAGATGAGATGATGTTATTGCAATTCATCTTTAGTAGAAGGAGGTTTGCTAACCCTAAAGTGTTCATGGTATTTTGTTTTAGATGAGATGATAAGCTTCAATTAATCTGTGTTGGTAGATAATTGGTCCTTGATCTTCAGATTTCACCAAACTCATATTTGTACTACGCATCCATATTTTCTTTGATTATTTGAAAACATTATTCCTATTTAAGTTGTAATATCATTTTGTCGTTTTAGTAAAAGAAAATAGATGTGTGATGATTTCAACGAGACTTGAGGGGCGGCAAGATAGTTTACGTGGAAGGAAGGTATTGAAGAGGTGAAGGATGATATATGTCAAAGAAAAACGCGCTATTCATTCGCTCATTCATTCAAATTTTGCTTCCATCATTCCTTTTCCTTTTCTTTTGTCTTTCTTTTTCAGAAGTTTCAAACAAATTTGACTGGCACGCGTCACAACGTGGCAAGCTATTTGCCCACAAACCCATCAGTCGTTATTGCCTCTGACGAGGAATGAAAGCCACTTTCTGTCTTACAAACCAGTATTAATCTGGATCAGCTCATACTAGTACTCATATAAGCAGCAACCCTACTATGTATGTATACTGCTGTTCCGTTCTTAAATGATCGAATATGTGATTTTTAATTAAATTAGAATAAGTTCTACTAGTTGATTTGATTAGTTTATGTCACCTTCATTGTGTGTGTGTGTGTGTTTGGATGAATTTTTAGAAAAAAGTTTATAGAAATTTTTTTTTTTGGACAGCTTATAAAAAATGCTTTTAAATAAGAGTTTATAGAAAAAAAAAGTGATTCTGAATAAATAAGTGTTTAGATAGTTATTTTTAAAATGACTTTTTGTATTGATAAATTACTAAAAATGATATGATTTTATTAAAAAGAAGAGAAACGAGAGAGAGTGGAGAAAAGAGAAGAGAGAGGTAGAGAAGAAAGAGGAGAGAGGGTGGAGAAAAGAGAGGAGAGAGAGTAGAGAAGAGAGATGAGAGAGGAGAGAGGGTATAAGAAAAAGTAAGAATAAAATAATAATTGGATATTTTATAAGCTCTTTTACTATTCTAAAAACTAATTTCAGTAGCTTATTCAAAATCATGGTATAGCCCAAAAATACTTATAAATAAATATGACTGTTTGTTTTAAAATTTTCTCAAACCAAGATTTTGTCCAAAAGAACTTCTAAAACTATGGTTTGGTACCTATTTATATTTATTATGACAACTTCTTATTTTAGTTATGTAAAATAATACTTCTTCTTTTCTAAATATAAAAATTAATTAGAGGATTAATCCTGATCTTGAATATAAGACTCAAATTTATTTTATCTTTAATATTTATTATTTTTAAATAATTTTTTTAATTTATAAATTAATATATAATAAGAAAAGCGTCCACGTAAATTGAGCTAGAGAATTTCACTTCCATGTAATCACTACTTCCATTATGTTCTAATACTGTGTACAACACAAATTTGCACAATAAAATTATACTAATCTATCCACTGTTCTGAGGTGATATTTATTGGCATCAACCTAACCTTTAGAATTAATTCATAAATTAAGTGCAAATAACAATTAAGGATAAAAAAAATAAAATATATATTCCTTAATAATGCTAAATATAAAAAATCTTAATCCTCTATTATCTTATATCCCAATATTATATATTTTAAAAAAATTATATTATATTTATTATAATTAAATAATTTATTTAACTTTAATAGACTAATAAAGTTAGAGATGAGGCTTTTTTTTTTTTTTGGTTGCCCACCCGGTTCACCGGAGCTTTGTCCCGACTACATCCGGATCCGACCCGCGTCGCGCACCTAGCTATGGTGGGTGAGTTTCCCAACGGGGATTTTCTGTATTCGCTAAGGCTCGAACTCGAGACCTCGTTTAAGCGATACCGAGCCGCTTACCACTCGGACCAACCCCGTTGGTGTTAGAGATGAGGCTATTTGTCGAGCTAGTGACATGGGTTTCCTAAAAGCCCGTGATTTGAGCTCCAATGGTGTTAGAGATCTACAAGCCTGAGGAATCAGAAATCCAAGATTGTAAAAAGTTACAAGATTCGTATTCCATAAAGAGCTTCTTCTCACAAGATGACCTTTAATTTGGAATTAAGATGAAGAGCAAGGGCACAAAATCCTACACCTTTAGAGTTAACCTTAGTTGAAGGCTCGAGGGCAGCATCCGAGAGTTCTAGTTAGAAAATGCTCTTCCGATATATGTGACATTTGTCTCGAAGCACAAACGAATTTTGAGGTTTTGCAAAATGCACTAGGAGTGTTCATAATGTCTGGTCCTGTTTATACATCATTCATAGTGAAAATGAAAACAATAATGGCATGTTTCAAAAAAAAAAAAACAAGCGAGAAAGTGAAAATGAAAAAACCTATTTTTCTTATTTGGTATAATAAAAGCTACTTTCAATTCTAATATTTTGAGCTATTTCAATTTAATAAAAAAATTGAAAAATGAAATAGGAGAAGTGGAAATAAAATATTTTAGACTATTTTACCTCAAATTATAAAATTCTTAAATAACTTTAACCATTCTCAAGTTATAAAAAAATATTTTAAACAATTTTATCCCAAATTATAAAATTCTTAGACAACTTTAAACATTCTCAAGTTATAAAAAAAATATTTTAGACCATTTTATTCCAAGTTATAAATAAATTTACATTAATTCTATACTTATTTTTAAACTATCAAATAAATTTTTAAAATTTATTTTCAGCCTAATTTTATTTTTACTTTTACTTCCATTTTTATAAAAAAAAAAAAAACTCCCCCATCCCACCAATCCTACCATAAAGACATATTTGGTAGCATGAAAATGGAGGTAGAAGTGAAAAAATAGAAATAGAATCAATCATTTCTCTTATTTAATATAATAGAAATCTTTTCTACTTCTAATATTTTAAGTCATTTTAGTTCAATCAAAAAAGTTATGAAATGAGATAGAAGTAGAAGTAAAATAT
The DNA here is from genome assembly GCA_037074615.1 of Leucaena leucocephala. NCBI lineage: Eukaryota > Viridiplantae > Streptophyta > Magnoliopsida > Fabales > Fabaceae > Leucaena > Leucaena leucocephala. Next base: position 6,692,613 of record CM073549.1, read on the forward strand.
TTTAAATAATTTTACCCTAAATTATAAAATTCTTAGACAACTTTAATCCTTCCCAAGTTATATAAAAAAAATATTTTAGACTATTTTATCTCAAATTATAAAAAAAAAATATATATAAATTCTATACTTATTTTTAACTTACCAAACAAATTTTTAAAACTCATTTTTAACTTAATTTTATTTTTATTTCTATTTCCACTTTTATTTCTATAAAAAAACACTTTTATCCTACCGAACAGTAAACATACGTCCCAAACTTTAACTATTGTCCAACTTCTCTAGTTTGTCATGCAAGCTCCATTTGAAAAATCCACTTGTCAGGCAAATAATAACCAAAGGATCTTTTTTAGGCAGCAAACAACTAGTTTAGAACCACATTAGACCCTTAGGGTTTGTTTGTGTCTGTTTTATGTTTTTAGAATACTTTTATAAAATTGTTTTCAAACAAGTTTTGAAAATAAATAGGAAAAAAAAACTATTTGGATAATCCGAAATAAATAGTCATCTGTATTTTACGTACTGAACTCAAATCATCCTGCTTAAATAGAATCTAGACCCTTCCACTAAGATCAATATCTATTAATTAATAACAACTATTTTGATTGCATGTGTTGTGAAGTTAATATTCAGGTTCTCACCTCAAAACAGGAGAAATACTATTATGATGCATTATAGAGCCAGTAAGACGGTGTCACTACATATAATCAGAAAATTATCAAATTAAAACTACCACTATAACAACCTAAGGATCAAAGAAAAATTAAAGGAAAGCGTGGAAAAAGCTGATAATAGAAATTACTGTTCCACCAAAGAGACATAATCTAAGAACCTTCCCCCTTTTCCTTTGGTCTAACGAAGTAAAGTGACTTAGAGCCACTTCGAAAATAGATGCACCATCCAGAAAGTACACCTGAAAATATCATCATAATTAGAGGAAATTTAGCAATAAGAACAATAAAGCATCATCTGATTTGCCAAATAACAATCCAAAAGCTTTTTATACTCATAGTATCAATACAGGTTAGGAAGGGAACTAATTACCTGTCTAATGACGACTGAAGAGCATGTAATAACAAATTCTAATATAGGAAATGACAACAACTTTATACTGCTCACTTGTCATTGAGCTTTTTTGGTGATTAAAACCCCATGGTCATTACCCCAAGTTAATATGCCAAAATATGAAAGTGGACAGAGATGACACACAATATTAATACTTTCAAAAATTTGTTGCTAGTTAGATGAAAAGGAAGTAACTTCTCTCCAATCCACCAATGTAACAAAATTCTCTTGCTATCTCTTTACAATCTCCTCTCAACCTTGGAAGTAAGAAATGATATCTACAACCTTGAAACTTTGTACCAGATTTTCTTTGAAAGCTATCATTCACCTTAATTAAATTATCTACAAGTCACATAATGCACAGCAATTCTTTTTGACAGAATACACTGCTCAAATTCTCATGTCCAAATCAAAACAATCCTGTTTGAGTACTCTAAAAGGAACATTAATTTTTGACAGAATACACTGTTTAACATAAGAAATTGGTCAAGACTTACAGGCAAACTATTGAGAAGGGCTAGAGCTAGAGAGGCACGGAATGTCCATATCAGAAACCTTTCCAGTAAATTTGGGAAATATGCAATAGAGATTAGGTTCCAGCGAGGCTGATATGATGTTAACTGAATCGAATGTGCCATTAAAATGACATCACCAACAAATATGAAAGTGCCACCACAATCAGTTTCCTTATTGTTAGATTTCTCGGAAACTGGAAACTTGTTTCTTGGAAGAGACAAACATTCATGAGAAGGTCTTGAATATGTGATCTCAACCCATACCAATCCAGGCTCCTGAACTGGAGCTAAACAAAACTCATCCTGTGAACACCATCAATACAAAATTTCGATAAGTACTTCGTTATGTATCATCATGTTCTAAGCACATAGTATGTGAGGGCAAGAGAATGGGCACAAATTAGAAAGGCTAATAAATAAACAATTCTCTACCTTGGAACATGTGCAGCCAGTCCCATTTGTTGTAGGAGATACCCACTCACCACATTTTCTAAGTTTGACAACATCAACGGCATTTAAGCAGTAAAACAACCAACCTCTGTTTAAGAGATCTTCACTCTGGCCATCATTTGATGTAGAAGTGGGGCATAAAACTTTTACAAAAGCAGTAAGTTCATTGGGACAAGTATATTGGTTTTCTGCAAATTTAATAAATTTGCTTTCTTCCATCACAAGACTATGTACGCAGTAACCCTTTGTTCCATGGACTGCCCCAAAGTCACCTATGTGCTGGGAAAAATTTACGTTATTGAGTTTCATATTATAAGTCAAAGTATTAACCTGCACCCAGTCTTGTGCATTGTGAATGGGCACATTATCCACTGAATGAATAACATCGCTAGGAGCTAAATAACCAGATAAAGGTGATGTTGGAGGAAAATGCAAAACCTATATCACACATGGCACAGAAATATATGCAATAAGTCAGCAGAGTAAGTGTAGATAAAGAATAAGACATATACATTGAATGAAGAAAATTACCATGGGACCATGACCATGCGTGTAAAAGGGAAGCAAGATCAGGGGAAGGAGGAACAACGACAGCCCACAAGCTGCACAACACTAAAGTAAAAGGGTTTAAGCTAGAAATATAATAAGCAGTCTAGCTTATTCACATATCTAATCCTCAAAAATTATTACACACAACTTACAACTGCATTGTGCCAAATGCCAGCGGAATATACGCGGAGGGCATTCAAATTTGGTAATGTTTCCAGTGCTTCATTATCAAAGGCAACCAGTGCACCAGGAAAAAGAACAGCAATGAAGATGGCAATGTACTCTATTTGTATTCCCTCGCTGCTACAATAGCATAAGCATGAGAATCAAGCCTTTGACCTTGATAAAAAGATCAAATATGAGGTTATCGACATCTAAAAACTAATCAGTTCGTAATAGATGCTATACAAAGCTATGAGAAGATAAACACAAATGTCACTGGCCAGAGACAACTTAATTGAGTAACTCGAATGCATGTGAAATCATTCAAAATCTTGTTTACTTTTGGTGGAGTTGGAGAGAAAAGAAACAAAACCAGAAAAGAAAAGAGAAGAAAAACACCATAACACTAACGCAACAAGAAACATTATTCAGTAAAAGTAAAGGCAAAAGTCTCAACTAGATATACCAAAATAATCTCACTTAACAGCAAACTAGAGGCTCGGCATGCCCTCCTCAAATTTTCCTCTTCGTAATGAACATGTACGAGGAAAAGGTGGAGTGGCAACTATCAAGTAGAAAATAGTAGAAAATTGTTTGAGGTGATTTAGATATGTACAAAAAAAAGGCCATTGGATGCGCTAATAAAGAGGGTAGATCAAGCAGTATGGAGTCCTCTAAAAAAAGGTAGAGGAAGACTGGAGATAATATTCAATGAAGTTATTGAGCTTTTAGTTAACAATCTATCTAAAGATTTAGTTGTTGATAGAGCACAATAGTGCCATGCGATCTATTTAGCCTAATGGAATAAGGTTTGTTTTTGTTGTGTTGTTGTTTACTTTTTAACACAAAAATGATAATTTTATATTTTAAAAATATTAATAAAATGGTGGGAATTTATTCACTTTCTATCATACTCTTATATCAACAACTACATTATTTCTTTTTATACTTTATTATATGCTTTTGGAACTAAAGGCCAGAACCAAAACCATATATATTAACATGTAGATACTGTATAAAATAACCACATGCATCCCAGGTTGGCTGAATTGTCGCCTCAGTTTCACTGTAAACAGAATTTCAGATGATTCTAAAATCATTAGATTTTACAATTTGCTGGTGCTGTTGAACCTACAAACCTTAGTACTGATTACAAAGGCAAAGATTAGGCATTTGACAAAGAGGATGGAAACAAACCTTTTCCCAGCCTCTGAACCAATTAATCCCCAACTGACCTAAGACAAATTATTCATAAATAAACTAAAAATTCTACAAGAGTGAGTTTACAAAAAAAATAAAGAATAGACACAAGTGAAAGCTTGGGGAAACGAATATTCTGCACCTCAACCTCCTCCCAGAACCATACGTAAAATCAAATCCAACTTCCAAATAAAGAAAGAAAGAAAGAAAGAAAGAAAAGGAAAAGAAATTGCAGTCTAGAAGAAACATATGCCTAAAAAATAAACATAGGGACCCAAATGAGAAGTAATAATTGTTGCTTTGGCATCTCAACTGATTTGATCTAAGGCTAAACCATATAGATTATTCCACTCAATGCCACAAAAGTGTCACTTAGAGGAAAATGCATGACTTTTTAGAGTGTTACAGCCCCCCAAATTACATCCCTTCAGATTTAAAACGCAGAAGCAGCCTTCAGGTGTGCTTCTGCATTTTGAACCTCGTAAGGTGTGCTTGGGGACTCAAAATGGAAATTGCAATATTGCAATTATAAAAATAGGTAAGCCAAAATGTTCAACTACTCAATTTTAGTAAAAAAGAGTTGAGCAAAAACACTGACCTAGCAGCAGAAACTGCATGACCAAGTTCATGTACCACAACTGATATGATGGAAGAGATGCATATATACCCAACGTCAGACAGTGTTAAGCTTAAACCAGGGCGCTGCATACAAGAAATAAGTACCAGCTTGAAAATAATATATTATTCAAATTTTCCATTTGTTATTTTTCCATCATTATATTCTTGGTTTTGTAATTCCGTCCTAATAAAAATAACTAAATTCTAAACTTGCAACTGAAATAAATAGTTGCCAACCAAAGAGGGGAATCCAAAGAACAGGGCACGTGTGAGGCTTCCAAGTGTATTGTTGCCATTACAAAGATGCAATACTCTGGCCAATTCCAAAATGAGAATCTGGAAAAGTGCAGTATTGGACATTAAACAAGTAAAAGACGTAAGAGAACAAAGGCAAAAGAGAAATTCAAGAAAAAAAAAATGGGCGCAAGTGTATACCAGAGTAACTCCAAGCAATGCAGATAGGGCAAAACCAACCCCAACTGAAAACCATACTTTCAAAAACCTGTTGAGATTATGAAGTGAATAAGAGAATACAATTTTAAAAAACATCAGGTTTAAATAATTAACAGAAAAATAATAACAACAGAAGATACTACTTGGAGTGTCTCCGACCAAAATAGAAGAGGGGTTTGTTAAGGGCAGCTATTTTGAAGTCACAATACCTGCATTAGATATAGATATATGTCATAGACTATTTGATCCCAAAATCTCAAAATTTCAAGAAAGGACAATATAAATGTCTAATTAGTCCTCTCACATGAAAGTCTCTGGGCTTTCACATGTCAACAAAGCACAAAGGCTTCATAGCATGTACTAGAACTAAATTGAATTCGGAAGGGTTGGAGTGGCAAGAATAAAAAACAACACTGCTGCAGTCTTCTAGGTTGAAAAAACTCTATCTGATACCATGGTAAGCACCGATTCATCCATAAAAGCTTAGTTTTTCTTTTCTATTTATAGAGACCCTTGAACTGTTAGGACAAAAGCTCCAGAAGGGTTTCGATTTACTCATCTAATACTAGACAACACATTGGGACAACACTAACAAGAAAATATAGATAGATAAAGACCTTAATGGAAATGAAATGGACAGAACAGACCATTACCAACAGGAAATTGTTTTAGAAAGATTAGTAGAGGCAGAAGCATGTATTGGTAAAGGTGTCTGTGTCTGTCTCAAGTCTCTTCGAATCACAAACCTCCTCATTCGCCTCCCTTCAATTTCCATGTTACCACAATTCCAACACTACATATAAAAAGACAAGAAAGATTCATAATAGTTTATTATGACCAAAGTTTTATATTTTAAGTGAATGGAAATAATAAAGAAAATAGCAAGAACCAAGTTTCAAACAAATGCTCCACCAATCCTAAATAAAAGTAACAGTGCAATACAGAGGCAATGAATCATAGACAGCCAGAACCACTATATATAAACTGCAAATCAAGTTTCAAACTAGTATAACATGACTAAAGTTATAATTGAATTCAAGGATAATAATTAAAGAACAAACAAGAACCAAGTTTCAATATAGTTCTCTGCAAATCACATGTACAAACTGTAACCCGATTTAGGGGAACTTAGCTATAGGTAGCAACAAACACTAGGACTTGATAATTCACTTCAAGCATCATATAAAGGATTCTAATAGGTTGAAAGATTCAGACTTTCACTTTTGAGTTGAAAGCTTTAGAGCTCATTCACTTATGGCTTCAGTCTGTGCTATTTGGCTTTGAAGGCAAACGGTTTGAAAGACTTTCAGGTCCGTTCTGTCGCAACTTTAGACGAATTCCATGCTTCAAGCAAAAGGGAATTACTTACTATTTTATGAAGTTCTTTCTAACTCGAAGGACCATTAATTTAGTTAGAAAACATTCAGATGTCCCACAAATAAACGGATTGTTTTTGAAAAAAAAAAAATCAATAGACTCGTTTCGTGCATTCTGCTCTGCCTCCGCTTGTAATTTTCCCATATCTCATAAACATAGAACCATTAAGGAAAAGCATCAGCGGTGCATTTTCGGCCAAACAAATTGAGAAGCCGATGTAAATTTAAAGTAAAAGTCAGTGAAAGAAATTGATAAGAAAGAAAAAATTGGAGGATACAGCTTTGCTCAGAAAGGAACATGCGTCATCAAACCCACGTAGGAACAAATCAATATGCAGTAGTGGACAACGAACTGAGAGAACTAACCTCACTTGAACTTCAACAGGAACGAGCGAGAACGAGCACCGCACGAACACATCGAAAAAGTGAAGAGTGACTAGAAGGTTTTTTGTGTATTAAAGCTGGAAAATTTGTGTTTGAATCAGAAAGTAGATTTTAAATAAAATTAATTTATAATTATGATTTTGAAAATACATTTCCTTATAATTAATTTATAAATTTAACTTTTGGTATAATTGAAAAGCCGAAATTAATTATGAACTTAAAATTATAGTTATGAGTTATCTCATAAGTTATCAAACAACCCATATATATATGTCAAAATCATCAATTATGAATAAAAACTATGGTTATCTCATAAGATTATGTCACCTGCTTTTTATTATACTTTCCTTAAAAATTATCCAAACAACCTATCTTACTTAAATTAATTATGCTTATAAATCAATTTTATAAGTTATTTTTTATCCAAAGTCATTAATTCATCCAAATACACCCAAACACACATGGGACTGTTTATAATAAAACATGGTTGATGATCTCATAATTGTCATAATTGATTTCAATCAAAATACAAGTGTTTGGTTAAGGTCTCATAATTGATTTAATCAAAGTATAAAGTGGTGGAGAAGAATCGTGATTTATGTATTGCCTTGATGAGAGTAATATCAAGATGAAATTGGAAACAAGTTGTATATGAATTGAATCATAGATATCCACCATTTATAACGGCTGTAACTAGACATTAAACTCTTCTCGAAAGACATCGTTAGGATTGTGGTTGACGAGTTCTAGTTTATATACCTAAACTAAAATCAACATACTCTGAGGCATTGTTTGGTTTGAGGTTGGAGTGGAAGAAAAGGTAGGGGAGAGAAAATGTAAGTGTGTTTGGTTGAAAAAAATAGAAGGGGAAAGTTTAAGTTTTTATTTTTGTTACAGGGATGTTTAAAATTTTGTCTTTTTGTGTTCCCTTCCCTCAATCCTTTAAATTGGGGTTTTTTTGGAAGGGTAAGCAATTTTTGTTCTTCTAATGTTACCTCTCATGACTTAAAACTATTTTTTCTGTTGCATATCACAGTTAACACTACTTTTTTTTTTAGCTACTGTTACGTAAAATAGTTGTACTACATATATATTTCGGATTACTTTCTAGATTAGGAATATTCTTTTTTACGTGTAAACTTGTATAAAATTAATACAAATATATATATTAAAGTAAGTATATTGGCAAAAAATAGTATGTATATATTATAAAGATATTTATATGTTTTATAATTATAAAACTTATGACATAATGTTAACATTTTTTTCATATTTTTTAATTTTATAAGATATTAAAAAATATATTAAAATTAATGGGATAATATGCTAAAATTAATAAAATCATGCTTTGAAGTACATATAAAACTATTTTTATCATATATCAATGATGTAATAGGTTTTTTAATATTTATATTTTAAAAAATAATAATTCTGATATAAATATTATAAACGAATATAGAAAAAAATTTAAATAAAAAGATAAGTATATATTTATTAACTTTTAATTAGCTTTTATCACTTTCCTTTCTAGACTAAATAAGAAATCTCCTCTCCCTTACCCTACTCTCTAACCAAGTAAAATTTATAATCTTACATATTCTTCCCTACATTCTCCTCCTTCGGTTAAACCAAACAAAGGCTAAAGCCTAAAGAGAAGCATCGTAATGTGTAATATGACTAATATCCATACTGCATGTGCTTTATATGATTGATTGCAATAAGGGAAGCGAGTGGAACTACTATGCGAGTCCTAAAGAGGAGAAAATCCTTTCAAAATGCCATCAAAAAACAATATCATAAAATTTATTGGTTAGAAATAATTAAATCAAGAGGGATTAGACATACTATGAATAATATTTATTAGTTAATCTAGGACAATCAATGCAACAAGTGAATGTAATATGAAACATTATACTTTTACTCTCTCAGAGTATAGAATATGTATTCAAAAGTGATTTTGATTAGTGGAGATATTATTTTAGCCTAAAATTTAACATTTTATCATTTAATGTTCGAGTAGTATTCATTGTTCATTTTTTATATTAACAGTCAAACTTTAAAAAATCATAATTAATTCTAAAAAAATTATATAAAAATACTCAAAATTCCTACTTGAAACTCTTTCATAACTTTTTATAGACAAAATATAAATATAAACATTTACTTGACCATTCAATACAATTAATTCATTACTTTTCACTGTTTATTTAGTCATCCTTAAACTTTCCTTCAATTTTAAAAATTTATTTATCTTAATGTACACATTCAATACAAGCGTGCTACCTATAGATTTAAAACTTAGGATATTTATTATATACTCACTAAATTTTGTGGTCAAATTTACTCATTTACTAGGTCAAAGTGGAACTTGAACATAACTACAAGACCCACTTTTTTACCTTTCCAAATTCTTTCATTAATTCTTTTTAATTATTCTAACATGTTTAATCCTTCATCTTGACTTCTCATATATTCATTTCCATCACGTGAACATACCATAATTATTTCATTTCATCAATTGGCATATTATATAATAACTACATAATTGGAAAAACAAATGTCACATGCTAGAACATGAAAGTGTCAACTTTCCTTCTTCTATTCTTTAGTTCTTCTTCATACATACCTCCACCATCATATTTGACTTATTATGGTTAGTAAAAAAGGTGAGATTGTGGAAAATTTCAGTAACAAACAATTACCATTTAAGCAATCAAATTATATTTCCATCTTTAAATTTATAAACATATAGCATTGCCAAAGATCTCAATAACATGTTCACATAAGTATAGAATTGTCATCCACTGCCATAATACAATTCAATAAAAATAAAAGCATTCAACATGTTCAAACTTAAAAAACTATTCAACTCATGAAAAGCTAAGAAACATAATTTAAATACAAGAATAAGTAAATTGTTATCTTTGAGTTTTTTTTTGGTTACAATCTTTGAGCTTTAACTATCTCTTTCTTTCTTTATTTTTCTTTTTTTCTGTACTTAGATATTCATTGTCCAATATTTCTCTCTTTTTGGTGATATTCATTGTCCAATATTTCTTTCTCTTTTTTGTGGGCTCGGGCAAATATTAATTCCTATACAATTATTTATGTATGGTAGCAGATTAATACACACTCTTTCTTTGGTGCTTTAATTCCATAATCCATCTCATGACAGCAGCAAAATCATCTACTAAACCTTAAAAAAAATATCCTAACAGCAGCACACAACACGATTAAACCAGCTACTGAACTTTTCCTCTTCTTCTCGTCACTGTACTGCTCACGGCGACAGAGACAGCAAACTCAGATACACCAAAACAATCTACCCAACTCATGCCATCAGTATAAAACTTCAGTAGAGCTTCGTTGTATTTTCCTTTTTAGTTTTAATGTCAGGAAATATCAAAATTACAAAACACCGCAACCTAAAAAACATAAAACTTAAAGCTTCCAAAACCAGAATGAAAGCTCAAACCAGTGGCCATTTTTCCCGACGGCAGCCTCATGTTTTTCGAAAGCTACAGTGCAACACATCCCCAAAACTCGCAGATCGAAAACCATAGGTGGGAGGACGTTGAGGAGACTTACCTTGGTCGACATCTACTCTGACGTACACTCTCCGACCTCTCCTCCGACGCCGACACCGACGACTACCTCCATCGCTGCACTCTGTCGCGTCTCTCTCTCGCTAGCTCACCGTCGCTCTTCGTCTCTGTCTCTCTCCCTCTCTCGCCGTCGCTGCCTTGCTCCTCTTCTCACTCTCTCCCTCCCTCTCTGCCTCCGCTTTCTGTCGCTGCCCCGTTCTATCTCTCTTGTCTTTCTGTCTTGTGTCTTGCCCGACTTGGTGGGCAAGAAAAGTTGGGGTGAGCTGCAGAGGGGACACGTGTGAGGGAGAGAATAATAAGATACCCATGTAGCATTCAGTCTTACATATTTCCACTTCCCTTTTTTTAAGTATTCAAAAATTTCTAAAAAATAATATTTAAAATAGAATATAAATTTGTAGCTTTTTTAACTTATAAAATAATTTTTTTAAAACTTTTGAGCCTTTAATTTTTAAAAATAATTATTAAATCATTTATATTATTTTAAAAATAAATTATTTTATAATTTTTTAAGTCCTAAAATATTTATTTTATGATTTTTTTAATTTTTTAAACTCTAAAATATTTTTTAATGATTATTTTTTTCTTTATTATTTTTTTAAAGTTTTAATTTTAAAATTTTTAATTTTAAAAAATTATTATTGACTTCAATAATATTTTATAATTTTTTTATCAAAATTTGGGTACATATCATGATGGATGTCTTGTGGTACATAAGCATCCAAACAAGAACATTGTGCCCACGCAATCACAATAGAGCACCAAGTATGAAACAAGGGAAACATGTGCTGATCGTACAATGGTAGTACCTTTGTTGAAATTTGTACCCCGCCCTTACGGCCAATGCATTTAAGCCAATTGGCTAAACTAAATAATACTTCCCTTTATATTTAATATCTTTTTATATTTAATATAAAATTTATTTCACTAATTTAATTTAATTAATAATTTTTTTAATATATTATATTTTTTAAAAATATTCTGATTAATTTTTTAATTATTTTCTTATTCCTTAATTGATTATTATTAAAGAAATATTAATAGGAATAATTTAAAAAAATAATAAATATAAAAAATAAATCTTATATTTAAGAATAATATTAACTTCTATATTAAGTATCAAATGAGTATTAAATTATAAATAATTAATTTAATATTTAATCAAATTAGTTTTGACTAAGTAAAAAGATCAAATTTGTATTGATTTTATATAAATCTATAATATCTTATTTAATTCAATTATCGTAAATGGTCTCGAGATTTTCGTTATGTTAATCATAGGACTATATTTATATTAAATTCTTTATATATATTATATCAAGTTATCTAATCACATTTTGTTATGTGTATTATTTTTTCATGTGGCTTTAAATTAAGTGAAGATTTTAAAACCAATAAAACACATAGCAATATCACATTGAAAAATTTACAAAATATATTTAAATAACTTGATCTAAGTTTTTCTTTAATCATAGGAGAGGTCACCATGAGACAAAACACAGAGTGAAACATTATCTTCTCTCTTCTCTCTTGTCAGATATATTTGCAGTGCCCAGAATATAATAAGTTTTAGTAATCATCAGTTTAGTATTAGTGCACCCGATAGATCACTTTGAAGTCTAAAGATTTATCTCTCCCCTATTATTTCCACTTATTTTAAGATGCATTTTGCAAGAGAACAACATTAGCAATTACAAGAATTGTTTCTATTATAATACTGGAATCATGTACTCTTTGCAATTATAATAATTGCTTCAACTAAAAGAATCTGTGTTTTTTTTAATACCTGAACTACTTCTACCCTTTTTCACTTTCCATCCTATCATATTCTAACACCTAGGAGTAGCATTGACTTTGTAGATGTTTGTTGGGTAAATTGCTAAAATAGATAATAAGTCTTCATAACTTAGACAAAACATGGAGATTAGATTATTTTATTTTTTTATCACTCTATCCATTTCATCATTTGCATTTGCATTTCTTTTCTTGTGGGTACTTTTTAACAGACTTGGGACTTAGTGCTATTTAGATAGATTTTTAGAAAAATATTTGTAGAAAAAAAGAACTTTTGGATATCTTTTAAAAAAAGCTTCTAGAAAAAAATTTATAAAAAAAAGTGATTCTGAATAAATGAGTGTCTAGATGATTATTATCAGAAAGATTTTTATGATTGGTAAATTATTAAAAAAATATGAGATAAAAAAATAATTACAATTCACTATACCATCTACTATTTATTTATCTTCTTTCCTCTTCTTTTCTGTTGAACACCGGTGCACGAAGAAGATGAAGACAGAGGCTTCTTCTACTAGCACATCGTCATCCCACCGACACTGCTCTAGTCACGAGATCTGACGAAGACCATGAGAAGAAGAAGACGCGAAAGGAGAGATATGAGATAGGAGAGAAGACTGGGGGATGAAAGAGAGGAGAGAGGATGGACCACCACCAGCGACTCCTCTGTAGGTCATCGGCTGCGAGAGAAGAGGGAGGAGAGAATGTGAAAAAAAATAGGAGTAAAATAGTTATTGGATTGTCCATAAATTTTTTTACTATTATAGAAGCTATTCATAACCATGGTTTTAAATCATAATTTGGTCCATAAGTTCTTTTGGACAAATATAACTATTTGTTTTGAAATTTATCTAAATTTAAATTTAACCTAGAAATCTTTTTAAAACTTTGGTTTCAACTGAAACCAAACACACACTTAATATGTGTCAAAACATTATAACTTTAATTTGATAATGAATAACAATTTCTAAACCAAAAAATATGCAAATAGACAATAAACTTTAAATTATAATTGATTTTTTATTCAATGAATGAGCAAAATACATGCTAATTAAGGAGTACATGTTGGTGCATTTCCAAAAACTTGGGGCTTAATTTTGTTACAAGTAGCAATGTTAGAAGATGATGTGAACAGGGCTTTTTCACAAGTGATCCTTGCTCAGTAATTAGCAAGCCAATGCAAAGATCTAAAAAAAATAAGATCAAAGACCTATCTTATTTGTCTTGATGCATGCATCCTTAAAAATTTCATCTTCGCCCTTAACTTGGTTGGTGACCGTTACTTGTACCTAAAGCATCCAAGAACATTTTTAGCAGGGAATGTTTGTAACCACCTCAATTCAATTATACAGAATCATATTTTCATTTTATTAAGAAAGAGGGAGAGTGAGAGGAAGGGGGAAGAGAGATTTTCATTCTCAATTACCTGATTTTTTTTTAGTAAAGAAAAGTTAGGTAAGTTCGGCACCGATTCTCCACTAAGATCAAAGCACGGTCGTTGACTCAAAGAGCACTAATGAGATCACCTACTAAAAGAACCCTCATAATAGCAGAAAGAATCGAACTTATATCCTTATGGGATATAAGTTTATTTCTTACTATTTGTACTAACTCTTATTGACTCAATTACCTAATTTGTTGCATCATTCAGGTCTTGGACATGCCTTGCCTATATTCATGTGAGATTCATGGATTGAATAATAGATCGGCTCCTAAGCCCATCTAAAAAAATGAGACAGCTATAAGTTTAAGATTGACCATTGGATTCATTTGATAAGAATTCTTTTTTATATATATACTACTATGATCTTATTTATAAATAAATTACTTCCAATATACAATTTGCTCAGATAAAAAAAAACTTAAATTTTATTAACCCTGTCTTAAAATTCAACAACTTTCACCTTTTATCCCTATTTAATATACATTATACCCATGAGAATAAAGTCAACATAATATAAATTTTGATCCTAAATATAAGACCTTGATCCAATTTATATATCATATTTATTATTATTTTTAAACTAATTTATTTAATTTATAAACTAATATATAATATAATGTTATATAAGAGTATTTTAGAGAAATAATATCACATACGTTATAATTATGTATTTTATTTAGCTTTACTAATATACCTAAATTACATAAATAGCTCTACATTAAGGACTGTGGAAACATTTAACATGGAAGCACTACCTTCTTTACTTGCATGTATGCAAAATATAATACTAATACTCCCTCCCGTTTCTATTTTATAAAATACAAATAACTGAATAATTTTGTTCTAAAATTAGTTAAAATTAGAAACAATAAAATTGTAATTTTTTTTCCCCCAAAAGTACTCTGATTTATAAAAAATATGGGTGGAGAGAGAATAAATGGAAAAAGAGATGAAATAGAATAAATGGGAAAAACTTAAAAGATATGAGAGAGATATTTAATTAATTGAGGGAAAACAATGTGAAAAAATGTATTAAATGTTTGGATATGCCCAAAATGTATCTTATACAAAAGAAACGTGCCTATTCAAAAATATATTCTTTCTGGTCTTAATTATAAAAGCTAAATAGGGGTTTTGATTTAGTCTTAATTATAAAATCTCAATTTATTTTGTCTCCCAAAAATATAATTTTTTTTCAAAATTATCTCTATATGATTACGTATATTAAGAGGTATCTATCAAAGATAGTTCAAAATACACATGATTAAATGGGGTATTTTAGAAAAATTAACACATATTAAATACAAATAACTAATTTAACTAACTTACTTAATTTAATCCAAATTAATTAAGTAAATCTTATATTAAAGACAAGAGATAGTAACGGAGTATCAAGCTAGTAATTGGAATAAGGGATTGTTAGGTCACCTTAAAAGTTTGCCATTTAAACTGATGCGTGGAACATGGGAGATTTTGGACCAAATTTCCTCATTCTTGCAACATGATTCTCTGAGAGAAGAGCAACCTTTAATGATGAGCCTTTGTAAAGAAGGAGGCATCATTCCTCCTATTTTCTCAAGTTTTGGAGAATCCAAAATTGCTAGTTCTCGAAGAGAAGTGAGATGTTGAAGGCCCTCGCAATGCAATGTCTCAGATAGAGTACAGATGAGAAGCTTAGTGATGCTAATTGGAAAGTGACCCCACCCTGTATGACCTGACGATAATAACTTGTCACAGTATCTTATCTCAAGTTGTTTTACACTGGATGGTAACGACAATGAAGCGGTTGACAATGATTCCATTTCTGGACAACTTTCTATGCACAGCACTTTTAAATTTGGGACAAGACTTTCCATGTCATCACCAAACAATGAGGACGGGAAAAACTTGCAATTGTCAACGGAAATCCTTTTAAGACGAAGAAGAGGTGACATTGATGAAACCAAAACAAACTTGAGATTCTCACAATTTGATATAATTAGCTTCTTCACTGATGGCGGCATATGAACGACTGGAATAAGTGACGGCATCGGATCAGAACAATCCCCGACAATTAACTCTTCAATATGCAACTTTTCATCAGACAGAGATTCCAACATGCGCGCACCCGAAATCGCTACACGGCGAAGGGAAGGTGGTAATAATTCATCATGCAACACTACATTTTGACTTCTAATTATACGTAACTCTTGAATTTTTGGACTCTTTGGAATAGAAGAAGCAAGAAGTGGGCAATTCTTAATTTGCAGAGATTCTAAAGAAACAAGTTGGCGAGGTAAATTTCCAACTAATTTGGGACAATGACAAAGGCAAAGTTTGCGCAGTTTAGGAAAAGCTTCCGCATAATCAATTGAATGCCATTGTTCCCAGAAGTACATCCCTCCAAAATGAAGAGTTTCAAGGGATTGAAACGGTATAATAACGGAAGAAGCACAATAATGTCCCTTGAAGAACTCACAACCAACAGCCACCAAACTTTGTAATCTTGAAATAATTAAGGATCTCAGAGCAGGTAGTTGCCCAAGGGGAGGAATTCTCCGACAGTTGTTACATTTAATCAGTTGCAACTCAATCAAGTTGTCGTAGTAATGACTTCCTAACCAAGTTGGAAATGTTTTACCCCTATATCCTTCAACTTCCAAAATTTGTAAATCCCAGTCAGGTTCCAAATTGTTCAGAATATCTCTCTCTGTCCATGAAAATAGCAATAAATAGTGAGAAATATTATTAAGAGTAATATATGCAAAAAGTTTATTGTAGAAACATTAATAGTAATAATGAATTAATAATAACCTAGAAAATGATAAAAGCTTGTAGCCCATCCAGCAATCTTGAATAAATTTTATGCTTCTACAAGATGTTGTTATAACATAAACTTCTAAAACAGGACAATTAATTTGGTTTGCAAAAGAAGCTAACTAGATGCAAGGCTTCTAAAAGAATCTAGCAGCCTCGAAAACAAGTCAAGACTATTGGCTATCCAGAGAAGCCAAGTTATTAATTGATCTATGGAGATGCAAATTCGATACTCCCTCTACTGTTCTATTTTATAAGATACAAATAATCGAATCACATGGATTAAAAATATGGCAATTGCCCCTAAATGAAATCTATCACTAATTAAATTTCTAATTAATTTTTCCTCATATTCCATAAACTTGGCGCACCGCTAGACCAAGGAAAAGGAAGCGTGGAGGAGGAGATTGAGAAGAGAAATTGGGGAGAGAGGAAGAAGGCCGAGAAAAAAGATAAAGAGAAATAGATCCAAAGTAAATTTACTTTATTTCCCTCATTAAAAATTCATAGAACTTCCTTTAAAAGTAAGAATATGAATGGTACATACAAAGACGGGGAAGGAAAAACAAACCTTGATCATAATGCATGGGGTTGTCAATTGACTCAGCAGATTTTGTTGAGCTTGAAACCAAATCCATATCTTCCTCTAGTTCTTCAAAATCTTGTTGTCCTTGTATATTTTGCAACAAGTTGTGATCAATAATGTATCTTCTAGGGCTTATGAATTGAATATTTTTGAAGTTACTTTGGAGATTGAATACATGAACTCCAAAATAAATTTCCTTTACTATTGGGTTCTCAAAGGAAACCTTCACATGATTCCACTCATTTCCAAGGGGAATTTCAGTACTAATTATGCTTTGCATATCACATATATATATGTGGTTAGTCTTTATTGTTGACAGTAAAAACCCCATAGAAGAAATAATATTCCGCTTGGTGCCATTGATTTGCACTGAGAATTCACAATTGTAGACATAATCCTGGTCATCTTCAACAAGAATCCATAAAAAAGTTGTAGGGAACATGTTACGAACCCAAAATGACACAGAACATCCTCGGCCATGGTAATGGAGCAGCCTTTCTAGTAATTTTTTTCCGGGCAAAATAAAGTTTCTTTTCCCGGGTTGAAAGTTGAATGCCTGCCAATTGCATATTGCCAAAAAAACAAACAAAGAGAAGTTAACTAACACATAAATAATAAAAAAAAAAAGGGAAAATTACAATGAGACTCTAAGCAAGAAACTTAATTACCTAAAAATCCCAATAACAATTGAGGAATTAAGAATGACAAATTCCAATGTAAAAATTGACAAGTTTATGCAATAGTTGCTTACGACTTCATAGTAATTCTCCCTAAAACAATATAATTATAGAGAGATAGAGGGATATATACGTACCTGCTTCAGTACCTTGTTTTTGGATAACTTGGTCAATGATTTGCAATGTATGGCACTAAATTTTTTCCAAGTTTGGTGGCATCCCTCCAATATGCAGAAGTTGATTGCAATTATCCAACAAAAGATATTTTAAATTGTGATATTCTTTGATGCATTCTGGAAGAGCTGTGAAATTATTAAAACTTAGATCTAAATGTATCATATTAGGGAAGTGAGAAAGGCAGAAAGCAAGAGAGTCATCTGATAAATTGCAATTTGAGAAATAAAGATATTCCAATTTCAACGACATTGCTGAGCAATCTAAGCTTGATTCATCTCCACCTTCACTCATCTTAACATGACTCATTCCTTCACAAAAATTTGCCGCTAGTTTCCAAAGGCTTGGTAATGAACAAATGCTAGCTGGTAGATGCTTAAGATTAGGACATTTCTCCATGTTTAAGATTTCAAGTCCAATAAGATTGCAAATTGAAGATGGCAATTCAGTAATTGCTGTCTGGTCTAAATCAAGTGTTTGCATTTCTTCCATCATGACTGATATTTCTGGAAATCTGTGAAGACTTGAACAACTGAAGAGGTTGAGATGTTTAAGAGATGTCAACCTTAGGCAAGATGGCAAAATCTTCAAGTTTTTGCACCGCATAGCACTCAATTCTCTCAATTTATTTAAACATCCAACTGAATCATGAATTTCAGTTAAACTTGTGCAATCATCAAGCCACAATTCACTTAAATTAAAAGCTCCAGATAAGTCTGGTATTTTCTGTAGAAATTTGCAATTTCTTAAGTTCATGTGACTTAAATTGCGAAACTTCTGCAAAACAGATATAAATTTACTTTTAGAATTAGGAAAAGAAACAAAAAATGTACTAGGGTACTTATATACTCACCTTATCAAACGGTTGGAGCAATTCACAAGAACTGTGGGACAAGTCAAGATAGAAGAGTTCAGTTGGGCGCATATATGGTAAAAATTTGAAAGAATACCCTTTCCATTCCAACCACCTTAAACTATTTGGCAGATATTTAGGACAATCAGAAAAGCATGCTTTCCTTATCACAAGCATTTTAAGATTTTTCATCTTCATGAATTCCTCTCCACTCCATTGTACTTCTATACTTTCAGGTAAGTCTAGAATTATGGCTTCAACTTTATTAGTTCCCTTGCAAAATGAAAAACACACAATAAATTTCTAAATTAGATATTATCAATCATTAGTAATTTTTTAGATAAAATAAACATTCATGTAGGAGATCTTACTGTATCTTGCTGTAAGACTTGAAGAATGTCTTGATAGAACCATAATCTACTATGTTCACCAGGCTCATTTGGTGATTCTTGTTGAACGATATCTTTTCCTACATCTTCTATCAAGTCATGCATTGTTACACAACCTTGTTCAATCTTTATAAGGGACTTATCAATCAGCGTATCAATAGCATATTTTGGTTCAATTGCACGAACACATTGCAAAATATCAATGACATCTTCTAATTTCTTACCATTGAAATAACAAGCCAAGTCAAGGAAAACTTGCTTCTCTACTTCTTCTAAAGTATCATAGCTTAATTTCAAGACATCCAAAACTCTTCTACGCGGTCTACTTTTGAATTGATCCAATGCAGAACTCCAGTGATTGACTCCTTTACCGTGCAAGGTAGAACCGATCACTTCTAAAGCTAATGGAAAGCCACACGAATAACGTATTGCACGATTGCAAACCTCCATGTAGTTGGAATCCATGTTTTCTTTTTTAAAGGCATACCAACTAAGCAACTTCAAAGATTCCTCTCCATTTAATTGCTTCACATCATAAATGCTTTTAATACCATGACTTCTCAACAATTGCTTGTTTCTGCTGGTGATGATGATTCTACTTCCATAACCAAACCAATTACAATTTCCAGCAAGTGCTTTTAATTGGTCTAATTCATCAACATCATCAAGAATCAAAAGAATCTTCTTATGACGAAGCCTATGTTCTATTATTGGTATTCCTTCATGATATACACCCAATTTGTAATTTCTCTCCATGACTAATGTACACAATAATGTCTCTTGAAGATGTGACAAACCATTTGACGTTATAGATTGTTTTCTTACATCAAAAATAAAACATGAGCCTTCAAAATTATCAGCAATGGAATTATATACAGCTCTTGCAATAGTTGATTTACCTATTCCACCAGCTCCCCAAATTCCTATCATTCTTGTTTCTTCAGTGGACCAAAGCTCTAAACAAGAGATAACTTCCTTCACTCGAGACACAAGCCCAACTGGATAATTTGTTACATACAAAGGCTTCTGGTTAATCCTTGTAACAACGTCATTAGTGATCCTTGTAATACACTCTTGTTCATTTGCAATCCTGACCAATTTTTAAGAAGTTCACTTTTAGTCCAACAAAGAATAAGATGTGTCAATTTGAGGTATAAAAACTTGGTTGCATTCCCTATCCCTCCCTATATTAAGATATAGTTTCATTCCTCACATAGTAAATTATGGCTATTGTTACTTGTTAAAATTAAGATTTGTGAATTTTCATATGAATGGACACTTATTATTTTACTATTGTTTATTGTTAAAATATGTATGTGCACTTATAAATTCATCTATAAATTTGACCTAATAGAATTAAGCAACTTGATATAAGTCTTGTCCTAAAAGATGAACTATGAGAGTGTTGTAACATTATTTTAATTCAATCCCAATTATTAGAAAAATATTAAGTTTATGCATAAATGATAAATATAAGTATTGTTATCCACTTGTAAGTGTGAATTAATGGTGTTCTAGCTAGTTAATGGAATTCAGCCGTTCTTCATATTGGGAGGAAAATGGCATGCTTGGTAGCTGTTTATCTTTTTATGGAGTATGTGTATATTGTTCTAAGATTGAAATGTACTCGTTAATTGTAATATGGAAATATTATGTCTAAAGGAAAGAGACTACAAATTAATATATAAATCTTGTTAGAAGAAATGCTTACATTTACTACCTAATATTACCTCAAACATGGTTTTACTTGTGTGCTACTACCTCCTATCCTAATTATTATAAGAGCTAATTAATTTTTTAGATAAATTAAGAAAGTCAAATCAATCAGTTAATCAGTTAATTATGACAAAATCCTACTTTAAGATAAATTCATATTATATACTATTTAATCTACCTAAATTAATTAATTATTATAACTAGCTCTTTCTTATATTAAGAATAGGGAGAATTTAAAAAAAATAAGAGGGAGGAGATACATGCTTGGATTTAAGATGACAGCCTTTGAGGTCAGCAGCTTGAGACAGAGCGAGCCTCCATTTTTCCACCTTGTGCCTGTTGTCTTTGAATCTTTTCTCCAGTCGAGCCAATGCTTCCGCATAGCTTCCTCTTGGACGTCGTAGTTCTGATGGATCCACATAATAAAACACTGGATATATCAACCGACTTGCTTCCTTGAAGCACTCAAGAATCTTCACAAGTTCTTCCAAACTGAACGTTGAGCTTGCATAGTTTTCTGAGAAAACTATGATGGCTATTCTTGATTCTTGTATAGCTCTGAAAAGTTCAGGTGTTATCTTCTTTCCAGTTCTAATGAATTCATCATCAAGAAAGGCATGGATTCCACTTTGATGCAGAGATTTATAGAGATACCTGATGAAACCTAAGCGAGTATCTTCACCATGAAAACTAAGGAACACATCATAAGTCCATTTGTAAGTGATAATAGATGAAGAAGATGATGCTCGATGTGCCATGATCACAAAAGAAGAGAGAGATCTCACAGAACCGGAAAGAACGAAGCCTTGAATTTCTAGCGGTATATGCCTCCCAAGTCTATTCAAGGGAGAAAAATAATATGCCACAATGAATGCACGAAGCTTCGTGGATATTTCCTTAATTTTTTAAGATAAGTTTTCGTCTTTTTCTTCAATCTGTCTCATGGCATTGGCATCTGGTAGCCACTTCATATTCATAGTGTTTGACTTTTAAATGAATCAGAACCGGGTCCGGGAAGACCAAAAACTTATTTTTTTTTCAATAAACAATTTATAAAACTAAGACTGAAGTATATACGTTTATATGTCTAAGTTTATATCAATTTTTACTTTGTTCCCTTTAAATTTCTAAAATGTCTATGAAACCTTAACTAGACCTTCATGCATGGTGGGCATGAAATAGGGAGTTATGGCTTATAGATACAAGGTACTATAACTTGGTACTATATCAATAACAAGTTAACAACTACTCCTCTAGTTTTTAATATAAAACCTAATTAGTGGTTAATTTTAGTTCTAAATATAATATCTATTTATAATATTATTAACTTTTTCTTAAATTACCCTTATTATTAATATTTACTCAATAATAATCAAGAGAGAGAAGAAGAAAGTTAAGAAAAATAATTAGGGGGTTTTAAAAAAAATATGCTATATTAACTAAATTAATTAACTTTCTTAATTTAATTAAATTAAATTAGTTAAATTTATTATATATTAAGGATAAAAAAAGTACAATTTAATAGATGCTGACATGATTTGCATTAGAGTAGATTAATGAATGGATAATTGACTTGTATACTTCCTATGTCATCCAAATTCCTATTTATGTGGTAAATGTGAGCTTAGTTATTTCATTAGTGTTTCATTTAAATTTTCATTCTGAATTATACAGAATATATTTGATGAATGTGATGCAATATATGCAAAGGCTGAGAGCCTTGTGCTCAAGCTGCCCCTTAAGTTTAATATTTTAAGTGATGAAATGGTCAAAATCTTCCCATCTTGGAAGTGCTATATGTTGATTAAAAAGATTAATAGTCTGCACAAAGCAAGGACGTCAAGGACTTGAAGACATAGAGGCCCGTTGTGAACTTTTTTTTTTTTGATATACAAGAAGGTTAAATGCCTGAAAGTAAAACTAACTTAGTAGGGATTGAATCCCAAACACTCAGTGTGAACCATGGCCTCCAAATATGGAGGGCACTCAGAAAATCTCCTTGTAGAGGTTAACCCCTATTTGGCAAGCGCATCAGCAACTTTATTTTGAACCCTAGACACATATTGAAGCTTAGTTTCCCAATTCAGCTGTAAAAACCTCTGTATCTGTTGGACTAATAAACTGCTTCTTTCAGTATTCGATTTTGAAAGCATATCAATGACATTCTTAGAATCGGATTCAATGATAATCTTCTCTAACCTAAGATCCCAAGCTAGCTGAAGACCTCTGTACACAGCCCACTGCTCAGCTTCAATCACACTGCATGAGCCAAGATTGCAGGTAAAATCAGCCACCCAATTGCCTGCATGATCACGAATAATACCACCGCATCCTACCATACCTGTTGTAGTAAGGGCTCCATCGACATTTACTTTAACCCATCCTATCAGAGGAGGCTGCCAAGTATTGGAAAGTTGTATATTATCATCCTTAACTACATAATCTCGTCTAATCTGAACCAAACTTCCCATTTTTGCAAAATGACTGCATAAGGATCCGCTGGTTTCAAGAAATTAGTATCAAAAGTTGCTTGATTCCTCCACTTCCATAAACTCCAAATTGCCACTCCCAAATTAAACCCCAATAATTTATACCATCCAACCCCAACTCCCTCTTGAGGTTCAAAGCAAACCAATCTCATAAGGGAGCTCTAAAAAATGGGGAATAATATCTGGGCTTAAGTATTCGAAGCCATAGTTGTCTAGCATAACTGCAATCCCGAAGAATATCCTCTGTATCATTATTGCAGTACCCACATAACTTTGAAGTTGAATCCCATTTACTCCTCCAAGCATTAGTAGGTAATCGATTATTAAATGCTATCCATATGAAAACTCTAATACGCTCAATGCCATTCCATTTCCATATGTCTTTATATATAGAACTATATGTACTAAGCTGCTGGGACTCAATAAGAAAGTAGGCACTTTTAATCGTAAAATTCCCATCATTGGTAGCATTCCATATCATAACATCACTTCCTGCTTCCAGTCTGGGAGGTAACATGCTAAATAATCGTTGGAAAGCTTTACTTGGTAGAATCTCCGCAAGTCTTGTGAAATCCTAATTTTCGGATTCAATCCATTCAGCAACTTTACTATTTTGCTCTTCAACAGTCAGCGGCCTAAGACACATATCCTTCAAGTTCTTATCAGGAAACAACCAATTATCAGTAAAGAAGTTTATTATTTGTCCATCTCTGATATGTCATCTTGTGCCCATCTCAACTATCTCTCTCTGTTGGAAAATGAACTTCCACAGCATGGAATCCCCTTTTTGGGCCTCAAATACATTTTCTTCATTCCTTAAGACGTATTTATGTAAGATCACATCAACCCACAGTCCTTTCCTACCATTAATTAATTCCCAGGCTAACTTGGCTCCACAGGCACGATTGAAGGAGGCTAATTTCTTGAAACCAAGGCCCCCATGTAATTTTGGCCTAACAATTTGATCCCATCCAATATAATGCACTCCATGAGACTTTTGACTATTACCCCATATAAAATTCCTTTGTAATCTTTCCACTTCTTGACAAATCAAAATAGGAATCTTGGAAACAAGCATAGGATACACTGGCATAGAACTCAGAATAGATTTGGCCAAAGTAATCCGGCCAGCAATAGTAAGGGTATTTTCTTTCCAAGCTGCCAGTTTAGAACTAACTCTATCAATGATGTAATGAAAAGTATCCTTGGGTTTCCTCCCTCTGATGATTGGAACCCCCAAATACTTCCCTATTTCAGCAGAGACTTTCCTTCTTGTAATATCACTAATTCTTCTCCTAGTATGCATGTTTACTTTTGGTGAAAAAAATATAGAAGATTTGCTTTTACTAATTTTTTCACCTGACGCAATGCAAAATTTGTCCATACAGTCCATCATACATTTGGCTTGCTTATCATTCGCTACTCCAAACAAAAGAAGGTCATCTGCAAACATAAGATGAGAAATTGACGGGCTACCCTTAGATATCACAATTGGTTTCCATTGACCATTATTCACCTCGTCCATAATAATGTGAGATAACCTGTCTATACATAGGACAAACAGAAGAGGTGAGATAGGATCTCCTTGTCGGAGACCTCTTTTCGGAGAAGAAAATTCAGTCTGATAACCATTCCATAACACATTATATGAAACTGAAATAACACAAGCCATAATAAGGTTAATGAGTATAGAATCCAAACCCATATCAATAAGAACTTGTTTAAGGAAATCCCATCGAATGCGATCATAAGCTTTCTCAAGGTCAATCTTCATAGCCATTAACCCAACTTTACCTTTAGCTTTTTTCATTGTGTGCATTATTTCTTGGCCCACTACAATATTATCCTATATACGCCTGCCTTTTATAAAACTTGATTGATAAGGTGAAATAATATCATCCATGATGTTCCTTAGCCTGCTAACTATCACCTTAGTAATGCATTTATAATGCACTGTACATAAAGAAATAGGTCTAAAGTGCCCAAAATCCTCAGGATGCTCTCTTTTTGGTATAAGAGAAATCAAAGTTTTATTTGCACTATTGTGAATAAGCCCTTCCTCAAAAGCATTTTTGACAAACTCACATAAAGACCTACCCACAATACTCCAATTAGCTTGATAAAAAATAGGCGAGAAACCGTCAATACCAGGAGCTTTATAAGCCCCCATAGAAAATAGAGCTTCCTTTATTTCCTCATCCGTCGGAATAGACCCCATTCTACTAAGTCTCCCTTTCATGTCTAAAGGAAACTTTGTAACAGTTTTAATCATACAAGTCGCAGTATCATGACAATCATAGAGGCTTTTAAAATATTCTATCACCATAGACCTCAACAAAGATTCATCATTAACCCAATTCCCTCTATTATCTTTAAGAGTCAACACCCTATTTCTCCGTCTTCTCATTTTAGTTTTTAGATGATAATAACGGGTATTCCGATCCCCTTTTATAATCCATTCAGTTCTAGCTTTTTGGAACCATTTAATATCTTCTAATTTCAAAATATCCTCCAATTCATTTTGCAAACTTTTTTCAAGAGAATCTAAAAATTTTGAATGAGTATAAGCAGGAGATCTTTGAATACCACTCAAACGGGCTAGAATATTTTTCTTTTTCTTTTCAATAAAACTGAAAATATTTTTATTCCAGTCAATAAGAGAGGTACTCAAATTCTCTAACGATTTATTGAAATCTTTCAAACATGCCCAATTATTAGCTAAGAAATCAGTGAAATTTTCATGATTAAGCCATATAGCCTCAAAACGGAAGGGTCTTTGTCTACCCGCCATGGAATTATTCATAAATTGTAACATAATAGGATTATGATCAGAAAATTGAGTTCTAGGACATACCTTCAAAATGCAATCCGATAGGTCATTAAGAAATTGTACATTGCAAGAGCTCGATCTAATCTTTCATATAACCTGGCACATCCAGTCAATTGAGGTCCCTTCCATGTGAACTTTGGTCCCTGATATCCCATGTCTGAAAGGCCACACTCATGTACTTTATCTTGAAACCATCTTATTCTATTTTGAGACCACCCACCTCCTCCAATTCTATCCGTGGAATAGAGAATATCATTAAAATCACCATACACCACCCACGGCATGTCAATATTATCAGATAAAGTCTTCAAATCATTCCACAATATATGGCGAAAATTAGAATGAGGAATTGCATAAACCGCCGTCAGTAAAAAAGAAGGGTGTCCAGCAATTTCACATCTGATATGGAAGTATTGTCTATTTTCCACTAAAATTGAGACTTTAATTCCATTACTCCTCCAGGCAGCAATTAAACCTCCTGATCGACCTGAACTAGGGATAACTTTAATAAAGTCAAAGCCCCATGAATAAAGAAATTGAAACCTCTTCTCATCTGCACACTTAGTCTCAGATAAAATAATAAGACTTGGCTTAGGACCGCCACAAATAGCTTTTAAATTTCTGAGGAGCCCATTAGCACAAGCCCCTCTTGTATTCCAATATAATAAATTATCCATAAAATTAAGATAAAATAATAGATATTCCTTTACCCCACACATGAAGCCCACCAATTCCACTTATAACAATTGGGTTTCAAGCACCATACCTTCCTCATTGTCTTCAATAATCTCATTCACAATAGGTCATGAGCCCAAATCTATTGGCCCATTCTCTAACTCCTCAGGATCCACTTCCTCTATTCTAATATCATTAGGTCCAATTAAACTATTGGCTTGAATTGGACATGGATCAATCTCAACACGTTGGCCCATCTGTATAGCCTCTCCATTTTCTCCCATTGATCCATTGTGTCGGCCCAAATTGATTCTTATATCTTCCTCCATATCACAGCCCACAGTCCACTTCCTTTCATCTCCAACGGTTCTCTCTGCGTCTACCGCTTCCAAATTCCCCTCCATTGTTTCCTCCAATGTCAGCATTAATTGGCCGCCGCTCCTGCTCCTCTTTTCACTCCTTCTCCGTACTTCCTTCCCATCATCTGTCACATCCTTTATCGACCCGTTCTTTCCCGCTGAGTTCCCGTCGTCCAACTTCTGCATATTACTTTTTCGCCACACCTTCGCCGGACGTCCGGCGACAGTACTTCCTTGCACCACAGCATTAGCATTCTCTGCTTCAAGGGTAATACCATTACTATTATTCTTATTATTGTACTGGATATTCGCGTGAACATCATTTTCAGCGAGGATGCCGAATCTAGACCCACTATTTCCTTGCTTCGTACGCTCTGCTTTATCCTCTCTCACCTTCCTTGTTCTATGATTTTTTTGAACAACTCTCCACTGCTCCTGATTATTGCAAGTTTCATTATATGAGTCTCCCTTGTTGCTTTGTTGAACTTGTGGATCGTTCGACTCAGCCACCTTTGGTTCAGTTCCTTTCCTTCTGTTTGGACAGATTTTAACCCAATGCCCGTAGATGCCACAGTTTGTGCAAAGCATGTGAAGCCCCTCATATTCCAAGAAGAAATCTTCTCCATCCAAAGAAAATCCCGACATCAATTGTTTATTCAGATCCACCAGAACGCACACTCTCGCATAATGCCCCCTAAGTTGATTCGAGGTATTGATGTCTACCTTTACCGTCTCACCAATCCGGTTTCCAATCACAGTAAGGGCCTCTTCATCATAATATTCCAGAGGTAATTTTGGCATTCTAATCCATACTGCTACTCTGTTGATTGTGGCCTTCTCAGGTTGAAAGTTGGGCTCCCATGGCCTCACAGTTAAGTAATGATCATATATTAACCATGGCCCCCCTGTCAAGGATTAAAGAAATCTTCCCTGTTCATCATTTTCACTACGTAGAACCCATATCCTATATCAATTAAGTTGATCCCCCCTTTCTTTGCCCACATCATCTGTAATCTAGATAGTAAAGCTTTATAGCCAATACCTTTGTCCAGTAATTTTACAATCACTGCTCTGTTCCATGATCTATATAGCTTCTTCATCTTACCGGAAAATGCAAAGGTAGAAAAGTTTCTAGACGGATCTTCAATGGTTTTGCATAAAGGCTCATCCTCCTCCTCATACTCTGTTTTGATGTTTCATCCATACTTTCATCTGATTCTAACCCATCGTCTTCCCCAATATCATCTTCTTTTTGCTCACTGTCTCTATCCACCCCTTTCAATTTATCAGCGAATGAAGGTCTACCAGTTTCATACATTGAACCTTTTGAACCTAACATTGGCCAATTGCCTCGGAGCACATTCTCACTATCAATCTTGTCTCCATCGTTCTTTACCTTCTTAGAGCTTTGGAATAACAAGTCATCTTCCTCCTGTGAAGGAGGAACAGAATTCTTCAAAGAGCTTGAGAGAATAATCGCCATTAAGCCCTTTCCTTCTTCTGAATAAAAGCCTTTTGGGGTCCAATGCCCGTTGTGAACTTGACAAAAAAGAAAGAACAATTAAAGAATGGAGTTTGGGTCGATTTTTAAAATAAAAAAAATATAATTTTAAAAAAAGGTAAAAATAAGTCATTTCAAATTTATGATAAACGAGATTTGTATAGGTTTCAAGAATTAGAACAAAAAAAGAACTTGAGTTAAGTACTACATAATTTTGCAGTTTATATTAATTCCAAAAACAAAAAAAAACGTTGTAATTTTAGTAAAATTCATGAAATATCTAAATAATTTAATTTATGTAAGCTAGTGTTTTTACTCATAAAGTTATCAACATGCAGGCTAGGCGTCCGAAGTTTGGTTTTGGAATCTTCGAATAATTTGAGGAAAACAGGATTTGCACTCTCAATATGGACAAGTGCTTGGAAAGCTTTGGATGCTCTCGGCATTGCTGACATCCTTCGTCAACAACATCTACAGCTTCGAGGGTAATTTATGGATAGATCTTTTGTACGTACGGGTAATAAAATCCAAGAAATGACCCTTAAGTCTCAAAAGATCAAGTTAATGATAATTACGTCCCCGATAAAATTTACCAAAAAAAAAAATGAGTTGTAACTATCATTTTAGACAATTGCAAATTCAGGAATCTCAATTGCAACTAAGGGATTTAAGTTTCAAAAGTACTCTCATCTTACAACTGAGATTCGTGTTTGCAAGTGTCTAAATTGATATTTGCAACTCATTTTTTTAATTTTTTTTAAGGACCTAATTGTTATTAATTTTATTTTCAGGGATTTCAATGTCATTTTCCCTTAAAATCTATAGAAATTATATACACACATAATTTCTTATCATCGCAAAATCTTATGTTAATAATATTCCCTACCGTTATAATTATAAAATCCCATTTACTTTTTAAAAAAGTGAATAAAACTAAATGAATCATTTTAAAATATTTATATTTATATTTTTTATCAAATTAATTTATTTAATTTATAAATTATTCATTTCAAAGAGATCATGTAGAATATATTATAATTAAATAGTTTATTTATTTTGTTTAATATCTCTAAAAGAATTAATAGAGTTTTATAATTAGGATAAGAGAAAAGTAATATTAATATGGATATAACGTACATATGTTATATGTGCCATTTAGTGAAACTATCTCAAGGACAATCAATGCAGAAAGAGAAACAGAGAAACCTCCTATATGCTTACATATATCTTTTATAATTTATAGTTAATATTTCCACATAATCTCTTGAAGCATATCTGTCTATATTTAACGAATTGGCGACTAATAAGAAATGAAATGTTTTGCTAGTAATGATTAAGAGGTTGAAACTAAACATTTTGGGATTTGAGTGCAGAAATGTCACTACTTCTTTGATTACGGGACAACAAACATCATCAACCGCTCTCGCCAATGCCACGGGAAAACAGTAAGTATAATATGTAAATGAACATTCTATATTCACCTTATAATCATGACTATCATTATGAACACAATGCATATATATATATATAGACACACAAACATATAGATATAGATATAAAAGCAGAGTAAGTATAATACTCCTCTGGTAACTATATTACTCCTCTGATCTTTACTATAAGATCTAATTAGAAAATTAACTTCTTTAATTTTATCAAATTAGTTAAATAACTCTTATATTAAAGATTGGAGGAGTAGTAAATTTACCGTAGTTCTCTACAATTTCATGCTTTTTGAAATTTATGTCCTCTTTTTACACTGTACAAGGAGTTATTCTAATGACATAAGAATCCTATCAGTAGCATTTCCCCCCCCCCTGCACATCTTCAAACAGTTACACAAGATCGTTCAGAACATATCACATGAAATTTATCTCAATCTTAAAGACTTGAGTTTGATGATACTCATGTAGCAAAATATTCTCTAAATATGGATAAAGAACAGCTTATTCAGATATGGCTGAGGTTGGTGAAGCCATGGTTTAGTTGACAGATAAAATTTTAGTACAAGTATTAGAGACTTCATACTTGAGAAACTAACTTGGCTATTTCATATTTACTCCAATTCAATGTTGTTGATTTAGAATATTTGATCTTGCTATAATACTTAAGGGATCTAGATCCTCTGTATCTAAAGAATAAATGGACCATGTGAATATAGAAGAAAATTGAGAATAAGTGACAAGTGGATAGATGTAATGCAACTAAGGATCCAAATCAGGTTATTGATAGAATTCACACATGGTGCAGTGGGGCCCATGAAGTTCGTTGTGTCATACGGCAGTTACTGTTGGAAGCCCTTGCGAATGAGCTTCCAAGTGGCACCATCAGGTACTCGTCAAAGGTGGTAGCTATTCAGGAATCTGGCTTCACTAAACTTGTTCATCTTGCTGATGGAACTGTCACAGAACTAAGGTAACGCTTTGTTCATTAACAATATCTAAGATCAATCAGTGCCTTAAATCTCAATAATCTTTCATTGATAATGAGTGAGAGCAGGTAGTGATTGGGTGTGATGGAGTGAACTCAGCAGTAGCAAAGTGGCTTGGCTTGAACAAGGCAGCTTTCTCAGGAAGATCTGCAATTAGGGGGTGCATTACATTAAATAGTAGTCACCAGCTTGAACCTAAGTTCATGCAGTTCTTTGGAAAAGGTTTTAGAAATGGCGTTATTCCCTGTGATGACAAGACTGTTTATTGGTTCCTTAGTTGGTCTTCCACTGAACAAGGTGAATCCTCTGACTCAGAACAATATACCATTATAATTCATTTAAACATTTGATAAAGTTGTAGTTTTTTTAGTATACAAGATTCCAAGGAATAAAACAATATATATACCATGTTACATCATGTTAGCATTCAAGATTTCTTATCATAGAAAAAAAATAGAGTTTTGCATTGAGTAGCTAATTACTGAGCAGTGATCACCTGTGAAACGATCTATTATTATCTTCTAAATCATCTATTCTGCGTAACATTTCATTCAATATGCCTAACACTTGTTACGTTTATGTTCAAAATGCAAGTGCAATGCACGCTCATCCACTTGACTTCCCTTGCAGAAAAGAAGCTAGAAGAGAACCCAGCTGAAATGAAGCAATTTGTGTTAAAGAAGCTAGAGAATATGCCAAGTGATGTTAGAACCTTCATAGAAAAAACTGATTTGGATCATTTCTTATCATCTCCATTGAGATACAGACATCCTTGGGAACTAGTGTTTGGAAATATCAGCAAAAGTAATGTGTGTGTTGCTGGAGATGCATTCCAACCTATGACCCCTGATCTCGGCCAGGGCGGTTGTTGTGCTTTAGAAGATGGGGTTGTGTTAGCTCGGTGTCTGGGTGAGGCCTTCTCCACAAAATCAGATGGAGGTATTAGAAACAGGAATGGAGAAGAAGAAGAAGAGGAACAATATAAGAGGATTGAGGCGAGGTTGAAGAAATATGCTAACGAGAGACGATGGAGAAGCATTAAGATAATCTTTGTAGCTTATGGGACAGGCATTATTCAGCAGGGTGAATCCAAATTGGTCTCCTTTCTCAGAGACAAACTCTTGGCTGCATTCCTTGCTGTGATTCTATTAAAAATGGCAGATTTTGATTGTGGAAAGCTGAGAAGCTCTTAGATGGAGTAATTTAGATTCTTTAAAGTTGATTATATGTGTTGTTGAAGTTGAACACAATGTACTAGTACCATAAATTCACCTTCTTTATGTAAAGTTTATTATTACATGCTTCTTGAGAAGATCATATGGTTATATATGTGTGATGTTGGTGTAATAAAGCATTTTCTACTATCCTTTGATCTTGAAAGTTGCACTTGATGATTATTTTTTGGTTGATGGCCTAGATCACTATTGTTAGAGTAGGGTTCAATTCTAACAACTACTACTAGAAACTCAAGCTTCAAATAATAAGTTCTTTATTTTTATTGCAGAATAATTAATTCTCAGCTTCTAACCAAGGTAACGTAGACTATTAATCTTTTAAATTGACATATATCACTTCCAAGATGAGAAGATTTTGACCATTTCTTCACTTAAAATATTAACCTTAAGGGGCAGCTTGAGCACAAAGGCTCTTAGTCTTTGCATATATTGCATCACATTCATCAAATATATTCTGTATAATTCAGAATGAAAATTTAAATGAAACACTAATAAATTTGAAAGAACTAAGCTCTCATTTACCACAAAACTGGGATGGCCATTGTAAGTAGGATGACCATAGTAAGTACAACAGCCAATGATCCATTCATTACTCTACTCTCTCATACAATAAAAAAAACTGAGAGCTACAGTAGTTATTTTGTAGTGGTAAGGGGCAAACCGCTACAAAGTCTTATTTTATAACGGTTTGCCCATAAATCGCTGTAAATTTGTAGCACTTGAATTGTGAACAGTGTCTACGGAGATATTTGTTGTGGTTAAAACCGTTACAAATATGACACCAAGGTGGTGCCATAAGGCGGGAACAGTTTTCAGCGGTTCAAACTGCTGCAAACTTCCAAGTGAATAAGCAACCGTTAGTTTGCCAGGAGTTTGTAGCTGTTTATGACTGCTACAAACTTCTGAGTTAAGGAGTAACTATTGACATGCCGGAGTTTGTAGCCGTTTAAACCGTTGCAAATGCCCCTGAGGAAAATGACCGTTCTCATTATGTTGTGGGGACATTTTTGTAGCGGTTTTAATAGCTGCAAAGTACAACGCAGACCGATTTATGGAAACGTGTCAGAGACAATTGGAAATTTGCCGGTTTGTCATATTTAATCGCTACAAATGTACAAACAAATGTATAAACCGCTACACAAAAACACGTTTTCATAAACCTATAAATATCCCCTACGCCTTCATTTCAAAGTTTTGTCGTTTGTGAGTAGTGAAGCTCTACTGAACTGTGATCATAACTCTTACTTGGCGCGAAGACCGATATCTCAGTCCACTTCTTGTACAAACATAATTACAAACAAAAATTAAATATTTTTAAAAAAATAAAGAAACACACTTTTGTAGTGATTTCACTAATTGCTACAAATTCCGTGGGGAATAAATCGCTACAAAACTCACTAAACCGCTATAAAACGACACCTAACATCTATAAATAATACCTTCCCTCTTCCCATTCTTCCTCTGCCACTGTTCTTTTTCCTTTGCTCGTTCTTCTTTCTCTACATTTTCTCTTTCGGTTATCTTATTTTGGTTCTTCCCATTTTTAAATATTTTAATTAAATTATATTATTTTGATACGCTAAATAAATAAGAAAATTACAACTTGACCCCGTTAATTTAGTTTTCTTCCATCAAGACGATCCACTCTATTTAAAAAATAAAATATTTGAAAAATTTGGAATGATTTAGAGACACTAATTAATTGTCTCTTCCTCCAAAGTAATTTAAGATGACTTTTAATACTCCAATTATTGAGGATCTACTGTGGGTTTTTTC
This sequence comes from Leucaena leucocephala, assembly GCA_037074615.1. Taxonomy (NCBI): domain Eukaryota; kingdom Viridiplantae; phylum Streptophyta; class Magnoliopsida; order Fabales; family Fabaceae; genus Leucaena; species Leucaena leucocephala. Next base: position 6,726,709 of record CM073549.1, read on the forward strand.
AAATTAAAATTTTAAAATATTTTAATCCTAAAGTTATAATTAATTTACCATGGTGATCTAAATTGTCATTCCCCAACAATGTATTGAGGTCCAAACCCAAAATGATAAACGTTAATTTTATTGTTTCTACAACGCATAATGTTGTGGTAACAAGTTTCATTCAACTCTTAATTGGTCTCAGCAGAAGAAGCATGTTAAATAAACTATTTCCACTTACATAAACTATCAATTTTATGGGCCATTTGTCAAAATTTGGTGTCATGTAAATGTCAGTATAAAGTATTCTTTAATTTTTTGTGCCAAAAGCATTCACAAAATTGTCTTTACCTGTATATTTAATAATTCTATGGCTTCCCCTACGAGGAATCATCTAATGATTTGAGGGTAACAGGATTTACTCTCACAATATAGATAATTTAACTTTGAGAGAATTACCCAGAGGTGCTATGAAAAAAATATTATAAAAAACTCTTATAAAATTATTAAATGATTAAATAGTCCCAGAGGATATTAGAGTAATAAATTCAATTTTTATAATTATCAAACTACCATTATGCACAAACGATAAGTTACTGAAAATATAATAATAACTTAAAATTACACAAATGACAATTAGGGAGTATGTGGTGACAATTTGAGGTAGCATAAATAACAAATGGGGGTATGTGATAACAATCCCCAGTTGTCACTTGTGCCACTTCAAGTTATCATCACTTGTAACCCCAGTTTTTATTTATGCCACTTCAAGTTGTTATCGTATACCCAAAAAATTGTCATTTGTGCATAAGGGTAATTTAGTAATTGTACAAATCAAATTTATTATCCCAAAGTCTCTTGTGACTATTTAATTATTTGATAATTTTATGAGACTTTTTTGTAATAATTTCTCTTTTACGGGATCTCTGAGTAATTCTCCTTTCAACTTTTGACCATGTACAGATAACCTGTTTAAATTTTGAAAGATAGCTCTTTAGAAAAACCCTAATTTGAGGGTAACATGATTTGTTCTCCAAATTTATAATTTTTACTTTAAAATATCTCTATTGATTGTATACATTAAGAGATTTATATATAAAGGTGTGGTGAAATATAGCACTTTAGGGAAGCTAAATTATATTTATTATAAAAAATAATATAACTAATTTCTTTAATCTATTTAAATTAATTATCTAACTTTTATATGAAGGATCCATGTACTAGTTAGTTCTAGTGCTCATGTAGATCTCTTGCCACTTGACACTGATATTATATCAAAATCAAGATGAAGATAAGCTACACATATGATTTATGCTAATATTCATATCCATTACTGCATTAATATGAACAAAGCTTAGATCTTTACATTGGCTAGCTAATTACTGAGCAATGATCACTTGTGTGAAACGCCCTGTTGACATTATCTTCTAAATAATCTATTCTGTGTAACATTTCATTTACTATGCCTAACAGTTTGAAGTTGACCTGCGTTGCAGAAAAGAAGCTAGAAGAGAACCCAGCTAAAATGAAGCAATACGTGTTAGAGAATCTAGAGAATATGCCAAGTGATGTTAGAATCTTCATAGAAAATACTGATTTGGATAATTTCTTATCATCTCCATTGAGATATAGACATCCTTGGGAGGTAGTGTTTGAAAAGTTGGGGTGTCGGTTGCGTTCGGATACCACATCCAACACCCCAGGAGTCTTTTTACGAAAAAGAATCATTTACCCTCAAATTGGTACTCAAAAGCTCCAAAAATTGACACCTCAACCCTAGTGGGATCCAAAAAAAAAAAAAAAACACTGTTTAAGGTAGTTAACAGAAATTGCATTTTTGCTCCGTTAAAAATAATTCATGTGCCTATTTGGCAAACACTAAAACTATAATTTTAAAAGAATTTCTAACCCAAATTTTAGTTTGAGAAAATTTTAAAATAAACAGTTATATTTGTCCAAAAAGATTTTTGGACCAAATTATAGTTTTGGATAAGTTACTGGAATAGCTTATGGAACAGTAGAAGAACTTATGGACTACCCAATTACTATTTTACCTCTACCTTTTCTTACACACTCTCTCTCTTCTCTTCTCTTCTCCCTTTTCTCTCTCTCTCCTATTCTCTCTTCTATTTCCTCTCCGACTCTCTGTCATGGTCTTCTCTAACTCTGTCGTGCTCTTCCTTCGCCGTGAAGCTTCTTCTTTGTTGTTATCCTTCTACAACTCGTCGTCGCTATCGCCAGTGGAAGAAGAAGACGCACAGGATGACAATGAACAGAGGTCACAGTTGCTGGTCTTCAGTTGCTATCGCTGTTGCTTGGTCAGTCGACGCTGGAGGAGCTAGTTGTCGATGTTGTCGCTGGTCGCTGGGCGTGGAAAGAGAGAGAGAATAGGGGAGAGGGAAAAAAGAAGAAGAAATGAACAGTGCATCGTAACAGACGTTGTGCACTGAAGATAATTAATTTTTTCTATCTCATACCCTTTCTGGTAATTTACCAATCACAAAATCCCTTCTAGTATAATCATCCAAACACTCATTTATTCAAAATCATTTTTTTTCCATAACCCCTTCTCCAGAAGTCATTTTCTAAAAACTGCCCAAAAACCTTGTTTTTATAAGTCATTTTTTAAAAATCTATCCAAACAGGTCCCATGTTGATTTTACCCCTAGGATTCCAAGTGCAAATTTGAGATATGTCCATAAGCATTTTTACACCTTAACTCAAATTTTACGTTATAAAGTGGCCCTACAAAACTTATACTAAGAATGTTAATAGTTTTTTTTAATAAAGGTTAAGTTATATGTGTAACCCTTTATATTTGTATCAATTTTTATTTTGATCCCTTAAAATTAAAATATATATTTTTAGTCATTTAAATTTAACACTGATAATTTTACTAACAAAAAATATCGACTCAGTGAATTTTATAATAATGACTTAAAAATTAAATATTAAAATAACATATCTAAATTTTAATTCTTTAATATAAAATATAACATAATTTAAAAAAAATTAAAATACAAACATACTTTCTCAGCCTTTAACTACACAATCATCTTTTGAATTTGATGTCCCATCATTTTCTATTAAATAAAGTTAACTGTGTTAAATTTAAAGAATTAAAACTATATTTTTTAAACTTAAGGGACTAAAATATTTTTTTTGATACAAAAATTTTTAGAAAGGGTTTGGGCTCACTCAGGATCTAAGGGCAGGGCGAAATCTTCCTTCCTCGTAGGCGATACTAATATCAGATAGGGTGAGCTGTCTATTACCCTTAGGCGTAAACTTGGCGTAAACTTAGGCACCTAGGAGTTAGGATATCTCTCTAAGCGCTACGACTGGAACCACAACAAAGTGGTACTCCCCAGGATTCGAACACCCTCCAAATTAAATCTTAACTCTTTTCCAGTTGAGCCTACGAACAATGAGTTAAAATAAAGTTTTTTTTTGGTTGCCCACCCGATTCACTGGAGCTTTGCCCCGACTACATCAGGATCCGACCCGCGTCGCGCACCTGTCTATAGTGGGTGAGTCTCCCAACGAAAATTTTCTGCATATGCCAAGGCTCGAACTCGAGATCTCGCTTAAATGATACCGAGCCACTTACTACTCGGATCAACTCCCGTTAATAGTTAAAATAAAGTTAATATATATATAAAGGATTAAATATATATTTTAGCTTAAAAGTAAATAAAAGGAAAACAGGTCGGCCCAACTCAAACTCTTCATAGATAAGCCCAAATAGGGAAGCCCATAATGATTCGCACATAACCTCTTATTATTTTATGATAGATTATTTCCTCCCTTTAAAGAAAAATGAAATAAATGGCCGGCCTGACGGGACCCGCCCGGCTCTGCTATGAACTTTGGTTCCCGGATCGGTTGGGCCGCCATCATTTTCCACTGTGATTCCAACGCCTGACTGTGACGGTGTATGACCGTTGCGCTCTCTTTCTGCCACTATTGCTTTCACTGATTCTCTCTGTCGCGTTGTGCATAGCTCCTCACCTTTCTTTCTCGTTTCAAAATTACGAGCAATCAGTGCAGGGTGCTTCTTTTTCCGACGAAGATATGCCACCACCTAAAGGTGCTCTTTGGTTTCTCTTTAACTCGTTCCCTTGTACTTGCAATACTGTTTACCTTTTCTTTTTCTATAATGCTTCGTGTTTATTCTGTAACAGAGCTTCCAGGGTTTTACTACGACGAAGAGAAGAACAGGTATTTTCCCATTAAAGGCCCCATTCCCGGCTCTTCTCGCTCTTCTTCTGCGAAGCTTGGTCCTAAGAAATCAATCCCAAGGTCCACTCAGGTTAAATATACGTGCCCCCTATCCAACATTTCATATGGATTCTCTTTCTTTGCTTGGCATGCTAATTATTTTAAATTTGTTCAATGTGGTAACCACTATTACCAGCAATATTTAAAGCAAATGGATTTTTTTAAAGTTCTTAGGAATTTAAATAAGATGAAGTGTATTTAAGAGAATAAAAATTTTTCTGTAATAATTTTTCTTAAAGCCATTTGAGTTGGGTGGATAAGGATTTGGGTGAAGGATTCTGATAGAAACTTCGCTCCATATACTATGTATCGCTGACAGTTCAAATTAACACTGGTATTGATTTTACAATTGAATTTCTGCTTCACAAAAGCACAGTGATGTAAACTCATCCAAAAACTATACATGTCACCACATCCAAGCTTGGCACGAATTACAGAAAAAAGAGCAACACAACACATAGTCACATACCAACAGCACAGTATGTACTAACTGATTGTACATACAAGATATAAAATAGCAGTGAGAACTTTGATTCCATATCAAACAAGATAAATAAATGTTCTAAAACTCACACATATGCCTCAAAAAAGAAAAATCACAGCACAAGGCTCACCTCGATCACAACAAAGAAATGAAGCAAGGGAGGCTGATTTTGGAGAGGCTAGTAGCCTCCCCAAGTCCTTCCATTCACTACCTATGGTTTCTTGGTGTATAAACCCTTGTATGATTTGTTTTCCATCAGTGTCAGCCCTGTTTGCCTCTTTCCACCTTTTTTATTGTGTGCAAATTGCAATAACTCTTTATGGCAGTGGCAGGATGAGTAATATCCCCATCATATTTTAACTTCCCTCTTTCATAATAAGAAACCTTTACTCATCTCATCAAATTACTTGTTTTTTTTATTAAGTTCAAATGAATGGGATGAATTATAATTGTAATTTTTTACTTGAAATGAAAGTGAAGTGTAAAAAGTTGGAAGTTAAATGAATGGGATGGAAATGTATCTTGTATCAGTTTGGGATTCTTGGCTGTTTAAATGTGCCGTAGCAGATGCTTCACAAGGATTCACTTATTATTCTCTTGTGTGCTTTATCTGTGCTTTCCATATACTCCTTGAATAAAGTTGAGGTCAATGATGAAAGATAAATTTTATCAGAAAAATTGCTACACAAGGAATTAGAAAAAAAAAAATTAAGGGGTGGGTTTTGAATAATATCTCTGTCAAGTAAAATATTTGGAGCTTTGTGACTAATTGATACTATAATGCTTGTTATTCTATTTCTAGTATTATTCATCTTTCTTTGTTTTTATTGCATATTGTTTTTCCTTGATTTTATTATGATTTTCATCTGCATTTTAAATGTAAATACTGGTTGTTGATTCATGTTAATCACAGGAAAGTCGCTCTTGTAGAAAGCTTTTGAAGAAAACGTCGAAACTGCTTCATGCTAGGGAGTTAAATGGTAATATCGTTACGTCCTACGGATGGAAATGCAACTTCAAGGAGGAGTTGCAAAAATTACAAGCATCACAACCTGTGGTATATTTCCTAAATACAGATCTTCCTATCTGAATCCAAAATTTCGAATGTTCAAATTATATGGCACCGAAAATCATAAATTCTACTTTGCATGTATTTATTAAGTAATAACATCTGGCAAGCATTGATGATGATTAAAAGTGAAGGCATAGAATTTGCATTGTTAATGCATCATATTGCCAAAAATTAAATCAGTGTATATTCTATTGCAGGTTTGGAAATATCAGGGGACAGATACGATAGATATTAGTGCTTTGGAGCAAATAAACATTGATGTAGAGACTTTTGAGGGTGTGGTCAAAACTGATGTTTTGTTGTCAGGCAACTTGAATGGCTCACTACGGTAACTTTTGGTTTTGTTTCCCTTTTTCCATGTTCTATCATTTTTTTAATTTTTTTTGTGAGGGTCCTTGGATGGAATCTTTTATTATTACACTTTTTTCTAGGAACTAAAACTTATCCCAGATGTTTTAATTTTGAGATTATATTTGTATTGAAAAAAGATATATATGGACTTTGGTGGGATTTTGTGGTTCTGAAGTGATATCATGTTCTAGTTAAAAAGTTGAAAGTGGGTGTATAAAGAGACTATATGAGAGCATGGAGAGGTGAGAAGAACCTTGGTTAGAATTAGGTTTGGGTGGAGACAGCCAACCTCTCGAAAGTTGGCAAACTTGTTATGCTCTTGAGTATTTAGTTCTGAATTGCCATGTTTGTAGTATGTGCGCTTGTGTAGTTGATTCTTTAGTTTCTTGTTCTTCTTGAAAGTTGGCAAACTTGTATTGTTTTTTGAGTCTGTAATCCATTTCTTCACTGGTCAGTGTCATTTGTGGTACATGTGCAGCTCCATATTATAATAGTATCCTTTGCTTCATATTGTAGTTCGTTGCTGTACTTTTGTGTTTTTTGGTTGTGATAGGGTTGCTGGGTGGGATTTTGTAAGCTGGTACATTGTAATATTTGTTCATTGAAATAGTAAAACTCAAGTTTTATCTTTTAGTTTGATCTTTGTTGTGAGTTTAGTAAGAGAACTTCTTTGGTTCCTAACGTATTCTTAGGTCTTCTTGCTCATTGTATGACAAATCTTTTGCTTTGGCATGTAACATCAATTTTTACAATGTAAAATAATTAATTAGACAATTAGAGAACACCAGTTACATTATTGATACCAGAAAAGAAGGAAAAAATGGCTTTCTTTTATTGCATAAAGAACAATAAGACTTCTTGTTTTGTTTTGTTTTTCTTTTGGATGAACAGTGAGCCACTGAGACCACTTTAGTAACAATGCGGTTGAACAGATAATACATTCTCTTTTAATCATGATCATCTGTTTACATAATGATATTTCAATTTTGCTTCATTTTCCTGCAATATTTGCCCCAGTAAATTAATTGATAATCGTTGCCATTTTACCTGGGTATATAATAGGTACTTTTGATTGTCCTGCATATTTCTTGGATAACACTTGTTATGGAGTTGTTTTTGAACCTCAAAGATATTTTGATCCTTAAATATTGGTTATTAATTGTTGATACTATTTAGTATTTACTAGTTATTGCCAATTAAGTTTAATAATTGCAGTTTTTTTGAGGTTCGCAAAGAGCAAGCTATTGATGTAACATCAATGCCAGATTGTGTGAAGAATTATGCTAAAGGAAAAACATACAAGCATGACGAAGTGCCTGCACCAGTTATTGCAAATTATGGTTTAATTGAAAAGCCATCCAGAATATCTTGTATAAGATTGGGCCCAAAGTTCTCTTCTCAAGCGGATGATGAAGGTCCTACTAATGGTCGTCATGTATTGTATCCTCCTATATGTATAAATTTATTTATTTATTTTGCCTTTTGTTTTATTTGTCCATAGGCTCAATATATATTTTTCGCTCCAGTATGTTAGATATATGCATGACTAAGTTCATTGTTGACATATTTGTATAATCTACTCTAGTGTAACATCCCGTACTGCATAGTTAGGATGTTATTGATAATGTGAAGGCTCTTAACATGACTTAGGATGTTATTGATAATGTGAAGGCTCTTAACATGACAATACAGATTTACTCATTTGGGATCTGAGACATCAGGTGGATCAGTTCATATTATGGATCTTGCTGAACCATTAATGCCTAATGTTATAAGCCCAATAAGGGAAGTTGCTTCCTTTAAGTGTACGTTTTGGACAGCAGAATATGATTATACGAGACCTCGAGCTGTAATTGGCAAGTTCTGTTGCTCTCTTTTCCTTTAGGCTTTAACATGCTCTTTATCTCACACGTGCAAAAGATGCATGTGCTCATGCCGGTGCATATGTGTCTCATTTGTTCAGTGTTTCCTGGTACAACTAACAATAATTGTGGCCTGCCCTTGCATAGGTCAATCCCTCTGTCTTTAATTTTTTTTTTTTTAAAAACTTAATGATGGGTTGTTGAAAAAACTTAATTTTATTTTTATTTGTTCAGAATATGATGTGTGGATTGTTGAAAAATAAGATGGATTCAATTTATTGAATAAACTTAATCTCTTAGAATCTTTCACCCCATTCTTTCAGAAATTTGATCTCATGTCAATAAAAGTATTTACTGTTTAAATTTTCTGCATGTTAGGTTTACTTGTATGTGTATGGTTTCAAACTGCAATTAATCTGTCTTCATCCTTCACGTATGTTTGGGTACAACTTTTGAAAAGCTAAAAGTACTTTAGACAAAGGTACTTTCACTAAACTATTGTTTGGATATGTTGAAATATTTTTATAAAGTACATTCGAAAGAGCCAATGTAGATTGTAGGAGATATTAGTATTCATTGTAATTGATTAGAATTAATTAGCATTGATCATAGGGGAGCAATTAGGAGATTATATTGCATTGATTGTATTCCATGATTTCCTCTGTTCATTACCGTTGTATTGCAATTGATTGTATGCATCTCCGTGTGTATATATGTATGTGTACAGATGAAGAAGAGAAATAGAAAAGCTATTACCTTCTTCCCTTGTCTTCAGTAATCGCTAGTTAAGCCTGTTTCCAACATAGATCAAAAAATAATTTAACAAAAGCAACTCTTAGGTTACTTTTATGAGATGGACTTTGTATGTGTACTTTTGGAATTCCATTTATTTTGAGTTTAGTAGATATTTGTTCCATGTGTTGCAGAGGCATTTATGGCAATTTGTCTAGTGGGACCCAGTAATTTTGAAATTCAGAATAAAGAAATTTGAATATTTTGCCACAAAACATTGAAATAAGTAGCTCAATACAAGTCATATATCTCAAATCATAACATTACTTATCAGCCAAATACATTGCGTTGGCTTTTTACATGATTTATGCTTTATATAGATGAAAAAAATTTGGGATGTAGTTACTACATGAAGTTCTTAATGGGCAGTGTATCTAGTTGGTTATGAATATGATAATTGTGATGTACCATGTATAACTTTGAATCTGCTACGTGATACTTGTTAAAGATTGATTTTAATCTTTAGAAGATTTCCATTTTGTATTTTATTTTTCATAGGTACCAATAATGGAGCTGCATCCGTGGATTTGGAAACTGGGCAGATCTCGTGGTTTTTACGTTGCAAAAGTGATGTTTTTGCTGAACAAATTTTTAATTCAGTAAGTTATCTTTAATAAAAATTACGTCATTTGTTTCTATTAAAAGAAAATCATGTTTCTTTAATCAAGTCCATCAACATTTGCAGGAAAAACTGACTTCTTAAGCAAATCTTACTGAAAATTCTATGCTGAATTGAATTATTTTAATGCATGAATACGATAAAATGGTTTCAGTGCATACCAATGGAAGCATTTGTGTACCATTTATGGTTTCAGCCGTTTGCTGCTTGCACTTTCTTAATAAATACATCGGAAATAACAGAGTTATTCTGGTTATAGGTCAAGGTAGATTTATGAAGGGGGTTGGTATATCTTGGTTTGTGCCCCTGTCGATGCATGTAAATCCAAGTCGCATGAGCACAATTATCAATAAAGGATGCAAACAATTGAAATCCAGTTATATTAGGAATGTACAAGGAAACCCAAATAACATACGAATTAAACTGAACGGAACAGAAGTTATATTACTGATAGGAAAATACGGGTTTTAGTTTGTAGCAAACTCACATCACAATGAAAAGACTAAACAGCCAAATAGCAAAGAAGGAAACATTATTTTGATAACATGAAACGAAGGGTGACCAATATGGTGATGATGAAGTCAGATCTGATCTTAATTTGTCCTAAGGTCTTTAGAATGGAAGGAAGGAGGTGACAAACGCCGAATTCCACTACATCAAGATAACAAAATCAATCCTTTGCAAGACCAATTCTCCTTCTTGTGTCATATTTACACAATAGGTAGAATCAATGGTAAGCTTCTTAACGGATATTATGTTGATATGAAGTGTTATGACCTTCTCCTAATCCAGATAATAACAAGACTAAAACCAAAAATAAACAAGGGAAAGGATGGCTCTTACACCAAGATGCATAAACTGCAATCAAAATAACGATTACAAATTAACAAGAAACATAACAAAGACACCACACGATGACACATAAAACATAACAGATTTGCCAAGCTTCCGAGAGGCTGGCATGCTTCACCCAAAAGCCAAAACCACCCTTCAAAATTGTCTATCCCCCCCTCTCGACTAGAATGAGAGATTTAAAGACTCAAAAAGTGACTATCACAGCCCCTTCTCGTAGAATTTGAGTATAGCAGCCCTATAACCATCCTACTTCTCTATTCCTTTCTCCAAAATAGTAAGTCAAAGTTCTGACCAACAAAGGCCTTTCCATTATCATGTATTTTCCTAGGTTTCCAAAAGTGGTCCTAAGTCCTAACACAAAGCCTTGGAACATGTAAAAGATTCCTCAAGCTGAGAAAAGGGCTTAGATAGGCATTACCTTGACCAGGAACAGCATTTACAGACCAATAGGCTATTGTAATCTTTCTATTGCCAGGGCATGGGTTATTAGAAATAATTTTTTGTCTGGAATTGCTTATATGGTTGGTGCTCCGGAATCAATGATTCAGGAGTCAAGTAACACCTTTTTTGAGACATTTACAGACAGATGACAACTAAGTAGAGGCTAGAAATACCAAAGAGGATGTGTTTGTGTCATTTCTATTTCCATCTGTAACATGCTATGTTCCAGAAGTGGCTTTGATTTCTTTGCTTTTATTCCCTTTTTAAGATTTCTCCTTTTGAGATTTTACTGCTTATGAAATTTTAATGCATTTGGCTGTTTGTCTCCAAAACTAAGCAATATATTTTTGTACACATTTTTATTGCAGGGAAATTCAATATTATGTGGACTGAGAAATGGGGCAATTATTGCAATAGATTCTCGTGAGAAAAGAAATAGGCTTTCTAGTAGACGTGTCACACAAAGGATACCGTATCCACCTTTGGATAAAAAAGCTGGAAGTTCTAATAAAGAATGGTTTAAGGTATTTCTTTTTAATCTTTTTCTCTGGAATATCTGGGAGAAACAGTGTATTTTGAGAAAGAATAGAATAAAATAATAGCATAATAAAATTATGCAGAGAGACTCAGAGCGAGTAAATTATTCTAAATTTTGCATGGAAAGTGATGGGAGAATTGATTAAAAACATCTGATACATACGAAAAATTTGAAAGTTCAGTGTGTTCAAAGTAAATTGTAATTGGTAAAACATAGGAAGGTCACTTCTGTGGTTTTGTTTATTCACAAATTAGAATCAAATATTTTAAATTTGAAGCAAAAGGATGTGGTTATATCTAGGTTAAACTTGAAAGGCTAAAGGATTAAATAAAGCTATATTTTTATGAATAAGATTTCTGATCTTGAGTGATTTTCTGTGGTACACATCAAAGAATTTCTCTGGCTATTTGTAATTCAAAGTTTAAATCCACTGTATAAAATCTACAATATGATTTGTCTTGTTATTTTTCTGTACTGCAATTTCTGAAATCTTATGGTTAACCATGTTCACTCTGAACATTTAATGCGCATTGTTGTGGATAAGCTCGTTCCCCTCCCTTTTTGCAGCTCTCTGGAGACATGTTGTATCCTTCTCAAACCACTAGAATGCCTTCGTCTATATCCAGGTTAGTTAGCTTTTGCCATTCTAATTGTCTGTTTTTGGCCTACATGTATTTTACATGAATTGTAATTTATTGATTTTGATTTGCTATTTTATGTAATTTCTTTTGTGAAATTGAAACTAGTTTGGTGTCACTTCAATCTGATGATCAATACTTCTTGGCAAGCTCGATGGATGGATCAGTAAGTGCATTTCTTTGAGATTGTTAACCTATGGTTATGTTTCTGTTAAATCTACCCTTTCAGGGTATTGGATGGTATTGAATTAATAGTCATCTGTATGAATTTCTCCTACCATAAATTTCCTCCCTTTATGGATGTAATGTTTCCTGATAAGCTTTCCTTTGTATTGCTGACTGTGGGAAAGGTTCTTTATCCACATTTTTTTGTAGAGTTTGTCTTCCACTATCTTTTTAGCTGATGAAGAATCGGTGATAGGAAATTTAAAGATTTTAATTAAAGTTCATTTGTGTTTTAATTTCTATATTTGGTAATTTCTTTTAGTTAGGTTTTCTGTTGCTCTGTCTTAACTTATTTGAGTATAAATATTGTTGTTGTACTTGAGTTCTATAAATAGCCTGGGTTATTCTTCTTGCTAGAACTGTTGGTGGGCAAGTGTCAGAGCCCATTAGATCAGACCCTTTAACTCCTAAATCTGATTCTATCTTGCTCTTATTATCCGAATAGACTATATAGAATTTCAGTTTTCCTATATCTCAGATTTTATAATGATTTCATTTTGCCATTTATTTCTCCTATAATTAAGTTGTGTTTGACTTGTGGCTACCTCTTCCATGATATATTTGATCTGTATTGTTTGTTCAAATTAATGAGAAAAAAATGCTATTCTGGAATTGTTAATTGTGTTGGGCCTAAATAACTCACAACAACAACAACAATCCTATCCCACTAAGTGGAGTCGGCTATATGGATTGTACGATTCTATTATTTTTTATCAACCAGCAAATTTTTAGATAGCTTGTTAACTAAAAAGTTACACTTAATAACTTTGTAGTGTGTTCCCCCCGGTCATGTTTTACCTCCTTTCAAAAGACTCCATACCCTAATGAGACTCATAAATGGGATATAATTTGGGATGATAAGAGGGATGCTATGATGCAGGGAGCAGCGCTACTGCATTGATGCCAATGACACAACTACCTTCATCTATCCTAGCAACTATGGCACCCTTGTACTTGTAACAAACTGTGAAGAAATCTTCCCTCCGATTTTGACTGGGCTAAGCTCAATGGGTATTTAAGGGTTGGTTCTCGCACGTCACTAGCTAATTTTTTTTGGGTAGGTTCCCTATGCCACCTTTAGTACTTATCAATGTACAACCTGCTGATGAGGATTCTAGATTTGAGATCTGGATAGTGGAAAACAGCATGATGTCATGGCATTGTATCTTCATTACAATAGAGACAGGGGGGAACATATTTCCCGGCTACAACGGCTGAAGAGATATAGGACGTGGCAGGTGAACTGATTCATCAAATGATGTTTTTGTTAAGGGACAGGCTTTCGGCAAATTGCTAAGCGAAATTCATGCTTGACGAGATAACCAAGCTAATATAGAAAAGTTCAAGCTGATCGTCAATAAAACAAAGCAGTAGTAATTTTAGTTTATTAATTTTTTTATAAACAGTGAATTTCAATTGTAGGAAAATTAAATTGAAAATTAAGGACTCCCCCTAATAGTTAAAACAGACTCAAGAAACATAAAATCCATCTTATTATCGATACACTTACAAAATGATAAAAAGGGTACTAAACTAGTAAACTGGTGTTACGGAAGCTGAGGTCAAAACTAGCCTGTGAAGTTGCAATAGAAACCCGGTATAAAAAAAACCTTATTCTGTTGTTGTTTGCTTCAAGAATTTGTTCCTTTTTTTTATAATTAATTCCATGGATCTGGATTGAGTGACTGAAGAAGGAGGAATGATGTCCATAATCAACCCAATAATTTCCGGTCCTGCTAATAGAACTTTTTTTTATGTGAACGGAAATGATTGGGGGAAGACATCATCAAAATCATGTTTGGGTGGTTAAGCTTCTTTTTTTCAGGAGGGGGATGTGATTACTGGATTTTGTATGATCTATTTATTTTTATTTTAGGTGCTTCTCTATGATCATCGCTTACTTCAGAGGGGTCCTGTTCAATCTTATGAAGGGCATGTAAATTCCCATACTCGCATACAGCTCGGGGTTGATCCTCATGAGAAATTTGTTATGTCAGGTGAACTTGAACTTATACGGTGTCACATTAGCATTCTTGAAATTACAAAATTCTTATTTAGTTGATCTTAGGTGGAGAGGACTGCTATTTACGGCTATGGAGTATCAAGTCTGGTGAACTTCTATTTGAGGACAAGTTCTCTGATTCAGTTCTTTCAACAGTCTGCTTTCGAAAATATAACTATCAAGACAATGGTGAGCACTCTGCCTTTATATATATATATATATATATATATATATATATATAAGAAAAGGTTCCATGCACTTTTGATCCTTTTAGTATTAGTATTTCAATCTGATCCATAGTTTCAATGGTAACGTTGCCCTCCTATTTTCTTGGAGGTTCCAAAATTTCCCCTTTATCATATTTTTATTTATGATTTAACACCTCATTTGACAATATGGTTGCCATGGTTGACTTGGACCCAAGCTCTAGATTATATATGAGAAGATTTCCATTTGAGCGAATTATCCAATTTAAACCTTTCAAATTTGGACGATTCAGATTGAGTTTCACGTGTTTCCAAAATTATCTTGATTTTTATTTAATGTTTGCAATTAGAAGGTTGGTTTTGTTCTGTCTTTTACTGAGCTTAGAATTTAAGAAGTGTTGAAATGAAATCTATAAATTGACTATTTAAACTGCCTAAGTTTAGTTATAATATTCTAAGTTTAATAATTCACTTAAAGATCTTCTTAATTGAGGGGATCCAACCTAATAAGATTGCTTGTTAGGTAGCCATGAATTTATGAATGGATAATTTGATAGGCACAAAATTGGATTCTTCTATAGCAATATGGCCTCTTCTTTTTTTTGTTTCTTTTTTTGAATGAGAAAAATCGAATCAGAACTTCTATGAAACTAGAGGGGCCATAAATATTTGAACCAATTTTTTTAAATTACTTTTATGTTATGGATGTGGGGAACTTTTGTGTGTGGTTTATCTGTTGCCATTTTATAAGCTCAGTGAGTTGGACTGTGCAGTGTTTAATCCAAAGGTGGTAAACAAATACATGAATGACTATCCGCTCGGTGCTTGGCTTGCTTCACAAGGAGGATTTTATTATGTGAACTGGTTTTCATTATGAACAATACTTCAGTAGCACTATATCTTAAGAGGCTTTGTTTAGATTATTTTTGGTAGCACGGGTCCTTTGGACTTTAAATGCTCTTGTAAAGTTATGCCTGACCATTTTAGGATATGCTTTAATACCCATGTAAACTTTTTGGACCTTAATTCCCGTGTAAATATGTATTATAGCAATTATAAACAAGGGAAAACAAATGATTAGTTTTTGTAAAGGGAGGAACAGTGTTAACAAAGTAAAATTAAATAATTTAATAAGAAAAAATAGAGAAAATATAAGTATGTACATAATGGTTTATCCAACAAGTTATATCACAAATTTTGATGGTTGATAGTTTTAATACAAATATAACAAATAGCTAAAAGAAGCTTCTTCTATTAGCTTCATCTACTTCTCACCAACCATCTCATTACTCCATCTATTTATTACTTCAATATGGAGAAATTTTACCTCATAGTTCTCTTCATAATTGGACCCATTTTTAAAGGGTTAAAATAGTACCTATGATCCCTCTTAGCCCTATATATTTATGTCATAGGCATTGCATCCTTTCAGTGTATCATTATTTATGTGATAGACAAAATAAAGGTGCTATTATTTATGAACTATACTAAAATAGTTTTCACGTCTCGGGAAAATTATTCAACAACATCGACTCTAAGAGATTTCAGAGGATCGATAGACTTGTCAGTGTTTCTTTGTATTACCCAGCCCTATAGCATGGATCATTAGGGTAAATTGTACACACTAAATTAGGCTTACTTTTGCCAGACACAAACTAATTGGCCTCGTTATAAAGAGATTTTTTTTTTCTAATTTAAAACTCTGTTAGCAATATGAACAACTGCCTTAAAAGAACTCTAGGATTAATATGCACTTCTCTTGGTCTTATTCCAAACGAAGCTTTCATTTCTCCATATATTCAAAAGTGGTATAAAAAACCTAGAGATTAGGAATTCAATCTAGCCACCCTAGCCTATCTTGATTCCAGACTATTAGGATCAAGATCATCAAGACCTTCTATAGAGTTACAATTATTATCTCTAACTCATCCACGGAAGAGCTAGCTGTCTCTCTAACACAAAACTTAAACCCTTAGGGAGGATCTTTTTCACAAGACCCTTAAGGTAGACTACTCTCAGCAGATCTTGAAACAGCACTCTCAAACCCTCCAAACTCATATCATGGATTTGATCAAGATAATTCCAATATGGACACAGATAATAATTGTGAACCCATATATGGATAAATGACAATAACAGAAAGCAAAAGTAAAAGATTCCCTTATGCCCACATGCCTGCTATCAAGAATTTAATATGTGCTTTGCTTTTATTAAAGTATCTATATCATTTTGTTTGTTTGCGGTCAGATTTATTAAAAATTGTGCTTAGTGCGATCCTAGGGCGGGCTGCCTTTTACTTTCCAGCTCATGTATCATTATGGTATAGTTGCCTTGTTGTAACCTCAACTCTCTATATAAGGATCCTTCATACTTCATTAGAAATCATCAAGAGTTCAATTTATAAAATATCATTATGAAATAGAAGAATATTTCCCTCCTAAATTTTCTCTCTTCTAAAAGCTCTATTTTTCTTTATCTCTATTCTCTTCTCCATATAGATTTTATTAGGCTCTACACTTGCCTCTCATAAAAGGAGGATTCTGTGTATCAAAAATGAATCTAACCTTGTTCCAAGAGTTAAAGACTTCCGTATGAATAATATGTTTTAGTCTAAGAATTCATGAGTTCTAGATCTTAAAAAGCCAGTAGGGTTAAGAATCCTGAAGTAAGTCTTTGTGAAAACATCAATTTTATAAATATCTTAAACTGAGTCTCAGAATTCACAAGAAGATCCACCCCTATTGATGACATGTTTAGCAAGAACTGGATGCTACAAAAATAAACTTCATAAGATGAATCTCCTTCACCCTCATCCTCATGTCCAATAAAACAAAGGAAACAAAGATGTGGTGCAACGCAATGACTTGTACGTCGGGGCATTAGTTTACAGCACACTTGCTGCATATGCATTCTTTCCAAATGTGAAGTGTGGCATGATGTGTAGTTTTATCTGATTTTTGTTTAGCCGTCACGCCACATGGACTTATAAGGGGTATCTTGATAGGCCATTCTTCCCAGCATACACATCATACAAATGTCTTCCCAGGAGTGATCATATTCTTAAATAGAGGATTTTGACCAAAAGTACTTCATCTTTATAACTTGCTCTCATTTAACTTTAATTTCTATAGTTTTAAATTATATGTTTTGATTCTTTAAATTTCTTTTCGTCTAAAATATTAGTCTCTATATTTTAATAAAGGATTAGACCATTTTGCCCCCTTGAGAGACAATCTATGGTTTAAAAATATATGAACCGAAATCAAAATAAAAGTAAACTATAAGGATAGTAACTCTTTGAAAAAACTCATTGTCCGTGAGTTCAACTGGCGAAGGGATGAGACGTGCGATTATTTGGAGCACGTTCGATCCCTGGAGAGTACCACTTTGTTGTGGTTACAGTTACGGCGCTTAGAGAGGCATCCTAACTCCTAGGTGCCTAAGTTTACGTCTGAGGATAATAGACGGCTCGCCCTGCTCGACATTGGTATCACCTAAGAAGAAGGGAGACTTCGTCCTGCTCTTAGATCGTAGGTGAGCCCAACTCCTTCCCAAAAATTTTTGTACCCAACAAAAAAAAAACTCTTTGAAAAAAAATAGCATTAGATCGACTGCCAACTCAACTAACCTAGCCCATTTTGAAGTTGAGGCAAAAATGGTTCAGGCCCAGCCATTTCTTCCCAGAACCACATTCAACACGGTATCAAAAAATATGGTATCATTTTCACAGCAAACACATAAAAATCTCTTCCAACAAGTCGTCATATTGGCAAAATGGCCAAATATCAACAAGATATGCTCTTTAGAATTCTAAAATTATAAAAGAAATTAAAAAAGGTAAATCCAGTATTGGCTCAACTGCCAAATCAACTGACCTGGCTCATTTTGAAGTTGAGCCAAAACAGGGTCAGGTCAGGCTACAGAAAATTCTTGAGCTCAGTTCTGTACCAAGCTAAATGCTGGGCTGTGGTGAATCCCAACTTGGACCGCGTATACCTCCCGACCCAAGATTAGAAAACTATTTTCTCAAAAGAAAATGGAAAAAGGAAAACTATTGAAGGAGAAAAGCAAACAAAAGGAAGAAAGAGTAATCAAAGAGGGTTCAGTCACGGAATCCTTCTCAGTATGAACAGCAAATACTGAAGATAAAAGACTTCCTAGCATATGTGCATTGAATCGAATATAAAACCAGTGCGTCAAAACTCAAACTAAAGATGCTGAACCTTGTTAGCTTTGACAACAGAATCTGGCTGTCATTGAAGCTTGTGATTTCAGGATACACTTTTAAAGGAACATGATTCTACAAGTAATCATCATACAGAAGTCTGCCTTCATCATCTCTGAAAATCTGAGGAATTAAAAAAGGGTTAAATTATTGAACTAGCAAGGCTATCTATCTACATGGAAAATGTAATGTCAAAACAAAAACTTAATAATTATTATTTTCTCTCTCAATCAACTTTCCCACAGGGTGCTTCCTTTTAGCATTTTTCACTCCTGGAAAGGAGTTCAACCAAATACATTCAATAAACATTATTCACTGAACTATATCAAACAAATGTATTGTATGCACACACAAAAATAAGCAAACACATTTACATCAAACAATACTGTAGATTGTACTAGTAAGAGTAATCTGGAAAAAAAATCCATGCACCATGGCATTAATATAGCATGCAGACATTGATGATTACTCTTTTGTTGGTAAATTCTGAGGAGAAAAGTATGCTTGTTAGATAAATTCAATGGTGTGATGTAGAGAAGAACAAGGGGCTACTCTAGATCAATGTCAATAATAAAGTCACCCATGCCTACCATGTGACTACTGACCACACCTTCCAACAATTTGAAATACCCTATTATGTTATGACATCAACGTTTACAGCATTCAAACTTGATGTATTTGCAAAAATATTTCCCACACTTTTTTGAAGAAAAATCCATAAATATTCTGATGTGAGGTAAATGAATGCTAAACACAAACACACAACACCTAACCCAATCAAGTTTGCAAACTGTAACGTTCATTTTTTTGTTTCAGTTGGTTCACTCCTTTTTTAGGTGATCACACTCAGATTACTTGGGTTCTCCTCACGAATCAAAAGACAAAAAAAAAACCCATTGTCAACAACTTTAATTTTGTGATTTAAAACCAATTTCAAACCAAAGTACAGATTTTTGAACTGATAATGCTACGGACTATTTAACCCAATCATTGAGGATCTTTTCCATATAATGTTCACCAAAGATCTTGTCCCTATACTCGTAAAAAATTTGTAGTTGAGAGGAAAAATAGGCACCACTTTGAAATAGCCCAATCTCATGTTTATGAATAATAACCCTAAGCAATTTTGGGAGAAGCTAATAAATTGCAATCTACCCTATCAACCAGATGCCCCTTAGAACTAATAATAGCATGTTTGGAAACCTGTTGTGGGGTCCCCAAAAACAACGGGTTCACAAACATTCCTTAAATTTTGATTCTCCATGGTAAGTTTTTGTCAAAGCCCTCCCTTAAACACGCATCATTACTAACCTTCAGCTAAGGTTATTTGGGTGTATGGCTTATATTCATATCCTCTATAACAGAGGAGTAAACTTGACCCAAAATGTCAATGTCAAGCATGTTTTCCTTGGATACACACCACATCACAAGGGAAATAGGCATTATTCTCCTCTCACCTGAAAATTGTATACTTCCATAGATGTTAGCTTCCTTGAATGGGTGCCATATTATCCTAAATCTCATATCCAAGGGAAGAATACAACAATCAGTGAAGAAGAGTAAGTTTTGGTCTCATAACTCACCTACAATGGAGCCTAAGCCAACCTCCCAAGACTAAGGCAGTTAGAGGTACCTAAGACAATGGACCAAGAGTTTGGCGAAGAGCTTATGGAGTATTCAAGTAAGCAAGCCAACCAGCAATGCATTACCCAAGAGCATTGCAATCAGACCCATGCCCTGATGCCCAACCTCTAGAAGGGACAAAGTAATCAGGATAATACTGATTCTGAAGCTTCTAATGAATAAGTTTACTTACAAATATTTTCCTTGCCATTTCAAATAGAAAAAAAGGATAAGATTTTGTATCCAGCATCCCATCTTGTCAATGAGATTCAATAAAAACACAAGGCTGATGGTCACATTGAAAGATTCAAGGTGAGATTAGTGCAAGACTTAAGACCAAACTATATGGGTTAGAACTAAAATAACTTTGCTTTGTTAGCAAGGCTAAATACAATTTAAGCCATCTTGTCACTGAGATTATTTCTCTTTCCTAGTCATCAGCAGAGTCTCAGATGGGTCACAAGAACATCAAAGAAATACTAAAGTATCTTGAGCTCTTTCTTCGATAATATGATTTTTTTCTTTTGGCCTTTGTTATTAGTAAAAGATTGCAAGTTTGATCCTCCTCTTTTACCAATAAGGAAATATGAAAGTTGTGTTTGCATGAATTATCATCCTCATTTACATAATTATTTGGGAAAAGCATGCTTTGAGCTCCAAAATCTGAAATTAAACAAGTACACCTCCATTTTTCTTCAGCAGAATAATAGTATTTACAATATGCTGATTCAGTAAGTGTATTGACCACAGGGAAGAAAAAAGTAATCGAGGGCTAATTGTCAAGTAAAAGCATAACAAATTGGTTAACAAACAAAGCCAGTACAATAAGCATAACCAAATAAAATATATCAGTTCCGTGCATCATAAGTTCATAACAAGTCAATCATGTCCGATAAATAACCAGCCATGAACTACCCATTCTACCAAATAAACATTCTCTAAAATTTCCAGCCACTTAGATGAATGTCTCAAATATAATCCTAGTAATGTTTCCAGATATGAGACACCAGAATGAAGATATAAGACAAAAGCAGCAACTTAAAATTCTAAAACATCTAATCAAAATCTACAAGTCAACTCAGCAAACTTTCAGCATTCATAGTTCATAGACAACCATAAAAGTAGTAGAGATTAAAACTCATTGGCTTCTTACTAGATATTAATAGTTACAGGTCATCTTTGGTTTCAGAAACAAGAAGCCTTTCCCAGCTCTTACAAATATAATATATGGTTTAACTTAAACAACATAACAATGTTCCCACATTCCAAACTAAAACTAAATAGTAAATGTTAACACAAAATTGATGTTTATTATGAAATCAACACATGCGTAGTAATCTGAGAAGGAAACTACCTGATGGCCACACAAGATAGCAACAGGCAAGCTGCGCAAACTCCAGCATCAAGATCAATGGAACAATGAGAAATTTCCAAAAAGTTGAATGCCAAAAGTTATTTCACATGGCGTCTAGCATCAGCATCTGATCACTTGCACCGTACCTGGCAGTTGTTAAAATGAATCCATCCTATCCCCTACGATTTACGAATATTAGAATTAAACCTTTGCTTAGCAGTAGCTTTTGAAGCTTATTAAAAAAATGCAGCCACAGCCCAGAATCAATTTACAGAAAGATTTCTGCAGGAATGGGTAAATATACCTCCATTCTAGCACTCAACCTGACCTCTGGAAAGTATCAAAATCCAAAGAGAGGCATATTTTACATTCATACAGGGTGAATTGTGTTTTATATTACAATAAGGGCATTACAAGAGAAATGCAGAGAAAATAATACAATAGTGTATCTCTGTAACACCAGTTATTATGACAAGGGCATGATTAACATCAACAATTCTATAAGCTTTCGTAAAGAAGGTAAAGAATAACACCCAAAAAAAGGTTGCTTTTGCAACCAAATTCAATTAATCGGGCAGCAGAAGTGTAATAAGTCAAAATAAAATCCCACAAGAAAAAAATAATTATAATTATACTTACGAGGAAAAACAATCAATCTTATACCACTACGTACAATCCTATACAGCAAAGAACAATGAACAAAGACTGATAACCACATAAAACAGCTGACGACCGTATTTCTTCACGGAAACCTGGTGGAGAGGAAAGGTGCGAAGGTTGGCCATTTAATCCCGGTGAATTCTCCGGAGACATTGATGAATCCGGAGGTGGAGCACCTTCCTGAAGCGGCCCTCCAGGTTTTGTTGTCACAAGTGGATTCTTCCCAAATACCTCTCTAGGCAACAGCACCCTGGACACCCCAAAAATTGCCACCGGATTTTGATCAAACACAGTCTGAGTTACTGACGCTTGAACGATCCCAGTATTAATAGCTACAGAACCATTGACCCTGGAGATGTTAAGTGTGAAGCTACCCGCTCCCATGGCTTCGGTAGCCAACGTGGGCTGCATCGGATTGACAATCGACTCTAAGGAACCCAGGGGATAATACGAATGAAGCACATGAAACTTCAACACCACAGCTTTCTTATCAGCAGGCAAAGACTGTAAGCTCACAGAAGGAGGCAGTGAAGCAAAGGCATCATCCACAGGAACGAACATAGTAATACCAGCACCACCTTCATCTGCCTCAAACTCTTGAACAACACCCGAAGCCGACAACATAGATGCAGCAACATTGAAGTTGTGACCGTCGATAAGCACGTTGGTTATGTTCAACCCAGGAGGGGGTCGAGTTTCGGAAGCCATAAGATCGAACCCAAAAGGGATAAGAAGAGAATTAACAGCAAAAATGCTGACATTATACGGAAGGGTCTTGATTAGGGAAAGCACAGTGGCATTGGAAGTGGAACCAGAGGAAGTAGAGTAAGGCGCAGGAGACTGAACCGAGACGACGCCGTTGACGGGGTCGCGAGTAATATTAACAGAGCCGAAGTTATCAGTAGCACGGCCGGTGGTCTGAAAGAGAGTAGTAACCAGCTTACCAGAAGCAGGGATAGAACGCAGGTCAGACCACGAGAAGAACTCGAGAAGAACGTGATAACGGAGGACATCCGCCATCGAATTGGGGGGGGATACGATGGCGCGTGAGGTCAGAGGAAGCTGAGAGCAGAGCATTGGGAACGGCGAGGATGGTGAGGGAGGAACGGCGGTTGAGATCTGCGGCGACGGAGGAGGTGGAGGAGAGGAGGGAGGTGAATTGAGAGAGATCTGGGAAAGTGGAGAGCAAAGAAGTGATGTTGAAGCAGAGAACAGGGGAAGTAGAAGAAGAGGAAAGGAGGAGGAGGGAATAAAGGAGGATTGTGGGGCTAAAATGGGAAGCCATGGATTGTATTGGATTGGATTAGGGGCGTCTCTTTCTAACTTGGTTCTTCTGCTGCTGAAGAACTGAGGAAGAAGCAGCAGAAGGGAAGGGAGAGACAGGGAGTGAGAAGTTAGTGAAGGACAGTAAGGACTGACTGAGGAGGGGAGAGGGGGAGGATTCCGTGTGTGCGGGATCATGTATGGTATGATGACGATGCATCATGTCAACATTGATTTTTTTTTATTGTCCACCCGGTTCACCGGAGTTTTGCCCCGACTATATCCGGATCCGACCCGCGTCGCGCACCTAGTTATGGTGGGTGAGTCTCCCAACGGAGATTTTCTGCGTACGCTAAGGCTCGAATTCGAGACCTCGTTTAAGCGATACCGAGCCACTTACTACTCGGACCAACCCCGTTGATTGTCATGATACATTGATATTCTTTATGCTCATGACTTCCTTTCCTTTTGACAAAAAAAAAAAACGCTCATGTTATTTTGGAATGATGAAGAGTTATATATATATATATATATATATATATATATATATATATGATATGTTTCTTCTACTACTCAAGTCATTCATGTTCATATGGAAATGCTTAATAATAATAAAAACAATTTATGGGAGGATGTGATTAGGATAAAAATGTGGGGTTGTGACGTGTTTGGTGATCATTTTAATCCTCATTTGTCAAAGTGTGTTTCTAATCCAAATTTTCTTTCAATGAGGCAGTTTGGGGACAGCATTCAAAAATCTCATTTGTTAGAAGTTGACGATGTACGAGAAATGTTTACTTAGGAAAGGAATCTTATCATGGAAATAATTAATTGGACTTTTACCAATATCCTATAGAGTCTATTCTCTCCTTTTTTAAATATAAGAGCTAAATAAAAAATTTATTTTAATTTTAGATATAATATTATAATTTACTATATTTTTTAAAATTATAATTTTCCCCTAAAGTACCCTTAGATAATTACATATATTAAAGATAGTTCAAATATATATGATTAAAAAGTTATTTTAAAGAAATTAATATGCAATCATTATAAATAACTAATTTTTTTAATCTACTCAAATTAATTAAATAGATCTTATATGAAGGATTTTTTTTGACTAATGTTCATCGTTTGGCAAGTAATTTTACAAAAGAAGCTATGGGAGTGGGACGAGAATAAGGTGGGTAATATCCCAGGAAAGAAAACAGTTTTGAAGGAGAATAGAAGGAGTCGAGAGAGTGAGGTGCAGAAGAGACAACCGATACTTATTGCAAACAGAGAAGGCATTGTGAAGAGAATACAACATGGTGTTTGCACAGAAAGAACTTCTTTGGTTTCAAAAACTTAGATACAATTGGTCAAAGTGGAGTAATTAAAAGAAAACAAATCCTTCAATGTCTCGTTACCAAGACGGAGAAGCCAGAAAATATAAAGGATTTTTGATTGATCTCTTCATTGCAATGTTTGTTTTAAGATAGTTACCAAAGTGATCAGCACGAGGCTTAAGAATATTATGGGGAAAGTGGGGAGAAACCACCAATGCAGCCTCATAACATTATTACTACTTAGACTTTGTTTGGTTTAATTGAAATAAATTTTATTTGATTAGAGAGTAAGATAGGGGACATAAGATTTCTTGTTTGGTTTTTAAAAAGAACATGATAGAAACTAATTAAAAATTAATAAATATATCTTTATTTTTTTAAAAAAAATTATATTCTTTTATAATATTTACATCAGAATTATTATTTTTTAAAATATAAATATTAAAAAACCTATTATATTATTTATATATGATAAAAATATGTTTATATGCATTTCAAATCATAATTTCATTAATTTTAACATATTATCCCATTAATTTTAATATATTATAAAATTAAAAAAATTAAAAAATATGAAAAAATGTTAACATTCTATCATTAGTTTCTATACATATAAATATATTTATAATATATACATACCTTTTTTGCTAATATACTTAATATATATATTTTTATATTAATTCTATACAAGCTTACACTAGAAAAAAAAAATCCTAATCTAGATAAGTAATCTAAACTATATATCTAACAACTATTTTACCTCATAATAGCCAAAATTACAAAATAAAAGTAGTATTTATGGTAGTGTGCAACAACAAAAATAGTTTTAAATCAAGAGGAGTAACACTAAAATAATAAAAAGAAATTATGGATATTTTTGTTAAGATTAGAACAAAAATTTCTCATATTTCTAAAAATTTTCAATTTTGGAGGGGAGGAGAACACAAAAGAACAAAATTTTAAACCTCCCATCCACTATTTTTTCTAACTAAACACATTTACACCTTCCCTCCCTTACCTTCCCCTCCAAAAACCTCCAACCAAACAATGCCTTCAAAAATTCATCCGCTCCGTGAAAACCAAGAAAGACAATAAAAATCGGTTGGCAATTAAAGTGGATCTCGACAACGCTTATAATTGGCTAGAATGGTCCTTCATGATACTATAGAGCCGTAGCTATAACTGAGAAGATGTGTAATGTGATTATGACTTGTATAACTAGTACCTCTATCCAGGTGCTTTGGAATCGTGGGGCTACAGAAAAATTCCTTCCTAACATGGGTATTTGACCCGGAGACCACGTTTCTCCTTACATATTCACCTTATTCATGGAGAGATTAAGTCACATAATTAAGGATGCTATTGATAATGGTTCGTAGGTATCATATAGCTCAGCTCAGGTGCCCTCAAATCTCCCACCTATTTTTTATGGACAAATTACTACTTTTTGGAGAAGCTTCCACGGGTCAAGTTGATTTGATGGCGGAATACATGAAAGTGTTTTGTGAAGCTT
Source organism: Leucaena leucocephala (assembly GCA_037074615.1). NCBI lineage: Eukaryota > Viridiplantae > Streptophyta > Magnoliopsida > Fabales > Fabaceae > Leucaena > Leucaena leucocephala. The sequence continues at coordinate 6,753,017 of CM073549.1, forward strand.
GGGGAAAAAATATGAACAGATAAAAAATGTAAGTATATTTCTCCATTCCATTTTTTCTGCCATTCATCAACACCCATTTCATCAGCGTGAGAGATTAGAATTAGAAGTATCCAAATGGAGTGAGGCCAAACAAGCTATATTTTCATGGAAGGGAAGAAGCAAAGCTTGCTCAGGGAAGATGGACTCACGCAGGCAGATGGGAACTTGCAATTACAGAGGGAAGAAGATGGACTCGCCGAGGCTGGAGGGAAGGAAGAAGATTGAGTTTTTGAGTTTTGAGGCTGAGGATGCAGAGTTGCAAATGGAAAGGAATGGAAACTCAAGACCCGCCTGGTTCTTTAAAAATCACTCTGGTTCCCAGCTGTTTCATCTGGTTCAAAGTGGCTCAACCCGGTCTGATGCATCAGAACGGACCACTTGTGTCTGAGAGACAGCCTGTCCAGTCTGGTCCGGTCCGGGTGAGGCATACCTCCAATAGGAGCAACCTGCCAAAGATTCAAATAAGAAAGTACAAAGACATGAGAACATGCAACAATCAGCAGACCAAAAATAGACATATTTCAGAAAAAAAGAAATAGCTACATCACTTTATAAATTAGAAAAAAAAATCAAGTGGGCAATAGAAACATTTTCCTCTTTCACAAATTAAGCACTACACAATCTCTTCATTGTCGGATTGTTTACATGATGTTTAATTTGGTTTTGCATAATTGTCAAGCACTACTTGCATTGATATCACCAAGACAAGACTTTTCTGCCACCCTTTGTGAAAGCAACTAACCACAATTTCTCCATGTTTGGTCTTCCTCTCAATTTAACTAAGGGTTTTTGACTTATAGTACTAGGCTAGTATTGGATTACAATAACGACCACAATAACAAGAAGCCTAATCGCACCACTAGGTGGGGAAATTTAGTGTTGGATTGAACTAAAGAATTTAATACAAACAGTCCACAACTTTTGTCAGGGGTATGTCCTCCATTCTCGATGGATCACGCCAGGTCAAACTACCCATTGAGGTATGGTTGCTTTAAAGCATCGGCAACTTGAAAGGAAACTTGCTATTGCAAAAATATTAAGTTAAAAAAGGAGCTACATTGAATATATTGTAAAACAAATATATAAAAATCTTGGTTTCTTTAATTTTTTCATATCGATTCTAAGCAGCCAGCAGCAAAAGCATAAACAAGAACTAAAAAAAAAATCAAGAGACCTGTCAGCTGATTTAATCCTTGAGCAGCAGAAAGAGCAATTGCTCTAGCAGTTTGAACAAGACTTAAACTGATGCCTATGAACTTTGACATGAATTTAATTGCCATATAACTTGAACTGCCACCTATACCAAATCCGACATCAACAATAGTCTTGGGCCACTTAGTTGAGTCCTCTAGACGTTCAGAGATAAAATCGGGAGCAAACTCCGCTACATACCACTATATGTTGTATCAACGCTAACAAAATTTTGCATCACAACTTCAATAAGCCAGACTCCCTCCAGTGAAGTGAGGAGAGATATGGAATTAGAGGTAAAGCGTAACTGCCTAACTGCCCCTGTAGGGCCCTACCCCAGTAGAACTTCAGGAGCATTGTCAAGTAGCTCCGGATGATTAGCAGCTCTGGAAACTGTAAAACGAGTTTCATCGATCTGTCCTCAAATACAACCCTGTCAAAGCATGCAAAAACCAGTCATGTATGGAAAGAATAAAATGATTGATATCATTCAAAAAGGGAAAAACAAAAAAAAGATCTCATACAATGTCAAGGATGCTTTTCAATGGTGTCATGGTTGCTGTCACTGCTAAAGTGAAGAGCCCAAATTAGTGAAGTTGATATTTTCAAAATGAAGTGAAACAGCAAACTTTGTCCCAGCAAGACTAAATTATAAGTTAGAAGCCATTAAGTTGTACTTGTATTATCATATCTGCGAGAAAGTCTTGTTGCATACATCAGCCTCTATTTGTAAGGATCACATGAAAGGTTCATGACCTATGAAAGAAAATTACCCAAGAGGCTGTGCCATCCCTTGTCTTGGGAAAAACTGAAGGAGTAGCATTTTATTGCAAGCTGTTTTCATTTATCTGACAAGGAAACATGGTTGAAGCACTACTTCTGTGCAGTTCTTGAAGAATTATTTTACGGTATTTGGGAAGAAGAGAACATCTTGGGGAGACATGCAGTATTTCCAAATCTTTGGTCAGTTTGGTTGAAACGGAATGCAAGTAATTTATAAATTGTGGAATTTAGTATATTTACGGGTTCTCTTGGGAATAAAGTAGACGGATGTTCCAGGGGATTTTCTCTTTTAGCCATACAAAGACACGAGACACAATCACTAACTTAAGAAGCTTTTGCACCTTTCATTTCCTACTATTTTTTAAACTTTTTTCTCTCAATTATTCTTTATAATCGTCCTGCACTTAGTTGCAAATTTCCCCATTTAACAATGCAATATTAATTAAAATTAGAAGGGAAAATCTATAAATAAATACATACCATGGTAATCCAACTGCACTGCAGGAGAAGAGAACATAAGCACGAGGGCAATTCTTCATTCATAATATCTGCCATAAAAATGTTACTTTATCAGTAATATTTCCAGAAAAAGTTCAAATCCAAGTTTCAGCACAACATTAAGTTTGTATACTCATAGGACAGAATTAAAAATGTGTTTATACTAGAATGATTTTGCAACAATAACTTATATAAGTTGGCATAAATCCAACTTTACAAGATATTTTCTTTCCTCAATTTATATCACATTGATTAACCAAGGTGAGAAATATGTTTCAAGATACAAGAAATATATGTTGGTGTTACCTGATGATTGTGATAGCACAACCCGTAGAAGGCAGCTATGGTCCATCTTTTGTTTGTGAAAAAGCAAGATCATTTCTTCAACCATGAAATGCTCACTAACTTCACAACCAAAGTAAGCTTCAATTAAGTTTCATTCCTCCATCCTTGAAGCATGATATTGAGACCATGAATATATATCACTAGTTTTGACTAACAATCCATGAGAAGCTTCTTTCCCATATACAGAGCTCTTTGAAATGTATTGTCATATATCAACTGATCTTCATGCAGTCTACTACTTTCACATGAATTGTATGGTGACCAATAATGGTAATGTAGGATATCTTGATAATAATCCGCAATCATTTCTTGAAATATTCTGGATCCAGAAACACTTTGTCCATTACTGTAGAAACAGTATAATAACATTTCGTAAGATGCCCGCTTTGGGTATAATCCACTTTTGCGCATTGAAAACACAAGTGACATTGCATCAAGAAGTCTTCCAGCTCTCATGAAGCCTTTCAATAAAGTGTAATAAGCAATCCTATCTGGAACGCAACCATCTACATTCATCTTGTTGAACAATCGCACAGCACTGTCAACATCATCCAATTGAATATGCCCACAAAGAAGGATAGTATAAGTTACATGATTGGGGCGCACACCTTCTTTTCGCATCATTTGTAAATGACTATATGCATCATTAATCCTTTCTTCCCCACAAAGCCATGATATTATGCAGTTGTTTAGGTAGAGATCATCCGTAATTTCAGCACCTTGAAAACACTTTATCAACTTCCTAGCCAACCGTTTCAGTGCCTCCGAAGAATTGGTCGGAACCCTTAAGCTCTTATCTATTTTAGGAAAAGGACTCCAATCAAGCAAATATAATAGAATCTCTTTTCCCCTTTCAGACTCCCTTGGCAAGTTGTAATTTTCATTGTTGTCACGACAAATATGCCTGCGAACTCCATTCACAAATTCCATGCACATCACAAGATCCCAAGTTACCTCATTTTTGCCCACTAGATTAACTAACTTAAGGACAACTCCAAACTCCCTGTTCTTCAAGAAATGTAATATAAGAGAGGTATATAACACAGCATTCGGCAACATACCATTCTCCAACATTTTGCAAAGGTAAATACAGCCCTCGTCAATCATATGTTTCTTAACTAATCCACTTATGATGGCAGTGAAAGAACGATAACTTGGTTTGATTGAGTTCTCTATCATTTGGTCAAATAGTTCTTGGGCTTCAAGTACTCTTCCATTCATGGTGTATCCGCAAATCATTGAAGTATAAACCACCTCATCAGGATCCACACCACACATAAGCATTCTCTTAAACATGTCTTGTGCTTCATCAATTTTTCCTTCTTTAACTAAACAACCAATAATTGAGTCATAAATAGCAACAGAGGGCTTCATTCCTCTCTCTTCCATTTGGTCCAGGAAATCCATTGCAGAGACCATGTTACCCTGATTACAGAGCTCATTTATAATTATCAAGAAAGTTGCTTGATCAGGAACCAAGCCACGATCTTCCATAAGGTCAATTACAAAGTTAGCTTCCTCAAAATGCCCCATTTGGCTCAAACACTTGACGAGTGAGTTGTAACAGAAATGCAAGGGCTTGTATCTAGCATCATCCATTTTTTTCAAGCAGGCTAATGCCTTGTCTATATCTCCTTTCTCGCACAAGGCACTGATAAAAATGCTATATGCTACAGTAGCTAAGTTAACATTTTCCCTCACAATTCTCTCCAGCAAGAGCTCGATTTCTTGCTCAAAATCATAATCTGGATTTTGAATAGAAGCAGGCAACATAGGATCAATCCCGCATCCATTCTTAGCAAAGGCCTGCAAAATTGTGAAGGCAAGATGTAACTTGCAAACAGGCAAAATCTTCATAAGTTTTAAATATAGCACATGATCGGGAATAACACCGCTTTCCAACATAATTTTGTACACCTCATAAAACTCTTCCATTTTATTATTCTTGTACAGGGCAGAAAACAAAACAGTGTAACAATGAACATTTGGGGCCACTTTAGAATTAATCATATTGTGGAAAAACGTCAAAGCACAATCAATTTTTTCTTCTTTGCAGTACTGGGAAATCATAACTTGATAAGTCGCCACATCAGGCTTAATTCCCCACTCCATCATCTTGTTATGTATAACCCAGCCCTTGTCATATAGACTCAACTTCATAAAACCATCAATTAAAATATTACATATACGTTGATCTGGCTGACAACCTGTCTTCAACATTCTGAAGAAAACCTGCATAGCCACCTTCATTTTTCTGTCTCTACAATACACACTGACCAGAGAAGTGTACATTGTCTTGTCAATATACATACCTTGGGATTCCATTTCCCCAATTATTGACCCTGCCTCCACGACTCTACCACCCTTGCAGAGACCATAAAACAGTGACTTGTATATATGAACTGAAGGGAGATGCTTATGATACTTCTGCAACATATCAAACACTTGAAGAGCCTTATCCAAATGCCCTTTATAGCATAGCCCATCAATTAATAGACTATAGCACCCAAAACTAAGTTCTGCTTCTGCATAATGGGCTCTAAGAAATAAATCAAATGCATCCAAATATCGTTCTTGTGCACAACACTGTTGTAGAATGCTAAGGCATGCTTCTTTCTGAGGCACATAATTGAAGGAAAGAAGCCTATTAAAATAATTTATTGCATCTTCTACTTTTCCCAACTCACATGAGCAGATTACCATAGAATTCAAAATCAAAGAGTCTGCATTATTACCTTGAGATTCAATTTCTATTAAGTAAAGTGACTCTGCTAATTGTGGCTCCCCTAAAGTAACCAGCTTCCTTACTAAGACAGCATAGCTATCCAAATCAAGGTCCAACCCACGACCAACAACAGAATTAGCAACTGAAATGGCATCAGCAACAGACATAGAACGACTGATCATCCTTTGAATAACTAGCTGAACAGATGCAAATAAACCCCTGTGTATAAGCTGATCTGCTAGGGAATTGCAGAAATTTTTGTGGTTTCCAGAGGGAACGGAGACTGCCATGTCTAAAGGGTCAACAGGAAGAGCACAGGTTGTTACTTCTCTCCTGATTCTAAAGAATAAGTTAGAAGAAATTAACCTCTTCTTAATCATCTTCTTCAACAACATATTAGACTGACAACACCAAGAGTTTCAGACACCAACCTGAAGGCCAAAAAGACAACCTTTTAAAGATCCAGGGAAAAAATTGTAATCCAAGAGAAGGGGTCAAAGGAAGTGTAATGACAGTGACCAATATTAAAGTCAAATAGGATGGATGGCAAAGAAAACCAAATTAATTCTCACTTGAGTTATTCACTTTTGTGATAAGAACGAACTTAGAATAAGAACAATATGCACCACATGAAAGTAGACTGCTTAGACTCTTTTACAATATCACGGTCACAAAAGGTTTTTTTACCACGCAATCAATTTTTTCTATTACTTCAAATTTAATTAGAAATGAAAAATATTTAATAGCGAGAAAATCATTGTGGGGAACAATTCCTACACGTGAGAGAATCACTTATACAGAAATGAGTAAGTAAACAACTCTTACAAAGGCAAAACCCACTTTATATGAGTAATAGATAATAATTACAAATCCCAAATATGCAAAATGTCTTATCATGCTGGATACCCAACAAAAATATCATACTCTGATAAATTGAAAAAGAGGCAAAAATAAATTATAACCTCAACCCCAATAACTAAGCCAGATGAAATTTTAAGTGTGGGTTGCCACAGCCAACTCCCTTACATTTTCCTATCCTTTTGGCCAATCTAATTCCAACTCTTAAATTTTCTTCTGGTCAAAGATCAACGTAACACCTGAACTTGATAATATCCAAAGCCATTACTTAGACTTAAGCATTGAGATCATTGACTACACCAAGTCAAGCTGGTGCAACATCCAAGTTCGCTCATTCACAATTTTCAACAAACCAATCTACCTATCTGATCATAGAAAATGAATGACTTGGATAACTAAACTCATGAGCTTATAAGTTTATATCAAAATCATGAAAAGAAGAGGAAATGACAAAGGCAGTGAAAGGTAGAGTAAGATAAACAAGGAAGAACAACCAAACCTGCTGTTGCTGCTACTTCATATGCAAAAGCAAGACAGAGGAGTTTGTCAGAGGGAGGGTAAAAGCAGAGGTAACCATCGGCTATCAGAAGTGGGTGGCGGCCAGCCAGGCTTCAAAAATTGTGATGGATTAGGCTATTTGGTGAGCTCCATCAGAGGATAGACAGAGTAACAGAAAAAGTGACCAAGAACTATTACTTCACACCTGAAAATAGAAATTTTGTGATTTCTTGGAGTTAAAAAGAAACAGAATAGAAAGATAAATACAAAAAGAGAAAATGAGGGTCATTCTCATTTTCTGAATCAACCAATGACGGACCAAGTGTTAACTAAAGAGCTTTGGCCAAAGCTTAATTTTTTTTGGAAAAAAAAGAACGTAAATTTGAATAGAAGAAGAGAAAATGAACGGCAGTACTTCATGCCTCCAGCAATGCCTCCAGAACTCGGTCGAGTACGAAGGAGGAGAAAGGAGCATGAACCACAAGATATCGGTCAGCGGAGAAGGGACGGTAGCGAGGAACGTCCGCCATCGGGGACGAGAAGAGGACTAGGACAGGGTTTTTTCGAGGCTTTTGTGAGTGGCATGCTATAATGCGGTTTTAAAAAAAGGGTTATGAAAAACAAATATTTAGACAGTCTTTGAAAAAAAAAATATTATAAATAAATGAGTGTTTGGATAGTTATTATTAAAAAAAAATTATAATTAAAAAATTACTAAAAATATATGATTTTATTAAAAATATGAGAGAGAAGAGAGGGTAGAGAAAAGAGAGGGTATAAAAAAAATAATAGTAAATTAGTAATTAGATAATTTATAAATTTTTTTACTATTCTATAAGCTAATCTCAATAGCTTATCTAAAACTTTAGTTTTAAACCATGATTTGATCCAAAAGCTATTTTGAATAAATATAGCTATTTATTTTAATTTTTTCTTAAATTAAAGTTTAGACTAAAACCCCTTTTAAAAATACACAAATTCAAACCTATATAGAAATATATTTTACTTAACAGGTTAAACTCAGGCTCTGTATCCTGAGCTTGTTATTTAAAACAAATATAATATAATAATGTAATAGGTAAGTGTCGAACCCTATCTATTAGACAGTACTCAACAATTAGACCACTAGACTAAAGCTTATTATTGTAATTTTTATTCTTAACTTTTAATTTTATTCTCAACAATAGAATCAAATATGTAAACCCTAAATCCCTACCCTAATTCTCCTTCTGCCCTTTCATTGCATTTACAGGTTTGAGGGAGTTCAAAGCTTCTCACGGCTTACGGCACCTTCAGAGTTTCAACCTCCAACCTTTACCAGTTCGCCATCGGAATCTCTATTGTCGTCGTTGCCTGTCACGTCTCCACCTTTGCTGTTGTGTCCCCACTATGACGGAAGAGTGATAGCAAGCTAGAGAGAGATAGAGTGATGTGAAGCTGAGAGATCAGAAAGAGAGTGAGAGCTATCACTGGAGGAGGGGAGGTTAGAGATCAAGTTTACAGCACCATTGATCGACGAAGGTGAGCTCTCTAACTCTGTTCTAGCCTCCGATTACTTCTGTATTCTAATTTTGCAGAATGGGTTACCAATTAAGGGGAGAGTTTCAGATGGCTTTTGGTTGATTTTTTGAAAATGGGTTACCAATTTAAAGCTTTACTATTTTTTTAAGCATATGATGGCTTTTGCAGAATGGGATACTAGACATAATGGGTTATCAATGTTGCTCTTTGTTTGAAACACATTCTTGTGAAATTTATACTTTTCTTTGTGAACTTCTAATTCTGTTTCAGTTCTTTTGTTCATAGCGGGAGGAGGGTGACTTCTTGATCTGCTATTTTTGTTGTTCCATACGTTTATGTTCCATGATTTTTTCTGTCTATATATTACTGATTTAATAGAAAATTTAGCAATAGCATTGTTTTGATTGTTCAATATGAATGAGATAGTTAAGTGTAAATGCTCATTTTTGTGGATGTTTGTCATCTTTGAATGTCTGTTGAAACATCCTCCCTTAGACTCCTCAGAGTACACTTACGGAAGCGATATTAGCTTGATATATCTTAACTTAAGCCCAGAAATTTAAAATTTCACTCTTAAGTTCCTTATTCTGGACCTTTAATTTGAAAACTGCTTAATCTCATTCTACACATCCAAACAAGTCTTATTACCTATCCACGTAATGCCCCAGATGTGTACTACTGGCTCACCAAATTTCATAGCCAAACTCCTCCGTTTACTAGGTCAAACTGAGGTCAGAACACTGCTACCTCAAGACCTGCGAATTTCTCCCTTAATTCCCCATTCACATATTGAACATGCCAAACAACATTTATTATTAAATAATAAAATGTCATACAACAAAGCATACACCAAATTCTCTTATTTCTATTACATCTCTTCTTGTCTAAAATTCGGCAGCATAACTGCTACGCTTTATCTGTACAAAGAACTGAACTGTACTGATTCGGTAATCCCCTCATGAGAACTACCATTCTACGTAGTACCCAGGAAAGACTAGATGAACCGGCTAGGTCCACTCACTTCTAGCCTCCTTAGACAGCACTACGTACACAGTACTTATCATATACTGATGTTCAGTCTTTACTTCGGCAGCATAACGGCGTCTCCTAGGATTCTCAAAATCCACTTCAGCATAACCTCCCTGTAATGGGTTATGGATGGGGATGAGATTCGGGGGAATCTCAGTAGCAACAATCATAACAATATATGTAATGCAGTGTGATAGTGCTTGCTTGTGATTGTGTACAGATAAGTATGCTGCGTGCTTCCATACTCAATAACATATGATCATAGCATTGCAGTAGAGCTTCAAGCATAACATATAAGACAACAATCCAACCAAACAATAGCACAACAAATCACAAAGCCATTACATAAAAGCTAGGATTAGTTACTACCTCAAAAGTAGAGCTCCAGAACTTCTATACTGCTTCCAACTCCACCAGAACTTCCTTTCTTTCTTTCTTTCTTTCTCCTTCTCTCTCTTCTTTCTCTCTCTTTTCTTGCCAAAAACGTGGGATGCCTAAAATGGGAGGGGAAGGGGGGTATTTATAGCTTTAATGGATGGCATTTCTGTAATTTTGAAGCCATCTGAACATGTGGTCCTGATTTTTCCTGGATTTTCCTATTTTTCTTTATTCCTTTTTACTGCATCATGCATGACATCGTCCAGGACACCTCACCGGGACACCTCATCGCCACATTCTTCACATGTCACAATTTCTGGACACCTCATCAGCTGAGTCAGCAGTTCAGTCCAATCCAGTACCGGTCCAGAGTCTTGCACCGTAATACGTGTCCTCAACTTTTCTTCTGCCTCTAAGATGACGCCATGTGGCATCTGGAAGGGACCTTTCACGCCTTCCAATGCTATCCAGATAAGTCCCGGACTTTATCTGATCACCTCCTCGGTTATCGTGCCGACCGAGTAACTTTACTTTATTGAAACAGCATTAAAATAGTATTTTAATGCCACTTTTTCCCACATACTCCATGGGCTACGTTTTTGGGCTCTGGGTATGTAATCTTGGATCCTGATCAAGCCCAAGTACTCTGATGGCTCGATTCCCAAGAAACAGCCCTTGACAAATTACCAAAATGCCCTTGGGTGCCCTTTCTTGTACTATTTTAACCCTAAGGGTAAAATCGTCATTTCACACCCTTCTGTACTCTGTCAGGGCATATACTGACTCTAAGTAACTTTATCTGTATGTGCCTTGGCTCTAAGGCCTGTCCAGAATGACCAAAATGCCCTCATACATCTACTACCCCTTTAGTACAACACAGGGGCATTTTCGTAATTTTGCACTTTTCCGGGGTTCTGCCGGACACTGGCCCACCTATCAGTCCAAGTGTCTTACTGGGCCTTGTTGGCGCCATTATTGGGCCTCTCAGGGTCCATTACCTTCATGACACGCATTACGAGGAATCTTTCCCTGTTAATAATTATTGAATATTTTATCTATTATTCACATTTTATACACATATCCGGACACCGGCTCCTTCTGTCCGATACACTAGCCTGCGGTGTTCAGGCATCCCTGTGAGTCATATCAGTCATCTGATCGAGGTTATCCGAACTCATTCAATCCCTTTTCAAATACCGATAAATTTTCCTATCGGATACCCGGAGGCCTCACACTCCCGTCTAGATTTTCTAATTTGCGAATAACTTTTTCTACAGGCCTCCTATCGGTATTCTGTCAGTTTCCTGACATCCGCCCCATAAAGACGCATCATCCTGTATTTTCTCACTTAGATCTGAAATCTAGGATATCCGGTATGAATTTTTATAACTTTTGGATGATCAGTCCATTTCTGGCTATCTGGAGTCTTCAAAAATTCCTGTATTACGCCAGATTATCGAGCGTCCCTTGCTCTCTCTACCGGTGAAATCTGGGACTGAAATGCCGTCGGACAGTCCAAACCACTTCCGGCCTGACTTTCTTTAATTACACTTTAGCCCCAAGGAACTTTTCTTCTTTTCATTCAAGTCCCTTTTTATTTGGCTAAAATTACACTTAAGGACCCCACCTTTTTGTCCTTAAACTTTCCATAATTCTTTCATACTCATAGAAACCTCGTATGCACATTTCACAGTTCAGTAAAATGATCAGCATAATTTTCTCTATTTTCTGGCAAAATATGGTACTCATCGGCTACCAGCCCGATCTTTCCCATAATTACAATTTTGCCCCTGCATTCTCTTTCTGGCCTCGTTGCTCATCTTCTCATCCCTCATCTTAAGGTCTAGAAATTCTCTTTCAATAACTCATCCCTTAAACTCTTCGGGAGTCATCGTTAATTGAAAGGCTCGACAACCCGCCCATATCAGGTTATCTTACACAGGAGCCAGCCCATATCAAGCTACCTGCAGAATTCCTAGGCTTGAGACTTAGGACATTTCTCACATTCCTCATCTTGGACCTAGATGAACTGTCCCGATCTCCTAGACCAAAAATCAGGATGTTACATCTGTCATTTTTTTCATACTTGGAAACTAGACTTCTACTGCCTGCAAAGTTCAGTTCTTATTTACTGGATCTATATCACATTAATAATCTTTCTTAAATATGTTTTGCTAATTGTTACTACTTCTCTTATTCCATTTGGAGAGACCATTTTAAAATTATGATATTTTAGTATTCTTTATAACAAACTATTGAAAACACTTGCATATGTTTACCGTGTAACAAACTATGAAGTTAATGTCATAGATTTAGTGTACATGAATTATTGCATATGTTTTACACTACCGTATCTCAGTTTCTAACTAATGTGCTGACTTGTTAATTGATTGTATATTTTATGACTCAGTTTTAGTTAATGTCATCTCCAATTGAGTGTAAAACAATATCATCAACTTTAGTTCCTCCTAATGTGATTGAGGTTAATCAACCAGTACGGATAGAATTTACTCAACAAACTAATGATAGCTGCTTACATTATTGAGGGTAGTTTTTAAAGAGGCCGCTTACATTCTTGAGCAAGAGGAAGAAATTATGTTAAAGATTTTATGATGTGTGGCTAATAGTTTTACTTTGATTTGACTTATATTGTTGTACTTATATTCTTGTAATAACTATTGTTTTGTTTGTTTGGTATTGTCTTGATAGTTTATTAGATATTTTTTAATTTTAAACTGATTAATATTATGAAAAGCTTATTTATAGTTATTTAAAATGCAATTTACAAAAAAATCTATTAGGGGGCCTATTATGCAGGCCTGTTACGAATGCCTGTTAGTATAATTATAAAACAGGCTCTTTCAATATGCTTCAGGCCAGGCAGACATATTTACAGGCCAGGCTTAGGCTAAAAAATTAGTTTACAATAGGCTATAGGCCAAATTTAGGCTCGATTATTACTTACGGGCTAAGCCTAACCTAGTCTAACTTGTTTCCACCCCTATTTCCAAACAGGCACTATTAGAACAAATAAAATAAGTATAAATAATAAATAATGAATACATATATAAAGAGTATAAAAAAAAACATATAACGGATAGTTTTCTTTTCCCCCCCATAAAGTCCAGGCACCCCAACTTCCTCTTCTTCTCTGTTCTTTCTTTTTCTGCCTGATTCGTTGTTCTTCCTTTCACATTTCTCGTGTTTTAGAAGTTAGACTTCAAACTGAACAGGCCAATGAAGGTTGGTTCTTTAAGTTGGATTAGTTCCACATATAGTGCAATGCTTTATGTAATACTTCTTTGATATCTATTTAATTAATTTAATTATATTAAAAAATTAATTAAATTAATATAACATTTTTTTAAAAATATTATAATCATTTTCTTTAATTATTTCCCTCATTATCTTATTTAATTATTATTAAGAGAGTATCAATAGAGATAATTTTAAAAAAATTAATAAATATAAGAAATATGTCTTATATTTATAATTGATATTAATTTTTTAATTAGATCATATATTAAAAAACGGAGGAGTAATTAAATAAAAATAATATTATATACTATAATCATATAAATATAAAATTATTACATATGTTAAAAAAGATTAAGGTCCTATTTTATCTTAAAAATTGTTATGTAAGAACTAAGAATAATGTTTCAAAATTTTTTTACTGGTTGCTCAAAAATTTTAAAAATAAAATTATATCACTTACTGTTAAAAATATTAACAGTTAATATTAAATTAATATCCTCTGCATGCATTTTAATTTACTGTAATGCATTAACTGGTCCTTCCAATACTCTACTTCCTTCTTTTCTTTTCTTTTCTCTCCTCCCTTCCTTTCGGTCCTCTCGAGGTTACTCTCCCAAGTTGGTATCAGAGCGAGAAGGTGAAGTAAAGATGTGGTAAATAAATCTGGATATATCTTTATGACATCAAGATACTTGTTGAGCTTGTTAATATGATTCAACTGTCAAAATTGATAGTACATCAGTACAACTCGGTTTATTATGTATGAGTCAATCCGGACAAAATTGGATTGTAAGACCTCGTGGATTTGAGGCTGGTGAAACATCATTTGTAGTAGTACATAATAAACTAGAGTATAAGTACACACCCAGATGATGGTGATGCTGGCTAGGTTTTGGCTAGTTAGATTTAATCATATTAACCACCTAACAAGTGTTATAGATCCATAAAGATTGGTAAATTTTTATTCATCATACCACTACAGATCCAGAAGGTGAAGATACTAACGTAAGAGAGAATTACAATTATTGAGTTTTCCTTTTACTTTACTTTGCTCTTATTTCCTGTTCTTATCTATATTTCTTGTTTTGTTCTTTTTACTTCCTGCTTTATCATTTTCTTGTTCCTCTTACTTATTCTGTTTATTTATTTTTTGTTATTTACTTTTTAGTTATGTATTTATTCCTTTCATTTTCTTTTAAACGAGGTAGTGGAAATCCTTCTTCTTCCGCTTCTTCTTCTTTAAACGATGAGGAATTAAACGCTGTAACAAGTAACTCTTTAAACAAAAACAAATTTAAAGAAGAAATTTCTTTTCAAAACATAAACCAAAACATTGACAATTGGACTTTACCTCCAATTGCCAAAAACGCACTTTATGTGCAAACTGAAGACAAAAAATGGTTCTCTAAATCTAATTATATAATTAGAATGGTAGAGGAATCAGTTTCTGTCTAACCAGAAAAAGAAGATTTTTATCTTCTCTCAAAAAAGTCAATTGAAAAACACCGAAAAGAATATAATTTCTTACATATCGGTTGCATTCAAATTGCAATTAAACCATTTTTTCATAAAGGCTTAAATGTATCATATTTAGTCTATCTTCTAGACACTAGACATAATATATTCCAAGATGCTGTTCTTACAATAGCAGAAACTGGCCTTCACGATGGACCTGTTTATTTTAATTATTATCCTGATAGGATGGCGGAATTAAAAGATGAACACGTCCTTGAGTGTCTTAAACTAAAAATTAAGTTAAATGGTTTGAACATGAAGCCTGGATCTATACCTGCTACACTGATTTACAGGATACAGTATAATGTCTCAAACACTTCTACTTTTTATGTTCAAATTCCTTTTGAAAAAAATCAAGCAACTGTTTTCTTAACTGATTTCAAAAATGTTAATTTAACAATCCCGAAATCGATTATGTGGGAAAACGTTAAATTACCAGAAGAATGGGTAATGGAAAAGGCAACACTACCAATACCACATCCTGTTTCTCAGTTAAGCAGAATCACTCAAACTTCTGATGGATCTGTCAGGTTATCCTTTGATAGATCTAGAAGATCTTTTTCTCAAACAAATAGGTCTGAAGCTTCAATATATGTGTCACGTCCCAAAATTTGAACCGTGACCGGCACAGAATATAAATAAATTCACATTCCTTAAGCCTTAAACTTTAAATGAAACGTTTAACCATTCAAAAAAATGATACAAATCTAGAACTTTATTCATAAGTTAGATGGAGCATCTAACCCTTTAGCAAAATAATACATGTATTTCAAAAAATATAATTACTTCAAAAGTTGATGTGCCAAAATAATTGCTTCGGATCATACGTGAGGCTCTTCACTGCTCAACTGGAGGAATAGGGTCAACTGCACTAACTGAAGCCAAATAATCTACTCGTGAATAACATCCCAAAAATATAATTTCAAATGTGAAAATAAATAATTTTAGCATGTTTAAGTATAAATCATAATATTTCGTAATTCAATGCAATTGTTCCAGTAAACTTCAATTCATGAAAGTAAACACTCTGTTTCATGAAAATCTTTCAAAACTATCGTTGCAAATCGATCACTTTTCTGTAAGAGTTCAACAATAATTAACTTTCAACACCTTTAAACATATAAATCATATAGATACGTAATTCAACTGAATAACTCAATAAACTTTTTTCCTTTCAGAAAAACCGTTTAAAACCATCGTTTTGAAATAACTCTTTTTTCGAAGGACTTCAATAGAACGGAAACATGCATGGACACACAGTCCACGAAGGGTAACTAACCAGTCTGTGGCTCCAAGCCACTATCATGCATGGACACGCAGTCCACGAAGGGTAACTAACTAATCATGCATGGCTCAAGGCCACGAAATAGGCGCAGGTACGAGACCTACGAATAACATGCATGGGAATAAATCCCACGAATAACATGCATGGGAATAGTCCCACGAATAACATGCATGAGTACGAGACCCACGAATGTCCGTCGAGCTCGGGTTAACCATGGTGCACCAAGGACTAACAGTACTGCTGTTAGTAACCATCGTTCTGTATTCCGTCCTCTAAAACCTTTCAAACATGCATGGGGGCCATTTAGCATTCAATAATCATAACATTTTTCAATGCAACACTTTCCGTTAAAATCATTCATAATCATGAAACATTCCCCCATCATGAACTTTTTCGATAAATCATTCAAAACCTTTTTGTCAATCCATGTGAACAATGAAATTTGAATAATTCATTTCTAACATGTAAAACCATGAGTTCATATGCTCGCTTTTCATAAATCATGTAAAAATTAACATTTAATTGAAATGTCAACTAAACATATAAAATCATGAGTTCGAAATTCTTTTCTCGTAATTCATACTAAAATTCACATTTAATAAATATGTCAAATAAATAATTATATTTTAAAATCTCAAAGTTAGGGACGTTATTCACTCACCTGTAATTCTCCGATATAACTTTAGCTCTCAGTTCAGAATATCATTCTTCCTTTATTTTCCACTCATTAATCAGCTTCAGGAATAATGGAATCCCACGGCACCAACACTTCAATCTCCAATTCATCACACTCTGTGCAAAGACAGGGGAGAAACTCCGGGAACTACAGCATGGCTACCGTGCACAACTTGAAGGCAACGGCGGCGACCCCCCAACAGAATTCCTTTCCTTCCAACCTCTACGACACTTCCCTATTTCTGTTTTCCCTCTGCCTTCCTGATAAAATAGCGACAACACAGTAAGAAAAGCCACAAAATCAGCCATGACAGCAAACGAGATAGATTCACGGTGGCCAGCTCTCAGAACCCTCGAAGCTTCCTTCGGATTTTCCTCACAGCGCTCACTCTCGTCTCCTTCTGCCGATGGAAGAATGAAATGGGAGGGCATGGCATTCAGCTAAAAAAATGACAGAGACAGACTATTGCGTGCCGTAGAAGTTCTCCCCACGCCGCAAGCTGACCCATCGCTGATCTTCCCTTCGCGTCGCACAGCACCTACCAGCTCTGCCATGGACGCGACGCCACCGAGGAGAAAATGAGGAAGGGAAGTCGGGAGTTTGGTAAAATGACACAGGGGTACTTCCGTAATTTTATGCTAAAAAAATAAAAAAAATAAACCCCCTTGCAGTCGCTAGAGCTCGAACCTCAGACAGTATGTTTAGCATCCCAGTCTCTGACCACTCTGCTAACCCAACCTTTTATGATAACTCTGCACCAAATAATATTTAAACTAGCTTTGAATTATTTACTAAGAAATTCTACAGAGCTATTACAATATGAAGATTGTAGATCTATTAAAACTGAATCCTCAAGATTATCTTGTTCTTCAATTCCCAGACTGCCTTCTATCATATATGGAATGGCACCCGAAACACCTATAGTAGTTACCCAGCCCACAAACACCTACTACTAATGTTTCTT
Source organism: Leucaena leucocephala (assembly GCA_037074615.1). Lineage (NCBI taxonomy): Eukaryota > Viridiplantae > Streptophyta > Magnoliopsida > Fabales > Fabaceae > Leucaena > Leucaena leucocephala. The sequence goes on from CM073549.1 coordinate 6,770,580, forward strand.
TCCAAGGAATTGATAGTTCATCAAACATTCCACAAACTGTGTATGAAAAAGAAGACTTGAGATCAGTTGAGTCTCCAACTTATTTATCATTAGAAATTGGTGTCATTGAAAATGATTTTCAGATTGATAAACAAACTTTACAAGAACAATTTTATTCTAAAGAATATGCTCTCCAGAGAAAATGGTTTTTAGAAAATTTCAAAGGATCTGGAAGAAAATAAATTCAAGAAAAATTCTACATATTTCTTGAAAGAGCTCAAATGAATATTCTGTTTTTTGATTGATTTAGCGAGTATACTAAAACCAAGAAAATGGATTATCCATTTAACCAAACCATTGATGTTATTAAACAATGGAAAAGTTCCAAGGGAGAAAATATCTCTTCTGAATTTCTTCCAAACAAAACTGTGCAGATTCCTCAAGCAAAGGATGATCAAGTCAACCTGTGCTTGCTGCACCTTTCAGATTTAAAAATATTGATCAACCTATCGATTCAACTGACATCAAAAAAATTGTTGAACAAAATAATTACACTAACTTGTATTTACAACAGTTAGGTGATCATTTTGTAACAACAACTATTCTTTCAAACAAGACTTCAGAACAATCCAAACCAAGGATTGAAACTCCAATCTTTAAACCATTTCAGCTTAGTCCTCAAATGAAGTATAAAATATACAACCAAAATAAATCCAATCTGATTGATAGGATCAACCGAAAGATTCACCAAATAGCCCAAACCATGACCGTCCCTGAGTCACCACAGTCTACCTCATCTAGACAAGTAAACAATATAGATGAAGCCTCTCAAAATGATTCTTCTGAATCACAATTCCAAATCAACCACCAGTACAACCCTCCAAACTATATTATCCTAGGGCCAGCCCTCCAGACATTTTGGTTGAAGAAAGAATTAGCCAAAACTTTAGATCTTTTAGTGGGGAAAACGTCTATGAATGGAACATAGATGGTCAAAACAAAGCCAGTATCCTTCAAACGATGTAGTAGATGACAATGTTGTGTACTGCATATCAAACCCAAAACAATTATACAGATGAACAAATAACCAATCTTTTGGTGTCTGGTTTTACTGGACAACTAAAAAATTGGTGGGATCATTATCTCACTCCAGAAGATAAGCAAATTATTTTCTCATCTGTACAAACCAAATCTGATGGAACACCAATCCTATACAATGGTGAGCCTTATCCATATTCTGTCCAAACATTGATTTTTAGAATTGTCAAACATTTTGTTGGTGATCCATCTATTTGGAAAGATAGATCAGCTGAATTATTGTCAAATCTTAAGTGCAGAACCTTATCTGATTTCAAATGGTATAGAGATAATTTCCTTACTCGGGTTCTCACAAGAGAAGATGCCAAACAACCGTTTTGGAAAGAAAAATTTCTAGCTGGATTATCTAAATCCTTAGGTGATAAAGTTAGAGAAAAATTTAAAAATCAAAATGGTGGCATAATCCCTTATGAGCACTTAACATATGGAAAATTAATCTCTTATGTCCAAAACACTGCCCTTAAAATTTGTCAAGATGACAGTATCCAACATCAATTGGCAAAAGAAAAAGCTGTAGATCGAAAAGAATTGAGAACTTTTTGTGAACAATTTGGTCTTCCCGCTTGTAAACAACCTAAAAAACATAGGAAACCCTCTTACCATAAAAAGAAAAAACATATATACCAAAAGTATAAACAAAATATAACTCCCCGTAGGCTTAAACAGGAATTTAGATCTGAACCTAAGGTCGATTTTCCTAAACAAAATAAGGTTAGATATTTTAAATGTGGTAAACTTGGCCATATTTCAAGATACTATGCCTTAACAAGAAAATTAAAGAAGATTAGGTGTATTGATGAATCTCTTTTTCAAAAAATAAACAATCTTTTGATTGAAGAAACTTCTAGTTCAGAAACTGAGAATATTGAGGTGATTCTTCAGAGGACATTCAAAATATTCAAAATGATGATATACAAGAATCCTCATCTATCAATGTTATTATGAAGGAACAAGATTTGATATCATTGATAAACTCCCAAATTCTTAAAAAGGAGAATATTTGTTCAAGTTTAGAGAATTGGTCAATCAACAACCCTCTTCTTCAAAACCTAAACCATCTTTTCCTTCAAATAAATACAATTTAACCGAAATTTTAAATAAATTTCAATATTCTGTTAAACCAACAACCCTTCAGGATCTTCAGCAAGAGGTAACCAAAGTCTTGACGTATATTATATATATAAAAAGAAACTTGAAATCTGTATTAGGGTCAGATATCTGTAGAGGTATTGTAACACTAATGATTGAATGCTTAGTAAGTAAAGTATGAAAACAATTTCGGTATTTACGTAAATATAACATTTATATTCAAAATTTTGAAAATGAACGAAGAGATCAGTTGCCAACTAAAGTGAAAAGTGTAGAGTTACAAATAAAAAAAGTTAAGAAAAAAATAAAATTCTAAAAAAAATAAAAAATATATATATAGGGCAGGGGCAAATGGGTAGGGTGACATACCTTGCCTAATGCTCTGCTCTGCCCGACACTTGGTTCGGCCCTGCCCTGCGAAATATATTTTGGGTAACATTTTTTGGGCCGGGCTGGATAATTTTTTTGGGCTTAGACGAGCGGGTCAGGCCACGGGTATAATGAACACCCTTAGTCCAGATGGTAGATGGAATTGAGGAGAGGTGATGAATGATGATGAAGGTGATGGCTTTGGTCTAACGGCGTGAATGGAGAGGAAAGGAGAAGGTGGTGTCAGCTGAATGGTGGAGTAGTGCCTCGGCTCGCTGGCCTACGGTACGGTGGGAATGGAGGTGGAGGAAGGTGATGAAGGGAGATGAATGATGACAGTGAATGGATACGTCGAAGGGAGTGTGAATGGTTTTTCGCGGCCGTGTGTGTTGGTTTTGTGATGTCGCCCCCGCCTCCTCTCGTGCATGCTGCATTTAAAGGATGAATAAAGGAATGGAAAACCTATTGGGCCAAATCATAAGTTTTGACCCATGAGTCCTCAAGTATAATTTCTAAATTTAATCTTTTATTGTCATTAATAAATTTCAATTTTTCTAAAATTCTTAAAATATAAAATTATAATAATGTAATAACTTTTATTCTAAAAATAATTGTTTAGAAAAAATCATAAAAAATATGAAAATTATACCCCTATTAAATACTAATTCAATATAAAGTATGTTAATTCAAATAGTGCACAAATATTATAATTAAGGACTAAAATAATAATAAATACCCACTAAAATGATATGAATAAATATAATAAATCATGAAGATGCAGAAGTAAGATTACATGTAGGGTTCTCATGAACTTGTACAAAATTCTTCCAAGTCTGCTTAGTAAAAATTGAAGGATCCTTAGGTTTAACAAAATGATGAGCATCAAATATTCAATTATTCCGCCACTTCCATAAGTGATCTGGCATAATCACAATCCCTAACGATATGCATTATATCCTCAACACCTTAATTTGTTACAGCATTGACATATCATTGAAGAATTAGGCTATTTGCTTCTCCAAGAATTAGTGGGTAAATGATTATTAAAGGCTATCCTCGTGAAAATTCGGATACATTTAGCACCTTTTCAGCTCGATATATCTTTATAGATTGAAGTATAAGTATTAACCGGTTGATCTTTTACTAAATAATAAGCACTTTTAATAGTAAAAGTCCCATCATTAATAGCATTCTAAACAATTAAGTCATTGCCCACATCAGGTATTGGAGGAATCATTGTGATTAGCTTTTGGAACACCGAAATATGAACTAGTGAAGCCAATCTTGTGAAGTCCCAAGTCCCATATGCCACCCAATCTGTCACTTTACTATTTTTATCCTCCAAAGTAATAGGTCTAAGTCATAAATCCTTAATGCTTACCATTTATCATTAAAGAAACTCACCATCCGACTATCTCGGATGTGCCACCTCATATCCTACTCAACAATTTGCTTCCTGTTGCTCAAAAATAAATTTCAACAAAGCGGAATCACCTTTTCTAGACTTAATAAGATTAGATTCATTTCTCAATATATACTTATGTAAATGAACATCTGCCCATAAACCTTTAGCACCATAATTAAGTTCACTATTTATGTATCATATGATTTTTTTTTAAAATTTTATATTATATATTAACGTGAAAAATTCATTTTACTTTCATTATTTACGTCAAAAATTGTTATTCACTTAATTGTTTTTTTATATAACTATCTGAGTATATCATATTTAAGTATTGTCAGATTTAGTTAGGAGTAACTTTTTCAAAAATATTTTTTACATTCACACGAACTCAAATTCGAGAACTTGTATTTAAACGGTCAAAATCTCTTCCATTTGAACTAACATCTTTTGATTATTCGCTTAGCTTTTTAAGTCATTTCATATATCTTAAAACTTAATATTTATCTTATATAATAATTTGCATTATATTTCACAAAAAAACTTAACTCTATAGTAATTCCTAAAAACTTCATAGGAATTAAGTCATTTCAAAAAACTATTTTGAAATTATCATGTTTTGGAGGTCATTGTAATATGTCTTATGAATTAGGTTCGCTATTTATGAGTGATATGAATTTTTAATTAATTTTATATTATATATGTTGAGAAAAATTCATTTTACTTTTATTATTTGCGTAACATTTTTGTCCACTATTCCTTGGTTTGTTTTAATTTTATCTTGTTACATTCATTCAGTATTGATTATCTACGTATTATATTTTATCTTGTTAAATATATGTGGCTATATGCAAGCGTTTGCAAAAGGGGTTTTGATTAGCCCATAGTTAGGATATGTATGTGGGTTGCACCATGTTGTTATTTTCATTACATGGAATTATATGATTTATACTTTTGTAAATTAGAAATATTAATTTAGTTACTGAGATTTTTATTTCAGTCTATAGCTAAATTTTCCTTTAGCAAAGACAATAGTTACAATAAAAGCAAGGCCTGAGGAGACTTAATTTCACCCACTCATTCTAAAAGATTCATAATTTTTATCCCATACTTGATTTATTATATTAAATCAATGATGTAATAGCACATAAAGCTCATCCAAAACCCTTGCTATTTGTGGAGGCCTTATCTATAATGAATAGGAAAATAGAATAAAAAGGTTCCTCTAAAAGGTTTCTTGAAGGCCCTACCCTTTGTTGGAATGACAAGTTGACTAAAGTCAATGTTTCCATTGACCCTCTCGAGGCTCTCACCTCTTTCCAATAATATGAAGAAGATTAGAGAACGATCGTCAGGCGAATTTTAGAGAAGCAAATAAGTATGCAGACTTGCTCACCAAGTGTCTCAGGAAATTTTAGATATCAAGATCTTTGATGATCCATCTTTAGCGGGTAGAAATATTTTGAATTCTAACATGACTTGATTTCTTTGTTCCCTACACGATTTTTTGTAGCCTTTTATTAAAAGTACAGAAAAAATTATTATGAGATCATAAGAAAAATATTTAATTATAAAAAATTTTAAACAACATAAACTTATCGCCAATTCGGTATATAAATTCGTTGTTGCTGTCATATTAGTTGGCCTAAGAGAAAATTTCCAAGACAAGGTTTGGAACAGTGAAAAATTCGATCCCCTTTGCTTGAGTTCTTGTAAGGAAAAGTGTGCAAGGTTACATGCTTTAGGTCTTTCGATGTATCTTTGGTATTAAAGGTTTTATTTTGTTCATAGTTTTGTAGAATTTACTCAAATTTCAATTATATGAATATAAAATTGTCAAAATTGGGTGTGACTTAAGCGATGTCTCGAGTTCGAGCCTTAGCGTATGCAGAAAATTCTTGTTGGGAGACTCACCCACTATAGCCATGTGCAATGCGAGTCGGATCCGGATGTAGTCGGGGCAAAGTTCTGGTGAACCGGATGGACAAAAAAAAATATATATATAATCAAATTAAATACGATGGAATCTATATATAACAAAATAACACTCCATTATTGTTTGGGCCACAACTAATTTCTTTCTTAAATCTAACTCAAAAAAAATTTCTCTCACCTTCAGATTTCTCCTACCAAATAGCTTCTAAATGTCCACATACATATGCCTAGATTTATATATTTTTTTATTGCAAACTTTCAAGAACTTTCCAAAGCCATACATGTTTTCCATAGATTGAAAAATATGTTGCAATAGATGTCCTCTAATAAATTATTACCTTATGTAATGCATTTTTTGTTTACATGTACATTATTAGAAAAAAGAAATTCTTTTTTTTTCACACATTTAAAGTATTTATTTCCAATTAAATCAAGCAAGTAAATTTTTTTATACATTATTTATCTATAACAATTTTTTTTATTAATATTATTAATACTTTATAAAGTCCCCTTGTTCTAAATTACAAGTATGTAGTTTTTTCTTTTCCTTTGACTTTTTGCGTATTTAAAAATATCAATTTAATGGACAGAGATAGATATAATATTAAGGAAAGTTTTTATTTTGCTCCCTGAAAAGTAAGGAAAAACATATAAATCCGGATTAATTGTATCTCTTAATTTGGACACATATAGGGGAGTGTATTTGTATTCTAATAATATATTATGTTCATGTACACAATTTAATTTAATTATTTTTCATTTTAAAAGAAACACAATATAAAATAAAAGTAAAATGAACCTTTAGCCCTTTAATTTTATAAAATGTTTTTTTAAATCTTTTAACCCTAAAAAATACTGACATTAAAATTTTAAATATAAAAAAACGTTTTTAAATACGGACTTATTAAGTTTAATTTTTTAAAATAGTAATGATTGTTACAAAAAAATAATCATTTAATTAAGACTAATGATTTTAGTGTTAAATAATTGAAAATATACTTTATAAAATTAAGGGATAAAAAATATGAAATCTTGTATAAAGTTAAATGACAAAATGTACCCTTTTACCTAAAAAAAACGTACCCTCTCCATCTTTACCACATCCGTTACAGCTACGATTCTATAGAAAGACAACCAAGACAAGGATATATGCTAATTATGTAAACTCGTAAAACCATGAATTTAAATTAACCTTAAAAATCTCCTTTCTTTTCGTATAACAATCTATTTTCTTCTCCTTTTTCTTCTTTAGGGGCCTTCAAAATTCCAAACAAATTAAACAAAGTTAGTTCTCTGGTTATGAATTTGTGAAGAAATCGTGATCATGTTCTTCTAAGTACCACCACCCACCAATATTATTATATCCTGAAATATAATAATGGCTTCATCTTCTTCATCTCTCAGATTCTTCAGATACACATCAAAAGAAAAATGGCCTTCATGAGTTAATTAATGTTCCATTATTATTAGGGTTTGAATTGAATCATCATCTTCAGAGAAAAAAAATTACAAAATAATGGCTTCGTCTAAAGTCGAGTTTGCTTCATCAACCTCTCCATTTGGTTGCATAAATACGACGAGGAATCATCATCATCGAGTCACACAAGCCAAAAATTTATTCAACCATTTCATCAGAGACCACATTAACAACAACAACAATGGTAGTTCTCATTCATGGGACACAAACAATAAGGCAAAGAACAACCTTGGAACACTACGTTTTGGGTCCAACAATAAAAGAGATCAGCAAGATGAGTCGTTGTTGTCGATGTCGGCGAGCCCTAACCATGAAGAGCCATCCCCATCTTTGTCTTCGTCATCGTCACTGCCTTTAAGAAAACAAAGGCCACCTCCGATTTCTATTCCCTCAGATTTCTCATCACCCTGTGACGGTGTCTTAAATCTTGGGGCTTCATCACTGGTTCAAATGTGGGAAAAGAGACTAACCCAATCTTCAAACACAACGACGAAGTCGTGGTCAACTCCGAAATCTAGCCCTAACTCAACATCTTCATCATTATCACCACAAAGTTCATCATCATCAGAAGCAGATTCATCACCACAAGGGCAGATTCATCACAATGAGGGAGATCATCTTCGTTGTCGTGAACATCATCAGAGCGAGGGATCAGTGGTGAGGGTGGCCGATATTATCAAAAGATTAACAGCGACGAGTAGTGAAGAGATTGTGGATCAAGCTCATCATCAAGATCATCAAAATTATTATTGTGTAGGATCTCCAGAACAATCATTAATAGAGAATGGAAGCTTTGTGATAAGATCACCAAGAATTAGAGGAAGACAAGGCTTTAATGATTTGCTTATGCAAATGGAGCGTGATCGTCATGGCGAGCTTAATAATCTTGCTGATCGTGCGCCTGTTTCAAAGTTTTCTCATAAATGTCGGATTCAGGTAAAAGTTAATTAACTTGACTTTTTTATTTTATTTTTTAACAAAGAAGAAAAGTTTTGGGTGGCTTGAATTTTTAATTAGGAATTATCCTAGAGTACGCTTCAATAAATTAAGGCTCATAAAAAAGTATTTAAAATGAATCTCTCTAAATTAATTCAGATTATTTTTGAATAGCTTTCTTTATTGTCGTTAGTGAAAAATTATTTTACAATTTAATCAATTTACATGGGGTTTGCTTAGCATTTAAATATCCCTGGCGTGTTTTTGAAAATTTCATATTTTTAAGGGCACTTAAATGTCTTTTTCTTTTGAAATTCTCGTAGGAGCATATAAAATTACTTATCTCCTTTGATCCCTTGCTCATTTTGGCAAAAAAAAAAAAACCCAGGTATTTAAAGAAGGGTAAAGTTGAGTTAAAATCTCAACTATGTAACTGTTCCTCTCCTAGTAAGTGTGTGTTACATAAATATGACTTATATTTGAAATAATCAAAGAGTATAACCTATAGAAGTTAAGTACAGGGAAGGGGTTAATCCCTCACAATATGACAAATTTAAGTTTAAATCCCTACTTGTATCCATATTTAGTGTCAGATAATATTTTTATTAGGAAGATACTTGCTCTTTATAAAAAATCAAGAGAGCATATATTTTGATAATATTTATGTGCAATTTTCATTTATATAGTCGTATCAATTCATTGACCACTTTATCACTATGTGCTCTCTCCCTCTCACATACAAACAATCACACAGAGTTTTCAATTCAATTTTGAACTCTAATTAAAATTGAGAATCATAAATTTATTGAAATTTATTTAATCTTTAATTAGTTTTCTTCCAATACACGCTCGTCATATAACTTAGTTTGTGTGCCACTGTATACATGCAGGCATTGCTTCGACTAAGACTAATGCAACGTGGCATAGTGGCTAAGGATCCACGTGGCTCACCATCAACAACATCACAAATGATTAAGCCAAAGCAATTACCTCAAGGATCTGTAATTATGCGCTTAAGGTGCCTATTAACTTCTCATCTAATTATTACTTTTATATTATTCATTTACTTTCTCTCTTTTTTCTGTCCTTTCAAAAGTAGGTAACATTCATGTAGTCAATTAAATGCAGGGAAAGATTTAGCTTAGGAATAAAAAATGGAACTGCATCAATTGAAGCAGAAGTAGCTGAACCAAGAACTCCAGATAGAGAAAAAGAAAACAAAGTCTCATCACCAGTATACAATCTTCCAAACCCTACCCAAAACCCTGTGTTCCATACAGATCACAACAACAAAGAAGAAGAGGAGGAGGAGGAAGAAGCACCTCCATGCTCAGATGTCTCTGTAATGAGCTCCGAGGCTCGAAATGCAGAAACAAATTCTTCTTCCATGGCTGATATGAATGCAGCTGAATCAGAGGTACCAAAGAATGTTGAAGGAATAAGAGAAGAGAAGCATATTAATAATGTTTCTGATGGGATGGAAGAAGAAGAAGAAGGAAGTTATGAGGATGAGTATGGTGAGAAAATATATGATGAGATAAAAGAGGAAGAACAGGTAGAGAGCAGTGAAGCTAATTTTGATTGGATTAGTCAGATTTCTAAACCTAAGAGCTATTGGGAAGATCTCAGGCAGGCTTGGTACAAGGAGGTGCTTGATGGTGAATCACAAAATAATGGTGATATCTACAAACTCCTTCAAAGGTAATATATTGAGTTTTGGTTTTTGGTCCAATTTTATTTTGTTGGGCTCAAATCAAACATTTAATTTTCTATAGCCAATTCTCTTTTTTTTTTAAAAAAAAAAGATAAAATTAAATTAGTCTTTGTAATTACTTCTACTCTCTAATTGTGAAGTGGTCCAGAGAGATAGATACAATTATAGATAGTAGGTGGAATCCTCTACTTTCTCTATATAAAACCCAGCATCATTGATCATACCCTAGTAAACTAGTATCCTAGCCAGTTCTATCAAGAGTTTGAATGGGTTGGTTGGGTTAGATTTTATATTGTTTCTCATATTGCTGAGCCTTAAATGAAGTTATTTAATTTTGAGTTAAGAAAAAAGAAAAAAATAGTAGTATGTTAGCTTTGTGCTTTAGTAACTCTTACATATTGTTTATATATGGATATTCCATTTACTTTTTGATTAATATTGCTCTTTTTAAAGTTATATATAAATATTTTATATAATTTAATTAAATTATATTATTTTGGAGTTGACCTCAATTCAACTACGGTTAAATCATTAACCATTAGATGGTATTGTCTTACCAATTCAATGACTAGTTTGATTACCTTGCTACTTACTACATGATTGCAAATTAGAAAATATGGAAACTGCATTGGTGTGATATAGCTAATTAAATTTTTGAATCATGTGATGCAGACAAGTATATTGACTAGTAAAAATTTTGACTCCATGTGTTGCGTTATTGTTTTGCAGAAGAACAGTGTCAAATTTTCTATGTAGTGACTTCCGAGAAAAAATGGACAAATTAATGGAGTCTCACAAGGGAACACAAGCAGACCTATTGGCTAGTCAAGAGGGCGATGAAGAAGTCAACCCCCACGAGGAAATAGGGCAACTGATAGCAATTTTACTTCAAAAAATGGATAATCCTGCAAAAGAAGAAGAAGCAGCAGAAGAAGAAGATGATGAGGAGGAGGAGGAGGAAATTTTGATAAGTAGTTCATATAATGGAGAGAGTGACTCTATGAACCACTCATCATCGCCATCACAATGGCGTTTCGATGATGATTCCGCATCCTTAACACAACCTTCTCAATCTCCATATTTCTTTCACAATAATTTTTCGCTCACCAATAATCCTCCTTCTATTGTAAGTTTCATTCTACCGTTTTTCTTAATATGGGGTTTTCAAAGGCCAAATAATGCAAATCATATGTTCCTCCTCCGTTCTTTAATATAAGATATACTTGAGAGTTGATATTGGTCCTCCCTTAATAATAATCAAGTATTAGAGGGAAGAAGAAAGTTAAGGAAGATGATTATGATTATATTTATACTCCTTTGGTAATTAATATAGGACATATTTAATTAATTTGATTAGATTAAAAAAATTAGTTAATATGACATGATTTTTCTAAACACCATAACTATCTTCTTTAATTCCCTTCCTTTAGATATTTTTTTATTATCGTTGAGTAAGTATTTATAGGGTAATTTGGGAAAACTTTGATAAATATGGGAAATATGTCATATATTTAGGATTAAAATAAACTTCCCAATTAAGTCTTACATTAAGGACCAGAGGAGTATATATAGACACAGAGACATCATGAATTAGATTTGACTTTGAATGATCTAGATTATATTAGAGAAAATTGGGAAAAAAATCACCCGTTGATATTCTTTCTGGTGAGGAAAGACTTAAATAAGGGTACCATAACTCCATGTATACAAAATTTGCAGAAAACCAGAATTTTATTTGTATAAAAATTTATTAATCCATTCTTACCAACAAAAAATTTAATGAGGGACTTTTTCTCCCAATTTTTCCATTATATTCACCATTTTCCTCTAAACTAATTTATTTAACTTATAAACTAATGTATAATTAAATAATGTTACACATGAATATTTTAAAGAGATTATATGTTGCATACATCATTTTCCCATTAAGTAAAAATTTATTTAGTCTATTTAATTTATTCAAATTAGATAATGAAGTAGCTCTTACATATCCTTTATGACACAATACTTGTGTTGTTGCTTACAGGAAATGGAACTGATATATGATCTGAAAGGGCATATGAAGCAGCTGTATCAAGAGATGTCTGAGTTAAGGAAATCACTAAGGAGCTGCATAGATATGCAAATGAGCTTACAAAAATCATTCAATCGAGAGAATGATCATACAGGTTCATTTCATTTCATTTTTATTTGTTAATTGTTTTTTAAATGAATAAATTGATTTTAGACCTCACCAATTAATATATATAGCTTAATTAGAAATGGTACGTAGACCACAATACACATCTTTCTGTTTGGATATATTCTTATACAATATGAATATGTAAAATTTCATATTAAGAAGTTTGTTAATTTTTCAAACAAAAGTATGTTTTTACATTTACTATGTGTGCCTTCTTTTCTGTACTTTACCTCTCAAAAAGAAATAATGCAATAATAATAATTTATATAAAATAATTTGCAGCTAAGGGAAAGAAGTCCCATGATAGAGTAGTGAAGAAAGGAAACTGTTGTATCTGCTCAAAGACGAAAGCCGATTCACTTTTCTACAGGTATTTTCTTACATCTAAATCATTATTTTTTTATTAGGAAAATTTATTGCTGTACATATCTCCATATGATCTATAATATATATATTTATTCATTTATAGACATTGAAACTAATCTTTATATCAGTTGATCGAAAAGAAAAAAAAAACTAATCTTTATATACGTGTGATGTTACATTGAAATTTGTTTGTTTTACAGATGTGGCCATATGTGCACGTGCCTAAAATGTGCCAATAAGTTACAATGGAAGAAAGGGATGTGTCCAATCTGTGAGGCTCCAATAGTTGATGTTGTTCGAGTTTATGTTGATGCTTAGATTATAATAATTAATTAGTATTTCGATGTAGGCTTCATGAAGTGAATAATTAATTTGTATATATATAATCCAAATTTTCTAAAATTAACTTCATCGGAGGTGAAGAGAGAGAGAGAGAAAGAGATTTACATCTATTATTATGAAGCTTAATTAGAGAAGTAGACTGTATATATTTAAATTTCTCTTTCTCTTTTCTTTTTGTTTTCTTTCTTTCATTTCCCTTATTTAGAATCTCCTTTTTTATATTTTCAAAATATGTATGCGTAGTTTTTCTTTAGTGAAATAGTACAATGGGAATAAAATTGTTCATATATTACTTTCAAATCAATAGTTTTTTTTGCAATGTAGTTTTAAGTGAACAAATTAAAGTCGTTGGGATGAAAGCACATAGGGTAGAATGGCATGTGGAGGGAATGTAGTGAAGAGACTCAAGAGTACGATACTTTAATTTGTTTGAGTGTTATTTTTTCATATAGCTATTGACTGATGAGTCAGATTCGAGTACTATCAAACCCAATTGATGATAACTTTTTTAAAGACATTTCTACATTCGCATGAACTCAAATTTGAATTCGAGATTTTATGCTTTAGGGACTAAAACCCCTTTCACTAAGATCCATGCCTATTGGTTACACTAATTCCTTTTCTATGTTAAGGAATTTACACCGCCAAAGGGCCCCAAGTTCATGTTTTAGAAAATCCCACAAAAATACTATAATTTCAAAATCCTAAATTAGAAATGCCCATAAAAATATATTGTTATTTACTTATCAAATGTAATTAATAGCTATTAAAGTGTATAAAATAAAAATGATTTGAGATTCTAAAATTTAAGTGAAATTTTTGTGAGATTTTTCCTGCATTTTCCCCTCCAGGTCATCAAGTCAAGTTGTTAAAATAAGACCCATTTATTACTGCGTAGTCTTAAATATAGGAGTTTGTTTTGATAATTAATGTAAACCTTCAATATTTAGAAAGTGTCTGATTGACCCTAACATTGTTAGCAAAAAATGGCGACATTCAAATTTTAAATACTGATAAAATATTATCAAAAGCTGACATATTAGGTTTAAATTTTAAAAATAATAATGATTGATGTAAAATAATCTTCATTTAAGATTAACATTGTTAGGATTATAGAAATATTGAAAATATATTTTATAAAATTAAGGCACAAAATTGAAACTTGTATAAAGTTAGAGGACAAAATTAAATGTACAGTTTTGACAAATAAAATTCATATAATTCATATCACAAAAAGAAACATGCATAATAATCAATTGTAACAATAGGTTTGAGCACTATCAATAATATTAGTTAGTAGGATTTAACATCCCTTCCTTTCTCTAATGAATACAAACTCTCCACATAATGACTAATAGCAGACCTTTTCTTTACCTTGCAACGTTGTAAATCTTTGTAGGACATTGGTTGTTGGGTTCTACCTAAGAATCTGCCCATCATATGTTCTTAGTATCATGTCCCCGTTCTCCCTTATATTCAACCCTTGTGTGAGACATATCTTGTCTGTTGTTATTATATTTGTCCATGACTCATGTACTCCATATTGTTTCATAACCCACAAAGGCCAACCAGTATTAGATAGCTGTTTAAGTGAAAAAAAAACAAGTGATGATGAGTCTTATGTTGCCAATAGAAAAATGGGAAATGTTGTATGAGTATTGATATCAGGGAGCAACATTTGTCCAAAAATCCCGTCTGCTAGATCAAATGTACGTATAAAATACCAACGTTGACCTTCTTGTCTGCTCGAAGCAATCCAATGAAGTAACTATTGATGAACACATGTGATGGGCACGATCGAACTTTATGTGAGAAAACATTGCCAATGACATGTTTCCATGACCATGTTTTGTTTGAAAAAACCCAAGCCAAATCAATTTCATTTTCATCTGGTTGACCAAATATTTTTTCATGACTAACGACACATACGACCTTAAAATCATTGTTCCTACTGTCAAATCCAAACCCTGCAAATGATATTCTAGCATTCAAGAGTTCAGGAAGCAATACATATTTTCGAATAGTATCAGCAAGATATACTAAACCATTGCTAGTCCCCACCAGCTTTCTCCTCCATATCAAAGGAAAGAAGTCAAGGCTTTCCACTTTGCGAATCAAATCATTATTTTGATGAAGCGAGTAGCTTTCTTGAAACTTAAAATGAGTTGGTGACAAGAAGGAGTTGGTTTCTGGAATTGAAAGTTCGATCTGAGTGTCGGGATATGAAATTGGGACTAGTAATAAGGGAATTCCAATCTCTGCAAAGAAAAGCCCATTGAAATAGGGTATGGGTGTCTAGGTTTAACAGAATTTCTTCAACAATGTCCAAAGGAATATTTTTATTACCTTTCCAAATTTCTTTCTTGATGCTACGAATTTTCTTGTTGGGAGGAATAAGATTTACTGACATTGTGGAGTCAATGGAGAACGATGAGATTGATGAGTCTGGAGGTATAATGCTAGGTGGGTTGGGTGATTGAGAATTTGGGATTTAGGGTTTTATTAGATGTTTTGGGGTATGAAGAGCCACGCCTATATATAGACATTATTGTGTGTGTGTGTGTGTGTGTGTATAAATGAATATTATCTATTCATTATTTTTAATTTTTTTCGATAATACATGCATTATCTTTGATTGGACAGTAGAACGGGGAAAGGGATAAAGGAGAGAAGTAGAGAGAGAGAAAAGAAAGGGAGAGATTTATAGAAAGCAAGATTAAATGAATAATATTCTAGAAATTTAAGAATTAAATGAAAAGATAACAATAAGCAATAAATGCTACTAATGATAACAATAAATAAAAAATTAAACAAAATATTCCTAAATCTTTCCTAATAAAGTGAAATGTTTAAAATATTTAAAATCTTAATTACCCATTATCCCATATCTCATCATAAAACTAATAATGTGATTTGGTTTTGTTATATCGTAATCTACATTATTAATATTTTTATTTTTAAAATAGGTCTGGCATTAAGATGAGCATTTTTATTTTGAAAAATAAAGAAAGCAGCTTTTAATCATATCATATAGACGTTATTATTTATATATATACACATATCGCGGGAATATATATTAATGAATATTATCTATTTATTATTTTTAATTTTTTTGATAATACATGTATTATCTTTGATTGCATAGACTATTTTTGCTTAACTGGATGAATGATATTTAATAGATTTTGACGTTTTGAACCAAAACCCGCCCCGGAGGGGAGGGAAGAGATACTTTATTTAATTTTATCACATAGATTTAAATAAAATCAAAATTAGCTATATTACAGATTATATATGTAAGGAAACAACTGTGAGTATAATAATTTTATTTTTATTTTGATAATAAATAAATTTTATTCCATCATTCTATTTTTTCTAAAAATCCCTTTTTATTTTGTATTTTGTAAAAATTTACATATCACTTAATCAATATCTATATCAACCCTAATTAACAAATTATAAATATAAGAATTAATGACTATAATGAAGGAAACTATAAAGACCTAATAGAAAGAAGAAAAACTACTAAATGATTAAAAATTAAGAGAAACTATAGTCTATAACTATAAACCAAGCACAAACTTTACTATAATCATGTGGGAGACACTTCATGCAGATAAACTAGCAGCCACAAAAATAACAAAGCTTATTCTAGTAATACGGACTAACAGTATATTCCTCTAATTTTTAATATAATATATAATTAGAAAATTGATCATATTTTTATATTTATCGATTTTTCCTAAATTATCTCTATTGATACTTCCTTCTATAATCAAGTAAGAGGAGAAGTGAGGGAGTTAAGAAAGATGATTAGGATATTTTAGAAAAAAAATACCTCATTTTAACTAATTTTTTTAATCTAATTAAATTAGTTAAAAAGATGTTATATATATTAATGACAAGAGGAAGAGCATCTTGCTATGTGATATATATGGAGTTTATCTTAATTTCAAAATTGTGTTGCCTTCCATATCTACTTGGCCGTCTCATATAGCATGAAGCTTCTACCAATCTCGACTCATTGATTTTATAAAGTACCTAATTTGTGAGAATTAAGGTATATATCAAAGCAACAAATTTAAACAAAAAAAAAAAAACAAAGAATATCAAAACACCATATATGTGTATATATATATTCCGTAACAACAAAGCAAACTATGTATATCAAAATTTGTTAATTAAAATTAGTTAAAAGCAATAAATATGTAAGAGATATAATTTTTTTACAAGTATTCCCTTATTTATAAAGATAATGAGGGAGATAAAGAGAATGAGTAGGAAAAGAGAAGAAAGAGAATAAATGGAAAAAAGAGATGAGAGAGATATGTAATTAATAATAGATAAAAATGGAAGAAATACATTAAATTTTTATACACACACTAAGTATTACTTATATATAGATCAACCCAGAGAATGTTACTTATGACCAGAGGGAATATATAATAGCACCAATGGGCTTTGAACTCAATATCAGATCTTCAACATTTTTAAACTACAATTTTCTATTGCTGCTACGGTTTTCCCCTCCTTCACATGTACAATGTTCATCCGTGGAAAGTGCTTTCCAACAATATAGTTTCCAAAATGTTATAACGTGTTACAACAACAAGCCTTATAGGGTCAACTAATAAAGTGATATCATGGGGTTCAAGTGAATCTCTTACAACAGGAGATTTGAGCACAAAATTATAACTTTTCATGAACAAAACCAGACTTTTTATTTTCGGCGAATTCGGGTAAGTAGATACAAGCGGCTACAGCTTCCTACTTGTTTGAATACTCCAGACATATATTCAACCAACACTAAAGGACAGCCATCATGATTCATACTACTTTGTGAAAGTATATGAATTGTTACCATCATCTTT
Source organism: Leucaena leucocephala (assembly GCA_037074615.1). NCBI lineage: Eukaryota > Viridiplantae > Streptophyta > Magnoliopsida > Fabales > Fabaceae > Leucaena > Leucaena leucocephala. The sequence continues at coordinate 6,788,340 of CM073549.1, forward strand.
GTGCACAATATCTATCCATCTGTATGAACTTGGTGTTAAGTCAGTGTCTCTTCCTCTGTAGCTTCTTGTAGAAACTTGCTTGAGTGTTACTAAAAAGTGTCCTTTTCATGAAGGACATTTGAAAGATGAAGGAGAAGATGTCGCCATAAAAGATCTAGAGTTTGCCATCACCGCTGTCCTTTGACATCGCTGAAGCTTACCATCACTAGAAGAAAGGGAGATGGAAGTTGTGAATCAGGGTAAAGAGAGAGATGTGGGGATGTCATTGTAGATTGTTACTTATTTAATCTGAAGGACTCTATGGCTTCACCTTTTTCTAAGTCATATTCTCCAATTAATTTTTAAATAGGAATTTATTCCTCAATTTTTCCTAAAATTAAAGTTTACTTAATGCAGTTAATTAATTAATGGGAAAAAAATGCTAAAAATCCCTAATTTAAAATTTTATTATTTAGAAGTTTATGAAATAACGAGATTTTTTAGTCAATATAATTCATATTTAACAGATATAAATCTTTTTATATATAACATATTTTTAATTATATATAAAACAATTTAAAATAAAAAAGATTTAAGTATAGTTAAAGATGTGTTATACACAATTAGATCTATTAAAGGGCATGTTTGTTTTTCAACAAAATTATGGTTTTAAAAGGGCTTCTGGCCCAAATTTTGGTTTGAAAAAAATTTTAAAACAAACAGTCATATTAGAGGTTTAGACCAAACTATGGTTTAAAATCATGGTTTCAGATAAGCTGGTTAGAGTAGCTTTTGGAACAGTAAAATAACTTATGAACTACTCAATTACTATTTTACCCTTACTTTTTCTTACACCCTCTCTCCTCTATCTTTTCCACTATCTCTCATCTCTCTTATATCTTTTTCACTATCTCTCCTCTATCTTTTTTACCCTCTCTCCTCTCTCATCTCTCATACGTACTTTTTTTAGTAATTTTCCAATTACAAAATCCCTTTTGGTAATAATTATCTAAACACTCATTTATCCATAACCACTTTTTTTCTAAACTCTTCTCTAAAAGTCTTTTTTCATAAGTTATCCAAAAACCTATTTTTTTCATAAGCCATTTTTTAAAATCTTATCTAAACACACATAAAGATGAGCTCCACATATTATATGTTAAAAATAAAATAGAATACGTTTGCAAAGACATTTTGCACATAAGAAGAGTTGCACCCTTGCTCTTTAAAAAAATCCAATACCTTTAAACAATTAACATTTTAATTAATAAAAAAATTCAGCAATTTTTTTAATTAATTAATTTGGCCCGTCGACCTCGAGAAAGCATACGACCACAATCCCTAAAGACAATACTTCCCCCGTTCCCAGTAATTCTTTCAATGGTCTGGTGAATAAAGTATAGCAAAAATATAAAAAAAATATTAAAAAAATCTATCCGTGATCTCAATAGCCGCTCGGGCACCTTCCCATTAACTTTACGAAAAAATGTCGCATAAAATATGAAGTCCGTCGTTTTAAAATATTATTCTTCTATCGTACATTATTGACCAATTTTTTGTAGTTATGTTTTTGGAAGGAATGAACAATTATTGTGCACAATTTAATCATTAAAATAGGATCAAATTACACTAGGCTACTTGAACTTTGATTAAATTACATATAATACGAACCAATTGATTCTAGCTCCTTAAGTGATATAGGTTAATTAAGTATGTGGATGTCGATAAGATCGAGTTTTTTTTTTTAATTCATACAATATACACAAGAGGCTGAGATCAAGCAACTATTTCAACAATCTGATTCTGTTTATAAGATACATGGAGAAAATGTCTTTATGCACCTCCCTATTTGATAGAGTCCCTATCCCTTGGTTCAAATTATTGAGAAGAAACTTTTAATCAAAAAGATATTATAAGAGGCATTTATTACATCTTTCATATATTACCCTTATTTAATGTAGATTCATTTTTCTAATGTTACATCATATAAGGTTAAATGTGTGAGATATTTATTATAATATCATGACTTATTTATATATTAATTAAAATAATTAATATATATTTTTAAGTGTGGCCCATAGTAATTTTAGCCCACTTTAAGGTGGGTTATTGATTCAGTTTATTAAGTTTAATTTTCTGATGGTAGAAATTAACAATTCATAATTATTCATGCGATATTTTTTTGAGTCTCAGAGCGATACAATTTTTTAGCTCACTCTTGAAGGTTCCCTACTAGTAACGAAAGTATTTAAGTTGTCATCACTATACCTAATCACCAGCTGAAAGAATCTGTTCTTTTTATCTAACGGTGTTCTCTGATTGATAGGTTTCTGTATTAAGTTATAATTCTTCTCAGAATAATCAAACTAATGGCGAGATATATTTATAAGTCTTTCGCTATATCTTATATAGGTTTTATACTCATATATGTTATATTCTGGATTGATTATATCATGTAAGAGATGTTTATATTCTAACAAAATGATGGTAAAATTAGGAACAAACTTGATTTTTAAACATAGTTAATAAAGTTTAATCTTAAAATAAATATCATTTGAAATTCGAAAAACTCACAAAGGTGATGCAAATTTACAAGTATAGTATTTTTACAAAAAAATAAAAAAAAAATTGAAATTTTTCGTATTTTTACACTGTTGCCCCTTGCTTTAAAAAAAAGCAAAAGAAAAACCCCAGCCAAACTTACATTAATCTATCTAAGTGCAGAATTCGTAAAAAAAATTATAAATTGGTAATTTAAATGGTGAAATTTGTTTGAAGTATAGTAAATCCCTTGAAACAGGGATTTTTACTTTGATACATTATTTTAACAAGAGTTAGATGCAAATCTACCATTAACTTACCTTAACTACCCTGGCCCAAAAACTCATAGTCGTTGCCGCAAGCATCGAAGCTTTAGTGGCCGGATCACCGGCGAGAGTGGCTGGGTTTCTTTTTTTTTTTTTTTTTTTAAAGTAACAGGCAATATTGTAAAAACATAAACATTCCAAAATTTTATTTTTAGTGATCGGTATTGACTTAGAATTTTGTAAATTATCATCACTTTTGGTATTGGAAAATCAATCTTAAGATTGAACATTTTCAAACCTAATTGTCCATCTCTTGTCTCTCCCTTTATCGCCATCATCTCATCTCCTTCATCCCCTGTTATCCCTTTATTTAAGTATACGGATATCGATAAGATCGAGTGTTTTTTTTAATGCATACAATATACACAAGAGGCTGAGATCAAGCAACTATTTCAACAATCTGATTCTTTTTATAAGATACATGGAGAAAATGTCTTTAGGCACCTCCCTATTTGATAGAGTCCCTATCCCTTGGTTCAAATTGTTGAGAAGAAACTTTTAATCAAAAAGATATTATAAGACATTTATTACATCTTTCATATATTACCCTTATTTAATGTAGATTCATTTTTCTAATGTTACACCATATAAGGTTAAACGTGTCAGATATTTATTATTATAATATCACTTATTTAGATATTAATTAGGCTAATTAATAAATATTTTTGAATGTGGTCCGTAGTCATTTGGGCCTAGTTCAAGGTGAGTTATTGACTCGGTTTATTAAGGTTAATTTTCTGATAGTGAAAATTAACGATTGAGAATTATTCGTGCGATAGTTTCTTAATCCTAGAGTGATAGCCTAGTTTCTTTGCTCACTCTTGAAGATTTTCCACTAGTGACGGCAATACATAAATTATCATCATTGTGCTTAATCACTAGCTGGAATGACCTGTTGTTTATCTAATAAGTGTTTTTTGATTGACAGATCTCTGTATTAAGTTTCAGTTCTTCTCAGAATAGTCAAGCTAATGACGAGAGGTATTTATAAGTCTTTCATTATATCTCATATATGTTTTATACTTATATATGTTATACTTTAGATTGATTATATTATGTATGAGATATTTATATTTCAACAGCGGAAGCTTGTTGCCCCCACATGGAAACGGATGTGGCTTAGGGAATGGTGGTGGTGGTGGGGGGGGGGGGAGTAACAGAAACCTTGAAGGAAGCAAAGCAGAGTGTAATTGCAGAGAAGGCTAAAGGCCACAGCCATGACACTTGGGAGCTTCTCGATCATCTTCTTCACAGAAGCTTTTAATAATGTTGGACTGTGGTGCCCAATTCTGTTCTCACTTCTCTTTATCTAGCCATGTATATACTCGCTTTACTTCGCAGTATAGTCACTCCATCTAATCTATGGGAATTAAAATATAACAGTTAACTCATTAAATTGAAATAATTTTTCCACTTCACCCATATTAAATGAGGCTTTGAAGGAGAGAGAAGAATACAAGAAGTCACATTTAAGTATTAACTACAAGGGTAAAATTGACAAGTAAGCATTAATTACTCTCCAAATAATTTATATTATAAACCAAAGAATTCTTCTAGAAGTGATTTATATTGTGGACATAAGAGGAAGCACAATATTCTACTCCTTTGTCCTGTTCTTTTTTTATATATATAATTTAATTAAGGGTACGCTTTTTAAAACTTAGAATGTAAAAGGTTTTTATCGCTACCAATAAGTGTACTTCTCAGAATTCAAATTTATGGGACGATGCCACTAATCATCTCAACCAACAACTTGTTGGTTCTTCTTGTTTTAAAAAAAATTAGTTTTGCTATTTTTTTCTAAGCGTGTCTAGCACCCTAAATTGCCAAGAACAAAATTTTCCCGCCAAATATTTTAGGTTGCTAGATGCATCTAAAAAAAATGCTTATAGGGTACCAGATGAACCATAGAATACTTGAGGATGTTAGACGTATCTAAAAAATATTTTAGTATGTTAAATGATCTTAAATCTCAGCCTTAATTAAATAAGAGAGACAAAATATATTGAGGTATTATATTTATAACTAAAATAAGTATGCAAAAAGCTTCTATATTTAGCATTAAAGAGGGTATTAGATATTGTGTTAATTTATTAGCTCTAAAACTACAATTAATTACAGTTTGTATAGAAAAAGAAAGAATGATAATTAAGGATTTCATAAGAAGACTAATATAAAATGAAGAATTTTAAGTTATAATATGAAAGTCCGAATTATAAATAAGTTTTTATTTTATGATAATTCTTTTATGTTGTCGTTAATTGTCATTCTCCCAAAAGTGTTTATAAAAATAACTGGCCAAGAAACTGATAACTTGACAAAAGGATTTGATTGGCCAGTTTTTTTTTTTAAATATTTGTTTCGGTGTTTTTTTTTGAAAAAAAAGGAGATTATTTAATAGGGGCAGTTTAATTTATTACTCCAATAATCTACAATCTATACAACAACAGCAAACAATACGATAATAACAACACCAATTGCTGGAATAGCTCAGTTGTTAATTAATCTACTCATACCAAATTAAATTTATAGTAATAATATCAATGACTATAAGCATATCCTTAAATCAATTTTTTTAGTACCAATTCATGATTTATTATTCAATTTACTAATTACTTCTTTCTTTACTTGTGTTATTCATCCTCCGTGCTAACATATTAAATGCTCATTTATGGTATGTAATATTTTATTAGATATTTTTAACTAATTCATACATACCAATAAAAACAGTTAAAAATATTAAATTTATTATAAAATTTAAATAATTTTCAATAATATCCTTATTAACTATACTAAACTTTAACATCATATTAATTTACCCTCTTTCAATATATTTATTCAATATGCTCATGTATGAAAAAATACTTGATACTCATTGAAACTATAAAAAAATAGTTTTAAAAAAAAATTCACATATAATATTAAAAGAGTACTACTAATCCGATCCTTAATATAAGATAAAATTTATATAAAAAATTGTACTATAAATTAGACCTTATGATTAGGACCATAAAAGTATATATTTAAATAAAAAGGTCATTAATTCACAAATAAAAAAATATTTACGTATAAATCACACATAGTAAATTACTAAAGTATAAATATGATGAATTACTAATCTCATGCTTAGCAAGAAAAAACAAACCTATAAAATCCAACTCAATATCAATCTATCTAAAACTCTTAACTGGACTAACTTGATGACTGATTTACCAATTACTGATCTTATAAGTTCTACCTATATCAAGTTTTAATACCATTCTAAATTAGGTTTTACTACCATGTTGCTTATTATGTTTTTTCGTAATGCCATATGAGTCAATGACGTAGTCACCTCGTAAACTTATTGCACTCCCATCAATCTATCTAAAACTTATTGCATGAAACATGTGAATGGAACTAGACACTTCAACGAAACATTTTAATATGAAAGGTGAAAAAGTTAATTTGTTTTGGGAGATCCTTTGTTACGGTAGACGTGAAGTATATGATTTGTTGCTCCATAGATAAACAGCCTCCCTAAAAAGAAAAAAAAGTAATTATTTAGCATAGATTAATTAGCGACCAGATCAAATATTTAAACTTTTTACAATGGTACAAACTGATTTTCTGCACCGATTTTGTAACCAATATAGATATAGCTGATGTAAAAAATTTTAAATCGATTATCTGTGATGCAACTAGTGTAACAAGTTATAAATGTTTTTACTGATAAATTAAATAGTTTAGATAGCTATCTACACTGGTTTTTGTTTTAACCGGTGTAGAAGCTGGTGTGTTTTACACCGGTTGCTGATGAAACTGTGGTACAAAATTAATAGTCTCACATCTTATATATAAAAATATCATCTAGGATCACACTTTCTAAACTGTCTTGTAATAAGAAGTGTATAAGTCCCGACGTAGAAATGCTTTTTTGCAGGGGTAATGGAAGATAAATTAACATGATCAAAAGATTTAATCTCATAACACTCTAGATGTATTTAAGATCCCGCATGCCCCTGATGCATAGTTTATTCCAGTCTTTATATGACTTCTTTCAGAATCAGACATATTCAAATATGCAGGAGCCAATGGTAAGCCCAAATGGATAGCTACAAAGTGTAATATCCTAATTTTTAGGCTCAGAGACTCAGAAAGTAGCTTAAAATATGTAGGCTACTAGACCCATTTGAGTAAAAGTCTCAGAAATATACAGAGAATTTTTAGAGACTAAACTGTAAATAAGCGAAAAGTATAGGGACTTATATGTAAATAGTAAAAGTCCCTAGGGGCATAATGGTCATTTTGGAAGAGAAAGGGACTAAAGTGAAAGTCTAAAAGTTTCATAGTTCAAAATGGAAGTAGACACAAGTTATGACTTATTAAGTGTAATTATAAAAAGTTAAGGGCTTCAAGTATAATTTTTAAAAGTTTAGGGACAAAATAGTAATTATGAAAAGTTGAGCCAGAAAAGGTTAAAAAATGCCCGAAAATTGTTTAGCCCCAAATTTTACTAGTAAATAAAGAAAATTATTCTGGTCAGTTTGAGGTCCCGAAAAATTGATATTAATTTTAGAAGTCTGACAATTATTGAAGTATCTTCCGGATCTCATAATCAGACAAAATTTTTGTGATAAATTCTTATAAATAATATAAGAATTTATGAAATAGACAGAAGTTAAAAAGGAATCATGTAGAATTAATTAGATAATTTAAGGTGAAAAAGGATACCGATAAAGGATTTGAAGAAGATGTATGAATTTTTAACATGATTTCTGGGTTTTAGAAAATTATGAGACTTTGCAAAAAAATTATTTTATATTAGAATGAATTTCTAAAAATGTCAAAGCCAATAAAAGAGGTGTTTAGAATTTATCTCTAAAATAGGATAATTTAAGGATATTAGTATAGGGAAGTGCCTTGAGATTTGTGCCAATTAACAATTGGACTAGGAGAGGCCCAATAATGGCGTCAATATGAAGCCCAAGAAGTCCAAGGAAGTGTCTTGGAGCTTAAGCCAATTTTAAATATTTTATGAATTTTTAAATAGAAAAATTAAAGGAAAATCAAGAAGCTTCAAGAGGAAGCTAAAGAGCACATGGTGGGACCCATACCAAGGGACATATGGTGCCAAGAAGGAGAAAGAAACCTTATCCCATGTGCTAAAATTTATTAAAATAATATAAAAATTAAGTTAATGAAGATTAAAGAATTAAGTAACTAATAAGATTTAAGATTAAGGAGTTATAATAATTAGTTGAATGAGGGATATTCTTGTCCAAGATGCCAAAGTTTTGGCTATAAATACTCCTCCATTTCCTTACAAAACTGTGAGATTGGAACCCTTGGAGAAACTATGTCCAAATAGAAACTTAAGCGAAGACAAAGGGAGATTTAAGGCACTTTAGCTTGAGTTTAAGGTATGTAATCCTTCTTAGTTTATTTGTAAGTGCTTTGGAAGGATGAAACCTAAGTTTTAATGGTAGAAAAGTTAGATATTCTTTTGGTAAACTTGATGTCCAAATCTGGATAGAAATGAAGAAAGAAGAAAAGCAAGATAGAATCAAGTAGAAGACACTTAGATAAGCTAATTTGATGATTGGTTATTGAAATAATATTCTTGACTTTGCTCTTTCTTGAGACCTTTTGACCAAGGCTGTTCTGGATAGGAGGAAATGGAATTTCAATGATGTAATACTTCTATTAAATTTAAAAGATGATTTTGTGTAGGATGGGATATGTTGGGAACCTTAAAAGCATTGGAATTAAAAGATAAATTTTTGGAAGTCTTCTCTGTACTATTCACACGCATAAACAGTGATTAGAATTTCATGATTTTGATGCTTCCAATGGTTTTAAAATGAAAAATGTGTGAAGTAAAGTAGAGAGAAAAATATTGGAAGCATTGAAATCAAAATGAGAATTTTTGAAAGAAAAAGGGAAGTTATGCAATTCTGTCCAGAATAGTGGGAAACTACTAGAATTTGGGAATTCTGAGTTCATAAATGGATTCAGACGGCAAAATTGTGTAGTGTAGAGTCAAGACATCAATTGGTTCAAAGACTAAGCTAATTAACAAAGATTAAAGAAAGTTACTTTAGTAGATAAAGTTTAATGTTCAAGGAAGTTAGATTGTAATGAGTTAATGGTAATGCAATGTTAGAATTTGGTTTGTATGCTCAAAGAGGGCAGTCACACATCAAGAGTAGGAAGCAAGAGGTAAAGGAAAAGGATAAAGAAAGTAAGGAGTATAAGGTAGTGAGCTTACCTACTTATATGCTTATGTTGCTTAGATGTTTTATGTGATATTTACTTACTTTGATAATGTAAAGCATGTATGATTAAGTGATGCTCTGTTTCTTTTTATGCTATGGCCATATGTTATAATTAAGGGACATGGAAGCATGTAAGTTATCATTATACAAGCATGATCATTAAGTGCACACATAGTAACATCAAGCATATATAGTTATATACATTGTATGGTTTCCGTTTGCTACTGAGTTTTCTCCTGAAATCTCACCCCTTCCATGTCACCACCACAACAAGAATTTCACATGAGGAGGAAGATGAAAAGGCGTGAATAAGAAATATGAATTAGTTGCATGATGTATGTGTATATGAATATAAAGATAGTTGATGAAATTTGTCACCGTGAACAATAACTCATGAGGAGGCAGTGACATATGAGATGTAATTAAAAATAGTAAAGTTGGAATAAATGTATGAATTTTACTGACATTTAGTTAACATGTCAAGCTTCGTTTTAACACCAAGAATGCCTTATTCCGATATCTATACAAAGAAAATTAATTTTTCAAAGTTAGGGACTAGAAACTGTTTTTCATAAATTTTGACCAAATGAACAGTGATATTTGACAATTAAACTGTACTAATTGACTGAGCATTTGGTTTGAGACTTATTTTTCTTTAAAGTTCAGTATGTTAACTTCGAGTAGCCTTTTGAACCACTTGATTTCTATTTTTTTTAGAATTAATTATAATTTTTTTAAATTCATCGCTTAATCTGGAATTACCATATGAACAGTACCCGTGAAGTTTAGAAATTCCAAATTTGTTAATTGAACTTCAGTGAATTTGTAAGTGGTTCTAAATGCTACCGAATAGTCCCTAAGACGTAGGAAAGTAAGGTGTTACACAAAGAAAACACAAAATACATTAATATTTGGATAATATATGAAAGTGATAAGAATTAAACTTTCCAATTATAGCATTTTTATCAATATATGTCTTAATTGTGCTTTCGATACTTTGAGGAAAAATACAATGATCACAAACGCAATCACAGCTAGTAGGAAGACTCATCTAGTTAATACTTTCATTTAAAATGTCAATAAACACTAGAAATTCAAAATTTCAATTCTAACAAGGATTAAAGCTGTGACCTCTCTCATTTATAAAAGAGCCTTTATGCCTCTGCCAGGCTATAAGGCCATTGCCACATAATATGAAAATAAGTGGGTATATTTTATCATTGTTAAAAAAAGACTTGTGATATAAGGGGTTGGTACGGATTGGCTAGAAAACAAGTGAGGCAATCGGAATGAGACCTCAAGAAAACATGTCTCTTATAAACTCAAATACAAAAAACTAAATGTGTACGATCAGGTTAGGTTCTTAGGAAAACCTGTCTTTTACAACTATGATCAGGTTAGGTTTTTAAGAAATCCTGTTTTTTTTCAACTCTAATTATGAAGATGACACAAGATTGGTTAATCCCTTGATACAATCAGAGTTTTCTCACAAGAATACAAGGATGCAAGCAATACTTATACAGAGAAAATTCTCAAAGCAGGAATTCTTTATCATTCAAAAATCTCTTAGCTAGTGTATGCTATAGATATCATTGACTTTGGCATTAGTGTGTCGACCCGTCACATTATTGAAATCAATGCCATAAGGCCAACCGTGTGCTTTTGCAACTGTATTGAGATGATTGTTGTTTCCAGCATCAACCGTAGAATCACCAAAAACATATAAGGCTGGCACCAAGGGATGATGATGGTTACCAGCAGCATTTACCATCACAATTATTTGGCAGAAAGCCAGCAACATTAATATTTTTGAATTTTCCATCTTTTATTCAACTTCGGTCTACGTATGTATACACCGAAGGCTGACTTTCTGCTGTAGATGATAACCAAGAAATGGTATATATATGATTATTCATTTCTAAAGGCTATTTCTTTTAGAACTAAAAATAGTTGTATACACTTATTGGTAATTTTAGGGTATTTAATTGGGTATTAATTTTCAGTAAGTGAGAGATATTGCAAAATCTTACTATCCATAGTATATTAGTAGAAAATTACAGCAGCTATTCACAACTCCATTGATTGAGTAGCATAAATCCAAAACAATAATACAGCTGTCACGTTCTCACTCACTCCCTCGTTACTCACTATCTTCTTCTTCTTATTCTTCAGCTTCACAGAGCACGGGCTTCTTGTGGTTGCTACGGCTCTCATCTGTGGATCCGAGTTGCTTCAACGCCTTCTCATGATTTCGCCGTTGCTGTTCATCATTGTTGAATATAATTAACGATATGGGTGAGAGAAAATGTAATGTATTATTTGTTTTCAATACCTTTTCTTTAATAAAGGAAAATATAGAATATTTTATCAATTTAATACATTCCTTGGTATATAAGAGTAAGGTACAAGTGATTTACACATAGAAATATAGTGGTACAATTTTTACCTTCATTTATTATTGTGTTAACTTTATTCATGAGGTATCATATATATTAAATAATGATAAATTGAAAAGTTGTTGAATTTTAAAATATAGTTAATAAAGTTTAAGGTTTTCCTTGATATGTATGAAATATACTAAAAATGACTTATAAATAGAATTAGACAAGTATATATTAATAATTTCATAGCTACTGTGTTCATAGTTTATGATTCCTGTTCATGTAAATCATTCCAAATCAGTATCACAACCAATAATATCAATATTTCTTGATATTTTAATATTGAACATAAATTTATTACAATAAGTTATATGAATCAAAAGTATGAATAGTAAGAACTAGTTATTTTCTCAAATCTATGTAAGTATTTGCTCTGCGGTATTATTGGAAGATACTACAAACACTTAAACCATAGTGTTAGTAAATAAACATTTAAATCGTGATATTGTTGGAAGATACCATAATATATTTAAAGGAGAGCTTTTAGTCATCTTATCACAATCACTATCGTTTCTCTTCACTTTATATCTTGAAGTGCCACATTTATGACACTTATTCAACTCTTCATATTCATTTCCATATGCAGTTGTTAGGGCACGCATGTATTTTCTTATAGAACAAACCCATTACCAATAATTTGAGCAATTTCGTCAAACTAGAATAGGTCCAACCATTTCTTGATTTCAAATTTATCAATTGCAATACAAATTTCAACCTTGTATACTCATCTTTACTCCCTAGGTACAATGGCGTCTCAGCATCACTTAATAAACTTTCATATATCGGAGAGAACTATGGAAAGGACTTAGCTCAAATATCACGAAACATATTTATAATTTTATCTCTGAAATTATCGTTCACAACTTCCTCATTTAATTTCCACACAAAGGAGTCCTTCTAATTTCACCATGCTAAATCCAATTTGTATATCTTAAATTTATCTCATCACATATAAGATGTCTCTTATATCAGAAATAGATAATCGGTTACTGTTTAAACAGTTGACATAGGGATAAAAATATAACCCATCACTTTTCTTATGAGCATTCCTCTCAACAAATTCAAGAAATATTTGTACCCCATCTTCATATTCTTCAGTAGTTCTCCTAACTTTTTATTTAAATACGATCCATTTTTCTACGTCATCATTTATCATAGTTGTCAAATTAAAGAGAATATGTCGGCCTTTTATATTTTATAAAAATGTTGAAAGAGTTTCCCCTTAAGTATAAACAATCCCAAATGATAACAAAATCCATCAAACTTACCAATCAAGTTTTTTGTTAACCAAAACTTTTAACTTAATTTATAACTTTCGTAAATAATACTCACTTTGCTTAAACAAAAAATAAACAAATATACCAAACACTACAAAAAATTAGCAATGTATTAATAACAAAAAGTATGGAATAAACAAATAGGAGTCAATGAATAAATAAGCATTATAAAAAAATTGCAATGTATTGAACAAATAGGAAACAATAAGAACCAATGTATTGAATAAGCTAATTAACAACAAAAAGTTCCAATCACAATGTATTATTTTTGAAAATTCACAAAAACACACCTATAAACAAATAGGAACCAATGAACAATCCAAATACTACAAAAATCAAGTATTTAATACAAGGAAGATAGCTCATAAAATCTATTACAGTTTATAAATAACAAATAATTAAAAAAAGCAAGAAAAATGAGCAAATAACGAAGGGAAACAATGGCTTACAGTGAGAAGGATGAAGAACAAGGGCGAATTATGGAGAACAATGGCGACATTAACTACAAGAGATTTACTGAAAACAAAAGGAAAATGCCAAATAATAATTAACTTCATGGAAATCTGTGGTAGTGGGGCAGACGAAGGGAACTACAATGGTAGTGAAAAAAGTAAGAGTGAAATTATAGTCAAGATAATACTTTTTAAATTTCTAAAGACTTTTCATGATGGATTTATAAAAAATTACCATGATAAGTTTTTTTGTTCAAGTGAGTTTTTTTTCTTACTAGGCTGGACTTCTTTCCATAGCGCTTGTTTAGAAAAACGTTATTAAAAATGCTTTTCATGACTTTTTTTTTAAAAAAAGGTCGTAAAAAATATTTTTAACAACCAACTATTTATAAAATTGTCACCACATTTTTTTACGATATTTTTTAGGATAACCGCCATGAAGTAGCCGTAAAAAGTTTTTTCTAGTAGTGCAACCACCATTGCCCCTGCCGCAGCCACCAACACCACCGTGATGACGGATTTTGCACAGCAGAAACATTCCTGTGGAGCACCTGCTTCCTTGGATTGGAGACAGCGTGAAGTGATCACTAGAGTTAAAAACCAAAAAAGCTGTGGTAAGCGACTCTTGTTCAACTAAATTTATTTATGAGTACAAATATATTTTATTTTATCATTCATGAGCATAGACTCCACACACAAATATACTTCTAGTCCTAAATATATATAAGATATAGTTCGAGAATTAAATTTGATCCTAAATATAAAATTTTAATTCATTTTGTCTCCAAATTTATAAATTTTTCTCCAAAAACTATTATATTAATCGCATATATTAAGGGGAGAATTTTTATTATGAGATAGTTTTAATATAAATGATTAAATATAGTATGTAAGAAATATATATTAAGGAACTGAGGGAGTAGTACCCATGTCGATATGATTCACTATTGTCATTTAATTTATATCCCACATAAATGGGCACGTAGAATCATTTTTCGGGGAATGTATCCTTTATTTTGGTTCTTCTCTTGATCCTCAATAATGGACTAATTAATATATTTATGTTTAATGATTGGTTGGTAGCTGTTGGGCATTTGCAGCTACTGCAGCCATTGAATCAGTACATGCAATGGCCACTAGGGAACTTATTACCCTTTCTGAACAAGAACTCAGATTGTGACACCAGGATCGAATGAGGATGGCCCTCCAATGCCTTTGATCGGGTTATCAATAATGGTGGCATTAGCAAAGAAGGTGATTATCCTTATGATGCTCGAAAGGGTTCTAAATATCTCTGGTTTCAACATTTATGTGTAACGCACAAAGTTCATTTTGACAATGCCAAATTCTGAGGACTAAGCTAAGTATCAACCTTTCATTAATTTTGAAGTTCTATCTCTAATTACCTTTATTATTTTTGTAGGGAATTTATGAAGGTGAGGATTGACCCAGGGAATCAACTAGTTTAAATCATGCGGTTTTGATTGTTGGATATGATTCAAGTGATGGAAAAGATTATTGAATTGCGAAGAACTCATGGGGAGAATGATGGGGAATGAACGGATACATCTTGATCCAAAGTAACACAGATTTACCAAATGGAGTTTGCCCTATCAATACTGCTGCTTCCTACCCAATCATATAGACTAATGAACTAGTTTCCAATTCTATATTATATTGTCAATTTCTTTTTTGATGTCGTTTTGTTTGAACCAACTTATATCATGAATCTTAAATAAATTGTCATAAATTATTAGTTATAATAGATGTAATATCCCTAAATTAGTAAAGAAATAATTAATAAATTTTAGAGAATAATAATATTTTTCTGAAATTAAATAGGCTTAAAAAGGAATTTCAGGGAAATGACAAAAGGAGAGATAATTTCTAGAAAAATATTGAAGACTTAGAATATTAGGAAAAAATCATGGAAATTGTATTTTAAATACCTAGAAAATTATAGAAGAGAATATTTCCCTAAAAGAGGCTTAAATAAAATAAGATGAAATTTCAGGGAATGTACATATATTTGACTATGAACCATGTTTATTGGTTGATTAATATATATGTTGTGATGCATGGGTATTGAGACGCCATTTGGAATAGTTGGTTCTTGTACCGAGTGAATGTATGTATATTTGATTGAGACCATATTGATTTGTTGTGGATATAGCTTGTTTTGCACATTTTGTGAATATGTACATATGTACATATGAAAGACTGTTGTTATTACTAAGATTCTTTAAATCTCACTATTTTTTTTCCATGACATACAGCAAAAAAAGGTAGCTCTAAGGGCAAGGATTGTTTCTCAGCACTTTCACTCGTTATATATATATCTATATATATATATTTGGATCAATATAATAGTATTTGTTTTCTTTTAATTCTTCAATCTTGACACTAAAATAAAAGAATTTAAGTAAACTTATATTCCTCCAGTACTTAATATACGACTTAATTAAGAAATTGATTTTAATTATAAATATAAGATTTATTTTCTGTATTTATTTTTTTAAATTACTTTTGTTGATAATCAAATAGCCATATATATATAATTCCAATCAGTAATCTCACTTTGATTCTTAAAAGATTTTGGGTTCATAATGATAATTAATTAGTAATCTTATTAACTAATTATATGATATTTTAAATTTCTAATTATAATGATAATTTATAATAATTATAAATAATTAACTAATTATAACATATTTTTTGTCATTCTCGTGCAATGCATTAGAGAAATTTCTGATTTTATTTTGAAACTTAAACTTAATATGTAAATATTGGATAATATTAATGTTTTGTCAATATTTAGAATTGTTATAACAACATTTTTTTATTAACCGTTAAGGTTAAATAATTGAAAAAAAAATACTTTATAAGATTATGGTATCAAAATAAAACTTTGTGCGAAGTTAAATAAGTAAACACACACTTTTGCGTTATATATATATATATATATATAAAGAATAGTAAAAAACTAGAATCAGCCTTTGTGGTTTCAGACGTTTTTTTTTTTTTTTTAAGTGGAGTCTATATTATATGGTCGCCCACCACTAGCATGCGGTCATTAATTAGTGGCCTTTGCTTCTACGAATCACGTGAGTGGGTTCGAACTTTCTTAATTAAGTGGCGGTTTTGGAGATAAATGCATTCATTAATCGTGGGGTTGACCCATTGTTAAGTGTTTTTTTTTAGAAATAATTGATATTAATGCATTCATGATAACTTTGACACGTTTGAATTCCTTATCATGTCCTCACATTGCAACTCGTTCTACTCCCACTAAGATTTTGGATAACTAAGCTATCATTATTGGGAAAAAAACTTGAAATGACAGTTAAATATAGCCGTTGTATGTCAAACTTTTAACAGTATTTTGTAACCGCCGTTAAAGGTATCACCTTTCATGACAGTTTTTGCCTAAAACTGCCGTGAAAAGTGATACATTTAATAGCGGTTACAAAACAAAATGCTGTTAATGTCAGCTTTCCTCTACCTACACCCATCATCAGCTACTTCAGTCACACTCATAAAAAACATCAGATTAGATTTAAAGAAAAGAAGTCAAAGATTTGATGAAAAAATTGAAGATCCAGAAGCTTCTTCTATTGAAGCTCTTCGAACTCCTTCTAACAAAGTCTATCTGCCACAATTCACTATTAGCCACCACAGTCAACCTTACTAAAAGTATTGGACAAAATCTGGAGAAGAAGTTGTAGATCTAGCGAAAAAGTTGAAGATCTAGAAAACTTTTGCTATTGAAACTCTTCAAGCTCTTTCTGACAAGATGGTAAAGAGATTTAACTGAGTGCAAGGTTGAAAAAATAAAGAGAAAGATGGCAAATAAACAAGAAAATTTATAAGTATTTAATACAAGGATGATAGCCCATATAATATATTACAGTTTATAAACTACAAACAACAGAAAAAGTAAGAAAAATGAGCAAATGACGAAGTTAAACGATGACTTACAGCTTTCACGATGGATAATGACGACAAAGACAACGGAAAATGATATTAACGATGGAGATAGACACTGAAAATAGGAGAAAAATGCTAGAAAATGACTTTTATGCAAGTCTATCGTGATGGGGCAGAGGAACGGGACCATAAAAGACTGTGAAAAGGAGAAATTGAAACTGTAATCGGGTTAAAATTTTTAAATTTTTTAGATACTTTTAATGGCAATTTTATGAAAAACCGTCGTTAAAAGTCCATCTAATCACTTTTAAAAATAGCCACTAAAAGTTCTCCACTTTTAACAGCGGTTTCTTAAAAACTACCGTTAAAAGTAAAAATCGTCTTTAAATGTCCCCTACTTTTAACGGCGATTTTTTAAAAACCGCCGTTAAAAATAATACTTTTAGTTCAACTGGATTTTTTTAAACTCTGTTAGACTACTTTTAATGGTGGTTTTTCCATTGAAAGTGTTTTTTGGCCGTAGTTTTTGGAAAACTGCCGTGAAAATTATTTTAAAAAAAAATATTTGTAAAAATGTCACCGCATTTTTATTACGATATTTTTTTGTATAACCTCCGTAAATTAGCTCTGAAAAATATTTGTTCTAATAGTGTATTACAACCGAGTTATGTCAAAATTAGTAAAGCATGTAAGTCTATAAAGCTAGCCAATACTGAGTAAATGGGAAAATTTATAAGAAAACGGTAATAGATAAAAAATTATTATTTCTCTATCTTATAAATAAGATTAGAGGAATACTTTATAGAGTAATCACGCTTTGGACAGGTTTAATTAATTATTTTCTTTCATAAGTAGAAACTTAAAAAAGACTGATATGTTATTGGTGGTAATACAGTCATTCTTCTCCGTCATGATAGTCTAAACACAATAATAAGATGTGTTGACAATACACAATGCCATTAGTATTCTTGTCAATAATGATAGATTATGTTAATCAAGAATACTATTTTATATATAAGTCTTCTCTCAAGTCTACTTAATATGACTATGGGCCTGTTTGGAAACAGGCAAAATCATGGTTTTAAAAGGGTTTTTGGCTTAAACCTTAGTTTGGAAAAATTTTAAAACAAACAGTCATATTTGTCCATAAGTGTTTTTGGGTAAAACCATGGTTTAAAACCATGATTTTGAATAAGCTACTGAAACTAGCTTTTAGAACAGTAAAAGAGCTTATGACTATCCAATTACTATATTATCTCTATTTTTTTATACTCTCTCTCTTCTTTCATCTCTGTTCTACCCTCTCTCATCTCTCATCTCTCTTCTTTACTCTCTCTCCTCTCTCTTCTCTACCCTCTCTCCTATCTCCTATCTCCTATCTCCTCCCTCATCTATCTTCTCCACCCTCTCACCTCTCTCTTCTCTCCCCTCTCTCCTCTCTTTTCTTTACCCTCTTTTCTCTCTTCTTTTTTTAATCAAATCATACCCTTTTTAGTATTTTATCAATATAAAAAATTATTCAATAAATAACTATCCAAACACTTATTTATTCAGAACCATTTTTTTCCCATAAACTCTTCTCTAAAAGCCCTTTTCCATAAGCTGTCCAAAAACCTATTTTTTCCATAAGCCCGTTTTTAAAATCTTATCCAAACACACACTATATGAAGTTAATGAATGCATATCTACTTTATTAACAAAATCATCCATTCAAATTGCAAGTTTCAAGCTTCTGCATGTATTTTTAAAAAGAATTAATTTTATCGCATAAGTTTATAATTGAATTTAAAAATAATGTAATATGAAAATAAAAAATGATTTAAAATATAATGCATTATATACTATATGGATATATATTATAATATGATACATATGAATTATATACTAAATTATTGTCATAAGTATAGTCCAAGATTCTAAAAAGTCACTTAAATATACATATAAATATATAAAATAATTTATATCATACTAATAATTGAAAATAATATAAAATATATGTATATATTGGAATAATATATTGATTGATATATCATATATGAACGTCTGTAGTTTAATATGATATATTTAATTTCTCACATATTGATGGTAAATTTATTTTAACTAAACTTATTATAGTAAGGTGAACATAGAGGCACCCGTGAGAGGTTAAGTTTGGTCAATACATTTGCAATAGGTGTGTGTGTGACATGGTAGTGATGTGGAAGTGGGATGAAAAGTAACAATATAAAATATATGGTCAAAATATGAATCATTCCATTGAAAAATTAAATTCTGGAAAATATATTTCTATTAAATATGCATGGATTTTTTTGGGTCTGTTTCCCTCGCAAGCATGTGGAATTACACTATAAATACCTCATCGTTGGTTTCATTTCCATGCAACCTTATTTGAAGTTTAATTCTCAGAATCCTTCTGAAACAACAAACAAGTATGTTCTACATTTCTAGGTTGTTACTTCATTTCTTGATCTGGTGTTTCATTCTAATATGTCTCCCTTCAGAAGGAGAAGAAGAGTTTGGAATATTCTAGAAATGGATGAAGGAGCATGGAAAAATCTACCCAAACTCTGAAGAGAGTGAAATTAGATACCAGACATTCCAAAAGAATCTCAACTATATTACGAAGACAAATGCCAAGAGATCTGGGTATCGTTTGGGACTCAACAAGTTTGCTGATTTGAGTCCTGAGGAATTTAGGAAAGTGTACCTACGTCAGCTACCAACGCCGACCACCAACTACTCTGCCGCTGCCACTGCCGCTGCCACCACTGCAAGGTCCCACCATGTGCAGCATAACTCCTGTGCACCACCTACTTCTGTGGATTGAAGACAGAAAGGAGTGGTGACTCCAGTTAAAAACCAAAAGAAATGTGGTAAGTCACCCTTGTTCAAAGTTATTGGTCAAATAAATCTTGAGGAAAATTAATATTTTGGCCATGTAGCTTTTACTTAATTGTAACTTTATTCTTAAATTTTAAGTCATTGTAATTTAATCGTCATATTTTTAACTTAGTTGTATAATCCAGTTTACAAAATGTTGAATCTATGCAACTCAATTTCTATAATTTAACTATTTAAAATATTCATGTCTCTATACAACAACAACAAAGCCTTATCTCATTAAATGGGGTCGGCTACATGGATCATACGACGCCATTGTGCTCTATCAAAAATTGAATCCTTGGTTAAGTTATTGACCAGGAGATTTCGCTCAATGACCTCGTTGAGCGTTCTCTTTGGCCTTCCTCTATTCCTTTTAACCGAGCTCCATACTATTTGATCTACCCTCCTCACTGGCGCATCCCTTGGCCTTCTTTGTACGTGTCCAAACTACCTAAGACGGTTCTCTACCATTTTCTCCTCAATAGATGCTACTCCAACTCTTTCCCGTATTTGTTCATTACGAATCTTATCTTTTCTTGTATACCCACACATCCATCTCAACATCCTCATCTCTGCTACCCCAACTTTATGCTCTTGCTGTCCTTTTAAAGCCCAACATTCACTTCCATAAAGCATTGCTGGTCTTATAGCAGTGCGATAACACTTTCTTTTTAATTTATCTGGTACTTTCAGATCACATATAACCCCAGTAGCCTTTCTCCATTTAAACCACCCAGCTTGAATTCTATGATTAACATCCTCCAAAATTTCACCATCCTTCTGTATAATTGATCCCAAATATTTGAACTTATCTATTTGTGAAAGAATTTGATCTCCCAATTTGACCTCCAAGTTATTTCTGACTTGCCTCTTATCAAAATTACAATGCATATATTCAGTCTTACTTCTACTCAGACAAAAATCCTTCGACTCTAAAGTACTTCTCCATAACTCAAGTTTAAAATTAATCTCTTCTCTTGACTCTGTTACAAGAACTATATCGTCTACAAAAAGCATGCACTTAGGGATTTTTTCTTGAATAGGCTTGGTTAGAACATCTACTACTAGATTATATAAATAAGGACTTAAGGATGATCCCTGATGAAGACCAATCCTTATGGGAAAATCCTTTGTTTCGCCCACAGACATTCTTACAGTAGTTGTTACCCCCTCATACATATCTTTTATTGCCTTGATATATGCCATGCGCATACCTTTCTTTTTCAAAGCTTTCCAAAGCACCTCATTTGGTACTCAAGTATACGCTTTTTCTATGTCAATGAAGACTATATGCAAGTCTCTTCTTTTGGTCCGGTACCTTTCCATTAACCCCCTTAATAAATGAATCGCCTCTATTGTAGACCTACCTGGAATAAAATCACACTGATTCTCAGAAATATCAGTCTCTAATCTCAACTTGTGTTCAATTACCTTTTCCCACAACTTCATAGTGTGACTCATAAGCTTTATCCCTTTGTAATTTGTACAATTTTGAATATCCCTTTTATTTTTATAAATAGGAACTAAAGTACTTTTCCTCCAGTCATCAGGTATTTTCTTAAAACTTAAGATCACATTAAATAGTTTAGCAAGCCACACCACCCCCACTTCGCCTAAACACTTCCAAACTTAAATAGTCAGGTCCAATAGTTTTACTATTTTCCATTTTCTTAAGCGCCTCTTTAACCTCGTCAACACGGATCCTACGGTAAAATGCTAAATTTGGTTCAACTTCTCGTGTTAAATCCCCGAGCTAATAACTCGACCCTCCTCCCTCGTCATTAAACAATTTGTAAAAATAAGTCTCCCACCGTTCTTTAATATCATCATCTGCAACTAAAACCTTGCCTTCTTCATCCTTAATACATCGTATTTGATCCAAATCCCTCAATTTTCTTTCCCTGTATCTTGCAATCTTATAAACCTTTCGTTCTCCCGACTTTGTCCCTAGCTCCTTATAAAATTCCTCAAAAGCTTTAAAACGAGCTGCACTCACCGCCTTCTTAGTTTTCTTCTTAGCTAAACGATACTTTTCCCAATTTTCAGTATTATGACATAAGTGTATAGCTTTGAAACAGTCTCTCTTGTTCTTAACTTTCTCTTGTACGTCATCATTCCACCACCAAGTCTCCTTATCTCGTCGACCAAAATCTTTAGATTCTCCCAAAATTATTTTAGCAACTGTTTGTACCTTCTCAGCCATTTCCTTCCACATGATATTAGCATTTTCCTGCGCCTCCCAAACCCTTTCATTTAACATAATTCTTTTAAAAGTTTCCCTCTTCTCCCCCTTTAACTGCCACCACTTGATTCTTGTGTTTAAAACATGTTAGCGTTTTTCCTTCCTACACTTAATACGTACGTCAAGGACCATTAACCTTTGCTGGGTTGTCACCCCGTCCCCTGGAATCACTTTACAATTTGTACAAAGTCTTCTGTCATGACTCCTTACCAAAAAGAAATCAATCTGTGACCTGTGGACCCCACTCTTGTATGTGACCAAGTGCTCCTCCCGCTTCTTAAAGCACGTGTTGACAATCTTAAGATTGTAAGCTAAGGAAAACTCAAGAATAGATTGTCCTTCATTATTAATCTCTCCAAAACCAAAACCACCATGAGCCCCTGCATATTGCCCTGCCTCCTTACCAACATGACCATTAAGGTCTCCACCAATAAAAATCTTCTCAGTAAGTGGTATGCTCTGAATCAACCCCCCCAAATCTTCCCAAAACTTTTCCTTAAGGTGTGCTTCTATTTCCACTTGAGGTGCATAAGCACTAATAACGTTGATTGTATCCCTTCCAATAATTATTCTTAAAAATATAATTCTGTCATCAATCCTTTTCACATCCACCACATTCGTCTTTCACTCTTTGTCCACAATGATACCAACACCATTTCTCATACCTATTTTACCTGTGTACCAAAATTTGAACTCATTGATTTTCTGAGATTTTTCTCACCCATTTAGTTTCCTGAAGGCACAAGATGTTAATCTTTCACTTTACCATTAGGGCCACCACCTCCCACGCTTTTCCAGTCATAGTCCCAATATTCCAAGTGCCAAATCTAATCTTTCTCTCCTGAGCTAGCTTCTTTAGCCGTCTCCGTCCGTAAGAGAGCGGTAGCCCTTGCTCATTTAACACTACATCTGGGCGACAATGCAGCGGCCCTTGCTCACTTCTCACTGTACTCGAGCCATACAGCATGTTACTTACGGGCAACGACCTAGTATTAGCGTAATATCTTCGTATGTTCATGTTCATAAGATTCGACAAGTTTTTATGTTGGCTGTCGGGGCCTAACACAACTCTCCTCCTTTACCCGGGCTTGGGATCGGCTACATGCATAGGTGGAGTTATATTGATGTCTCTATATTTTGAAAAATAAAATTATGTTTAATAAAACTTAGAGACTAAAGTTTTAAATTGTTAAAACTATAAGAATTGAATTATAGTTAATTAAAATTTAAGGATCGAATTTTAACTAAATTGAAACTAATCGAACTAAATTGCATCGAGTGAAAGTTTAAGGTGAGTCACAAAAGATCAATTTTCCCATTTATTCTTGATACTTCACACGCGAATGATAATCCTTATTGACGTATGCCATTTACAACCGCCCAATTTAGACTGAAATAGAATTTTACTCTGCTAATATATCAATTTTATTTTTACTAATAATGAATTAATAATATATTTCATGGCTGATAGGAAGTTGCTGGGCATTTGCATCCATTGGAGCTATTGAATCAATAAATGCAATAAGAACAGGGAAACTTGTTTCCCTCTCAGAACAAGAACTCGTAGATTGCGACTCTGTAAGCTATGGTTGTTCAGGTGGATATACCAAAAGTGTCTTTGAATGGGTTATCAAAAATGGTGGCGTTAGTGAAGAAGCTGATTATCCTTATAGAGCTCGAGAAGGGCGTTGTTGCAAAGCTAACATGGTTTGTTTCCTCTCTCCCTCTCTCTCCCCCCACTCTCTCTCTCTCTCTCCCACACACACACGAACTATACATTGATATCTTCACTGTCTAATTTGAAGTTTCTATGTGTTTCTTAAGCACAAAATAGAGGGAACCGGGCTTGGCGTCTCTAATATGCCTCTCTTTCATGTTTTTTTTACAATGTTTTAACTTTTTAAATATATTTCTTCTTCTAATAATTATATTTTATATAAAGTAAATGACATTTTAATATTTTACGGCGATGAAAAAGAGCAAAGTCGTGAAAATTAGTGGATATGCAAAAGTGGCTCAATCAGATGACGCTCTCCTATGTGCAATTGCTCAGCAGCCTATTACCGTGTCTTTGGATGCATCATATCTTCAGTTCTATCAGGATGTGAGTCTTTTCTCACTCCTCCTCCAATCTTTGATAATGTGCTTTTATTATTTTATTGAATTAATCTTTTGGGGCTTTCTAATATATATAATCTTCCTTCAATTTGTCTCCAAAAATTTGTGAATATAATTTAAGCCTTGAAATGTATGTGTATACATAAACCGCACAAAGTTATGACAATGTAGTAATTTGGCTAAATTATAGAGTTTTTTTTTTTTTAAATTTAGGCGAGTTGTATATAAATCTTTTAACATTTTGAAGTTTAAATTTAATATTTTTAACATTTTCTTTGTTTATTATAGACCTCTTGTCATTATATTACTGTTAACTTTTTGACTGATACCACGTCATATTAATAGAAAACATATGGCATCTTACGTGACATCTTACGTAGCTTAATAATTTTATAAAACTCCCATAAATTTTAAGTAAGTTGCATATAATTCTTTTGATATTTTGAAATTTAAATTTATTAAAGGAAGTTATATGTAATTGATTTAAAGTTCATGGAAGTTTTATAAAATTCTAAAATTATATAAGATATTATATATATTTTATTGATCTAATATGAAAATTTTCATTAAAAAGATAACAATAACTTAATGGCAAGGGGTTTACGATAAATAAATAAAAGATAAAGGAAATTAAATTTAAATTTTGAAATAGCATAGAAGTTCTATGCAACTGACCTAAAATTCAGATAAATTTATATAATTAAGCTTTTTAACTATCAAATATCAGTGATGATTTTGAATATTTTTTCTTAATTACTTGTATTTTATTTTGTTAGGGAATTTTCGATGGAGGGAATTGCGAGAGGGATTCAACTTACATAAATCATGCCGTTT
Organism: Leucaena leucocephala; assembly: GCA_037074615.1. Taxonomy (NCBI): domain Eukaryota; kingdom Viridiplantae; phylum Streptophyta; class Magnoliopsida; order Fabales; family Fabaceae; genus Leucaena; species Leucaena leucocephala. The sequence goes on from CM073549.1 coordinate 6,813,617, forward strand.
TGATTGTTGGATATGGTTCAAAAGATGAAAAAGATTATTGGATTGTGAAGAACTCATGGGGGCGAAATTGGGGAAGTAATGGATACTTCTTCATTAAGAGGAATACAGATTCACCAAATGGAGTTTGCTCTATCAATACTAAGGCTTACTTCCCCTCCATATAGCTACCAACTCAAGTCCATTATAAATTTCAAATAAAAATCATGAATTATTAAAGTAACATGTGTTATTGTTAATTAGATACATTAATTATAGAGAAATTGCCAATAATTTTTAAGGAAATTCCGAAGACATAATAATTTTTTTTTTACAAAAAATAAATTAAACGAGTTGAGTCTTGAGATTTCTTTAGAGTCAAGACATACCTCTAAGCTCAAGTAATACTTACAAATATATTTATAGATTGTCCATTAATATGATCCTCATACCAACAACGAAATTTAAATTCATAATTTTATAGGTTATAAGCTAATTCCTTTTTAACTAAACTAACTTTTATTGGTTTTGAAGACATAATACAAATGGTTGACATATTTACAACTGCTATGTAAACAAATCTTCAATTATAACAATAATCTTAGATTTATGTAGTAAAGTTATTTTGTTTTTTTCATTTCAAAGATGATATATAAGACCTAAACTCGTATAGATAATAATCTTATTAAGATCATGATTCTTTCTTACAGTACAGTTTTTTTTGGTAAACTTTTCTTTCACAAAGTATGAGCTTTCAGAAAATTAAAAGACCAATAATCCAGATCCAGTCATAGTTTCCTTATTTAAAAAAGAAAATGATTACATTGGTATTAGCTAAACATTGGACATTTGGACCCCTCAAGTCTCCTCTGTCATTAGCGGTCTTGGGAGGGCAATAATAGTGCCGGGTATTAGGAAGAAGACAAAGACAAGTCCTTATTATAAGTTTTTTATAAGACATTTTTTATCCTAAATATATAAGTCCATGGTTATTATATTAATAACTGTTTTATTTTACCTTGTTTCAATCATCAATCATCAGCTTTATTATTCTTAATAATTTCAATCAATAATCACACTTTAATCTTTAAAAGATTTTGAAGCCAATAAAAATAATTAATTGCTTATATAATATTTTAAATTTTTAACCGTAGACTCGATACTTTCAAATTTTTTTATCTATAAGTCGTAATTAATAATTTTAATCAATAATTTCACTTTGATCTTAAAAAAATTGAGCCCCAAAATGGAAATTAATTAATAATCACATTAAGTGATTATATGATATTTTAAATTTTTAACCATAATGATGATTAATAATAAATACAAATCACTTTGATCTCTGAAAATTTTTGAGTCATATGATGGTGCTCAATTATAAATCCTATTAATCAATTGTATGATATTTTAAATTTCTAACTACAATGATAATTCATAATAGTCATAAGTAATTAACCAATTATAACTTTTTCCTTGTCAAAAAATATTCATACATTATGCGTATCTTATATTTAGAACTAAAGAAACTTTTTCTAGTTACTCTTAATTATATTTAAGACTGGATGCGATAATATCCATACCAAATGTACGTATTCAAAACAGAGAGGACAATGAAAGGGATCCATATATATGTCACCGATTAGTAACAAGCCACAGACAAATGCAAAAGACCAATTTTGGTCTTTGGAAATAAACCAAAATTATAGTATAACGAGCTTTTGTAGTGACCAACAAACTTACAAAAATTCCCTGAACATGAATCATGCCGATGGAATAATTGAAGATTTTAGAAAATGTAAGCTAACAATTGGATCTGAAAATTAATGAGAATATTTAAAAATATTTTATTGTATCTTTTTAAATTTCATCATTAATTTTTATACATGTCATAATTATATTTCACATGTTTAATTTTAAGATTTTTAAAATATTGCGTATTTAATTCTTATGATTAGATTTAGGGCTATAAATAGCCATATATACATCTCATTATGTATGCCTTTGAAAGAAATAGAGTTTACTCCTTTCTGAGTATTTTTTCCTTCTTTCGCTAATTCTCTATTCTTATTACCATCTGAAGACACAAAAAAGAAGCATGGTTTTCACTAGGTTGTTACTTCATTTCTTGATTTGTTGTTATATGTCTCTCTTCAGGTTTCCCAACTCAGGAATCCGTTTTATCTTCAAAGGCAAAACAAGACTTTGGAATATTCCAAAGATGGATGAAGAAGTATGGAAAAACTTATCCAAGCTCAAAAGAGAGTGAGATCAGTTCCAGATATTTCAAAATAATCTCAAGTTTATTAGAGATGAATCTTAAGAGATCCAATTGATCATCTGGGCATCGTTTGGGCCTCAACAAGTTTGCTGATATGATTTTTTAGGAGTTCCAAGAAGTGTACCTACATCAGCAAAAGATGCCAAACACTACCAAAACCGCCGCCGCCGCCGCCATGGCTATCTCAAGTGCAAACTGTGCAGCACCTGCTTCCATGGATTGGAGAAATCAAGGAGTCGTGACTCCAGTTAAAAACCAAGGAACTTGTGGTAAGTTGCTCTTGATGAACTCTTCAACAACCAAACCTTTAAATATATTATTAACTAAAAGATCCGTTCAATAGCTTTTTCCATGTTTCATAGGATGAGTATTATGTTAGTGTTGAATCCTTTATGAACACTGATTAACGAAGACTAACATATTTTTTCATGCTTCATAGGATGTTGTTAGGCGTTTGCAGCCGCTGGAGCCATAGAATCAATAAATGCAATAACGAATGGGCAACTAATCTCCCTTTCTGAACAGCAACTCTTAGATTTTGATTCCATAAATCAGAATGGTTGTACAGGAGGAATGTCCTATCGTGCCTATGAATGGGTTATCAATAATGGTGGCATAGGTGAAGAAACCAGTTATCCCTATGTAGCTCAACCGGGTTCTTGCCACGTGGTCAGTTTATTTTCTTATTTTCTCTTTCTTTGTTTGTGTGACTATTAGTACTACTTTTTTAATAAGAGGGGCATACACTAATGATCTAATAGGAATTTTAGGTTATAAGACCGTTGGCAGAGTATTAGTACTTTGATATGTTTCTTCTCTTTGTCCTATTTGAGGTTTCTTTATATGTTTCTTAAGCAAAATGGAGGCAGAATCGTGACAATCAATAGCTACACTAAAATAGAAGAATCAGATGGAGCTCTTTTGTGTGCCGTTGCAAAGCAGCCTGTAGCTGTCTCACTGTATGCAATGAATGATCTTAAATCTTATACCGACGTAAGTCTTATTTGAATCCTTGTTTAATATTTTATGTGTTTTTTTATCGTTGTAATTAATTGTTTTGACCAAAATTTCCTGCTTCTCTAATATATATATATATAATAATAATTTTAATCTTTTGTTTCTCACAATTTATACGTATATTTTCAACTTTGAATGAATATATATGTTGTAGTGACAATTACTACATGCTAAATATATAACAACAGTGAAGACATATATGGCCATGAAAAATAGTATGCTTCTTAATTATGACACAACTAATTGTTAAATAAATATTGCTTTAAATATCAATTAGTAATGTTTTCTATTTTCCTGAAAGAACATTTATTTTTGCGTTGTAAGAAATATTGCTTATATTAATTTATGATTTTAGGAATAAATTTCAATCTCCATATTTCTCCTAATTACTTGTATTCTATTTGTTAGGGAATTTATGAAGGCGAGAGTTGTCCCCAGGATTCTTCTACAAATCACATTGCTTTGATAATTGGATATGATTCAAAAGATGGGATTGATTATTGGATTTTAAAGAACTCATGGGGAGCAGATTGGGGATTGAATGGATTCTTCTACATGCAAAGGAATACAGGTTTATTATATGGCGTTTGCTCTATTAATGCTTGGGGATATGTCCCCATCATGTAGACTAGTGCATTAAGCACCCTACTTGTCAATTTATTTTCTTTTCCTTGCGTTGGACAAAAATCTTCCACGTTGTATTATCAACTCTTGCCAATCATGGATTTTAAATAAAATCACATAAATTCTTATCATATAATATTTAATATTTGTATGTATCAATTAATTATAATTAATATAACAGCTAGTTGACTAATTTAAATATATTAAAGAGTATATAATATAAATTTATTTTGAGTGGTTGAATTTAGTCATAATTAACTGATTAATTTGACTTTATTAATTTTTCTAAATTAATCAACTAGCTATTATATTAAGAACTAGAATAGATTTATTTTTTGAAACATCAGATTCAAACTCAGAAACATACTCCTATGATATTAAACATATAAACTAGTTAGATGTTGGTTCTAGTCCAAATACATATAAGACTTCAATACAGTCTTTGATATTTATTATTTTTTTATACTAATTTATCTAATTTATAAATTATATATAGTTTAATGTTATACGGGAGTATTTTAAGTAAGTCACATTTGTTATAATTAAATAATATGTTTAATAGCATCTAATATCTTAAAGTATTTTTCTAATAACACTAAATCCTAAAGTAATTTTTTGAGTCGATACCATGTTGCTTATTATGGTTTTTCACAATGCCATATGAGTCAATACCGTAGTCACCTCGTAAACTTATTGCACTCCCAACATGCATGAAACATGTGAATGGAACTAGACACTTCAACGAAACATTTAAATATGAAAGGTGAAAAAAGGTTAATTTGTTGCACAATTCACAACAAAAAGTTTATATGGCTTAATTAATGCCTTGACTTAGTCAATCACACGTAGGGTTATATGTTCATTATATTGTCATCATCCTATAGTCCCCTTACCCTTCAACACATGGCATACAAATCCTTAATTCCCTCGAACACAAGTCAGATTTCAACTTACTTTTAACATAAGAAAAACTATTTTAAAGGTAGTTATATTTTTTCTTGATTTTTAATTTGGTATTTATACATTTCCCTCTCTTTATTAAATCATTTAATTTTATTCTGTATAGAATAAAATTAAATTATTTAATAAAAATAGGAAAAAGTATACGTGCCAAATAAAAAATTGAAGAAATATATAAATATATGTAAAAAAAATTCCTTTAAATATAAGTCCTAAAATAATTTTTTAGGTGTAATCAATCCATGTTTTCAAAAATGTCTCTTATAGAAAATTTAAATTATTTTACCTATCCCACACTCAATATTTAAAAATGCACTTTTCCCATATGGAATTTAAATGATATGATGAAAATTAAAAACTAATTTTCATATATTACATAGATTTTAGTACATATTTGGTTTGTGTAGCATTCTTCAGAATTGAGCCTTATATTAAGAAATGGAAGGAAGTATTAAATAATGTGAATTTTTATTTTTGTAATTATTTGGATAAAAGGAAGCGAGAAAAATCATAATACCCTTCATTCATAAAGAACCATTTTGCATCACATACACTAGTGCTTCCCAACGCAAATTTTGTATTGGGAGAAAGGCATTGACTTGGTCAATATTTTATGAACTGGAGTACACTTACTTTACAACATGCATGATGCATGTGAATTGAATATTGAAGTTTTGAGAAGTGAAACATCATGCTTGCAATTATTATCTCAATTTTAAAGTATCTATTTAAGGTTATATACACGTACGCTTTTAAAAAAGCTTTTAAACAGTCTAGATTGTAATAAAATTTCATGTCATTTGATTAAAGAAAAAGGATATGGTTTGAAACGATATCACTAGTAAAAAAAACATTTTCTAACGATTTTTTACATATATTAAAAAATTAATGAAAAAAGTGTACGGTTGATATTTTTATAAATAAGTTATTGTAGTGTTAGACTTTCTAATTCCTACACCGGTTTTAGAACTGCTGTAAAAAATCATTTTTAATCAATATTAAAATGTTTTTGAACTAATAAAATTAGGGTAAAAATATTTTCTACAAAAGTTCCACAACCGCTGTAATAATTCATTTTTAGCCCATATAAAAAGTTTTTTTACTAGTGGATTCTATTTATGATTATTGTATTGATAAGAAAAAGTTGAAAAAATAATAATAATTAATACTAACCTTGTTGAAATTTTAAAGTGACAAATATTGTTTTCATAAAGAAAAGTAAAGGGAAAAGAATTACTAACAAATATATTGAAACAGAGGTAGAATTTGAACAGTGCAGAAAAATCAAAGCCTCTGATTAATACCAAGAATAATTTATTTTCAAAATTCACAAAAAGTGGTAAATTGAAGGTGGGAAAGGCCTTGACTTGGTCAATGATGATCCACAAGACAATTACCCTCCAACACAAGGCGTGTGATCAATGGAGGTTTTCGACATCAACAAATTATTAGGGTAGTACTTAAAAGTTTAAACTAGCACTCATCAATCGTGAATTTTTACCTTGTTAAAATACTTACTCATTTCTTCAACTTTCCAAATCAAGTTCTATTTCATATTAATTGCTACTAATAACTTGAAAATTCCGCAAAATCTCTTCCTCCTTTCCTTTTCACCTTTACTTGTACCTTTTTTCATATATTTACCACTTATCTTATGAATAGTTTAGCCAGACAAAAATAATTTTTATAAACAATTGTTTATGATCTTATTAATGCAGTATTTGCTTAAATAATAGTTATAAATTTATATTAAAAGGTATATTTTCTCATGTAATCTTGCCATTAAACGTAGTATGAAGCTTAACTATTATACTTTGTACACAAGATCCCTTTTTTATCTATATTCTTTCTTTGGCTTCTCTTCTATTCATTTCCACATCTAATATTTAACTTGTCTCATTGAAATTTAACATTATTCCCTTATTTGCCACAAAGTTATACTATTTTTAGGCCAAAAAAATAACGATGTGTTAAGTTTCTTAGTTTATTACCCTCTCTCCCCTCCAAAAGCTACAACCCACCATAGTAGGTACATAATAAAATAGAGTTAGACAATATATATACCAACAGGGAAGGATATATGTGAATAATGTGCCACAACTATACAATGCAACATATTCCATAAACCTTGAAACTAATACCAAATTGTAAAATTTTCCTTCTAATAACAATAATCAACCACCTTAAATTATTTTTTTTCTAAAATTAGTTACAAATTAACCATGATGGAAATAAGTTTTTTTGATCATTTGAAAGCTATCATGGCTATAGAGAAAAAATTTACTTCTAAGGAGTTAAACATGATAGAAAATGACAAAACCACCCTTCAAGCACTATCATGGTTAAAAGAGTACAACTTATTTTGAAAAGGTTATCTATAATATAAAATAGTAAAACTTACATCAGGATACTATCATAGATATAAAAGATTCATATAATATTTCCATATAAAACTAGGTTAAAAAGGATTCGACTCCACTAACATGGTTATAGGGTTCAAGCCCATGATTAACATCACTATCACAATTATCCTCACAATCATCTCAAATGGGCCTTTGGGCATCAAACCCAGGAATAACATCACACAAGCCCACTTCACAATCCAAATCCTGTATAATACTCATTCATAAATAAATTCTCAATATCACACATTCCAAAAGTGGATCCACAGTCAACAAATCACAAGTAACAGCCTAGGGCCTCAAGCCCACTATTAGCACGTATTCCCAGCAGCAAATCCAAATAAAGTATCACATGGTATCAGAGTATGTAAAATGAGCCATACTGTGACAATATATAACTATTCTACACATAAATTAAAAGAATGAGGCTATACAATTGATATAGCACTAATCAAGCCTCTGAAGCCTTTCCTGAGGTCCTAGCATGAGACTATCACTTGAAAAATATTAATAACCCCGGGGTGAGACAAATGTCTCACTAACCAACAATTCCTACTCATCATACATACCAATATGTGCTCGTGAGGTGTCAAGTGGAACAAATATACAATAATATCATAATTAATAATAAATAAGTAATTTCCAATGCCATGATGCAAATGCAAACGCATAACCACAATCTAAGAGCCATAAAAGTCTATTCCCAAGCAGGAGGACGAAATGAGCCATGAAAGGTTTATCCCTGCGCAGGAGGATAAAAAGAGCTACTATGGCCTACCCTATGCAAGAGGTGAAGGTGATAGAGCCAACCACCATGCATTAATGGAGGCCTCATCACGTGATACTAACAAACACAAATAGCCATAAAGGCATATCCCCATGCAGGAGGATGGAAAGAGCCATGTAAGGCATATCTTAATGCAGAAGGACGAAAGGAACCACTAGGACTGTCCTATGCAGGAGGTGATAGAGCCAACCAGCATGCATTAATGGAGGTCTTATCCCATGAGGGTAACCAACACAATCCACTCATAAGTTCCCATAATATGCACCATGCTAAAAAACTCAACAAGTAGTCAATTTCAATGTCTATATTTTATTTACAAATTAAATTCTCATAATTCAGACATAATTACATAAGTTCCAAGGGTTAAATTTTCAAAAACACAAGTCCCAAAGAATATTTCACTTTAAATAATTTTATCATATATCAAAATATAATCCATAACATTTAATGAGTTTAAGAAACCAAAATTACTCACAAACAAAATATTAGTATGTATAACAAGTGAAAAGTGGTTACTTATCACTAAAGCTAAAAAAAATATCATAAATAAGGAGCCCCGTGCTTAATTCACAATTAACTAGTCAATCTACATCATTTATATAAATGTGCACCAATAAGTTGTTAATTTGACACAACATATACTTTTAAATAAATACTCACTTTTCTCTTCTAACTTTATTTTATTGTGAAATTCTTAATTTAATACTATAACTTAATTTCTCTATCCCAATCACATCTCTATCATCCAATAACTTAATAATATCAAAATTTTTATCCAATCATCATAAGATCCCTAAAGTTTGCTCACTTTAATCCTAAAAGAAAATAACAATAATTCATTTATTTTTCAAATCATCATTCCAATGACAATTCTCTATTTCTTCAATTTTATTTTACTCATATAAATTCTCATTTTAAACTCCTCAAATAGTCCAAAATCCCAAATTTATAATCCTTAAAGCTTCACCCAAAATTTCCAATACTCACATTTCATAATCAACCTCAAAATCAATTCATTTAATCACCAAAACACACTCCAATAAGTTAAAATAAATCATTGAATTCAAATCTAACAAACCCAATATCATATTCATAATTTTCTAATCAAATTCTAACTTTAGTTTACTTAAATCAACCGCTAAATCCTCCAATTATACAAAATCCTCAAATCCCTTAACTTATAATTAACACTCAATATACTAAACCTTGAGTTTAATCATCAATCAAATTGCTAAATAAATAATCAATTTAATTACATAAGTTTAAAGTTTTCAATTTTACATATAACTTCCAAATCTCACTCATAATATCCAAATCTTCAATTTCATTATTAAATCCCATCATTTCTATATTTCAATAACTCATTTGAACCATCAATTAACCCACAATTATTCAACTTGATCAAAATCCCCAATTTCTCCAATTTAGGGTTCTAACAAAAATACTCATTTTCAATTTATAAGCTCTAACTAATATTTAAACTGATTAAATATCAATTCCACCACTAATAAATATAGCCCAGTTATTAGACTCAAATTTAATTAGTAAAATTATCATATTCAATCATATCTATTTTCTAACATTCAAACCCTAACTCTTCTTTTAAATAATATAATAGAAAAATTCTAAACCAATTAAATGCAAGTATTCACTTACATCTACAATTTTACGGTTCTCATTTGTTGAAACTCCAAAAAAAATATTTAGGAACTAAGTATTATAGTTGGGAGATTTTAGGAGTAAGAATGAAACTCCAAAAATATCTAAAATCTTCATTGAGGAAAGAAGTGAAGCTGCCGGCGACTAGAGAAGAGAAAAGATGAAGAAGAAGAAGAAAACTGAACGTAGGAGGGAGGGAAGTGAGGCATTATTATAATGGCGTGTGTCTCATACCATTATAATATTGATTTTTTTCTCTCTTTTCTTTTTTATTATTATATTATATATATCGTTTTTTTTAATTTGTGCCACGCTTCTCCCACTGCTGCTTGTTCTTTTTTTATTGTCTCTTTCTATTTTTTTATAGAAACAATAATAATATTATTATTATTTTATATTTTAGATAAACTCTCTTAACTTAAGTAATTAAATAAAAATTTCATCTACCAAGAATTAATTCTTTCTATACTGCTTAAATCTTAACATAAAAATTGAGATGTTACATCTACTAAATTGAGTTTAGTTACCTATTTAATTTAAGCTTATCGTTGAACTTCTAAGCCTAAAATGTGGGATATGACATTTAATCTTTTAACATGTAACAAAATGAAGGAAACACAATATTATTATGAGAGAGAGACACCCAATTGACTAATTTAGAAAAATTAAAGAAGGTAAATAAATTACATTAAATTTTTATATTTATCATTTTTGTCTATGTCTTACTTATAAATTGATATATAATTTAATGATACACATAAATATTTTAAAGAGATCATCTAACGTATGCTATAATTATTTAACTTCCTTAATCTCCCTAAATTAGTTGATTGGGTCTTAAGATCAAAGGGAGTATTTCAATATTTTACATGGGTAAGAAATAACAATAGTCCTTTCGTAATTTTTGAAACTTAATTAATATAAATTTTCTTATAGGATGCTTATTTATAATTTTTGAAGGATTTTCTTGTAATTTTTCGAACCGACAAATGGTCAATGGATGTTAACAGATGGACAATATTGCACACTTTCTAACACTTTAGGGGTGATATTATAACACATGATAGTCTAGGATACTCAATGTCTTATAGAGAATAATTTAAGGATAAATATGCCCATGAACCCTTTTTTTTAAAAAAAAATGGTCCTAATAATTAAAAGGACGTCGTTATATACATTATGCAATACTCGTTTTAATTTAATAATGTATTTAATTTGTTTTGCCCAAACAATGGCTTGTAATTGTTCGTGCCATTCCTTTTTTTGTCAAATTTCAAGACTTATTACGAATGGGTTAATTACAATTCCATAACAAAATATGTAGAAATAGAAGAATTTTTTAATGGCCATAAATAATTGATTAGAAGAACATCAATCATTTTTAAATGAAAACAATTCATATGAATTTGGACCTGAATTACAAAGAATACTGCCAATATGCTGAGAATTACATATATATCAATTTTCCATCATCGGTTAATGGATGTTGGCCAACTGAAAAAGTGTGTAAGGAGTACAAATAGTTCCATTGAAGCAGCCGTTCATAGCAATCTTACAGGAGACTTCAGTTAGATGACCAAAATTATCAAAAAAATGATATTTTGTTCTATCAGGGCAAAGGTCTCCTGTGCCATTTACAAAACATGGGTTCTTGTAGTCTATGATTCCTGTGTGCATGTAAATCATTCGTAAAATTCAGTAGCACAACCAATAATACCAATATTTATTAATGTTTTAATATTCAACCAATATTTAAGATGTGATGCATCAATCATTTAATTTGTAGGTTATAAATATATAGTATACATAAATTAAATATATATATTTGCTTACCATATTTTTCATGGTTGTCCTCCATGTTTTTGAACACTGCGTAAGTATCGAACATTGTAAAAAAGGAACCTGAGAGGCTGCGTTGTAAGAACGATAGCTTTCCAGGAAGTTTGTCCAAATAGTATCTTGAGATACACAAGCCCTCATGCTCCTCTGGCTTACAAGTTGAAACTCCATGCACCACGAACTTTCTAGCTCCAAGATCATAAAGTGCCTTGAATTGTTAAAAAATGAAAAGGAAAAATTTAATGTTGGTTGTTTAATTTGTAGACTGCAATTTAGGAACCGTTTGATAGGAAAAATTAACTGTAATGAAAGAAAAGAAGGGAATGGAAAATTTTCGACCAGACATGTTTGGTATGCAATGGAATGAAAAATGGTTTTATTAGAACGTAAATTTGATCAAACTATATATAAGGACTAATACTGGTATTATCCTATCAAAAAACTAACACGTATTTATTACTAATAATTAATTTAACTAATTTTACTAATCTTTATAAATTAGTTATCTAATATGATAGAGCAAAGTGCAACAAGGTAGAACGTGAACCTGGATATGATTCGAAAGATGTTGAAGGAGGTGATTTGCATAGTCTGGTCCAGTAGATTTTTGCGTAATGTTGCCATTAGTCAAAGTTTTGTAATCATTGACGCCACCAAATATAAGAAATATGGATTTGGCCAAGTGCTCTTTCAAATCATTTTCATTCATTTGTTTTGGCAGATCCTTTCGCACTGTAGACGTGAAGTATTTGATTTGTGTCCCAATAGATAAACAACCTCCCTGAAAAACAAAGAAGTTATTAAGAACTCATAATATATGTTTGTGTGAGAGAGAGATATAAAAGCATAGATTGGTTTTTAATATAGGAGCAAGTTAGAAGGTTAGATTTGGTCATAAATATAAGACCTTAATTCATTTTATAATAATATTTAATATTTTTTTAAACTAATTTATCTAATTTATAAATTAATATATAATCTAATGTTATATATATATATATGAATACTTTGAAGAGATCATACCATATTTATTATAATTAACTAATTTATTTGTGAACAAAGATTTCATATATCTCATATATACGTACCACTCTGGTTGTGTTTAAGATTCCACATGCTCCTGATCCATAGTTTATTCCAGTTTTTGTTTGACTTCTTTCAGAATCCGTGAGATCCAAGTATGCAGGAGCCGATGGTAAGCCCAATTTCATAGCTACAGAGAGAACACAAAAAATATTTTACTTTAATAATAACTGTCTCAATAATACTAATAATTGGAGGGAAAACACGAGAAAATACGTATATATACAGTTATGAAATAAAAAGGTTACCAGCAAAGTCTGCCAAATTTCTGCCATTAGAGAATCGACCCCTTTTGTTATTGAAATCAATAGCATAAGGCCAATGGTTTGCGCTAGCTACAGTATCAAGATGATTGTTGTTTCCAGCATCAACTGAAGAACTACCAAAAACGTATAAGGCTGGCACCAATGCCTTCTCCTCAGCTTTCACAATCAGAATTATTTGGAAGAAAGCCAGCAGCAATATTATTTTTGAATTTTCCATCCCTTATTCAACGTCGGTGTATATATGTATACACCGAAGGCTGGCTTTCTGCTGTAGATGATAACTAAGACAATGGTATATATATGATGATTCATTTCTAATTTTGGCTATTTCCTTTGGAACTAAAAATAGTTTTATACCCTTTTTCATGCAACGAAAACGAAGGTTCTAAAAATAAGTGAAAGAGAGAGATGTGTGCTTAATTTGCGGCAAACCGCAAAATCAGCTGGTAATTTGTTTAGGAACTAAAAGTAGTTCTATACCCTTTTAACATGCAATAAATTATTTTTTTATATAGATCAAGTATCTATTGCCGGTAGGTAGCAGTGACTAATCCCCTCACCGCGAGGCTTTCATTTAAGGGTAAACGGATGCTTTCTATGTTCAAGGGTAGGATTCAAATCCCTGACACTTAGTTAAAGGATAAACTTACACACATTTAGGATAACTACCCTTAATTGGGCTGGACTAGATAGTCATATAAAAAAATATTTTACTTTGATAGGAGAATTACTTAAATTAATTATACAGTCGTTGTTAAGAAACTAGAGATTTCTCGTTATAGTTGGGAAAATTGATTAAACTTTAACATGTTATTCTAATTAATTTAGTGTGGAGAACTAAGGTTCGAATGTCATATGAGAAAAGTGGATATTTACACTACAAAAAAATTGAGTTTTGGCGACGACTTTTCAGCGGCGACAAAAAAACTCGCCGCTGAAAGTCAGCCTTTCAGCGGCGACTATTTTTCTCGCCGCTGAAAGTGAGACTTTCAGCGGCGACACCATTTTTCGCCGCAGAAAATCAATAATAAAAAAAAATTCTCCACTTTTCTGCGGCGACAATAATTGTCGCCGCAGAAGGTAATAGTATAAAAGTCGAGTAAATTTTTTTTATTATTGTCTTTCAGTGGCCACAATAAAAGTCGCCGCTGAAAGGGAGACTTTTAGCGGCGAAAAAATTTGTCGCCGCTGAAAGACAATAATAAAAAAAAATTTACTCCACGTTTCTGTGCCGACAATTTGTTGTCGCTACGGAAAGTAATATTTAGCGGTAACTTTTATACCCTTCAGCGGCGACAAATGTCGCCGCTAAAAGTCTTCTTGCAATTTTCCCCTCATTTAGAGGTGTTTTAGGCAACTATATAATATATATAAAAATAAATTATTGAATAATGTGTGTCAATGAGCATAAGAATTAGTATGTGTGTGTTAGAGATAATGTGGGGGGAGGGGGAGATAGAGAGAGGGAGATGTGTGTGAGAGAGAGAGATAATAAGAAAGTTAGCCTTTCAGCGGCGATATTTTCATGTCGCCGCTAAAACTGAACCTTTCAGCGGCGACTTTTGTATTGTCGCTGCTAAAAGTCTTCATACAAATTTTTTCCCAATTTGAATGGGTTTTAAGCAACTATGTAATCTATAGAGATACATTATTAAATAATGTTATTTTTAAATAATAAATAAAATAATTTCACATGATATTGTAATAAGAAGAAATTATACAGATAATAATATGATGTTTATGAAAGAAGAAGATGAAATAGGGATATGTGTATAAGAGAGATATCATAAATGTTTATCAATGAGTATGAGAGTTAGTATGTGTGTGTCAGGGATATTATAAATAAGGAGAAAGAAGAGACGTAAAATACATACATATATATATATTCTTAGTTATTGTTGTAAGATCAAATGTGAAATTTTACAGAAAGAATAAATGAAAGAATAATTATTAAAAATATTTTGAGATTAATAAAAATTAAGAAATAATCATAAAATGAGTATTTTGGGGGCTTATAAAATTATGAAAGGGTTTATTTCCCAAAAGAGACCTAGATGATTTAATGACTATTTTTCGGGAATTAAAGGCTTATTTTCTTAAAAAGTTTAAGAAAAATAGTTAGAGGTTATCATTTGTTCATAAAATTTTATAAAAATTCCCTAATGAGTTAAAGAAGCTATTGGAGGAAAAATATTATTATTTTATTAAGAGGATTACTTTTTAAAAAAACCTGGTAAAAGAAAGACTTTCAGCGGCGATAAAATAGTCGCCGCTGAAAGTGGACATTCAGCGGCGACTATTTTGTCACCGCTGAAGGTCAATTCAAATGAATTTTCCCAGCCCGCGCCAAAAAGGAAAAAATCTGCGCCCAAAACGCTACTGCCCCTTCAGCCGCAGGCTTCAATTGCGCCCTTCAAACAATCCCTCGCTCTCTCAACCCCTCGAGGACCAGACACTGCCATCTCCTTACCGTGATCAGTTCTTCCGTCCATGACGCTGCTACCGGTGTTGTCTTTCCATCTGCAGCTGCCTTTATTTGAGTCGTGTGAAGTCGAGAATGAGAGGGAGCAGACAGAGCAGAGAGCAGGTGAGAGAGAAAGTTCTGAGGAGAGGTTCCGCGACGGTGAGACTTGCCGTTGATGGGACTGCCATTTTCCGTCTTCTGTACTGCATCAGAAGAGTGTGAGTCGCGATGGTAACAGTGGCCGTGGAGGAAGTTGTTGGAGCTTGGTTAGCGTACGTTAGCACTGTTTCCACCCGAGGTCAGCTTTCTCAATGTATTCCCACCATTTTTCGGTTGATCAGCAAGTTTGCTGGTTGGGTTACTGTTGTAGCTACAGTGTCCCAATCTTCTTCCCTGTTTTCGGTTGAATTGCTTTGGGTTGTCTTTGCCGTCGCTGCTTCTTGGCGTCTGTGGGAGCTCAGTTTGTTTTCTTCTTTCTATTTCAGCTGTGCCCGACGCCCTTGCAGCCGTTGGAGTCACTGTGAGTGGTGAAGGGTAGTCAGAATTTTCCTCCTCCGTCTTGGTGCAGTGTAGTAGTGAGTTGGTGCTTCATTTTGGGTGTGCGTTTTTCTCCATTTCTTTCTGTTCGCTCCATCCATCTCATCGCTGCAGATAACTTACGTTGTCACTGGTTTAGGAGTGGTGGTCGCCAGAGGTTCTCTGTTTCAGTTACAAAGTGTCGCCATGAGAAGTGTGAGGTGAGCTTTACATCTCTTATTCCATTTAACTCCTGTTAGTTGGGGGTTGAAAGATTTCATTTTCTTTCCCCTGTGTGCCGAGCCTGTGTTGATATGAGGGGAAAGTTTTGGATGTTGCTGCTGTAGATATATATGTAAATGCATGCGTAGGCTGATGCTTTGGAAAATTGATGGCATATGTCTGTGTACATATTCATATGGTGTTGCTTTCTTGGGAAGCATGTGTGTGTATCTGTGTATGTAGCTTGAAGAAGATGATGTCTGGACGCCATGGCTGCTGTTTTGGTTTGTTAAAGTATTAATTTTGAGTTGGAATGGAACAACTTGGTAGAATGAATGAAAGAGGAGGTCTTTTAGTTTCATTTGAATGGAACAACTTGCCTAGGAAGACCACAGGTTAAAGGGAAAAGAGGTAGGAGATGTGAAGACCACAGGTTAAAACAAATTAAAATGCATAGTTCTGGTCACTCATCTAGTTTGGAGTTACGGTATTGATCTCCTCTTTATCTCAAATGATGTATTATGTCACTATGTTGAAGAGATCTTTGCAACTTCCTGGATACTAAACCTGAGTTCAGAATGTGCTTTTATTGACAAGAGGAGAGAATGAGGATAGGTTGGTTGAGCGAGAAAATTTCAAGAGAAGAGAAAAAAAAATAGAGGCAGAGCGTGCAAACATAGAAGAAAAGCGTGCAGCAGAACGTGAAAATATGCAAGAAGAGCGTAAGCAATTCGAGCAAAGTCTAATGGAACAAATGGAGCAAATGATACAAGTTCAATTCATTGCCTTGATGCAAAGGGGATAACTACATGCACCTACTTTTTCTACTCCTAGTATTGGTCATTCTACATAATGTTTATGTATAAACAAAATAATTTTATTTTAATTTTAAATATGTTTAAGTAATTGAAGAAATTTGATATTTTATACGATGATCGAAATTATTTATCAATGTTATTAGATTCTGGTTTATTTAGTTATTTATTTATTATTTATTATTTTTATGATTAAATTATATTTTTTTATATAAGAAAAATTATAGGAAATTTTTTTAAAAAAAATATCAACCTTCAGCGGCGACTTTTGTCGCCGCCTATGCATAACTTTCAGCGGCGACTTACATTTGTTGCCGCCAATGTGTATAGGCGACAGTCGCATAGGCGGCGACTTGGCGGCGACAAAATATCGCTGCTAAAAGTATTCAGCGGCGACTTTTGTCACCGCTGAAAGTGAATTTTGTTTGTAGTGTTAGTGTCTGACTGTGCCTCGAATAATATTGTCTCTAATATGATGATACATTTATTTAACAAAAAGTATATAAAAATACTTATATATAACCTTAAAAAGAATAATATTTAAAAAAAATTATTAATCCACGAGTAAATAAAATATTCATATATAAATCTCACATGATCTAACAAAATAGAGTTATTATATGTAGCACAATATGACAAACTACTATTTTTCTTATTTCTTTTAACTTAAAACGACGTTGTTTCATTCTTAGTAAAGGGAGAGAAAAATATAAAATCTAATCCAATAGACTGATCCAAAAACTCTTAATCCATCGGATTGAAGGACAAGTTCATTGATTTTAGGGTTTACCGGTGGTCTAAGTTTTAATAATATGCCTATCACTTGATTGGGGATATTAAATTGCTCTTGCCATGAAGCCAAACTGGCAAAAACGGCAAAAAAAATGATGCACCTAAATTCAGTAAAAGTGAGAGATATTGCAAAAAACTTAGTATCCATACATTTGAAAATTACAGCCACTATTCATAACTCCATTGATTGAGTAGCATAAATCCAAAACAATACGGCTGCCATTGCAGGTACCCCTATGAGTTTTCTTCACACTTTACAGTAATAGTGGAGACCACTCTCACAGTCTCACTCACTCCCTCATTACTCACTATCCTCTTCTTCTTCTTCTTCTTCAGTAACTCTCTATGACGCCATGGCTTCTTCAAGCTTCAGCTTCACAGAGCACTGGCTTCTTGTGGCTGCTACGGCTTTCATCTGTGGATCTGTCTCCTACATTATCTACGACGCCGTCATGGCCACTGCCTCCGAGCTGCTTCAACGCCTTCTCATGATTTTGCCGTTGCTGTTGATCATTGTTGTTCACTTCCTCTCCTCAGGTACTCAGCTCAACTTTCCCATGCCGGGATCTGAACCCGCTACCATCCACCGTGCTGGAGGCTCCCTTTTGGGGCGTCTCCTTCGTTCTACTCATTCTCTTCGTCCTTATCTCCTACAACCCTCTTTCCTCAGCATCGTTTCTTAGCTCTACCATCCATGGTTTCATGAGTTCATAAAATTGGGTCATGTACATTCACTATCCATGTCACTAGTGATAAAAAAATAATAATTATTGGCCTTATCCTTAATTTTTTAGAATTTTAGAAGACAAATATAATTACTATTAATTACGTGAAACTTTTATGGATGGTTATAAAAATGGTAGTTAACTAATTTACTACGAGGGCCCTTGCAATGATTTCAAAAGTTGAAGGTTTAAGCTGTAATTTATTTTCTTTTTCTTTTTTATTTTTTTTTTGCTTAGACACGTGGCTAGCAATAGCAAATTCCAAATATGACTTACACCTTCCTTTAGATGTGGATTCGAATCCTTATGTAAGGGAGACCTCTTATCACCGATAAGGCAACATGATTAATACTAACATTGTGTTGGGGATGAGCCTCTAGCTCAATGCTCCTAGCAGGCTTGAGAATGCATGCTAACTGTAATAGGCTGCAAGTTAGACGGTATGGGTTGAAAACATCCGCATTAAAATAGGTTCTCATTTTGCCAATCCACCCCTATTTTTTTAAAACAAAATTGTCTTCTCGAGTGAAGAGAGTGACGTGAATCATGAAATCACGAATACGAAGTGAAAGAAGAGAGGAAAGCGATGGCAACCGAGGAAGGATGAGACAACGGTGCATTGGTTCTATTGGAGGTGGTTTTGCCACCATGAAAGCTTGAACAGAGATGGAGACGAAGGAAATTAGAGAGATTGGAGAGGACGATAGTTGCGATCCAGTCTCTATTTTCGTTTCAAAGTGTTGTCATGTCTGTGTGTGTGATGTGCTATCTTTGCTTCCGAAGGTTGTTTAATAATATAATGGAGTTATATTAGGGAATAATGGAGTTAGGGTGTTTTGTTTTCCAACTTTTTAAATTATTATTTAATAAAATAAAAAAGGGATAGAAAGTGTGGGCTAGAAAGACTCACGTTAAAATGGGCTTCTATTTCTCCAACCCAACCCACTAATTTTTAGTGAGTTGGGTCTGTAAGCCCATCCCATATTATCGGTAGTAGGTTTTTGTTAGTTACTTAGTTCCAAATTCTGCACTATATATAATAAGTGTATATCCATTATCCATATGTTTAACTGATTAAAGGGTAAGATATACGATTATTTAAAATATTTTTTATCCCTGGGGAGTATCACTTTGTTGTGATTCCAGGCGCGACGCTTAGGGAAATATCCTAGCTCCTGCTGGGTGCCTAGATTTATGTCTAAGGGTAATTGACGGCTCACCCTGGCTAACATTGATATCATCTAGGAGGAAAGGACTTCACCCTCTCTTTATATCACCTTCCAAAAATTCTTGTATCAAAATATATATATATATATAATAAGTGTGTGTATGTTTATGTATATTAATATATGTAGCTAGAAAAAAGAGTGACGATTAGTTTAGTTGGTAAAGAATCAGATTATAACTTATAAAATCATGAGTTAAAATTTTGTTGTCATTATAAGGACCTTGTTAGTTCATAACAAATAAAAATAATATGCATTAAAAACTGGGTTAGAGATCCACCAAATTGGGTTCCCTTAATTGGATATGTGGTAACAAGAAAGGCCGAAAGTTGTTCCCATCCCTGTCAAGGAAGCAACATATTTATTGGGAGAGATAAAAACTCTTTAGACTCTAAAACTCAAAAAGAATTAATCTCATGGGGATACCCTTGATTAAATAAATATATGCATTATTCTTGTCCTTTGTAACAATTGTTAGCATAATAAATATATGCTATATCAATTGCTGATGATGATGCTATTTATGAAAATTGAAAGCATATGGTGGTAATTTGAATTTGAGTATGCCAAAGGAATGAAATTGAATGAGAACAAAAGAAAAGAAATGATGGACACAATAATAATACTCCCTCTGATCCTAAATATAATATTCTAACATACTTTGTCTCTCTAAATTTTAATTTTTCTTTTAAAATATCCTTATATTATTCTATATATTAAATTTTTTTTTACTAAGGGTAGTTCAAATGTATAGATTTAAGGATGATATTTTAGGGAAACTAACATATAATCATTATAATTAACTAATTAAATTAATTTTTTTAATCTACCTAAATTAATTAAATATATTTTATAAAAAATAGTCGGCGTAGTATATCAGATTTTTCAATGAAGAAGTTTTTATTTCTTCTTGCAAGTATAACTAGTTTTGAGGTCGCAATTAAGTTGCACAACAACATTGAAGAGGATCTGACACACTCAATGCAACACAGTTCCCTCCCTGTGGAAATGCCTTGTGAATGCCTAGTTTTTGTTATTATAAAAATTTTTAAAAAGAGGTCGTGCTCACTCACAATTTAAAGATAAGGTAAAATTTTTCTTTCTCTTAGGCAATACTAATATTAGGTAGGGCGAACAATCTACTACCCTTAGACGTAAACCTAGGCACTTAAGAGATAGGATGCCTCCCTAAACACCACGACTGAAACCACAACAAAATAGTACTCTCTAGGAATCTAACACGTTCTAAATGGTCGCATGTCTCACCCTTTTACTAGTTGAACCTACGGATGATAGGATTGTGAATGCATAGTTTTTTTTTTTGATACATTTTGAATGCATAGTTGATTGCACTCAGAAGGTGAAGCACCAGAACATGGCCCTTGGCATGCTAATGGTGGATCTGTGAATCCACTTGCTGGTCCTGCATCATCAATAATATTAATTATGCATTTTATTAATTAATATTGTTTCAACACATTTGTCCCTTGTTTGATTCTCTTTTTTTATTTTATGTTTTTAAAATTGCTTTTTTAAACAAGTTTTGAGAAGAAAAAATAGAAAAATATATATATTTAGAACAACTGTTTTTAAAATTAACTTAGACAATTAAGAGAAGGTAAAAAATAAAATGGAGAGTGCAGCGATAATGGATAGGAATTAAGAGACTAAGAACGGATAGAAATTCTGAGACTAAAAGACAATGTAGAGAAAGGCTGTCTTCGTACTTTACAAACGTATACACTGTTTTTTATAAAATATTAAATAAATTATACAGACCTCCCTCAGATTTGGTCAAATTACACAAATATTGTTGGGTTCTACTCCATCTTAAGAAAAGAATAAATTACATATATCTGCCCTGAGTATTATTTTCAAAACCACATATAGATGGAATTAAATCCTATCTTCAATCTTCAATGCTTATATTTCTCAAGTGCTCAAATACAATGTAAGAATTTAAAATAATCGTGCCATTTTTATATTTTTATTTTACTTACAAGAAATACAAAAAAAAAATATCTTATTCTCAAATGAGGGTTGTGTATATAATATTTAATCCAAGGGCATAAGAGGATCCAGATCCAAAAATTGTATTTTGTGTAGATTTTTAGAATCACAAAGGAAAAAAAATCCGTGCAAATAAACTTCTAAAAAAATTGTATTTCATTTGAAATATTAATGGAGATTTATACACCTCATGGTGCAAATGTTTCTCTTATCACTAAATATTTCCCTTAGCTATTAGGGTCCATTTGGTTTAGGTTCTGGAGAAAAGTTTATAGAGAATAGTTTCTGGAAAATAGTTTTTTAAAAAAATAATTATAAAAAAATAAATATTTAAATAATTATTACCATAATAACTTTTTTATTGATAAATTACAATAAAAGATATAAGGTAAAATGATAGAGAAAAAGACATAGACAAAATGGTCATTACAAAGCCCAAAATCTCTTTTCCTTAACTAGAGACTAGTTCTACAAGTTTATCTGAAATCATGATTTTAAACAAAAATTTAGTCCAAAAACTTTTATGGATATTTGATGACTGTTTGTTTAATTTTTAATTCAAAACTAAAATACTTTTAAAACTATAGTTTTAAAAGAAACCAAACAGACAACTCTCAATATGTATCTCTCTCAATTTCAAGAACAAAAAATTGAGGGAAGTTTAAATATAATAATCCATTAATATAACAATAAAATGAAATTAAAATTCTTTAGTATTACATGTGAAGAAGAAATAAGATAAAATTAATAAATGAAACAATAATATGTATGATTACCTTATGCCAAAACAAGAAGAAAGCTGAAACAACTTTACGTCCGATGTCGTTTTGGGTTTATTTCAAAAATTAAACTAAGGATTACGTATAGTGTAACCTCGGATCGTTCTCTTTAAGGAACTAAAATTTGAAATTAAATTCCTATATAACTAAATGCAATACAACCTAAACTATAAAATAGGGTTTGGATTGGTTGACTAACAACTAAATGTAATGAATTAAAAATAAATTTAAATAAAATATTTTTGGTATTTTTAATAAAATGGATAATGAATGGAAAATGGATATAAAAGTGATTAACAATGATAAAAGTAATCCTCTAATTCAATAATACAGGCAATCATAGCTTCAACAGATATAGGAGTTATAAAAAATAAATCAAGAATTATAATTAAGATTTTAATCCAACAACCAAGCCACCCCGAATTATCATAAAATATTTTCTAAAGTCCTAATCTACTAACTACTACTAGAATAGTAAAATAGGACTAAAGATATTAAAAATCAACGCTAAATTATAACTCAATAATTTATAAAAATAGGATTAAAGCCAATAAGAGATACAATGATCTAATAATTCAAATTACCTTAAAAAATCATAAAATATTCACTAAAATTTTAATACAAAGTCTTGACAAAAAACAGAGTAATAAAATTAAGTTATAACTAGCACCATATCAATTGCCAAATAATAATCCAGTCACAATAATTCTCAATAAATATAAAAAAATATTAAAAAAGTTTCACAATAATTATAAAATTATCGTAAGACCTAGGAATCATAAGATAATTAATGGGTAGAAAATTAAAATAACTTAAACTCCTCTTTAAAATCTCAAGCTCATGCTTTGCCATTGACTAGAAGGATTAAAACACACTAGCCGCGGACTACAATCAAACTTGAGAACTCAGCCATGGAATAATGATTTGGATTGAAGGGAGTACTGACGTCGTTCTTCTTTGTTCTGGTTAGTGTCCGTGTTGCCTCTGTGCTGTGTTGCTGCTGTGTCGTCGTTGCTGATGTGTTGGAGGATGGAATAGCGTGGCGGAGTTGGTGACAGAGATAAGAGGGAAGGTGACGGTAGTGTGCGTATGGCGTCGTGCACTGTCGCTCTGGTGCTCCAGTGCTTGACTTCGATGGAAGAATGGGTGGCTGCTCTCGTGTACAGTAACGGTGGGAGATGGACGATGGTTGATGGAAGGGAGGTGGTGATGGAGGTTTGTGGTGACGGTGATGACAATAGGTATGATGGAGGTGGAGGGATGGGTCACGTCTCCAAGGTCACAGCAGCATTTGTGGTGTCGCGGCACACCCCCTGTGCATGCACTCTGCGTCATTAAAAGCTGAATGAAATAAACCTAATGGGATAAATTGTAAAGTTTAGTCTTAAGGTGTTTTAGTATAATTTTTGAATTAACGGTCTTTTGTTATTTATAAATTTCAATTGCTTCTAAATTCTTAAATATAAAATCAAAATAATGTAATATTTTTTATTTCAAAAATAATTATTTATAAAAAATCATAAAAATATGATAATTATACCCCTGTTATGTAATAATTAAATGTAAGGTACACTAATTCAAATTATGTAGAAATAATATAATTAAGGACTAAAATAATGACAAAAACTTACTAAAATGATATGAATATATATAAATATAGGTTTGTCAAGAGCATATAAGAACGGCTGCACTGAAGAGGTAGGTTTGAGAAACTCTTAAAGCCATTCTCTCTCACAATTTCAATTTGCCTCTCTCTAATCAAACTCAATGACGACTCGTAGGCATTTTTTTGGAAAAAGATGACAGTACCTCTAGAATTTATTAGATACTCTCACTTAAAGTAGTAGAGGAATACCGTAGTTATAAAAATAAATTAGATCATTATAAACTAAGCAGTCAAATTAAAACTATATAGTTCACCTATGAAAAGAAAAACTCTACAAAAGTAGTCTATAAATATTAAAGCTATTCAAAGTGTGATTAATGATAGCTCTGATTTGTACGAAAATTTTGTCGATAGTATATGCTTCATCTATAAAAATATGTCTATTCCTAACCTCCCACAGTTTCCAACAAAGAATGTTTATACCAATCTTCCAATAAACATATAGTTGCTTAGTTAAAATAATTTTCTTTAGCCACTAAATAGTATCTTGTCCAAAAAACTTAGTGCAAAGATCTCAGGGAAGGATTTTCTTCCAAACACTAGAACCTAAATGATAGAATTTAAAGATGTGATCAATATCCTCAATTCTCTCATGACAAAGCTCACAAGTCAAATGAGGTGTCAACTTACGTCTGTATCTTTCCTTATTTGTAAAGAGTTTATGTTTGAGTAAGAGACACATAAATGTTCTAACATGATGTGTCAGATAACTTCTATATTTATTTCTAAACTTTGTCGACATTATTTCAATTGAGAGATTCTATAACTTGATATGTTGATTTGATAATAAAACTACCTGAAGAGGTTAGATGCTAAAAATAGAGCAGAGGTTGCAGCGATCTATCTAGATGAATTAGAACTATATCCTGTAGAATATGATAAGGCAAGAGATGATTAAAAAGATGTCATTTCTAAAAACGATTGATATCAATGTAATCAATTATTGGGTAAGAAAGATTTGTTTTAGGGATGTTTACAGAAACAAGATCTCTCAGAGGATCAAGATCAGTGACTTAGAAATTTAACCAAAATCTAATTAAGGTACTATCCTCATGCTTCTATTTAATGTGACAATATGTGCCTTGTTAAAGCTGTGATAAATTCTTCCATAGATAAAAATAATAAGGCTATAGGCCTTTATATATGAAGTTATGATTACGTGTTATCGAGAGCAGGCAATTTTATGTTCCGGAGATATTGTTAGTTCTATCTAATTAGGATTAAATGCAATTAATATTACAGATTATAAAAAAAAACAATCATATACACAAATTTATCATAATTATTATGCGATATTTGAAATATATGATAATTATTGAAAAACTAAAAAATAATAAGAAAGAGAAAGAATGTATAGTGCAACTAGAAGAGAAAGCAGTGATTAATAGAATTTTTTTTATTTTTGGTTAACCTTTTTTTTACCGGCATAATAACCAATGTAGAATAATATTTTTCTACGCTAGTTTAATAATCGGTGTAGGGCCTATTTAGTTTGAGTCAAAACTATAATTTTAGAAATTCTTTTTGGTAAAATTTTAATTTAAAAATTTTTTAAAACAAACAGCCATATTTATCCATAAGTACTTTTGGGTTAAATCATGATTTTGAATAAGCTACTGGAACTAACTTTTGAAACAGTAAAAGAGCTTATGGATTATCTAATTACTATTTTACCTTTATTTTTTCTTACACCCTCTCTCATATCTCATCTCTCATCTCTCTTCTCTACCCTCTCTCCTCTCTCCTCTCTCTTCTCTACCCTCTCTCCTCTCTCTTCTCTTTTCTCTCTCCTCTCTCATCTCTCCTATTTTTAATAAAATTATATCATTTTTAGTAATTTGCCAATACAAAAAGTCATTTTGAAAATAACTATCCAAACACTTATTTATTCAGAACCACTTTTTTTTCATAAACTCTTTTTTAAAAACCTTTTTCCATAAGCTGTCTAAAACCCCTTTTTTTTATAAACCCTTCTTCAAAAGTTTATCCAAACACACACATAGAAAGTTTAAATTTTTTTATATCTGTAGTTAATCAGTATAAAAATATATTTTTAACGGTGTACAAATATTTTGTTTACTAGTTCTTAGACCTTAGAAACAATTTTTTTATTTTTATTTACTTTTTATATGTCAAATGAATTGTGGTTGCATACTTGTATGCAACTTTATTTAGAATGACTTGGCGTATCTGAAATATTGTATGTATCTAATTAAATGGTTAATAAAGTGCATTATTTACGGATGATGCAGGGCCAGCGCGAGTGGATTAACTCAACCACTATCATTCTTGTGCATGCCAAATTTTATATAGTACTGATATTCCTTTACAAATTTCTTATATACAAAGGATTAATACTCTAATTTAAATCCCTCCCACTAATTAAAATTTCAAATTAGTGGTGACTTTTCCCCAGTTGTCTCTACTTATTTATAAATTAATAGTTTTTCCCCCCGTAAATTCTCTCCCATCAAGTGACATTACAGCACCACTTAATAGTTTAAGATACCTTTATGATAAAATAGTTTAAGCGCAAGGATGCCCTTTAAACTTATTTTATAACATAAGAAAAGTTTATTTGATGTTAACCAAAATTCTAAAGAAATATAATATATGTACAGATTATTCATCAAAATAATATTCCGATATGATACTATGATAATTTATTATTAATAATAATGTTTGATTTTTCTTATACCGTATTCTTTTTCAGTTTTTTTAATGTGTTCTTCATTGCTTTACGTACATACATACAATATTTGGGATTTATCGTATCGTATGATATTTCCCATAATCGGAAATCACAATTTTAACATAAACTAATTATTTAAGAACACTTTAAAAAATATACTCCTCCTAGGTCCTAGCTCCTTAATATAAAATTCAATTAGGGAATTAATATTGATTCTAAATATAATACTTATTTCATATATTTATCAATTTTTTTTAAAATATTTATATTGATATTCCCTTAATAATAATTAAGTAAGAAATAGAGTTAGAGATTTTTGAAAGACTCCTCGTATTAACTAACTCAATCAATTTTCTTAATATAATTAAATTAATTAACTAAGAGAGTAGTAATTTATTGTTTCTATCCTTTTTCAGTCATTCCCTATGTAAATGCTTCTTACACCCCGTGCCCCATATCCTACTATAACAATTCTAGCTTATAATTTTCTTCATTTTATATTAATTGATCTTTTTACTAACAAAAAACTAATTATTCAAACCTTTTGTGAATTTCTCTAAACTTGTATAAAATTTTGTCTATTTTCAATATTTGCACATATCTTCTTTAAAATGAAAAAATGAATTTGTCAAATTATTATCAATATTTACACATACACATTTTTACCTTTTAATAAAGAATATATTACATAGATCTCTTCCGAATTTTTATTTAAATTTAATATAAATACAAACACATATATATATTCCCTTTATTTTATGGGAGATTTGAGCATATTGTTTTTGACAAGAGAGTTGTCCAAATTTCAAAAATAGAATGGGTGTTTACGTAATTGACACAAAATATAAGAAAAACCTGGGTGGAAATTTGAATTTCATTATATGGCAAAGTACTAATCAAAATTTTTTTAGTCAAGAAAATATAAGAAAACTTAAAGTATTTTTTGGTGCATCCAGCAGCTTAAAATATTTTTTTCAGGTAAGTTCACTCCCTAAAATAGTTTTTTATATATCTAGTACCAAGGCACAAAAATACTTTAGGATGCTATATATACCTAAAAAATATTTTAGAGTATTGAATGAATCACAAAATATTTTAGGGCATTTGATGCACTTAAGAAAACACTTTATGGTGTTGTATGCACTTTAACATTTTTTGAACTTTCATGGATGGAAGGTATTTGTTTTATATAATGCCTATTATGAAAATATGATCAAATTGTTCATATCTATCTAATGTGATCATTATGTATAGAGAAGATGATCAATAGCCCTGCTGATTTAATTGCTGAGGTATTGCCTTATTGGACAAATGGGCAATATCACTCAAAAGGAGTATTGGAAGGATTCTCAAACAAATTCATGCTTGAATAATAACTGAAAGGATGCAAATTATGAAGTACATTACTAAATGTACATTAAGTTTCAAGCTTTACATATATGCAAATTATTTGTCGAATGATTACATTTGTTCAGTTTGCCAAAATGATTTAGCAATAAAATGGTAACATTATGACGTACATTTATCCTTATTGAACAAATTGCATCATGGGAGATTGGAAGATTGCTAAGCAATGACATATTGCTTTCTTCCACCATGAAATGCTGGATTTAATCGTTGTAAGAGGCAAGTCACAAGATTGCTATTTAGGGAATTTCATCATGGGGTTTTGAATTATTAAATTAATTTAAACCCATTAAAGGTGTTATATGACCATAGAGTCAATGGGTCATGTAACATATAAGTGTATATCCTTTATATAAATAGCATGCATTTAAAGATATTAAATGATCAAATATCTTATGGGAGACTATCACATTTGGTGATCTACATGAGACATTATCAAGTGATGAAATTCAAGTTGTAGTTTGTTGTCTCAAATTTGGTACTCGAATTATGTGAGATTAACAAATATTCAAGTTGGAACAAAATAAACATTTTAAGTTTATTCATAAAATTATGACCCATTAAATAAAGGTATACTTGTAATATATAGAAAATAATACTCGATTTAAGATGACTTACCATCATGATTTTAGTAATTAGCCTAAATTAACTTTAACAAAGCGACTGACATATAGTAAATGGGTCAAGTTGATGAATATGAGATATTTTTTATTAATCTTATTATCACTATTTAGTAATTAACTAAATATCCCTTAACGTGGCCCGCCGTAGTTAGTCCGGTCTGGTTCAAGTGGAATTATTGACTTGGTTATTTATTTCTCCGATGGTGAAAAAATATGACATACAGTAAATTGAGTCCTCAAAAAGCAACTGAGATATGGGAAAATATTCTATGCTCCTTTTAAAAGGGTTCCCTAACTATTGACAGTTTTTTACAGTTATCATTACTGTGCCTATTGCTAGTTAAAAGAGTCATTGAAATTATTTTATTCTGACTGTATTCTTTGCTTACATTACTTTCAATTTCAACTTGTGAGTAACTTTAATAAAAAAAAAACTACCTCTGGAGGTTTTTATTCTATGAAGTCTTCTATTGTTATTATATTCATTTATACAATTTGGTTTACTAATTTTGTATATGTGAATAACAATTGGGCTTACACATTCATTTTCCTTGTGTATACACACACACACACACACACACACACACACATCGTGTGTGTAGTTTTCCCAAGCTAAACCAAACATACTGTATAATAGTATTGAGGGGGAGTGACAATTGTTTTAAGAAAAAGAAATATTTTTTTTTTATTTCAACACCATAAGATCACAATATAATGGTTGATAAGCCTTAATGGAAGAAATTCAAATTAGGGCTAAACAGGTAAAAAAGAAAGTTAAAAAAAAAACTAAAAGTTAAAAAAAAACTAAGGCAAATGGATAAATTTAACAATAAACTTTTGTTTAAGGTGCGCCTAACACCATAAACTTTTTCTTGCGTGCAAAAATACCTATCAACTATAGAAATTAGGGTAAAAATGACAACACCATTAAAACTACTTAACTTCCGTTAGTTATAAAGTGAAAGTACCAAAATGCCCCCAACAAAAAAACACCCTCTCCCTTCCAACCTATCAGTTCATCCCATGTTTACATTTTCAGAAATTCATAGTCAACAATCACACAAGGAACAATCAATCTTGCTATGTTAGTTCAGATCAAGTGAGCTAGTCTACACACCTTAATCTCTCTAGGTTATTGAAAAAGTCAAAAAACTGGGGTGGAAAAATCTAGAAGCTTCAAAATTCTTCTCCAAGACTGTACCCCAACGAAAGGAAATGAAGAAATGCCAAAGAAATCAAAATAGCTATGCAAACATTGAGAAATGAGAAACCCAGAAGCTTCAAAACTCTTCTCCAACGAAAGCAAGTGAATAAATGTCAGAGGGATCATAGCAACTCTGCAAAGAACGAGGGAGATGATAATGTAACCAAATCAGAGATAATAATAAAGTATTAGGATACACCATAGCCAATCGCCATATCTCATCTCAAAGGTTTAAGCCTTTCACCTATTTTCTCCTCGCATTGGTTTTCTACTTTGGCAGACTTCTTTGCATTGTTCTTCGTCTCTTTCTTCATCTTTTTTTTTTTTTACAATGAAACCATTGGGCCCTCTCTTTCAATCATTTTGTAAATATTCTCTAATTTGCAATTTTTTGGATTCTTCCCTAATCAGCGGAATTTGTATAATCCGTTGTAAAATCTGAAGAAAATTGGAAGACACGCAGCGGAAATTAACTTTTAAAATTTTTTCTATTCCCTGCAAGGATCTAAAGAATGTGCTTAAGTCAAGGAGAAAGAAGTGTTACCTTCGGTATTCGAGCTGTCATCGAGACCTCCGTGTCCGCTAGTCGTGACTCTTCACCTCTGGAGTTTTCAGTCGCGACCTACTCAGCTTATAATCACAACCTGTCGCCTTTGGAGTTTTCTGTCGCGACCTTCTCAGCTACTAGTCGTGACCTGTAGCCTCTGGAGTTGTCAGTTGCGACTTCCTCAGCTTCTAGTCGCAACCTGTCATCTCTTTTCGATTTTCTAACGTTCAGTATGCCTGTATGGTTGCGACCTTAGTGTCTACCCATCGCAACTTGTCATCGCACCTGGTGCTCTCTCCTCGATCGCAAGAAGTCGACAACTCAGATCGACTTCCTCTACCAGTATCCACACGAACAGCGTTCCAACCACGAACAGCGTGCTAGCGCCTCTTGTCCCTCTAGGGCTTTCTCAAGAATCCGTCCTCACTGTCTCTATTTTGGCCGTTTCTTATCTGTAAACCTTTTGCACTCTCCTTGCCCCTTTTTCATCTCTTAGAATCCTAGCCCCTAATGTCAAATATATAGGATGTTATCGGTGTTCTGATTGGGTTGAATTTCAGAATTAATCTTATATTAATTCTGAAATTAATACAATATCATATATTGCATAATTTGATAAGAAACTAATTAAATAAATATGGTTTATATTAAATCTGTCCCACAGATTTAATTCACATATTTATTTAATTTAAAATAAAGATAAGACGGAATTATATTTGATTTATTCTCATAAATCAAATTTTAGATATCTTATCAATTTAAATTACAAATTCAAATAGATCATATCAATTTAAATTCAAATTCAAAGGTGATAGAGATTTAATTTATCCTTATAAATTAAATCTTGCAAATATCTCTTATATTATATATAATATATATACGAATTTATATATATAAAAAATATATATCCACCCTAGATTATTTATTGAATTTGGACATGTCTTAGATTCAATGAATCTGGACATGTCTTAGCTCGTGTTGGGCTATTTTGTGTGCGACCCTGTAGGCCCATATGAAATTGGTAGTGTGCCAATTACTATACTGACCCACAAGTCGTGAGCGGTCTCTAGCAAGACATCACGACTACCCAAATCATATGAGGATCGATGAACGATGTTACATTTCATACAACCACATCACGTCCCTTTTGTCACACGATATTTTAGTCATGGATGAGGCATGGAGAACGTTACCTCCTGTTCCTGACCGTTACTTTCTCGATCCCTGAGTAGTCTAATTATAGAAATGGAACTACCTTTCCATTACATTATGATCATACATTTCTCAGACTCACTCATCGAGGGGCCCAGTAATATCTCTCTACGAATGTGAGGGACAAATTCCATCTTGACCATTCACATTCCTCCGTATGAAAAATCACTAAGCCCGAACATAGCCTTTATGATCATTTAGTCAAAAGTGAATTTTGACTAGGTCAAAGCTGAGTGTTCGTCATGTAGGAATCCATGATGATCTCAGGTCAAAGGGCATAGTGACATGGTTTGCATATGAGAGAAACTTATGACTTAACCCATGCAGCTCTCTCACAGCGGGTCGGTCCAACACCCTGTACTCTTACATGTGCCTATGATTTTGATTTATATCTCTATATATCTTCAAAGTCATATTGGTCTTATTTCATCTTTGCTCCCGCATAAATGACCGACCAAGGACATTTAGGATAAGATTATGAGTTATCCAAGGATGGTCATCACAGTAAATATGCAAATGATGTGATAACATAATTAAGAAATTCATAAATCAACAATGTTCATAATACAATGATTTTCCCCTAAGGAACAATTTCCAACAAAATCTGCGAACTCTTTTAGATTTGAACCCAAAGATTTTCTTCATTATTTGTTTCACTGGAACTCACTCAACATATGGTTTTGTTTCTGAAATTTAGACAGTTTGGCGACATGCTAGATCTGACTTCACTGCAACCATATATTACTATCGTCCTTTTCTCTTTTGATCTGGGAATTTGTTGGAAATATTTTAAATATTGTGAAAGGGTGTGTCAAAGAAAGAAGTATCTTTCTGACATGACTCTTGGTTGTTAAATGGTATGTTAAAGAAAGAGGTGTCTTTCTAACATAACTCTTGGTTGTGAAAGGGTATGTTGAAGAAAGATGTATCTTTCTAACATAACTCTTGGTTGTGAAGGGGTATGTTGAAGAAAGAGGTATCTTTCTAACACAACTCTTGAATCTAAGGGACATATATCTAAAAGACATGTCTCATGTCCTTCCACAGTCTATAAAAGGGCTTCTTGATGAAGGAGAAGTATAGAGAATGTCATAGAGAACACAGAGAGAATGATACACCAATCTTCTGAGATTTTTTTTATCTTCCACCAGTTATATTTCCCTGTATCATTACAGGAAGAGTTCGCTTAATCCTGGAGAGAGTCGCTTCCTAATTTGATGAGGGGTCGCGAAATATCTCTTAAGGACAATGTCCTCGGACGAGACTCGAACTATAAACTTTATATTTTGCAGATTTCGCCTACAATCTTAAGAGATATTTTCTACAAATTTTTGGAAGTCAAGAGAGAGCCATGGAGATGACGTTATTTGTCAATTCTGTCCAACCATTTATCATGAGAAGCCCAATAGGCCAAACCCTCCTTGTTTGATTCTTTCTTTCTTTTAAGAGAACAATTCCCACGGAAAGGAGCTTTGAAGTTGCTTTATCTTGATCACTAATGATGGAGGAAGGTTTTGATACCCAAATCAATCATGAGAAGCATAGGGTTGAAGATGGTTATGAGATAGCAAATTCTAATGAGAGGCTGGTTGCTGTAAAAGATCTTTCATCTCCATTTGTACATATTAAGGTAGATGGCATCGTCATCTCCCTGGACAGTCGTGACGTGCTACTCAAAATGGAAACTGAAGCCGACAGCCTTCAGTTCTGTTGGCGTCACTTGCAGAAACTTAACTATGAAATTGGGGCATCAGAAGGTATGCACGCATGGTTTCAATTTTCAAGTGTGTGCCATTCAAGCTGTTTGATTTCTAGGTATGTATATACAAAACTAATTTTCTATCCGTTGAGATGATATGTGGATATGTTGGTTTCATGGGATTTTATGAAATCAATGTTATAGGTTTTTAATATTAAAAATGATAAACTTATGATAATCATGTGATGACCATTGTTGAATCAACGGAAAAATGAGTATCAAACATGATCACTTATGATAAAGTTTTATGCCTAGATTTCATTAAGGAATGAAATTCCAAGTTATTGACAAAAATATTTAGAAAATTCTAGTTCTAATTCAATTTGAATAGAAAGGGATTATATAGTATAAAATTCTAATTTAATTAGAATTATTATTGAGAAGTTATTGAAATATAATTTGATATTTAAAAGTGTGGGGTATCTAAGATGTAGGATACCTATCAAATTTTATGATAGAAGTATGAAAATTTGATCATTTATCTAAGAAGAGATAAATATGTTTAATTTTTATGATATTATTACTTGTGGGTATATATTTATCTTAGTATAAATATATATATGATGTGAATGCTTATTGAATTTTTTAATGTGAACGACATATAAAGGAATATATTATTTTGAAAAAAAAATTAAATATTGATTTTGAGAACCATAGTGTAATTATTCCTTATGATGATAACACATTATTTGAGGGTGTTGTTTGCTCAATTTTTTATGTACAAAATTATGAGAATTTAGTGCTAACTATTGTGATGTAGCATATACTGTGTGAGAATTGAGCATACACACATACAGATTCAATCTCATGAGGAGAATGAAATATTTGAGGGGTACCATAACTATTGGTATCATGTATGGTGAATTCCCGTTGTATTAAAATACACGGATATTAAGTGATGATATATTATGAGTTTATCACTTTATAGATTGAGCATATATACTCACTGTCCAAGCAGTGAATATTGAGATGCTCTAATAAGGTTATTGAGATACCTTAAAGACACCATGAATTATGGTACACATTATAGTGGATTTATCGCTGTATTAGAAGGATACAGTTATGTGAATTGGATCTCAGATTCAGAAGGGTTAAAATCTACTAGCGGTTATGTGTTTATTCTTTGTGGTGGTGCAGTCACATGAAAATCATCCAAGCAAATAATTCGAACCAAATCTTCAAGGAATTCTGAATTTATTGCTATGGAATTGGCTGGCACTGAGGCTAAGTGGTTGAAAACCTTTTAGCAAATATTTTGATGTAAAACCAACATTTAGTGTTGATGAATCGTGTTTGCTAAATAGCAATAGCCTTTGTTAAGGATAACAAAGATGTACAACACTTAGTATTGATGAATTGTGTTTGCTAAATAGCAATAACCTTTGTTAAGGATAACAAAGACGTACAACATCTAGTGTTGATGAATTGTGTTTGCTAAATAGCAATAACTTTTGTTAAGGATAACAAAAATGTACAATATTTAGTGTTTATGAAATGTGTTTGCCAAATGGCAATAACCTTTATTAAGGAGAACAAAGATGAGCAACACTTATTGTTGATGAGTTATAATTGCAAAATGGCAATAAACATTGTTAAGAGAACAATGGTGCAATCGTTTGAGATACTATGAGAATAAGCATGCTTAAAAATTGTGGAGTTTTCTCTATCAATTTTGGTAAGGTAAAAATAGACCTATCGGATCCGTTAACAAAACCCCTGGGAAGAAAACAATTAAATTGTTGAGACATCGAGGGGAATAGGACTAAAGTCAGTTTGATAATGACAGCAATGACAACCCAACCTTTGTGACTGGTGATCCCATGAAGAAGGTTCAATGGGTAAGAACAAGTCGTTTGTTAGTTCTGCTAGCACATAATTAGTATTGGTCCTTTCCTATGGTGTGTAAGAAAGTGCTAGATTGCATAGAGGAGGATGAGCAAAAATTCTTAATGATTTCAAATCCCACGGGATGGTGTATTATGTGCAGATACACTTAAAGAAATCACCTATACATATGAGGGGTGTGAGCAGCTCCTATGAGATCGTGGCGAAATCTCTAGAGCATTTGTTAAAAACAGGACACGCGCATGGCTGCCTAACGCGCAAAACCGCTCGGTAAACAGTGGAAATGTGGGGGTATAATCTAGCTATTAGTACCTCTGGTATACACCCAAGAAGTGCTGGTTCATAGTCCATAGGACCACTGGCATTTCTGTGTACCAAGTATTATCGGTCTAGGTCTAGTTCATAGTCCAGAAGACCACTGGATACAATGATTATATCCATGTATAGAACTCATCTAATGGTGTTTCTTTGACACATGTGGGGATTGTTGGAAATATTTTAAATATTGTGAAAAGGTGTGTCAAAGAAAGAAGTGTCTTTCTGACATGACTCTTGGTTGTGAAATTGTATGTTAAAGAAAGAGGTGTCTTTCTAGCATAACTCTTGGTTGTGAAAGGGTATGTTGAAGAAAGAAGTGTCTTTCTAATATAACTCTTGAATCTAAGGGACATATGTCTAAAAGACATGTCTCGTGTCCTTCCACAGTCTATAAAAGGGGCTTCTTGATGAAGGAGAAGTATAGAGAATGTCATAGAGAACACAGAGAGAATGATACACCAATCTTCTAAGATTTCTTTTATCTTCCACTAGTTATATTTTCCTGTATCATTACAGGAAGAGTTTGCTTAATCCTGGAGAGAGTCGCTTCCTAATTTGATGAGGGGTCGCGAAATATCTCTTAAGGACAGTGTCCTCGGACACGACTCGAACTATAAATTTTATATTTTGCAGATTTCGCCAACAGAATTGTCTTTTGATTATAAAGTCACAAAATCTGAGCTTGCGTCCCTTTTTTTCAAACTAGCTATGTTCTTTTACCACATTTGGATTTTACCTTCTTGTAAATATGTTGTTGACTTCTTTCTGGGTGCACAAAGAGTGATTTTTTTTATTGTTCGAAGACTATTTTAGATTGGACTTATGAGTTGAGCACCCACTGTCAATCTTGCAATCTCCTCTACTCTCTACCATGCCGGCGATCTTATCGCCTTCAACGAAGACGGCATAGCTGTCCTCCTCTCACCTCTCTATGACAACAACGGAGTAGGACCAGTGAAGGTAAGTAAGAAGAATGCCGTCCTCTCTGCTTGATTTGTTGCCGCCTCCGATAGAGAATGTAGTCGTTGCCGTCATTGGCATCTAGGAAAGAAATGAGATGATGATGTGGGGAAGGGGGAGAGTCCGAGGAGATAAATGAAAGAGATAAGATATGGAGTAAAAAAGGAATACAAAATCTCAAGCATTTTTATTTTTTTAATAGCGTGAGCCCTACAAAAGAAACTAACACACGTTTAAGGGTTGTAACAGTGTCGATAGTTGATAGATATTTTGGCATCCAAAAAAAGTTTACGATGTTAAACACACTTTTTAGACAAAAATTTATTGTTAAATTTACACCTTTGCCTAAAAAATTATGATTGGTGGATAATGGTAAGCTTATTCTTATTCCTCTTTGCCTTCCCTCTTGAAGCAAATAAAAAATAATTAAAATTTCTCATAAATAAAACAAACACAATTATTAAAATATTTCACTCCCCTCCCCGTTAAGAGGATAACACACATACAAAACCCGCTTTTTACTTTTTTTTTAATTTTAATATTATTCACTATTTTTAATATATTATTAACATAGTATTAATAAATATTTTTTATATGCATACTACCGGTAAATATCATCTTTACTTTTTATATTACTTATTCTATTTATATAGAAAGAAAATAACTAACCAAGTTTACTACGGCATATTATTATTCTTATTTTAATGCTTTTTAAAATAATATTATCATCTTTTTAGTGAAAAGAAACTTCCATCTCAGGAGAACGAATCACATCAACAACTCAGCTTACAAATTAGGTGTAAGAGGCCGCCAAAAACTGGCAAGAATCGAACAGAAGACAAAATATTATCACTTTCAATTTCCTATATATATATATGATTTTTCATTTTTTTTACAAAGTTAAAATATCCTCATGAGTCATGATACAACAGACAACTTATTTAATTATTCCAAAATGGAATAAAAACAAATGAGAACTAAAACAAGAAAACATAACCTAAGTTATCTTTATAGAGACTTGCTTGTCATGCACTAATGGTAGAATATATCAAATTCTTCAATCAAGTTCTAAAAAGGCATGCTTACTATTAAAACACAATGTACCCATGTCCAATTCACGATTAATATGGATCTCAAGTGACTTCAGGTAAAGCAAGGAGAAACATACATACAAAATAACAGATCCTACTTTTATGAGTCCCACAAGTCAAGAAAGAGGCTCACTGTTTTGTGTCTTTCTCTTTCCTCAGTTCCCTTAAAATCACTTTAGGCTATCCATGTTCAATTTATGATTATCGACCACCAATTGTAGATTGAGTGAGGACATTAGCTGAAGCTTCTCTAGATGTTGAAGTCTCTGAATACAAATCATTAGAATTTAACAGATATGCAGGTTTCTGAGGTGAGGGAAGGCTTACTTCATTGCCAATCATGAATATAACGTCCGACATGGATGGCCTCTGGACGGCTATTTCTTGCACACACAGGAGCCCTATTTTGATGTATCTTAAGACAACATCAACAGGATATGATTCACCAAGTGTTGAGTCTACTATTTCCAAGGCCTTTCCTTCTCCCCACAAGTCCCATACCTACAAATTCATGAACTATTACATTTATCAATAGGAAAACTGTCATTGAGAGTTGTTAATGCAGTTTCTCATTAGGCTTTTAAGGTAAAATATGAGGATATGGAGGGGGAAAATAGTTTATTTATAGGGTTAATATAATTTGGGTTCCTCAACTTTATATGAATTTTGGTTTTAGTTCCTCTAGTTTCAAATCATGGGTTTTAATCCTTTAGAGAGTAAAATAGTCTAGGTTTTTATTAAATTATAAGACCAATGTTTTAAACGAAAAAAATTTGGGGGACCAAAACTAAAATAAGGCAAATTTGAGGGGCCAAACATTATATTAACCCTCATTTATATTTCATCCTTGTAGATTTTTAGTCTTACTTGTCCAATCAAATTCAAGGATGATCCTTCCTTTTCACGATCTGTGTTTCTCCTCCCACAAATAATCTCTAGTAAAAGAACACCAAAGCTGAAGACATCAGACTTGATTGAATATTGTCCTTCCATTGCATATTCTGGGGACATATAACTACTGCAACAACTCGAAAGTGTTATAATGTATTGTTGTGCAAATCAATCTTTTGTTTTATTTCAAGAGATGTAAAAGAGTTTGGTTCATACTATGTTCCAACAATTCTACTTGTTCTTGCATGAATTTGGTCCTCTCCAAAAATTCTAGCCATACCAAAATCAGAAATTTTGGGATTCATTGTAGCATCTAAGAGAACATTGCTAGCTTTAAGGTCCCGGTGAATTATTTTCAACCTTGAATCATGATGAAGATAAAGAAGACCTCGAGCAATTCCTAAAATAATATGAACACGCTTATCCCAATCTAAACGCGATCTTCTATTCATATCTGAAATGAACCATAAAAGCGTCTTAATACCAAAACTGGTGGAAAACTAACCTAGTCCTATTAAGCACATGTACTAATTAAACAAGTAAAGACATGATGAGAATTGAATACTAAAACAGTGTCTGATCAAATGTTTCTCTAATTTGTTTCAAGTATGTAAATTGACTGTGTGTTGTATTTGATGCAATCAATTTATCAGTATAGCAATATAAAAATAATAAAATCGATTTTAAGTCACAATATTCGTAAGTCAAACTTCATCTATATAAGCGTGTCTACTTGGAGAAAAGGAGGAGGACGCACCAAAAAGATAGAAGTCCAAGCCTTTGTTGGGAAGGTACTCATAGATCAACATCCTTTCTTCTTTATGAATGCAGTATCCAAGCAATCTTACAAGATTCCTGTGCTGCAATTTAGCAATCAGTTTAATTTCATTCTTGAACTCTTGAGTCCCTTGTCCTGAACCTTTAGACAATCTTTTCACCGCTACCTCTTGTCCATCAACTAATAAGCCCTGAAATATCAGAGTGCTAAACTATCATACTTTTTTTTATTTTTTTGCCATCAAATATCATACTTATTTGAGCAAGACTATCAAACATTAGTGTTACGTGATATATTACGCTCATAAGAATTAAAATATAATAAGATTAAAGGAAGTTGCATAAGAATGAGAATTTTAACATTTCACTTACCTTGTAGACAGA
Organism: Leucaena leucocephala; assembly: GCA_037074615.1. NCBI lineage: Eukaryota > Viridiplantae > Streptophyta > Magnoliopsida > Fabales > Fabaceae > Leucaena > Leucaena leucocephala. The sequence goes on from CM073549.1 coordinate 6,853,433, forward strand.
GCCAAATCCACCATGCCCTAACTCATTCTCACTAGAAAAGCTATTTGTAGCAGCCTGTATGATTTTAATGTTGTAAAATGGTAAGCTTACTTGGGTTCTATTTTCACCATACTCTTCTTCTGAGGGAGATTCTATGATTATTTGTTGATCAGCCATTTTGTCTGGAATAAGCCAAAACAAGAGGATACAATAAGGAATTAGGAATCTGTTGTGTCAAGAAAATAACAGATTCGTTAAAAACAATATGTTAAGACTAAGATCAATCTCTGAACTAGAATTTGTTGACATTTCAATGATCTGATGCATGATACAGATTCAGGTGGGCACAGATTGAGACTACCCTATCCCACCGCGCTCCAAAGCAAGAAATATAAACTTTTCTCTTTAAACTAAAACCCCAACCGTCCCCAATCAAATGTTTAAGTTAGCTAACTTACCTTACTGAGAAAGAGTACCCACAGAAAGCATAGAAAAAATAGGCAATGCAATTTTAGCACTACTTGAGGAAAGAAATTAAACATCTTATCCTTTTCCCCACGAAAAGGATCCTTATATTAATTTTTGGAGAAATAAAGAGAAAGAGAAGAAATAATGTTGACCCCACTAAGCTTCTAGGTAAGTACTACAAGCAACTCACCATTCTCTCTCTATCTATGTCTATGCCTCTCTCATGTTTTTACCTCACCTAAAACTAGTTGAGAGCATTTATTTCATGTTTTCCTTGTTGAATTCATAACTTGTCCTGGATACTAAAAATCCATAAATTGTCGGAAAAGAAGTAGGCACCTCTCTTTTTCTTCATCCAAAAGCAATAAACACACAATGCAATCAGAAGAATAATCACAACAATAGTAGCCGTCAGAATTCCCACCATTCCAGAGACAGAAAGTGTTCCTTTTGATTTCCTCTTATAATTTGCTGAGAAAGAGAAAAGTGGAAACAAGAAAGTCTTTTAGAAAAAGTAAAATGAAAAACAGGGGGGGAAATACAGAATTTAAGAAACTTAATATATCTACCTAGTTCAATGGCATCAACACGAACATATAAATCATGGCCTTCATCATTTAATACCATTGTGTCCATCAGAGTCCCATGCCATGTTAAACACCCACTTCCTCCATTTCTCACATCTGCAGCAGCATAGGCAGTGCAAGAACAGTTTATCAGGCACTCTTGTTCACATTCCTCCATCCTCAAACCCTTTCTAACATTTGCTGTAGATGTATCAGGAATCTTGACGCTTTCTACTTTAACGAAGCCTTCTCCATTTCTGCACAAGGGTGGTCCTTTCTTCCTCACACAACCTACTGACTGATCATTCTTCTCATACCTTTCGTTTCTGGGTTCAAACCCAGGTAGGCAAGAACACTTGTGGTATGCATAGTTGTAAGAGTCACAAAAACTATTGGATCCGCAAGTTCCATATATGTCACAGTCCACTTCTGGATAAGACCCGTACCGCTTCCAATCTTTCTTATCGTAATCCCATATATGCGTTTGCATGGATCCTGATGGAATAGCTACAATCTTGAATATGGAGGTGTTGTCCAAGGCATGATACATGACTCTAAACTCAATATCATCTTCCATAACAGAGATATTGAAAGTATACAACATTAATCGTTTCAAAGCTGTCAGACCCACAAATATTTCTCCATTGAAGGATCCAACTCGCCACAATGGAGTATGTTGATTGTACAGAAACAACTGAGCTTTGCCGGAAGTATTGAACCTAGCTGAGACACTTCCTGTTGCAGGATCATCATCTGTCTTCCATGACTGCAGGAACCAGTTTTGACCAGTTCTTTTGTTGAAACCCAGTTTGGCATATGGAAGAAAGGTGTCGGTGGGATGATCAAAGCTTTGCCAGAACACAGCTTTGGAGTCATTTTGAATTAGAGCAAGATTACCTGCATCAGAGAGTTGAGCCATAACTCTGGTACTTGGAACAGTGACAGAAACATTCGTGGACCAGATGGGGAAGTTGGTGTTATTGTGGTGGAGTATAAGATTCCCATCTGTGCTGAGGGAGAGAACTCCAGAGGTGTCATTGATGGGATTGTCTCTGTTTGCAACCCAAACAACAGTTTGCTTTGGCAAGTTATAGTACCAGATTCCAACATAGCGAGAGCTAGATTTGCCAGGAGTAAAGAACCCAAGAGCAAACTTACTTCCTTCAGAAAGAAGAAATTCTCCATCGCTAATGGGTTTGCCAATGGTTATGGCGTCAGAAGCTGCACAAAACAAGTAGCAGTAAGAGAATAATATAAAACAGCTAAGAACGATCCCATTTGCTATCTTCATGATCAGAACTGCCTAAAATGACATAGAAATTGGAGCTGCTTCTTATATGGTAATGAACTTTATAAAAGAATATATACATAGAGAGAGAGAGAGTTAGAGTTTTATTCTTATTATCATCACTCGTTCATTATCCACACATTACTGTTTTTGAGGCGCCATTGTCCAAGTCAACGAAAGACTGGAGGCAATGAAAGCCCATTCCATAAGTTATCTAGCTAGTTCTTATTAATTGAAACATGAGTGGAGAAAAATTAAGCGTCTTTTTTCCAAGTTTCAATGCACATTTATTGAATGTCTCTCTCTCATAATGTGTCCAACTAAAGCGCTGTCTCATTCTAACGACTTCTGCGACGGTGACTCTACTAGAAAGAACAACATGAAATTTCAGTTAATGACCAAGATGTTGAATTATTTACAATAATACCTCTCAGAAGTAAAGCTACAAAAATTACTATCAATACCTGCGACAGACGATGTTTCAATATGTTTGTGAAGAATGAAATTCTTAGATTGATGATTACTCTAAAGCCTATGTTGCGTGGATGCTCTCGAAAATTTGGAAGATGCGCGGTGATTTTGCTTTCAAAAAACAGCACGTGGATTCAGGTAAATTAATCTAGCCCACTAGATGATGCTGCTCGAAATGGTACTAGAAAGCTAATGGTTTGATGGAGAAGAATCACATACCTAATCAACAAAATTAATATGCCCAGATCTGGATGAACACGCCACATGCGGAACTCAGATCGAAATCAACACCGGGGGCTCCTACAACCCTAAATTAATTTATTCGGGTCATGCTTTTATTTGCAGAGATCATGAAGGAAAACCATTGTTCTGCTTCAGCGAGCGAATTGGAGTTCTGTCCAACAGGTTTGGTTCGTAGAACCCCTCCACGGGGAAGGACATTTGTCTTCTTCCAGTGAGTTCATTTCCAAGTAGTCTCAGATCTGGTGGTGATGGTGACAGTGAGGGATAGATGGCTCTTACTGTAATTTCATACCGTACTGCGTGTTTGGTCCGTCCTTGTCGTGTTGTAGCTGGGGATGTATAATGAAATGTTGCGATATTCATTAAATGAAGTGTTTTCTAGCCCAAAGAAAGTGATACTACCTCGTGTCTTAAGGGTTAATTTGAATTTTTAAATAAATTAATTAATTATAATTATCTAATTATTAATTTAATAAATTAAATAGTTGATGCTGCATATCGTTAACACTCAAATTAATTAATAGTTTTAACTTTATGTATATATAAGCTAATCCTAAATCGATATCAAGGCAGAATCAATGTGTGATTTAATTTTTGATTGAATTAAAATGATTAATTAAGAGATAAAAATATAGAAGAAATTTTAGTTCGATTATGGCGATAATCTCAAAATATAAACAAAGTAGGGAGCTATTAGAAATGATTACCAGTATAATAAGGCTTTTTTAGGGATGGACGATTTCGGCTATCATTACTCACAAATAATATATCAGAGTTATAAAAAAAATAATTGTTAAATCAAAAGGCAAAACCCTAGAAAACCTCATAAATCTAATTATTTATTTCATAAAAATACCTAGAATAATAGAATAAATTTAATTCATAAATAATTATTCAACAATCACTTAACTTACAATCCTAATACTAGTTATGATCTATTTTCTAAAAAAATTGAGAACTTTCACCGAAAATTCCTTTTAAGGTTTCTAACAAAACCCTTTCAATAATATGCTAAACCATACAATTCAAAAATAACTTTATGAATAAGTGATAATAACATGTACAGGAGGAATAAATATATGAATGAAGAATAAAAAAATACAACTGATAAAAAAGGATCATAATAATTTGATCACAAGTTTATTCAAAAAGACATAAATAGGTTCGTAAACAAGTCTTTAAAATTCTAAAAGCTCAGAAAATCTTAAAACTTGAAAATAAAAAAATTGAACATTAGTAAGAAAAATATTACAACTCCTAAACAATAAAAACATAGAGCTTAAGCCTTCAACCTCTATCCTTAAGAAAAAGGAGAACTAACCACTGATGGGGTTAGATGACACCATAATGAATAATGGAAGGAAGAAAACAATAGAGGAGACAATAGATGGAATGATTGTGAGTGAGATAGTGTGTTGAATAGAGGAGCCTTTGAGTCCTTTATATAACTTTAGGCTGTGATCTTGGTGTCTTTCTTATTAATGTGATACTCTTAATTGATTGGCTCTCCAAAAGATGATAATTTATCATTAATTTATCTTCTATGATTGTCAATTAACTCCAACATATCATCTTTTTTAATATATATAAAGATAATCATTTTAACTCAAATATCCTAAAAATAATTTAAATAAAAAATAATTGAATAAAAGTGATAAAATAATTAATAAAAAAATAGAAAAAGATAACACCATTATCTATTATCTTTTAATCAAATTCAAATGTTAGATATTGAGTGTTATCTTTGAATTAATTCAAATAATATTGAATTAATATAATATAACATAATACTAATATAAATAATATTATATTAAATGAATTAATTAATATAATAAAATATAATATTATTAGAGGTATTTTAATTTTCTCTAATTAGATATTATTATTTCCTCGTTCAATTTGATAATTTCTCAATTAACCTTCCTCATATAATATAGTTGTGTAGTAGTTGATGTGGGTCCTAATCATCATTTATTTATTTTTCCCAATTTTCTGAAATACATTAAAGCAAAATACCTTTATGCAAATCAATCTAATCAGAAGAAATAATAAAATCACTAAAAATATGAGAAAATGACATGTTTAATTATTTAATTAATATAATCAATTAAAGCACAAATGAGCAAAATTACTACAATAATACATATTAAATATGATAAATTTTCTAAAATAAATAAAAAATAATATGATAAAATAAGAATTCATCAAATTTTTCACACTTAAACCTTTGCACTTTTGGGCAAAGCAATGAAGAGCATTCCCATATACACTGAAAACAAATAGATAAATCAAACAAGTTTGATAAAAAATGTGATAATTAATCAATGAAATCCTTCAAGTCAACTATAGTCATAGAATAAAAAAATATAATGTAATCAATTTCTATACACAATTAAAATAGAGGAACGTGATAGAAGATGTATGGCCCTAAAAAATAGTATGCTTCTTAATTATGACACAATTAATTGTTAAATAAATATTGCTTAAAATATCAATTAGTAATGTTTTTTATTTTCCTGAAAGAACATTTTATTTTGCGTTGTAAGAAATATTGCTTAAATTAATTTATGAGAATGAGCATATTAGGAATAAATTTCAATCTTCATATTTCTCCTAATTACTTGTATTCTATTTGTTAGGGAATTTATGAAGGTGAGAGTTGTCCCCAGGATTCTTCTACAAATCACATTGCTTTGATGATTGGATATGATTCAAAAGATGGGATTGATTATTGGAGTTTAAAGAACTCATGGGGAGCAGATTGGGGATTGAATGGATTCTTCTACATGCAAAGGAATACAGGTTTATTATATGGCGTTTGCTCTATTAATGCTTGGGGATATGTCCCCATCATGTAGACTAGTGCATTAAGCACCCTACTTGTCAATTTATTTTCTTTTCCTTGCGTTGGACAAAAATCTTCCCCGTTGTATTATCAACTCTTGCCAATCATTGATTTTAAATAAAATCACATAAATTATTATAGTATAATATTTAATATTTATATGTACGAATTAATTATAATTAATATAAAAATTAGTTAGTTAATTTAAATATATTAAAAAGTATATAATATAAATTTATTTTAAAAATTAAATTTTATCATAATTAATTAATTAATTTAATTTTTTTAATTTATTTAAATTAATCAACTACTTATATAACTTTTTGCACAATTCACAACAAAAAAGTTTATATGGCTTAGTTAATGCCTTGACTTGGTCAATCACACATGGGGTTATATGTTCATTATATTGTCATCATCCTATAGTCCCCTTTATATGCTAACATATTAAATGCTCATTTAAATCAATTTTTTTAGTACCAATTCATTTATTAGTGTACATTGTTGATAGATATGATTTCTTATTCAATTTACTAAGTACTCCTTTCTTTACTTGTGTTATTCATCCTCCTTTATATTCTAACATATTAAATGCTCATTTATGGCATGTAATGTCCTCGGTCCTTTTTATTAGATATTTTTAATAATTCATACATACTAATAAAAATAATTAAAAATATTAAATTTATCATAAAATTTAAATGATCTCTAATAGTATCCTTATTAACTACCCTTAACTTCAACATCATATTAATTTACCTTCTTTCACTATCCTTATTGAATAGGAACATGTATGAAAAAAATATTTAATACTCATTGAAACTATAAAAAAATAATTTTAAAAAAATTCACATATAACATTAAAAGAGTACTACTCCTTCCATCCTTAATATAAGACTAAATTTATAAAATACATTATACTACAAACTAAATCTTATAATTATGACTAGATGAATATATATTTTAAATAAAAAAAGTCATTAATCTACTAATAAACAGAATATTCAAGTATAAACCATACATAGTAGAAGTATTGAAGTACAAATATGAAGGATTATTATTTTTTCTCAATTTTTTTACTCAAAATGATATCGTCTCACACTTACAAGAAAAGAAAAATATATAACATCCAACTCAATATCAATATGTCCAAAACTCTTGATTGGACTAACTAAATGACTCATTTACTGATTAGTGATCTTATAAATTTTACCTAAATTAAGTTTTAATACCATACTAAATTAGGTTTTAATACCATGTTGCTTATTATGCTTTTTAAAAAATTGAAGAAATGTATAGGTATTTACAAAATGATTTTCCCTTGAATATAAGTCCTAAAATAAATTTTTAGGTGTAACCAATGCATGTTTCCAAAAAGATATCTTATAGAAAATTTAAATTATTTTACCTATCCCCACTCAACATTTAAAAATGCACTTTTCCCATATGGAATTTAATTGAGATGATGAAAATTAAAAACTAATTTTTATATATTACATATATTTTAGTACATATTTGGTTTGTGTAGCATTTTTCAGAATTGAGCATTATATTAAGAAATGGAAGGAAGTATTAAATAATATGAAGAAACTTTTTTTTTTTTGTAATTATTTGGATAAAAGGAAGAGAAAAAAATCATAACACCTTCATTCATAAAGAACCATTTTGCATCATGCACTTTTCTCAACGCAATTTTTGTATTGGGAGAAAGGCATTAACTTGTTCAATAGTTTATGAAGTGGAGTACACTTACTCTACAACGTGCATGAGGCATATGAATTGAATATTAAAGTTTTGAGAAGTGAAACATCATGCTTGCAACTATTATCTCAATCTTAAAGTATCTATTCAAGGTTATATACACATGTACGCTTTTAAAAAAGCTTTTGAACAGCCAGATAGTAATAAAATATGATGTCACTAGTGAAACGGGATATGATTTGAAACGATATCACTAGTGAAAAAACATTTCTAACAATTTTTTTTACACATATAAAAAAATTGATGAAAAAAAGTGTATGGTTGATATTTTTATAAATAAATTATTGTAGTGTTAAACTTTCTAGTTTCTACATCAGTTTTAGAACTGCTGTAAAAAATTATTTTTAAACGATATTAAAAATGTTTTTGAACTAATAAAACCATTTTTTACAACAGTTCGACAATCATTGTAATAATTCATTTTTAGATTATATAAAATATTTTTTTTACTAGTGGATTCTGTTTATAATTATTGTATTAATAAGAAAAAAGTTTTAAAATAACAATTTGTTGAAATTTTAAAGTGAGAAATATTGTTTTCATTAAAAAAGTAAAGGGAAAAGAATTAATGACAAAAATATTGAAACAGAGATTGGGACAGTGCAGAAAAATCAAAGCCTCTGATTAATACCAATAATAATTTATTTTCAAAATTCACAACAAATAGTAAATTGAAGGTGGAAAAGGCCTTGACTTGGTCAATGATGAGCCACAAGACAATTACCCTCCAACGCAAGGCATGTGATCAATGGAGGCTTTCGACATCAACAAATTAATAGGGTATAGTACTTAAAAGTTTAAACTAGCACTCATCAATCATGAATTTTTGCCTTGTTAAAATACTTACTCATTTCTTCAACTTTTCAAGAAAACTTACCTTTTGCCAAAAAAATATGCTTCACTTAAGATTTTCAATATACTCCTTTTTTTGTTAATATACTCCTTTTTTCTAAGCTTAAGATTTTCGATTTTCATGCACCTTTATCATGTTATATTTGTCGGTTCCTTCACGTAATTTCTTCGACAATGAAAGAAAATCTTGTAGTTGTTGCCTTCTAATCACATTCGGCTTTTGGAGCTTATAATCACTATTTGCTTTTGCCTTTTGGAACGCTGAGTAACAGCCTATAACATCAAAACAGTTCTATTTTATTTGACTTCAACACTATAATTCATCTTTAAAAAATTATTAGAATATTTTTAAACATATTTTCTTTTTTGTTAAAAGTTAGGTGGTATCCCTCAGTCAATAACTAAAGATTAATCTTCCTAAAACGTAGAAATCATTGAAATGAGTTTTATCTCCCCTAATAAAATATTTTTTAATTACACAACTGGTTCGAACCTGGACTTTAAAGTCTCGTATTATTTATAGTTTGTACAATTTAGTTTTTCTGTTTGTTTGTTACAACGAACAGTTTAAATTTATTTATACAAGGAAGTTTGCTAGTCCTCAATTTTTCATTGTTCTTTGCTTAAGAAGTGCTTTATCTTAGATCCATACCTATAGAACTCATCAGATCACCACTCAAGCTAAGCTTTAACTAATATGTATTGGCAAAAGATACATTTCTCAAGATCATACATGGTGCACAAATGACTCTACAGTTTGGCAAGGCATCCGGCTTCTAGTTTCTTCTTACTAAAAAATTGATGTTCTCCCTGCACACCTAATCTTTTTTGTATCGTTTTACCAATACCTGTATTAGTTCTATCTTCTTTTGTCACTTGTAAGACTTTATATTTATTTATAATCATTTTGTATTTTTATTAAAAAATGGTTTAAATTTTTTTTAGTACAAAAAATTTTGAAAAGGGGTTGGGCTCATCTACAATCTAAAGGCAGGGTGAAATCTCCCTTTCTCCTAGGAGATAATATAGGGCAGAGCGAGCTGTCAATTACCCTCAGTCGTAAACCTAAACACCCAAGAGCTTACAAATTGAAACATGTGCTTGTGTACGTATGTGTATGCATAAGATATTGTTATATATACGCATTTTGTGCATTACCCTAATAGTAAAATAGTCATCTTATATAAGAGAGGTGGAGGGTTTAGTCCTCTACCGAGCTGATTTGACCTCCTTTCCAATTCAAAAAAAATGTTATGTACATTATACAGTATGGAGGCCAACATTGTATTACACCCTTTTGATACTTTTGGTTTGATATTATTTGCCACTTGATACTTGAGTGTGTATATATATATATATACCCAGTGTCTTAGCTAGAGAGAATAGTTTAACGACAAAAATGCCCATTAACCCTTTTGTTGTATACATTATGCAATACTCTTTTAATTTAATAATGTATTTATTTTGTTTTGCCCAAACAATGGCCTGTTATTGTTTTTCCCATTCCGTTTTTTTTTGGTCAAATTTCAAGCCTTATGAATGGGTTATAATTCCATAAAACATACAGAAATAGAATAATTGTACTTTGAATGGATAATATATATATTAGAAGAAATCAATCATTTTTAAATGAAAACAAATCATATGAATTTGGACCTGAATAAAAAATAATACTGAAAATATGCAGAGAATTCCATCATTGATCTCATGGTTTATATATGGATGTTGGCCAACTGAAAAAGAGTGTAAGGAGAACAAAAAGTTCCATTGAAGCAGCCGTCCATAGTAATCTCACATGCGACTTGAGTTCGATGGTGCCATTGATCAAAGTAGTAGTACTTGCTTCTATCTTCACAGATTGCATTTGCATCTTTTGTTCTATTAAAGCAAGTATCCTCTATGTTTGTGATTCCCGTTCGTTCATGCATGTCAACAACAAATCCGAATCAAATGAATAAAATTTAATTATATGACTTATAAATAAGCTAAACCCCCCCTTCTCTTTCTGCCTTATAAAAGGACCAAAGGAGTATATATATAGATATATGCTTACCATATTTTTTATGATTCTGTATCATGTCTTTGTGAATCCTGTAATTAACATATATTGTAAAGAATGAACCGGGGAGTTTGGCTTGCAAGAGTAGTAGCGTTTCGCATCGTTCTCCTATATATTGATGTGGCTCACAAGTTGTAAGGCCATTCACCACGAACTTTCTAGCTCCAAGTTCATACAGTTTCTGCAATTCATCCATTAAAACAAATATTATCATATTTGGATGATATATATATGTGAAACATAATATATAAATTAATTAAACCATCTAAATGTAATTATAACAAGGATCATAGGAAATAGATTGAATAACACAAACCTGGATCTGCTTTGAAATTTCATCAAGGAGATAATCTGCGTAGTCTTGTGGGGTATATCGGCTGGTGATGTTTCCATTGGCCGAAATATTTTAATCATTAAGGCCAACACTTACTAGGAAAATGGATTTGGCCAAGTGATGGTGCCATTTACTTCGATTCATTTGTTTTGGGAGATCCTTTGTTACGGTAGACGTGAAGTATATGATTTGTTGCTCCATAGATAAACAGCCTCCCTAAAAAGAAAAAAAAAGTAATTATTTAGCATAGATTAATTAGCGACCAAATCAAATATTTAAACTTTTTACAATGGTCCAAACTGATCTTCTACACCGATTTTGTAACCATTATAGATATAGCCGATATAAAAAGTTTTAAATCGATTATCTGCGATACAACTAGTGTAAAAAGATATAAATGTTTTTACTGATAAATTAAATAGTTTAAATAACTATATATACCGGTTTTTGTTTTAACTGGTGTAGAAGGTGTGTCTTACACCGGTTGCTGATGAAATTGGGTACAAAATTAATAGTCTTACATCTTATGTATGAAAATATCTCCCCGATTACACTTTCTAAACTGTCTTGCAATAGGCAGTGTAAAAGTCCCAATGCAGAAATGCTTTTTTGCAGGAGTAATGGAAGATAAATTAACATGATCAAAAGATTTAATCTCATACCACTCTAAGCTAGTTGTATTTAAGATCCCGCATGCCCCTGATCCATAGTCTATTCCAGTCTTTATATGACTTCTTTCATAATCAGGCAGATTCAAATATGCAGGAGCCAATGGTAAGCCCAAAAGGACAGCTGCAAAGAAAACACAAAATACATTAATATTTGGATAATATATGAAAGTGACAAGAATTAAGCTTTCCAATTTATAGCATTTTTATCAATATATGTCTTACTTGTGCTTTCGATAATTGGATGAAAAATACAATGATCACAAAGGCAAACACAGCTAGTAGGAGGACTCATCTAGTTAATACTTTCATATTTAAAAGGGAAATAAATACTAGAAGTCCAAAATTTCAATTTTAAGTGGGATCAAATATGTGACATCTCTTACTTATAAAAGAGTCTTTACGCCACCACCAGGCAGTCTATAGGGCCATTGCCACTTAATATGAAAATAAGTGGGTATATTTTATCATTGTTAAATAAAAGACTTATGATATGGGGGTTGGTATGGATTGGCTAAAAACAAGTGAGGCAATCGGAACGATGCCTCAAGAGAACTTGTCACTTATAACCTCAAACACCAAAAACTAAAAGTGTATGATTAAGAGAACATGTCTCTTACAACCTTAACCATGAAGATGCCATAAGGTTGATCAATCCTTGATACTATCCATGAGAATACGAGGATGCAAGTAATACTTATATAGAGAGAAAATTCTCAAAGCAGGAATTCTTATCATTCAAAAGTCTCCTAGCTAGTATATGCTATAGATATCATTCAAAAGTCTCCTAGCTAGTATATGCAAGTAATACTTTGGAATTAGTGTGTCGACCGGTTACATTATTGAAATCAAGCCATAAGGCCAACCGTTTGCGTTTGCAACTGTATTGAGATGATTGTTGTTTCCAGCATCAACCGTAGAATCACCAAAAACATATAAAGCTGGCACCAAGGGATGATGATGGTTACCAGCAGCATTCTCCATCACAATTATTTGGCAGAAAGCCAGCAACATTAATATTTTTGAATTTTCCATCTCTTGTTCAACTTCGGTGTATGTATGTTTACACCGAAGGCTGGCTTTCTGCTGTAGATGATAACCAAGACAATGGTATATATATGATGATTCATTTCTAATTTTGGCTATTTCTTTTAGAACTAAAAATAGTTTTATACACTTTTAACATGCAACGAAAATGAAGGAAACACAATCTTATTCTAAAAGTAAGTTAAAGAAACAGACTTGTGTTTTTCTGATTTTGAGATGTATATATAGAGATGCTTCTAAATTTTGGAAAAAGTCTTATGAATTAACATACTATTTTAATTTACTAATCAGTTATTAAATATTTATATTTAATGAGATAATACTAAAACAAATATAATATTTTTTAATTACATACTAACGTTATGGTTAGCAATGGTGATCCAAGAATCCCTGATGGGCTAGTCGATGTGGTTGAATGAAGAAATGGTATTTTGATCTTTCACATTGGCAAGAAATGAGACTAGTCCCTTGACACTTATTGGTAATTTTAGGGTATTTAATTGGGTATTAATTTTCAGTAAGTGAGAGATATTGCAAAAACTTACTGTCCATAGTACATTGGTGGAAAATTACAGCCACTATTCACAACTCCATTGATTGAGAAGCATAAATCCAAAACAATAATACAGCTGTCACAGTCTCACTCACTCCCTCGTTACTCACTATCTTCTTCTGTAACTCTGTGATAACCACCATGGCTTCTTCAAGCTTCAGCTTCACATAGCACTGGCTTCTTGTGGTTGCTACGGCTCTCATCTGTGGATCCGAGCTGCTTCAACGCCTTCTCATGATTTCGCCGTTGCTGTTCATCATTGTTGAATATGATTAAGGACATAGGTGAGAGAAAATATACAGCATTATTTGTTTTCAATACATTTTCTTTAATAAGGGCAAACATGAAATATTTTATCAATTTAATGTATTCGAGAATGAGAGGTATAAGTGACTTACACATAAGAATAGAGTGGTATAATTTTTACTTCTATTTGTTATTGTGTTGACTTTATTCAAGAGGAATCATGTATATTAAACAAAGTTTTCCTTGATTTTAAAGTTGTTGAATTTTAAAGTATAGTTAATAAAGTTTAAAGTTTTCTTTGATATGTATGAAATACACTAGAAATAATTTATAAATAGTATCAGATAATTATATATTAATAAATTCTTGGCTATTGTGTTCATAGTCTATGATTCTTGTTCATGTAAATCATTCTAAATCAGTATCACAACCAATAATATCAATATTTCTTGATAATTTAATATTGTATATAAATTTATTACAACAAGTTATATGAATAAAAAATATGAATAGTAAGTACTAGTTATTTTCTCAAATCTATGTACGTACTCGCTCCGGTTCTTCTAAAAAACCTAATATCAACTTTACATAAGTTAATAAGGTTAATTAAAATTAATTATTTCTTATAAAATATCAAAATTAATGACCCTCAATAAAAGTTATTAGTTAGTTAGAGATACTAAGTAAAAAAATTAATACTCTCAACAAAATATTAGAGGTCATGTTCTTATAATAAGGACCGGGGAAGTATAATACACAGGACATGATCACGAAAATATGCAATTTATAGTGAGTCAAACTATATATCTTTTGATACTAATTATAAGAGTTAGTTAATTTTTTTATATAGATCTAGGAAGCCAAATAAATTAATTATGATTAAATTTAATTCCATAAGATGAATTCATATTATATACTCTTCAATAGACTAAAATTAGTTTATGAGCTCTTATATTAGATACAATTAACTGATTTATTTAGTTTCTTATATCTATCCAAAAAAATTAACTAACTCATATAATTAGGACTAGAGGTAATATGTGATTTTTTCTTTCTTGAGTTCTATACAATGAATGGGACATCTGTATATCTTGGTAGCAAGTGTGGCAAAGGATTCATAAGATGCTCTTAAAGTTATTAAGAAATACAAATTCATGTACGCAACAATATATTTTCTAAAATTACCCTTATGGCCTGAAATTTTTCAAAATTACATTTTATCGCAGCATATAAGTTGTCATTGATATAATTCTCTTTAATATCTCTTGAGGCCTCACAACAACTTATTATCCTTTCATTTTGGCCCTTGAAACTTTTCTGGAATATGTAAAAATATTTATTCTTTAGCTCAAGAAAAATGTTTAATTTGCAGTCTAGTCACCAAGAACGTTTATTGAGACCTTTTGAGGGCACTTTTGGGACTCCCACTAAGGGTGTGTTTGGATTAGCTTTTGAAGAATAGATTCTAGGAAGAATAGATTCTGGAGAATAGATTTTGGGAAGAATAGATTTTGGGAATAAAGATGTTTGGATGATTAGTAGTAGAATCACTCTTTATATTGGTAAATTACCAAAAAGAGTATGGTATGATTAAAAGTAAGAGAAATGAAAGATGATAGAGAAGAAAGAGGAGAGAGAAGAGAGTGTAGAGAGGAGAGAGAAAAAGAGAGATAAGAGAAGAGAGATGAGAGATGATAGAGAAAATAGAGGAGAGAGGAGAGAGGGTATAAGAAAAAGTAGGGTTAAAAATAATAATTGGATAATCCATAACCTAGGTTTCAAACCAAAAGCTATTTTCAGTGGCTTATTCAAAACCTAGGTTTCAAACTGAGATTTTGTCCAAAATCAATTCTCAACAAAAATTGCTGTTTGTGTAAAAAAATTTCAAACCGCGGTTTTGCCCAAAATTGATTTTGAAACCTAAGTGCCAAACAGGCACTAAATTGGGTATAATAACCTACTTAATTTAAGCTTATCATTGAACTTCTAAGTCCAAAATGAGGATATGACATTTAACCTTTTAACATGTAGCAAAATGAAGGAAACACAATACTTGACTAATTTAGAAAAATTAAAGAAGATAAATAAATTATATTAAATTATTCATATTTATCATATTTGTCTATATCTTACTTATAAATTAATATATAATCTAATGATACACATAAATATTTTAAAGAGATCATATAGCATATGCTATAATTAAGTAATTGTTTAGCTTCTTTAACCTCCCTAAGTTAGTTAATTGGGTGTTAAGATCAAAGGGAGTATTTCAATCTTTTACACGGGTAAGAAATAACAACAGTCCTTTCATATTTATCTGTAATTTTTGAAACTTAATTGATATAAATTTTCTTATAGGATGCGTATTTATAATTTTTCAAGTATTTTTTTGTAATTTTTCGAAACGACTAATGGTCAATGGATTGTTTAACAGATGGACAATATTACACCATTTTTAACACGGGTGATATTGTAACACTTGATAGTCTAGGATACTCAATGTCTTATAGAGAATAATTTAAGGATAAAAATGCCCATGAACCCTCTTTTTAAAATGGTCTTAATAATTAAAAGGATGTAGTTATATACATTATGCAATACTCTTTTTAATTTAGTAATGTATTTAATTTGTTTTGCCCAAACAATGGCTTGTAATTGTTCGTGACATTCCTTTTTCTGTCAAATTTCAAGACTTATTACGAATGGGTTAATTACAAATCCATAACAACATATATAGAAATAGAAGAATTTTTGAATGGCCATATATAATTGATTAGAAGAACATCAATCATTTTTAAATGAAAACAAGTCATATGAATTTGGACCTGAATTACAAAAATACTGCAAATATGCTGAGAATTACATATATATCAATTTTCCATCATCGGTTAATGGATGTTGGCTAACTGAAAAAGAGTGTAAGGAGTACAAATAGTTCCATTGAAGCAGCCGTTCATAGCAATCTTGCAGGAGACTTCAGTTAGATGACCAAAATTATCAAAAAGGTGATATTTTGTTCTATCAGGGCAAAGGTCTCCTGTGCCATTTACAAAGCATGGGTTCCTGTAGTCTATGATTCCTGTGTGCATGTAAATCATTAGTAAAAATAGTATCACAATCAATAATACCAATATTTATTAATGTTTTAATATTCAACCAATATTTAAGATGTGATGCATCAGTCGTTTAATTTGTAGGTTATAAATATATATATAAATTAAATATATATTTGCTTACCATATTTTTCGTGGTTGTCCTCCATGTTTTTGAACACTGCATAAGTATCGAACATGGTAAAAAAGGAACCTGAGAGACTGCGTTGTAAGAACGATAACTTTCCAGGAAGTTTGTCCAAATAGTATCTTGAGATACACAAGCCCTCATGCTCCTCTGGCTTACAAGTTGAAACTCCATGCACCACGAACTTTCTAGCTCCAAGATTATAAAGTGCCTTGAATTGTTAAAAAATGAAAAGGAAAAATTTAATGTTGGATGTTTAATTTGTAGACTGCAATTTAGGAACCGTTTGATAGGAAAATTAACTGTATTGAAAGAAAAGAAGGGAATGGAAGACATTTCCACCTCTGACATGTTTGGTATGCAATGGAATAAAAAATAGTTTTATGAGAACTAAAATTCATTCTTATATATAAGGACTAATAATGGTATTATTCTCATTTATTACAAATAATTAATTTTACTAATTTTTATAAATTAATTATCTAATATGATAGAGCAAAGTGCAACAAGGTAGAACATGAACCTGGATATGATTCGAAAGATGTTGAAGGAGGTGATTTGCATAGTCTGGTCCAGTAAATTTTTGCGTAGTGTTGCCATTAGTCAAAGTTTTGTAATCATTGACGCCACCAAATATAAGAAATATGGATTTGGCCAAGTGCTCTTTCAAATCATTTTCATTCATTTGTTTTGGCAGATCCTTTCGCACTGTAGACGTAAAGTATGTGATTTGTGTCCCAACAGATAAACAACCTCCCTGAAAAAAAAGTAAGAACTCATAATATACGATGTGAGAAAGAGAGAGAGATGGAAGAAAAAACCGGTTTTTAATATAGGAGTTAGTTAATCTTAAATATAAGACCTTAATCTATTTTATAATAATATTTAATATTTTTTTTAAACTAATTTATTTAATTTATAAATTGATATATAATCTAATGTTATATATATATATATGAATACTTTGAAGATATCATACAGCTAACGTTTGTTATAATTAACTAATTTATTTATTGATAAAGATTTCATATATCTCATATATACGTACCACTCTGGTTGTGTTTAAGATTCCACATGCTCCTGATCCATAGTTTATTCCAGTTTTTGTTTGACTTCTTTCAGAATCCGTGAGATCCAAGTATGCAGGAGCCGATGGTAAGCCCAATTTCATAGCTGAAGAGAGAACACAAGAAATATTTTACTGTAATAATCACTGTCTCAATAATAATAATAATTGGAGCGAAAACACAAGAGAAAATACGTATATATAGAGTTATGAATTAAAAATGTTACCAGCAAAATCTGCCAAATTTCTGCCATTAGAGAATCGACCCCTTTTGTTATTGAAATCAATAGCATAAGGCCAATGGTTGGCGCTAGCTACAGTATCAAGATGATTGTTGTTTCCAGCATCAACTGAAGAACTACCAAAAACATATAAGGCTGGCACCAATGCCTTCTCCTCAGCTTTCACAATCAGAATTATTTGGCAGAAAGCCAGCAACAATATTATTTTTGAATTTTCCATCTCTTATTCAACGTCGGTGTATATATGTATACACCGAAGGCTGGCTTTCTGCTGTAGATGATAACCAAGACAATGGTATATATATGATGATTCATTTCTAATTTTGGCTATTTCCTTTGGAACTAAAAATAGTTTTATACCCTTTTTCATGCAACGAAAACGAAGGTTCTAAAAATAAGTGAAAGAGAGAGATGTGTGCTTAATTTGCGGCAAACCGTAAAATTAGCCGGTAATTTGTTTTGGAACTAAAAGTAGTTCTATACCCTTTTAACATGCAATAAATTATTTTTTTATATAGATCAGGGTATCTACCACTAGTAACAGTGACTAATCCCTTCACCGTGGGAACCTCTATTTAAAGGTAAACGGCTGCTCACAAGATGCTTTCCATACTCAAAGGTAGAATTCGAATCCCTACCACTTAGTTAAAAGATAAAGTTACACACATTTAGGATAACTACCTTTAATCGGGCTAAATTAGATAGTCATATAAAAAATTATTTTACTTTGATAGAAGAATTGTTTAAATTAATTATATAGTCTTTTGTTAAGAAACTAGAGATTTCTCATTGGAGCGGGGAAAATTAGATTATACTTTAACATGTTATTGTAATTAATTTAGTGTGGAGAACTAAGGGTCAAATATCCACTGAAAAAGTGAATATTTAGTGTCTGACAGTACCTAGAACAGGATTGTCTCTAATATGAGAATATATTTATTTAATAAAAAGTATATAAAAATACTTATATATAACCCTAAAAGAAGTAATATTTAAATAAAAAATATTAATCCACTAGTAAATAAAATATTCATATATAAATCATACATAATCCAACAAAATAGAGTTATTATATAAAGTATAAATATGATGAACTACTATTTTTTTCTTATTTCTTTTAACTCAAAATAATCCGTTGTTTCATCTTTAGTGAACTGGCTTCTTGTGGCTGCTACGGCTCTCATATGTGGATCTGTCTCCTACATTATCTACGACGCCGTCATGGCCACTGCCTCCGAGCTGCTTCAACGCCTTCTCATGATTTCACCGTTGCTGTTGATCATTGTTGTTCACTGCCTCTCCTCAGGTACTCAGCTTAACTTTCCCATGCCAGGATCTGAACCTGTCGCCATCCACAGTGCCGGAGGCTCCCCTTGGGGCGTTTAACAAAATCAATTAGAGAAGAACATCTTCATATTTACACATTAATCTACCCTCACTTGAGGGAGATAAACCGACCCCACTTGAGGACTTTGAGGAGAGACCCAAGTTACCCTCTCCTTCACTATAGTGAAGATTACATAATCTCACACTTAAACCTATATACTAGAGCCCTTTATATAGAATTTTAGGGTCATCTAGACACTAGTGATTAATACTAATCACCTAACTAATTCAACCTTCTAACAGTCCCGCTCAAGTTGACAACCCTTAACTCTAGGTGTTCAACTTGTTGGAAATCGTGCCCTAGGGGCCAATCATTGTCTTATGAACATTATTGATTTATGAATTTATTAATTGAGTTATCATATTATTTGCATGTTTACTATGATGACCATCCTTGGATAATTCATGATATTATCCTAAATGTCCCTGGTCGATCATCTATGTGGGAGCACAGATGAAATAAGACCAGTATGACTTTGAAGATGTATAGAGATATAAATCAAAGTCATAAGCACATGTAAGAGTACAGGGTGTTGGACCGACCCGCTATGAGAGAACTGCATGGGTAACGTCATAAGCTTCTCTCATATACAAACCATGTCAATATGCCCTTTGACCTGAGATCATCATGGATTCCTACATGACAAAACGCTCAGCTTTGACCTAGTCAAAAGTCACTTTTGACCGAGTGATCATAAAGACTATGTTCGGGCTTAGTGGTTTTTCATGCAGAGGAATGTGAATGGTCAAGATGGAATTTGTCCCTCACATTCGTGGAGAGATATTACTGGGCCCCTCGATGAGTGAGTCTGAGAAATGTATGGCCATACTGTAATGGAAAGGTAGTTCCATTTCTATAGTCAGACTACTCAGGGATCGAGAAAGTAACGGTCGGGAATAGGAGGATGACATTATCCATGCCTCATCCATGACCAAAATATCGCGTGACAGAAGGGACATGATATGGTTGTATAAAAGGTTACATCGTTTATCGATCCTCATATGATTTGGGTAGTTGTTATGTCTTGCTAGAGACCGCTTGCGACTTGTGGGCTAGTATAGCAAATGGCCCACTGCCAACTTCATATGGGCCTACAGGGTCGCACACAAAATAGCCCAACACGAGCTATGATGTCCAGATTCATTGAATCTAAGACATGTCCAGATTCAATGAAAGATCCAGGTGAATGTATATATATTTATTTATATTCGTATATATATAAATTCGTATATATATATATTATATATATGAGATATATGAGATTTAATTTATAAGGATAAATTAAATCCCTATCACGTTTGAATTCGAAATTCAAATTGATAGGATATCTCATATAAGAGATATTTATAAGATTTAATTTATAAGGATAAATTAAATCTCTATCACGTTTGAAATTCGAAATTCAAATTGATAGGATATCTCATATAAGAGATATTTATAAGATTTAATTTATAAGGATAAATTAAATCTCTATCACGTTTAAAATTCGAAATTCAAATTGATAGGATATCTCATATAAGAGATATTTATAAGATTTAATTTATAAGGATAAATTAAATCTCTATCACGTTTGAAATTCGAAATTTAAATTGATAGGATATCTCAAATTTGATTTATGGGAATAAATCAAATATAACTCAGTCTCATCTTTATTTAAAGTTAAATAAATAAGTAATTAAATCTGTGGGACGGATTTAATATTATTTTATTTAATTAGTTTCTTATAAAATTATACAATATATGATATTGTATCAATTCGGAATTAATATAAGATTAACTCCAAAATCCAATTAGGTGAAGTGGAAAAACGCATACCATCCTCTATATCTGATTGGAGGAGCTACGTTTGAAAATAACACAGAACACAAAAGGCCGAACGGAATCTGCAAAAGGTTTGCAGACAAGAAACTGCCGAAATAGAGACGGAGACTTGTGAAAGCCTTGGAGGGACAGGAGACGCTAGCACGTCGTTCGTGGTTGGAACGCTGTTCGTGTGGATACCAGTAGAGGAAGCCGACCTGAGGCGTCGACTTCTTGTGATCGGAAAGAGACCACCGTCCGCGGAGAGAATCTGTGAAGGTCGCTGAGGAACACTCCATCGATTTCTTGCGATCAGAAAGAGATCACCACCCACGTAAAGAAGCTGTGAAATTCGCTGAGCAACACTAAGGGTAATGATTCTTTCCACTTGACTTAAACACATACGGCAGATCCTGGCAAGGAATGGAAAATTTTAAAGTTTATTTCCGCTGCGTGTCTTCCAATTCCTTTCAGTGGTATCAGAGCCATGCTGTTTTGTGTTTAAGTTAGGCTTGATTTGTGATTTATATGATATATGTTAGTAGTAGCCGATCATATAATAAGCGTTGTATGTGTGACATATATGGAATCCTTGTTGTGTATGACATAAAAGGAATCTAAAAGGAAATTGAAATCGGTGGTGATGCTTTTTGATTTGATCAATCCGCATAGATGGGGTCTAAGAAAACCGAATTCGAATTTGTGATTATTTGTGAAAACCGAATTCAGATTCGTGATTATTTATGAAACAAAAACAAAAAAAAATTTCTTCCGGGGCGCTGCCCCAGAGACCCCGCCCGCTAACCGGCTAGCGGGACAGCCGCCCGCTAACCGGCTAGCGGGACCGCCGTAGCTACCTGTTCGTAGCGCAACATAACCGTAACAAATGTTACTTTGTAAATGTTTTTTGCCCTTCGATTAGATCTGAATATTGATTCTTGAATGTTTGGGTATGGTGAACAATATGGCTCTAGATTGCAAGTGTTGTAATTTTTAAAAATACGGCCTGCGTGTCGTGCCTTCCTCAATATACTCTCAATGTACCTTCTCCTCTCATCTCACTCCCCTCGAATGTTAAAAGAGGTTTCTATATGTAATTTCTCTTTTCTTACTAGAGAGCTCCTCTCATTGGCTTGAGGGGACTTAGGATAGGTGAGCCATATTGTATCACGTTTGAATTATGCATCTTATGATTAGATCAGCACATGCATATTATTTGTATGAGTTACAAACTGGGATACATGCATCCTCATAAAAACAGATAGTTAATTAAGCCCTCTAAAAGAAATCTTAAGTCATAATGCTGTCAATTTATGAACACTTGTCAAAACCTTGATCGCTCAATTGTGGACTCCACCAAAGTGGGTGCTTTTGAGTTATCTTGGGGAGATAAGCAAAGAGTAATGGTGCTACTCTCATAGGTTCATTATTGTTTGACTTAATTGAGATTAACAAAACGGTTTTGGATCTCAAGGCATTAGATGGGATTAGAACATGCCAGATCATATGATGATAGGATCCCATGAATATCTAAGAGTTACATTTGATGTAATTGGTAAAGGTGTTACCTACCTAAATAACTTAATCTAAGCGTCCTGCCAAAGCGGACTTAAGTTTGAGCCAAATATGGATCTTAGCCCACTAACTATTGCATTGAGGGTTGTTTATTTAGTGGGAGATTACTAATTACATTGCATATTTTAATTGTAGAATCATGACGACTAGTAATACTGCTACATTATCGCTGCGATCTGTCCTTGAGAAGGACAAACTCAATGGGACAAACTTTCTTGACTGGTTTAGGAACTTGAGAATTGTTCTCAAGCAGGAAAGAAAGGCGCATGTCCTAGATCAACCCATTCCTGAGGAGCCAGCCGCCAATGCTCCCAGAGCTCAGAGAGATGCTTATATGAAGCATAAGGAAGACTCTGTCGATGTGGGATGCTTGATGCTAGCCACCATGGTTCCGGAGCTCCAAAGAGATCTGGAACACATGGAGGCTTATGAGATGATTGTGCATCTCAAAGAAATGTTCCAGCAACAGGCAAGGCAAGAGAGGTATGAGACCACTAAGGCCTTACATTCCTGCAAGATGGCTGAAGGTGCATCAGTCAGTGCTCATGTCTTAAAGATGAAAGGGTACATTGATCACCTTGAACGGCTTGGATTTCCCATGAGCCAGGAGTTAGCTACAGATTTGATCTTAAACTCACTCCCGGAAAGTTATGACCAGTTTGTTATGAACTACAACATGAACAACATGGAGAAATCTATTTCTGAACTGCATGGGATGCTTAAAACTGCTGAGCCGAGTCTTAAGAAGAAACCCAGTAGTGTTTTGATGGTTCAGAAAGGAAAGGGTACGAAAAAGAAAGGCAAAGGCAAGGGGAAGGGTCATGGCTCATCAGGTAAGACCAAAGAGTCAGGCAAGCCCGAAACCAAGCCTGCACCAAAGAAGGCAAAGCCTCCGAAGGAAGGAGTCTGCTTCTTCTGCAATGAACCGGGTCATTGGAAGAGGAATTGCAAACTCTACCTCGAAGATCTGAAAAAGAACAAGAAGGATAGCGGGGCTATCGCTTCAGGTATTTATGTTATAGACATTCATCTTTCTACTTCCACCTCATGGGTATTAGATACTGCATGTGGTTCTCACATTTGTACGAATGTGCAGGGACTAAAGGACAGTAGGAAGCTGAAAAGGGGTGAAGTTGACCTACGAGTTGGAAACAGAGCAAGGGTTGCTGCGTTAGCTGTAGGCACTTATGAATTAGTTCTGCCCACTGGGCTTTTGTTAGTTTTGAACAATTGCTATTATGTTCCTGCTTTAAGTAGTAACATTGTTTCACTTTCTTATTTGGATAAGGAAGGTTTCACTTCCATTGCTGGGAATAGTAGATGTTCTATTTATCGTAATGATGTTTTATATGCTCATGGTGATTTGCATGTTGATCATTACATATTAAATCTGGAACAACCCAATCATGGAAATATCTATAACATAACCGCCAAAAGGGTCAAACCAAACGATTTGAATCCCACATACCTCTGGCACTGTCGTCTGGGCCACATAAATGAGAAACGCATTTCCAAACTCCATCAAGATGGATTTCTAAACTCATTTGATTTTGAATCATATGACACTTGCGAGTCTTGCTTGTTAGGAAAGATGACAAAGTCACCTTTCACTGGGCACAGTGAGAGGGCCACTGATTTATTGGGCCTCATACATACAGATGTGTGTGGACCGATGAACACAAATGCCAGAGGAGGTTATTCGTACTTTATAACATTCATAGATGATTTCAGCAGATATGGGTACATCTATCTAATGAAACATAAATCTGAATCTTTTGAAAAGTTCAAGATATTTCAAAATGAAGTACAAAACCAGCTTGGCAAAACAATTAAAGCCCTTCGATCTGATCGGGGTGGTGAATATTTGAGCCAAGAGTTCATAGATCATCTTAGGAATTGTGGGACACTCTCACAATTGACTCCTCCAGGGACACCACAATGGAATGGCGTTTCTGAACGGAGAAATCGAACACTATTAGATATGGTTCGATCCATGATGAGTCGAACAGATCTTCCGCCCTCCTTTTGGGGCTATGCCCTAGAGACAGCTGCGTTCACACTCAATCGTGTTCCATCTAAGGCAATCGAAAAGACTCCGTATGAGATATGGACTGGGAGGACGCCTAGTTTGTCTTTCCTCAAGATTTGGGGATGCGAGGTCTATGTTAAGCAACAAGCCTCAGACAAATTAGCGCCCAAATCCTCAAAATGCCTTTTTGTGGGATATCCTAAGGAAACCAAGGGATATTACGTCTATAACCCTGCTGATAACAAAGTGTTTGTTGTCAGAAATGGTATCTTTCTTGAACGAGAATTTATCTCTAAAAGAACCAGTGGGAGTAAGGTACAACTCGAAGAAGTTCGAGAGCTACAAGACACCACAGAACTGCAGATGGAAAATAGAGAAGACTCACAACAAGTTGTTGAGACTCCTCAAGTCACGCAAGGTCCACGAAAGTCTAATAGGACACGACTTCAGCCTCAGAGATATGGATTTCTGATTTCTGATAGTCGTGATGTGTTGCTCATTGAGCATAATGAGCCGACTACCTATCGAGAAGCTATAGTGGGACCAAACTCCGAAAAATGGCTTAGTGCCATGAAGTCTGAGATGCAATCCATGTACGACAATAAGGTTTGGACCTTAGTCGACCCGCCTGAAGGTGTAAAAACCGTCGGGTGCAAGTGGGTTTTCAAAGAGAAAACTGACATGGATGGCAATGTAAATGTCTTCAAGGCACGACTAGTTGCAAAAGGTTTTACTCAAACTCATGGTGTGGACTATGATGAGACCTTTTCCCCAGTAGCAATGGCCAAATCAATCAGAATCCTCTTTGCTATTGCAGCATATTATGACTATGAAATATGGCAGATGGACGTCAAGACAGCCTTCCTTAATGGAAAGCTCCTTGAGGATGTGTACATGACACAACCTGAAGGGTTTGTGCGTTCCGAGGACTCTGGTAAAGTGTGCAAGCTTCAAAAGTCCATTTATGGACTAAAGCAAGCCTCTCGGAGTTGGAATCATCGTTTTGATGAAGTAATCAAAGAGTTTGGATTTCTTCAAAACATTGATGAACCTTGTGTGTACAAGAAGGTTAGTGGGAGCACAGTTGTGTTTTTGGTACTCTATGTCGATGACATCCTACTTATTGGGAATGACATTCCTACCTTGCAGATTGTCAAGTCTTGGTTAGGAAAGTCTTTCTCGATGAAAGACTTGGGTGAAGCCACCTACATCCTAGGAATCAGGATCTATAGAGATAGATCTAAAAGACTTCTAGGACTCAGTCAGAGTACATACATAGACAAAATACTGCATAGGTTCAGTATGCACGAATCAAAGAGGGGTTTCATACCCATGTCTCATGGTACTCACCTCAGCAAAGATCTGTGTCCTAGTACATCTGATCAGCGAGGTCGCATGAGTAAGGTTCCATATGCCTCGGCCATAGGATCTATCATGTACGCCATGTTATGTACTCGACCGGATGTCTCGTTTGCCTTAAGTATGACTAGCAGATACCAACAGGACCCTGGTGAGGGCCATTGGACTGCTGTCAAGAATATCCTTAAGTACTTAAGAAGGACTAAGGACTTATTCTTGGTCTATGGTGGATTGGATGATGAGCTCTGTGTAACTGGTTACACAGATGCGAGTTTCCAAACTGACCAGGACGACCAAAAATCGCAGTCTGGATACATATTCCTCCTCAATAATGGAGCAGTAAGCTGGAAGAGCTCTAAGCAGGGCACTGTAGCAGATTCTGCAACGGAAGCTGAGTATATAGCAGCATCTGATGCAGCTAAGGAAGCCGTTTGGATCAGGAAGTTCATCACAGAACTAGGGGTGATACCTACCATCTCAGATCCAATAACTTTGCTCTGTGACAATAGCGGTGCTATTGCACAGGCCAAAGAGCCTAGGTCACATCAAAGGACCAAGCATATACTCAGGCGATTTCATCTCATCAGAGAAATCAACGATAGAGGTGATATAAAAATATGCAAAGTAGCAGGAGAAGATAATGTTGCTGATCCTCTAACAAAGCCGCTTGTGCAGGCAAAGCATGAGCGTCATGTTAGGTCAATGGGAATTAGTCAAATTAATGATTGTACCTAGTGCAAGTGGGAGGTTGTTGGAAATCGTGCCCTAGGGGCCAATCATTGTCTTATGAACATTATTGATTTATGAATTTATTAATTGAGTTATCATATTATTTGCATGTTTACTATGATGACCATCCTTGGATAATTCATGATATTATCCTAAATGTCCCTGGTCGATCATCTATGTGGGAGCACAGATGAAATAAGACCAGTATGACTTTGAAGATGTATAGAGATATAAATCAAAGTCATAAGCACATGTAAGAGTACAGGGTGTTGGACCGACCCGCTATGAGAGAACTGCATGGGTAACGTCATAAGCTTCTCTCATATACAAACCATGTCAATATGCCCTTTGACCTGAGATCATCATGGATTCCTACATGACAAAACGCTCAGCTTTGACCTAGTCAAAAGTCACTTTTGACCGAGTGATCATAAAGACTATGTTCGGGCTTAGTGGTTTTTCATGCAGAGGAATGTGAATGGTCAAGATGGAATTTGTCCCTCACATTCGTGGAGAGATATTACTGGGCCCCTCGATGAGTGAGTCTGAGAAATGTATGGCCATACTGTAATGGAAAGGTAGTTCCATTTCTATAGTCAGACTACTCAGGGATCGAGAAAGTAACGGTCGGGAATAGGAGGATGACATTATCCATGCCTCATCCATGACCAAAATATCGCGTGACAGAAGGGACATGATATGGTTGTATAAAAGGTTACATCGTTTATCGATCCTCATATGATTTGGGTAGTTGTTATGTCTTGCTAGAGACCGCTTGCGACTTGTGGGCTAGTATAGCAAATGGCCCACTGCCAACTTCATATGGGCCTACAGGGTCGCACACAAAATAGCCCAACACGAGCTATGATGTCCAGATTCATTGAATCTAAGACATGTCCAGATTCAATGAAAGATCCAGGTGAATGTATATATATTTATTTATATTCGTATATATATAAATTCGTATATATATATATTATATATATGAGATATATGAGATTTAATTTATAAGGATAAATTAAATCCCTATCACGTTTGAATTCGAAATTCAAATTGATAGGATATCTCATATAAGAGATATTTATAAGATTTAATTTATAAGGATAAATTAAATCTCTATCACGTTTGAAATTCGAAATTCAAATTGATAGGATATCTCATATAAGAGATATTTATAAGATTTAATTTATAAGGATAAATTAAATCTCTATCACGTTTAAAATTCGAAATTCAAATTGATAGGATATCTCATATAAGAGATATTTATAAGATTTAATTTATAAGGATAAATTAAATCTCTATCACGTTTGAAATTCGAAATTTAAATTGATAGGATATCTCAAATTTGATTTATGGGAATAAATCAAATATAACTCAGTCTCATCTTTATTTAAAGTTAAATAAATAAGTAATTAAATCTGTGGGACGGATTTAATATTATTTTATTTAATTAGTTTCTTATAAAATTATACAATATATGATATTGTATCAATTCGGAATTAATATAAGATTAACTCCAAAATCCAATTAGGTGAAGTGGAAAAACGCATACCATCCTCTATATCTGATTGGAGGAGCTACGTTTGAAAATAACACAGAACACAAAAGGCCGAACGGAATCTGCAAAAGGTTTGCAGACAAGAAACTGCCGAAATAGAGACGGAGACTTGTGAAAGCCTTGGAGGGACAGGAGACGCTAGCACGTCGTTCGTGGTTGGAACGCTGTTCGTGTGGATACCAGTAGAGGAAGCCGACCTGAGGCGTCGACTTCTTGTGATCGGAAAGAGACCACCGTCCGCGGAGAGAATCTGTGAAGGTCGCTGAGGAACACTCCATCGATTTCTTGCGATCAGAAAGAGATCACCACCCACGTAAAGAAGCTGTGAAATTCGCTGAGCAACACTAAGGGTAATGATTCTTTCCACTTGACTTAAACACATACGGCAGATCCTGGCAAGGAATGGAAAATTTTTAAAGTTTATTTCCGCTGCGTGTCTTCCAATTCCTTTCACAACTTGCCAACACAACACACAAGGGAGTAAGGTGAATTAAATCAAACCATTTTCATTTTACAAAATACAATATGAAAGTTTCTTCAAAAACTCTCTTCAATGAATACTTAAGCAGCAACTGCAATTTTCTCGATGTTGACAATTTTCCAGCTAGAAGATCTGTTTGACGACATAAGAATGCTGAGATAAGTAAGTCAGAAGACCTTTAACATAATCCACTTTGTTACTTTTACTTCCAACAGAACCAATAAGAATTCTGAGAGATTGCTCCAAGGATGTTTCATTGTTTGACAACACCTTCCTTCTGTTCAAAGGTATGCTTGAGATATCATGCAAAGCTCTGTCGTCAGCATTCAACAATTGCATCAAACTTCTAATATGATGTCTTCTAGCCAGGGTAGATAGGCCTTCTCCCACATCTGATGATTTCTTCGTGGTTTTACTATCTTGCAACTGCCCATGTTCTACTATCGTGCTTGCTGATTCAAGAAGCAATAGCTGACCCTTACTTGGGTTTATGCTACTCAAAGTCATCACAAGCATATCATTATCAGTCAAGCCCATTTCCTTTCGGACTGCATCTCTTAACAATTGTCTTTTCTCTAACATTTTCTCAGCACTAAAGGACGGAGTATTAAGTGTAAAAGGAATGCCAGCTACAAAAGCCAATTCATCATTCACGGACAACGGAACCAGTGCAGGCTGATGCCTCAGTTTTATGTTTTCTTCATCACACCATTTTTGCCATTGCTTAGATTGCAACTCAGAAAGGAATACCAGCAGTTTTACTCTGTGCAGGACAGCCTTTGAACGATCAAAGTACTCTCGTCGGTTTTCCATAATCCACCAAGCAACTTGACTTGCACCAGCAGGAAAACGTTCAATATATTGTTCGATCCATGAAGCACAAACAGCTGATCCAGCAATGACTAGATCAGACTTCATTGCATTTTTGAAGCTGTTATCAGCTCTATCCTCAAGCACCTTGATTTGTCTCCTAGTTAGCTCTGGCAACAAGCCACCTTTCCTGCTAAGCACAACAGCAGAGACACTAGCCCCACAGCTCAAAAGCTCTGTCGCCAACTCCATCATAGAAAGTGGAGCTCCAGTCATGGAAAACTCATGGAATATTAAGATAAATCTCCTGGACCATACAAGACGTGCGAAGTCCCCCTTCCTGTTACAGGTTCCAGAACACTTCTCAGGACTCCATTCCTGAATTTTATCCTCTGTCAAGCCAAATGGACCAACAAGCAATCCATAGGTAGTATTCTTTTTAGGAATTTCTGAGTCTTGCTCCTCTATGTCTCTGTTCTCAACTTCCACTGTTGATTTCAGCTTCCGACGTGCTCTAACTCTAGATCGTGATCGTCTACTCTTCTTCTTGGAGCTTGTTTTGCGAGGAGATGGAACCCCGTCTTCTTTCTGGGCCAAAGCCACGGCTATTTTTTTTTCCCATCCTGCACCTCGTGTTTAACTGTGTAATTATTAAGGGATAAGGAATTATTACCAGCAACCAAATCATGACGCCTACTCTGTTCAACATCTGAGTTTGTGTCACTTAACCTGCCTCCAATTCAAAGCCTGAAAATTCATCCTTCTTATCACTATGTGCCCACCTGGACTGGACAAGAAATCCAAGATAAGCCCAGAGGGTAATGAGAAGCAACCATAATAGTACTCGATTGCCACGAAACCTCTGGGAACTAGCAAAACTACTTCTGCCTTCTCTTCTTGGTGTTCTGCCAGAATTTAGTCACCGCAGTGACTGAAAAATGACACTGAACAGGGTGCTCCAACGCTGATTTCAGCCTCAGACTCCAGCCATAGCAAGAATGGTGCTTTGTCGCTGGGCTTCAGACTTCATTCTTGAAAAAAAGAGAGGCTACGAGGGGAAACAAACAAGCAGTGAAGGACCGGAAAATCAAGAATCTAGGGCTCCAAAGTTAGGCAACGACGTCGTGGTGGCTGAGGGTAGAAACACACAAGAAACTGGAAATCAAGAAAGAATTGTGGGCTTCGGTGGTTAAACAAGAATCAGACTCAAAATGGGCTTCCACATTTTTGACCCAAAAATAATCTACTTTGATACCATGTTAACAAAATCAATTAGAGAAGAGCATCTTCATATTTACACACTAATCTACTCTCACCTGAGGAAGATAAACTGACCCCACTTGAAGACTTTAAGGAGAGACCCAAGTTACCCTCTCCTTCATTATGGTGAAGATTACATAATCTCACACTCAAACCTATATATTAGAGCTCTTTATATAGAATTTTAGGGTTATCTAAATACTAGTGATTAATACTAATCACCTAACTAATTCAACCTTCTAACATCACCTTCGTTCTACTCATTATCTTCGTCCTTATCTCCTACCAACCCTCTTTCCTCAGCATCGTTTCTTAGCTCTACCATCCATGTTTTCATGAGTTCATGAAATTGGGTCCTGTACATTCACTGTCCACGTCACTAGTGATAAAAAAATAATAATTATGGGCCTTATCCTTAAATTTTTAGAATTTTAGAAAGTCTAGAGGCGAATATAATTACTATTAATTATTTGAGACTTTTATAGGTGATTATGAAAATCGTAGTTAATTATTTTACTACGAAGGCCCTCGCAATGCTGCAATTTATTTTATTTTTTATTTTTATTAATTTTTTTGCTTAGACACGTGGCGAGCAACAGCAAGTTCTAAATATGACTTACACTTTCTTTATGGTATGTTTGGTAAAGTGAAAGTGGGATGAAAAAATAGAAGGAGAAGTGAATTCTTTTAATTCTCTTGTTTGGTATAATAGAAGTCACTTTAATTTATATTTTTATTTTTATTTCTAATATTTTAAGTAATTTAAATTCTATCAGTTAAGAATTGATATTATAGAAGTAGAAATAAAATTTTACTCCAATTATAAAATTCTTAGACAACTTTCACCCTTCTCAAGTTATAAAAAAAATATTTTAGAAGATTTTACCCTAAATTATAAAAAAAAATACATAAATTCTATACTCATTTTCATCCTACCAAATAAACTTTTAAAAAATATTTCTAATTTAATTCTATTTTCTCTTCTATTTCTATCAAAAAAAATTCCATCTCACCAAACATACCCTTTAAATTTGGGTTCAAATCCTTATGTTTAGGAGACCTCTTATCACCCATAAATAAAACTAAAATTAAAAAACAATTAGTCTAAATTTAAAAAAAAATAAAATAAATAATTTTATTTACCTATAAATATTTTTAAATTAAATTATAATTTTAAATAAATTGATAGAAATAATTTTTTAATAAAAAAAAATTATGAGAATTGAAAGACTGTTTTATTTTTATTTTTACTAACCTCCTCTCTCTTTTCCCTGCCTTCTCTGGCATCTCACTATCCTCTTCCATTGTTCTCACTTCAATCTCCTCTCCTATCTCTACTCGTCCGCCGTTGTTCTCTCCTTATTCTGTCGAGTCTCTCTCGTCTCATGGCCTTCTGTATCTCTCGGAGATTTCGATTCCACAGACTCGTCAATAGGTCTCTCCAAATAAGCTTCATACCCTTTATAGAAAAGTCTAGCACCAATAATCTTTCTATTACAAGCCGAAGCAGGGAAATCACGGCCTGTTTCACGAACCCCTTTCCAGGTACTCGGAACTGGGGAGAGCCCAGAATCAGAGAAACTACGCCTTTCCGGCCAAATACCGATGTCGAACTACGAGTACAACATCATTGGCGTAATCGGCGTTCGGCCACAATCCAAAGCTATTGGACAAACCGAGAAAATCAGGGGTATGCGTGGTGTGGACATGGCGGATTTGATCTGGAACAACAGAGAGGACGCCAGGGATGTTGCTAAGCTCAGTCGCTTGAGTGGCAGTAAGGCGGACGGCGGCGCATAGGTGTAGAGGATCTTGGCGGGATGAGAGGAAGGGGGGAGGGATTTGACGATAGAAGAGTAACAATGACGATGGGATGAGTAAAGTTTGGGTTTTGATGATTTAGAAACGTGGATGATAAAGGTTTGTGAAGACTCTGACGATGAGTGTGAAGAAACAGAGACAAGAAGAAGAAAGAAAGAAATAAGGCGAATTGGAACAGCCATAAGAGTCGGGTTTGTGTGATTCGTGGCTACTTCTTGAGTGTTTATTGATTGTGTTGTTTGGATTTTATGGAGGTGCAAGGTATGGCCATTGATCGTGGCGTTTCAGACTTCCAGGATTATCAGATCAGGGATTACAAGCTCTATATCCCAGCTTGTCTTCCTTCCTTCTGTTTTTGTTAATATTCTCTAATCTCAAGAACAGAGAGAAGCTTTGGGAATTTCTAGACCATCGGGCCCTTAAGCCTCGTTGAATATTTTTACCCAATTAAGGAAATGAATTATATTTCAATAAATTAACCAAGAGAAAAAAGAAAAATCTCACTCCGTCGAGATTCTGTTTTAGTGAGGTTTTTAAGCTTGTAAAGCAAATATTCTGCTGCTTTAATTATTCATAATTAAAGTAATAATAAATAATAAATACATTAAAGTAGTTATTTACTTATCTATTATTAATTATTCATTCTTAATTACCCAATAAATCAAATATATGTATTATTTACTATTTTAATATCAAATATAAAATAAATATTAAAAATAAATATTAAATATAAATAATTATTATTTCATCTCATACCTTTTTTTAGTAATTTATTAATTATAAAAGTTATTCTTATATTAATTTTTTAAACACTCATCTATTTATTATTATAGAAAAATTTATTAAAAAATATTTTAAAATTATTTTTTTGTATAAACCTTTTTTCACAAGCCAATTCAAACAAACGCATAAAGCAACATGATTAATACTATCATGGTGTTAGGGATGAGCCTCTAGCTCAATACTCCTAGCAGGCTTGAGGATGCAAGCTAACTATAACAGGCTGCGGGTTAGACGGTATGCGTTGAAAACATCCGCATTAAAATAGGTTCTCATTTCGCCAACCGACCTTTTTAATTTTTTTTTTAAATGTTTTCTCGAGTAAAGAGAGTGACGTGAATTATGAAATCATGAATACGAAGGGTAAGAAGAGAGGAAAGCAATGTTAACAGAGGAAGGATGAGACAACAGTGCATTGGTTATATTGGAAGTGGTTTTTTCCACTATGAAAGCTTGAACAGAGATAGAGACGAAGGAAATTAGGGAGATTGGAAAGGACGAGAGTTGCGACCCAGTCTCTATTTTAGTTTCGAAGTGTTTCTTTTTTTTTTTTGTTATAAGAGAGGGCTAAGTGCCCAAATGACTAAAGAAACCAAACTACAAGAGGATTATCTCCTAGACACTCAGAAGCAACAAGAGTCCTTAGATGTGGAGGACAACTATATAGAATTATTGTGGTAGCCAAACCTTCTGTTGCAAGTACGTTGGTAAGTTTGTTTTGATCTCTAGCTATATATTGAATTTTCAATTCCCATGATAGCTTTAGAATAATATGTATCTGTGATTATAATAAACTGCATCCGTCCCCAGTCAGCTTTGATAATATATTAACAACATTCTTAGCGTAATATTCTAGAATAATCTTCTTATATCCTAACTCCCAAGTTAGTTTTAGTCCTTTATAAATAGTCCACTGTTCCACTTCAATCACACTGCATGTACCTAATTGAAATGTAAATCTAGTAACCCACCTTCCTAAATGATCCCGAATAACTCCACCACATCCTATCTTACCATGCGATGCGGTAAAAGCTCCATCAACATTTAACTTATACCATCCAAAAGGGGGAGGTTGCCAAACATTTAAATTTTGATAAAACTAAATCATTATCTGGATGAGTTTGTTGAATCTGCATAAATCCTTTCCATTCTTGCATAATGACCAGATAAAGGTCCAATGGTTTTAGAAAGTATTGATCAAATATAGCTTGATTTCGCCACTTCCATAAGTTCTAAATTGAAATCCCCCAAATTAGACCCGAATTACAATTACCAACTACCCCTAGCTCCCTTTTAAGGTTTAAAGCAAACCAATCTCTTAAAGAAACTGTAAAGAAAGCAGAATAAAACCTAGGGTGAATCAATTTACTCCAAAGTTAGCTAGCATAAGAGCAATCACGGAGGATATGCAAAATATCTTCTATATTCTCTTTGCAGTGTTGACAGAGTATACTAGTTGATGACCACTTATTTCTCCAAGCATTAGTTAGCAGATGATTATTAAATGCTATCCATATGAAGACTCTAATACGCTCAACACCCCTCCACTTCCAGATGTCTTTGTAAATAAAGCTAAAATTATTTTCAGATTGTTTCTCAATAAGATAATAGGCACTTTTAATAGTAAAAATGCCCTCATTTATAGCATCCGAAAACATTAAGTCATTATCTGCCTCCGCTATAGTTGGAAACATGCTTATTAACCTTTGAAAGGCATTACTTAGAATAAGATCAACAAGTTTTTGATAATTCCAAGTCCCAAAATCTACCCAATCTACAATTTTACTGGTTTCTTTCTCACTTGTAAGTGGTTTAAGACACATCTCCTTTAGCCTTTTATTAGGAAATAACCACTTATTAGTAAAGAAATTTACTAATTGCTCATTTTTTATATGACATCTTGTACCTAATTCAAGTATGTCTTGTTGTTGGAAGATGAACTTCCGTAGTGCAGAGTCCCCTTTTCTAGCATCTAGTAAATTGTCCTCATTTCTCGATATATATTTGTGCAAAAGCACATCTACCCACAAACCTTTATCTCCATTTACTAGTTTCCAAGCTATTTTAGCTCCACACGCACAGTTGAACGATCCTAACTTATTGAATCCTAGCCCACCATATAATTTAGGTCGAACAATTTGATCTCATCCAATAGGGTAAAATCTATGAGATATTTGACTCTTTCTCCATATAAAATTCC
Organism: Leucaena leucocephala; assembly: GCA_037074615.1. Classification (NCBI taxonomy): domain Eukaryota; kingdom Viridiplantae; phylum Streptophyta; class Magnoliopsida; order Fabales; family Fabaceae; genus Leucaena; species Leucaena leucocephala. The sequence continues at coordinate 6,889,153 of CM073549.1, forward strand.
TTTGTAACCTCTCCACTTACTAACAAACAGAGACCAAAACTTTAGCAACTTGCATAGGATATACTGGTATAGAACTCAAAATAGATTTGCCAAAGTGATCCTGCCAACCACTGACAGTGTACTCTCTTTCCACGTAGACAGCTTAGATTTAACCCGATAAATTATGTACTGAAAAGTATATATAGTATTCCTCCCTCTAATAATTAAAAAACCCAAATACTTCCCTATATCCACAGAAATAACCATTCCTGTAATTCCACTAACTCTTCTTCTAATGTTGTCATGAACCTTTGGCGAAAAGAAGATCGAAGATTTGCTCTTGTTATTCTTCTCTCCAAAGGCTAAACAAAATTTATCTAAGCAGTCCATCATACATCTGGCTTGTTTTTTAGTTGCCACTCCAAAAAGAAGGAGGTCATCTGCAAACATAATATGAGAAATGTACGGAGCACAACTACTAATGAAAATTGGTTTACAACCACCTGCATTCACTGAGTCAGTAATAAGATGGGATAATATGTTCATACACAGAACAAACAATAAAAGTGAGATAGGATCTCCTTGACGGAGTCCTCTTTTAGGATAAAATAATTCAATTTGAGATCTATTCCATAACAAGTTATAAGAAACAGATGTAACACAACCCATAATAAGATTTATAAATTTAGAATCCAAACCAACATCAATAAGAGCCTGTTGAAGAAAATATCATCTGATGCGATCGTAAGATTTCTCTAAATCAACCTTCAAAGCTATTAAACCAGTTTTGCCTCTACCTTTCTTCATTATATAAATGATTTCCTGGCCAATTATAATATTGTCCTATATGTTCCTGCTTTTATAAAGCTTGATTGAAAATGAGAGATAAGATCATCCATGACCTCCCTTAATCTGCTAATAATCACTTTAGTAATATATCTATAATGCAGAGTACACAGAGCAACCGATCTAAAATAACCCATTAGCTCATGATGATCCTTTTTCGGTATTAGTGAAATCAATGTCTTATTTGCATTAGCATCAAAGGTCCCTCTTTCAAATGCATTTTTCACAAACTTGCATAAAGAATTACCTACTTCTCTCCAATTAGCTTGATAAAATATTGGTGAAAAACCATAAATACTAGGCGCCTTATAAGGTTCCATAGAAAATAGAGCTTCATTTATTTCCTTATCAGTTGGCAACTAATAAATATTAACAAGTCGAGCTTTAAGCTCAGAAGGAAAATCAGTCTTAGTTTGTAATTCATAAGAATTATTTTCACAATCTCGATAAAGATTCTTAAAATATTTAATAGCCATCGATAATAAATCAGATTCGTTATCAATCCAGTTCCCATTAACATCCTTAAGAGATAAAACTTTATTTCTCCTTCTCCTCATTTTTGTTTTTAAATGATAATATATTGTATTCCTATCACCTTTAGTAATCCATTTAGTTTTGGCCTTTTGAAACCACTTAATCTCCTCTAATTTTAGAATATTATCTAATTTAGATTGTAAATCAATCTCAAGAGATTTTAAAAATCTAGAATAAGTATAAGCTGGAGAATTTGGATACCATTCAATTTTGCTAACAAAGTTTTTTTCTTTTTCTCAACAAATCAAAAAATATTTTTGTTCCAATCAATAAGAGAGACACTTAATTTTTTCAGGGATATGTTAAAATCTTCATAATCCATCCAAGCATCAGCAAGAAACTGTTTAAAATTTTCATGATTTAACCACATAGCCTCAAATCTAAAGGTTTTCTATTTTATAGTAAAAGAATAATTTTGAAATTGCAATATAATAGGATTATGATCAGAGAATTTGAGTACGCGACAATACCTTCAAAAAGCCGTCTGATAGTAGATCAATAAAAAGAGAATTAGCTAAGGCACAATCCAATCTTTCGTAAAGGCTAGAACAACTAGTAATCCGAGGCCCCTTCCATATAAATTTTGGTCCTTGAAAACCTATATCTAAAAGACCACACTCCCTTATTCTATCTTGGAACCAATTTATCCTTCTATGAGAGCAAGTAACACCCCCAATTCTGTTAGATGTATGCAGGATATCATTAAAATCACCATACACAACCCACGGCATAGTGATAGAAGTAGATAAATTTGCCAGATCATTCCATAATTCCCGTCGAATATTAGAATGCGGAATAGCGTATACCGTTGTTAACAGAAAAGGAGGATGACAAGCAATTTCACACTGGAAGTGAAAATATTGCCTATTTTCAATAAGTACAGATACTCTTATCCGATCACTTTTCCATGCAGCAACCAAGCCTCCCGAGCTTCTTGAACTAGGAATCGTTTTTATAGAATCAAAACCCCAATTTTGCAAAAATGCAAAACAAGATTCTATAGAACATTTCATTTCAGACAATACGATGAGGTTTGGTTTTGGGCCATCACTCACCGCTTTCAAATTTTTGAGAAACCCATTAGCACAAGCTCCTCTAATATTCCAATATAGTAAATTATCCACAAATTAATTAATTAATTTGGTAAAATCAGATTCCAACATAAGTCCAATTAAACTCCTTGCGAAAATTGGGTCTCCTCCACCATTGTGTCTTCATTATCCTCCATCATCTCATTAGTTTTTTTTTTGTTAGCCACCCGGTTCACCGAAGCTTTACCCTGATTACATCCGGATTCGACCCGCTTCACGTACCTGGCTATGGTGGGTGGGTATCCTAATGGGAGTTGGTTCGAGTGGTAAGTGACTCGATATCGCTTAAGTGAGGTCTCGAGTTCGAGTCTTGGCGTATGTAGAAAAGTTTTTTTTTGCCCACCCGGTTCACCGGAGCTTTACCCCGACTACATCCGGATCCGACCCGCGTCGCGCACCTGGCTATGGTGGGTGAGTCTCCCAACAGGAATTTTCTGCGTACACCAAGGCTCGAACTCGAGACCTCGCTTAAGCGATACCGAGCTGCTTATCACTCGGACTAACTCCCGTTAGTATGTAGAAAAGTTATTAAAGCTGGAATCATACCCATGGAATCAAGCCCAGGATCCCCGGGATCCATTTCCTCAAGTCCAATACCCTTTTCCGTTATGGGCTTTGTAAAATTATGTGCGGTCCATTTTGTCTTTACTTTCATCAAGCCCAACGTCATAAGTCCTGCACCTCTCAACACATATTCCGTCCATTAATTTCCCCTTTATTAACTAACGGGTGATTGATTAAAGTGATAAATATCTCAGTATTGCTTAAAAAAAATCTCTAATTCGACCCTTGATATATGTAAAAAATTCTTCCTTACAAAACTCACCCATGGTGGTAGGTCAAATCTAAATATAATGAAATTAAAATTATAGGGGAGTAAGCAATAAAATTTCAACTTCACTATTATCCTCTGCTGTCACACTCATACCCTCTCCCCTATTGACCACATTTCTCGTTCTTTTCTCTTTCCTTCCCATCCCTTCTTTCCTTCCCATCACATTACACTCTCCCACTTCATTAATTACCCAAGCCTCCTCCTGGCATACCTACTCCGTTCAACTCCTCCCATTGCACAATGACTTTGTTCGTCTTCCCTTTCCTTCTCCCATCTGTCACACATAGGGTACCGTTGCCCCCATGAACTAGCAGTGTCGGCTCCTGTTCCTGCAGTCCTTCACTCCGTACATGCTCACAATTTTCGGCGCCATTTGTCTGCTCCGTCACTTCCGCTAGAACTCCAAATCTGGACCCTCTATTTTTCGGCTGAGAAGCTTCTGTTCTATTGTCACTGGGTTTGCGCTGTCGGCGAGGTTTCTGTACCACTCGCCACTGCTCTATACTACCAGGGGACATATTAGCATTATACACACTTTGAACCTGATCATTTGTGTGAACATTTCTGGTGGTTTCATTGTTGTGTGTGTGTTTTTCAGTTGTCGGGCAAGCTTCTCTGCGATGACCATAAAAACCACACTGAACACACAAGGAGTGCAGACCTTCATATTTCAGGTAGTACTCTTCTCCATTCAATTTAAAACCTAACGTTAATTTCTTCTCCAGATCAACTAAAATACAACCGTACATAATGACTTCTCAGTTGACATGAAATGTTCATATTAACTTTGAGTGTTTCTTCAATTCTAGTGCCAATAATTGTCAGAGCCTCCTCATCATAGACTATGTCAAAGGAATGAAATTGAATGAGAAAAAAAAAAGAAAAAAAAACAAAGAAATAATGGGCACAATAATAATACTCTCTCTTATCTTAAATATTAGACTCTCAATCTATTTTATCTCTCTAAATTTTAATTTTTTTCTCAAAGTATCTCTATATAATTCTATATATTAAAAAAAATTCAAATGTACAAGATTAAAGAGAATATTTTAAAAAAATTAATATATAATTATTATAATTAATTAACTAAAATAATTTTTTAATTTATTTAAATTAATTAATTAAATTTTATCATAAAAAGAGGATGTATTATATCATATTTCTCAACCAACCTAGTTTTTATTTATTCATACAAGTATAACTAGTTTTGAGGTAACAATTAAGTTGTACAACAACATTGAAGAGGATCTGACACACTCAATGCAACACAGTTCCCTCCCTTTGGGAATCCGTTGTTAATGCATAGTTGATTGCACTGAGAAGGTGAAGCACCAGAACATGGCCCTTGGCATGCTAATGGTGGATCTGTGAATCCACTTGCTGGTCCTGCATCATCAATAATATTAATTATGCATTTTATTAATTAATATTGTTCCAAAACAATTGACCCTTGTTTAATTCTCTTTTTTTATTTTATGTTTTTAAAATTGTTTTTTTAAACAAGTTTTGAGAAGGAAAAATAAATTAAACTTAACTTAGAAAATTAAGAGAAGGCAAAAAATAAAATGGAGAGTGCAGTGATAATGGATAGGAATTAGGAGACTAAGAACGGATAGGAATTTAAAGATTAAGAGACAAAGTAGAGAAATGCAATGTAACAATTTAAAATAATCGTGCCATTTTTATATTTCTATTTTACTTACACCAAAAAAAAAATCTTATTCTCAAAAGAGGGTTGTGTATATAATATTCAACCCAAGGGCATAAGAGGATCCAGATCCAAAAATTGTATTTTGTGTAGATTTTTAGAATAACAAAGAAAAAAAATCCTTGCAAAAAAATTCTAAAACAATTTATTTCATTTGAAATATGAATGGAGATTTATATACACCTCAGGGTGCAAATGTTTCCCTTAGCTATTAATTTCACTCCGTATCTCTCTCAATTTCAAGAACAAAAAAAAATTGAGCCAAGTTTCTATAAAATAATCCATTAATATAACAATAAAATTAAATTAAAAATCCTTTAGTATTACATGGGAAGAAAAAAATAAGATAAAATTAATAAATGAAACAAGAATATGTATAACTACCTGATGCCAACAAAAAAAAGCATATAAGAACGGCCGCACTGATGAAGAGATAGGTTTGAGAAACTCTTGAAGCCCTTCTCTCACACAATTTCAGTTTGCCTCTAATAAAACTCAACGACAACTCATGGGCCTTTGTACTTATTTGTTTTGGATAAAATTTTAAAAAAAATTATAAAAAAATAAATTTTTAGACCATTTATAAAAAAAAAATTTAGACAAGAGTTTATAAAAAAAATAATTATAGATAAATGAGTGTTTGGATAGTTATTACTCAAAGAGATTTTGTAATTAGAAAATTATTAAAAAAGGTATGTACGAGAGATGAGAGAGGGTAAAAAAGATAGAGAAGAGATGAGAGAGAGGTGGAAAAGATAGAGGAGAGATGAGAGATAGTGGAAAAATAGAGGAGAGAGGAGAGATAGTGTAAAAAAAATAAGGGTAAAATAGTAATTGAGTAGTTCATAAGTTATTTTACTGTTCCAAAAGCTACTCTGACCAGCTTATCTGAAACAATGGTTTGGTTTAAACTAAGGTTTAGACAAATATGACTGTTTGTTTTAAAATTTCTCTAAATCGAGATTTGGGCCAAAAATTATTTTAAAACTTAAGTTTGGGGGTTTCTCAAATAGGCTTTATATATATATATATATATATATATATATATATATATATATATGAAGTTATGATTACGTGTACTCGAGAGCATGCAACTTTATGTTCCCGAGATATCGTTAATTCTATCTGATTTAGGATTAAATGCAGTTAATATTACAGATTATAAAAAAAAAATCATATACACAAATTTATCATATTTATTACACGATATCTGAAATATATGATAATTATCAAAAAACTAGAAAAGAAAAAGAAAAAGAAAGAATGTATAGTGCAACTCAAAAGAAAATGAATATAAATGAATTAAAAAAACATAGGAATATAAATCAACGGATTAAACATGCATAATCATCAAACCTAAACCTAACAACTTGGTGTTGGACCTCGTTTCCATGCCTATGCTGCTTATCCTTGACATGAAATTGCCCCGTCTATAATAGATTTGGATAAATCAAGAGTTAACGTTTAATTTTTTAATAATAATTATTATTATTATAAAAAAATTTGGAAATAATTAATGTAAAAAGTGATTAATAATTTTTTTATATTTGTTATACTGGTTTAATAACAAGTGTGTAGAATAATATTTTTTTTACACCGATTTAATAATTGGTATAGAAAGTTTAAAATTTCTTACATCAACAATATCTACAAAGTCCTTTAATCAGTGTAAAAAGGTATTTTTACCCGTGCAGAAAGATTTTTTTTTTTTTACTAGTGCTTAGACCTTAGAAACAATTTTTTTATTTTTATTTACTTTTTATATGTCAAATAAATTGTGGTTGCATCCATGTATATATGCAACTTTATTTAGAATGACTTAGCGTATCTAAAATATTGTATGTATCTAATTAAATGGTTAATTAACTCAACCACTATCGTTCTTGTGCATGCAGAATTTTAATTTTTATACACTCAAAATATTAACATTCTACTAATTTTTATATACAAAATATTAATACTCTAATTTTTTTCGTAAATTTTCCCATCAACTAAAGGTCAAAGTAAAAGGGAGAGGCATGGGGTACCTTTTTTAAATACTTGATGGTTAAAGATACCTTTCTTTTTTGTTCTTTTATAAATTTTAATTTAAGTGGGTATAGTATTAATCTCCCAATAAAGTTAGTTAGAGTACGATCCTAAGGATCAGATAGCGCTTACAGAATACTTACGAGATCACCTACTAAAAGAGCTCTCACAACGACAGCAGAAATTAAATTTGTATCCTTATATAATATAAACTCATTTTTTATTATTTATGATAACTCTTATTGCTATTAAAGATACTTTTCTAATAAAATAGTTTAAGAGTAAAGGTACCTTTTAAATTTTTTTTATACATATTATTCATCAAAATAATATTCCGATATGATACTATGATAATTTATTGTTAATAATAATGTTTGATTTTTCTTATACCATATTCTTTTTCAGTTTTTGTTTCACTGTGTTCTTGATCCCTTTACGTACGTACATATAATATTTGGAATTTATCAGATTTTGGTTGGCATAAATTGCACACCACCCGTTTTCGTTTTGTCCATTCATTTACTTTTTTCTTTTTTGAAACATTATTTATGCATATCGTATCGTATGATATTTCCCATAAGCGGAAATCACAATTTTAACATAAACTAATTATTTAAGAAAACTTTAAAAAATATACTCCTTAATATATTATCTAATTAAGGAGTTAATATTAATTCTAAATATAAGATATATTTTTTATATTTTTTTTAAATTACCACTAATGATATTTCCTTAATAATAATTACGTAAGAGATATAGTTAAAAAAATTGAAAAAAACTCATCATATTAATTAATTTATTATTTTTTAATATAATTAAATTAATTAAATATGTTATATATATTTTAAGGATCGGAAGAATATGTTACATATATTGAGGATTGGACGAGCATTAATTTATTGTTTCTATCCTTTTTTAGTCATTCTCTATGTAAATACTTCTTATACCCCATTCCCCATATCCTACCGTAACAATTCTAGCTTATAATTTTCTTCATTTTATATTAATTGTTCTGTTTACTGAAAAAGCCTAATTATTCAAACCACAGAAATTAAATTATTCAAACCTTTTTGTGAATTTCTCTAAACTTGTATAAAATTTTGTCTATTCTCAATATTTGCACAGACCTCCTTTAAAATGAAAAAAAAATGAATTACTCAAATTATTATCAAATAAATATACACATGCACACTTTTTCCTATTAATAGAGAATATATTATATAGATATATCTCTTCCGAATTTTTATTTAAATTTAATACACACACACACACACATATATATACCCTTTATTTTATGGGAGATTTGCGCATATTGTTTTTGACAAAAGAGTTGTGCATATTTCAAAAATAGAATGGGCGTTTACGTAAGAGTGGTAATTTGAATTTCATTATATGGCAAAGTAGTAATCACTTTTTTTTATTTAGTCAAGATATAATTCATTTTGAGATTTAAAGTGTAAAAAGTTTTCATATCTCATAACATGTGCGTTCTCCGACATTCAAACTTATATTCTTTTCATTAAAGGAGTGAAGTCGTTTATTATCTCAACTAACAACTTATTAATAAGTAGTCATAAATTGAATGAGAAAAAAAAGATAGAGAAAGAAATGATTGGCAAAATCATAATAAGACTTCTCTCTATGAAGAAGTTTTTATTTATTCATATAACAAATAGCTAAGTTTTGAGGTCACAATTATTTTAATTATTTGTGCAACAGCATTGAGGAGATTGTGACTGACTTGGAGAAACACAATTCCCTCCCTTTGGGAATCCCTTGTTGATGCAAATTTGATTGCATTGAGAAGGTGAAGTACCAGAACATGGCCCCTGGCATGCAAATATTGGATCAGTGAATCCACTTGCTGGTCCTGCGTCATCAATAATACATGTTATTAGCATTGTTTCAAAACCTTAATTTGGTCTCTTTTTTGGCCAATTTTTTTTTTAAATTTAGTCTCTTTGGTATCACCAAGTTCAATAAAAAAAGATATGAATACTTATTGGATACAAAATCTCATATATTGTGGATTAAGATCTAATTTTGTCTAAAAAAAGCTTTTAAGACTTTCAAGGTGATATCTATATAAAAAAAAAAATTTAGATAGATCTATCTCCTATGTGAAAATTTTCGGGGGGAGGGGAAAAAAATTAGATCTTAACCCTATCTTTTTTGTAAATTACTTTGAGTACTTTCAAAGGAATCAAAGAGACGTTTAAAACTTATCAACTCTATGTGAAAAATAAACAAAGTTTCCAACTTTACTCAAATGCTTTGAGAAACCCAATAACCAAATTTGGAAAACATCAATCAACATTGAATACGGGCAATATGTAATAAATGTCACATATGGTAACTTATAAAAAGGATAAAAAAAAGTCTCTTTCAGAATTTTTATAAATGGGAGAGAGTAGATTTTTTTAGTTTTATACTAAAAATATATAGATTTTTTTTACTTTAAGAACTTATAGAATGTTTTAAAAAAAAAACAAATAAGATATAGAAACCTCCCTCAAATTTTATCAAATTATACAAATATCTTTACTTTATCGGATTCTACACAATCTTAAAAACAAATAATAAATAAATTACATATATAAGCCTTGAGTATTTTAAAAACTACACATAGATGGAATTAAATCCTATATTCAATGCTTCAATTTCTAAAGTTCTCAAATTCAATATAAAAGTTAAAATAATCGTGCTATTTTAATAATTTTATTTTACTTATTATAAGAAGAAAAAAACAAAATTATCTTATTCAAAGGTGAGGATGGGATGCAGGGAAGAAAAGGAAAGAAAGGATGAAAAGAGGATCCAAATTCAAAATTTGTATTTTGTGTAGCTTATAAAAATAACAAAGAAAAAATTTGTACAAAACTTTTTAAAAAATTATACTCTATTTCATTTGAAATAGGGACGTACACGAAAACGATCATATTTTTGAATCCGATGAAGTATTTAATTTATACACACAATACAGAAGACGTTTACGTTAGACAACAAATATTTCTCCATCGATCAGATTCGAATTATTTTGCGTAGATTATGAAAAATCCTTTAGTATTACATTTGAAGCAGAAATACGCTAAAATTAATAAATGAAAAAAGAATAATATAATTACCTGATGCCAAAACAAGAAGAAAGCATATAAGAACTGCAGCACTGAAGAGATAGGTTTGAGAAACTCTTGAAGCCATTCTCTCTGACAATTTCAATTTTCCTCTCTCTCTCTAATTTGATTCTTTGGTTTATGAAGAGATAGGCCTTTTTATATGAAGTTATGATCACGTATATAAATTGAATTAATTAATGCTATAGATTTTAAAAAATTATAATAATGGATTGGATTGGATTGGATTGGATTAATACAATTAATGATATAGATTATCAATCATCAATCATATATATTACAATTTTATTATAATTATTACGTTATATCTGTTTGGTGAAAAAATTACTTAATATCTAAAATATGATACTGATCCAAAAACTTAGAAAGAGAAAAAAAGAGAGAGAAGGAAATAATGTAAAATGCCATGAATGACAAAAAAAAAAAACAATTGTCGTACGCAAAGAATGTAGTGGGTATTTGCAAATCAAAAGATGGTAGAATATTAAAATTTTGAAAATCAAAATATGGTAGAATATGTTCATATTAGATTTCGATAAATCCAGGGTTAAATTTTAAATTTTGAAAATGATTTTTTTCAAAAAATAAAAAACTTGCAATTAGCTGCCTAATTAGCTAATTCTATCAATATCATGAATTAAAAAGATTATCTATTATAAATATTATTTAAATATATTCTAAAATGATAGCATTTAAAAATAATATTTTTCAATGTTATTTAAATAACCTTAAAAATTATATTAGTTAAAAGTAAAAGAAGAAAATTATGCAATTTTTGTTAATGTAACATAAAGATATTTTTTATTTTTGTAAAAGTATTCAGTCTTCCCCTCTATTATGTAATCCTAGCAAAATTTCTAAAACAAATAAATAATAAATTATCAAAGAGAAAATCAATTTGCCCATCCATAGTTTCATCAAATCTGTAATTAGAGCTACTTAGAGTTATTTTTCTTTTTATCGAGGCCTTCAAGTTATCTTTAAGAGTTAAAGGTATTCTTATATTTTTAATGGATAGAGTATAAAATATTTTCACTCCTTTTAATAAGTATATTTTTTAATATTTAAATTTCTAATGATTAATTATAATAAAATCACAATTATTCATATAAAAATTTATTAATCCTAATTTATATTATAATACATTTTCTCGAATGAGACTAATAGGAATATAATGTTATAATTACAAACATTTTTAGGCTACTTTACTTATTTTATTTTAAATATCTGTATGGAAATTTCTTAAGAAAATCAAGTATAATTCGTTATGAAAAAAAACCCAAAAAAGAACATCTTAATGACACAAGTCTCAATCTGTCTTTTCAAAATTTGGGAGGACAAGACGAAATTACCCATGGAAGCATAAATAATTGCTTTGGTCATTTACTACTCCTGCAATAGGATTTATGACTTGAACAATAATTTTGACCATTTGAGTTAAGACATTTACTACTCTCTGTAACAATTTAGTTGCAAGTAATTATTTTGGTCATTTATTACTCCTGCAATGGGATTTACGACTTGAACAATAATTTTGACCACCTTCATTAAGACATTTATTACTCTCTATAACAATTTAGTTGTAAGTAATTACTTTAGTCATTTACTACTCCTGTAATAGGATTTATGACTTGAGCCATGATTTTGACCATATTCACTAAGATATTTACTATTCTCTGTAATAACTTAGTTGCAAATAATTATTTTGGTAATTTACTACCCTGCAATGAAATTTATGATTTGAGCAATAATTTTAACTATTTTCGCTAAGACATTTCTACTCTCTATAACAACTCAGTTGCAAGTAATTACTTGGATTAATTACTACTCGTGTAATGGAATTTATAGCTTTTGTAATAATTTTCACCATCTTAACTCTGTAATAATTTTCACCACCTTAGTTAAGACATTTACTATTCCCTTTAATAACTTAGTTACAAGTAATTACTTGGATCATTTACTACTCCTATAATAGGATTATTGATAACTTTTTTAGTTATTTTTATCACCAGACTATAGTAGCAATGAAACCCTCTTCCTCACTGTTCATACTCTTCCTCACTATTCATCTTCGTCCAGCGACCTCACCTATACCTACACGGATACCAGCCCCTCACTGATTTTCCTCTTCTCGCCACCATCTTACTAGATCTCGCCTTTTTTCAGTCATCTTCTTCGGTGACCTCAGTGCTTTGCTTCCCTCATTCTCTCTTTTCGCACAACCACTCTTTCTCTGTTTTGAAGACGATATAGACGGATCTACAATAGCGACAACGGAAACTCCGGCGTGTACGTTGATAACATTCCAATTTTTATTCTTATATTTAAACATAATTAAAATATTATTTATCAATAACTGAAAGCTTATAATAGATTAAACACATTGTTTTAAATTTAAAAATATATGAAATTAAGAAAATTAAATTATTAATTGTTGGGAATTTTATTATAAATGCTAAAGAAATTATATGAGTTTAAGGATGAATAAATAATCAATGATCATTTTAAATAATTGATGATATAAGATATAGGTAGATATAAGGAATATATCTATAAAAATATACATATATCTTTGATTAAATATACATATGATAATAATAATATTAAAAAATAATAAGATCAGATTAGATAAGATTATAATTTTAAACCTTACAAATTATATATAATCACCCTAAGCTTAGTCCTTAACTCCCGTGCTCATCTAGTTTCTCTTTTCACTCCCTTCATATCATCATTGGGGTTCTAGAGTAACTTCTATGAAAGCACTATATTATTTGTGATTGATGTTGTTGTATACAGGACCACTTGACTTATAGTAATTATTCCTTACTTTAGCGCGATGTAACTACTTTATACTCTTTGTGTGGGCTAATGTGATGTTTGAGTGATTTGATATATATAAATATATTGATATTGATATGATTATATTGAGAAAATTTGATTGATGAATTTATTGAAAATAGTCTTGAGAACTTAAAATTTAATTTGAAAAGTTTGAATTGAAATTTGAAACTTGTTATATCCTGAGATTGAAATTTGAAGAAAATTATTATCTTGAGAAAAATCATATTGCGGTATTTATTAGTATTATTGGTTATCAAGCTATTGATATTTCTACCACGTGGAGTTGATGATTGGTGATGATGGAGTTATCTTTCTACCACTTTGTATAGCCTTCATTAGAGTTTGATTGTTGACTTTTGTTTCACTAGTTTACCAAAAGACTTATCCCACCAGTTTATCGAGGGACTGTGACGCCCCCACCTATTTATCGAGGGAAAATTAGTCCATGATCTAGTCTTGTGCTTTGTGAATTTTGGCCGATTCATAACACTTGACTGGTTAGCTCTTTAAATGGCTAGTCATATGCTAGTTATTACTAGCCCATAAGTTAGGCCGGTCGGTATAAGGCGATTCGGTTAGTTTGATGAGAGAAAATATGGTAATTTATCCATTTGATTATAGTGTGATAATATGTTATTTTATATTTATTGTACTTTATTAACTGTCCCACTTGACACCTCATGAGCACATGTTAGTATGCAAGATGAGTATGATTATTGGTTACTGAGACGTTTGTCTCACCGTGGTTATTAATATTTTTCAGGTGATAGCCTCGAATTAGGACCTCAGGGAAGACTTAGGAGGCTTGATTATAGTTATATCAATTGTATAGCCTCCTTTAAATTTATGTGTAGAATACTTGTATATTGCAAACAGTAGGACTCATTTTGTGTACTTTGATATGATGTAATATTTTATTTAGATTTGATTCTAGGAATGCATCTTGGGAATAGTATTTTAAATATACATGATAGACTCTTCTAAGTTATTCATTATTTCTTTAATTTTATTAAAATTGCATAGACTCTCACATTATTATTGAAATATATACATTTTAATCTAATTTTTAATATCATTAAGAATATTTCATAAAAGGTTCTATTATTATTATTTTATTAATTAATATACATATTTATAGAAAAGTTTAATATTCGTAACATAAAATCAAGTATAGTCTAGTATCTTTCTAGTTATAATATAAAAGTTGTAAAAGATTGATTAATTTATATATTCTAAAAAATTTAACTCATCTTATTCTTTTTTCTATTTTGATTATTTGTCAATTAGGCAAAATCTTTTTATAACTATGGTATGATTTTTTTAGATTTTAGTACAACTCTTTTCTATCATGGTTGATGTTGAAAATTGTGCCTTATGGGCCAATCATTGTCTTATAAATATTATTATTTTATGAATTTATTAATTATGTTATCACAATATTTGCATGTTTACTGTGATGACTATCCTTGGATAACTCATGATCTTATCCTAAATGTCCCTGGTAGGTCATCTATACGGGAGCAGAGATGAAATAAGACCAGTATGATTTTGAAGATATATAGAGATATAAATCAAAGTCATAGGCATATGTAAGAGTACAGGGTGTTGGACCGACCCGCTATAAGAGAGCTACATGGGTTAAGTCATAAGCTTCTCTCATATACAAGTCATGTCACTATGCCCTTTGACCTGAGATCATCATGGATTCCTACATGACAAACGCTTAGCTTTGACCTAGTCAAAAGTCACTTTTGACCGAGTGATCATAAAGGCTATGTTCGAGTTTAGTGGTTTTTCATGCGGAGGAATGTGAATGGTCAAGATGGAATTTGTCCCTCACATTCGTAGAGAGATATTACTAGGCCCCTCGATGAGTGAGTCTGAGAAATGTATGGCCATACTGTAATGGAAGGGTAGTTCCATTTCTATAGTCAGACTACTCAGGGATCGAGAAAGTAACAGTCAGAGACAGGAGGATGACATTCTCTATGCCTCATCCATGACCGAAATATCGTGTGACAAAAGGGACGTGATATAATTGTATGAAAGGTTACATCGTTTATCGATCCTCATATAATTTGGGTAGTCGTAATGTCTTGCTAGAGGCCACTTACGATTTGTGGGTTATTATAGTAACTAGCACACTGCCAACTTCATATGGGCCTACAGGGTCGCACACAAAATAGCCCAACTCGAGCTGTGATGTCCAAGTTCATTGAATCTAAGACATGTCTTGATTCAATGAATAATTTAGGGTGAATTTATATATTTTATATATATATATAAATTTGTATTTATATATTATATATAATATAAGAGATATTTGCAAGATTTAATTTATAAGGATAAATTAAATTTCTATCACTTTTGAATTTGAATTTAAATGGATATGATCTATTTGAATTTGAAATTTAAATTGATAAGATATCTCAAATTTGATTTATGAGAATAAATCAAATATAATTCCGTCTTATCTTTATTTTAAATTAAATAAATAGGTGAATTAAATCTGTGGGACGGATTTAATAAAAACCATATTTATTTAATTAGTTTCTTATCAAATTATGCAATATATGATATTGTATTAATTTCAGAATTAATATAAGATTAATTCTGAAACTCGGCACAATAAGAAGCCCGATAGCATCCTATATATTTGACATTAGGGGCTAGGATTCTACACACGAGAAAAAGGGGCAAGGAGAGTGCAAAAGGTTTGCAGATAAGAAATTGCCAAAAATAGAGACGGTGAGGACAGAATCTCCAGAAAGCCCTAGAGGGACAAGAAGCGTTAGCACATCGTTCGTGGTTGGAACGCTGTTCGTGTGGATACCGGTAGAGGAAGTCGATCTGAGTTGTCGACTTCTTGCGATCGACAGAAGAGCACCAGGTACGACGAAGTAGCGACCAGTTGACACATAGATCGCGACTAAATTGGCATCTGAATGTCAGAAATCCGAAAAGAGACGACAGGTCGCGACTAGAAGCATAGGAAGTCGTGACTGCAAACTCCAGAGACGATAGGTCGCGACTGCAAAGTCCAGAGGCGACAGGTCGCGACTAGAAGCTTATTAGGTCGCGACTGTAAACTCCAGAGGCGACAGGTCGTGACTAGAAGTTGAGGAGGTCGCAACTAAAAATTCTAGAGGCGAAGAGTCGCGACTAGTGGATACTGAGGTCGCGACCATAGCTTGAATACCGAAGGTAACATTTCTTTCTCCTTGACTTAAACACATTCGGTAGATCTTGGCTGGGAATAAAAAAAAATTTTAAAATTAATTTCCGCTGTATGTCTTCTAATTCCCTTCAGTTAATTCTTTCAAAAATAAAGAAATTCATTTATAACTATATTTATATTGCTATTAATTTATATTGTGAATAAAATGAGCCTAAGTAATTAATAGTAGTTATATTTTATGATAATTTTATGCCCGACAAAGGTAGATAGAGAAAAGTGAGAGAGAATGTCAACGGTGGATAGAGAAAAGAATAAGGAATTGAGAGAAAGATAAAATGAAGAAAGGTAATTTTGTTGTTTTACCCAAAATTTAAAAGGATAGATTGAGACTTATGCCCAATCTATACTTTTACATATTCAGATACTTTTTTTTTATTCAGATGGTTTTTTATGATCTTATACCCATATATGTAATAGAAAATTTTTGAAAATTTTTACTATTTATAAGTTACTATTTTACACAGCTAGAAATGTTCCCCTAATAATAATATGCCACCAAATATGGTTTACCCATGCTTACCATTGGGTTTAATGAGAAAACATATATTCCCTTATGTTATTATTATAAAACGCCTTTTAGACAGATTAAATAATTTTTATTATAAGTCATCAATTAAAATATTAATTATATTTTTTAAGATTGTCTCTGTTTAAAATCTCATTAATCTCACATTTCATGACTTGTTATATATAATTCATGCTATTTGTTGGCATGCAACAAACATTCATACAAATTTATGAGTAAACTTAAAATTTTATTTTATGTTCAAACTAAGTTAATTAATGACTTAACTACATCTCCTTAATTTTTACGAGGTGTTTAGAAATTTCTTTTCCTACTCTAGCCATCACAATTCACTTATGAGCTATTCCTTCCAATTAGTAATTTTTCTTTTATAAAAAGACAATTTTATTCAAACATAAGAGAAAAAGGGGAAAAAGACCAAAAGACACCATCTGCATTTCAAAATGCAAAATAAATATCTGAATATGTAAAAAGAGAAATTGTGCATAAGTCTCAATCTGTATTTTTAAAATTTAAAAAGAAAAGATAAAATTGTCCTTTTTTCTTTTCTCTTTCTCTACTTTTCCTCTTGCTTTTCTCCATCCACCGTCTTCCTCATCTTCAAAATAGAGATAGTGATTATGTGAAGAGAGAGAAGGAGAGAAGTAGAACACTGAGGTTGGCGAAGAAGATGATCATAAAAAGGCGAGTGCGATTAAGATGGTGGCAAGAGGAAGGAAAATGGTGAAGGGTTGATATCCGTGAGTGTATGGGTGAGGTCACTGGATGAAGATGAAGAGGATGATGATGAAGATGAACAGTGAGGATAAGAGTTTGATGGCTGCTATAGTCTAATAGTAAAAATTATTAAAAATATTATTAAAGAGATTAGTAAATATCTTAATGAAGGTGGTAAAAATTATTACAAAAATTATAAATCTCATTATAAGAGTAGTAATTGACCTAAGTAATTACTTGTAACTGAGTTGTTATAGAGAGTAGTAAATATCTTAGCGAAGGTTGTCAAAATAATTATTTAAGTCGTAAATTTCATTGTAGAAATAGTAAATAACCAAAACAATTACTTGTAACTAAATTGTTACAAAGAGTAGTAAATATTTTAGTGGAGGTGGTCAAAATCATTGTTTAAGTCGTAAATTCTATTGCAGAAGTAGTAAATGACTAAAACAATTACTTGCAACTACATTGTTACAGAAAGTAGTAAATATCTTAGCGAAAGTTGTCAAAATCATTACTCAAATCGTAAATTCTATTACAAAAGTAGTAAATGACTAAAATAATTACTTATAACTAAATAGTTATAGATAGTAATAAATGTCTTAGTGAAAGTAGTCAAAATTATTGCTCAAGTTATAAACCCTATTATAAGAGTAGTAAATGACTAAAGGAATTAATTGTGCTTTCAGGAGCAATTTTGTCTTTTCTTCTCAAAATTTAAAAGGATAGATTAAGACTTATATCTAATCTAGGGGTGGGAAAGCGGGCCAATCCGTCGGATACGGGTTGGCCCGCCGCGGGTTGGGTTAGAGGTGGGTTGGTATTATATCAACCCGCGCCCGCCATGGCGGGTTGGCGGGCTATTTTTTTTTTTTTTAATTTTTTACATACATATGCCAACTTTTATTTAAAAAAAAATTCATATGTGTCAATATTAATTATATTAGAATCATGTCTAAAGTTATCAAAATATTTATTTAGTCAACTTTGTCAGAATCCATAGATAAATATATCACAAATAAAATAATAATAAAACAAAATGAATTTATATATATAAAAAAATGACTCAATAAGATAAAGTTAATCTAAATTAAGTGTAATGTCTCTTGTTTTTGTAAATCTATCATTTGTTTGGCTGAATTAAGTGCAATGTGGATAATAAAAAATAAAGCAAAAAAAAATGAGCTAACCCGCCAACCTGGGCAGGTTAGCCCGTCGTGGGTGCGGGTTTGGCGGGTGCGGGTCAAAAAGACCCTCACTAAAATGGGTTACAATTTTTGCAACCAAACCCTCTATTTTTTAGTGGGTTGGGCCTGCAAATTATCAGTCTAATCTATCTTTTTATTATTTCATATTCTCTTTTTTGTATTTTAAAATTCAAACGATCTTTTCTGATTTTTTTCCCATTTATTATTGAAAAAAAGAGAGAGAATATTTTCAATTTTAATCTGCAGGTCTCCCCTAATTCCAAATTTCTCCATTTCACCTGCGAGCCTCAGTCTCAAGCTTCTTCGTCTTCACCTTTCATTCTCCTGCTTGTTCCTTCCGCGTGGTTCGTCCTTAATCAGAGCTTCGTCCTCCCGTATTGGGCAGATTGATTAGGGGGGGGGGGGGGAGAGAAGTCACTTCGGTTTCTTTGTCTCCAGAGAATTCCTCAGCTCTCTACCGGAGCTTCTTTCTCTTTGTTTGTCTCACCTTCTCCCTTGCGAAGGTAAAACACTCCGCCTTCAATATCCCTATTTCGTTACCCAGTACTCTCGTATGTCCGCTGTCTCTTTCATCTGAAGCAGTGTGAACCTAAACGTGCAAAGATAGTAACTTAGCGTGAGATGAAAGAAATATGAATTCATTTCTTCGCCAATCCATGTTAGAATCTGCGTTTTCCTATAAGCTTTTAGCCGGTGTGTTCTTGAATTCACGGCTTTTAGATCGAATTTATCTTTCCTACGTTACATTCACCATGGATTAATTAACAGTGAGCTCTTTTCACTGCCATTTGGAGATGCCCAATTTCTAGGATTTATTGCAATATTAGGAAAAATGAATTAACTGGAAAACTAATTTCAATTCGGGAAAACAAATACTTGGCTATATGAGGAAATTTTGGGAATTATTTTTTTCATCTGATTGTTACCAAACCAATTCTCTTGTTGTTGTGATTGTGGTGGAGTGTGAATTTAATTGGCTTTGTGTTCTTACTTAATGTGAAGGTTGATAATCATCAGAAATTTTTTACTTAATGATTTTAGTATGTTTTGTTCTTTTGAATATTTCTGAGCCCAAGTTGCACCGCAATTGATGAGGTTTTAGTCTTTATTTGATAATTTGATAATTCATAAGTGTTGGGCTACATATATTTCCACCCTTGATGCAGTAATTTGGAATTCAGCCCAAAAGCTCAACTTTTATTAGTATTGATGATTACATTATTTAAATATCCCTAGAGTTGGTTATTTGTGGTTTTGAAATTTTAAATTCTAAAGCAGAAAGTTACTGAGGTTTTGGTCTCTCACGATCAGTGTTAAGTAATACTAGTGTATGAAAATCTTTATCGCCCAGACAGTGAGATGGAGTATCTTTCATATCTTTTACTTCATTAATCTTTGCCTCATAAGTTTTTTGTCTACTACTAACAACAACAACAAGCCTTATCCCATTAAATAGGGTCGGCTACATGGATCATACGACGCCATTGTGCTCTATCAAAAACTAAATCCTTGGATAGGTTATTAACCAGAAGATCCCGTTCAATGACCTCGTTGAGCGTTCTCTTTGGCCTTCCTCTACACCTTTTAACCGGACTCCATATTGTGCTCTACCATTGTTTGTCTACTATTGTGGAAAAATAAATTGAGTCCAGATTTTGTTGCTTGATTTTACTGTCTGGTTACTAACAAGATGTATTATTCAATAACATTTAAGTTCTCTATCATTATATTTAATTCACTACAAATAGAGTAAGATTGAAAGTAGAATTAAGCATTGGTATTAATAAGAATGAAAGAGGTCAAACACTTTAATCGGACTTGGATCTTGAATTAGTTACTTTGTTCCCTTGTCGAATGACTATTAAAGGCCTTATGTTTTTTATCAAACAATGTACACTTTTGTGTTGATGATGTAGTGAGCAAGAATGAAATTGACGCAAATAATGAACAATAAAATTATGTTTAATACAACTAAGGTTGATGATAGTTCTTTATCCCTTTGTCATGTTGCCATGCATGGCTTGAATGATTTTGAACTATGGGGTACATGGCTCATAAGATTCTATATAGATAGTTGGGTCGCTGTATTAAGTGGGAAAGTTCTGTATTTTTGGATAGGCTTTGTTAACATTTGGTGGAAGCTTCCAATATTTTTTATACGGGAATTTTCTTTGTTATGGTTTAATTACCTTTGGTTCTGTAGGCTTACAGATATATGAACTCCTTTGTATGTTGTGTTCATCTACCTCCAGGTTTCGGGGTGTGATAACATGGCTCTTAAACTTCTGCTGAAAAGAAATAGATCTGCTGTGGTTGAGATTGCTCAGCAAACAAAACTCTTGAAATTCATTGACAGAGCTTCCAATCCTAAATCAGGTAATCCCTGATCCATTTCAAGTCTTGGAAAAATAGTTAGAGTTTGAAACACACTGAATGTCAGATAAAAGTAAGAGTCTTGAGGAGGTTGATTGGTCAAGTTCAGACATCAAATTCACAGTTATGCTAGACTTTTTGTATTTATAGGACTAAGGATTTAATTTTCAATGACAAGGAGGACAAACAGTTCCATTATAGCATAAATTTTTAGGGAAGAAAAATCTTTATAGCCTTTGTGTATACATATTTATAGGCAGCCAGATTATGGATCTGAATTTTCTGTGATCAGTTGATAAATTAATTATCATGTAATGATAAATATGTAGATTTCTACCAATGATTTGAAAGCAGATACTGGTGATCCTAATACTGAGACTGATGGCAGCTTCATCTATTGTCAGTGGAGAGGACAAGTATCTGCAAGTAATTATTCTTCTCGAATTAAGGTAAGCTCCTTTGCCCCTGGGTCTCTTTCATTTATCACATCCATGATTATGATTCCTGTAAATCAATCTCTTTCTGAACCTGATTTTTTTACCTTTTACATTCCATTGTCAGTGTCAAACTTGTGCCTTTTGGATTCAACAGTTTCAGATATGGAGAAGAGTATATATACAATTTTGACTATAGACCGTTGGGAGTCACTGAATTTTATGAAATACAGATTGGCTGCCCTCAGACCTGTTCATGGAAGGTTAGCTCTGAAATTTCTTAAATGGGTCATCAAGCAACCTGATTTGGAACTCAGTCATGTTACCCACATAATGTGCACTACAACACACATACTAGTTAGAGCTCGAATGTACAACTTTGCTAAGTCAGCCTTAAAACATCTTCTACAAATGCCGATTGGTTTGAACTCTGTATTTTATGCCCTGATGGAGACATACCCCTTTTGCAATTCAAGCCCAGCTGTTTTTGACCTCCTAATTAGAGAATGTTTACGAGAAGGGATGGTTGGAGATGCTGTGCATACTTTCAAATTGATGGGTCTACGTGGATTAAAGCCATCTATATCCACTTGCAACATGGTGCTATGGTCATTGGTAAAAGACCAGAAAGTTGAATTTTTTTGGTCCTTTTTCAAAGAAATGCTGGCCAATAAGTTTCATCCCAATGTTGCTACACTGAACATATTGTTAAATGTTTTATGTGAAGAAGGGAAGCTTAAGAGTGCTGGTAATCTGTTAAGGAAAATGGAAGACAGTGGTTATTTTCCAACTGTAGTCACATATAATACTTTGCTGAATTGGTACTGCAAGAAAGGAAGGTATAAAGCAGCATCTGAACTGATTGACCGTATGACCTCAAAGGGCATCATAGCAGATGTTTGTACGTATAATGTTTTCATTGATAGTTTGTGTAGGGATGGAAGGAGTGCAAAAGGTTATCTATTATTGAAAAGGATGAGAACGAATGGTGTATATCCTAATGATATTACTTATAATACACTCATTCATGGCTTTGTTAAGGAGGGAAAGACTCAAGTTGCTACTCGTGTTTTTGATGAGATGTCATTACTTAATTTATCACCAAACTCTATCACTTACAGTATTTTGATTGATGGGCATTGTAGTGAGGGCAAAATTGGTGAAGCATTGAGACTTTTGAATCTGATGGAATCACATGGTCTACAACCTAATGAAATGACTTATGGGGCACTTTTGAAAGGGCTATCCAGGCATGCTGAATTTGACTTAGTTTCCAGCATTCTTGAGAGAATGAGGTTGAATGGGTTGAGACCTAGTTGTATAAGTTATACAACAATTATTGATGGTATGTGTAAGAATGGCTTACTAAATGAAGCTGTGCTGGTGCTAAATAATATGTTAAAAGATTCTATAGGCCCTGATGTTGTTACATTTTCAGTGCTTATAAATGGATTTTTCAAGGTGGGGAAGATAAATAATGCAAAGGAGATAATGTGTAAAATGTATAAGGCAGGACTTGTGCCAAACCACATTTTGTACTCTACATTAATATACAACTATTGCAAAATGGGGAACACAAAAGAGGCTTTAAATGCTTATGCAGTGATGAATCGTAAAGGTCATGTTGCAGATCACTTTACATGTAATGCGTTGGTTGCCACTCTCTGTAGAAGTGGAAAAGTTCAGGAGGCAGAATATTTCATGCATCACATGAGCAGGATGGGTCTTGATCCCAACTCCATTACTCTTGATTGTATCATAAATGGTTATGCAATTTTGGGTGATGCGTTAAAAGCCCTTTCTTTGTTTGACGAAATGATTACTATTGGCCATATTCCAAGTCATTTTACATATGGGAGTCTATTGAAAGGACTTTGCATTGGTGGACATATTAATGAGGCAAAAAGCCTCTTGCATAGACTTCACCGCCAACCTTCTGCCATTGATAATGTTTCTTACAATACATTACTTACTGAGATGTGTAGATCAGGAAATTTGTTGGATGCAGTTGGTCTTTTAAATGAGATGGTTATGAATAATTTGCTTCCTGACAATTACACATACGCTAGTCTTATTGCTGGGCTATGCAGGAAGGGTAAATTGGTTGCTGCACTCATTTTGTCAGGGAAAGCAATGGAAAAAGGATTACTAACACGAAATCCTGCTGTATGCACTGCGTTAGTTAGTGGCTTATTTAAGGCAGGTCACTCTAGAGCTGCTTTGTTTACTTTAGAAGAGATGCTGAACAAAGGTGTCAGGCTCGATACTATTGCATTCAATGTGCTTCTGGATCATTATTCAAAGATGGGACAAATGGTTAGGGCAAATAATATCCTTTCAAACATGAGGAGCAGAAGTATATCTTTCAATTTGGCTACTTACAACATTCTTCTGCATGGATATGCCAAGACGCATGCCACGACAAATTGTCTTAAGATATATAAAGACATGATTAGACAAGGTTTTGTACCAGATAGGTTAACATGTCATTCTCTTATTCTTTGCATGTCTGATGCATTTGAAGTTGCTGTAAAGTTTTTGAGAAGCATGACAATTGATGGTTTGGTAGCTGATACTTATACATTTAACATGCTTATTACCATGTTGTGTGGAAAGGATGAGATAAAAATGGCATTTGATGTGGTAGATCTAATGAATCGGTTAGGAGTTGTATGTAATGTTGATACATACAATGCCCTTTTCAGTGGACTAGTTAGGGTTTCTGCTTTTAAGGAAGCCCATCTTATTCTCCATTCCTTGCTGGAAATTGGATGTGTTCCTACATGTAGACAGTATGTCACTTTAATAAATGGCATGTGTAGAGTGGGAAATGTACAGGGAGCAATGAGGCTAAAAGATGAGATGAAAACACTTGGTGTCTGCTCTTATGATGTGGCTGAGAGTGCAATCGTTAGGGGGCTTGCATCCTGCGGGAATATTGAAAATGCCATTCTAGTTTTTGATTTCATGCTTCGCAGTCAGCTGATTCCAACTGTTGCTACTTTCACTACTTTGATGCACGTTTGTTGCGAAGAAGGTAACCTTGAGAACGTTTTTTACTTGAAAAGTGTAATGGAGAGTTGTGGTATAAAGCTTGATGTAGTTGCATACAATGTTCTTATTTCTGGCTTTTGTGCTAATGGTGATGTTATGGCTGCTTTCAAACTTTATGAAGAAATGAAGCAAAGACATCTTTGGCCCAATTTCTCGATTTACACAGTTCTTATTGGTTCTGCCTGTGATGGAAATTTTAATGTTGAAAAGGGAAAGCTTTTAAAGGATTTACAGGCTAGGGGATTGGTACCTTTGGATTGGTCTGGAGGCACAAATCAAACGAACGAGTTGTTGATGATTGCCAGTAAAAAGTTGAATTTCTTGAGGCACAATAGAGGAAGAAAAAAAATGAGCAACTAAGCATAAAGTTAGCAATTTGCTTGCTTTATCATATGCAGCTTTTCCTTTATCAAGAATGCAAATTGGTGGAGGAGGACGAGATGATAGTTTCATTTTTCAGCCAGATGTAATACTACTGATAATGTGCTGCATTAAATTAGTCTTGGGATTATCCCGCTGATTTACAGCATGGAAGGGTTCCTCATATATCTATCTGTAATCATCCACAAGGTTTGAATTGTGTGATTTGGTTGGGATTGGTCGACACCTGCTGGAGGGCAGACTAGTAGTCTTTAGCTGGTGGATTCTTGTTTAGAGACACCTAATACAGGTAATTACCATGGTTCATTAATTTATGTCAGTGTTGATGTTGAAGTTAGTAATATCCTATTGTCAAATAAGGTTTTTGATGTTATAGCAACTGACTGCACTTTTTGCGCTAGCTGCATACCTGAGTTTTCTGGTTATAAACTTCCAAAATATGCTTTACTGCTGCAGTAGATAATGGTTTGCGTGTTCTTATGCTCTTCCTCTCAATACCCTGGATAATGTTTTGGCACAACATGGATAATGCATTGGTGTAATTGGTCCTGTTCTTGCTTTTTTGCAAGTTTAGGCTTCAAGTTACTGATGGGCGGGCCTACTGGTTTGTGTGGCAAGGTTTATTGAAGGAGGGGAAAAGTGGGTCATACTAAATCCTTGATATTTTCCCTTTTCTATAGAGGATTATTGAATTATAATACCAAAATTTTGCAGTTCTATCAGTTACCCTTTGATAACCTTGGTTGAAACTTGTATATCATGCAAGTGCTATAGGGGTTTAGAGTTATGTTGGTTGAAAGGCTATAGATCTGTGGAGGTTTTTTGTGATTGTACGAGTGCTATAATAACAATCACAAGAGACAACCATGGTTATCATCCCTTTCAAGATATTATTGACTCAGCTATAATACTGTTGTATAGGAATTGGCATGTTAATATTAATTTTCTGTATGGAGAGCAAAATAGGAAGCTGATTTTTTGGTTATGAGCAAATTTCTGATTTTAATTCTTTTGATCATCCCCCTTTTGGTAGAGAGGAGGTGGATAATGCATGTTGATTTGTAGTTCTCTACTGCTTGTATTTTTGTTATGAAATGATATATGTCCAGTTTTTATTTAAAAAAAAAAACCTTGTGTCTCATAAAAAGTTGCAAACATGATATGTTGCATGTAAATGTAATTTGGTTTTCTTTATTCGGAGTGCTTCAAATTCATCAGAAGGAATTTGATCTGTTCTGGCCTTTTATTGCCTGATCAGTTTTCGAGAGACCACGTGGAGTCTGAGTCATTATCAAGGCTGCAGCCATTTCCATAGCAGCCATAGGGTTTAAATTTGCTTGACAGTGATGGAAAGGGACTTGGGATTACAATAGTCACAAGTTCCACAGTTAAAGATTTAGTTAAACACTTGGGATTACTGCTCTCTTCTGCGCCTTTCTGGTGTGAAAGTTCCTTGAACACTAGAACGTCGTGGATTCAAGATGTAGTAGGGAAAATCACATATAAAGGACCGGAGATTTAGTTGTAAAGGAGATTGATGCATGTGATTCTGCTACACTTCAGCAAGTTAAGCAGTTAAGCTCAAGACAAAAGAACAATTGAAGAGTCAACTCATGATAGCAGCTCCATTTGTTCAACTGGTATGCATTAAGCTTCCTCTCTCCATCATACCCGTTCCAATGGTTACATTTATTTATACTGTGTTTGTTTTGTTATAGATTCGGTCCTATCTGCCACCACTTTTTGAGAAGCTGCTGGAGCTTATCATCACCTGACACTTGATGTTCTTCCCCGCTTACGGCCTGTGTGGGTACCTGAAAGGCCAACAAACCTCTTGCTTCTGTCTCCACTGTTATGCGCCTCATTTGTTTGGCTAAAGCACAGGCTGGCGTTGCTGCTGCTTTTTGTGGGTATTATTCTTACATTACAAATTGCTGTGATATCATGAAATTTTGTGACTTCCAATTTTTAGCTGAGTCATATCTTGAAACTTGGTCAGTTGCCTTATTTCTAAAGCATTTTATATTAATTTTCCCATTTGATGAAGGTTGAAATTGGCTACATCTTTGCTTGCATTAGCTGACAATGTAATAAACATCTAATAGGCAATAAGAAGGAGGAAGGTTGAAGATAATAGTAATTCCAGTCTCGTAGCAATGTTGCATCATGGTGTTTCACAGTTTCTTGAAGAAACAACTAGGTTTTAGGGACTTCTGTTAGAGAGGACAAAGACATTGCATCTAAACAATGTCGTTTTGACTAAATGGAGAGGCAATGGACAAGGCCCGCAATGAAGAGGTTCCTTTCCCTAGTTGGTAGGTCCACCAACATCAATTCTGTTTCATGAGAGTTTGTTTCCTATGTTTTAGGGATTTTCAGATTGTATTTCCTTTGTATTTATCTTTTATAAATACCCTAGCTATATGCTATGCTAGGGACTAGGGAGTCATTGAGAAATGAACAAATTATTTTTATTCAATCGGAGATTCTCCTTTTGTTGGCTGTTAAGAGTAGTAGAGTGAGCTTCTCCTTTCTGATCCTATGTTTTACTTTGTTTAATTAGTTTTGGTGGAAATGGATCGATAATAGTTTAGATCATTATTTATCTATGGCTATTGAGTTGTTTTGGGCAGAATGATGAATGTAGGTACAAAACTATCAGATGTTACTAGCTCTATGTAACCTTTCTATGAACTATGATATCAGGTTTTTCTAATTTTTCTTAGTTGCTGGTGTATGATATGTTTGGGATTTGCTGTTTCATGTAATATACCAATGGTTTCATTATATGGGATTAAAGTGAAGTGAAGCAAATTTTCAGTTTCTTGTCTTTAATTTCATTTCATGAAGAATGAGACTGATACCTTTTAACTCATGAGCTGAGATTAAAATTTTCAAAAACATATTATAATGGCCTTAGAAAATAAATAAATAAATCATGCCACTTTACTAATACATTTATTATTTAAAGCAATTTTGAACAAAAGAAGCTGGTGGTTGAATGAGGGTGGTGGTATGAGGGAGAGGTCTAAGGTTCGAATTCTAGCTCTCTAAAATGGATTTTTATTTTTGCTTCAGCTCATTACGTGAAATTACAAAATTGCCCCTATGCCATTTTATATTTGTAAACTTCCCTTCTCTACTTTCTAGACATGGTGATAGTGAGAGAGAAGAGAGGAGGAGAAGCTTTGCGATTTCACGCGAGACTACCGCGATTGTGATTGTGTTTGTTCTCATCGACCGCTGTTATTCTTCTCCATCCTTTTCTGCTCAACAACGGTGTCGTCTATGACTGTGCCGTCGTCTTCCTTGTCTTCAAAATAGAGAGACAAGAGCGTGAGAGAGCAGGGAGAAAAACTGGGTGCTCGCGGCAACCGTCAACCACCTGAGGTGAGTCCTCTAAAGCCTCTTCCATCGTTAATTTCTCTGATCTGCAAGTTTTCTGGCTATGTGTACTGTAGCTATCGAAGAAGAAAAAAAAGAGTCACAGGCTGCCGTCGGGTACAATGGGCACTGGTTTGGTTTTGGAAATGATATATATATAAGGATGCTGCTGTTCTGGTTTTATTGAACAGAATATATATATATATATATATATATATATATATATATATATATATATATATATATATATGACTATGGATGCTACAGGAAGGGAAAAAATGAGTGAGGCACTAAGGATCAATGACGATATGTTATCTAAATAAAACCCAATTCTGTTACTCTTAATACTCTTTTACAAGGCTTTTGCAGAACTAATCAAATGGAGCAAGTTAATTAAAAGTATTGTTCTTGCCTCCATACAATTAGCAACTTATATAAAGTAGATAATAGTCTTATGGTTGTAACAGAATTTTTGGAGGGTGAAAAATCTGATTTGAGATAGGAAGCAAAGACCCATCGTTTTTAAGAAATTGTCAAGTAAGACTTTTAATGGTTAAGGTATATATGTAGGATATGTATAATGTTTTAGGGGATTATTATGTTCGCTGTACTTGGTCTCAATTGATGAAGAATTTTCTGTTTTGGCATTCTTTTCTTGGGTTAAGAAATTGTTTTGAAAGCTTATGTTATGATAATAGAGCCTTAGATTATTAAAGCAAGCATAAAGGCTTTAAAGTAATGTTTAGATTGATGTTGTTTAAGCTGCAGATTTTTATTATAAGATATGATTAAATAGATGAAGAGTTGATTTGTTGTCTCAAGTTTAAATTGTTACAGTGCTGAATGGAAGTTTAAATTTATTATTAATCATATATATGTATATATATGACGTGATGGTGTTGGAAAATAGGGGTTTGAATGGTCTTAGAAATTGTTTTACTACACCTAAGCCATGTCTAAAAGCACATAGAAAGTGTTAAGGATAATAAAGTGGAATGTTAATCTTGAATGCCTGTAAAATGTTAAGTGGTGTTTGCGGAGTTGTTGGAAATTACTGATAGATGATTTTAGAGAATATAATATTGAGTTAGAATATTAATATATTTGTTTTTGGTATAAAATTTTTTAGAAATGGGTTAGGTTAACTCACGATCAAAGGGCAGGGTGAAGTCTCTCTTCCTCTTAGGCGATACCAATATCAGAAAGGGCGAGCTGTCTATTACTCTCAGGCATAAACCTAGGCACCTATGAGCTAGGATGCCTCCCCAAGAGCTGCGACTGGAACAACAACAAAGTAGTAATATGCATGAATTAATTGGATGCACTCATATAGTATAATTTGGTTCCATAATTTATTGAAAGTACTAGCAATGATTTTGTTTTGAGAAAAACTGAAATGGGAATGGAGTATATAATAAAAGAATTAAGAATCATAATAAATGAGATATTATGAATCTGTTATATAAAGTTCTAATGAGAGTAATAACGTTTATGTTCTGGGACATTAGGAAAGTAAATAAGTCAGAAGCAGATGAACAGACGAAAGTGATATGTATTTAGGAAGCAACTAGGTAGGAGTAAGTCATATATTTAGAAGCTAACAGATGAGTAAATAATGTCCCATGATAGTAATATTTTGAATAATATGTTGCTACTTGTTACATTTTATCTAAAGTATTAATTTTTTTAGCATGATTTGCTAAAAGCATATTTATATGAATTAAGGGCTTTGATTATTATCATTACTTTTTCTTTCGAATGACTTATTATATCGTCATGTTTATGTATGAAATGGGCAAAGAAAATTCTAAAAGATATTTTATGAACTTATATTGAGATGATTTTTCACTCTGAAGCATTCTCATGTGAATTCCTATTATTTGAAAAGAGTTTATTGCATTTAAATTGAAGAAAATCTTTTGAGATTTTATTATGATTTTCATGCTGGGGTCTTTGGGTATGGAACATTCTTTATGAGATTTAGTATTGAAATGTCTTGCTCTTTGTTAACATTAAATTGACTCCATGCATGCTTAGAAATTGATTTTTGAAAGGACTGAATACATAATGCTGGTTATTAACAGTAGTACTGTTAGTCCTTGGTGTACCATAGTTAAAATTGAGCTCACCAGATATTCGTGAGCACAGTACTCACCTCGAATATTCGTGAGTCTTGTACTTGCACCTGTTATTCGTGGGTCTCGTACTTGCACTTATTTTTGTGGTTTCGAGCCTCGCCGGAATAGTTAGTTACCCTTGTGGACTGTGTGTCTACGCTTATTATTCGTTCTATTGAAATCCTACGGAAAAATAAAATTGAGGATGATCGTTTTACACTGATTTCCTTAAAGGTTGTTTTATATGATATTAGATTGATTTGATTGATGATTTTTGTACAGTTTCATTTTTGTTATGATTCTATGATTTGGAAATTGAAATTTATCATGAAGCTTTATTATTCAATGTTTAAATATGCTTAAACTATTTCTGTCCATATTTAATTTATTTATGTTAATAGGATGTTATTCATTGGTAGATTATTTTAGCCTCAAGTATTACCATTGACTTTGCACCTCTAGCAAAAATAGAGAATACTCTCATGGCTAATCAAAATTCGTAGGTGCTCCACGTAGTCTATAGGCATGATTCCTATCCCCGTCTTTTCATAAGGTATAAATAATTGTATATGATATGATATTTATTATTTTGGAAGGTATAAATATATTCATATATGAAAAATAGTAAAATAGTTTATGCACGTTTAGGATTATTATTATATTAATTTTGATATTTAAAGACTTACGGTCTCTCATATTCTATGCTGTCACCTCTATATTTTTGGTTCGTGACACAGATGTTGGATGAAAATATAGTTAAATTTTTTAGAGTAAAGTAGCACCTAATATCTTGATATTATTTTTAAGGTGCAACCAATATTATAATCTTATTTGTAGTGTAATTTTATGCATAATTTTTTTAATTTGATTCAATTATTGGTATTTGAGAAATAAGATTATAGATAAAATTATACTAAATTAAAAAGATTATGGGTGAAATTATATTAAATTAAAAGATTATGGGTGAAATTATACTACAAATAAAATTAGAATATTGACTATACTTGAAAAATAAAATCAGGATATTTAGTGTTATTTTAACCAATTTTTCATAGAAATGTGTTGATTGCAATTTTTATTCAGATTATAACATCAAGTGAAAATCCATGGTAGATTTTTATTCTAGAGAAAAAGGAGATAGTTTTGCTATTGAGCTTTGGTTCAGTTCACATTTTGAAGGTTTCAAAGTGCATTTAAAGAGTAAGCTATGTGTCGAGTTTAAGTTTTGACGTATACAAAAAAATTTTATTGTGAGATTTACTCACTATAGCCAAGTGCGTGACGCGGGTCGGATTCAGATATAGTCGGGGTAAAGTTTATGTGAACCGAGTGGATAATAAAAAAAAGAGTAATAAAATGAGTACGGGAGGGGGAGGGTTTGATCCCCACGGAGCCAATTAAAAAAATAAAGTGAT
Source organism: Leucaena leucocephala (assembly GCA_037074615.1). Lineage (NCBI taxonomy): Eukaryota > Viridiplantae > Streptophyta > Magnoliopsida > Fabales > Fabaceae > Leucaena > Leucaena leucocephala. Next base: position 6,920,999 of record CM073549.1, read on the forward strand.
AAAGAGAAAAAAGAGACTAAAATATTAGTCTCATTCTCAATTATATTATTTTATTTAACTCTTTCTGAAACTATCAGTAATGCTTGAGGTATTAATTTCTTTTTGGTACAATTGAGGTATTAATTAATTGAATAACAAATTGCACTTCTTTTTTTGGCAAAAAATAAATTGCACATTTCACTGCTTTTTGGTTGTTACCCCTTACTTATTTTTTACTATTCTCAAATACTGCTTTTGAGAAACAAGAAGAATTGAGACCGAATCAAATTAAACAAATTAACTTAGATAAACAGAATCTAATCTGTTTATTTCGTTTAGATTAATTAATAGGACCAGTTGGGCCTAATTTTTTTTGGCGTTTTTTTCTTCAAAACAAAAAATATCATCAAATTGATAGATAACCCAATACTTGCAATAAAGATCTATTCAAATTCAAAAGCCAATCAAACAATACTATTTTTATTTAGGCAAAATGTGATATGAGAATAACTTTAATATCTCAAAATTAAATATTCTGAGATTCTTATATTATGGAATCTTGTATTGGATTTTAATAAATAGAAATTAAACATGGTAATAATTTATGGAATGATAATCACTTTGTCAAATAAAATTGGGTTAAATCTATCAAATATAAGAGTGAATAAAAATTGAATAAATAAGGAAATTACTTTAAATGATATTTAATTAAGATATATTTAATGAAAATCAATTCAGATTCAGAGTGAGAATCGGCGGTGATTAGGAGAAAAATTACCAGTTTTTTCACCCAACAAATTATGACTTTTATTACTGGATTTAGATAGTAGATATTTTATATATAATATTTTTTTCTAATAAAATTTATAATCCTCTTTGATTCATTCGGTTGAATCTAGTTAGGTTTTTAATTCTCAAAATCGAAATAAAGTTAATAAATTAAAATATTGTAAAAATAATTTAATTGATTTATGCACAATAGAATTGAAGAGAATACATACGTACCCCATAAGCAGTCCTAAACCCCAAAAGCAATAGTAACTCATCCTTCAAAACTCAGATACCATAACTTTCAATCGGAGTCACACCGTCAGAAGTTCAGAACCCTACTCGGAGAACAACCTTAAGAATCGAAACCATCGATATCACTCCTCAACGTCAACGTTGGGGCCCTACCTAATATTGATTGCGAACGGACATCTCTCCTCTGAGATTCCTTTTCCGATGGCGGCCACTGTGGAGAATCCGGCAATGAAAGCGAAATTACCCTTTATTCCCAACGATGTCATGGTTAACATTTTCAAAAGACTTCCGGTAAGATCCCTAACTCAGTTTCAGTGCGTCTCCAAAGATTGGGAAAATCTCATAAAAAATCTCATCAAGACTCCATCTTTCATCCAAGACCATCTCCACTACTCCAGCCATCAAAACCCTTCACTTCTACTCGAACAGTACCATGCTAGATTCTCTGGTATTCGCCTCAGTGTACTGGATTGCGACATGCGAGTCAGTAAAACTCAACAATTGCCTTCGATTCATTCGTCGTTCAATTGTGAGGTAGTAGGTTCTAGTAATGGCTTGGTTTGCCTTAAAATGGTTGAGAATGGTATATATCCTCATCCCCTTTTGATATGGAATCCAACAACTAGAGAGGTCAGAAAGGTGTGCCCTAGAACTATTATTGATTCTGAGCTTATGGACTATTTAGGATTCGGGTTCAGTCCTCTTGATAATGATTACGCAATAGTGAGAATTAATTTATATCATCCTTTTGATATTGTAGCAGTGGAAGTGTATTCATTGAATTCTAGGTCATGGAAGGAAATAGACTTTGGAGATCACCGAAATGCCTTAAATATTACACCTAGAAATGTCACTATTAATGGAGTTATGTTTTGGCATACTATGTGGGGTGATGATTTTCCTATGATACTTTCAATTGACCTATCAAACCAAGTGTGTACATTGATAACATCAATGCCTGATATAAAATATCATGCTCGTGAATGTCTTATTGAGTATGACAACAAACTTGCTGTGGTTGCTCGCATGAAAGGAGATGATGGATTTGATGATTTGATTTACTTGTGGGTGATGGAGGAAGATACATGGGCATCTGGAGACACGGAGAGATGGAAATGGACTAAAATATATACTAGCCGCCCTTCTCCATGCAATGACCTATATCTAATGACAATTTGGAGGGATCAGATTGTCTTATTACCTTATCGTCAGATTGAGAATGATGGTCAAACATCAATTTTGTATTTGCTCAATCTCGCCACTAATGAGTTTAAGAAACTTGCCATCAGAGCTTACTCTTACAACTTTGACCAAAGAATGAAAGGAAGACCTTTCCCTTGCAGAGAAAGAGAAATGGAAATTGATGTTTTTAATTACGTGGAAAGCCTAGTATCAGTCGGCTTCATTGACATGGAAGAACTTTGATCCTGAATTTTGCAGGTTTACTTTAATTAAACACTTTTGGTGGAAATTATTAGTCTGTAATTGCTTATATAATTATATATTTAATTTTTATTTGTAAAATCTTTCTGGCAGAGTTATGTGTGGAATGATGATTTATATAAACTTTATCTGTTAACCTGTCTTCTTCTACAATTTCTTTGTTATTCAGTGTTTATTAATTCTTACTACAGTTTTAGCTTTTGAGGTTTTAATTTATAAATTGCGTTGCTCATTGCATTGGTTGTTACTCTCTACCTTAATTAGAGTTTTATTTAACATATCTCTTAACTTTCTATTTGTTTCCTTATCATACATACGTTAATAGTTTGATGAATATCCTTATGATAATAAAAGATTGAAAAAATATTATCAAGTCCCCCTCATAGGCACTTTAATTTGTTGGGTTGCAATATGGAAGTCCTTAAAAGTTCCTAAATCACCTCTCAAGCTCATATTAAAAATTTAATTGGTGAGAAGGAAATGATATATTTTTATACAAAGAGTACTAGTATTCTTTAATTTTTATACATAATGTAGAGCACCACTGTATGTACTCTGATTTAGGTCATTCTCTTTCTCCAATTTTTCTTTGATTTTATTGTTGGTTCTAGCAGTATTTTGATGGGTTATTGAAAGCTATATATAAAAAACGTATATACCCTCTTCCCCTTTTATTGTGGAATTAGAAAGGTGCCCCAAAATCTTATATTAATTCATTTTTTTTGTTATTACTATTTAGGATTTGGGTTCAGTAATGATTACAATAGTCACAAGTTCCACTGTTAAAGATTTAGTTAAAAACTTGGGATTATGTTATGAGTCCCACATTGGGGAGCCTCACAAGTAGAGTGGGGTTTATAAGTTCAAGGGGTTCTCCCTCCTAATAGGCTAGTCTTTTGGGAATGGGCTCTCCCTTTGGGCTTATGTTCATCTCATTGGTGCTTTCATTGAGAGTCGACTCACTGGAGAGGGCTACCTACGGAGGGTTCTGACTGGCAGAAGGTCGAGTGAAGTGCCGTAGAGTGGAGCTGTCGGGGACGTCGGCTTTCGAGGGGGTGGCATTGTTATGAGTTCCACATTGGGGAGCCTCACAAGTAGAGTGGGGTTTATAAGTTCAAGGGGTTCTCCCTCCTAATAGGCTAGTCTTTTGGGAATGGGCTCTCCCTTTGGGCTTATGCTCATCTCGAGTCGACTCACTGGAGAGGGCTACCTATGGAGGGTTCTGACCGGCAGAAGGCCGAGTGAAGTGCCGTAGAGTGGAGCCGCCGGGGACGTCGGCTTTCGAGGGGGTGGCATTGTTATGAGTCCCACATTGGGGAGCCTCACAAGTAGAGTGGGGTTTATAAGTTCAAGGGGTTCTCCCTCCTAATAGGCTAGTCTTTTGGGAATGGGCTCTCCCTTTGAGCTTATGCTCATCTTATGCAGCATAAGCCCAAAGGGAGAGCCCATTCCCAAAAGACTAGCCTATTAGGAGGGAGAATCCCTTGAACTTATAAACCCCACTCTACTTGTGAGGCTCCCCAATGTGGGACTCATAACAATGCCACCCCCTCGAAAGCCGACGTCCCCGGCGGCTCCACTCTACGGCACTTTACTCGGCCTTCTGCCGGTCAGAACCCTCCGTAGGTAGCCCTCTCCAGTGAGTCGACTCTCAATGAAAGCACCAATGAGATGAGCATAAGCCCAAAGGGAGAGCCCATTCCCAAAAGACTAGCCTATTAGGAGGGAGAACCCCTTGAACTTATAAACTCCACTCTACTTGTGAGGCTCCCCAATGTGGGACTCATAACAGATTACTGCTCTCTTCTGCGCCTTTCTTGTGTGAAAGTTCCTTGAACACTAGAACTTCGTGGATTCAAGATGTAGTAGGGAAAATCACATATAAAGGATCGGAGATTTAGTTGTAAAGGAGATTGATGCATGTGATTCTGCTACATACCAGTTGAGCAAATGGATCTGCTATCATTAGTTGACTCAAGACAAAAGAACAATTGAAGAGTCAACTCATGATAGCAGCTCCATTTGTTCAACTGGTATGCATTAAGCTTCCTCTCTCCATCATACCCGTTCCAATGGTTACATTTATTTATACTGTGTTTGTTTTGTTATAGATTCGGTCCTATCTGCCACCACTTTTTGAGAAGCTGCTGGAGCTTATCATCACCTGACACTTGATGTTCTTCCCCGCTTACGGCCTGTGTGGGTACCTGAAAGGCCAACAAACCTCTTGCTTCTGTCTCCACTGTTATGCGCCTCATTTGTTTGGCTAAAGCACAGGCTGGCGTTGCTGCTGCTTTTTGTGGGTATTATTCTTACATTACAAATTGCTGTGATATCATGAAATTTTGTGACTTCCAATTTTTAGCTGAGTCATATCTTGAAACTTGGTCAGTTGCCTTGTTTCTAAAGCATTTTATATTAATTTTCCATTTAGCTGAGTTTAAGAAACTTGCCGTCAGAGCTTGCTCTTACAACTTTGGTCAAAGAATGAAAGGAAGACCTTCCTCTAACAATGAAAGAGAAATAGAAATTGATTTTTTTAATTACGTGGAAAGCCTAGGATCAGTCAGCGGTAGCGTTAACATTGAAGAACTTTGATCCTAAATCTACAGGTTTAATTTACTTTAATGAAACACTTTTGGTGGAAATTATTAGTCCAAAATAGCTTATATATCATCAAATATAAATGTTCTATAAATTATTGGTCCAATAAATTTTCTACAGAAATGTGTTGATTTCAATTTTTATTTTGAATAGGAGACTATGAAATCAAATGAAATTATCTACAAAATTGACTTCAGATTTAAAAAGGATAATGATGAAATAGAAGTTCTATGCTTGTTCAATGCCACTATTAATGAACTTGATTCATTAGCTATCAATAAATATGGCAATTGTTGCAGAATTTTCAATTATGTGGAAAGTTTTGTATCAATTAACGATAGTCTCATCTAAGAACTTTGATAGAAGATTTTAATTATTTTGCGTATGTTCTTGTGCAATTTTTTTTTGTAGTAGATATTTTTTTTTTGTTATCTGGAATGATGAATTAGATATACATTCAATACCAAATGTTTCATGCCTTATTTTAACATATCTATGATATCTAGTTGTTCATAGTGCATCCAAAAAAGGAGATTTGATTGGCAAAAGTGTCATTTCACAAGGCCGGTTTAGCCTAATTTTGTTGGCCTTTATTTTTTTTTAAAGTACATATAAATATGCAAATCTAATTTGAAAAGTTTATCAAATTGAAAAATAACCCCAAAAATTAAAATAAAGATCTAATCAAATTCAAAATTCAATCGAACAAGACTATTTTTATTTAGAGAGAATTAATGTTTTAGTCATTGACTCACTTATGAATTATGACTGAATCCTTTGACTATGTGTCAATGATATTTAGTCTCTAAATTTTTTATTCGTTTTAAACTCAGTTCATCATCTTTTTATATTTAATAATTTAATCCTTATTATATATAATTTATTTTGAGTCACCAACTTATTATCCTATGTGGCAAAAATGTGGCTTCCAACTCAACACATGATAAAAAAGATTGGAATGAAAAAAAAAAAGCATGGGAAAATGAGATTTCTTCACCGTGAGCAAGTCCTCCATTCCAATACGTATGTATAACCTCTGTTATCTCTCTCAATCCAAAAACTTCAACAAACAAAACAGAAAAATACATAATGATATCCTAACATGTCTCCTACAATTTCTTTGTTGTTTAGTGCTTATTAATTCTTACTTTAGTTTTAACGTTTGCACATTGCTCATTGCATTGGTTGTTACCCTCTCCCTTAATTAGAGTTTTATTTTAACATATCTCCTCCCATTTTAATTGGTAAAAGATTGAAAACATCTCATCAAGACTCTGTTTTAACATGACAAAAAAGAAAAGAAAAGAATGAAAAACAAGCAATTTGGAAGAAATCCAAGAAATAAATATTGCACAAGCTATTGCTTTAGATTCAATATATTTAATTCCAGGATCCCACATTTCATTTTTTTTGGTACGTTAAAAACCCTATTTTCCAAAAAGTAAAACTATAAAATTTACGAGTTGATAGTCTAATTTAATTTAACTTTTTTTTACCTTCTAATTTGATTTAACTTAAATTATTCAACATCTAATAAAATAACAAGCAATATTTTCATTATTTTTTAAAGTAAAGATGCACAAAACAAAAGGAACCTAATAACACTAAACACCTCCTTTTAAGACTATTTAGAGGCTTTCTGTATTAATATGATCCACCCTTATGAAAGACGTGTTGATCATTGCTTGAATTTATTAGGTTTATAATTCTACTGTTCGAAAAAAAAAAAGATTTCAAATTTTGATCTAACATGATCGTTATACCATACTTCAAAAATGCATTTTTTATTAAAATTTCAAATGATTTTTTTTTTACATAAATATGAGAGAAATATTATTGACGAAATTTCACTACTTTGATTGTTACCCTTTACCTTAATTTTTACTATTCTCAAATGCTACTTTAAAAGAAAAAATTGAAGACAAACGTAGAGGGAATATTTTTTTTAGCACATGTATCTTTCTATTATAGACAATCATATTCGAGATATTGTTAGGTACTAAATATAGGCACTTTTCTTAATAAAAATTTGAGACTTAGTTTGCCACGTCGTAAGGATTAACCTCTTCTATTAAACGTAATCCTCTTTGGCAAGACTAAATTAAATTGAACAAACTTAGAAAATAGAACCAATCTATTTATTCAATTTAGACTAATTAAAAAAATAAAAAGAAATCCCCATTGTGCTTTTTTTTAATATGTGTGGGTCAAATTTTGTAAAATAACACAACATTTCAAAATCCCCTTTTGATACTTGTAATCAGTTTGCGATTATTAAATTTTGAGTCCCTAAAATAGAATTTCTAAAATCATGTAGTATTTATTTGGGATTTTTCCTATCTTTATTCTGAAATTCATTTTAATAACATGTTTTTACTATATCAAATTATACTTATAAGCAATTTATATTAACTTTTTTATAAATTCTTTTCATTTTATTAAATAAAAATTGGTAGAACTTTGCAAAAACAGCACTATTATAACGTCGGGAGAAATATTAGTTTATTTGTAAAAATAAAAGAAAACTCCCATAAAAAAATAAAAGAAAACGTTGTAAATATATTTTTAGAATTTTAATAACCTACTTAAAAATGTACGAAATGACTTGTGAATATCAAACTTCAATTCACACAAAGGATCCGAACTTTTCAATCATCAAATGGATGTAGATACTAATTTAATGAAATATTATTAAGATGTTAACATTAATTTCTTGGCATTGGCAACAACAATCCAATAGCAGGCGATGACAACGATCTGATGGTTTGACTGCCCTTTAACCAAAATTAAAAATGACCCCAAAGTCCCATGGGATCCCTACGTAAGTTATTAAATTGTTGGAACTTAATTGGCAATATCTTTATTAGAGGGGATTAAATTGACATTTTCTTTTCAATTTTTTCTCATTTGAAGCCAATATCAATCAATCTATTCAAGTCTAAATGAGGCCAAAAAAAAAAATGAAATTGGTGTTCATGAACTATGCTAGTATTCGTTTACTGTCTCTTCCGTTTTCCATTATATGTATAAATATAAGAACTTAAAATATATATTTGTTCAATGAACATGAAAAAGTGTATTATATTCGACATTTATTCACTTGATTCATTTGAATATATGCATCTCACATTCTCACCCTATATTCATAAATTAGTATACGTGAATTACAAACAAGCAAAAGAAAAACGGGAAGATTATCATCTCAAATTAAATATATTCATGAACAGTTTTCAATAAATAAAGTAATGCAAAGGCATCTCCTCTTAGTCATCAATTCATATACATGAACACTTTTCTTATTCAATAAATGAACCATTAAGAAAACATTCCAATATTAATACATGTACATGTACTCTAATAATCCAATCTCATAGACGCATACAACTTTCAAAGATGTAAATTATATTATATTGCATGCCATACATGGGCCTAGCTAGTTATAATATACCTCTCTATATAAGAAGCTTTCATATGTGCTTGTCATATGCACAAGGACAACATGGATTCAAGTGTGTTGGTTTGTGATCAACGGCACTTGGGAGGCATCTTAACTCTTAGGTGTTTAAATTTACGCTTAATGATAATAGACGGCTTATCCTGCTCTACATTAGTATCGCCTAGGATGAAGGGAGATTTCGCCCTACCCTTGGATAGTGAGTGAGCCTAACACTTTTCTAAAAATTTATCTAATAAAAAAAAGTACGAGGAGAGGAAAGAAGTAGGAGAAATTGTGTTAAAGCCAAGTGAACTTGGGAATGAGTTCAACTTGCCCAAGAACTATTCATGGTCTAAGGAGTACTTGGTTCAAGCCCAAGGTCAGTTGGAAGCACCAACTGTAGACTTAGGAGGAGTCATATGTGGGGAACCACAAGCCATCGATCAAGCTGGTGAACAGATCAGAGAGGCTTGCTTAGTGCATGGCCTCCTTTTAGTGATCAATCATGGAGTTGATGAAGATTTGATCAAGAAAGTGTATGAGCATACAGATGCTTACTTGAAGCATCCAGTTGACGCAAAATTAAAGGCTCGTAAAATTAAGGGTTCCCTGACAGGCTATTCAGGTGCCCATTCTCAACACTTCTCTTCTAACCTAACTTGGAAGGAGACCCTCAGTTCCTTGCTTCATCATGATAATCCACAACCAACTGTTAGAGACCACTTTGTGTCAACCTTGGGACAAGAATTTTATAAATCTGGGTAATTCATTCAATGGATTAATATTGTTTTGATAATAAACATATACAACAACAACAACAACAAAGCCTTATCCCATTAAATGGGGTCAGCTACATGGATCATACGACGCCATTGTGCTCTATCAAAAATTAAATCCTTGGTTAAGTTATTGACCAGGAGATCCCGCTCAATGACCTCGTTGAGCGTTCTCTTTGGCCTTTCTCCATTCCTTTTAACCGGGCTCCATACGATTTGATCCACCCTCCTCACTGGCGCATCTCTTGGCCTTCTTTATACGTGTCCAAACCACCTAAGACGGTTCTCTACCATTTTCTCCTCAATAGATGCCACTCTAACTCTTCCCCGTATTTGTTCATTACGAATCCTATCTTTTCTTGTATGCCCACACATCCATCTCAACATCCTCATCTCAGCTACCCTGACTTTATGCTCTTGCTGTCCTTTTAAAGCCCAACATTCACTTCCATAAAGCATTGCTGGTCTTATAGCAGTGCGATAAAACTTTCCTTTTAATTTATTTGGTACTTTCCGATCACATATCACCCCAGTAGCCTTTCTCCATTTAAACCACCCAGCTTGAATTCTATGATTAACATCCTCCAAAATTTCACCATCCTTCTGTATAATTGATCCCAAATATTTGAACTTATCTATTTGTGGAATAACTTGATCTCCCAATTTAACCTCCAAGTTATTTCTAACTTGTCTCTTATCAAAATTACAATGCATATATTCAGTCTTGCTTCTACTCAGACGAAAACCCTTCGACTCTAAAGTACTTCTCCATAACTCAAGTTTAAAATTAATCTCTTCTCTTGACTCTGCCACAAGAACTATATCGTCTGCAAAAAGCATGCACTTAGGGATTTCTTCTTGAATAGGCTTGGTTAGAACATCCACTACTAGATTAAATAAATAAGGACTCAAGGATGATCCCTGATGAAGACCAATCCTTATGGGAAAATCCTTTGTTTCGCCCCCAGACATTCTTATAGTAGTTGTTACCCCCTCATACATATCTTTTATTGCCTTAATATATGCCATGCGCACACCTTTCTTTTCCAAAGCTTTCCAAAGCACCTCCCTTGGTACTCGATCATACGCTTTTTCTAAATCGATGAAGACCATATGCAAGTCTCTTCTTTTGGTCCGGTACCTTTCTATTAATCCCCTTAATAAATGAATCGCCTCTATTGTAGACCTGCCCGGCATAAAACCACACTGATTCTCAGAAATATCAGTCTCTAATCTCAACCTGTGTTCAATTACCTTTTCCCACAACTTCATAGTGTGACTCATAAGCTTTATTCCTCTGTAATTTGCACAATTTTGAATATCCCCTTTATTTTTGTAAATAGGAACTAAAGTATTTTTCCTCCGGTCATCAGGCATTTTCTTAGAACTTAAGATCACATTAAATAGTTTAGCAAGCCACACCACCCCCACTTCGCCTAAACACTTCCAAACTTCAATAGGAATACCGTCAGGTCCAACAGCTTTACTATTTTCCATTTTCTTAAGGGCATCCTTAACCTCGTCAACACGGATCCTACGGTAAAATGCCAAATTTGGTTCAACTTCTCGTGTCAAATCCCCGAGCTCATAACTCGACCCTCCTCCCTTGTCATTAAACAATTTGTAAAAATAGGTATCCCACCATTCTTTAATATCACCATCTGCAACTAAAACCTTGCCTTCTTCATCCTTAATACATCGTACTTGATCCAAATCCCTCAATTTCCTTTCCCTATCTCTTGCAATCTTATAAATCTTTCGTTCTCCCGACTTTGTCCCTAACTCCTTATAAAATTCCTCAAAAGCTTTAAAACGAGCTGCACTCACCGCCTTCTTAGTTTCCTTCTTAGCTAAATGATACTTTTCCTAATTTTCAGTATTATTACATAAGTGTACAGCTTTGAAACAGTCTCTCTTGTTCTTAACTTTCTCTTGTACGTCCTCATTCCACCACTAAGTCTCCTTATCTCTTCGACCAAAACCTTTAGATTCTCCTAAAATTACTTTAGCAACCGTTTGGACCTTCTCAGCCATTTCCTTCCACATGATATTAGCATTTTCCTGCGCCTCCCAAACCCTTTCATTTAACATAGTTCTTTTAAAAGTTTCCCTCTTCTCCCCCTTTAACTGCCACCACTTGACTCTTGTGTTTAAAACATGTTGGCGTTTTTCGTTCCTACACTTAATACGCACGTCAAGGACCATTAACCTATGCTGGGTTGTCACCCCGTTCCCTGGAATCACTTTACAATTTGTACAAAGTCTTCTGTCATGACTCCTTACCAAAAAGAAATCAATCTGTGACCTGTGGATCCCACTCTTGTATGTGACCAAGTGTTCTTCCCGCTTCTTAAAGCACGTGTTGACAATCTTAAGATTGTAAGCTAAGGAAAACTCAAGAATATATTGTCCTTCATTATTAATCTCTCCAAAACCAAAACCACCATGAGCCCCTGCATATTGCCCTGCCTCCTTACCAACATGACCATTAAGGTCTCCACCAATAAAAATCTTCTCAGTAAGTGGTATGCTCTGAATTAACCCCTCCAAATCTTCCCAAAACTTTTCCTTAAGGTGTGCTTCTGTTCTCACTTGAGGTGCATAAGCACTAATAACGTTGATTGTATCCCTTCCAATAATTATTCTTAAAGATATAATTCTGTCATCAATCCTTTTCACATCCACCACATTCGTCTTCCACTCTTTATCCACAATGATACCAACACCATTCCTCGTACCTGTTTTACCTGTGTACCAAAATTTGAACTCATTGATTTTCTAAGATTTTTCTCCAACCCATTTAGTTTCCTGAAGGCACAAGATGTTAATCTTTCGCTTTACCATTTGGCCCACCACCTCCCACGCTTTTCCAGTCATAGTCCCAATATTCCAAGTGCCAAATCTAATCTTTCTCTCCTGAACTAGATTCTTTAGCCGCCTCCGTCCGTAAGAGAGCAGTAGCCCTTGCTCATTTAACACTACATCTGGGCGACGATGCAGCGGCCCTTGCTCAATTCTCACTGTACTCGAGCCATACAGCGCGTTACTTACGGGCAACGACCTAGTATTAGCGCAATATCTTCGTATGTCCATGTTCATAAGATTCGACAAGTTTTTACGTTGGCTGTCGGGGCCTAACACAACCCTCCTCCTTTACCCGGGCTTAGGACCGGCTACATCCATAGGCGGAGTTTTTGATAATAAACATATATGTAAAAAAAATTGATTACCTGTCATATTTTGGTTTCTTTGCAGGGTGGTCTTCCAGAAGTACTGTAAAGTAATGAAGGAGCTAGGGATGAAGATGATGGATCTGCTATTAATAAGCTTAGGGTTAGATAAGATGTATCTAAGGGACTTTTTCTCACATAGATACTCCATAATGAGATGTAACTACTACCCTTATTGTCAGGTGCCTACTGAAGTCCTGGGGGACTTTTTCTCACATGGATACTCCATAATGAGATGTAACTACTACCCTTATTGTCAGGTGCCTGCTGAAGTCCTGGGCACAGGACCACATTGTGACCCGACCTCACTCACCATACTTCACCAGGATCATGTCGGAGGACTCGAAGTTTTCTCAGGCGACAAATGGTTTACTGTTGACCCTCTTCCTAATTCCTTTGTTATCAACATTGGTGATACCTTAATGGTATGTATATATATATGTGTGTGTGTATGTGTCCTTCCATTAACCTATTCTCTATTCAGTTTTAGCATTTGACTTTGTAGTAAACTTGAATTGATACTTTCAATGTAATTGTGTAGGCATTAACAAATGGGAGGTATAAGAGCAGTTGACATAGGGCAATGGTGAACAAATGTGAAAGGAGGTCCTTGGCTTTCTTTATGAACCCTAAATGAGATAAAGTGGTTAAACCACCTTCAGATATTTTGTGCAAATATCCTGATTTCACTTGGTCTGAATTACTCAATTTTACGTAGTGGCACTATAGAGCTGATGAATTCAACTTGCCAAAAGGAACTTGGTGAAATTTGGCAAGGTCATACAAGTGCCCAGAACTGTTCATGATTTTACTGTGGAATCCAATGACAAGAGAGGTCAGATAAATGCCCAGAATTGTTCATGATTTTAAGGGTGAGCACCGTTTAGGATTTGGGTTCAGTTCGGTTGTTAATGATTACAAGATAGTGAGATGAGCATAAGCCCAAAGGGAGAGCCCATTCCTAAAAGACTAGCATGTTAGGAGGGAGAATCCCTTGAACTTATAAACCCCACTCTACTTGTGAGACTCCCCGATGTGAAACTCATAAAAATGCCACCCCCTCGAAAGCCAAAGCCCCCGGCGTCTCCACTCTGCGGTACTTTACTCGGCCTTCTGCCGGTCAGAACCCTCAGTAGGTAGCCATCTCCAGTGAGTCGACTCTCAATAAAAGCACCAATGAAATGAGCATAAGTCCAAAGGGAGAGCCCATTCCCAAAAGACTAGCATGTTAGGAGGGAGAACCCCTTGAACTTATAAACCTCACTCTACTTGTGAGACTCCCCGATGTGAGACTCATACCAATGCCACCCTCTCGAAAGCCGACGTCCCCGGCAGCTCCACTATACGGCACTTCACTCGGCCTTCTGCCGGTCAGAACCCTCAGTAGGTAGCCCTCTCCAGTGAGTCTACTCTCAATGAAAGCACCAATGAGATGAGTATAAACCCAAAGGGAGAGCCCATTCCCAAAAGACTAGCCTGTTAGGAGGGAGAACCCCTTGAACTTATAAACCCTACTCTACTTATAAAACTCCCCGATGTGGGACTCATAACAGATAGTGAGAAATTATACCTCCGAGTTTGATGACGTGGTTAATTGGGTGGAGGTGTATTCTTTAAGAACTAGGTTATGGAAGGAAATAGATTTGGGGAACATAAAGGGTGTAAGACTTGAACCTAAATCTGTCACTACTAATGGAGCTATGTTTTGGTTTGGGTTAAAACGAGATGTGGAGGATTTGGAGGATTTGATAGTTTCATTTGACATGGCAATGGAAGTGTTTATATTGATCCCAATATGCCTGATTTAGGGTTTGACATAAATTGTGACTCTTATTATAGTGGTAACCCTAGGCATATATGGTTTATGAGAACAAACTAGCTATCCTTTGGGATATGATGATCGGAGATTTTGAATCTTTTTTTTTGTTAGTTTGTGGGCGATGGAGGAGGGTAGTGGTTCATTTGGGGAGAGATGGAGTTTGACTAAGAAATATATCAGCAGCCCTTATTCAAACTTGATAACTCCAATGACTATTTGGAGAGATGAAATTGTTTCCATTGTTGATCTAATGGCTGGACCTTCTATTGAAGTGGAGCATGATCCGGAAAATACTATCTTATCTCTGTTGAATGTAAATACTGATGAAATTAAGTGGTTTGCTCTCCACAATCGTGGCCCATGTCAGTATATTTTATATTATACAGAAAGCCTTGTACCAGTTGGCAACGTCTATATCGAAGAGCCTTGATCCAAAATCCTAAATTGCAGATTTACTTTGTTTTAGCATTTTTTATGGAAGAGATTGATAACAGTTTAGATCATTTTGTATCTATAAGGCTTGATGTTCTTCGTTGTGTTTCTATCTAGAATGTGACTGCAGATACTAGATATTTCGTGCTTATTTGACCTTTCTTACATATATCAAGTTGTTCAGTTTTCTTTCGAAGATGCATACATAAATGAATTGCTTCTATGGATGATATGGAATTTCTGGTCCACGTTATATACTTTGGGATCTATGACTACCGTAATCACTATGGCAGCTTAAAGGTACAAATAAATACTGTGGAAAACCAGAGAGGTTAGCACAAATATTAAGAAAAGACAATATCTTTCATTAATTAACAGACTGATTTTGGCTCCTCTAAACAACATTCTGGTACTAATATCTTAAGTCATACAGAGGAGGGTGCCCTTAGGATAAACAAAGGAATGGGTTTGGCATTGAATTTGATTTTCGGGGTTGTTCATCTATTCAAAATTTGAACAGCCTTAATCCTAAACCTTAATATAGGTTGTTTAGTTTTCTTCCAGATATGGATAGTGTGTGTGGATTATGTAAAACTTTTTGTTGAGGTAATATGCCTATGTTCTTATGGAGCTTGACCTGAGGGAAGCAAATTTGAATTTCTTGCTTTGTGATGTAAATTTGTGTTTCCTCCTTAAAAGGTGTGTGCTCTTGGATCATTAGTGGATTAGAACAATGTACCAATCACAGTTTTTTAACTTCTTTATGAGAAATTTCACATTTTCAAGAGACTTCGTATATGGTCATCTTTATTTTCAATCTTTGTGCAATGAATGAAAAAATTCATATCAATAGATCATGTTTCATCATAGTGTTCTCCTCAACCATTCTGCTCACAAAAGTTGACTTTTCGTGCTTCTGCAACATATATCAATTGCTTGGCTTTCATGGAAACTTGACTCTTGGTTTGATCCGAGCTCCGAGGTACATCCTGCAGATGTTATGTTTTGATCAGAAGATCTGTTTATACGTGAGGATATTACTTGCTATTTTTATTATTTGTTCTCACCTTTTATCTTCAAACAAATAAGATACAACATCTCAAGAACTCAAGTCTTTAATATTAGCCATTAAGACTTGCAAACTATCTCATATCAAAGTAAGACTTGAATTTTTCTGTTTCCAAGAATCTTTTTGAGAACAAACCAAACACCAGATGTAGATGATCAGCTATCTACAAAGTTTTCAGCCATCCATGTAGCTGTGTTCAACCAGAAGCTATCACCAGTAATGATCTCTCTATGCGCTGGAGGTATTATCACTTCCTGAGTTTTGTTTTTTATGAGCATTATTTGTTTATTTTCTGATTGTCTACAATGTTCTCAAGCTGAAAAGTATATCAATAAATTTTTAAGTTTTCTGATATTGATGGTTACTTATTATTATCACGGGAACACTAATTTAAAATGAAAACCTATTTTAACCTGTGTGTGTATATATATAAATTGATTATTGTATTTCATAGTAGTTTCTTTCACGAATGAGTAAAGTAGGTGTTGTAATTAATACCAAAAGAAACCAACAAGACAAGTTCCACTTCAAATGGGAAAAGCAAGAGGAAGAACTTCAGCCAAACTCTATTTTCATTTTTGTGTTGTCCTCTCCGATTTTTGTGCATTTGGAGACAACAAATACACCTAGAAAGATAAAATCTTGTGTAGAATCATGAAGTTATCATGTATTTCGTCCGGTTCTTAATATAAGAGTTAATTGACTTTTTTCAATAGATTAAAGAAGCCAATAAATCAGTTAATTATGACCAAATCCAATCGCTCAAGCTGAATCTATATTATATACTTCTCAAACTACCTAAATTATTCAACGAACTCTTATATTAGCTATAATTAAAAAAAGAGAGCATACATTTTACCCTTATATCGTAGGTGAGACCAACCCCTTTTAAAAAAAATTTATACAAAAAAAAAAGAGCATGCCTAATCAATAAAAGTTAGTTCTAGCGAAAAGGGTTAATACTTCCTAATATGTGAACCAAAGTTTAAATCTCGATGATCATATTTAATATCTGACAATACGTCGAATAATATTATTTCTAATAGAAGGATATATATGTTTTAAAAAAAATGAGCACACCCTCAATTTTTGAACTATATATAAAACCATGTCTAAAACTATAATAGATCAACGGGTTGGATTTCATATTTCCTCATTTACTGAAGACATCTTTTTGAGTTAATAAAAAAATAGTAATATGTCATATTTGTGTTTTTAGAAACTCTATTTGATTGAATTATTCGAGATTTTATATAAAAATATTTTATTTATTTTTGGGTTAATACTTTGCTTTTCTTTTTTAAATATTACTCTTTTAAAGTTGTATATTGATGATTTTATATATTTTAATTAAATTTTATTATTTTAATCATAATGGGACTGATTATATTTCAACTATAGTTTGACTATTAACTCTTAAACTACTATTTTAATTGATTCAATTACCTATCCCATATTCAGTGTACTTTGCATAGAAGCATTATTTTTTTCGTGGGTATGATTTTTTTCCTTTTTTGTCTTCAGTAGAAGTCAATGTAAGTTTTAAAAATAAAATAGAAATATTAGTAATTTTAAATTTATGAAAATGTAACAAAAATTGTGCGATTCATACTTTTTTCATTTTCGTATATAATTTTACTAAATATGGAAAAATAATATAATTTACTCTAATCACGACATTATATTCACTCTACACACATGTATTACTCCACTGGTTCTAATTATAAGAGTTAGATGTGAGGTTTAATTTGGTTATAATAAGACCATCCTCACTTTATCTTCTAAAATTATAACTTTCTCATAAAGTATACATATATGATTTTAGGAAGTTTCTAGTAAGGATGGTTCAAAACTCATATGATTAAAAGTGTATTTTAAAAAAACTAGCACACAATTATTAAAATTAACTAATTTAACTAATTTTTTTAATCTATTTAAATTAATTAAATAAATTTTATATTAACAATAGACGTCTCGTTTGTTCTTTCCTCTTAGAACCATAAAAGCAAAACAAAACAAGGTTCTAAAAAAGAAAACTTGAAATTGAAAGAGACTAAACAAATAACAGTCATGCAAACCTATAAGTATACATCTCTTAATAAACTAATCCCAAGAACATATATATATATATATATATATATATATATATGTTTGTAGACACACACACATAAATAAACAATTTGAATCTCTTTGCAAACATGCTTGCATGATATATTGCTCATGTTATTATGTGCGTTGCACGTCGTCCTTTTTTAAAAAAAAAATTATGTGTCGCACGTCGTTGCTATATATATATATATATATATATATCACAGACAACAAACTAAGAGACCAATCAATCTTGTATTGATCCTCAATCTGTTTGGTGTGACCGGAGACGGTGACGGCCGGTGAGTTTATAACCATGTCGTCTTCTTTCACCTGCTTCCTCTTTCTTCTTCTTTTGGCCTTTTCCTGCGTTTTAGCTTCAGAAAACTCTGCTGATAAGTATAATGCTCATAATAATAACGGTGGAGAAGATCAGAAATACAGTTCATCGTCGCCTGAAGGTGGTGATGATAACAAATACAGTTCATCGTCACCGGAAGGAGGTGAAGATAAGAAATACAGTTTGCCGTCGGCGCCTGAAGGTGGTGAAGATAACAAGTACAGTTCGTCGTCGGCGCCTGAAGCTGGTGAAGATAACAAATACAGTTCATCGTCGGCGCCCGAAGGTGGTCAAGATAAGAAATACAGTTCTTCGGCTCCGGAAGGTGGTGAAGATCAGAAATACAGTTCGTCGTCTCCTGAAGGTGATGATGATAAGGAATATTACAGTTCATTGCCGTCTGAAGGTGGTGATAATGGTGGCGATGATGGTGGTGATGATGATGTTTTCACCCTGGAGGCGCCGAATTTGGATGAAATCACTCTGGATAATCAACTATCCTTTGGTCACTATCGGAAAACTTGTGCGCAGTTCGAATCCATCGTGCACCGAAAAGTGAATGAATGGGTTAAGAAGGATCCTACACTTGGCGCCAGTATCATGAGGTTGCACTTCCACGATTGCTTTGTGAGGGTAAGCTTAAAATTATTACTTGGTCCCTTCATTGGAATATCACAAGCTATATATCTGCTACTCTGTTTAAAGTATGGTTTCCATAAATTTCACATATACGTAATTTTTTTTGTTTTTTTGCCAAAGTTCATTTTCATTCCTTTTATCCGAAAACTATTAGTTTCAAATGATGACTTGTTATACCAATTTCTTATTATTTTAAAAATTGAACTTAATATGTTAGCATTTAATAATATTTTATAAACTTTAAAATTTTAATATCAGCATTTTTTGTTAATAGTATTAGGGCTAAAAGATTAAAAATACACTTTATAAAGTTAATGGACCAAAATTAAATTTTGTATAAAATTAAAGGATTAAAAATATATTTTTTTTCTTTTTTTTTCCAAGAAATTTATATAGATTATCCATTTACATTAATATAAAATATTTTTCATTTTCAATTCGTTCATTTATTTGAGCTTATTTAATTAAACAGTATCTAATTTTAATTAAAAAATGCAATTTAATACAAGAAAAATATTTCACATCATAATATTATTCATCAACAAATCAGTGAAACCGCTTTCCCTATAAAACATTATCAGATAGTAGATCCAATATCCTTATATGTTTAGTTATTATACAGTTTTATGCAAGTTTCATAATTATCATTTCTCAAGAGGTAATATATATATATATATATATATATATATATATATATATATATATATGAACGTGCAGGGATGTGATGCTTCTATTCTCTTAAACCATGAAACGAGCGAGAGAAGGGCAAATGCGAGCAAAACATTGAGAGGATTTGAAGTTATAAACGATATCAAGGCGGAGCTGGAGAAGCACTGTCCCAAAACGGCGTCGTGTGCTGACATTTTGACCGCCGCAACACGAGATGCTACCGTCGCTTTGGGTGGCCCGTATTGGGTGTTGCCGTATGGCAGGAAAGATGGTCGGATTTCGATCGCCGATGAGGCTGACACGGTGCCAATGGGGCGTGAAGACACTACTTCTTTGCTTGAATTGTTCCAATCCAAGGGTTTGAATGTGCTTGACTTGGTCGTTCTCTCAGGTAATTAATAAGTGAATAATTTTTTTAAAAAAAGATAAAAGAAATCATTTGTTTAATTTCATGTAGCACTTGCACATTCTAACCTATGAATATGTGTCACAAACATTTACACTTTTTTCATGTGCATTTTAGGGTTGTTTTGGTCGTTATATTAAACTATAATTATAAGTCAATGACAATCTTTTTTTAGAAAATTAAAACACTAATGAAAAAATTATAATTAAATTACGGTCAACTTTTTTTGACCAAAAAAACTAATGTCAACTTAGGTGGTAAGCAAAACTAATACAGTATATTCTTAAATTTTAATTTGTATACAAAATGTCATATAAATTACATAGGCATCTCTTTTCCTTAAAGTATACAAACATTGTTTGAACTTTGTTTTTGAATTACCCAGATCCCTCTCTTTTGTTCTACTAAATCACACAAAACTTATAAAAACTTCCTTTAATTTAAAATAAGAAAAAAATATATCAAGAATAATATAATAAAACGAATACCTTCCCTTGATTTGTTTTTTTAAATTACATACACACATCCATTTTACTTTTAGAGAAGTTTGTGAATATTTTACTAATATATATAAAGATAAAATTTAATAGAGGGTTGTTTGATTTAAGAACTATTTTATGAAAAGAAAATTACTGTGTGTAATTTTTACATTATTAATGAGAAAGTTGGCTTAGCTTTAAGCATGTCTTCATAATTTTAGGGCAAAAAAAAACAGAAGTCTTTATTAAGAACTAAGCTTAATAGAGTCAAAGTTTTAAAAGTAAATTATAATCAAGTCAAAACTATAAAAGTTGAGTTGCATTGGCTACCGAATTAAAGTTTAGAAATTGAGTTACAATTAAGTTAAAATTATATAAATCAAAAGATTAATTTTTTATTATTATTATTATTTTTGTGCTCAGGAGCTCATACAATTGGGAGAGCATCTTGTGGTTCAATTCAAGATAGGATCTTCAACTACAAACATACTGGAAAACCAGACCCATCCATAGATCCAAAGTACCTTGACTTCTTACAAAGAAAGTGTAGATGGGCTTCAGAATATGTTCATCTTGATGCTTCCACTCCTACAACATTTGACCCTGTCTATTACCTTAATCTCCACAAGAACATGGCTCTCTTGTCCACAGATCAGATGTTGTTCTCTGATTCAAGAACCTCGCAGCTTGTTTCCGCTTTGATCGGCTCGAACTCGCAGCTTTTTAACCACCAGTTCGCTGTCTCCATGGCCAAGCTTGGTAATGTTGGGGTGCTTACTGATGAAGATGAAGGAGAAATCAGAACCAATTGTAATTCTGTCAATAATAATGCTTATTGATTTTTGATTCATTTTGATGTATGTTCTTATTTGTTTAATTAGTGTTTTCTGTGTTTGATTCCTTGTTAAATTTTGTATCCTATCAGTTCCTGTTCAAGTTACTTCAAGAAATCAATTGAGAAATAATTATCAAAGTTTATACTTATATTTAAAAAATAATTACCTTAATAACTCTCTTCTTTGGTCACTCTATGACTTTTTTTTAGCTAAGTGTTAGGTATCATCTTATTAGAAACAATCATATTTAAAGCACTTTCGGCCACTAAATGTAGGCACTTATCCTAGCCGAAATTTGAATCATAGTTCACCACGTTGTAAAAAACTAATTCCTTTCCCTAGATCCAACCCTCTTTCATCTCTATTATTCAATTTGAAAAACTTGTAAAATGACCATAAGGGGAAAAACAAGAAGGAAATAATAACTCATTGAAGTAGATATCACAAGAATTGCCCATAAATTAGAAGGCTTGATTATATATTGTTCTGTATTAAGAGAGATCTAATCCACAATATTGGTAAATAGGCTAGTTAAAATTTGGGACATCCTTTAAAGTATTTCTTATAAATCGGATCATATATATCAAAAAAAAAAAATTCTTAGATATGGACTGAAGTGATTGATCCGTTATATCTATAGCTTACTCTGTGCATTTATCAAATATTTTGCAAGCAACAGTTCTACTTTTAATGGATATCCATTGACATATCATTCATTTTAGTAATGAATGAAGCAGAATTTGTTTATTCAAAAGGCTTGTATATATATGTTATGGAGCTTTGCCTTTTGACATCTGACTTGGCTTGTATATATCCTTCATTTTAACTTTTGACTTAGGAAAATGTCAAGACCAAATGTCCCCAAGCTGTTGTAGAAAATACTACAAAGGAAGGAGTAATGACTCTTGTCTAAATATTTCTGCCTGCTGGATTTCTTTGGTTGTCACAGGCTCCATTGCTGAAGCACTACAGCAATTAAGACTTTCTATATCGATCAGAGAAGACTTTTCATATTAGCTAATGGAGGGTAGTACGTAAGAGTATGGTAATTTATCCAAAAGTTACATTGGTATAACAAACGATGTGGAAATAAATTTTTATGTGGTTACATTAAGTAACGAATGTCGAAAATCTACTAATGACTTTCTATATTAGCGGCATTAATCTCTTGGAGAAATTCAAGAGTTCGTTGATGTTAATGTTGATTTAGATTCATATAATAAAATTAGTCCAAGATATATATTGAGTGAGAATTACCTTATCAATAACTAACGTTGTTTCTCTAACAGAATATGAGTAAAGGGACTAATATTTATAATTGAGAAAATTATAAGAACCCAATAAAAACGAAAATAACTACAAGTATCTAATTAAAATTGGGATGAACATGCTTCTTCCATGGCATGGGCGTGCATATTTTCTTCTCAACAGGGTTGTGTAAAGCCCCCTTTTACAAGCTTAAGAGCTATTCACGTTAGTGATGCAGTCCTCCCTTGTCCCTTGTTTCTTCGTTGTTACTTGGTAGCTTTTACTCCTATTCTTTGGAACTTCAAGTAATGTCTGCTTTGGTGGTGTTTGGATGAAGATGGGACTCAATTAAGTTTTAGCTGGTCTCTAAAGTGTTGACTGTCTTTTTGACGTTTTGGTTGCAGCTTCTTGTCAATAGTGTGTGTTTATGCTTTTTGTTGTGTGTTTTTACTTGTTTCCTTTGTTATTTTCTCCTATTGGTACAATTGCTTAACTTCGTATTTACCTGTGAAGTTTTTTTATGTACTTATTAATACAATTGTATCTTATAAAAAATTATATATATTTTACATATTAATTTTTTTTATTTTTTAAGGGGAAAAAAAGGTACGAGAAGGTGTGAAGAGAAGAAAGAATAAAAGAGAGAATATTATAGAATGAATAAGAATATAAAAATACATGAAAAAATATACCAAGCGCGGAGCGTGTATAGAGAGAGAGAGAGAGGTGGTGGTGTGGCATTAATTATTTCATTAATTTGACAAATAAAAAGGGGTCATTGCCAAATGTTAAAAAAGAGAACCCTCAACAACCAAGATGTGACTGTTGCGTTGGACCTTAGGGTGTGTTTGGCTTAATGGGAAGAAGAGAGGAATTTTAATAGAGAAAAAGAGAAAGAAAAGAAGATGAAGAATTTATTATTATTTTATTTGAATTAATATTAAAAAAGAGGAGGAAAGGGACTTTAATGCTACTTTGTTTGGTTCAAGAAAGGAGAGGAGAAAAAATATTTTTATATAGATAAATTTACCTTTATATTATTTTGTAAAATATTTTAATAAAATATAATATATAAGTAATGTTGGGATATTAAAAAAAAGTATAGATAATTTTAAAAAAAAATCTTCCCCCCTTTAAATTTTTAGATACCCAAATAAAAGGAGGGGAGTAAAATCCTTCCCCTCCTCTCCCCTCCCCCAAATCATTCATACCAAGCATGCCTTAAGGACTTGTTGGCTGTTCGTTGCCCCTTACACGGCTTCACACCGTCATCTTTCTGTTTGCATCCTCATTCTCAACGGTAAGAAGTCCAACAACAGCACCCATCCAAAAAAATAAAAGAGGAGTTAAATTATTCTTAATTCCCTTAACTTTAAACCAAATACTAATAACTTACGTAATCTTTGAAATTTTAAAATCAACCCCTAAACTCTTACATTTATACAAATAACTCTCATATAATTAATTTTATACTTCACTTATTTTTATACAATTTAAAATTTAGAAGGTTATCTACAACTTAAATAAAGTTTAAGTTAGTATATACTTGATAGATGGAGGTTATTCGCATAGACTTGAAAGTTTAGAGAGATTTGTTATTAAATTTTAAAGGTTAAGAGAATTATTTATACATAGTTTAAAAGTTAGGGAAATTTTGTATAATTTAACTATAATAAATTAGAAATAATGATATTTTTAAACTGGTTAATATGTTACAACCAGTTTAAAAAGTTTGCTTCTTCTTGATTTTAGAGAAGTTAAAATAACACCTAATATTTGATCCTATTTCTTAAATATAATCAATATTTTAATCTTATTTATAGTACAATTTTACCCATAATTTTTTTAATTTAGTACAATTTTTATTACTTGAGAAATAAGATTATGTATGAAATTGTACTAAATTAAAAAAATTATTAGTAAAATTATGCCAAATTAAAAAGATCATAGGTAAAATTGTGTCACAAATAAAATTAGAATATTATCTAAATATAAAAAATAAGATCAGGATAGTAGGTATTACTTTACCTTATTAAAAAAATAGTCCAATTTTTTTCCTAAAATTCTAAGTTTGGCCAAGAAAAAAAAAAGAAACTAAGATTAGAACATGCAAAATTTTGCATTGTATTATTATTAAGAGGTTTTAGGTGGGTTAGTTAGTTGTTATGTATATTATTTTAATGAGTCAAGGGATGATGGATTCAAATTCCATCTTGGCTACCTTAAAGTATTTAACCCATTGCTAGTGTGCCGAAGCTACAGCTCCCACCGGTGGGGGTGCCGGCGATTGGCAGGTGCACTTTTTGTTTCTTTTTTGTTTTGAGAAAATGTGGGCATTTTGGTAATTGTGTTTCAAATCTTAATTACAATAAATGGGGGATTGAGACTTTGATGTAATGCGATGATTTCGTGGGACTTTAGCGTGGAATCACTTCTTCTAAGAAATTTGGGAGTAATTCTCTATAATTTTTTTTTCCAAATAAATAAACACGTTATCCTTTGTAATCTGTCGGTGTTTTATTGCTTTTCTTTTAATTTAATTAATTAAAGGTAAGTAGAGAAAATCGTTGATTTTACCGCTGTCGCAAACGCCCCAATCAAGCACATGCGTGAAATAAATGTAACAGAAATTTAAGCAATTTCCCATTATGTTTATAGACAATCTGTACATTATAATATCTATCCAAATCTACTTTAATCAAAGATTTTGCATAGTTATGGTATGGAAAATTGGAAATACCTTATTCAACGTTAATGTTTCCATTGAAAATCAACTTCAATATAGACATTTTTCCTTATATTTCGTAAGAACTTTAGACAATTTATGTTAGAGAGAGAGAGGAAAATACAATGAATTCAAAATTCTGAATTTTTCCATTTTGATTTTCTAGCTCCTTCTCTTTTTCTTCCATTACATATTTTGTATAAATTATTTTAAATAATTTCATCTATATATTTATAAAAATATAAAATTCATGTAAGATAAATTTAATTTTAAGTGATTTAAAAATTTAAAATATTTAGAAATAGAATAGTAAAGAATAAAAAGAGAAAATTCTATAAATATATCATTTAAATTTTAAATCAATTTTAATTTTTACATTTTAATAGATAATCGATTATATCTAATAAATAAATAATTACATATTTTTATAGGAATTTTTAATTTAGAATTTTAAAATTTAAGTAGTATTGTTGTGAGATTTTGCCAACAAAAAATGGAATTAGAAATTAAAGCAAAAATAAAATGTTAAAACAAATAAATGACAAAAACTGAATTAAAAAATAAAAGAATTTCATTTTCTTTACAAATCATATTAGATGGAGGGCTTCATATCACAGTTCAAAAACAGCCTTCAATCATATGACACCATAATCTTCTTCTCCGAAATACCCTAATTTGATTCTTCAATAATTCTGAGTCTAAATTCTAACCAGCAAATTATATAGAGACCCACCCCACAAAACAACTATAAACAACAAACACTTTCCCTTCTCTTTCGCACTGCCGCCACCTTCTTCACCTTCTCTCTGTTCACAGAGAAAGAAGGGAAGATTCAGAAGAAGAAGAAGAAGCTCTGTATGCAACAACAATGGCGAAAGAGAAGAAACTCTTTGTTGGTGTATTAGCAAACTACACAGCAGAGCTCAAGCTTCTTCTCACGACTCTTCTGGTTCTTTGTTCTGTCGCCACTCTTCTTCAGTTCATTCCTTCTCGCTTCACCATCTCTGCTTCTGATCTCCGTGTTTGCATCTCACGCGTCTCCCAACCCCAAGGTCCACCTTCTTATTCTTCTTCCTCCTCGGAATCTGCCCAGTTATCTAGATTGCTTTCTGTACCACCGTCGCCGCCGTCACCGTCACCGACACAGCCGGCCTCTGACGATGGATTCATCAAGCGGGATTTTCATCCTTATGGTTCTGCAGCTTACAACTTCATCACCATGGGCGCTTACAGAGGAGGTCTGAACACATTCGCCATTGTGGGTCTCTCTTCGAAGCCGCTCCATGTCTACGGCAAGCCGACCTACGAGTGTGAGTGGGCCCCGCGGGTGAACACCACCGCGAAACCCATAACCACCGTCGCGTACAAGATGCTTCCAGATTGGGGCTACGGCCATGTCTACACGGTGGTGATTGTGAACTGTACCTTCTCAGAGCCCGTCAATGCCGACAACTCCGGCGGGAAATTGGTCCTCTACGCCTCCACATCCGGTGGCGGCGACGCCAATTTCAACCTCACCGATAGAATCGAGGTCCTCACGGAGTCGCCGGGAAGTCTAAACGTTTCCATTTTCACCTCGCCGCCAAAGTACGACTACTTCTACTGTGGATCGTCATTGTACGGAAATTTGAACCCTCAGAGAGTTAGAGAATGGATCGCTTACCATGTGAGGCTCTTCGGACCCAGATCGCACTTTGTGATTCACGATGCAGGTGGGGTCCACGAGCAAGTTCTTGAGGTTCTGAAGCCATGGATGGAACTTGGGTATGTGACGTTGCAGGATATTAGGGATCAAGAGAGATTTGATGGGTATTATCACAATCAATTCATGGTGGTGAATGATTGTTTACATCGATACAAATTCATGGCGAAGTGGATGTTCTTCTTTGATGTTGATGAGTACATTTATGTGCCACCTAAAAGCACAATCAAAACTGTTCTTGATTCGCTTTCTGAGTATTCTCAATTCACCTTTGAACAGATGCCCATGAGCAGTAAGATTTGCCTCTCTGAAGATTACGGCAAAACTTACAGGTAATTTCAGAATCTCTCATTCTCCCTGTGCTCTGTATCTGATATATATATACACACTGTTGCCATTCATAATCTGAGATCTTGTCTGATTGTTATGAATTGAAATGAATTTTGTGTGTGAATCGTGGTATTGAATTGATTAAACAAGTTGGATTAGGTTCGATTCGAGATTCAGAGCTGAATTATGCACAAAATAGATATTTCTGTTCTTTGTTGAATGAATCTTAACGTGATGGAACAGTCAACAATGGGCATTTGGCCAACAATTCATTGGGGATATTTGATTCAAATGTGTGTTGTCACTGGTTATTGATGATGATAGTTAATTGTGTTGTTTTTCAAAGAGATGACAGAGGTCAGAGAAGAAGGAGATGATTGATGAATTTGGAATTATTAGTTCCATTTCCGTGTCATGTGTCATCCTCCTAACGCGCATTGACATGTGGTGTGAATTTACTACTTTAGGATTAAACAATTGTTTTCAATGTACGTGATGGGTTTCTTGTATTCATATGTGCCGGACCGTGTTTAGTGCTAAAAATTAACTATTTGTTCTTGCTTTGGTCAAAAATCTGAACTGTGTTGCTGAAAATTTCTCAATCATTCTAATTCTATAATTACCAATATATTGTCTTCTTTAGTAAGACGCATGCAGTCTAAATTTCCAAAATGACTTGGATTACAGTTCTTGTGAAGTAAAGGAAACCTAGTTGGCTATTAGTTGCTAGATAACTAATTTATAGAAAATTAGTTAAGTTAGTTATCTGTAAAAAAATATTTGTTAGCTTTCTTAAGATATCCCTTATATTCATTTACATAGGATGCTACCCGTATTTATGGAAACTCCATTTACAGTTTTACACATGCAATTAATAGGGGATAATTTAGAGGAAATTATAAATTTAAGAAATAAACTAAATTGAGATCTTATATTTTAGACCACATAATCTTTATAATGAAGGGCCGGCTTGGCTCAGCGGTAAGCTCGCTTGCCGTGGGGTCTGAGGTCGCGGGTTTGAACCAGCCTCCCTGCAAAGCAGGGGTAAGGCTGCTTAGATTATTCCCTTCCCCAGCACCCCCACCAAGTGGGGACTCGAACTGGGTTGGCCCTTTTTTAATCTTTATAATGGCAGTACTTATACATTACTCGTTAAAAGAATTTTCATAGTTTAAGTCGAATTCTTATTAAGTAGTTGGCAGTTTAGATTGATATTTTAATTCTAGATTAAGACAGTTTACTACCAATGTCCACGAACCAGTATTGTATATGACTGATTTGTTGGCATGCATCTTACTAAATAGTAAATATGTTTCATTGTGGGGGATGCATTTAACATATCACCACAATAACAGTTACATATCTATCTGGCAAGTAGTGGTGGTGGTTGTTCGTTTTTTATTTGTGGTGTCACGTGTTGAAGAAAACAAAGTCTTAGAAAGTGTTGTTGTTGTCTGAGCTGTCGAATGTATTATTGCATTTATACAGATTGATTCCTACACATCTACCACATATTTGGGAATTTGAATGTGCTTTCTAATTTATGAGAGAATAGAAAAGTAAGAATCACACCATAGGTTAGTTAGGTTGAGGTAGATTTCACTACTCCCTCATATCCTATTTTTAGATCTGTGTTTTTTTTTCTTTTTCCTTTTTCTTTTTTTTTTATCTTATTTAGTTCTGTTTAGTTTTTTTTAATGTTTAAAATTTATATATATGTCATACCTGACTCTCCCTGCCTCACACAACCTCTTAAAAAATTATACTTTATTCCGTCTTAAATATAAGAGTCGGTTGAAGAGTTTGTTCTATTCTTAAATATAATATTTTAATCTATTTGGTCTTCCAAAATTTTGTAATATTTTATCTAAATTATTCCTATTGGATGTACTGATCAAAAAGGTTTTTATCAAGGGACAATTTCTAATACAAATGACTTAAAGAAATATTTTAAAAAAACTAATACACATCTTTATATAAATAACTTAATTAATTTTTTTAATATTTATAAATTAGTTATTTAGTTCTTATAAATTAATTATTTAACTCTTAAACTATTATATTTGTATTTTAGTAATTCTGTATTGTTGAATTACATGTAGTTGTTTATACATGAATATATTTTTTATTTAAATATTATTCTCTACAAAATTATACATAAACATTTTTTTTATTTTATTTAATTGAACCACTGCCTCGGATCGGTTTGACCCAATTTTCAGGGTCTTGCTTTTACATGTTCTGGTTTTGCGTTTGAAATGCATGAAATCTGCATTATAACAGAGAGAGAAATTGAACAATGCTGCAGGAAGTGGGGATTTGAGAAGCTGGTGTACAAAGACGTGAAGAGAGGAATAAGGAGGGATAGAAAGTACGCAGTACAAGCTCGCAATGTGTATGCAACAGGCGTTCACATGTCTCAGAACTTAGTCGGAAAAACAACCCACAAAACAGAGGGCCGAATCAAATACTATCACTACCATGGCACCATTGCTGCCAGAAGAGAAACCTGCAAAATGCTTGAAAACTCCACTGAGCTCTATCACGAGAAGATCCCTTATGTGTTGGACACCACCATGAGAGACATCGCCGGTGTCATCAAGAAATTTGAGCTCAAAATGATCGGTTCCAGGTTACACAACGTTCGTCAATGAGTACCCACTTTTTTCTTCTTTTTTTTTTGTTGCTATAAATATAGTATTTGACTTTGTTATTGTAGAGCAGAGAGTTTTTTCAGAGTTTTTTTTCCTGTATGTAGTTTTTCTTTTCATTTCTTTTTTTCTTTGGTTATAGATGATAATAGATGGGGTATATGGTATTGTTTCATTTAATTATTATAATTCTTTTGTTTTAATCTCATTATTTATTTATAGGTCAATTGCGTTCTTTAATTCTCTCAGATAAAAATTGTAGATTTATTTGTCTATTTTAAAAGTATATCATTAATTTTTTTTAACTTATGAAATATCATTTGCTCTCAATTTAACCTTAAAAATTAATTAATAGACATGTCTATTATTTTATTACCTTAATTTTTAAATATAGAATCTAGATGAGAAATTTATTTTAATTATAAATATAAAATTTAAATATATTATATTTTTTAAATTTATTATTTTTTATACTATCCTTACTATTATATATATTAATAGAGATTTTTATAGGTAATGATTAAATAAAATATTTTAAAAAAATTATAAAAAATAATGGTATTAATTGTTTAATTTTGTCAAACAAGATTCTTCGGGGAAGATGTAAATTAATATTTTATTTAAATAATAAGACTTCATCATGTTATTTTTTTTAAAGAAATTAAAAGAATAAAAAAACAAAAATAATAAATAGGGTCGGCGTGGGGGGACAAGGGCATCCCTAGTCCGCATGTCGTGGCAACATTCGGTGTGACGAGGCAACGTTGTTCTGTTGCTTTACGACTGGGCATTGCTTCCGTTTAAGCCTAGCACCATCCTTTCCTTTCCGTTTCCTTTTCTTTTTCTATTTAATGGGAGCCATATCATTTTTTTAATAATTAAATATGTTGATCGTTTTTTTTTTAATATCATGCACATGCATAGTAGTATAAAAAATGAACAAAATTATCTATAACTTATTCTTACTCCTTTTATCTTTAATATAAGATATATTTAATTAATTTAATTAGATTAAGAGAATTAGTTAAATTAGTTAATATAATATTTTTTTTAAAATAATCTAATCATATCTTTTAATTTTGTTATTCATTATCTTACTTGATAATTATTGAGGGAGTATTTATAGAGTTATTTTAGAAAAAATAGATAAATATAAAAAATATATTTTATATTTATTATCAAAATTAACTTTCTAATTAAATTTTTATCAAAGATAAAAAGAATACTATGATCTTTGCGTTGTTTAAAATTTTTTTAATCCATATGATGTGCTTCTGAACTACCTAAACTCGGATATTTGCAAATATATAAATTAATTTTAAGATGATCAAATAAGTTTATCTATTTTTAATTTATATAAATTAGTTATATATGATTTATAAATAAAATGAAGCCAATATTTCTTTTCAACATACATATTTTCTTTTATTGTATGGAAATTTGGATTGGACATGCAATTTAGTGAAGGTAATAAGTGACATTATCTTTATAAAAAAAATATAAATTTGAATTCTAACAAATATAAAAGAAAGGTAATTTGAAGATATTTTTAACTAAATAAAAAAATTAATTTTATAACCGGTCCGGTTTTTTTCCCAGTACGATTCTTCCTTTATTTCACGGGACCACCTTGTATTTGTCTTTTTAATTTTTCTATGGGATCTTTAATAATATTCCTCAATAAATAAATCAATCCCCCACTTGTTTTTTTTTTTTTTTTTACTTTTTCTTTCCCTTTCCTATCTTTGGGGTAAAATGAAAAGGAAAATTCCTCGCTGCAGAAGGGAAAAGAAAAGGGGAGGGACGAATGATGAAAGGGTTTGCTTTTGGCAACAAGTCAAAAAGAAGGCATGTGGGTGCGTGACACCTGTCATGTCTACTCTTTTTCCAGTCATGTCTTCTAACTAACGTTTCATACGAAACATCGCTAACTCCATCGCATTCAATCATTATCCCTCCTAACCCCATCTATTGACCCTAAAAGTCATATTTTACCTTCTCCAGAGTTCTATACTCTCCTTCCATCCGATTTTTCCCCATAAATTATATTTTCTCTTCTATGTATAAATAATAAATTATATTTATCTAAAAATTTATTATATTTTTTTATTTTTAATTTATCTCCAGATAATTATATATTTTTTATATATTTTTTTCAAGCATTCTCTCTCTTATTTATCATCCTCATAAATAAAAATATATTTAAAAAAAATTAGCATATGTCTTTTAAGCTTGAGTCATTTTTAACTTAGTTTAGATTGGAAAATTATTTTATTGTTGAATTAGATTTGATTAAAGTTGAACTGTTATTGAGCCGAAATCTAAAGTTAAGCTAGAATCCAAATGACTTTAAAAGAACATGATGGATTTTGAGTATGGTAGATAAAAGATTGAAAAAAAATTAAAAGTCTTCCAGAATATAAAAACAAAAGAAAAATATACTCTTATAAAGGGTAATAAATCTTTTATAGTATCATTTTATTGAGAATTTCATATATTAATGTGCTATTATGTTGACATTTAGATTTAATATGAATTTATTTCTTATATATATATTATAATTATATCTATAATTATTTTATGATTAAAATGGTAAATTATAAAAAAAATAATACAATTGAAGCTTCTAAAATAATATCATCGTTGAAAAAACGGAAGAGGAGGAGGGGGAGAAGATGAGAAAGTAACATGAGATGGTAAGCATAGTTTCAAAGAGTGATTCGGCATATTGAAATTGTGGTGTGAAGATATAATAATAAGAAGGGAACGGAGGAAAGCGTGTGATTTTGTATTCCCACTGGACGGCATCCGATCGGTGATGCACGCACTCGCCGACACGTCAAATTAATATTAGTTTTTGTATACTGATAAAAAAAATATAATTATGAATTTATTTCTTTTATGAAAATTGATGAAATATCGTCCATTAAATTTTTTACTACCTAAATATATCTAAAATTTATTCAAAAACCAGCAAGTTCAACTGTCTTTATGTACAAATATATTTCGTTTTATCTATAAAATAGGGTATACAACTTATTTTCAATTAAATACAATTGATCTTTAATTATCTATAAAAAAAATTAAAATAAAAAATATTTATATATAATTAACATAATGGTGTGAACAACAACAACAAAATTGTAATAACATGGATTTTTAAATAAATTTTAGTTACCCTTTATAATAAAAATTTCAACAGCATATTTGTTTAGAAATTTTCCTTTTTTTTTTTTACTATATTCTTATCCCTAAATTTCCCCAAACGAAGTGCTCATATAAAGCTTAACATATTCTTCCCAAAATAGTTAAGATATAAAATGTCTTTCTGGTGGAATATTATTTTTATTTCATTGTCGAAATGATATTTTGCATACCAAAACAAATTATCACATATGGTCATGATGTAAAATGAGAGTGGCTTTTTATTTATGTAGTCATTACGCGTGGCTTTTAGAGGAAGACAGGCCAATTCCCAACGACCGTTAATAAAATGTGGTTTTAATGTTTTATTGAGGATTCATATTTTATAATTATATTTTTTAAAATATACTATCCATATCAAGTATGTATATGTATTTGGGTAACCTCTAACTATAGTTTTAAAAATATTTTTGATCTAAATTTTAGTTTAATTTTTTTTAAATAAACAATCATATTTATTTAAAGTAACTTTTAGATTAAATTATGATTTAAAATTAAAATTTTGCATAATTTATTGAGAATAGCTTAAAAAATAGTAAAAAAATTTATAAATTATCTAATTACTATTTTATCACTATTTTTTTTACATCATATCTCATATCTCCGAGCCTATCTCTTTTTCACTTTCTCTCCTCCCTCCTCTCAATCCTATTTTCTCTCTCTTCTCTCCTATTTTTAATAATTTATTAATAATAAAAGTCTTTATAATAATAATTATCTAATTATTCATACATTTAAATTTTTTTTTAAAAGTTTTTTTTAAAAGTTATCTAATTTTTTTTTCTAAATGGGCCTATATCTATCTCCGTTTGCTTTCATGAACATAAAAAATCTTGATGGCGTTGCCTTTTGACTTTTTTCAGTTTTTACTCTATTACAATATCTTACGTGTGTTTAGATAAAATTAAAAAAAAAGGCTTATAAAAAAGAGTAAATTTTTGGATAACTTATAAAAAATGATTTTTAGAAAAAAATTTATAGAAAAAAAGTAATTTTGGATAAATGAGTGTTTGAATAGTTATTACCAAAAGAGATTTTATAATTAGAAAATTACTAAAAAAATGTATGTATGAGAGATGAGAGAGGGTAAAAAAGAGAGAGGAGAGAGAAGAAATGAGAGTGGGTGAAGAAGATAGAAAAGAGATGAGATATAGTGGAAAAGATAGAGGAGAGAGGAGAGAAGGGGAAAAAGATAGAGGAAAGAGGAGAGATAATAGAAAAGATAGAGGAGAGAGGGTGTAAGAAAAAGTAAGGGTGAAATAGTAATTGAATAGTTCATAAGTTATTTTACTGTTTTAAAAGCTACTCTGACTAGTTTATCTGAAACGATAGTTTTAAACCATAGTTTGGTTCAAACTAAGGTTTAGACAAATATGACTATTTGTTTTAAAATTTCTCTGAAGTTTAGGCCATAAGCCTTTTTAAAACTATAATTTTATTGAAAAACAAATAAGCCCCTTGTCACTTCTAATTATTGCTGCCTCGAATATTATTATATATTTAATTAATTTAATTAAATTAAAATAATTAATATTATGGATAAAAGCTAAATATAGCATAAACTTATAATAAGAATATAAAACCTAAATTTAAATCTGAGCTCGTACACAATTTTTTTTTTTTACTTATGCCTAAGCATTTAAAAAGTATGCCAAGCCTAAAATCTTCTTAGAGACTCAATAAAGAAGCTTACATATTTATAAATATAATACCCTTAAGTTTATTTACAACATACATATAATAAAATAGGCTCAACCTACAGGCTTATGGTCATAAAATAAAATTTAGCCTATTTAAACTAGTATATTTGCCTAAAGTTTAGTCTATTTATTAAACAAATCAGGTCTTACTATATTTTAATCAAGTCAAACTATAAGCCTATATTTACAACATACATAATATATTTTTTTCTAAATTACTATAATAATTTTTTAACTCATTCTCTTTTTCACTCACTTGATTATTGTTAATAGAATATCAATAATATAATTTAAAAAATATTGATAAATATAAAAAATAAATTTTATATTTAAAATTAAAAAAATTAATTTTTTAATTAGATTATATATTAAAGATATGATAGAGTAATTTGTATTTATAAAGATTGTCTTTGAAAGGGACAACATTTATGCAATCATTCTCTTGCAATTTTCTGAAAATTTCTCCAATGAATTCTGTGGGGCATCATTCTCTTACATTTATTAAGGCTAAACACAATTAATATAAATATTTGCCAATAAAAAATTTAAACCACAATTTTAACGAGTCATGAATAATTCATCTTGATTCATACTATACAACGCCTAGTGTAGTATTACTCTTAACTTTTATTAAACATGTCTTAAATTAATAAAATATTTTAAATTTGTCCTTATCAAAATTCTCTCCTCCCAATATACAAATCATTTTTACTTATCTCTTTTTTCTTTCTTTTAAAGAGGAATTAAATAAAGGTGTAATTGAAAACTAGTTATTAATAACCTTTAAGTAACTAAAATTTAAGATTAATTTTTTTTTGCAAATGATTTATAATAAATATTGAAGTAGTATATTATTATATATATTAAAGTATTATTGGGTTCAACTTAATTTAAATTTTACCATAAAAATTGATTATTTTTTGTTAGGTCTAATTTTATCTTAAAAATTTTTGGGTAAAAGCTATAGATATTTATAAGTATTTGTTAAATCAATATTATCCTAAAATTATTAAAAAATGAGTAAAGTTATTTTAACCGTTAAAAAGTTAATATTAACTCCTAATATTTTTAACGGTTAGGTATGACATTATATTTTTATAATATTTTTAGGATAATATTGATATAATTTTTTTTTAGATATTTACAGTTTATACATAAAAACTTTTGTTATGAAATGAAAATTTATTTTTTTTCAAGTAGGCCCTACATAAAAATTTAAGGGAACTCAATAATCTAGCTACGTTCCCCGTATTCATATAAGTTTTCAAAGAATCTCTGTTATCACAAAGGAAGCCAGTTGTTATTTTTTCTTTTTCCATTTTTTATTGACCAAAAAAGGTGTTCGTAACTAGAGCTGGGAAAACGGGCTGGCCCGCCGAAAGCGGGCCAACCCACCCCCAGCCTGCAAGAAAGATAACCCGCCCAAAAATGGGCTGGCAAAACGCCAGCCCGAGCCCGCCGCCTCTTAGTGGCGGGCTGGCCCGCCAGCCCGCCACTTTTTTAAATTTAAAAAAAATATTTAATATTTTTAAAATACTAATAAAAAATTAAATATTACAATAATCCATAACATCCATCACAATCTAAATTAATATTAACAACATAATATTAATCCATCACACAATCATAGAAATGTCAACACATAAAATAAACAATAACCGTCCTTGCAGCTTTGCTAGTCCGTCAAATTTGGAGTATTTGAAGCAATATCTGAAATTGTAACAGTGTCATCAACAGTACAATGAGCACCTTCTTCTTCCTTAGTCTCATCTGCCACATAACACATCACACAACATTTTTAAAAAAAGTTAATATGATTGAATTAATATGTAAAAGAAAAATATAAAATGAACAAAATATCTAATTAAATTATCACCCCATGAATAACCCAGCATCCAATTACGAGTGCAAATAATAGCTTCAACATTCTCTGGAAGAAGACAACTTCGGTACTTTGTAAGAACTCGTGAACCAATACTAAAAGCTGATTCGCTTGCAACTGTGGTGATTGGAATAGATAGTATATCACAGGCCATCTTTGAAAGAGAAGGAAATCTAACCGCATTAGTCATCCAGTAAGTCAACAAATTAAATTTGATAGACAATCTAGGATCAAGTGTTGCTTCTTCCAAATAAATGTCTAGCTCAGACTTTTGAAACACCTCAGTATCTTTATTCTTTGCTTCAAAAAAATCCTGCATCATATAAATTAAATGTTAGCATCGATGACATGATAATTACATAAATTAAGAACTAACATTAAATATCTCAAACTTACTTCAAAAGCATCCAGGTAGTTGTTTTCATCATATATAGAGGACTCAATAGCACTTCGTTCGAAAGACATTGTTGTTGGCACATTGATATTAGAGCTTGATTCACCTCTGACAAAAGGGACTGAGGATGATGAAGATGATCCTATGCTTTTATATTCATTGAACACATAGTATAACTTTCTCCTAATGTGTTCAATCTTCTCTTCATAATTTATGGGATCAAGTTTTACATAAGAAAACTTTACAACATCAAACTTCATTCGTGGGTCAAGGATATTTGCCGATGCAAGAATGACACTACAATCACCCCAATATTTATCAAACTTTCGAAGCATCCTCTCAGCCATATCTTGAATCAAAAGATCATCACTTTCCACATGTTGTTTCAGTAGTGTCTCAATTTTGGAGATTTGCATGAAATACATGTTAGATGTCGGATAAGATGACCCAGAAATCAGATTTGTAATCACTGCGAATGGTTTCAAGAATGCGCATATCACTTCTGCTCTAGTCCACTCTTCAGGTGACGGACAATGTCTATAGTTGCTGTCATGTAAAGATAAGTTCACAAAAGCACGACGATATCTGATTGCACTTTGGAGCATTGCATGTGTCGAATTCCATCTAGTGGGGACATCTAATCTCAACCCCATTGAACTATCAATGCCCCCAACCTGTTGAACACACTTTTTAAAGTTTGTCAACCTCGAATCTGAGTGCTTCACGTATGTAATACTGCTCCTAATCTTTTGCACAGCAGAACTTGCTACCATCAACCCCTCCTGCACTATAAGATTTAAGATATGGGCACAACATCTCACATGGAAGAACTCCCCATTACATATCAAACCATTACATAAATTCAATCTATCTCTCAACAAAGATTGCATGTTGTCATTTGCTGAGGCATTATCCAAAGTAATAGAAAATATTTTTCCTTGAATACCCCAGTCTGTAATGATATCATGTGCCTTATTTGACAATTCAATACCA
Source organism: Leucaena leucocephala (assembly GCA_037074615.1). NCBI lineage: Eukaryota > Viridiplantae > Streptophyta > Magnoliopsida > Fabales > Fabaceae > Leucaena > Leucaena leucocephala. Next base: position 6,959,096 of record CM073549.1, read on the forward strand.
GAGTGTGGAGGCTTCATCCTAGCAAATGCCAGTATCTTGCTATTGAGATTCCATTTCTCATCAATAAAGTGTGCAGTCAAACAAAGATACCCTTCAGTAGCTAAAGAAGTCCAACAATCTGCAGTTAAACATACTCTACCAGGACTCCTTACTAACTGATCTTTTAAGTTCTCTTTTGCTTTAAGATAGAAATTCATTACATCAATTGTAGCAGTTTTTCTGGTAATGGGCTTGAACTCAGGATTTAAATATGAAGAAAAGTCTCTAAATGCCTCCCACTCAACAAAAGAATATGGAACATCATGTCTGACGATCCAATAAGCTAGCAAATCTCGAACTTTGTTCTGATCAAGTTTTCTACCTCTAACATTTCCTGCATTGTCTAACATCATGGCACCCACATCTTTATACTTAGGGATTGCTGCACAAATATTGATATGACGTCGAAGATGTGAAGTCCCATAATCCTTACCTCCAACACTATATGATTTTTTACACCCTTTACATTCAGCTTTTTCTTTTCCATCTACTTTACCGATTTTAGTAAAGTAGTTCCAAACATCAGAGGTATTTTTCTTTGTTCTCTTACTTACATTGGCTTCTATAGAAACAGAGGGGTCAGCTTGTTCAGATTGATTTTCCTGTTCCATATTGATTGCATCATGATCACTCTTTCTTTTATGCTCTTCATTACCCGAATCCATCTTAAATTCTATCTATAACAGGGAAAAGCACAGAACAACAACAATTACGATATAAAATAATGACAGCAACATTCATTCACAGAATTCCCAGCAACATTCATTCACAGAATTCACAGCAGCATTCATTCACAGCATAAAGTCACTTAACTTTGGCAAATATTGATGCTAATGGTGACTAGCGACACTGTGAATGTTTAACTTTGGCAATGTTTTCTAATCACCGTGATTTCTAACTCTGTAACTCTGGTACTCTGGCACAAATTAGCTAACAAAGTTCAGAGACTACAAAACCTGTCGGTATAGAGAAAATCACGGTGACTACAAAAACTCTGGTAGTCGGTTCAGAGACTACAAAACTCTGGCATAAAAGTATCGACTAACAAAGTAACCAGACACCGACTAGGCGACTACCAGAGTACCAGAGTAACTGAGTGACTGAAGAAAATATTGATTAATCACGGTGATTAGAAATTTCAGAGTCTCAGAGTTACAGTTTACCAGGGCGTCGACGACCGTGAGGCTGTGAGCAGGTGTAGCCGTGATCTCGTGACAGTGAGGCTATGGCGACTAGCGACGCACGACTGGACCACCGCAGGGTACTGAAGAAGTGAGCGACTCCGACTCCGCTAGGGTACTGAAGAAGTGAAGAAGAAGAGGCCGCTTGCTGTGCTGATGCTCCACTAATCCACTTATGACTTATCGACTATCGCAGCGTGAGGCTATGGCGACGCACGACGCCACCGTGAGCGACGCCGACTCGGCGACTCTGCTAGGGTACTGAAGAACAGAAGAAGTGAGGAAGAAGAGTAGTCGCGTATCGCTGCGCCGCACCTTCTTCGGTCCGCACTCCGCAGCAATCCCTGATTTCCCTTTCCCAAATTCCAATCCGCAGCCAGCCAGCCAGCAGTCCAGCACCAGGAAGGCAGGAACCCCGAACCCTGATTTCTGATTTCCCTGCGTGCTGCTGCTGCGTCCTTCGACCCATCTCTTTAATTAATATTAATTAAAAAAAATAAAAAAATATAAGCGGGCTAGCCCGCTTTTTTAACGGGCTCATACGGGGCGGGCTGTGCAGCCCGCCAAAAAACGGGCTGGCTTTTTGCCAGCCCGAACCCGCCCCATTTTCTTATAAAATAGGCTCAGCCCGCGGGCTGAGCCCGTTTTCCCAGCTCTATTCGTAACCCACATAAGAAAGTAAGGGCATGTTTGTTAGGAGAAAATTGGAAGTAGGGAAATGGGATTTTTCACTTTCTTTATTTGGTACGATAGAAATAATTTTTATTTTTATTTTTACTTTTAATATTTTAAATTATTTTAATTTTTTTAAAAAAAAATAAAAATTAAGATGATAGCTTCTCCTCAGCCTCTCCTATACCCAAAACTACAATGTTTTGGATATAAAATGAGGATGGCGGATGCTTCTTGTTTTTTTTAAATAATATATATAATATTTTGAAGTAGTTTTTAATAATATCTAATATTATAAAATAATTTTTAGTTCACTTAGCATCTTAAAATATCTTTCCACTAATATCTTAAAATATTTTTTAATAACACTTGGTATTCTGATATAATTTTTAGCGGTCTTAACGTCCTAAAATATTTTTACTGTAACACTCAATATAATTTTTAGTACTTTTAGCATCTTAAAATATTTTTCTAATAGCACCTATTATCTTAAGATACTACGTGCAATTTTATCTTTAATGTATACTAAAAATATTTTAGGATATAAAGTGTGGTACTCAAAAAATATTTTAAAATATTAATAGAAAAATATTTTAAGATATTAAATAAATTAAAAATTATTTTAAAATACTGGATACTGTTTAAGAGATACTTCAAAATATTAGATATGTTTTTAACAAACAAAAAAAATATCCACCACCTTATTTTATCCCCAAAACGGTGTAGTTTTGGGTATAGGTGGGACAAGGGAGAGAAGCTAGCTACAAACTAGATACCCTATTTAAAGCCAACGGAGGTATTATTATCCACTAGAGAAAACTCATTTAGCAAAAGGATTCATATTATAATGGAAGGAATACAAGCCATCTTTATTCCTGTTGTTGCAAACACTCATCTCAAAAAAAACAAAAACAAAAACAATTATGGGAGCATGTGAGTAATTTATAATGATATGTTGTCTTCGTGTTTAGTGAAACTTGAAATAATTTCAAAATCGCTGAATCAATAAAATACACATATAAGGGTATGCTAGCCTTGACGTTTCCTATATTTAAATCAAAACAGAGAAACAGATTAATAAACAATGAGTTAGCTTAGCATCTTTACGCACATTTCCTGAACATGAAAGCCACTAAAATATTCCACCCTTGTAGTGCAATTACTTTGTTTTTTTAAAATTGTTGTGTTGGGTTTTGCCGTTGCTTTGAAAAACTGAAGAGGTAGAGGTTTTTCCATAATGTAAATACAATAATAAAAATCATTTTTATTAACAAATTTAAAATGAAAAATAAGTTTTAAAATAATTAAAGAATAAATAATTGAAATTTTAGAGGTTGGAATAAGAAGAATCCTTACTTTTTTAAAATAAATTTTAATATATATTTTCTATCATTAGTTTATCATGTATGGTTTTATTCTTTTTAAATTATCCATGGTGGTATCCATGTCAGTCAATATTTAATACCTTGTAATTCAAGAGAAGCCCAAGAATGCTCTTGACCAGTATCCAAGCACTGAAGGCCCAATAAAAAGTGAGAGTTTTTGGAGGTCGCAAAGAGTATTTGGGCTTCAATTTGTTACTTTAAAGGCCCATAATGTAAGCATATATTCCAAGGAACAAACAAAGGCTTAATCATCTATATTTTAGCCCAAATACATGTTTGTAATGGGTAAGATTACATCACTAGCCTTCCTTTAATAGCACACAATTTTATCCAAGCTCATGTATTCTCCTATTAGAGATAACTATATTTGAGCACCAAAAGTGGGCACTTCTTTCAAAGAAAATTTGAACATTTATTTACCATATCGTGAGAGACTAACCCCTAGATCCAACTCTATCGATAGCTCATAACATTGATATGAGCAATATATACATTCCATGCAAAACAGGCATTGGCAATCTAGCATAGCATCACAATGAGGTAAACTAAAGTTTAAATTTCCCTAGAAAAGGTATCTACGTCTAGTGCCTCGATAGTATTTTAAACAGAGTTACTTTTAATAAAATGATACATATACCTAGTAAGAGAAAATTTTCCCTTTTAAAATTTGACCTTCCTCAAAACACGGCGATCTTAGACATATGCCTTTCATCTTGACCTTTCCTCCAAATGCAGACTTCTGTAACATACCTAAGAGTTGCCATGGAACTCCTTAATTACATATTAAGGCAAGTGAACAATTCCTTTATGCAAAGCAATGCTCCTTTGTTAATCCAAATTAGGCTGAGCAAAATGATTATGCCTCAATATATTATCTCAAATCCTTACTATAAGAGCTAATTAGACTTTTCTAAAAAAAATAAAAGAAACCAAATAAATCAGTTAATTATAACTAATATAAGAGCTAATTAATTAATTTAATATAAATTTATCTTTAAGGGTTTGAATTTAGTCATAATTAACTTATTTATTTATTTATCTTCAAAAAAGTCAATTAACTCTTATATTAAATATCATAAAGAGTAATTAAAATCAGACAACACTCAGTGAATAATGATTAATTAGGATTTTTACAGATTTTAAATTTAATCTTATTTTATTAATACTATTTTAAAAAGATATCTATCCGTTTGGATTTAAATATCTTTTTATTATAAAAAAATTAGGTGAGTTGGCTGTCTGGGGCTCACCCAGGCTAGAACATACCTCAAAGTTAAAAAAATACTTATAAAAATACTTACAGATCACCTATCAATAAGGTTCTTATATCGGCCACGATATCTTATGGGTTATAAGATACTTTCTTATTAATTAGACCAACTTTAGTTGGTTTGGATTTATATTGATGAGATTATTTCCTACTAGTAGAGTATCCTGTTTTTATAATTTCCTATTTAATTAGTAGAATTTCCGATTATGATTCTATTGAAAAGGAGAAGAAGGAAACAGTGAAGAAGATACATGAGATTGAGATGAGATTAATTAGATAATGTCAACAAGAGAGGAAGAAACAAATGGTCTCTGAGAATGCCATACCCTACACCAAACATGTCGCAATATCTCTTATAAAATCCAAGGCGATCCTCAACCCTCGGGTCCTGACCTCTCCCACATTCAAGCCCAGCGTTGATGATGTTGGTGATGGTTCTGTACCCGGGAAGTCGGCCAGCCGCCACATCAGCGCCGGACGGTGTACATCTCCCCGTGATGACGTCTTGGCACGACGGCTTTGGCGATTACGGTGTCATCCAGAACCACAGTGCTGTCTTGAAGGAGATAACAGGATCAGTAGCAACAAGGTCTGGGTTGTTCAGCAAGGGCTCTTCCACACCGTCCGTAGTTGAAGTTAACTATCATCCACTCATCCCAGGCCACATCAGCATACATCAAATAACATTAAAAGTATTGAAACACATCAGATTTATCTTCTCTATCCTATATATATAAATACACGGCACCCCAATACTTATTATAAAGACTTATGTTTCATAATATAATATATTTTGTTTAAAAAATTAATTTAAGAAAATTAATTTTTCTTATCTTTATAATTTTGATTAATTGTAACTCAGTCTTTATACGATAGAACTTGGTCTTCATAAAATAACTATTTAAAATACTCTCTCCAATCCTAAGTATAAGAGCTAAATTAGGAGTTTATTTTAGTCCTAAATATAAGATCACAATTTACTTTATTTCTCCCCAAAGTATCTCTATATGATTACGCATATTAAGAGATTTTATATTAAGGGTGGTTCAAATTGATGTGATTAAAAGATGTATTTTAGAAAAATTAACACACAATTATTACAAATAATTAATTTAACTAACTTTCTTAATCTACCTTAATTAATTAAGTATAACAGGAGGTTGTATTAAAGTTTTAAACGGTTAGAACGATAAGAACTGAATTGCAGGATGTTAAAGTTTAAGGACTGATATACATTTAAGACAAAGTTAAAGGATTGTCGAGTTCAAACATTATATAAGTTTAAAAACTCTTCCAACTAATTTTCTTCATTTAACTTTTTCCACCTAATATTGTTAACTAATTAACAAAATTCCTCCAATTAATAACTTTTATTGAGAATAATTTTAACTTTTTAAAATAAATAACTAATTTTAACTGACTTTATTCATTTACGTAAAGTTATTGTTTGGCATTTATAACTAGAACATGAAAGTATATGTGTACCACGAGAGTTGGATGGGTCCACGGCCATAGTATTGCCTGCCAGGAGCACATGGAAATTCAGCGCTGGGAGAACACAAATCGCTTTGACTCTGTTCTCTATTGAAGCAGTAACGCCATGCATAAGGACCGTCGGGTCAGGAGCGGTGGCCCAACCGCCGGTGGTCTCGTGGGAAGTTGGTCCCAGGAAAGCGGCAACCTCCTTCTTGCGCGTGGCGACATCGCCGGTGTTGCCAAAGTCAGGGAAAGACCTAGCGGCTTGAATGAAGGCATTGTAGGTGTAGAAGCCTCGTGCCGGGTGGATAAAATTGCAAGCAATTTCATTTCTCCAAATAGTCATGGGACCCAACACGCATGTATGAGGGCTGCTAGTATATTTCTTAGTCCAACTCCATCTCTCACCAGATCCAACTATACCCTCCTCCAACACCCACACTTCAATCAAACAAGATTTGGAATTTCCAATGTGAATGGAATAAAGCATAATAAGTCTGTTCTCATACTCAGTAACATGAACTCCATATCCAAAATTTATGTCAGGCCCTGGTATCTATTCAAATATTTCCATCATATTCAAATATTTCCATTTCTATGTCAAATGAAACCATAACAAATTTAACACCCTCCCCCATATCTTTCTTCCAACCAAACCAATAGATAGCTCCATTCAAAGAGAAACCCTCATGATGCGTAAGAGCTAAACCTTCTAAGGTCCCAACTTCTATGCTCTTCCATGACCCTCTACCTAATGAACACACTTCCACAAGATGAACATTGTCATCATAGCTAGAAATATAAACTCACTGTCTTGTAGTCATTAACAATAGGATTTTCCGTCAAAAATAGGTAAATCGTTAGAAACCTGTCTGACCTGTCTAAATGAAGGATTCCACAATAAAAGGGAAGGAGGAGTAAACAAACCATAATGACGCCTCTCTATCTTGTAATCTTTTTTTTTTATTTATTTAAGAGCCCTTTCATATTTCCTCCACCGCTCAAAATTGTAATTTTATTATGAATAAATGGATTGATTGATTGATTTTTATGGGCGAACATATATAGAAAATTACCAATAAATCATTAGAAATTAGCACAATTAAGTGTGTGTTTGGGTGTGTGGTTTGAGAATTGATTTTGGGCAAAACCTCGGTTTGAAAAAATTTTACACAAACAATCATTTTTGTTCAAAATCTCGGTTTGAGCCAAACCATGGTTTCAGAAAAGCTGATCAGAATAGATTTTGGAATAATAAAACAACTTATGGACTATCCAATTATTATTTTACCCTTACTTTTTCTTACATTATCTCTCCTCTCTCTTCTATTTTTTCCACTATTTCTCATCTTTCCTCTCTACCCTCTCTCCTCTCTCCTTTATACCCTCTCTCCTCTCTCTTCTCTACCCACTCTCATCTCTTCTCTATTCCTCACCCTCTCTCCTCTCTCCTTCTTTTAATAAAATCATACCATTTTTAGTAATCTACCTTCTCAAAAAGTCATTTTAAAAATAACTATCCAAACACTTATTTTCCTAGAATCTATTCTCAAAAGCTAATCCAAACGGGCCCTAAGTTGGAGAGTGGAGACCTTTGCATTGTATCTTATATACTGCTGCATTGTATTCGTTTCTTTTAAGATTTGAAGTCTTATAAATAAAAATCTAGAGCTTGGGCTTAGGCCTAAGCCTCAAAGCTCAAAAGCTCTTATAAGGATAGTTATAGATTGTCCAGTTCACATATTAATAATGAGATTTAAACTCACGACCTTATACTTATATGAATCAACTCCTTAAAAAAAAGTATTAATTATTAGTATGGTAGATTTTTTTATTGTTATTTCTGGAAACAAAGATGGTAGCTAGCTAGCTCGGGAGCATCCAAATGTTAATCAGGAAAAAGTGTCGTTACGCATGAACTTCTTTAAAAGATTTTGAATTTAACTGTGAATAAATTTCCTTGACAACGCACAATTAGGGCCTTCTCTAGGAAACCTTAATTAAATACAATTTTTTATTCCATCAAATATTACTTGAGGCTTCAAGAAACATATAACCAAATTGACTTGAGCTCTAAACTAGTCATGGATTTGGACTCGAAAGTAACAGAAAGAGATCCATGATTTTATTGAAAAAGAGAAGAACACTGTGATGCATGAGATCAGAGGACGTCGACGAGAGAGGAAAAGCCGTATGGACTCTGGGAATAGCAGTCGAGGTTGGAGCCATAGCCAACACCAAACATATCGCAGTATCTCTTGTAAAATCCAATGCGATCCTCAACCCTCGTGTCAAAACCCCTCCCACACTCCAGCCCTCCGTTGATGATGTTGGTGATGGTACCGTACCCGTGAAGTCGGCCCGCTGCCACGTCATCGCCGGACAGTGTCCATCTCCCCATGATGACATCGTGGCTTGACGGCTTCGGCCACTGCGGTGTCATCCAGAACCACAGTGCTGTCTTGAAGGAGATGACAGGATCAGTAGCCACCAGGTCGGGGTTGTTCAGCAAGTCCACTCCTATGGCTCTTCCACACTGCCCGTAGTTGAAGTTCCTATCATATTCACTCATCCCTCATCAGCGTTATATATATAAGATATATCAAAATAATGCAGACATATCCTATATATATATATATATATATATAATCTCTCCTCATGTCCAAGTTACAATAATCTTGTGTTTCATCGGCCACTGCGGTGTCATCCAGAACCACAGCGCTGTCTTGAAGGAGATGACAGGATCAGTAGCCACCAGGTCGGGGTTGTTCAGCAAGTCTACTCCTATGGCTCTTCCACACTGCCCTTAGTTGAAGTTCCTATCATATTCACTCATCCCTCATCAGCGTTATATATATAAGATATATCAAAATAATGCAGACATATTCTATATATATATAATCTGTAAAGAAATGGGCCAGTCCACCTATAATAGATTAGGCCCAGATCCATGAATGAGCATTGATGGGAAATGGAGGGAACAATTTTCCTCTCCCATTTTTGAACGGAGGAAAACGTGGGAGTGGGAGGTTGCATAAGAGTCCCACTCCTCCCATCAAACAGACGCGATAGAGAGAACAGAAAGCTTGCTCCCGTGTGTGTGTATCTGTCTGCTTTGCTCTGCATTCAGTATTCCTTTTTTTGGAAGTTCTCTCTCCCTCAGTGTGCAATGTCCGACGCTCTGTCTCTGTCCTTCATCGGAGCATTTGCTGTGAAAGGTACCAGAGTCCATACAGGGTGTTCCGGTTACGCGTGGCTATCTCGGTGAACAGGAAAATATCCAAGGTACGCCTGAAACCCATCAGTGGTATCAGAGGTCGCTTCCGCATGTTTCTATGTTTTTTCATTTTTCTGGTTATACATTGTTCTGTATGCTTAATTCTATTTTATAGTGTTTATTTAGTGATAATATGCATAGAGCATGCATTGAAACTATGAACAGAAGCATAAAGAACGTAAAACCAAAATAGAGCTTTCATTTTTCAAATTTGAGTCATTAACAACAGTGTTTTTAGGCTTTGAAATTAGTCCCATTGCGTAGAACACGAAAAAACGAAGAAAATGACACCCAAGAACTTCAAAATCGGACGTCAGACGGAGAAATTATAGCAAAAAAATGCGTCGGGTCCGACGGACCCGACCCGTTTTCAGTCGGGTTTGTCCTTGGCCCGGCTGGAGGTTAGGGACGACCTAAATGACGTCGTTTTGCATATGGCCGAAAAAAAAAATAGAAACAGAGAAGTTTTCTATTTCTGCGGACTGGGCTGCGTTCAACCCAGCCCAATAGTCCGAACAAAAAAAAAATTAGGCTACAGTGAGTAGGCCCATTTATAAAAAAAAAAGTTTTTTTTGGAGGCTGCGGGGTATAAAAAAACATTTATTTTATTTTATTTAAAAAAAAAAGAAAAATGGAGGAAATTCTGGTGGCTGACACGTGGCAGTGGCCATGTGGCAGCACCAGACTGGCGCGTGTAGTGCACGCGCCAGGGTTGAGAGTGGGCTTTGTTCAGTTTTTTTTTTCTGAATTAATCCTTCTTGGGGCGTGTCGGAGCTCCGATTAAGGTACGATTTATTCTTAAAAATCCCTAAAATCAAGATCTTCATTTTGATATATAATTTGCCTAATTTAGGGGCAATTATAGACCTATTTGTGGATATTCAGTGTATTTTCTGGTATTTTTTTTGTATTTAAAAATTCCAAAAAATTATAATAATTAATATTTTTTATTATTTAGGTGAAAATGGCTTCATCTAGCACTGAATCTCTGGGACTAAGCTTAAATGATGATATCTCATTTCTGAATGATGTCAATAACCCAGAGGAGAACCTTCAAGAGGATCCCTAGGGGGAACCTAAAGAGGATCCAGAACAAGATCTTGATGAACTTTCTGAAGAAGACCCAGAGGAGTTGATGGAGGAAGTTCCACAAGAGGAACCACAAGTAACGTGTATTTCTGGACCGAGGTAAGAAATTTTATTCCCCATCGAACCCCTTCATTTGCAGCCTTTCTTGGATTCTTCAGACTCCAAGTCGGTGCCTACTCTTCACGACGAATCTCCAGTTGAGGATGGAGAGGAAGTGGATCAACCTCTTACCCCTACTTTGGCTATGAGTATAGCTGAAAAAGATGCAACTAAATTAACAAATATAAAAGGCGTTAATGGCGTGATTTACGACTACATTGAATTAATGACAGATAAGAAGAATACTTCATTCTACCTGAAAGTCGTAATAGAGTACATAAGGGCAGTTAAGGTTAGAGAAAAGCCTAGACAAGGACGCTTAGGCAAGAAGTATTGGCTTAGAGTAATAGAATTTGTATCTAACCTTCACAAGCCTCCTCGTAAGCTTAAGAAACTAAGAAAAGCAATGATAGATTATAGTAAAGCTCATATCGAATGATGTATATTTGTATTTGATTACCATTGCTTTACTTAGTTAAGGACATGTTTTATTACTCTTCCTTTTGTAAAGACTTGACATTTATTACATGCCTTATATCCAATGGAATTATGTTTTATTTCATTTCTTTACGAGTTATGATTAATGTATGTCTTTTATAAGTGGAAGTCTTTTAGATAATGAGTCTTCTAAAAGCAAAACATGAGAGTGCTTATATTAATTTTGATAGAAAGTAATGACGCTGCTAGTGCCTATGTAATGGGAGGTACAAACATATTCTCTTGATCATGGGTCTAGTAATGTTATTATTTTCTGATCAAAAATGATAAAAGTACATGACATTGTATACTTTACATGTGCTATATATATAAATTCACTTAAATGTTCTATGGTTCAATAAATTAATGTGGGATAGGTTTGCCACAGAACCAATATTGAACAATGGCCTCAAAGAACATTATTGCTGAATTGAATAAGGGAAAAAACTCAATGGGGACAAGTGGGATATTTGGCACCGAAAGGTCCAATATATTCTAGAAGAACAGAATGCGGTTGAGCCATTAACCATGGCAATGGTAGAGCCTGAAGCTAGAAATACGGCCCAGCACAGGAGAGACCAAGAAGCATACCTGTAGTAAAAAAAGAAGAATAGCATAGTAAGAATTACACTGCTGAGTGCAATGGCAGATGATTTGATGTGTGAGTTTGAGACACACAGAACGACACAAGCTATGTGGATTGCCTTAAAGGATAAGTTTGGTGGAGTTTCCACGACCAAGCTTAGACGGTTGACGATTAAATTCGACACCTATAAGCTAAAACCGAATAATCCTATGAGGCAATATCTGCGAGAGATGTCCACAATGATCCATGAATTGAAGGAGGCTGGACATAATTTTTCTAACGAGCAGCAAGTACAAGTTGTCATCAGGTCGATTTCTGCCAGTTGGGAGCACATGAAAGTTAATTTGACCCACAATGAGAACATCATCACTTTCAATGATGTAGCTAAGCATTTGGAGCTAGAGGATGAACGTCTGGAGGCTTATAAGGGCACTGGACAAGCCTATTTGATCGAAGGTGCTGGTCCTTCCCAATCAAAGCCTGAATTTAAAAAGGGTAAGAAATTTCAGAAAAATGGGAAGAAATGTGGTCATCCGCCCAAGAAAGGCAAGCAACAATACAAGAAGAAGGGGAAAAAAGGAGGCAAGAAAAAGCTGGACCTAAAGAAGGTCAAATGCTTTGCATGCCATAATATGGGATATTTCGCACGTGACTGTTCTAAACAAACTGAGAGCGGAAAGGTAAAAGTGAATTATGTGAATTCACATGTCTCATTTGTTTCTAGTACTATTTTTCTAACAGAACCTGTTTCTTTTTCTTGGATTATTGACTCAGGCTCCATAGACAACGTAAGTCGAGATCGAGGATCCTTCGTGGAATACCGTCGGTTGCCATTTCAAAGCAAGTGGCTTTTCGTTGGCAATAATGCAAGGATAGAGGTTCGAGGCATTGTCACCTGTAAACTTGTTTTGCGTGGTGGAAAGACCTTGATGCTGCATGATGTGCTTCATGCTCCTGACATCCGACGGAATTTAGTTTCTGTAATTTGCTTATTGAACTTTGGTTTTAATGTAAACTTTCATGATAAAGTTGCAGACATTTACAGCAACTCAACATTTTATGGTTCAGCTTTCCAATTTCAAAATTTATTTTGGATCTTGCTGGTGATTTTAATGTTCACGATTGATTTGCTATTACTTCGAATAATCTTGATATGAATATCTGGCATACTAGACTGGGACATATTAATCAAAATAAAATGATTAAACTGGCAAAAGAAGGCTTATTGGGGGTAATCCCTAACATGGATATGTCATTATGCGAAAGTTGTCTAGCAGGTAAGGCTGCTAGAAAACTATTCGGTAAGGGAACACGAGCCGAAAACCCATTGCAATTAATTTATTCCGATATTTGCGGTCCAATGAGTGTGAGGGTAAGACATGGAGCTTGGTATTTCATTACCTTCATTGATGATTTTTCATAATATGGTCATGTCTATTTGATTTCACACAAGTCTGAGGCACTAGAGTGCTTTAGACGATACATAAATGAAGTAGAAAATCAAATGGACAATAGAATCAAGGCATTACACACTGATCGAGGTCGTGAATACCTTTCGGATCAATTCAAATAGCTCTGTGAAGAAAAAGGAATTATTAGACAACTAACTATCCCTGGCATACCTCAACAGAATGGGGTTGCCGAAAGAAGAAATAGAACTCTTCTAGACATGGTTAGGTCTATGATGGCTCAGGCAAACCTTCCAATTTCACATTGGGGTGATGCTTTATTGACAGCAACCTTCATACTTAACCGTGTGCCCTCCAAGTCAGTCGTTTCCACACCCTACGAGTTATGGACTAAACGTCAGCCAGATCTAAGCATCCTTAGACCTTGGGGCTCGGCGCCTATATCCATGACAGTTCTCATAGGCATGGGAAACTGGGTCATAGAGGGAAGAAATGTATCTTCATAAGGTACTCTGAACCCTCAAAAGGATATGTATTCATAAGTGAAATTGAAGATGGAACAGTGACTGAAACAGAATCAAGAGATGCTGTATTCATTGAAACAGAATTTCCCAGTAGGGGAGATGTTGACCGCATTATATCTCTTTATGAGACTCAGGAACAGGATAGTACTGAACAAATTGACAGACCAGGATCTTTCAGGTATGTCAATCTGAGTGGCAACCAAGAACGGTCAACACAAAGACCGAGACAAATGAGAAAAGATAAGCAAGTTGCTATTGCTCATACCAGAAAGAGTAACAGGGAAAGTGTTCCAAAGAGACGCTTCCAAATAGAAGGCGAATCACTCTTAGTTACTCCAGAAGGGGATGATGAACCTCGCACTGTTCATGAGGCCTTGACAAGTCCTGCTAAGGAGGAATGGAAGAACGAGATGAAAGAGAAAATGGACTCAATGATGAAAAACCAAGTATGGGAATTGGTTGATCTACCAAAAGGGCGTAAAGCCATTGGGAACAAGTAGGTTCTCAAAATCAAAAGAAATGTGGATGGATCAATTGACAAATTTAAAGCTCGATTGTTTGTAAAGGGATATACACAACAAGAAGGTATAGATTATGAGAATACTTTTTCACCTGTTGTGCGCTTTAATTCTATAAGACTTATTCTGACAATAGTAAACAGTTTAAACCTGGAGTTATATTAGATGGATGTAAAAACCGTATTCCTGAATGGTAATCTGGATGAAAAAATCTATATGGAACAACCAATAGGTTTCATTGAAAAAGGGTTTGAACACAAGGAGTGTAAACTCAAAAGATCCATTTATGGATTAAAACAGTCATTCAGACAGTGGTACTTGAGGTTTCACAAGGCGATAATCTCGTATAATTTCCAAATGATAGAGGAAGACCACTGCGTCTACGTTAAGCGGTTTGAGGGTAACTTTATAATATTATCCTTATACGTAGACGATATACTATTAGCCAAAAATAGTCTTGACTAGGTGATAGCTATTAAAGAATGGCTTTTATCAAACTGAGATGAAAGACATGGGTGAAGCAGAATATATACTTGGAGTCAAGATTCAAAGGAATCACTCCAAGAGAATCCTCACTCTTTCACAAGAGAGTTATATCAAGAAGATACTTGAGCGATTCAATATGAATAAATGCAATCCCATTGATATCCCTGTAGCCACTGGAGTGGCATTGAGTTCAGACATGTGTCCCAAAACTGATATAGACAGAAAGCAAATGGAATGAGTTCTATATACCAGTGCCATTGGTAGCCTGATGTACGCAATGATGTGCACTAGACCAGATATTTGTTATGCAGTGGGGCTGGTTAGCAGATTCCAGTCCAACCCCGGTGAGAAACATTGGAAAGCAGTGAAGAGGATCTTGAGATGCTTAAAGGGCACATCTGATTATGCGTTGTGTTATCAAGGAAGCGATATGCGCCTCGTCGGTTATTTTGATGCTGATGTAGGCGGTGATGAAGAAGAACGAAGATGTACTTCAGGATACACCTTCTTCCTTAACAACGGAGCCATATGTTGGAGTAGCAAGAAGCAGAAGTGCATTGCTTTACACTCTATGGAAGCTGTTTGTGGCATGCACTGCAGCAGCGCAAGAGGCTGTTTGGCTGAAGAGATTTATCGAACACCTAGGATTTAGGAATGAGAGTACCAATCCGGTGTTGATACACTGTGATAATATTGCAGCCATAACCTACACCAAAGACCCTAAGTATCACAGCAAGACTAAACACATTGATATCAAGTATAACTTTGTGAGGGATTATATAGTACAGAAAATTATAACTGTACAATACATTTCAACCAAGTGTATGGTTGCAGACCCCCTGACTAAACCAATAGGCAAATAAATATTTGAGAAACATGTAAAAGCCATTGGCATGCGAAAAATGTAAAGTTACAGACTATATGTAATATTTTTATTTTCATTAATGATATTATGTCATTTGTTATTACTTATATGTCTGAGTGAAAGTATACAATGTCTAGTATATCGTACAGGTTGAAAATGGTAGCTCTCTCACACGAGCAACCACCTTTGATGCTAGAGAAGCGTTCAAAGATGAGACATGTGTTCACCAGTAAAGCAGCAAGAGTGCTGATATGATAGACAAGAAACACAATGAATGTCGCCTTGGCTTAAATAGTGCAGTAAGTCAAGATGAGATCCATGAGTATAGATATGGATCGAACTATGGATACCCACATCCATGAAACCTGTAGCCGGATAACAAATTCTTCAAAATTGACGTCATATTATGTGAGTAGAATTGAAGAGTTTGGGTTTAGATACTATGAGTGTCTAGACTTAAGTCTGTACGGTGTGATTGATAGAATCAAAATGATGTACAATCATATAAGATAAGAGGAACACCGTAACATGTGATTCATACCACATGTGCTAAAGAACCGCAAATGGAAAGCAAGTGAATCAATCCCTGCTTCATTGTTGTGTAAGTTCCAGAAAGGTATCATCCTTTCATTAATGTCCTTTGACTTTGACAGTATTATTGAGGTATGTTTCAGCGATTACTACTTTAGTATATATCCTATGGTCAAATTATATATGAACCAAAGATATTATGCTAGAAAAGTGGTTGATTCATATCAAAATGATACATGGGCGAAAGAAAGATTGCCAGAATATACACATCCATGCTAGTGTCTGTGACCGGTCCCTTATGATATTATTTTGTTAATTTCATAAGTGTGGGTACTATGCATAAGTGGAGGCTATCTGAGTTATATACTGACTCAAGAGGAATTAGACTAGCCATAAGAAAAGTGTATATGGGCAAATCTAGGACATTCAAGGCAATATGACTTATTCTAATCGAGCTGCACTAATGGGTTGCTTTGTGCTGGTCTCTGTAAAAGGGATTTCTAATATAAAGGTCAGAAAGGAGACGTTATGCCTACGCGGTCAAGGCAAAGCACCTAGTATGAAAGAAGGAAGAAAATGAGATTGGATCCAAGACATCTAATCCACCAAGTGTGAGTAGGAGATGTAAGAAAATGGGTCAGTCCACCCATGGTGGATTAGGCCCAAATCCATGAATGAGCATTGATGGGAAATGGAGGGAACAGTTTTCCTCTCCCATTTTTGAACGCAGGAAAACGTTTGAGTGGGAGGTTGCATAAGAGTCCCACTCCTCCCATCAAACAGACGCGATAGAGAGAACAGAAAGCTTGCTCCCGTGTGTGTATCTGTCTGCTTTGCTCTGCATTCAGTATTCCTTTTTCTGGAAGTTCTCTCTCCCTCAGTGTGCAACGTCCGACGCTTTGTCTCTGTCCTTCATCGGTGCATTTGCTGTGAAAGGTACCAGAGTCCATACAGGGTACTCCGGTTACGCGTGGCTATCTCGGTGAACAGGAAAATATCCAAAGAACGCCCGAAACCCATCATAATCTCTCCTCATGTCTAAGTTACAATAATCTTGTGTTTCATAATATAATACTCCTTCTATAATTAATATAAAATATAATTTATAGTACAAATTATACTATAAATTAAATTTTATATTTAGAATCGGAGGAAGAATATTATTTAAAAGATTAATTTTCTAGCCTAATATCCGTGACTAACTATAAAAATCTCTACTAATTAATTAATCAAAATTTTCTAATACCTTTCCTGTCCTAATCAATTATAGTTGATTATAAAAATTAGATAAATTACTTGATTCTAACAAATATCACTTGATCATTGAAAGTTTAACGGGAATAACTAATTTTAACTAGAGTGTTCATATATGCGTGTACCAGGAGAGTTGGACAGGTCCGCGGCCATAGTATTGCTTGCCGGGGGCACATGGAAATTGGCCGCTGGGAGAACACCCCGCTTGGGTTCCGTTCCTTGTTGTAGCAGTATCCTCATGCATAAGGACCGTCGGGAGCGGCGGGCCAACCGCCGGTTGTCTGGTGGGAAGTTTGGCCGAGGAAAGCGGCGATCTCCTTCTTACGAGTGCCAACATCACCGGTGTTGCCGAAGTCAGGGAAGGCCCTGGCAGCTTCAATGAAGGCATTGTAGGTGTAGAAGCCGCTCGCCTGGCAGTCATAGTGGTTTCGATGCTTGAGCATCTCGTTGAAGGTGCCGCGGAGATGATGTCGCTGATGCGATCGGTCGGAGTCGGAGGATTTGGAGGGCCACCCCAACATTGACTCTAGCAACCAGGGACGCAGTAATCCTATGGGTCAGCACACCAACCGTATTGGCTGCAGCATTGACCGCCAGGGCACAAGGCGCCTCCGGCTTGTCTTCCACATTGCTCCGCCATGCCTCCCACAGTGAACTACCACACCGGAAGAGAGAAAACCGCCCATATCTTATTCATGTTATCAATTTCTTTGATTTGATAGATGTGGAGATTCAAAATATGAGAGTTGCTTTATATAGAATCAGGAACGCTAGTTTACGTGAACATGTTCCTTCAATGGCTTTGGCTTATTCAATTTCATGTTCCAAGTCAACAAGGCTGCTGATACATTGTGTGGGGCCTACGACGGCTCAGCAGACTGGTCTGTTGTAACGAGGTTAATTAATTAAACACACTCAACCCCCGTCCCATGCACCCCATAGAACGATGCCATCCTGTGTTGATGGTGGCTGCGACCTGATCTGTAAATGTAGGTCGAATGGTTTGGGTTTAATTTTTTTAACAAATAATCCCTAATTCTTAATATAAAATTTATTTAATTAATTTAATTAGATTAAATAAATTAGTTAACATAATATTTTTTTATCTAAAATTTAGTTAACATGACATTTTTTTATTTAAAATATCCTAATCATCTTCTTTAACTCCCTTTCCCTCTCTCTTGTTTGATTATTGTTAAGAGAGTATCAATAAGAACAATTCAATATTAACCATCCAATTATATTTAGATAGTCTAGATTTGTGTGATCATCAACCTTGATGAGTATCAAACTGATTCCCTATTATAAGACATCTCCAAACACTTTACTAGGGTGGTTAGTCATTATTTTTTTAAAAAATATTAAATTTACCTATATTTAAAATCATAAATTGTATCTTAGTATCGTCTAAATTTGAAAAATAAAAATGGGCATGAATTATGAAAAATCAATTAAAATGTTTAAATTAGAAAAAAATGGATTGAAAATTATGTAATATAAATTAGAGATTCAAGTATACTGAGTTTTCCACAAAGTCTCTAGATTTGTTGGATAAGGAAATTATAGGGCCTGTTTGAATAGGATTTTAAAAAAGGACTTATAAAAAAAAGGTTTATGGACAGCTTATGAAAAAGGGCTTTTAGAAAAAAGTTTATGGGAAAAAAATGGTTTTGAATAAATAAGTGTTTGGATAGTTATTTTTAGAATGACTTTTTATATTGGTAAATTATAAAAAAGGGTATGATTTGATTTAAAGTAAGAGAGAGGAGAGAGGTAGAGAAAAGAGAAGAGAGAGGAGAGAGGAGAGAGGGTAGAGAGTAAAGAGGAGAGAGGGTGTAAAAAAAAGTAGGAGAGAGGAGAGAGGGTGTAAGAAAAAGTATGAGAGAGGAGAGAGGATGTAAGAAAAAGTAGGAGAGAGGAGAGAGGATATAAGAAAAAGTAGGGGTAAGATAGTAATTAGATAGTCCATAAGCTATTTTACTGTTGAAAAAGCTAGTTTTAATAGCTTATTCAAAATCATGGTTTTAAACCATAGTTTGCCCAAAAGCACTTATGGACAAATATGACTGTTTGTTTTAAAATTTTTCCAAACCAAAATTTTACCCAAAAGAGCTTCTAAAATCATAGTTTGTGTAGTATCCAAACACACCCATATGCATACAAGTTATATGAAGTTTTATATAATTTATAATTTATTGTTTTATGAATTATTAAATTTTTAAATATTTTAATTTTTAATCAGTGAATTTGATTAATAAATACTCGTTAAATATAATATGATCATTTACATATCTTTCATATTTATCTTACCATTATTTTCAATCTATCAAACAAAAATTTTCCATTAGACTATGTTTCATCCTAGTGCATATCAAACATTTCAGCGTGGGAAAATTTTTCATTACTTATATTAACACTGTCGACAACGAAGTTGATATGACAATGAGCTAATAGCCGTCAAAGTTGGTTAAAGGAATTGTTGAAATACTCCTCTTCATATCCTTAATATAAAAAATATTTAATTAATTAAATTAAATTAAAAAATATTTTAAATTATTTAATACAATATAATTTTACTAAAATATCATAACAATCTTCCTTAATTCTTTCCTTCCTCCTCTTACTTAATTATTATTGATAGATCATTATAACCAAATTTAGGAAAAATAAATAAATGTAGAAAAAAAAATTCTATTGAAAACTAAAATTAACACTAGGGTAATATATTAAGGACCAGAATAGTAATATTTTATTTTTTTTATATGGATGAGAAATTATACTAGTAGCTTGAACATTCATCCACAACGAAATTTATGTTTTTATTCAAATCCTGCATCATCGTTATCGTCATGTTATAAATAAGTTGTAAATTTTGATTTTAATAACGGTAAATTCAAGAGTCTCTATTATAAATAAGGTATTTAAATTTTAAATATAACTCTCAATTGGTAACTAAGATTCCTATTTGCAACTATTTAAAGCGATATTTGCACCTCATTTTTAGAATTTTTTTTAAAAAACTTAATTAGGACTAATTCAATGTTTTGGGACTTAAATGTCGTTCTTTCAAATTTATTTTACTAATAACAATGGAGTGCTATTTCTTACAGTATAATCAATACCTTATTTAATCCTAAATATAGAGATAATTAAAAAAAATTAAATATAAGATATCAGTCTATTTTATTTTTTAAATTTATATTTATAATTTTTTTATAAACTATTTTTATTGATGGCTTTTATTAAAGAGAGTTTCTATAAATTAAGGTAATGATTAAAAATAATATTCTAAAAAATTAATATGTATATATTATAAATAATTAATTTTTTAATATTTATAAATTAATTATTTATAATATACATTTAGGGTAAAAAAATGATAAATAATGGCACATATTTAACGAAAAAAGTTCTTAAAAAAATCAAAAGGGATGCAATGAGAGAGTCTACCTCAGCTTTCTATTAATAGCCAAAACTTAAATGTATTGTCAGACTTTTGTCTCGTTCTTTATTTTTTTGTCAGATTGTCATTTCCTTTATATGCAGAGTATTTGTTTTTAGAATTTAATCTCTCAAAATTTTTTATTTATTTATAAATACTCATTTTAATCCAATATATAAAATGTTGTTAATTAATTTTTACAAACTAGTAAATATTAATTAAATTATTTAATATATCTAAAATTAATAAAGTTTTTCAATTATACCATTATTAAAGAATGTGATTTTTAAATACACAAAAATTAATTTTTTTTTCTAAAAGACTTCATATATATGGCACCAGAGGGAGTATATAGAATGTAATATACAAGGTCCAAATACAACTTGTCTGGAGGTAATATACTCCTTCAGTACTCAACATAGGATCTAATTATTAAATTGATCATAATATTAAATATAAAATTTATTTTTTACATTTATAAAAAAAAATTTAATCAAAATGCCACATGGTTTGGTAAAGAAAAAAAATTAAGATATAATTTTATCTTAAAAATTTTTACGTATAAATTATAAGTATCTAAAAATTTTTTTTAGATCAATACTGCTCCAAAAATAATAAAAAATAGAATAAAGTTACTTTGACCATTAAAAATTAACGTTAAATATTAATAGTTTTAATGATTATGAGTGACGATATTTTTTTAAAATATTTTTGGAGTGATATTAATTAAAAAAAATAGATATATACAGCTTATACACAAAATTTTGAAAAAAAATTAAACCTTAACCTAAGAAAAAACAAAGGGTACCTATTATTCCATATTATTGAATTTGAGAGTGCTCTTGGTTGCTCCTTAATCCTTATTAATACTATAGGAGAAAAATACCCTTTTAACCTTAAATTTATTTTTTACACAAGCATGTTACGTGTTAGTCAAACCTATTTAATAAATGGTCAACATTACATTCTAATGATTGTGACACCTGAACGATGACATTATTCTAACAAATAATTTAAAATAACTAGAGTGCCTTGCAAAATAATTTAGAACCAAAAATATTCCTTAATTGAGCTTATGCAAGAAAGGAATAAATATTTACCCGGGTCACAAAATATAGCCAGTAGTTATTAATAATTTACTCTCTTTCAAAGCAGTAGTTATTATTAATGATTACTATAATTTAGAATGGGAGAATCCTAGTAAAATCCCCTTGAAATACCTAGAATTTAAATAAGTCCTACATTTTTGTACTAATTTTTAATTAAAAAAGAGGTTTTTAAGGATTTTTAAATGTTGTTAAAAGAATAAAATACCTTTGTCGTTATAGTTTGCGTAAAATTAGGAATTTTATAGCAAATCTTACAGAGACAATAGTTTTCGACAATTTTAATCAAGGCGACACACGAACATGATAAGTTTTGACCGAGGCGACTTCTCTCATAATGTATTTCCTTTTCTTTTTAATGATAGGGGTATAGTGGTCATTTGATCAAATTCTGAAATCCCTAATGAGGCCTCTTGGTATGATTAAGAATTAGTTAAAAGTGTAGGCCTTATTTAGATTTTATGTATTTTAATAGGATTTTATTAGGATTATTCCTTTTTTAGAATTCCTTACGTTGCTCGAAATTTAAAAGATAATTTGTAATGTTGATAAGTATGTCAAGCTATAAATTTTATAACTACATAAAATAAATACAGATACTAATAATCATGAGTACATAAGAAAATTATTTCTAAGCATGTATACTTCAAACAATTATATTTAGATATATTTTTAACAAGTCATAGTATTGCTTGGCAAAAAAAAAATCAAAATTAGGTACCGTGGCCCCAAAATCTAATTATAAATAATATAAGCAGGTGTTAGTTTAAATAAAAAAGATTTTAGCCGTTTAAATTTAAACTCTCAAATTTAAATTCATTTGAATATAAAAGATATTTTTAGAAGAATTACTCTCAATTAGACCTAATAATATTTAAATATAACCTAATTAAATAGTTATATAAAAAAATATGTTATGGCGTGTAAATACATGCAATATTGCACATTCGTATACGAATTTCATTTATATTGTATTGTTTTTAAAAGAAAATATTCGAACTCCAAATCTATGAACGTTTTACCTTGGGGACGTATACTATAAATACTTAAATAGTCCGTAGGATAATACATAAATTGAGACTTGGGATTTGCCTTGCTTTCCTACCAAAAATAAAATAAATAAATTAAGACTAACTTATTTTGACATCCTAAACTTGAAACATAAATATGGTTTTCTTGACATTTCAAAATGTAAATTAAAAGTTTGTTTATCTAAATTTAATAAAACTACACAAATTTCAGATACAATTTGTATTGTTAATTATTTAAGATAGTGCAATTAATTATAAGTTTTACAGTATACTCCTATAATATTATTTATAAATTACTTTTAACACCTTTTATCAAAATTAGGAAAAACCTTAATCTTTATTAATTTTGTCTTAAAATTTAATAACTTTTTAACTTATCCTCTATATAATATACACTATACCATATAAGAAGGAAGTTTGCACAATAATAAATGAGGATAAAATTAAATATTTATCTAAAAGAATTTAATGATATAATTTATAAATAGAATAAAAAAAGTCTTCTCATTCTGTCTTATAAATAGAACTGGAATAGTACTCCCTCTAATCCTAAATGTAAGACTTCAACTCTTTTTATCTCCTAAACTCATAATTTTTTTTTCTAATTTTTTTTTATTGTACATATTAAAAAGATTTTCTATCAATAAAATATTTGTTTCGTACAAGTTAAATGACTAGATAACTAAAAGGGTAGTTTAGGAAACTAAAATGTGTTTTGTTACATTTACAATCGGAGGAAATAAATTGATATTTTGATGTATTAATAATTAATATTATCAATAGTTATAAAATTTATTGAAAAAATGCAATGAACAAGAAATGTAGCTTATTTTAAGGACTCGGTGTGGCTTGGAGTGACATGAAGAAATATGATAAAATAAGAGAAGTAACTGAGCAGGTCAAACCGAAACTGTATCGTTATCGAAGCAAGAGAGACAACACAGCACACATGACTCCTCTTTTTCACAAACGCATTTGCATGTTCATGTTAACGCGACAAGTGGATCCTTTGAATAATTTTTAAACTTAGATGGATACTTTTGCATTTGCAATGTCTTTTTAAATTATTATTATTATTATTCTAAATACGCTCCTTTAAAATCTTAAAATTATTTAGAAAAAGTCGTTATTGTATTTGTTTTTAGAAGCTAGTAGCTTAGGAACTGTAATAGTTTGGCAAAAAAAAAAAAGGAGAAGCTTATGAACAGTTATAGAATTTAATGTACATGGCTGCCTCCTATATTTATTTGTAGAAGCTTTTTTTATAAAAAATTATTTTATTGATAATTATAATTAGGTAAAGATACACCTAGTACCCTAAACTAATTTTGGATGAGCAATTAACATTCTAAAATATTTAAAGATGCAATCAGCAACTCGAACTAATTTTAGATGTACAATTAACACCCTAAAATATTTAAGGGTACAATCAGTACCCTAAATTAATTTTGAATGGGCAATTAACACCGTAAATATTTAAATTTGTGTAATTTTACTCATTCGCTAAAAAAAATACTAACTTTCATATGATACATACCACATAAACTTTTTATTTTGACGTATTACTGTTTAAAATGCTATATATATAATATTATTTTAATAAATTGTACTAAATAAATCATAAAAATTTTCAATCTTTACATATAAATTTTATACAATGTCAATTTTAGAGTTTATTCAATATTCTTATTTAAACAATATAACATATATGATATTTTAAATAATAATATGTCGAAATAAAAAGTTCATATTACATAGGTCGGATATAAATATGCGTTTTTGTGAGTTAAAAGACAGAATTATACTAATTTAAATATTTTAATATGCTACTCGTACTTTTAAAATTAGTTTAGGGTGTTAATTACACTCTTAAATACTTTATGGTGTTGGTCATATCTCTAAAATTAGTTCTGGGTACTAATTATATCTTTAAATATTTTAAAATATTAATTATATTTTTAAAATTAATTTAAGGTGTTGCATACATCTTTACCTATTATAATTTATTACATTAATAAATAAATATTTTACTGATAGGGCCACACAAAACTAACGGCTCAGTATACCCCGTGCAAACTCAAAGTGAGCATTAAAATTGAGGGTAAATTAATCACCAAGTTGTCAGATGAGATCTGATAAGTAGTAGAAGAACACAAATTCAACTGAAATGTATTATATTTTTCCTAATAAAATATTTTTTTATGCATATAGATTAATTTGAATATAAGATATCATATTTAAAAAATACAATTATCTATAAATTATACCAAATTTTATTAATTAAAATTTTTAATAATTAAATTATTTATTTAAGATTTTATAATAATTCTCGTTGCGTGGACATAGATCAATAATGCTATAAGTTAATGACACCTCCATTTTCACATAATTTTATCCTTTTTCCTATATGCAGAATTTTTTACCTTTAATATTTCTTATGCTTTTATATTGCTTTTATCCTTTTTTTTTTTTTATAAATGAGAGGTATTTATAGAAAACATATCAGGGCTATTTATAACTTGTCTCCCCCTAATGTAGTCTTTGACGATGTAGTGATTGCACTTACACGTTGAGTTCAGCTTTATCTCTTATCTAAAGTTTGAACAATACATTTCATAAATTTTATTAAAATAATATAATATGTATATAAAAGCGGACGGTTGAGATCTTTAAGAGAACAGAATTAAACACAAAATCCTAACCTATTTGGAATCCGAATTCATTTGGTCAAAATTGCCGTTGTAATTCATAAAGCTATATAAGTTTTTCTATCCATAGAGAGTTGGAAAATACCATTTTACTGGTTTAGGGAAGCAGCAAATTCTCACAAATGAGTTTCTTAATTAAGATGCACATTAATAAACCATGCAAATTTTCAATATTTAATTATGAAATGACATTCTGATTAATAAAAACATTAGGAGGGATTACTTTCCTTACCTAACTTACCAAATTTTTTAATAATACTAAATTACAAAATAAATAGCAACACAATATCCAATTAGTTATTCAATAATTGTATATTTAAAAATTATACTATTATATACTCCCTCCAATATATAAGACATTGTGAACTAATTTACACAAATTAAGAAATGTTAGTTAAGTTATTTAATGAGTTTTAAATTGATAAAATTTACTTATTTTGCCCTTATTAAATAATGTAATTTTTAAATGTGTATTTATTATCTATAATATTTTCTCTCATTTGTAAGGGGTAAAAGTAAAAAATAATAATTAATTACTCTGTTAACCTCTTATATTTTCGAGTAATTTTTTTAAAATTTCTGGACTGGAGGAAGTATGATATAAGATAATTTGTTCAATGTATGATTTCAATGAGATACAATTGGACAAAATTTTTAAATATAATAATTGTGGTAACATATAAATGCTTGCCCTAGGATGAACTTTTTATATAAAATACTCCTTCATAAAAATACAGATTTTTATTATCTGGCATGTGGGTTCTATATTTTTTGGTTTAATATTTATACCTTGGATTTACCTATTTAATACATACTATTATTATAGTCAATTATGATAAACCAATTGCCATTTATGCTTTTAAAACCACGGATTATACTTCCTCCATCCTTATTTATAAGTTCTGATTTGATTTTTCATTTTGGCCCTAAATATAATCTTGATCCAAATTTGAAAATTCAAAGTATATTTATTATCTATTTCCAATAATACCCTTAATTTAAATTTTGAATGTAGTTAAGATTTAAAATAATGTGACATTAGATGGTGGGCAAAAATTAATAAGAATACAAATTAATTCTTACGTAATATATAAATTTTACTTTTTCCTTAATAATTTTTTTAGAATTTATAAATCAGGAAAGACGAAGTATATTTGAAAATTTGAAAAGATAGAGTAAAATTCTTGTGCTATTGAATTTGGATTCTATAGTTAATGACTGATTTATGGCACTTGGATTCTTTGCATCTGTTCCTCAAACTTTTACCAAAACAATAAAAGAAATTAAAATAAAACAAGGAGAGCCCATAGTTTCCAGGTTCGAACCTCAAGAAAAATAAAGGGCAGTAAAGGAAAAATGGGAAAATTGCAGAAGAGGAATCAACTCCTAATCTTGAATAAATTTTTGCCATCTAAACTGTTGCTGTAAATTGTCTTCTTTTTTTAAATTAGACCCTTCAAATTTTTAATTTTAAAAAATAAAATGATTTTTAATATTTGAACACTTCAAATTAATGAAATACGGGTAATAATTAGGACTATGGCCGTTTAAATATAAAGTATTAGGTTCGAATTCATATAAATGTATTAATTAAACATCTCTAGCTTTGAATTACCCATCAATGCTTGAATTTAACTCCATAGCACTGGATATTGATAACTATACTGGATATTGATGACTATATTCAAGTTAAAATAGTGATATTTTTCTTAAAATGAATTCAAAATTATTTATAAAAAATGTAATAATTTTTTCTTTAATTTGGAGATATTAGAAGTTAAAAAAAAAAAAGAAAAGAAAGAAAGTAATTAACTCCCATCCACCACCATAAATAAAAGCTTGCATAGAGCGAAAAGGCATAATTGACAAGCTTTTATAACCTCTCTCATTGACCTTTGCAAAAAAAGAGAAAGAAGAACCGAATATCACACCTTCTCAAGCAGAAACAGCTTCATCTTCCTCCTCGTTCTGTCCCAATCTCATCTCTCTCACCTTTCTCTTTCATGGAGCTTCCATCGAAAACCACCTGCGACGACATCGAATCCATTGTTGACCAACAAGGTCAAGAATTAAACCCACTTTCTCCACCAAACAAGACTCGACACTCCGCCATTTTCAACAACACCTCGGACTCAGAACTGATGAATCTGCATGCCGATGATAAATCGAGCAGTAATAAGATGTATTTGCCCCTTTTGATCTTGAACTATTTCTTTCTCTTTGTGGGTTCTGTTTCTTCGAGTTTGCTCTCAAAGTACTATTTCATTCACAAAGGTTCAAGCCGATGGGTCTCTACTTGGGTTCAATCTGCTGGTTTTCCTCTGTTGATCATCCCAATTTGGGTTCCTTATCTCCTGAAACTCACAAAGAGACAACCTTTTACTGATTTCAACGCGAAACTTTTGTTTATGTCGGTTTTCATTGGGCTTATGTTGGGATTGAACAATCTGTTATTCTCATGGGGTAATTCTTATCTTCCAGTTTCAACTTCGGCTCTTCTTCTTTCTTCTCAGTTAGTTTTCAATCTCATCCTTTCTGTTATCATAGTGAAACAGAAAATCACTTTCTCCAATCTCAATTGTGTGATTCTCCTCACTATTAGTTCCTTCCTTCTCGCCATTGATTCCGGCAACGAGAAGCCGCAAGGGATCACGAGAGCGAATTACTTCGTAGGATTCTTCTGTACCATCGGTGCAGGCTTGTTGTTCGCTTTGTATTTGCCGGTGATGGAGAAGGTCTACAGGAAGGTGTTTTGTTACGAAATGGTGATGGAAATGCAGTTGATAATGGAGATTGCGGCGACGTTGCTGGCGATGGTCGGAATGGCGTCGGACGGCGGGTTTTCGGAGATGAAGGCCGAGAGTGAAGGGCTTTTCGACAAGGGGAAAGGGGTGTACTGGGTGACGGTAGCGGCTAACTTGGTGACGTGGCAGCTGTGCTTCATGGGGACGGCGGGGATGGTGTTCTTGACGTCGTCGATCACCGGAGGGATCTGCATGACGGCGTTGCTGGCGATGAATGTGGTCGGAGGCGTAGTGGTTTTCAAAGATCGGTTCGACGGCGTGAAGGCGATATCCACGGTGTTGTGCATGTGGGGTTTCTGTTCTTATGTGTATGGATTGTACATCAACATGAAGAAGCAACAGAAGAAGCACCATGAGAAAGCTGAAGAGGAGGAGACTGAAATGATTAGTATGTAATTAAATCGCCATTTTTAATTAATTAATGAAACTATTATGATAAATAAATATAGACAATGATGATAGAGATAGTAGCCAGACGTGTAATAGTCTTTTAATTAGTATTTATTTTCTTTAATGATAATATAGTAGGATTAAGACTCAAGAGAATATCTATGAATGGATGAAGAGATGGTTTAGATTTAAAAAGAATTTGAAGGGAAGATTTCTTTGTTTTTTTTTTTTGAAATCTTGCAATTCTCAACATTAAATTAATTAGTCCATAATGATTATAAAATGGAAAAATTCCTTTAGAGCACTTATCATTATCATCAGAACATAGGTATTTTGCCCCAATTTAAAATACAGCATATAATTTGTAGTTTTTTTTTTTACCGTTTATAGAAAATGTGATCTTAAGATTATTGAAAATCACTATAAGAGGCGTACAAGGTTTTTGTCTTTTTTTTTAATAAGTATATTTTTTAAAATTTAAATTTATGTTATCTTTTCTTATGGAAATAAATTGTTGTACATAAATACTTTACTAAAGTATTCTAGATTTATTTTTTAAATAAAAGTGAAACTCATCGAAAAATTCTATTGGCATGAATTGTGTCTCTGTAATGAAGAGAGAAAAATAAAATAAAATTAATTATTTAAATTTAAAACTAACAATTATTTTGAATAAACTAAAGTGACACTTTTTTTAGTCCCCCCGATTTATAGTTAAAGAAGTATCGTTTGTGATTTAATTAGCGAAATTATAAGATATGTGATTATTTATAGTATATCCGATTTTTAGAGATTATTATTTTATTATGATTCTAGTCACGGTGTTAAAGAGGTATCATAACTCTTTGGTAATTAGGTTTATACCAGAGAATAATTGACAACTCGTTTACCTTTAGATTTTAGGTAAACCCAACTCCCTTACAAAAGATTTGTACAAACAAAAAAAAGGTGTACACTGTATTGGTGACTTAAACAAATTGAATCCTCCAACCATTTATTTATTTTTTTTTATCTATTACTTCTTTCTTTTTTTATATATAAAAATATTTAGAAAGAGATTGGGCTCACTTACGATCTAAAAGTAAGGTGAAATCTCCCTTCCTCATAGACGATACTAATATTGAGCAGGACGAGTCGTCTATTACCTTCAGACGTAAATCTAAACACCCAGAAATTAGGATATCTCTATAAACGCTATGACTAGAATCACAATAAAATAATATTTCTTAAAATTTAAATACATTCTAAATAATCATACGTCTTCCTCTCTTTTTTTATCTATCCCTTCTGATAAAGAAAATTGTTGCTATTTATTTGTCAATTTAAAATTCCAATACAGCACTAATATTTTTGTTGGCAGAAAAAGTACAGCAGTATTTTTTTTTAAATTAACTATGCCTTTATCTTTGATTAGGCACAATTTTCGACAAACAAATAAATTACATTTAATAAAGGTATATGTGCAGAAGCCTTAAATAACATATAAAAATTGAAGGCATGCATATGTTAATATGAAAAACTATTTTAAAATACTTCATGTTCATGTATATGTGAATGCATCAAAAGAGTTTTCACTATGAATAATATTAATTTATAGGAAAATAGTGCCAAATGAGATTCTCTACATTCTATTTCTTCCTTGTCCATTTTCTCTCCTACTATTTTTTTTTCCAACTGAGAATAGGAAATTCAAATAGAAGAAGAAGTCTTAATTTTCGAAATCAGGTATCTTTATGTAACATCACACATTTTTAACTTACGATAAAGATAAATTTAATAAATTAATTTTTTGCAATTTATTGATCTATGATATATTTCCTTGCTTTTTTATGGGTATTTAAAAACAATAAGTTATTATTCTGGAAAAAATAAAATACAGTAAGTTATTATGTAGTACTATTGGATTAATATAAGTAAATGAATATATATAATAATGTAAATATTACGCCCCATAAAGACATAACAAATAATTATTTGTATATGAATTAATGGAGCGTGCGTTTCAGCTCTCAAGTATTTGCTGATATGTAGTTCTATTTATTTATAATCAATTTTTCTTCCTACACTTCTTATATATATATTAATGTATTTATAATATTAAAAGTAATTAATGTATTTATTCTGAAAGTGTTTTTGTTAAATAAAAAAATTACTTAACATTATATTCATTAATTTGGTGCATTCCCTATTAAAAGTTTCAAATGTATTCAATCAATAAACATTATTGGATTTGGAAAGATTGAAATATTTTATGAACATTAGCTAATTGCACTAGTATGTGTAAGTTTTTAAAATCTAAATTAGACTAATCGGTTCAATCGATCGGATGGACTGAGAACTATCATGATATCTAGTAAAGTATTGCACAAAAAATCAAGAATCAGAACCGGCCGTATCAGAACAAAGCCAATAAAACCGGTGAACCAGATTTTTTTTATTTCTTTTTTTAAAATTTTCTTTTGTAAGCGTTAGGAAAGAAAGACGGATGGAGAAATGTGCAGGGAATATGAACTTTTATAAATATATATATATATATATTAGAAAAATGTTACATTTAATAATGATTTTATTTTTATTTTTATTTTTAAATTGTAACAATTAATTTCCTTAAATTATATTTTTACAATACTCATCTTATAATTTTTAATTAATTTTATTACTTTATATGAAAACTATTTTTAAAAATTTTTAGTTATTTTTTTGTCTTTCTTATTTAAAATAATTATGATATATTTAAAATATATTAATTAAATTATGATTGATCTAATCGCAGTATGAGGATTGATTCTTACCATTCTAGTTTTTATTATAAATCAATTTTTAATTAATTCTCACATATTAAAAAATAATAGTTAAATTATTAACTATATTTTAAATTAATATTTTTTTTTAAATTTATGCTTATTAAAATTTTCCCTACCTCTGCATTTACTAATAATTCTCCCCCTTCCCTCGTCTTCTTCTCTTCACAATATTTGTGTGAATTAAGAATATCTTACAATAAAGGGAAGGAGTAATCTATATAATAATGTTATAAAAAAAGTAATATATATAATAAATTTAATCAATTTTTAAATGCCACTTAGTCAACCGTCTACCATAAATTCAATTTTTTTTACATGAGTTTTTAAAAAGGGTTGAACTCACCTACGATCTAAAGGTAGGGAGAAGTCTCCCTTCCTCGTAGACGATATTAATGTCAGGTAGAGTGAGCTATCTATTATCCTTAGGTATAAATTTAGGCACCCATGAGTTAGAATTTTTCCCTAAACATCACGACTGAAACTATAACAAAGTAATATTTTTTAAGAATCTAATATACTCTAAATAATTATATGTTTTTCTTTTGACTAATTAAACCCACGTGATGAGTACCATGAAATCAATCTAATCCACATAAACTGTTGACAACCAGAGAAAACTAGGAGATTGTTGGGTTTCTCAATTCTGGACTTTCGAGGTTATGTTTCTTTACCATTCTTGAGAATAGCAAGCAAATTAGTGGGACTTGAGAGTTAATGCTTCATGACATAATAACTTTTCTGTCTTCAACCTTTTTCTATCTTTTTAAGCCTTCGTATATTCTCTTTTTACGTCTTGTTAACACCTTCTTGAATAGGAGAGAGTAAATTATTTGTACTTTATTCTTCCATATTAAAAATATATTAAATTGATAAAAAGTTTATATTTATTCTTATTAAAGAAAAGGTATTGAAAACAAATAATGATGATATACATTTTTTCTCACATTTATCCGTTATTATATTTAATATGAGTAAAATTGGAAAGAGGTCATTAATTATTTTATAAATAATTTATATTTAAGAATATTTTTTTTATAAATGACTTATATATAGAAACGAAGTAGTACGTGAGTTCGTATTCTAACATTATTCCTTCTCATGTTTACAAAATTAGTAACTTAATTTTCTTATTTGACATGTTTAAAATTATTCATTAATTTATCTTGTTTGAGTAGGACATGTTCCATATTTTTGTCTATTCTAGACTTGAGATAGAATGAAAGGGGAAGAGAACTGACAAAAAAAAATATTTAAATTGGTAGACTAGTGGCTAAAATCCGTTACAATTTTTTATTTTTTAAAAAAATCAACTAATGTTTTTAAATTGTAATCTATGCATTTTTTACCTAACTAATAAGGTTAAAAATAAGTCAGACTTTTAATAAGGGTCTATAGCCTAGCTCAATTGGAACCTAATAAAGTCTAATCTGTTTAGTAAATAGGCTAAGTTTCAGGCCTATTTAAAAATTTATTGGTTTAAATAGGCTAAGTTTCAGGCCTATTTAAAAATTTATTGGTTTAAATAGGCTAGACTTTTTTTTTAAGACTTGGCCTATAAGCTAGCAGGTTTGACCTATTTAATTATATTTAGGCTTTTAATAAGCTTAAATTATATTTAAAGCCTTCTATGTGTAAATATGTAGGCTTTGAAGCCTATTTACGACTTTTGATACTTGAAATACGAAATATTTTTAGAGGCATATATTATAAGTAAGCCTCTAAACAATTTTAAGTTTGACAGGTATTTCAAAAGCTCAATCATAAGCCTAAAAAAACCTTATTTATAGGCTTAAGCCTACGCTTAGGCTATGTTTAGTACGTAACATTGAGAACTTGTAACTAGCACATGAATAAAAAATAGGCTAAATTAGGTCATTTGATATATAGCATTAGGAAAATCTTAAAATTAAGTAATACTATATAGGTGGGATTGAGTAATACCATCTTCCTTAGTATTGCATTTTGCAGTCTTGGTAGTGATATTTTTAAGGACTAAATTATCGTCATTCCATCCCTCTCCCATCTCTTCTTCTACTGTCCTCTCATTTCTTGCCAGCGATGCACGTACACCTATGACCAAGTCCTCTTATCTCCTTCCTCCCTTGACTGTTCATCCGCCCACCACCTCTAACCCTCTCAGTTCAAAAATAAAATCTAACCCTCTCAAACGGGCGAGAATAGCTCAAATAAGGCAACGAAATCAAGTTCTAGAACCATTTTAGGAAAAAAAAATTATTCCACAAGTCAGTGAGGATCTAACCTCTCTCTCTCTATCCTCCAATATCGCCGAACATCCGAATTGCTTCTTATTCAATTTTGAATCGATATACCAGGGGACGTGTTTACCGCCGGTTTCGGAGGAGGAGCAGCTTAACCTGGCCAAATCTACTTCCTCGTTCCACTCTCTCAATCGCATCAATCCCTCTCCCTCTATGCTCTCTACGATCTCGTCATTAAAGTTCTTCCCTGACTTTGTTTATGCGTCTTCCCTGATCATGGCCTCCGTGCGCTGTAATCTTTTCCTGTAAAATTCAATTCATTTATTATTGATCTCTTTCTCTCTCGGTGATCTCTTCCTCCCTCACCAATTTTTCTGTAACAGAAATGGTACTTATCAGTTCGCGTTTACGATCTCTGACTGATCTCGCGTTTATTATTGATCGTGCCATGCATATGTAACTCGACGAGTTCAAAGACACTGCTGTAGGCATGCGTGAGATGGTGATCACACTAGTTCTACACCTCCAGATACCGCAGATCCCTGACATACACGTGCCACCACTATTCTAACCCTAAGAGAACTAGCAGCCCCAGAGAACAAGTAGTCGGCCCAGTCCTAGTAGAACCAGCATGAGGCGCAGCGAACCAACGATTTGGATGATGTTGATTCTGGTCCTCATCCCTGATGCCTCACATATGTTACTATTTTTTACAATTTGAATTATAGTTTTTAAAATAGAAATAGATATGGTTACAATTTTAATTTCTTAATTTTTTGCCTGTGTTAATTTTAAGTTAGTGTGTGTTTGGATGTTAGGTTTTAGAATTAATTTTAGGCAAAACCTCAGTTTGAATTTTTTTTACACAAACAGCTATTTTTGTTCAAAACTTCGGTTTGGGCCAAACCATGGTTTCAGAAAAACTGGTCAGAATAGCTTTTGGAACAGTAAAACAACTTATGGACTATCCAATTACTATTTTACCTTTACTTTTTCTTACACATCTCTCCTCTCTCTTCTATCTTTTCCATTATCTCTCATCTTTCCTCTTTCCTCTCTCTTCTCCACCCACTCTCCTCTCTTCTCTATTCCACACCCTCTCTCCTCTCTCCTCATTTTAATAAAATCATACACTTTTTAGTAATTTACCTTCCCAAAAAGTCATTTTAAAAATAACTATCCAAACACTTATTCTTCTCAAAATCTATTCTCCAGAATTTATTCTTCCCAGAATCTATTCTCCAGAATTTATTCTTCCTAGAATCTATTCTCAAAAGCTAATCCAAACGGGCCCTTAATATGGTTTGATATTATTTGTAATTGTTTAATATTAAATTGAAATAGACAGTAACATTTTGAAATTTCTAGCGGTTAAGAACCACTACAAACGCTCGTAGAAAAATTTCAGGAGTCTGAAAATAAATTTCCCTCTCCCATAGACTTGTTTAACTGTTATTAAACGCTACAAAGTTTCCTAAAAATTTTAAAGTTTAAAATTCAAATTTCCCTTCACACTGAACATTTCTAGTTATTACTAACTACTACAAATATACAGTTTGAAATTCAAATTTCCCTTATGTTCTTCTACATTTTCTAGCAATTAGGAACCGCTAAAAGTTTTTGACTGTTAGTCTTCATTTTCTATCAGTTAATAACCACTATAAAATATTGTAATTTAGGCATCACCTCTGTTAATTTCTCTAGACTCATTTATACGGGAAAATTTGAAGATGATGAGCTATATATTCTTGCCTTTGAGGCACACCAAGTTTACTATGTCTAGGATGATAAGCATAAAAACTAGAATGTGGTTTACTACCTCAAGTCACAAGATCTTTATGACATGGGTGATGGTGACACTACTTATGATAGGAAACCCTTCCAACTGATGAAAGTTAACAGTTTTGCTATGTCATAATTTTTATATTTTTATTATATATCACGTCATTTAAAAAACAAGTGCTCGACATATTATTTAAATTTTTTTTAAATACTTAAAAAATTTAAAATATTTATTTAACTATGTATTATTTAAATAAAAAATATTAAATATTTAAAATTACTTGTAAATTGCTAAGTTTTATTTTTAAATCACGTGGTATATAATAAAAAATATAAAAATTATAATAGAAATATAAAAAATGTTAATTTTAACAGTAATTTTAATAGTAAGAATTTGATAATTAAAATATAAAATGTTAGAGTTTTTAATTTAAACTTTTAAAGGTTAGAAATTGTATGTATAACTGACCCAAAATTTAAAGTAGTTTTATGTATGTAAATAATTATACTAATTTCTAATGTTTTATTGATTATTGATATTCTCTACAAATATCAAATTGTTAATAAAATAAAATTATATGTTCACAGAAATATGAAAGGGCACTTTGCACAATATACCCCTCCAATTTGGATTGACACTCTTTATACTGTTTTTTTTTTTAAGAAATCCACCGGTATAGTGTACCACTCTCCTTACCTTTTATTGTGGAATCCAGCGTTTATAGAGGTCAGGTAGCTGCCCGCAACCTTAACTGTTTTCTTACAATTTATGCTATATAGGATTTGGGTTCAGTCCAATTTTTAATGATTATAAGATAGTAAGAATTTATGTTTCTATTTATGATCACAAGGTTCATCTCGTGGAAGTGTACTATTCATTAGATACATGATCATGGAAGAACATAGAAGTTAGGATCTTCGAAGGTTTAGCTCTTACGCATCAAGAGGGTTTCGCTATGAATGGAGCTATCTTCTGGTTTGGGTTTCATTTGATATAGCAAAGGAAGTATTTGAATGGATACCAGGCCAGCCATATCAATTTTGGATATGGAGTTCATGTTACTGAGTATGTGAATAGACTTGCTATGCTTTATTCCACTGACGCTGGAAATTATGAGTCTTGTTTGATTGAATTGTGGGTGTTGGAGGAAGGTACCGGTGAATCTGGTGCTAGATGGGGTTGGGCTAAGAAATATACTAGCGGCCCTCATCGACGTGTGTTGCAACCCATGACTATT
Organism: Leucaena leucocephala; assembly: GCA_037074615.1. Taxonomy (NCBI): domain Eukaryota; kingdom Viridiplantae; phylum Streptophyta; class Magnoliopsida; order Fabales; family Fabaceae; genus Leucaena; species Leucaena leucocephala. The sequence goes on from CM073549.1 coordinate 6,995,758, forward strand.
TGGGGGAATGAAATTGTCAGCTTATGTCATCTACCTCATGGAGATGATGGTTCAGGACATGTTGATGCGACTGTTTTGTCTAATTTCACCAACATATTGAATTGAAGGTGTTACTTGACCATGATCATTTATCGTGTTTTCAACTATGTGGAAAGCCTTGTACCAGTTGGCAACAACATCCATGTTGAAGAATCTTAACCTGCATGTTAATGATGCATTGCAACTTTACTTTGAGCTCTTAGCTATGGTCATTTTGTAAGGCTTGATGTCCTTTAGACTTTAGAGATGCCTAGAATGATGAATGTTGCACAAGTTATGTCTTGCTTTTTTACCTATCTATAATTTCAGGCTCTTCAATTTTCTTCTAAAGATCAAAGATATATAATTTATCTGCTGATGTGTGGGTTATTTTGTGTTATTTGTCTAACTAAGGTATATTTTTAACTACACTGGTTTACGTATATAGTTCTGTTGACTTTTACACCTTATAGGATTGTGTGTTACTTTGGATCATTGGTTCTTTAGAATAGCATTGAGTGGAGTTTTTTTTTCTGTGGTGATTTTATTTGTCTTTTACCAATGTGTTCACTTACTTTCCTAAGCACGTGAATGACAATTGATGGGGAGTTAGTCATGTATTACCCCATGTACTTAACATCTAGTTAACTAATTTAGATAGATTAAAAAAATAATTAAATTAGTTATTTATAATAATTATGTGCTAGTTTCTTTAAAATACTAGCTCTAATCATGTGTATTTGAGCTACCCTTAATAGAAACATTCAATCTCAAAATATGCAATCATATAAGGATAATTTAGGGAGAAGATTATAATTTTAGAAGATAAAATTGATTGATATATTATATTTAGGATTAAAATAAACTCCCCATCTAAATTTATATTTATGACTGAAGGGAGTATATATATATATATACTCCTTCAGTCTTAAATATAAAACCTAACTTGTAGTGCTTTATATTTATGAATGGAGGAGTATATTGTAATACTTATATGGTTCTTAATATATATTTAATTAATTAAATTAGATTGAAGAAGTTAGTTAAGTTAATTAATATGATTTTTTTATAACATTCTAATCATCTTCCTTAACTTTCTCACTATCTCTTACTTGAGAGGGAGTATCAATAGGGATAATTCAGAGAAAATATTGATAAATATAGAAAATATATCTTATATTTAAAATTAAGATTAATTAATTAATTATGCCTTATATTAAGGACAAACAGAGTAGAAGATAATAATTTTAACAATATGAATAAAAAATTATGTGAGAAACGAATTATGTTTGGGTGAAGAATTATGTTGTTGTCGTATCAATTTACATATCATTCTGTTGCCGTATCAACAACAAAATGACAATAACCCAAGCTAGCTAGGAAGGTCTTGACCTGTTGACCGCAACAACATGTGTTTGGTAGTAGGGGGAAAAAAGAAGAAGATAATTAATCGCAAGCACTTATATTTTAACTAACTTTTAATTATATTTGTATAATTTGTTTCTCTTTATAATGGTCCTGTATTTTTAAAAGACACTATATGCATCTGACTAAAAACATGTAAAACTATAACATGATAAAAATAAAATTACGAAGACCTAACTAAAAATCAAACACATATTAATTATCCCTGTCCCTATTATTTATAAACCTTCAAATATAAAATGAATATCTTGGAGAATATCTTGCATCGATATATAAGAGATATTACCGTAATTAATTAGAGATTTCCTCCTTATATTAAAAAAAATAGAGATTTCTCGCCTATGTTAAAAAATATATTATAATTAATTATTTATAATTGTTATCGAGTATTATTATGGTCAGAAACTTAAAATATTATATATAAAATTAATTAATAAGATTATTGATTAATTATAATCATAAAACTTAAAATCTTTAAAAAATCAGAGTAATTTATGATTACTATGAATCATTATCATGATTAAAAATTTAAAATATTATATAATTAATAAATAAAATTATTGATTAATTATTATTATTATAGGGTTTAAAATATTTTAAAGATTAAAATAAAATTATTTAATAAAGGAATATATATATTTTTTTATCTATCCGATTTACCGAATCTTTGTCCCGATTATATCGGAATCCGACCTGCGTCTCGCACCTGGCTATGGTGGGTGAGTCTCCCAACGGAAATTTTTTGCATACGCTAAAGCTCGAACTCGAGACCTCACTTAAACGATACCGAGTCACTTATCACTCGAACCAACCCCATTGGTGTGTATATATATATACATATATATATATATATACATATATATATATATATATATATACATATATATATATATATATACATATATATATATATATATATATAAAGGGCTCTTTCTACCGTATAAAACCGTCGGATCCTTTTTAATCTGTCGCATTTGATTCTGAAGGGCAATTCCTTTTTCCAAGTCGAGCAGCATGAAGCAGGTGGCAATGGATGGAATCACACCGTTTCTTCCTCAAGAAATAATCACAAACATCCTCGAATTCCTGCCTGTGAAATCCCTAATCCGTTTTCAAAGTGTGTGCAAGCATTGGGAGAATCTCATAAAATCCCCTTCTTTCATCGCCGCCCACCTTCACCACTCCACTCAACATAGACCTTGTCTTCTTTTCCACCGGTATCTCATCCGTAATCCTTTGCAGTTATATTTGCTTGATTGCGAGATGCAAACCGTTGAAGTTCAGAACATGCCCATGGTCGATGGTTTGGTTCGGATCGCCGGTTCCAGCAATGGCCTGCTCTGTTTGCGAATTCATGAGTATTGCAATCGTAAATCTCCTCCTTCTCTTTTATTGTGGAATCCAGCATTTAAAAAAGTCAGACAGGTGCCCACAACTTTTCCTAATCTTGAAGAGCTTTGCTATGTAGGATTTGGTTTCAGTCCAATTGTTAATGATTACAAGATAGTGAAACTTTATGTTTCTAATTATGATCACCAGATTCATGTCGTGGAAGTGTATTCATTAAGTATAGGGTCATGGAAAATGATAGAAGTTGGGAACTTAGGAGGTTTAATTATGGATCATGAGTGCTTCACTGTTAATGGAACTATCTTTTGGTTTGGGTTTAAGCACAATGGAGTGCAGGCTCGTGGATATGTTATAGTTTCATTTGATATAGCAATGGAAGCACTTGCATTTATACCAGCGCCTGCCATAAACCTTAGGTATGGAGTTCATGTTACTGAGTTTGAGAACAGACTTGCTATACTTTGTTCCACTCCGGTTGGAAATGCTGACGAATCTTGTTTGATTGAATTGTGGGTGTTGGAGGAGGGTATAGGTGGATCTGGTGAGAGATGGAGTTGGACTAAGAAATATACTAGTAGCCCCCATCAATGCACGTTGCGTCCCATAACTATTTGGAGGAATGAAATTGTCTACATGTTTCGTCTAATGGCTAGTGATCGAAATACAGAACGTGCTGAGAGGACTGTTCTGTCCAATTTCACTAATACTGAATTGAAGGTGGTATTTAACCACGGTTATATTATTTGCAACTATGTGGAAAGCCTTGTACCAGTTAACAACATTCAAGTTGAAGAGTCTTAACCTACTTTAAGCACTTGGTGAAAATGCAATGATTGACATAATAAGGCTTGATGTCTTTTAGAGTTTAGAGATGCCTAGAATGATGAATGTGAAAGATTCAGTACCATTAGATATTTTTTGCTGTTTTACGTTTTTTCAACTTTCTGATGAGAATGCCCTTCTTCCCTAAGCACTACGGAATAGATGGGTGACAACTGAAGAGGATAACAAACTTCAATGCCATGATATTATTTTAGGCACTTTCAAATGACTTCTTATATGAGCTCCCATCATATTTCAATTTTTATGCAAATATTTCTTATTAATATGGGTATCTTTGTGCCACTTCGCTTGCCAAAAAGTATGAAGTGATTGACTTCCTTGGACACTCGACTCTTTTAATTTGTGATGCATTGTTCAGATGTGTTGTGTTTTGATAGTATGCAGACTCTTTCATGCATTAGAATTCCTAATCATATTTATGTAGTGTGTAAGCTTTTTCTGGGGATACAATGGCGATCGGAATCAATCAATCAATAAAGCTCTCCTAGCCAAGCAAATATGCAGAATATTGAAGCATGAGGATTGCTCTCTGCTTGGAGGGTTACTTTGAAACAAAAAATATTTTGACCTTAATGCTTATCATCTTCTATAAAGCCCCACAATTCTTCCCGGATCTGAGAAAGGTATTTTTGAGAATGCACATGTTATTGCAGTTAATAGCAGTTGGAAAATTCCCTATTAACCACCATTTTTGGTAGCCTATACATGGAGAGCCTGTAGCTATTGGGGATTAATGTATCATCCAAACAAGTTCTCTTTGCAAAAGTAAGTTGAAATGAAAACTTATCTAAATATAAATCACGTTACTTTTATTTTAACTTCAGTTTACAAAAATCAATTGAAAAATCTCTTTTACCAAAGCTATCCCAAACAGAGCCGGATATGATTGCATCCTTGATTCTCACATTAACAAGGTTGCTCATCTCATATTGCATACCTCGGAGATTGGGATGTCTTTAGTTAAAAAGCTCTGCAGGTCTTCATATGCTGAGAAAATTCTCAACATTCCCATTCCTTTGGTTCATATTCTCTGAGGGAAGGCCATTATCTCTGTCTGAGTCAGCAAGCGTATAACAGTAATGGAAGTCATTAATGTCTCAAATATTTTTTTTTTTATAATTCCTTACCGGTTTATAAATCCCTCTGGGATCATCATCATCTTGAAGTCCAATTTTGTGATGCCCCCTTTGGTTGCCAAGGAGCAGAAACTATAAATCAAGCTTTTGGCACTTGTCATTTTTCTGAAGCTATTTTATTTGGGGCATTATCGGTTAGGCCTTTGAAAAAATTATTAATTACTGTCTAGATTTTATAAATTATAAGAACACCAAAACCTTCTAAAAAGGAGCAGAGTTTCCTTGTTCAAAGTTTGAGATATAAATTTTTTAAAGTTCATAGTAAATGGATATTAAAAATTATCTGTCATCGGGTTTGATGCCACAGCTTAAGAAGTAAAATGTACCTCAATATGAAATTTAAATAATTTAATCAAATTAAAAAAAAATTAATTTAACATATTTTTTTTTAAATTACTCTAATTATTTATTGTGCAACGCACTGGACAAATTTTTAGATATAACTTAAATAACAAATTTTTAGAAACAACAAAATATATTGATAAAAACACGTTATTATTACTTAAAGCAAAAGAAATAGAATAATATCAAAAATTATTTGGATGTGAAGTATAACTGGATTTGATTTGATATAAGAAATTTAGCATCATATATAGTTTAATAAGTGATATGTAAGTTAAAAGGCTCAGTTTTTTAAATTAAAAGTGGCAAGCAATATGTAGTTATAAGTAAGATCGAATCTACAATCTCTTATTTATAAGAGAGCTTTTATGCTATTAAGGTATAAGATCATTAGTAAAAAATTCATAACATACCCATTCCTTTCAAATTTCCTCCTTCAAGAGTGAAGTTAGGGGTATATTCTTCTTCATCAACTCTTAGTCGATGGATTTTTCGATACGTGACAGTGCAGTATGATGTTCTTTCAGAAGATGTCCCACTTGCTCATATCCTGATGTTGGATCTTCAACTCTTTATTTGTCATTCGATGTTATTGTTAACAAGGGTGATTTCGTTAAGGTCGTAGACTTATACTAGAGATTAAAGGGATGTTGCACGTGGCGTTGAGTTCTAGTTCTATAGGTGTCTTCTTTGTAGTACTATTTCTATAGTTACAATACTCCATTTCAATTTAGCCGTTGTTTGACAGATGCCAGTCTTTGCCCTCTTTGGAGTCAACTCCGACAACACATCTCTCCGATTATAAAAACATGCAAAAGGAAACATACATGAAAAAGGAAAACCTCCTTTTGCTGACCAGAACATTGACTTGGATAGTCCTACTCTTTTGGAGAAAGAAATAGGACAGTAGGTTAGTGAAAGAGTGGCTGTAGCTTTTCTAGGGAGTTGTGAGCATCGCTTGATCTCTCCCTCAGATGAACCATATAGCCAAGAGAAATCATGTACTAGAATAGAAGAGTTCGTCCTGGTATTTTAGTAGTCAGTAGAGTGTGGGGAGGCGGACAATGTTGTTGTGAGCAAGGTAGATGTGAGGAGAGCTCTGGTCTCTCTTGAACACCAGTGAGGGATCCAGTTGTGGTTTGCTGAATCATTTTCTTGAGTTTTATGTTGTCTTATGAGAGGGGTTTTGTCCAGAATCAGTGTCGTGTCCTCTCTTTTATGCTGCTCTCTCTTTGGAACTGGTGGATTACAACAGTATTTGTTAAGAGATTCTGTAAGGTTCACAATACAAAGTCTTTGTTAGTTGTTTCCTCCATCCATTGAATCTAATAATGCACAGTTTTCCCCAATCCATTTTTGTCGTATTTTCATTTTTCATAGCATTTCCCCAATCCATTCAATCTTATTGATAGTGTTCTTATGTTTTTTTTTGTTCACTTTACCCCTGGCTGTCTACCAAACATAAATTTCTTTCTTTATCTTTTCAATTTCTTCTACTAGACATTTTTTTAGAAAAAAAAAAATTTCCTCTTATCATTTCATGGGTGCCAAACAATTTTTTCACTTCCTTTTTCTTAGAAAGCCCTTCGCTCAATTGCTATGAAACAGATGCAGTTGGCAATGACAATGATCTTCAATCCCACAATATGATTTTGGACATTTTCAAATGGACTTCTTATAACATGCCTTGTTAAATTTCAGTCTTTGTCCAAAGATTCTTTTTCAATAGATTTCATCACAGTTCACCTTAACCACACCGAAAATAGTTTTTTTTCTCTCACACTTTTCTAATTAATTGCTTGACTTCCATTAAAGCTTGACTGTTGGTTTTAGTAGTGATACATCCTTCATATTCTGTTTTTTATGACTACCCTAGCTGATGATTTAATCATCATTAAGGTGTTAATTGCTATGCACTGTTTACTTTAAGTTGCTTACTTGTTCTGGCTGCACGTCAGACTCATCTCTCTTGAGTTTTTGAGCACTTCTACTTCTCTTATGTTCTCTGCCAAGTTTTGCTTCTTTTGTTTTATATCCTTATTTCTACTAAAATAGTTCGTTCAATTTTGGAGAGTTGTTTAATTTTTTATCATATATGAAAAAATAACTCTTAAAAATAGTGTCTTTAGGGCATCCTGAAACCGAGATTTTTAATACCATTAGGCTTTATTCAACAGTTTTAAGCTTCAAGGACCAATTGATTTAATGATAGAAAGTTGAATGGGACCTCATTCACATATAAGAAAAACTATAAGATCTCTCTCTCTATATATATATATATATTTTCCATTAAATTTATAATATCACTAGACTTTCTTTTAATCAATTTTGAATTGGAAAAAATTAAATATGGCCATTGTTTGTTTCCATTCTCTATTTTTTTATAAGGTTATCGTTACTTTTACATTAAAAACGATATAATGTTGGGCACCCTTAGGATAAAACTTTAAGCATATTTTTACACTTTTGCCCTTGATTTAATATATCAATCCTAAGATTTATAATTTTTTGCTCCGCCTTTCCTTCTTGGTGCGTGTTTGGCACCACGGTTTCAGAATGGATTCTGGGGCAAAACCTCGGTTTAGAAAATTTTTACACAAACAGCAATTTTTGTTGAGAATTGATTTTGGACAAAACCTCGGTTTGAAACCTAGGTTTTGAATAAGCTACTGAAAATAGCTTTTTCTTTGAAACCTAGGTTTTGGATTATCCAATTACTATTATACCCTTACTTTTTCTTACACCCTCTCTCCTCTCTCCTCTCTTTTCTCTATTATCTCTCCTCTCTCTTCTCTTATCTCTCTTTTTCTCTTTCCTCTCTCCTCTCTTATCTCTATTTTTCTCTTTCCTCTCTCATCTCTACACTCTCTTCTCTCTCATCTTTCTTCTCTATCATCTTTCATCTCTCTTACTTTTAATCATATCATACCCTTTTTAGTAATTTACCAATATAAAAAGTGATTCTACTACTAATCATCCAAATATCTTTATTCCCAAAATCTATTCTACCCAAAATTTATTCTCCAGAATCTATTCTTCGAAGAATCTATTCTCCAAAAGTTAATCCAAACACACCCTTGGTTCAGCTATGTTTGGGATAAATATCCATGAGTAAACTAGGTCTTAATGTTCTAATCTCAAGGGTTGATTACATCTCCTAATCTCATGTAGGGAAGGTCATCTTCATTGATGTCCTCTTTTACGTTGACCATAAGAAAAAGTCAAGGCTAAGGTTTATTTGATGTAGATTTATTTTTATTAAGCTCAGTCTTCCGTCTTCACACATAAATAATCATATGTGGCAATTCATGTGAGGGATGTAAAGAATAATTGAAGATACTAATTTTAGATAATACAAAACATCCCACAAACAAACACATCCAACATTATTTATAAAGAGATCTTTTGTAATCTTATATCCTGAAGCATATGGAAGGTTTTGCCGATCATGGCATCTTCATAATCTTCCATCAAACGGGACTTATAATAATTCTTTAAAAATTGACAGAGAAAGTTGATTTATTAATTATTAATTATTAATTATTTTTTAACTTGGATTTTTAGAAGATGTTGATAGCAGGGATTTGGAGTGAAGGAAAGAAAAATTTGTAAGAGTTAGATTTAAAGAAAAAAACTAGAAAAATGGGGTTAAAAAGTTTTAATTAATTTTTTATCCTTTTATCTTGCATCTCTTGCATATCAAAATTTTATGACCTCATTTTTTAATCTTTTCAAATCCAACCCGACATCCCTTCCGTCCGTGTCCGTGCAAAGGCTTTCCTCTCACCGCTCCAGCACGATGGATGGCGACCCACAGCATCTTCCAGAAGAATTCATCAGAGACATTCTCTTACGACTTCCTATTTCGATGTGTGTGCAAGCATTGGAAAAATCTCTTCAAGACCTCATCTTTCCCGCGGACCTCCTCCGCCACAGCCATCAAAACCCATTCCTTCTTTACGAATGTTATAGCGAACGTGCTTCTCATGGAAAATGTGATCCCTTGCACTTATGTTGGTCGATCGCGAGATCCGAGTCCGTGAAGTTCAGAACGCACCTCGGATCCCTTCCATGAGATTGGTTAGAATCGTCGATTCCAGCAATGGCTTGCTCTGTGTCAGACTTCATGGTTCTACTCACCCTATTTTACTGTGTAACCTAGCAATTAGAGAGGTCAGACAGGTGCCCAGTCCTCGTTATCATGCGGTTCAGAAATTCATTTGGGTTCATTCCAATTGTTAATGATTATAGGATAGTGAGACTTCATGCTTCTTTCTTTGATGATCTGATTGATGGAGTGGAAGTGTTTTCAGTAAGTACAGGTTCATGGAAGGAAATAGAAGTTGGTAGCTTATAGGGTGTAGATCTCTGGGAAGTTGACGGCTTCACTTTTGATGGAGCTTCACTTTTGACATAGCTTTGGAAGTATTTAGGCTGATACCAATGCCCCCTATACGATTTAATTTTGATGCTAACTTTGCTGTTTATGAGAACAAACTTACTGTACTTTGTACTATTAGAATTAGAAACCATAGATCTTGTTTGACTGAATTGTGGGTGATGGAGGATACTAGTGCAGCTGGGGAGGGGAAGAGATGGAATTGGACTAAAAAATATACTAGCAACGTCTATCCATGCTGGTTACATCCAAGGACTATATGGAAGAATGAAATTGTCTGTAGACATCCAATGATTGGACGCATTAGAGAAACTGAACGTAAAGTGGAGAATGTTGAAATGAACACGGTTCTCATAAATGTCACTACTAATGAATTTAACACATTTGCTCTTCGTGGATTTGGTCCTTGTCATTCTATTTTCAATCATGCGGAAAGCCTTGTATCAGTTAACAATGTCCCAAATGAAGAACCGTCAGCCTAAATCTTAATTAGTACATTACATATTAGATTTGCTTAGATTAAGAACTTTTGGTAGAAATGAATCCATTTTAGTTTAGATGATTTTGTACCTATAAAGCTTGATGCTTCTAGCTTTATTTAACCTATCTACGATATCATGCTATTTATTTTTCATGTTTTATTTAATTGCTAGTGTGTTGATTATGTGGGACCTTTTTCCCATGTTATTTACCAATGGTTATCAGATGTTAATTAGGAAAAAATAGTGCTGAGTTGCTTGCTTTTTCCCTTTTCAACAAGTTACACTAGTCTCTATGATTAACTTTCCACCTTACAAGATGGAGAGTGCTCTTTGGTTTATTGGTGGATTACAACACTATTTTCTATGAGATTTCTTCAAAGCTCATAGTACAAAGTCTTTGTTAGGTTCCATTCAATTTAACCGATAGTTTTCCCCATCCTTTCAATCCCATTTTTATGGTATTTTAATTTTTTTTATAGCATTTTACCCAATTCATTCAACCTCATTGGTAGTCTTTTTTTTTCCTACTTACCCCTTCCTTTTGTGTTTATCTTTTCAATTTCTTCTACTAGATCTTTTTTTTAATATTTTTTCCTTTTATCATTTCATGTGTACCAAACATTTTTTTCACTCCCTTGTAATAAAGTCCTTTACTCAAATTAGACCTAGAAAAGTAGGCCAGCCTGCCACAACCCGTGGGCTGGGAGGGAGCGGGCTATGCCAGCCCAAGCCCGTAGCTTATATAGCATGCCATTTTTTTTTAATTTTTTAATATTTTTAAAAAATTATTTTTAAACTTTTAAAATACTAATAAAAAATTTCTAATGTTATATCAGCATAATCAAAAAATTGCTAATGTTAGACTCTTAAAAATTTCTATTTTTTTATAAAAAAAAATCACAAATTTTATAATTATAAATCTAAATAAATATTAACTATTGTAAAACTAGCAATTAGATTAGAAGGAGAGAAAAGATAAAGACAAGAAAATGAGAAAAGCATCTTGTATTCTTCTACTTCCTTTACAACACAAATGACATGCCCTATTTATAGGCATAGTCTTACATGAGAAGTTGAAGAGGAAGAGTCTAATAATTAATAGAGAAGTAATGACCTAATGGAAGTTGAAAAGGAAAAATCTAGTAGAAGTTGAAGAGGAAGAGTCTAGTAATTAATGGAGGAGTAATGACCTAGTGGAAGTTGAAGAGGAAGATGGAGATGGACATCCATATTCTAATATTCATAACATTAACATAATATTAATCAATTATAATATGTCAACACATATCAACAAATAAGTAACTATCTTTACTAGTATTCGATAATGGGAGTATTCAAAATAATATTTGAGTAAAATAAATAATAATATTTATAATTTTTTTAAAAAAAGAGGCTGGCGGGCTAGGAGGGGCGGGTTATGCAGAGTGCTATATGAAATAGATGCATGTTGACAATGACAAAGATCTTCAATCCCACAATATGATTTTGGACATTTTCCAACGGACTACTTATAACATCCTTTGTTAAATTTCAATCTCTGTCCAAATATTTCTTATGAATAGGGTTCATCCCATTCTTTTGCAATAAGTATTCATTGCTTGAATTCCATTGAAGCTTGACACTGTTTTAATTAGTCATACATTTTTCATATTCTCTCTTTCGATGGGATGAAAGTTTCTTTCATAGGTGAGGACGCCACTTGCTACTTCTATTTTATTTGTGTCCCACTGTTTGTTTTCAAACCAGATATAATATCTCATCTACTAAAATGCTTAACAATGACAGGTAAGCTTTACAAATTGTCTCGGGAAAAAAATTGTTAGAATTGAAGTTTTTTTTTCAAAGTTTAATTAAGGATCTTTCCTGTACCAAACCAATCACCATGTGTAAGAGAGTGACAAACACTGAAGAAAGTGTAAGAACTCTGCTTAATAAGTAATTCCACAAGAGGTTTCTCCTGTACCGAAGGGTGGAGGATGACCAAGGATACAAAAACTTCCTTCTAACCTGTGTGATAATCTAGCTAATCTATCAGCATCAATGTTATTCTCCCTGTAGACATGTTTAACACTAACTTGCCAATCCTTATGGACAATTTATCTAGCTAGCTTCCATCACGATATCAATGAAAGGACGATCAAGGTCAACCTCTGGATATCAAGTTAATGGCCTCAATACAATGACCTTTCTGAAACCCTTGGACCAACACAGGTAAAGCTCCTGTAGGACACCGATCATTTCTGCAATGGCTGAAGGAACAATAATGAGGGATCTGTCATGTTTTGCATAGATATACCTATGCTTAACTAAGAAAATTGTACCAACAAAGTTTGGCATAGCTGGTAGATGGTCAGGTCCCTTAAACATGATGTCCTGGGTTCGAACTAGATCGTGCGTATAGAAAAAAAACTTCATTGAGGGAGGCAAAATTTATTTTGGTGATCTCTACGCCTCGGGAGAATTAATCTCTAAGTTATACGCTAGGGGATATCATTTGGTTTTCACAAAAACTAAAAATATTGTATTTTTATCAACAGAAAATTTTTACTTGTGATTTTCTGAGCTTTAAAATGAGACAAAAATAAGAGAATGACTGAGTGAGAGATATTTGAATTAATGAAGAAAAAACACTTTAGATTGAAATTGTATTTATAAATCGTATTAATGAACGGAAATTTGATATAAAAATGTATTATTATTATTATTAGTTTATAATAATGGCTTAGTTTATGAAATAGATGGCAATATGATGACAAAGATTTTCAATCCCACAATATTAGTTTAAATATTTTACTTAATTTCGTTCATGAGATAATCAAATTTATAATATCGCTAGATTTTCTTGCTATCAATTTTGAATAAGTAAAGATATAATAGCCATCATCCAAATTTTTAAAATAGAAGCTAATTAGTTTGAGAAGTTGCATCATAACAGAAATTTAAAAACAGCAAAGTATTATAGGGCAAAAACAAGTTATTATTACTTAAAATAAAACAAATATAATACTCCTCTGGTTTCTAATGATAGATCTATTTAACTAATTTGATTAGATTAAGAAAGTCAATTGAACTGGTTAATATGACATAATTTTTTTAAAACAACTTAATTATCTTTCTTATTTTTCTCAATCTTACTTGATTATTATTGAGAAAATATTAATAGGAGTCATTTGAAAAAAATTAATAAATAAAAGAAATAAATTTTATATTTATAACGGAGATCAACTCTCTAATTAAGTCTTATATTAAGAACTAGAGAAGTAATATAAAATATTATTTAGATCAATGAATGGAAATTTAATAAAAGTAAATAAATTATTAGTTTTATAATAATGGCATATTTTTCGCCTCAAATATAACAACGGCATTAGGTATATACAGCTCTAATGGTTTTATTTTTTAATGATTTATATATTAGGGAAAATTGTAGAAAAAAGTCATCCCAATATATCTAATTTCAGTTTGAGTTGGTGAGATTTATAAACCACAAAAAGGTTGATGACCTCAATTGAAATTTATAAATTGACGATAAAGTTACCCAAATGCCCTCTTAATAATTTCAGCTAGAAGATAGCCTAAATCTTCATCTTCTCTATTGCTCTCTTCTTCGACTTCAAGCTCCAATAAAAGTCATCCTAATGTTAGATTTCAATATTATGATGATAACAATTGATAAGAGTATAAAAAAAGATTTTTAAACTTTTGACTCTAACATAATCATTTATCGATAAGCTTATCGATAAAGGGTTTACTTGATAAGCTCTTCGATAAATGAGGAATAACTTTTGAAGAAAATTTAACTAGCACATATTTTCAGCCTAACATATGTTTAGTATTTTGACCATATCTCACAATATACATATTCATTTAAGACGAAACTTAATTTATATGAAACTAGACTCAAAATACGGTTCATGGACACTAAGATCATCACAAAAGAGTTTCATATGAAGGAGATATCATGTTGGCAATATGGAGCATGGAATTCACACCTTAGCACTGATATTTAGTTATCATATTGATCATATCTTTTTATATACAATGACTATTGGAATGAAATTTATTCCATATGAAAGTAGACTTAAAAAACTTTCCGTTAATATGTCATTTGCTAAGATTTGAGTTAAATGGAAGAAGTTATGGCTATTCAAAGTGACTAAAAGTCAAGCCAATATATTTCAAGTTAGTTTTTCAAACTATTTATCGATAAGTTATTCGATAAGGCTATTTTTTAAATAGTATTTCAATAAATCAGATTCAATGAAATATATTTTAAGTCTAATATATGATATTTTTTGAAGAGCTATTCGAATATATTATTTATCAATAAGATATGAAACTGTTCATTGTATTTTTTGCTGAAGACTTATCGAAGAGATATTTGATAAGTCATTTTTACGATGAACACTTCTTATCATATTTGTCACAATACTTTTAAATAAATAATTTCAAATTAGATTTATTCTTTTGAAAGCAAATCAAACAGCATAAATTCTTTCTATATGTTTTATACAGTACATTTATTAATCCACCAAAAATAGTGGATTAATTACTAATTTAAATTTGTTTATAAATACGTTCACTCAAGTGTGATGTAATGCATATGAAATTAAACTCATATCGCTCGAGTATTGGTTACTAGAGCTTGAAGTCAGAGAAAGAGAACGATAGAGAAGACAAAGATTTGGAGGAAATTCTAGCTGAGGTTATTTAGAAAGTGTTTGGATAACTTTATGGTCAATTTACAAATTTCAATTGAAATCATCCACCATTTTTATGGTTTATAAATCTTATCAACTCAAACTGAAATTAGGTATAGTGGTATAGTATGAAATATTATTGATTATTTTAAAATTGGCGAAGAAAAAGTCCATTTACTGATTATTATAATTCTTTTAAATTGAAAAAACCATATAACCCGTAATCGTCCCCAACTTCCCTTGCGTGCGAAGGCTTTCCTCTCACCAGATGAGAACGATGAAGCGTATGATAATGGATGGCGGCGACCCACAATATCTTCCGGAAGAAATCATCAGAAACATTCTCAAACGACTTCCGATAAAATCTCTAATCCGATTTCAATGTGTATACAAACATTGGAAAAATCTTTTTAAGACCTCATCTTTCATCGCGGATCACCTCAGCCACTGCCATCAAAACAGTTTTCTTCTTTTCGAATGCTATGGCTTCTGTGATCCTTATGAAAAATGCGATCCGTTGCACTTACGCTTGGTCGATCGCGAGATACGAGTCCATAAAGTTCAAAACGCACCTCGGATCCCTTCCAGGAGGGTGGTTAGAATCGTCGATTCCAGCAATGGCTTGATTTGTGTCAGACTTCATGGTACTACTCGTTCCCTTTTAGTCTATAATCTCGCAATTAGAGGGGTCAAACTAGTGCCTGAACCTCTTAATCATGGGGATGGGAAATGCTACATAGGATTTGGGTTTAGTCCAATTGTTAATGATTACAGGATAGTGAGACTTTGTGCTTCAGTAAGTACAAGTTCATGGAAGGAAGTTGAAGTTGGGAACTTAAAGGGTGTAACTCTCCTAAAAGTTGATGGCTTTACTATTGATGGAGCTATCTTTTGGTTTGGGTTAAAGCGAGGTGTGGTGGAGGAGGGTGAAAATGATCGTTATTTGATAGTTTCATTTGACATAGCTACAGAAATGTTTACATTGATACCAATGCCCCCTATACACATCAATTTCGATACTAATTTTAATGTTTACGAGAACAAACTTGCTGTGCTTTATCCTACTGGAAACCCTAATTCTTGTTTCATTGAATTGTGGGTCATGGAGGAGGGTACAAGTGTAGCTGGTGAGGGGCAAAGATGGAGTTGGACTAAAAAATATACTAGCAATCCCTATCCATGTAGGTTACGTCCAAGGATTATATGGAGGAATGAAATTGTCTGTGCGGTTGATGCAATGCCTACACTCATTAGGGAAGCTGAAGCTGGAGTAGAGAATGTTGAAATAGAGACAGTTCTGATAAATCTCGCTAGTAATGAATTTAATAAGTTTGTTCAACGTGGATTTAGTCCTTCTCATTATATTTTCAATCATGTTGAAAGCCTTGTACCAGTTGACAACATCCCCAACGAAGAACCGTGAACCTAAATCTTAATTACTACATTGCATATGAGATTTTCTTAGTTTAAGCACTTTTGGTGGAGCTTTCGTAACCTATAAAGCTTGATGTCATTCGGAGACGATTTCTACAGTGAGTTCTGATGTATTTCATTACCAGATGTTTCTGGCTTTATTTAACTTATCTATGATATCATGTTAGTTTTCTGGCTTTATTTAATTGCTAGTGTGTTGATTACGTGGACCTTTTGTCCATGTTATTTACCCTACACAATTGAGTTGCTTTCTTTTCCTTTTTTTAACCGGTTACACTAGTTTCTATGAGTAACTTTCCACCTTACCAGATAATGTATGCCTTTTGGATTATTGGTAGATTCCAACAGTATCTGCAGAGAGATTTCTGTAATCTTCACAATACGAAGTCTAGTCTTTGTTTCGTTTTTCCTCTATCCATTCAATCTAATTGATAAGTTTCCCCAATCCATTTAATCCCATTTTTATGGTATTTTCATTTTTTATAGCATTTTACCCAATTCATTCAACCTCATTGGTACCGTCCTTATGTTTTTATTTCCCACTTACCTCTTGCTGTCTACCAACAAACATAAATTTGTCTTCATCTTTTCAATTTCTTCTGCTAGACTTTTTTTTTTTTTTTACTCTTATCATTTCATATGTACCAAACAATTTTTTCACTCCATATGAGAAAGTCCTTCATATTTGCAGTAAGTAATGATTGCTTGACTCTGTTTAATTTGTGATGCATTTTTCGTATTTTCTGTTTCGATGGGATGAAGATTCTTTGATAGGTGAATAAGCCACTTGCTCCTTCTTCTTTTTTCTGTGTCCCACTGTTTGTTTTCCAACCGGATATAATATCTCATCTACTAAAATGCTTAACAATTGACAGGTAAGCTTTACAAATTGTCTTAGAAATAAACTCAATCTATTTTTTCCCCTAAAATTAGTTATAAATTTTGAAATTTGATATAAAATTCTGAAAAAATAAAAGTAAATAGCAGACTAAGCAGAAGATGGAATTTCAAAGATGTTTTGCACTTCTTGTCCATAAATGATATGTGGGAGAGTTGGAGAAGAATTTATTGAAAAAAAGTGATTTAAAAGTGATTCTGAAAAATAGTTTCTGGAGACTAGTTTTTGGAAGAAAAGTCATTCTGAAAAAAATAAGTGTTTAAATGGTTATTAATAAAGTAATTTTTTATAGGTAAATTACTAGAAAGGACATGGGTAAAATGATAGGAAAAAAAGATAGGGATAAAGTGGTTATTATATAGCCAAAAGTATTTTTGCCACCAAAAAATTATTTTCATAAATTATCTAAAAATATAGTTTATTCTAGAAGTTCTTTTAGATATTTAATGGTTGTTTGTGTAATTTTTAACTTAAATTTTTAAAATATAGTTTCAAAAAGGAACTAATCAGGAATGATATTTTATACTTTTTAAATTAAGACATAGAGGTTTTGCCCAAAACAAGAAAGGAATAGACATTTTAAAATTATGCATAGGGTACTAGAGTAAAATATAAATAGCAAAAATAAATAAAAATTATAATCCAATTCAAATCACGAGTACATGGGGAAAAAAAAACATTGACCTAAAGTATGCTTAATACGATATAACATAATATGACATCCACGAGCAATAAATTCATTGAGTTCGAATTTCATCATTTTAAAGTTGTGAGTTTTTTCCTTTGACAAACTCCACTTAATAATTACTAAAAATAAATTAATTAAAATGTTGTAATATAAATAAAAAAATAAAACTAATTACATTATTCAAAAGGTAAAGAATTATGGGACAATATTTTGAATTAAATGATCTCATTTTTTAAAATTTTATTAATAATTTATATTTTTTAGAATTTATATTTTTATAATAAAATATATAGAAAACTGAAAAAAGAAAATTAAAAAAATTCAATTCAATTCAACACTATTTTTTTTAGGTAAGTTTATGTAAATAAAAATTAATCTCTTTATACCCCTTTTAGGAGCAACTTTTTTTACAATTTTCATTTCATTACTTCTTCATTCTTATTAGTACTTTGTTGGAAGGGAAAATTAATCTGAAATTTTTATAGTTTCACTTGATTTTGAATAAGGTACCTCAGCATTTTTTTTCATTTTATTGGGTTCTTTGACTTTACATCGTTTAACGATATGTTAGATTTTACCGTGAAATATGTACTAACGCTGTTAAAATTTCCCGTTAACCGTCTGACCAAGCTCTCCTTCCTCCTTCACTCATTGACGAATGTCGTCTCCTTTCCACCATCTCACCATCTCTTCACTATAAAAGCAGCTCCTCTTCATTGGAATCCTTCACACCACTTAATTACCCATGTCTTCCATAACACTGACCACGGCGTCTCTTGTCCTCCTCCTTCTATCATACCTGCCAGCTTCCCCCAGTAGCATCAATGGCTTCTCACTGGAGCTCATTCCTTGCTTCTCATCGAAATCGCCTCTTTTCAAACTCACAAAGCAATCATCCCATGCAAGCATCTTATTTTGTAGCTCCTCCCATTAATGCTTCACTCATCGTTACTCCTCCCATTCAACAATATGAAATAGCGTTCGTCTTTGTGAGTGAAACAAGTGCATTGGAGACCAATGTTCGTATTTTGTAGAGTATGCGGATGGAGCCAATTCGTCCGGCATTCTCACCAAAGAGACGTTCTCTTTCCCCTCCACTTCAATTTCTTGAACAGAGGCTATCTCGGACATGGTATTCGACCCAAGGGAAAGTGAAAAGTATTAAATAGCGGGCGTGTTCAGTTGAGGTTGGGGAAATCATTCTTTCGTGAAGCAAATACAAAAACAAAGCGATTGGAAGTTCTGTTTCGAGTGAGAACCACCATTGACGGTGGTTCTGTTTTCTGTGTTGGAAACAGAGCCAAATAACGCGTAGCCTTTCAATTAACAAAAGTGCTCATCCATCCCTACTCAGTTAGACCAATCCAATGGGGTCTGCAGGTGCAGGCAGAGGATGATCGGAGCTATAGGAAAGTTGGTTTTGGCCTTTGGGCTACAACGTGCCCAACCCAACGCTTGTTCTCTTCCATGGGTCGCGAATGTCATGTGTAGGGGAAGGAGCGAGGGGATCCTGGTGACTTTGCGACTGAAGGAATCGAAGGTGTTATCTAGAGATGCCGAGATGGGAAGGAATGGGGAGCCATCTGAAAGTCGGGGGAATGGTGGACGCCGTTAGGTAATGAGTGAAGGAGGGATGAGGGCTCGGTCAGACGGTGTAGTTAACAAAAATGTTTAACAGTGTTAATACATATATTTACCGGTAAGGACTAACGGATCTAACCATAGAAAGTTAAATGACTAAATAAAAAAAAAATCAAATAAAATCATAAGGACCATTAATTTTCTGTTGTTTAAATAAGAATTAAAATAAATAAATAAAGCTCCGGGTTCTGCCCCATCAGAACTGGAAGCCCATATCTGTGACCCGGAGACTACTACTTTTGGAGGGAAACCGTTGGGCGCTTTTCTTCTTTTTCCCGCCAAAAATACAGAGAGATCCCATTTGGAGTGAGGCGGAATCCAAATTCTAAGAATCAGGAGGAAGCAGTATCAGTTGTGAATAGGTGTCTTTGTGCTGCGAAGGAAGACGGAAATGGAAGCCTACGGTGGCTACTTGGTGGATGAGAAAGCTGCTAGGGTTGAGGATGCTTTCCTTGAATTTCTGAAGAGGTCTCTTCTCTATTCTGTTTTCTCACTCTTGTTCTCTTCGATTTGACTTGAGGATCACTGGAGCTGTTTTTTTGTTTCAATTCTAATTTGTTTAATTTGTTCTGGGAAAATCAGCTTCCGGGTCGGCCAGCAGAGAGAGCCCTATTACGAAGGTGAGATTGAAGCAATGAGAGCCAACGAATCCAACACGATGTTCGTTGATTTCTCGCATGTCATTCTTTACAACGATCTTCTTCAGAAAGCCATAGCTGATGAATACTTGAGGTTCTGTTCTTTCTACATTTTTAAATGAAACCCTAAGAATTTCTCGATTTATGAAATTGCCCTTCATATTCTGAGCCGAATAAATTATTGTGATAGATTTGAGCCCTATCTGAAGAACGCTTGCAAGAGGTTTGTTATGGAGTTAAAGCCAACGGTCATATCTGACGATAACCCTAACAAAGACATAAATATTGCTTTCTTCAACATTCCAATCGTTAAGAGGTAAATTTTCTTTTTTCTGGTTTTTCCCATTCCCCCTTTACATGTTAGTCCACTTATAAACCAAATGTGGAAGTTGTAGTTTTTCGTTACCCTCCATGTCCCTCGTATAACCAAGAAAAAGAGAATTTGGTGACAGGAATAATACATATTTATCGTAGAATTTTTGGTCAGTGTGTGTATTCAATTGAAATTTGTAGTCTTTGGGCATTTTGTTGCTTCCATTTGTTATCCCTACGTCCGACCTGAGTGAGTAAATTTTCTATAGAAATATAATTTAAGCATGTATTGTTATGACTTTCATTTTCTGGGTATGGAGTGTTGCCTTTCCGCACCAGTATACGATGCACTCGTTTCTTCTAGGATTGTTGCTGCTCACTCTAACGTCAACTGGTCTCATTTATTCCCCAAATTTGAAAACTTACAGGTTAAGGGAACTTACTACAGCTGAAATTGGAAAACTAGTGTCTGTGACTGGAGTGGTGACAAGGACAAGTGAGGTTCGACCTGAGCTTCTCCAGGGAACTTTCAAGTGCTTAGAATGTGGTGGGGTTGTAAAGAATGTTGAACAGCAATTCAAATATACCGAGGTGATTTACAGATAATTAATCAAAACTTGGTTGTCATAGTAAAATTCTAAATAAATGAGTTTTTATGCATTTTACTTTAGATTATAATTTATTGTTCTCTGTCATCAATTGTTTACTTTGTTATTATTTTGGCTGTCACCATCTAATTTTCATGCTCTTGTAGCCAGTGGTCTGTCTAAATGCAACCTGTTTAAAGGCGGCTAGGTGGGCATTGCTGCGGCAAGAGAGCAAATTTACTGACTGGCAGAGGGTCAGAATGCAGGAGACATCTAAAGAGATACCTGCTGGATCTCTTCCTAGGTCATTGGATGTTATTCTACGTCATGAGATTGTGGAACAGGCTAGGGCCGGTGACACGTAAGACTTCGGATGCCTTAAATCTTCTGAGTTAGTAAAACTGCAGTGTACTTATTACTAGATTTAGAAGTCATTGTCATTCCTATTCTGTCTCCCTACAGGGTGATTTTTACAGGAACTGTGGTTGTCATACCTGATATATTGGCATTGGCATCCCCTGGAGAGAGAGCTGAATGCCGCCGGGAAAATTCTCAACGCAAGAGTTCTTCAGTTGGAACTCAAGGCGTGCAGGGTCTGAGGGCATTGGGAGTAAGAGACCTCTCATATCGACTAGCTTTTATAGCAAACTCTGTTCAGGTTGGGTTGTTAGTGGCTATAGTTGGTCTTCTGTACATCTTCACATGATTTGGTTTAATATAAGACATGTTTCTTAATTTCTTGGTTCTCAGATATGTGATGGGAGAGGAGAAACAGACATCAGGAATAGAAAGAAGGATGTGGATGACGAAGAGCAGCAATTTACAGTCAGTACATGATGCAATTTTTTTGCATGCATTTTTGTGTCTTCATATCTGGTTTGACTTATCAGTAACTGCGCCTTCTTTATGATGCTGGTGAATGTCTATGTTGATCAAAGACAGAGTCATTTCATTTAGTAATTGAACTTCATTTTCCCTTTATAAGTATGCTTTAAAAAACAAAATTCCGCATCATTTTTTTTTGCAGTTTCTATTCCCAATTACTGTGTATGTCTGCATCACAATGTTTACAATACTAGTAATTATTTTTGGTTCCAGTGAACAATTGAATTCTATATATGCTTCATATTCAGGAACCTCCTGCAGCATATATGATTATAATTATTTTTCCTACTACATATATAGAAAAGAAGACTTGTTTTCCTCAATGTCTTGGAAAGGTTGATTAATGACCCTATATTTGGCTGTCTTATATTACAGACACAGGAGCTTGATGAAGTTAAAAGAATGAGGAACACTCCTGATTTCTTTAACAAACTTGTTGACAGTATAGCACCAACTGTCTTTGGTCACCAAGATATAAAGCGAGCAATCCTTCTTATGCTTATGGGTGGAGTACACAAATTTACTCATGAAGGCATCAATCTCAGAGGAGACATTAATGTTTGTGTTGTTGGGGATCCCAGTTGTGCCAAGTCGCAGTTTCTCAAGTACTCCCCCTTTTATGTATGTTTGTTCTATTATATCATTTATGCAAATGAGTGGCTAATACGTGCTAGTTTATCTTTATAAGATATACTGCTGGCATAGTTCCAAGATCTGTGTATACATCTGGAAAATCATCCTCTGCTGCTGGTTTGACTGCAACAGTTGCCAAGGAGCCTGAAACTGGGGAGTTTTGCATTGAGGTAAATATAGTCTGTTGCTACTTTGTCTCTTTGGAAATTTAGAAGTTAGTGCAACTGGATTAGGGTATGCTGGGATGATGTTGTAAATTCCTAACCGGTTTTCTACCTTCACTATCATGTAATCTGTATTTTTTAGTGGCATATCATTGCTTCTTTTATGCTTAAAAGAAGTTAAAATGTAATATAAAAAGAGCACCCTACATGCCTAGTTTAAAGTTGGATTAAACAAGGGAATTATGAAATCTATTAATTGGTTATGCATATTATAATCTTTGGAAATTTAGTTGCTTGAAAATGGAAACAAGAAATAATAAAATATAATACTACATATACACTAGAATCAATTATTGTATGAGGATTTGGGATCTTCTCAGTTCTCATGCTTTGAAGCTTGTCTTTCAGATGTCTGTGTATCCATTCTTGATTTTTGTGTTTATCACTCTTATCATTTGCATGATATTATGAGCAATTAGAATTTCATGTTAGCAAGCCATACAAAAATGGCACATGAATTATTTTTGTCAAATAATATGGACTGAGGTATGTTGCCCCAATAAAGCATGAAGGTACAGCAAATGAGTATGATTTTTCTTTTTTATGATCTTATGTTATATTTTTATTGCATTGCTTGATGATATTAGATACTGTCTTCAACTGTGTTTTCTTTTCACAAAAAAAAAAACTGTGTTTTCTGATACTGTATATAACTTGTGCCCAGGCTGGTGCTTTGATGCTTGCTGACAATGGCATTTGCTGCATTGATGAATTTGACAAGATGGATGTCAGAGATCAGGTAATAAGCATAGTTTTTTTATTGGGAATCCTGTGGTCAAGGGCAGGGAAGTATCTCATACTTGAATGAATTGAAGGTTGCAATTCATGAGGCCATGGAGCAGCAGACAATTAGTATCACAAAGGCAGGAATACAAGCCACACTTAATGCACGTACTTCCATTCTTGCAGCTGCCAACCCTACTGGGGGACGCTATGACAAGTCTAAACCTCTCAAGGTAAGTGCTCTGGTTTCTGATAGCCTTGCCATTATTAGAAAATCACGGGTTATTGCTCCTCTCTCCTGAATGGAAAGGCCTAATTACTTTATTTGCTTTTCAGTATAACGTGGCCCTTCCACCAGCCATTTTATCAAGGTTCGATCTAGTATATGTTATGATTGATGACCCAGATGATCAGACAGATTACCACATAGCCCATCACATCGTGAGAGTTCATCAAAAGCGTGAAGATGCTCTGACTCCATCATTCAGTACAGCAGAACTAAAGCGATATATAGCTTATGCAAAAACTCTCAAACCAAAGGTTTGTTGAATTATTTGCCTGAGACCATTTGCTTACCTGAATGGATATGAATTTTTTGTGCTTCTTTCTTATATAGTCTGGTTAGTGCAGCTCAATCCAGATGCCAGAAAACTATTGGTAGAGTCCTATGTTGCCCTACGGAGAGGAGATATGAATCCTGGTAGTAGGGTTGCATATCGCATGACTGTTAGGCAGTTGGAGGCATTAATCAGGCTGTCTGAGGCCATTGCACGGTGTCATTTGGAAACTCAGGTGCTGTAAGATTTTTGAACTTACGTACCTGCATTTAGCTTTACATATTTCCCTTGGGCTAAAGTTGGCCTTTTTCAGGTGCAACCTCGCCATGTTCGTCTAGCAGTAAGATTGCTAAGTACATCCATAATAAGGTAAGATGACAATCAACAATATATATATATCTCTTATGACTTGCTCTCATTCGCTCTTTATCATCCTCTTTATATCTTCCCATTTCCGATCTCCTTTATCTTTTTCAATTAATTACCACATTATGCACACAAAAATTTCTTGCTTCCCATCCTCTTATGCTAATTGCTTTTTGAAGTTGATTACCGTATTTTTCCCCCCTCTTCTTTTGTCTGCAGTGTGGAGTCCAGTGAAATTGATCTGTCTGAATTTCAAGAAGAAAACCAGGATGACAGCACTGGTGGTGATGATGGACCTGATGGCAGAAACGATGATGATGATCAAGGAGGAAGCGCTACAGAACAGAAAGCAGATGGAACTAAAGGTGAGGTTTCATGTACCCTCTTTACCCTATAATAATCATACTTGTGATGAATATTTCCAGTGATGGTGATTAATATTTTCAGAGGGTGCAGCAGATGGTTCTACTGCTCAACAAGGGAAGAAACTTATTATAAGCGATGAATATTTCCAGAGAGTTACCCAGGCCCTTGTTATGCGTCTTAGACAGCATGAAGAAACTGTCACCCAAGAAGGTGAGCAGTTCAATTTTTTTCCTTCAATTATTTGACATGTAAATACTAAATATCAAAGAATCGATCAACAAGCTGTTGGCTTAAATGATCTAATCTATTATACTAGTTCAGTTTTCTTTTTGGGCAATATTGATCTAATCTGTTTCCATGGTTTGAACTATATTTTCTTATCTGGTGTCCACTTAGTGATTATATTGAAAAGTAAAAGCTTTCTATGGGCTTGTTAATTTCAGGAACTGGTTTGGCTGGAATGAGGCAACGAGATTTGATCAAATGGTATGTGAGCCAGCAAAATGAGAAAAATAATTACAGTTCAATGGAGGAGGCAGCTGCTGAAATTACCAAAATTAAAGCTATTATAGAGGTACACGTTCATTTTAGGCTAGAATGCATCTTTAGTCCTTTAACGATACATAAAAGTTTCTTTTTGGTCCATAATTTTATGAAGTGCATTTTTGTTCCTCTAACCCTAATGCTGTTAATAAAAGATGCAAATATTGAAATTTTAAATGTTGAGAAAACATTATCAAATGTTGATATATTGAGTTTAATTTTAAAATATTACAAGGATTGGCACAAAAAGGTTATCATTTGAGACTAACAGTATTAAGGTTAAAGGAGTGATAAAATACTTCATAAAATTAAGGTGCTAAATTGAATCTGGTATGTAGTTAGATGTCCAAAGCTACACATTTGTCTATTTATTAATATGAAGACAGATATGGCATGTTTAACAAGATCAAAACACTTGTACTGTAGAGTTTGATTCGGAGAGAGGGCCATTTGATAGTATTAGACGATGGTAGGCAAGCAGCATCCAAAGCCGCAGGTGCAGAGCATGTGACATCAACATCGAGAAATGACCGAATCCTGGCTGTGGCTCCAAACTATGTTGTCGATTGACAGCTTTTGACGTTGTTGCAACTAGCAAAGGGATGATGTGTAAGTGTATGTGTGTATGTGTATGTGTGTATAAGGAAACATTCAAATTATTCAATTACCACTAGAATTTAGCCGATCATAACTCTGATGAATTAATTAGTCTTTGGTTGAAAAAGTAGAGCACATCACTGATGATTCAGGTCTAAGTTCAGATTCAAGTTGTTTCCTCAGTGGTGGCCTTTGTATAAAGAATTTTTCGCCAGTCAAAATGTGATTCCCCAGCAGCCTCGGCGTACTCAGTTTTTATTCAATACTGGGAAGAAATGTTATCCACTAACTGTTGGTGTTCAATTATGTTGTGAACTTGTAACTCTGTAATCTGTCACGTACTCATAAAAGAGTTGCTAGAGATTTTTGGTGACCTTGGACTCGGATAACCATGCGTTTTTTTTTTTGTGTGCCAACCTTCGATAGTTAGTAAATATTAATATTTTAACAATGTTTAAATAAGCTAGAACTCTTTCCTTATCTTAAATGTATGTGTTAAATGTGTTGCCAACAATGCAGAGGATTTGTACAGAAGATATGCGAATAATTAGGTAGGGTGATATGGTTTTTGAGGGCATTGTTGTTACTTTACACGATACTTGTTATTTTTTATATTTGGTTCAACGAAGGGGAGGATAGGTTAGGTTAATTTAAGTGAGGATAGAGCAGGGTAGGGGAGGTGATAAGTGTGAAGGTAAGGGAGGAGAGATGATATTTCTTATTTGGTTCAGGAAGGGAGGGGAAGGTAGGTAATGAAAAATTGACAAATATACCCTTAAACCTTTATTTAATTTTTTTTTTATTTTTTATTTACAATATTTATATCAGAATTATTATTTCTTTATTTATATATTTAAAAAAACTTTTTACTCATTTATATATATGATTATATGATTATTGTTATTAAATACAAAACTAAAATAATTATATAAGAATTCTATATCCAAACTTAAGCCTTCTGATACACAATCACATTATAAAATTATATATCATTACATAATTATATAAAATGTTATTCAAACCACCTCTAAATTCATTCTTATTACTCAATACTCAATATAATTGGCATCCGCAATTCAACTCAAGTATGGTTTATAACAGAATAATGGGCACTCTAGAAATAAGTTTGCATTTCCAATAATGGAAGTGATTAAAGATGTATGTAGCATACAAAAAGATTATCAATAATTTCATGGAGGTTGAAGCACCTTTTGAATGTCAACATCAATGCCCAATCGTATTACCTTAAGAGCTTCTTTTAACCCATCTTCCCCATGAACAAAACGGGTAACTTCTTTAGCAAGCCTCCGCTGAATGGTATTAGGCACATAACCAGGTTTTGTCATCTCTCTCTCCAACGTGTCTATCTCTTCAATATCCAAAAAAGTAAGAATTCTCATAAATTTGATCACATCAGCATCTGGAACAGAGAAAAAATAATGGTAAAATTTGTAAGGAGACAAAAAAGCAGGGGAAACCAAACTGCGTCATCCTCTATTTTCCCAAATTTGGTACCATCACTTTTCAAGAGAAGGGGAAATGTCAAGCCATAGGCACCCTCAGCCTGTAATATTTTTCGAATTAACTCAGTCCCAGCAGTTATGTTACCCCACTGATCACTGCCCCCAATTTGAACATTAACACCTTGGTTCTGGAACAAATATAAGAAATCATAGCCCTGCAACAACTGGTAAGTGAACTCTGTATAGCTCATTCCTTGTTTTGACTCCAACATCTTTCTTACACTTTCTTTAGCCATCATTGAACCCACCCTGGCATATCGACCCACTCGTTTCAGAAAATCCAGTAAACTAAACTCCTTCCACCAGTCGTAATTATTAAAAATCCCAAGGGAAGAATTGTCGAGATTGGAATTTGAATTCAAATACTTATTTTGAGTACCACCCAGAATTCTTCTAATAATGTTGCTAATACCTACGATGTTCTTCTCTAGAGTATCGGCATCAAGTTCTGGTCTCTCGAGAGCCTTCCCAGACGGGTCTCCAATACGAGCAGGGGCGCCTCTGATCAAAGCAACAGCTTTATGGCCGCAACGGCGAAACCACGAGAGCACGATGAACCCAAGAAGGTTACCCAAGTGTAAGCTCTCAGCCGTGGGGTCAAAACCACAATAGACCTTGAGAGGTCCAGCAGCAGGGTCCGAACAAGCTTTTCTAAGAGCTCACTGGTAACAGACTCAAGTAGGCCTCTTTCCTCGAGGATTTTGACGACATTACAGCGAAGCACTCGATGCTGTTGTTGGTGGTTGGAGGCAGAAGGTGAGATTTGGAGGCTGCAAGTGGCCCGGGTGAATTGAAGACGAAGGGAAGTGGATAAATTGGAAGAAGGTTTGAAGGGAATGAGAAAGAGCTTGGTAGGATGGGAGAAGAGAAGCGACCACGAAGCAGAAATGATGGCCATTCATTCTGCTTCGCGGCCTGACGTTAGGGATAGGAGCAGGAGCAGGAGCTAGAGCACAACACGCAAGCTGGAATGGCAGAAATGCGAAGGGAAAAGGGTTTTTACACCTGAGGGCAATCTTGGCAATTCAAAATATGGGCAGGGGTAATTTAGTGAGGATTGTACATAATATTTCTCATCCCTTTAAAAAATCCCAAATTTGGAGGGGTGAGAGAGAGGGGTAGAGGAGTAAAAAATAACAAAAATATTCTCCTCTCCTCCCCTCCATTTTTTTTAACCAAACACTTATATCTCACTTACCCTACCCTCCCCTCCAAAACCCCCAACCAAACAATCCCGGGAAGTCCTATCAAGAAATAGACTTAAAAAGAGTAGATGGCATCGCCAGAAACATATGTGACATTTTTTTTTTGGGGAGACGAAATCAATGGGACATTGGAGGGAGATAAATTAACGCTATAAACTCTTATAAAATTATTATTAAATTGATATGAAATATGAGAAAACTATGGAAGATTTATTAGAATTATAAAAAGATAAATTTATTTTAATTTATCATTAGTGACACATTAATTTATTAATTGAGACATCTTAACTTGTTATTGGTGATATAGTATCATGTTTTGATAACTATAGTATTTTAACTTATCATTAATAACACATTAACTTGTTAATATATTTTTAACTATATCTAGATTTACATTTAGAATTCTATATTAATTATTAATTATAATAGTAAATTAATTTAATATTAATATGTAATTTAATTTGTTTTTAAATAATAATTAAATATTTAACTAGTTAAATTTCTAAATATTAATTAAACTTTAAACTTCTAAACTATAACTATAAACCTATAAACTTATAAATTTATTATTATTTAAAATAATAAAATTTGAATTTCAAAATGCAAACAAACAAAAAGATCAAATCTTACTATACTAATTAAGATAAAGATATTAATCATTAATAAACTTATATAATTGATTATTAAGAAACATAATATGTTTAATAAATAGATTGAAATATATTCTATTTATCCTTATCTTCAAGTTGTTTTGATTTTTATGTTTCAGAATATGAAATAAAATAGGAAAAAGATAATAAATAACCATATGAATTTGGAAATTACAATATGGGCATATGAATATCTAAAAAGACGGATTGAGCAGGAGGATCAATCTGTCCTTTATAAATTTGGATGAAAAGACAAAATTACTCCTGTAAGCATTTGAAGAAAAAGTGGGAAAATGAAGCTCAGAACGAAGCGGGAGAAAAAGCGAGATTTTTTAAACCAAGCGCTAATGGCCCTGGGTGCCTAAGGCTAGTACTACTATTGCTTATGGATATTGTGCATCCATTTATAGGTACTACGGGAAGAAGAATTTGCACCAGTGAAAAGTGCAAATGGATCCAATTTGGACATGCCAGATAGTGCTAGACTTCTTGTTCTCTGACTCCATAGTCTTTAGGTGGTTGTTGCAGGTGGCTTCTCTAACTCCATAGTGCTCGCCTCATTGCCGTTGAAGAGTGTCGGAGGTAATTATAGCACCATCCAAGCTCAAATCTGACACACACCTTGTCACTATCAAAACTCACTGTGCAGACTAGACATGGAGGAATTCTTGATACAATAGTGTATTATCAAGGCTGAACTTAGTATCCTTGATCAGTTAGTATGCAGACTAGACATGCTGTAACCTTAGTGTCTGTTGCCAATAGCATGAAATTCCTTCTAAATGTTCAGCAACAGTTAGTTGATAATGTTGAACGAGTTGTAGTAGGTAGACTCTGATGCATATAGGATATATTTTCAACTCCTGCAATGGAATTTGCAACTTCTCTAATGGGATTTGCAACTTCAACAATGAAATTTGTAACTTTCCTAAGACATTTACAACATGAAGGCCCTAAAAGCATAGTCCTAAAGAATGGCATCCAATGAGCGTGCTGATAACCTAGAAGATGATTAAGCAATTAGAAATGGAAGAGAAAGAAGACATGGCAATGAGAGCAATAGAAAGAAACTCGTTCTGAAGACCCTTATCAATATCTCGTTCGTACCTTCAAAAAATTCAATGAAACCCACTAATAAGAAAAGTAAAATGCCAAACCCTAAATTTCTGATTCCCATTGTACTTTCCCCCCTAAAATCATCGAATTATAAAAAAAAACTAGCTTCAACTAATTCATGTAATGCATTAACGATAAATCTTGGAATTCACATATATCTGAGTTTAAGTGTTTCGAGATTCAAACAAGTCAGGAACGAGAAATATTGATTCGAGAAGAAAACTGAAAAATAAAGTAAAAATGACTATGATAAACCGATTCATCAGAGAGACCCAAATTTCTGACACTCTTTGACGGCAATGAGGCAGCGTAGCTTCGGGGAGGTGTCAGTCAGTCTCAAGTTTCAAGGAGGAGATACTTTGCATTCTCAAACATAATTCTCTCATTTTTTCTTCAAAAATTTCTAGAGGTAATTTAGTTTTTTCATTTAAATTTGTAAAGAACTGAACTTTCTGCCCAATTTATCCTTTTAAATATTCATATGCCTAAATTATTATTTTTAAATTCACATAATTTTTTATTATTTTTTTCTAAAAAGAATATTTATATGAGGAACCTTTAATAGCATATGAGAGCCGGAAGCCCAACCAAACAACAAGGAGCGGTTCTAGACCCAGAGACCGAGGTAACGGTCGGGGTGCATTGAGGCATTCTTGTCATTAGGATATTATGCTTGTTTGACTTGTTATTCACACATTAATTTGTTGACTAAGGTGTGTGTTAATTTATTATTAATGACTCTTACATTTGTTATTAATAATATATTATTTATCAATTGATAAATCGAGTAAATATATCTTTTAAGATTTTTAATAAATTTTTTTATATCTCTTAAAATTTTATTTCAATTTAAAGATTTTGTAGTACCAATAGTGATAATTTTTTTTATTTAAAGCTTTAGTATAATTCTCTTTAAAATAAACTAATAAATCTATTGTAAGGATTGATGATTTGTAAATTCATGAAAACTATAGGAATTAAAATATAATTTTTGAAGTTTTTGTTTTGGATTTAAAAAATAAAAAAAATTATATTTAAGTCTAATGTAACAAATCTAATTGTAAAAAAATTTTAGAAAATCATCAAATTATTGTGAAGTCCCACGGGACCTAGGATTAATTTTTTTAAATTGTGAAATGATGGAATTACCCCTAGAAAAAATATCTCATTTGTTATTTTTTTTATCTTCTAGTTGTTATTCCTTCCTCCTAAAGTTATTCTCATTGCTTTTGCTATTATTTTTTTCTTCTTGTTTGAATTATTATTTTTTCTCTATAGAGTTATCATTCATTTGCTTGAGTTATTTTTTTCTAGAGACAGTTCGTCATTTCACAATTTAAAAAAATTAATCCCAGATCCTATAAAACTTCGTAATAATTTGATGATTTCTATAACTTTTTTATAATTAAATTTTTTGAATGTGATTTAAATGTAATTTCTCCTTTAAATAACTGTATTGCGCTTTATTCTCCATTTTCTCTTGTATAATTAATTATTTAATAACTTAATTAAGTTTTTAAGCAAAAGAACCAATTAATCTTTTCTTGTTCCTTTTATATATGATGTTGGGTTTTTTTTTAATTTTCTGTTAGCTTGTTCTTATTTTTTGACTTTGCGCCCCAATGTGACCTTCAGGAGGCTTAGTTGACGGTTTTCTATATGTCCTTTTAGGCTTTTATTGAATAAATTGTCCTTTATCCGGAAACAAAAAAGAGCACGAGAAAAACATTACGGACAAAATAATTTAAAAGGCAGTAAAATAAAAACTCCAAATAAGAAAAGCACAACAGATGTGAGGAAGCAAGAAGGAAGCAAGGAAAGGTAAATAGATGTGACTTCTCTGTGGAGTCTTGACGTTGGCAACATAGGGAGAGAGACAAAAATTCGGAAAGCTCCTCAGTTGGTGAGTTGCGAATGTTTGATTATTATTATTATTATTATTTGTGCGTATAAGTTTTGTTCGAATTTCTGAATTCCTTAATGATTCTTTCCACAGGAGCAATGCAATAATCAGAGGGTGATTGATTCTCTCACTTAGATGGAGCCACGGGTTGCTTCGGATCCCAGTCTCAACCAGGTCGGAGATGTTCCGGCAAACGTGGAAGATTTTAAACATTCCCTTGATGAAATTCTCGCTACTGTAGATCAGGTGAGTTAGTGTTTCCGATTTGTGTGATGGATGATTCTGAAGTTGGGGCCATTCTTGTAGAAATTTTTCTCTCTCTGATGTCGATAATGTGAATTTAAATGACTGAAACTGAAACTGGACTCTATGATTTGTCTACTTGTCTTTCGCTTGTTGTTATTTCCATCTCAAAAATTATATTTGTTGCGCTGATAGTTTTACCTAATTTCTAATATTTCTGCATTCGTTATTGCCCTTGTGAACCAAGATGAAACTTTTTTCCCGTTAATAGTTTTCTCATATTTATCATGATTTGGGTTTACTGCTGAGCATTTTGTTGTTCTATTCTATGCCCTGGGCATCAGTTCTCCAACATGGTAGCTTTAGATTCGCATCTCTTTAAAGTCATGGATGATTATTCACCTTGTGCATTTGTAAGGCAGGTAATGGCACTAAGACATTTTTGTCACTCTCAATGTTCTGTTAGTTTTGATTCAGATAAACTGGAAAGAATATCAAACTGCCTGACTTAGTTATCGGTAAAATCACTTCATGGTACTTATATACCATCCTCTAATCCTTGATATCCTTCCTTATAAGGGACATCATATTATTCTGTCAATGATCACTTCATCGTAAAAGCATACAACTTAGGATTCAAGTAGTCCCTGGAATAGTGTTAAAGTGAAGATTGGCTGAGTAATTGATATCTCAGCTTCGGTTTTTATTTGATTGCTCAAAGGGTATATATAGGACACCAAAGTTCTATGCTGCCTCAAGGTGTCTGAAAATCTAGGTTAAATCTAAACAAATTCTATCTAATAAGAATGTCCCAACCTGAGACTTGATGTATAAACAATGTGGTGGCCTTTTTGGTGGTCTAGGGGGCCTGATCAACTGGAAAGTTAGATTGGTTTCTCTATTCCTTGAGTGTTTGGGTCAAATGGGACCAAAAACAAGGGTAGAAGATTTGCAAGTTTTCAATCCAAAAGAAATGTGGCTGGCTGACAGCCATGGATTCCATAATAAATGGATAAACAACATATTTTCCTAAAAGAACTGTAGAGTAATAAAAATCATTTGATTCAGTTCCATAGCTGTGTCATCACTCTTTTCTTCTGCTAAAGTCGAAACCTTCTGCTTTATATTTATAGTCCTATGGGTTTTAGTATATCTGGATCAAAATATAATTTATTTGTGTTATGTTTCTTGCAGATTGAGAAGCAAGTAAATGAGGTTGAACAGTTCTACCAATCCACTTCTAATATTCAAACCAGTGGCAATTCCAAAGGCAGTTCACTTATTAAAGATAAGGGACGAGAGAAGCATTTTATTAGTGCTGAGAAGCAACAGCAAAATGCATTGCGTAGGGAAGCAGCTGCTGCAAAGAGAATGCAAGAGCTCATGCGCCAGTTTTCCACAATATTTCGTCAGGCAAGTGCGATTTCGCTGCTATTCCCATTTGGTTCTGCCCTCTTATGTCATTATATTTCTTTTATTGTTTATTTAGATTACTTTATGTTTTTTTTAATATAGAATAGTTGATTAACATTTTGGTTAATTATCTAAATTAGTTATTATCTTAATAGTTATTTAATTTAAATGGTTATCCTGTTAGTTAGTAGGGTAAGATATAGATGTACATATTTAGATTTAAATTTAAACGTCATATCTTAACCCTTCCTTAATCATATCCTCCTACTGTGGTTCCTTGTAAAAGTTTCTTGTTAGGCTTATGACTGGTTCAAACTCAGTCTGCCAGGATTCCTCCCAACAGTGCCTTGTTGGGGTTGTGAATCATTTTGACCCAGCCTGCTCACCCCTACCAGCAATATCTCATTAGGGTTGTGATTCATTCCAACCCATTGTGTTGATTCCTTCAAGATGTGTCTCATCTACGGTTGCCAGGAGATCGCCCTTGAACTGCCATTGCTAGAATTGTCTAGAACCCACGCATCAGCATGTGAGATTGTGTGCACTGTCACTTGTCCATGCCATTTGCCTAGATTTGATCAAAATAATTTCATTCACATAGTTGATGCTGGTTGAATCAGTTCAATTATCTGAATCTATCCAAGTCCCTTGATAGGTAGTTTAGTTTTTTATGAATAAAGAAGACTCATCCAGATTGAAGTGAACTCATAACCGATGAAATAGGAAGAAGAAAAGAATATACTATAATTTTGGTGACAAAATCTCCAAAAAGATCTATAATACTAATACTATTATTATTATGATTTGTTATTTTTCTTCTATTTTAAGGTCACTTATTGTTCTTGTGGAATATGTGTGGCTTGTGAATGCCTTTGGAAAAATCTATTTTTTCAAGTCTTACTATTATATGTTGAACGATTAATTTAGTGCATACATGGTGTAGTGTAACTTTCTGTTGAAAGAACCATTGTTAGAATTATTGGTTTGTTTTTATCCCCTATTGGCCTTTGGTAATTTCATGTAGTACAAAGGTAAATTTTGAATAGTCTCTCTAAGTTTGTCTTCTTAATTTCTTTGCATGAACAAATAGCTCTGAAGTTTAGATGTATCAAAGAATATTTAGGATTTTTCATGTTCTTTTCTTTTTCTACCTTTTCCTATGTGTCAACACTTATAAATTGACCGGATAAGGTTTCATTTGAAAAATCAATAGTGACGGGTTGTGTAATTATTATTAGACATAAGAGTTACTTAGGTATTAAGCTATTAGTTAGTTGTGTTAGTTAGGGAAGGTTGTTATGTTCAGTATATATAATTAAGGATAGGGTCTTAATCTGAATGTTATGTTAATGAGCATATACAAAAGTATTATTTAGATCAGACCTCTCTAGCTTTGTTTCTCTTTGTCTTCTAGTTCTTACTCTCTTCTCTTCTCTCTTCTTACAACAGTGGTATTAGAGCCTTCTTTCCTATGCCTAGAAAACGTTCCTAGGCTGCACAACACCAAATGGCAGATTAGAATTATGAAGGATTTAGTGTCTTGGAGGGATATTTTCAAGCTCTTGCAGCTTAGGTTGTACAACTAGCTAGAAGCCTTGAGGAATCACGCAACAATGGGGGTTCATCCTCCAACAGTTGTGGTGGACAAGAAAGACCAAGAACAGAGCAATATCAGCCATCTGCCCGTTTTAAAATGATGGAGTTTCCAAGATTTACAAGAAATGATGTTTTTGGGCAGATTTTAAAGTGTGGATGTCATTTTCACTTGGATGAAACACCAGAAGCTTGGAAGGTGATAATGGCCAGTATTCACCTAGATAAGAAGGCTTTTCAATGGCACTAGGCGTTTGAGAAAGGTTGAATGAGTTAGAGCTCACTTGGGATGTGTATACTGCAGCCAATGAAGCACGCTTCGGGCCTTCTTATGAAGCTCCCATGGAGGAGCTCATTCCACTGCATATGTCAGGCACACTAGGTGAGTATAATGATGCATTTGATGCCATAAAGAATTACTTGTTGTGGTGCTTGCAGTGGAGCATGGACATCAATATCTTGAAAGGAAGAACTTTATTATCAGAATAGGCCAACAAAGCCTACAGTTTCTATTAGGGCAGAAATTGAAGACATCTCTTCAAATGTATTGGGTTGCAAAGTTGATGGATTATGAACATGAAATCCAATATGAAAAGGGAATGACAATGCTACAGCGGACACTGTCGTCTTCCAGGTTCTCAGTTATTGCAAATCACCCTACATACAACATCTCCTGAGTTGTTACAAAAGATAAAGAAAGTGAGGAAGTGGATTTAAAGGGCCTAATTTCTCAGTTGCAGAGACAAAATGGCAGCATTAAAGCCTACATTTGGGATGGTAAGTTTTTAAGGAAGAAAGGCAAGATAGCGGTTGGTAATGTTCCAGATGAGGCAACAAATTCTAGAATTGTTATTTGCTTAAGGTGGACATTCGGGAATTCAAGCCACTCGTGAAAGAGTGAAATCTTTATTTTGGTGGAAGAAACTGTTGAAGGATTTCGGGAATTTGTTATATTCAGTATTTATAAATAATGATATGGTCTTAATCTGAATGTTATGTTAATGCTTATATGCAAAAGTATTATTCTAATCAGACCTCTCAAGCATTCGCTCTCTCTCTATCTTCTAGTTCTTCCTATGTCCTGTTCTCCCTTCTCTTCTCTCTATATTCTTCCTTCTTACAACAATATGTGATTTCTTTTTTCACAGATTACTCAGCACAAGTGGGCTTGGCCTTTTTTGGAGCCCGTAGATGTTAAAGGTCTTGAGTTGGATGACTATTTTGAGGTAATGTTCTGCACAGAGCTTTCTTATAGTTACCACTGTTAGCACAAAACAATGTTTTCGTAGAATCTTATACCCAAAAGTTATGTATTCATCTATACACTTGTTTATCTTCAATTTGAAAAAAAGAGAAAGAAAAATAAAAATGTTATTTGATCGCATAGTGTTTCTGCCAGTTGTGGATTTTTTCCCAAATAACCATCTACCTTTTATCTTGGACTGCTTTGTTTACCCTTTTCCCCCCAATTGTACATCTGAAAGTAATATTTATTTTTTCTCCCTTAGGTTATTGAAAAGCCCATGGATTTCGGTACGATAAAAAATAAAATGGAAGCCAAGGATGGTACTGGTTATAAGAATGTTCGAGAGATCTATTCTGATGTAAGGTTGGTTTTTAAGAATGCAATGAAGTACAACGATGAAAAAAATGAATATCATATTATGGCCAAATCCTTGCTGGAAAGATTTGAGGAGAAATGGCTGCTACTGTTGCCAAAAGTTGCTGAAGAGGTAATTAGAGGACTAACTTGGGGTGAATAATTTGTTCTTTTTAAAGTTGCTCTTTTTGTAGCAGCAATGATTTTAATTGACCCATGGTGCATTTTTTCCTATTTTTTTACCTTTATATGTTTGATTATTGCAGGAAAAAAGGCTACAAGAGGAAGAAGCAGAAGCACATGTAGATATGCAGCTTGCACGGGAAACCACTTATGCCAATATGGCTAGGGGTTTAAGCTCTGAGGTTGGCTAAATTTTAGCTTCAGTTGTTATTCCAATGTAACTAAAGTCTGTTGCTTGATGTTATTATTTATGCTTTCCCAATGTCTGTAGCTTTCTGAGGTTGATAACAATTTGAAGAATCTCAAAGAAATGGTGATTCAGAACTGCAGGTTTGTGAAAGAGTCATCCATTAATGTTACCGTTTTTAACACAGATCAATTTGCTATGGATGTTTGCTTAATTCATTTAAATTTCTCTGGACAAAATGATTTTGGTAGGACTTTTCTGAATTCGATTTCCTGTTGATGCTTTAGAAAACTGACTTCTGAAGAGAAAAGAATACTCGGGACAGCCCTTGCGAAATTGTCTCCTGAAAACATTACCAGAGCATTGGAGATAGTTGCTGAGAATAACCCTAATTTCCAAGCAACCGCCCGAGAGGTGGACCTCGACATCGATGCTCAGGTTTTTCTCATCTTATCTAGTCACTAGTGTTCGCTTTCATGTATTTTCCTAACACTTTCCCCTCCTGTAAATGTTGTTGCTTTATTTAGCAAGTTTTTTAGTGGGCCACCAATATGTTCTTTATTGTCTGCTGTTATATTCAGAGTGACTATACACTATGGAGGCTAAAAGTTTTTGTCAAAGATGCACTGGAAGTTAATGAAAAGACCACTGCAGACACAGCTTTTAACAATAATGATATCACTGAAGACAAGAAAAACATCTCCAAGAGGAAGAGAGACTCTTGTGATGCACAAGCCAAGACAAATGTGAAAAGGACTAAAAAGCTATCAATTTTATGATTCCACAGCATAAGAGAACCTTTTGCGACTAAGTTTATAGGTTTGCTTGTGAATTTTTTCAAACAATTCTGGTTTATAAATCATAGCCAGTGGGTAAATTTTTTGACAGTATAGTCCTTAATGCAGCTTCATAGATCTTAGGTCCATTCAGTAAATCTATTCGTATATTAAAGTTTCCTATTTTCTACAATGCATCTATGGGGTTGTGAGAGCCCTTTCTTTTGTTCAGAGTTAGTTCTTGGCCAACTAATTGTTCAGGATTTTTGTGCCTGTTACGTAAATATTTTGGGGCCAAATTGTGCGTGTCAGCATTTTGTAAAGAACAAAAGGAAGGAGGTTTTTCTTTTGATGGTGTTCTGGTGCTTTAATGGTTGAAAATTTATTTATAAAAAAAATAGAATTTCATATATACACGTTAGAATTAGTGTGAAGTGTATGTTGATTTGGATGTAACTGTAACAGTCTTGTACAATAAAATGACATGCGGATAAAAATTCATTTAATTGATTTTGCGTAGAGAAATTTTGTCGTGTGTTCATTCACATGATAGTAGAGTCTCTAAGGCAAGCAAACTTCCTTTCAATTGGATTGGTCATGTTCTTAAAACTTTTTTGCTTCTTTCTTTTTTATTTAATGTGTAACTGGAAAATTTTCCTGTGGTGGCATGGATGTTATGGAAAATGAACTTTTTCAAATTATATTTAAACAAGCACACAAAATAAATTTAAAAAAAATTGTTGAAAAACTCTCATTACAACATTTATTGTCTAACTAAAATAGAGTTGATCTAGCGGTATAAGGTATCGTTAAATTTTTTAGGTCTTAAGTTCGATTCTTAGGGGTAATATCTATATAAGGAGGGGTAGATAGATATGAACCCCAAAACTGAATACATGTAATAAGATTTAGCGTATCTGCTCATACTAGTGTGATCCGTCTATCAAGATCATTTGTCACATGAAAACTGGTTAGTATATTGAGGATGAAAGTCAAGATAGTGGTTGGTAATGTTCTAGATCTGAAAGTTGTGTTAATAAGCATATACATAAGTATTATTCATTTCAAACCTACGTAGCTCTCTCTCTCTCTATCTCTCTTCTAGTTCTTCCTCTGTCCTATTCTCCCTTCTCTTGTCTCCCCATTCTCCCTTACAACATTGATAGCACAAAACTATGTTTGCATGGAATCTTATACCCAAAAATCTTAAACTTGTTGAATTTGCACGTGTTGAAGGAGCTCGTGTTATTGATCATAACTTCTTGGAGGGACTTTGCTCTTTGATAAAGTTCATTTCAGATATTGTTGTAGCAGCCTCTCCAATTGAGAAGTGCATTTCTACTAATGGTGATGGCCCTAAAAGTGAAAAATGTTCAGATGGGTCCCTTTCCTCCATGAGAAGTTAGCCTTTATCACTTGGAGGATTGAAGAATCTGGGTAAGGGGCCTGTAATGCTCTATTCTCTAATGCTCCAATCTCCCAATTTTTTTCTTTTTTCTTTGCTGATTCTCTCTTCTGGAGTATGTGTTTTGTTAGCCAGCTGATAATGGTGATTTGTTTTCATTTCTGTGCCCTGATGGATTTTATTAAAGTGTGTAGTGGATTTACTTCCTCTTTTTGTCTATTTCTCCTTTCTTTTTATGTTCTTTATATTTTATATTTGGGTCCCTTTCAATTACTTCTTACATATCAAGAAATGACTGTTAAAGACATTAAATATATATGTCTTAAATTAATAATTTTTTAAAATTTTTCCATATTAAAATTCTCTTCTTTTTTACATTTATTAATCATAATCATTCTCACTTCTCCCATCTTTCTCTCTTTCCAACAGAAATTAAATAGAGATGTAATTGGAAAATAGTCATTAAAAACTCTTTAAATGACTTATATTTAAAATCAAAAAATTCTTGTATAAAAAACTTATAATAAGAATGGGAGTGTGACATGATAAAAGATGCCCACATGTACTACATAACCACCTCTCTAATCTCATTTTACGTTTCTCATAAGAGGATTATCTTTAATCTAATTTATAAGATAGAGAAAATTACCTAATTCTCTCTTACCCTATGTTTAGATGGGAAAAAAATTAGGAAGGAAAGAATACTAGGAGGAAAAACTTTTAAAAATAGTAAATTTCTTTACTATTTTAGAAAAAACAATTTCTAGTATTCTCTCCCTCTTATTTTCTCCTAACTTTTCTGTCCGTCCAAACGTACCCTAATCATGTTCAAAGCCCTAATTGAGTTGTTGTATACATGTTGCAAGGAAGTGCAAGTGGAGTGCTATCAGACATTTAAGTGCTGATTCTCAACCATGTTTTTCATGTTTTTCCTATAATTACATATATTAAAAAAAATTATTAATGAAATAATATCCAATACAAATTATAAAAAATGATACTCTAGAGAAATCAACAAGTTTTTTTAAAAAATAACTAATTTAATTAATTTTTAAATTTTTATAAATTAATTATATAATTCTTATATCTAAAACTGTATATTTGACCATCTTTAAAAAAAAAAGTAGAAATAATAGGAATTAGAATATTTGTTTCTCTTTTTTTTTTTTGTGACAAATTTTTTTAGAAAAAGGCTGGGCTCACACACAATCTAAGAGTATGATGAAATAATCCTTCTTCCTAGACAATTCAAATATTAGGTAGAGCGAACTGTCAATTATTCTCAAACATAAATTTAAGTATATAAGAATTAAGATATCTCTTTAAATGTCGCTAATCTGTTTCCTTTGTTAAGTTTGTGGGTTTTTTTAGATGGGAGCCCATTAGGCCCTTAACGAGAAGAACTTGCCTCTTTCATTAAGCCCAATGTAGGTGCCATTGAGGCTCTAAAGCCTTTGGTAGATAACATATTTTTTATGATAATGGGCAGCCAAACGAAGACAATAAAATAGGCCATGTTTACTTAAAGGAAATATAGGGTTGTTTTTATATTCTATTTTTTTTCTTTATAAATAGACAACTTTATTTATTCCAGATGAAACAATACTTAAAAGGCCTCCAATCATGTGATAAGCATATCAATTAGGGGTGGGAATTTGGGTTGGACCCGCGGGCCCAACCCGCCAACCCGCCAAAAAATGGCGGGTTGGGTTGCAAAATTTGCAACCCATTTAGATGCGGGTCTTTTTGACCCGCACCCGCCAAGCCCGCACCCGCGGCGGGCTAACCCGCCGGGTTGGCGGGTTAGCCCTTTTTTTTTTTTTTTTTACTTTTTTTTTATTATTTATATTCCATATTTATATTTTACTAATTTGAGAATTTTAGCCAAACAAGGGACATTACACTTAATTTATATTAACTTTATCTCATTGAGTCATTTCTTTATATATATATATATATTTATTTTATTTTATTATTATTTTCTTTGTGATAAATTTATCTATGAATGGTGACAAATTGTCAGACAAAGTTAACTAAATAAATATTTTGACAACTTCAAACATGATTTGAATCTAATTAATATTAAAATATATAATTTTTTTTAAAAAAAGTAGGCATATATATTAAAAAAATTATGAAAAAAATAAAAAAAAAAAAAAAAAAAAGTTGGCGGGTTGGCGGACTAACCCGCCAACCCGCCATGGCGGGCTCGGGTTGGGATAATCCCAACCCGCCTGAAAGCGGGCCGGTTAAAACCGGCCCGCTTTTATATCAACCCGCAGCGGGCCAACCCGTATCCGGCGGGTTGGCCCGCATTACCACCTCTAATATCAATGAATGGAGGCCTAGATATCAGAGTAGAATAACAACAAAAAGCCATACAAATAAATAATATAAACTACTACTTTTCGTCTTTAATATAAGATATATTTAATTAATTAAAATATATTAATAAAATTAAATTAATTATTTACGATGATTTTGTCGATTTCCTTAATATATCTCTTTTTAATCATATACATTTGAATCACCATTTAATATGCGTAATCATATAAGAATATTTTAGAGAAAAAATTATAATTTTAAGAGATAGAGTAAATTGAGATTTCATATTTATAATCAAAATAAATTTTCTATCTAATTTTTATATTTAAAACTAAAGAAAATAATAAATAACTGAATCATAAGAATAATCTATTTGTTTATCGGTGGAGAAAAGATGAGCCCATAGCCTACCTTAGCTCCATTCTGCGAAATACATCACAACGTGCTGAGATACATAGGAAAGTGCCATCACGAATATCAAAAGGGTTTGATGCTTCACGACGTCAGCACCCTTTTGGGTGTTTGAAGATTCCTTGATATAACTATCCGATGATGTCAAAAAAAAGAAGCAAGATCCAAAGATCGACAAACTAACACGTATACTATTTATTAATGTCAGTTGTTATTAGTAGTAAATGATTTACTATCGCTTAAACAAGATCTCGAGTTTGAGCCTTAGCGTATACAGAAAATTCCTGTTAAAAGATTCACCCACCATAGCCAGGTGCACGACACAGGTCGAATCCGGATGTAGTCGGGACAAAGCTCCGGTGAACCGGGTGGGTAACTAAAAACAACAACAACACGTATACTACTTACTAACGGGGTTAATCCAAGTGATAAGTAGCTCAGTATAGCTTAAGCGAGGTCTCGAATTCGAGCCTTGGCATATTCAAAAAATTTTCGTTGGAAGACTCACCCACCATAGCTAGGTGGGCGACTCGGGTTGAATCTGGATATAGTGAGGGCAAAGCTCCAATGAATCGGTTTTGGCAACTAAAGAAAACACGTATATTACTTTATTATAATTTTAGTCACAATATTTAGAGAGACATTCTATATTTTAAGTGCTTAAATTTATGTCTGAGGGTAATTGACAGCTCATCCTGCCTAACATTAATATTATCTAAAAAAAAGGAGATTTTACCATACTTTTAGATCATATATCATAGGTGAGTCTAATTTTATTTTAAAAACTTTTATACTAAAAATAAAAACACGAGCAGCTTAAGGTAAACAACATTTGCCATGGCCCTACCTA
Organism: Leucaena leucocephala; assembly: GCA_037074615.1. NCBI lineage: Eukaryota > Viridiplantae > Streptophyta > Magnoliopsida > Fabales > Fabaceae > Leucaena > Leucaena leucocephala. Next base: position 7,038,928 of record CM073549.1, read on the forward strand.
TTGTATGGCGAATGGGGAGAGGAACGTCATGGCTCAACATGACGAGCCTTTGTGGCAACTTAGCTTGCAAAACCATAGAGAGTGAGAGAGAAAATGAGAGAGAGAGAGAGACGACTCAGTTGAAACCCAGCAATTTAAAACCTAAATTTATTTTATGATATGAATTAATTAATTTTTAATAATAATATCATCAAAATATTTTAAAATTATTTATTTTTATGTATTAACATACTCAAAGTTGTGGTGAAAATAATTTTTTAATATATATATAGATATTATGTTTTATTCATAAAATATAATATGGTAAAAATTCCCCTAACACTCTAAAATAATTTTAATAATATAATTAATATTTTTAAATATTTGAGATTCTATTAATGAATTAAAATATTTTTTTAGGTATTAATACTTCCACTAACTGAAATCATCAGAACTTCCGTCACACCCTCTACGTAAGTTCTTTTTTTCTTGCACAACATTATTTAAATTCCACCTGTTTGTATCACAAAAAAAAATTCCACCTGTGAAATTATTTTTTTAAAAAAATTCAGCAAATTACAGATCGCACTTTCCCTATGATCGAAATTATTTTTATAGGAGGAACATTTTTAATTAAATTTACAATTATATATCCAGGCCAAAAATAAAAATGGTCGTTTTTTCTTTAAGTTTGTTTGATAAATAATAATGATTTATATTGACTTAATTGAATAGGGTCAGTTGTAAGCATCTCCAATCATAAATAATGATGACAAGAAAAGAAAAAACCCATTCTTTCTGCTGAAAAATTCCACTCGTGCGAATATTAAAATGTTATAAACCCACAAAGTGACGTCGATCAAAGGCTCAAAGCAGTCGCACACACTCAATTTTGGTTGCCACGTAATAATTAGGAGCACAACAGTTTAATACTAATAAATTATAATTAAAGTAATAAATGATCTTATCTCTATAAAAAATATATATTTAAATTTTAAAAAATATATTTATTGAGAGACATAATTTTTTTTAATTTTTAAATTTTGAAAGGATTACATATAAAGAAGGATATGGGCCTATTTGGATATACTTTTCGAGAATAACTTATAGAAAAAAAATTTAGATAACTTTTAAAAAAAGATTAGATTATGGAAAAAATAATTTTTTTAAAAAAATAAGTGTTTGGATAATTATTAACAGAATAATTTTTGTAATTGACAAATTACTAGAAATAGTATGATTTTATTAAAAATAGAAGAGATGAGAGAGGGTGGAAAAGAAAGAAGAAAGAAGAGAGATGGTGGATAAGAAAGAAGAAAGATGAGAGAGGAGAGATAATGAAAAAGAGAGAGGAGAGATGATGAAAAAGAAAAATGAGAGATGAAAGAATGGAGGGTGTATAAGAAAAAATAAGGATAAAATAATAATTAGATAATCTATAAGCTATTTTACTGTTCTAGAAGATAGTCTTAATAGTTTATCTAAAATTTTAGTTTTAAATCATAATTTAGTCTAAATTTTTTTTTAAATAAATATATCTATTTATTTTTAAAAAAATTTAAATTAGAATTTGAGTCAGAATTTTTTTTTAAATATTAATTTAAAGATTTTCTAAACAGGCACTGTGTTATACGATAAATTTTACGGCTGAATTAGTTTTTTTTTTGGTTACAAATTAGGTATTTTTTTTCCAGTAATTTTCTCTTTAAAATAATAATAATTAAAAAGAAAGGGTGACCCATAATTGTGAAACTCCACCATAAGACCCAAAAAGGCCCACATTATTATATACATCATTATTTTTGTTCTTTTTTCAGTTTGGGTCATGGTCACTATCATTTCAGTGGGGCCACAACAACCATGTTGGACCAATTATTGCTGAAACTCAGATTCCCCCACTCCTTCTCCTCCCTCCCCACCCGATTAGCGATTTTAGAATATATTTGCTGTAATATTTATTGTTTAATTAAGGGAAAATTGGGGAGAGTCCCCAATTAAGAATTTAATTAGTGAGAATGACCTTGATTCCCAGACTCTATATGGGTAAAATTTGTAATATTCTATGTATAAAAGTTTATTAGGTTCTTATTACCAATTAAATTTTTAAATATAGACTTTTCCCCAATTCTCCCTTTAATTAATGGTATTTATTATTTTTTAATCAAAATATAAAATTATTATTTTATTAAAAAAATTACTTGAATTTTAAAATCCCAAATCAAGATTTTTTGCAAAAATATGTTGTTATTTATTTACCAAGTGTAGTATATACTTGTTAAAATATAGGAAATAAAACTGATTTGGAATTTTAAAATTTAAGTGATATTTTTGTGAGATTTTTTCTATTTTATTTATACATTGAATCATATTTAAATATTGTTATACCTTAATAGTAAAAGTTTTATCAACCCTGGAATATTTAGATTGACTGGCTTTGGGTTGTTCCATTTTAATCATTAGTTTCGTGTAAGTTTATATTCTTACGAACTAGACTAATCAATTACTAATAATATCGGATATCAGTAAATAAATCCAAAAAAAAAGTTCTGGCAATATAATTTTCTCAATATACAATGTTAAAACTCACGATTTAAAATAAATTGTAAATTTTTATTTCTATTTGACCTAACAATCATCTTTGTCTTTAAATTATATACGCCAAACAGTCATGAGACCACAAACAATCCAATGAAAAGCTATAAGAAACAACAAATCAATCATCACCAATCTCTCAAGCTTACCAACGTTCTTAATTATTCAATAAAAGAAGTGACAATATATTTTATCTTTGGCACGCAGGATTACGTTATCTATACGTTCTCTCTTCTCGACAATTGTTTGCAATCTATATCTTTTGTGTCAGTTGTGTTCTAATTTGAAACACATATTTTGTCATCGATTATTTTTTTTTCTGGGAATATGCAAGTGGGTGTTACACAATATTCCCAAGTTTATTGAGCAGGATTTCTTGTTTGTAGGTATATAATATGCATAATGCATGCTACTTCCTTTTTTTGTATCGCAAATTGCATCTAATTCATTTTAAATATAGTTTAGGTTACGTTAGGGTACGTCATGGGTAAAGATTGGGATGAAAATGGAATAGGAATGCCGAAAGCTATTAGATGTGTTTGGCATGGGCATCATATTAAAACCTGGAACAAATAGCTGGTGCGATCATTTCAACAAATATCATTTTATTATAGTTCTAATCGTGACGTTTTAAAAGATATCTTAATTTTTAGGTGTCTAAATTTATGTTTAAAGATAATTGACAACTCGTTCTACCTGACATTAATATTGCATAGGAAAAAGAGAGATTTCGTCCTGTCATTAAATCATGGAAGAGTTCAATTCTTTTTTAAAAATTTTTATATAAAAAAAAGACAAATAATTAACCTGAGATCAATCTTATTAACCCGATCACCACGACAGGTTGGACAAGTCAATCGAGTTAGATGTTATATTATTTTTCTTAACTTCCTGACCTTGAAACAGTGTTATTGAGTTAAAAAATTATAATTCATCATATTTGTGTTTTACCATCTTTATTTTGATAGATTATGTGTGATTTATGTATCAATATTTTATTTACTTATAAATTAATATCTATTTTATTTAAATATTATTTTATTTACTTATATATAAATATTTTTATATATTTTAATTAAATTAAAATATATTAATCATGACCTCAGTTGAATTATTAATATAAACCACTATTTCGACCGTCTAATTTTTAGTAGCTTAGGCACGAAGGTACCCAGTTAAGTACCTTGGGTCTGACGTACCTCCAAATCATTCCATAGTTGAAGCAATGGGAATACGTGCATATTGTCAAAATTGTCCCCAATAATGATAAAAAAAGCCACTAGAGTTATTTTAAGAAGGGTTATTTTAGTCATTTTAATTTTACTTATCCCCGGCTCTTTTCTATTTACGTCATGCCCAACATTATTTTGAAAAATTGTACTATTTTGTTTTACATGCGCACCAAGCTTTTTTTTTTCGCCCATGCCTATCTGTATTGATCTTTTTCAATTTCATATCAAAATTTTTTTCTTCAAACTAATAATTTTATGGCTGGCATTAGGGGTGTCCAACCTTGTCCCGTCCCGGGTGTCCCGACCCGGTCCCGGGGATTTCGGGACGGGTCCGTCCAGTCCCGAAATGGACCGGGACGGGACAAGATTGTTATTCGGGACGGGACGGGTTTCGGCCCGTCCCTCGGGAATCCCGTCCCGTCCCGATTTTTTTTTTTTTTTAAATTTACATTATCCTATCTTTCCCACTCTTATATAGATATTTTTATTCTTATACAGATATTTTTATATTGATATTTCTATTCTTTTTTACTATTACTTTTTTTTCCCTTATATGAGTAAGTTATTATATTATATCAAGGAGAAATGTTGGTATTTCGAGTAAGTTGCTGGGGCATTTTATATGGAATAATTTATTGAGATGATTTTATTATAATATATTTTTTAAAAAAAATAATTTCGGGTCCGTCCCGTCACGTCCCGGTCCCGTCGGGACCGGGACAAATTCGGGACGGGACGGTACACGGGACGCATTTTGCGTCCCGTGTACTGTATCGGGACGGGACACGGGACGGGGTTGTCCCGGTCCCGACCCGTCCCGTGAACACCCCTAGCTGGCATGAAAGTCGTATATGTAAGAGGTTATATGTCAGATTCTATTTAGAACCATACGGTATGTTTGGTAGGATATTTTTTTATAAAAATAAAAATAAAAATAGATTTTAAAAATTTATTTAGTATGATAGAATGAGTATGTAATTGATGCATCGTTTTTGTAATTTGAGATAAAATAATTTAAAATATTTTTTTATAATTTAAAAAAAATTAAAATTGTTCAAAAATTTTATAATTAGAGTAAAATAGTCTAAAAAATTTCATTTCAACTTCTATCATCTCAATTCTCAACTTTTTTTAATAAAACTAAAATAACCCAAAATATTAAAAATAAAAATAGAAATAACTTCTATCGTACTAAATGAGGGAAGTGGAAGATTCTACCTTTAGTTCTACTTTCCCATTTCTACTTTCTACTTATTAGATTGTTAATATATATCCCTTTAAAATAGCAGAAAAAAATATATTGCTTATTCAATAAAAAGTTAAAATTTAATTTTATTCTAAAAATTATTATGTTAAAATAATATTATTTAAAAAAATGTTTTTGATTCAATATCGTATTGAAAGTGTCAAATAAACAAAATTACCTAAAACTAAGTTTACTGTTAAAGAAAACAATTACCTTATATATATATATAAATGGAGAGCCATTACGTTTTTTGCAAACAAAAAGAAAGCCATTATTAATGACATAGGAAAAACGAGTCATATTAATTATATATTAATTAAAAAAGGTAAATATATTTTAAATTTGGATGATAGATTTTTGAAAGCAAGGGTAATACACTAGTGTGATTTGACCACAAATCTGTAATTAATATATGAACGCATCATTTTTGGACGGTTGGCTCGTCACCATCGAAGATTAATTTTAATTCTTTGGTCGTAATCTTTCATTATTGCTTTGAGCCTTTGACTTACTTACCCTATGCCCACTGGAATATTCCTCTCTTTTCTTTTTTCATCATTGAGTTTCAAATATCAATCCCAATAATAATTACCTCGTAAATAATGATATTACCCGTGTTTAGTAATGAGTTCATTAATTTTAAGTATATTTATAAATAATTTTTTATAACATAATTATAAATAATATTAGTTATGTTTATAAATATTATTTAAGTTGTGAGGTTTGTTTTAAATCTAATGAGTCATTGCCTAAATTTACATTTTATGATGGAAATCGTCAAACCTAGAATGTACTAAAAGTCAGATTGGATAATGACAAATGAAAAGGTTAGGCAGTATTGATGTTTATGGTTCTACGGTCAAACTGATGACAAAATAATTTAATAAAAATAATTATATAATATATATATATAAGAAATAAATCTATAACAAATTATAATAAATAAGGTTTTTTAAAAAAAATAACACAGTACTTTGGCAAAAAAACATCATACGGCTCCAAAATTATCTAAAAATATCATATTTTTTGTGAGATCGTTTTTAATGACTTTTTAAAAGGATTTTTAAATTTTTTAGCCTTTTTTCCGTTGAGCACAGCCATTCTGATTCTCATCTAATTGTGTGTTCCAACTCAAGGGTAGTTCAACTTTAGTCTAACCCAATTTAACCATAAAAATAATTTCGTGATCCAAATCAATTCGTTAGCGAGTTGGATCAAGAGACCATCCGATCCGATCCGATCCGGTTCTTTAATCTTTGGTTTCCAGTGTAAAACCAAATACAGAAGGAAGACAAATAATGGCAAACGTAAATGAGTAGACGGTCGCATAGGTGATGATTAGTAGGGAAATGGAGTGAGCAACAATTCCACATTGAGCGGAAGCAAATTCCAGAGGGATTCAGAATAATGCAAAATTTGAATTATTATTTATTTATTTATTTATTATTATTATTACTATATATAGTGGGAAGCAAATCATTTTCCATGACGCGACTCCACCTTCTTTCTTTTGCTTTTCTTATAATTGCATCTTGTTTAAAAATAGGAAAAAATATTATAGTGGAAATAATAATAACACAAACGTCTTAGAAATGAGTCTATTTATAAACTGAACAATCCACCAATTCTCTGTCTTCAAAAGACAAAAACCCAACAGATTTTTTTTTCAGCTCTCTGTGGTGATTATTGTGAAAGCAACTTGACCTCTCCTTGTCCCTGTTTCCATGTCAATTTTGTAGGTTGTAGCAACCATCCTTTCAAACTTTTTAACATTTTCTATTTTGTTTCTTTCATATATCTTCTCTTTCAAATTCTCTCTCACACGCAAATACAACACAATTATTTTGAGTGTAAGTAAATACTAATGTAAGTGAGTGCGTAGCAAATTCTAGAACGAAGTTATGAAATTATAGACACTACTTTCTCGTGTCTTTAGTATAAGAATTAGTTAATTAATTTAGATAAATTGAAGAATCTAAATAAATCAGTTTAGTATAAGTAATATAAAAGATAGTTAATTAATTTAAATAGATTAAAGAGTATATAATATAAAGTCATTTTAAGGGATTAAATTTTATTATAATTAACTGATTTATTTAGCTTCGTTCATTTACCTAAATTAATCAATTAATTCTTATATTAAAGATCAGATAAGTACTTAAAAAAATAACTTTTTACATTAGGTTTTTTACACTACTGGTTATACTAGTATAAATAAGATTGTACCATAAATAAAATTAGAATACTAACCGCATACGAGAAATAAAATCAGGATATTGGATGCTACTTTACCCTTATATATATTAGTTAAATAATTTTTTCAATCTTTTGTGTTAAAAGTTGAAATATCACTTGTGAAATTTTCATATATTAATGTCAAATTTTGGAAGTTCAATGCAAAATTCCTGTGTGTAGCAACTAGCAAGGACGTTAATACTGAGGTGTTCTGAGAGTACATATAGCATATGATTATTGGCGAACTGGATAACCAATGTATAAAGTACTGGATGTAAGTTTAGTCCTTTGAAAAATTGTGACCTAAGAAACATAAGGGGCGGAGGAAGTAGTTTTACTTTGTACATTTAATTATTGAGGACCTTTTATCCTTTATTAGAATTTTGAGATGTTCTTAATCTTGAATTATAATTACATCATTGCATTGGCCCCAAAGTGTTAATTCTCCCTAAATTAATTATTCTTTTCTAGGGAAATACCAAACAAAGCCTCATCTAACTTTTCATATAAAAACTATAAGCATTTATAATTTTCTTATATAAATATCATTTTAAAAATGTCTAAAATAAAATAATATCGCCCTAACAATTAAAAATGTTAATGATGATTAATGTTAATTTTTTAACAATGAATATGACTTTATTTATTTTTAAATATTTTTAAGATAATATTAATACAAGAAAACTTTTTAGATATTCGTATCTTCCACACAAAAATTTCCGTCAAAAAATTAAACTTTAACTTTGAAAATAAGATCAAGACAATGCTAGGTCTGCCCTTCATTGCTGACGTTGACTCGGGGCAACCATCATCTAAACCATCCAGCAAGACTCTAATATTGTATTTGATCTATTTTGATCTATAGAGAATTCCACGAAAATAATATTTAAATTTTAGAATTTTAAATTAAGAATTTATAAAAAAAATATGTTGTTATTTATTTATCAAATGTAGCTAATATCTATTAAACTGTAGGAAACAAAATTGATTTAAAAGTTTAAAATCCAATTGGTATTTTTTGTGGATATTCTCTGGTTGTAACATAAATTCAATATTTTCGTGGGGCATATTCTTCAAGAGGGATTGTGAAGATGGAGCAATAATTGAAACCATTTCTGAATTTGGCAAAACGAATGACTTATTTATTTGATTGGGAAGCAACCGACAAGGGAACTGATTAATCCAAACACCTAACATTAATTAATCTCATGTTGCAGTATCACAAGGGGACAACTTGATAAGATCTAATCCTACTCTTTTCCCCCTTCGACCTTGCCAAGCTCCTAGTACATACCATTTACACTATTATTATCCTTTATATATATGTGTGTGTAATAATACTATAAATATAATCTCAATTAATTAAAATATAATCTCAAATTTAATCTCTTAACACTGGAATCTAATTTTTTTTGTACAATAAAAATTTATATTAATTAGGCTTTGAGGGTTCACTAGGATTAAAATATATCTTTAAAGTCAAATTTTTTTTATAAAAATATTTACAGACTGGATGCTAACAAAATTTTTAATTGATAATATAATTTGAATTCATAATTTTATAAAATATGAATATTTTTTTTAAAGAAATCTAAAATTTAATCTAACTTGATGAAATCGGAGAAATTTTTTTATCTACTGTCCTTTAACTTACACAAAATAAAAAAGCTCACTAAGCTTCCGTTCCGAATTCGCATTTCAAAGTTTAACTCACTAGAGGTCTAGAGTAGGGAAAAAAAAACACTCACACACAGCCAATTGTACAACGTAAGCAATAATATTGTTGTATTTTACAAGGTAGAATTATTAAAGATAAAAAACTGATGCATTGAATAAATCATGGTATTAAAATTTAATTTAGATCATCTGATCATACCAATGAATCGATAAATTAGTCCCATAACTAGTCCGATCAAGTGTTTTGGATAAATTAATTGAGTTAGATTTTATATATTTTTCTCTTTTCTTGCTGAACCTGGAACAATGTCATTTTTAATAAAAAATTAAAAAGAAAATAATAACCCATCTTATTATATTTTAGTAACTATATTTTATTAGATTATGTAAGGCTATTTAACATTATCCCATCCTAATTCCGATCATATTAAGATGGGACAAAAATTATACCAGGACAATACACGGGACAATGTGTGCCCCCGTCCCAGGATATTTAATATATAAGTATTATAATTATCAAATATATTTATAATATATATATCATTTTATAATTATATTTATTATGTGTGCATATATATAATAATTATAAATATTATTATGGTATAATAATTATATAATTTTTTTAAGAAAAAAAATATGGGACATGACATCCCGGTCCCTTCTCGTTTTGTTCGGGATAGAGATAATTTCGAAATAGGATAGGATAATTGATAAAAAATACCGTCACACCACCTTTTATAATAGAACATGACCGGGTAACCTTATCCTGTCCTATGAATACTTATGAGATTATGTGTAGTTTGTATATGAATATTTGCATATCAATACATTTTAATTTAAATATTACTATTTTAAAGTTATATATATAGCATTATTTTAATAATATTTAAGTCCACTCTAATTCAACTACGATTGTACCAGTGACCCTTCAGCCACTCCGTAGTATATAATAATTGGTACAATTTCCATTACTTTAACACAAAATGAATAGTTAAAATATTTAATCAAATGAAAGAAATGGGGGAAAGGAATCCTCATATATTTTTGTGGCAGGTCCAGATTTCAAGACACTCGAAAATCGAGATTTAGCGGCCATTGGTCGCGGCAAGGATAGCATAAGCTCACATGTTTCACACTTTACCTTGCAGTGTGGGGTCGGCGACCTACGAATTAATAATAGTTGTTTTTTCCCTTCAATTTTAAAATTATACAGATTAAAACTGAAGGAAAAAAAAATTATACATATTAAATTTTAGCATGCAACTTAAATATTATAAGAATAAAAATTGAATTGAAAATCTAAATTACTAAAATTTAATTTAAATAATTAAGAAACTACAGAAAAAAGACACATTTTTGCATACCCACTCAGTTATTGCCAAGTTATACCGTAGACTAGGCTACAACTTTCAATTTATTGGCCAAAAATTAATCTGCCACAAAAGTACACGCTTTTTTTTTATTTATAAAAAAAAGCTTTATTAATATAAAATAATGATAATAAAATTTTAAATATTAACAAAATATTTAGATATACTACTTATTTAATTTTTAATATAAAACCTAATTAATTAATTAAATTATATTAAAAAAATTAATTAATATGATAATTTTTTAAAATATTATAATATTTTATTAATATAATCGAATAGGAACTCACATTTTGCTTAACCTTAACCGTCCTTTTTTATAGTTTGGAAGAAAATTGGCCCAAAAGAAGTCAAGAAGAAAAATATTAATTTGTTAAAGTAAAAGGGTTAAAGGGTGTTTTTGCTTTTAAATTATTCTATACAGGATATTGAATATCCTAAACTATCAAATATAGTTCGCCTTTGAAGTATTAAAATCTAAAAATGTGTAATGTTCCCTCTATTAAATATCCATTAATTAGTAGTTGACCTGATTAATTATGAAAATTGCATTAGAAAAATTTTAAATAAGTACTTTATAAAAAAATTAATACTAATTAAGTCTAAAAAAATATAAATAATAGACAATGACAAATGTTATTTTTAAACTATGTAAAAAGTCAAAATAATTCATTCCTTAATATAATATATATTTAATTAGATTAAAAAAGTTAGTTAAATTATTTAATATATAGTATTTTTTTTAAAATACCTTAATAATTTATTTTAACTCCCTCCAATCCTCACTTCTACATGGTTGGATGAAACTAAATAGTTAGATAGCCAATCAAACTAAGTTGGATGAAATTGTATTTTGGTCTTCTACATGGTAAGACATGACATTAATCTCTTAAGTTTTACTATAACTTTTGGAACTTAATTGATATTAATTTTCTTATGGGTACTACTTATTTATAATTTTTAGGTCCTTTTTCATATTTTTTTGTCAATTAACATTCAAAATAATAAATGTTTAATAGAGTAAACATTACATTTATTTTAACATTTGCCACATTGTACCACTCCATAGTTTATAATACTTAGGGTCATGACAGAATAATTTAAGAGTAGAATGCCCTTTAACTCTTTATAAATTACTTCCTCTAGTCTTTAATACTCATTCAGTCATTAATTAAGGAGTTGATATTGATCATAAATATAATATCAATTTTTTATATTTATTAATTTTTTTGTTAAATTACTCTTATTGATAATCTTTCAACAATAATCGATTGAGAGAGGGAGAGAAGGAGTTAATAAAGATAATTATGATATTTTAAAAAATATTTTATATTAAATAATTTAATTAATTTTTTTAATTTAATCAAATTAATTAAATATATTTTATATTAAAAATTAAAAAAATATAAGAAAAAATTAACTAATTTAAAATTGATAGCATTACGTATTCTTTCTTCCAGTGTCCTTACCTTTGGACGATCAATAGGAACCACTCTTTTCAATAACCCATCGTTTAATATGAGCAAAATCTAAAGACATTAGTCTTTACGTAAAATGGGCCCAGCCCGTTTTACTTTAAGGGGGAGCGAGCTCGGGCTGGTAAAATGCCAGCCTGCCCCCCCTCAACCCGTCAGCCCGCCACTTTTTTTTTGTTAAATATTATTATTTAATATTTATTTTACTTAAATATTATTTTGAATACTCCTATTATCGAATATTAGTAAAAATAATTACTTATTTGTTACTATATGTTTACATGTTATAATTGATTAATATTATGTTAATATTTATTTAGATTTATAATTATAAAATTTGAGATTTTTTTATAAAAAATAGAAATTTTTAAGAGTATAACATGAGTAATTTTTTTATTATACTAATATAACATTAGAATTTTTTTATTAGTATTTTAAAAATATTAAAAATATTTAAAAATAGGCTGGGCTATTTTTGACGGCCAACTCGCATTCCCAGCTCTAATCCTTACTCCTTTGTGCATTAGCGAGTGCTAACGACTCTACAGTTGATGGACTCCCATTGATTATTGTATTTTTGCAGCCCGCATGCTTCGGTGTGATTGATAGAATCTTTTTATGATACCATTTGTGACGTAGTAAACAAAAACTAAAATATAAGATCATGAAATTGTGTGTAATAAATTATTTTAAGAGAAATTAAAAAGTGACAGATTTATTTGCAAAACTTTAGAGGGATTGAAAATTTTTCCTGAGTAAGATTAAAAAAACAAAGATGAAGGATTGGGGACGTAAAATGTTAATAAAAAGAATACAGTGAGATAAAAGATTAAAAAAATCAATTAAAATTTTTTAACATTATTTTTTTAATTTTTTAAAATCAGACTCAAAATTTTTTTCCCTTCCCTCCTTCTAGATCCCATGTCCCTAACAGCCCCTTCAGGACTTAAGTAAAAGGATTTAGAGTTATGAGAGGTAAAGTATAAATTTAACTAGTTTAAAATTTAATTTTTGCCAAGGAGACTGAGATTCCTCCCCTAGTTAGTTAACGTTTGCTTGGCATCTATGGGGGCTCCGTTCTTACGCCAAGCGCAGTCTTCCCTGTCTCTCTTTCTCTTTCACTCTTGCTTCTTACTCGTTGATCTTTTTCTTCTATTTTCTGTGTCTCCTCCATCGTCCTCCTCCTCCTCCTCCGGCAACTAGCGCCACCGGGAAGCACCGTGTCTGTGCAGTTCATTCGCCGTTTTCCCTCTCATTTTAGATTGATTTGGCCTTGTATATGTGAAGGTTGGTTTTCCTCTTCTTCATGCTTCGGTAATATAAATGATACGGCTTATTTTAGCTCCAGTGAAGCTGCGTATGAGCTCTTGAATGGGTGATTTATTGAATTTGGTGCTTCAAAGTCTGAATTTACACTTACCATCTTCATCAATAAAGCTCCATAAACTCAAAACCTAACCATCCCCACCACTCACGACGTTACTCTCTCTGTTCCTCACTTGTTCGGCGCCTCACCCACAAACTCCATCCATCTCTCTCGGCTCTTGCTCTCTAGTTCCAGCTCTGCCTTTCGATCTCTGTCTCTGTCACTCACGGCTTAATATTGCTTAATCTCAGTCTCAGTCTCTTGTGATTCTTAGGCAGAAATCTCCATTAGATCTTCGATCGTGTAAGTGTGACCTGCTTCCTCCCCACTTTTTTTTTTTTACCGTGCTTTGGTTTCTGGTGCGATGCTCCTTTTCCACCTTCTTCTCCGATGATTCCGTGATTATTGTTTTTTTAATGTCTATATATTATATTTTCGGGCTCACTCAGTTTCTTTTTTTATTTGATAAGTGTATGGCATTGCTTTACTAGTTGAAGCTAAACTTTCAAAATGAGTCAGCAGCCGAAATTGAGTTGCTTGACTTTCGGTATTTTTAGTTTGATGATGCCTAAATGAAATATTACGATTTCAGTAAGAGGAGTCTGCCTTAAACTTTGATTAATCTGTCAATTTCAGATGAATTTTGTAGCCTGGGGAGAAATTGACCGGGTCAAATTATGAAAAGCTATTATTGATTCTAATTTTCTCTGTTAAGTAAAGATATTATATACTTTTTTGGTATATATGTTTTGTGACAAACCATCCAATTAGTACTATTGATTAATTTAAATACAAGCTATGCGGAGTCCCAATTGTGCAAAAATCCTCCTAACTTGGATTTTCCCATTCACAATACTTGAACTCAAGATCTTGCTCGAGGGTGTTGAATCTCATATTACTTAACCTAACAAAACAAATTGACAGCCAAATTAGCATTTAGTAAATGTGCCATTAGTGTAATTGCTAAAGATATTAGTTGATATTTTATTTATTTATTTTTTGGGGAGATATATTTGTAATTTTTGGGGAGATATTAGTTAACTCTAAATTTGATTCGGTTAAGGTCCTTAATTGTAATTCTGCAAATAGATTGATATTGTTCTCTGCCTTTGAATGAGCCTTGGTCGTCTTCCACCATGAACACTCTATTGAGTCTGAGTTCCCGTGCTGGTTTTATTGACACAAGCCTTGATTTGATTTGGTATCCTACTCATATGATTTAATCTTGTATTTACATTCTGTTATCGAAATACATCATATTGAGGATCGAGTCTTACCTTGTTAGCAACAAAAACTAAATGAAATTTGTGTTAAATCTCTATCTTCGATGCTCGCTCTTGTAAAATCAGCGCCCTGGTTTTTTGGTAATTGTAATTATTCAAACATTGCATTTCTCATTCTTTGTCACATCTGGGTAAGTTTTAGTGGTTTGTTAGATTTTGGCTCCGTTTTTTTTTTTTTGGAGGGGCGGGGGTGGGCATGATTATAAGTCAATCAATATATTAAGACATCCTCTATTAGATTTTCTAAGATTGATATGGGTTTTTACTTTGCTCAAAAGAAAAAAAGATGTTTTTTTACAGGTTTGTTTAGTTTAATATCATATTTCTCTCCTTCCTTTATATCATCTCTTTGCTGCATACCTTTGGTCTTGTTGCCTTTATCTAGAACTGTACGCCAAGATGAATCTTGTAATCCTGAAGCGTGACGAGAAAGTCGATTGATATTTCTAAAACATGCTTTTCATGTAGCGTAACTTTTATTTTGATATGGCTAGAGTTACAAATTATTGCAGGAAATGATGTCTAATTTGTTTTTATATTTCAGGAATATCATTCTTCTTATGGAAGTTTGAAGAATTTGATTGTGAGGAGTCTGCATAGGTCTCTCTTTACATCTTGTCTACTGAAGGTCCTTTATTGTTATAAAAAATCATAATGGTTTCTAGGTCGTATTCTAACTTGTTAGAGCTTACTTCCTGCGATTCCCCAACTTTTGGTCGGGAGAAGAAGAGGCTTCCTCGAGTGGCAACTGTTGCTGGAGTACTTTCAGAACTAGATGATGAGAACAACAGTGCTGGCTCTGATGCTCCCTCATCCATCTCTCAAGATAGGATGATTATTGTTGGTAACCAGCTTCCTTTGCAAGCTCGCAGAAAAGATGATGGTAAGTGGGACTTTACCTTGGACGAGGACTCTCTTCTTTTACAGCTGAAAGATGGCCTAGGAGATGATGTAGAAGTGATCTATATTGGGTGTCTTAAAGAAGAAATTGATGTAAGTGAGCAGGATGATGTTGCTCAGTATTTGCTTGACACTTTCAAATGTGTGCCCACGTTCCTACCTCCTGAACTTTTCAGCAAATTCTATCATGGGTTCTGCAAACAGCATCTATGGCCTTTATTTCACTATATGCTTCCACTGTCACCTGATCTTGGTGGTCGATTTGATCGGTCTCTATGGCAAGCTTATGTTTCTGTGAATAAGATATTTGCAGATAAAGTAATGGAAGTCATTAGCCCTGATGATGACTTTGTGTGGGTTCATGACTACCATTTGATGGTTCTGCCAACATTTTTGAGGAAGAGATTTAACAGGATGAGGCTAGGATTCTTCCTCCACAGTCCATTCCCTTCCTCTGAGATTTACCGAACGCTTCCTGTAAGGGACGAACTTCTTAGAGCTCTTCTGAACTCTGACCTTATTGGGTTTCATACTTTTGATTATGCAAGGCACTTTCTCTCATGTTGTAGTAGAATGCTCGGGCTTTCTTATCAATCCAAGCGGGGCTACATAGGCCTTGAGTACTATGGCAGAACTGTTAGTATCAAGATTCTTCCTGTTGGAATCCATATTGGCCAACTTCAATCTGTCATGAATCTTCCTGAGACAGAGAGTAAGGTCTCAGAATTACGAGATCAGTTTAGAGGTCAAACTGTGATGCTTGGGGTTGATGACATGGATATCTTCAAAGGAATTAGCTTAAAACTCTTGGCCATGGAGCAATTGCTCTACCAACATCCAGATAAGAGGGGACAAGTTGTTATGGTCCAAATTGCAAATCCTGCAAGAGGACGGGGGAAGGATGTACAGGAGGTGCAAAGTGAAACTTATGCCACCGTAAAAAGGATTAATGATAAATTTGGAAGGCCTGGATACACTCCTGTGATCTTGATTGACACACCACTTAAATTCTATGAGCGAATAGCTTATTATGCAATTGCAGAATGTTGTCTGGTTACGGCAGTGAGAGATGGTATGAACCTTATACCCTATGAATATGTCATATGCCGACAAGGAAATGAGAAACTAGACCAGATTCTAGGGATAAATCCATTTTCTCAAAAGAGGAGCATGCTGGTGGTATCTGAATTCATTGGGTGCTCCCCTTCATTAAGTGGGGCAATTCGAGTGAATCCATGGAACATTGATGCTGTTGCCGAAGCTATGGATTCTGCCCTTGTAATCCCGGAGTCTGAAAAACAAATGCGACATGAGAAACATTATAGGTATGTTAGTACACATGATGTTGCATATTGGGCACGTAGCTTCTTGCAGGATCTGGAAAGAGCATGTAGGGACCATCTTAGAAGGAGGTGCTGGGGCATTGGTTTTGGCCTAGGATTTCGGGTAATTGCTTTAGATCCAAATTTCAGGAAGCTATCAGTTGAGCATATTGTTTCGGCTTACAAGAGGACCAAGCGCCGGGCAATTCTTTTGGATTATGATGGTACCATGATGCAGCCAGGAACAATTAGTACAACCCCAAGTGCTGATGCTGTTGGAATCTTGAAGAGCCTATGCAGCGACCCTGATAATATTGTTTTCATTGTTAGTGGGAAGGACAGAAAGACTCTGACTGATTGGTTTTCTTCATGTGAAAGGCTAGGGATTGCTGCTGAACATGGTTACTTTTTGAGGTATGTCAATTGTTTTTTTAAGGGTACCTATAAACTATACCCAAAAGTGCTGCTGACAGTAAAATCTCAGGTGCAAAAATATAAAAAATATCTATAAAGATTTTAAAATGGAGCAAAACTGCTACCATACGTTACTTTTTGTTGTTGTGGGTCCCACCAAGTGTCCATGCGTCCCTAATGTGCCATGTCATCTGTACACTTAAAAAAAATAAAAATATATCACATCACTCTTCAGCAAATGAAAATATGACATCTCAAACAATTTTAATCCTATCTGTTAGCCTTTTAAATCCCATTTTGATTATTTAGAAAGTAATAAAAAAATCGTAGGATTTTCTTTACACTCAGCCGCTGCTCTGCAACCTCCCCCTTCTCTCTTCCTCCATTCATCAAGAACCACCGTCGTCCTCAAGAACATCGTCGGCCTCACCGTCGTCGCTATGCAACGTCCTCCCTCTCTCTTCCCTCTTCTCACTCGCTCTACTTCTTGCCGTCGTCGCTCGATCGTCGTCCTCACCGCTGCGCTCTGCAACCTCCGGGCTTCAAAGTTTGGGTCGACAGCTTTAGGCAAGAGAGATTGACGATTTCTGCGTGATTTCGACGGCGATGGCCCCACAATGTGGTAGCTTGGAAGAATGGTTGGAACGACGAGAGGACAATTCATGATTTCTCAGATATGGGTCTTCGATTTTTGTAGATCATTCCACAGACCTCATCGTCCTTCTTTCTCTCGCATGGCATCAAACCAGATATGGCTTTTTCTCCTCATTCTACAAATCTTGGTTGCAAGTGGCGGGTCAGATCTAGAGTTTGATTTGTTGTTCTCATGATAGTTGTGGCTCTTTGATAGATTGGGGATTCAAGACATGATTTTTTGTTTATAGTTTCATTGGTTATGTGAGTTTGATATTATTGAGACTGATTGTTTCTAGATTGGATTATATTGCGTTTGATGATGATGATTTAATTCTATGGTTCTTCAAGCTGAACCTCCTTGATGGTTTTCACTGGTGATCGGAGGAGATGAAGAAGATTTGGAGGAAGAGAGAGATGATTATGTACTTAGAGTGGAGGAGGTGACATATAGGATTAATATGATATGAGGTGGTGTGTTTTTTTGCCACTTAAGACATTTTTATTGCCACATCAGCTTCTATATCAGCGTCTTCGGTCAAATGAGTATATTTAACAGTCAACATAGGTATATTTAACAGTGGTAGCATTTTTGCTCCATTTTTAAATCTTTAAAGGAATTTTTACACCTGAAGTTTTACTATGGTGCCAGCAGCACTTTTGTGTATAGTTTATAGGTATTTTTGCACCTAACCCTTTTTTTAATTAGTTTTCCTATGATCCCAAACATAGAAGCTGAATGCTAAATTACTGCTTAAATGTTTTTATGATGATTTTGCATGCATATTGTCTACATTTGGTCTTCTTACATTAGTTTTAACTTCGAAGCATGCTGAATTTAACTTCATTTTTTTTGTCCCAAATGTGGTGGTGGTGGTAGTAGTAGTAGTAGTATCATTCTTTATTATTTATTTTTATTTTGGTCGAGTTTTCTTCTGTGCTTAACTTTGGGATTATCCCTTTCTTCCTCAGGACAAGTAACGCAGCAGAATGGGAAACTTGTCTTTCTGTACAAGATTTTGACTGGAAACAGATTGCTGAGCCAGTAATGCAAGTATACACAGAAACAACAGATGGTTCTCACATTGAGGCCAAAGAGAGTGCTTTAGTTTGGAATTACCAGTATGCAGACTGTGATTTCGGTTCATGTCAGGCTAAGGAGCTTCTAGACCACCTGGAAAGTGTTCTTGCCAATGAACCTGTTTCCGTTAAAAGTGGCCCACATATCGTGGAAGTTAAACCCCAGGTTGGTAGTCAAAATTTATCCTTCCAATTTTAGTTCATCTCGGGTTATTCCTAGGGGATTAAACTGCACAATCTAATCACCCAAAAAGCTGTACCGTTTTCTTTGCTTGTTAAATGAACGAACCCTAGACTTGGGCATATCCTACAATCCGTTACTCTTGAAGAAATAGTTTAATGTATATGCTTCTTAAAGTATGACAGTAGGAAAGAATCTTTGAAAATGAACTATGAATTCGATCTGACTGTTGTAAGTTTTAGGGCACTAGGCTCCTTTATTATGTAGATAGATTATCCTATCTTTAAAGCTTAAAAAAAAAAAAAGTGTCCTCTCCCACCCTACACCCCATTTCCCTTATTTACCGCCTCATTTTATTTTTCATTTTCATTTTTGAGCTTCAAATTATATAATGAAACATGAATATTTTCCGATCTTCTACGGCAGGGTGTCAACAAGGGAATTGTAGCAGAACGTCTTCTCATAACAATGCGTGAAAGGGGAGTAATTCCAGATTTTGTTCTATGCATTGGGGACGACAGATCAGATGAGGACATGTTTGAAGTAATCATGAGTGCGAGGGATTCTTTGTCGCCGGTTGCCGAGGTGTTCGCTTGCACCGTGGGGCAGAAACCAAGCAAGGCCAAGTATTACTTGGAAGACACAAGTGAGATATTGAGAATGTTACAAGGCCTTGCCCATGCTTCAGAGCATTCTGCTAAAAGTCCTTCCCAACATTCCCCACACACAGCATTTTCCTGACCATGGTTAGCTTCAATTCTGATTCATAGACTCGCCTGTGGGATAATTCTTGCTTGGTAATACAACATGCAAAGTCATGTTGTGGCATTTTTACCAAGTGTATCTAGGTTTCGTTTTGAAGTAGATGTATTTAATGTATTGTATTTAATGATGTATTTATTATTTCTCTGTTTCCCATTTCGATTCGATGTACCATGTTATTCTTCCCTCGTAATGCATGATAGGCTTGTGATTTGTCCCATGTTATTATTTTAGGTTAAAGTCAAATTTTGCCCTATAAATCGTCACATAGAGGAATGTTATCCCAGAAAATATTTTTGATTTAATGTTGTTTTAGAAGTGTTAAAAGGAAAAATGTTAATAGTTAACGCTAGTTTTTATTCTAAATTTTTCATAAAATAATAAAGAAAAAATGACAAAATTTTAGAAAATAATAAATACTAACATAGGATATTATGTTGGTAATATTTGATCTATTGTTAGTAATATTTAATTTATTGTTAGTAACATATTTGATTTAAAATTTATTATTTTTTAAAGTATTTTTGTTATTTTCTCAATAATAAAATGCTTGATTTTCTGTGTCTTACAAATTTTTGTCTTCAAAATTTGAAAATCAAACTAAGCTAATATTGTGATTTTATGCTGTTAGAGGAAAAATATATAAATGATTTTAAATAATCAATAGTCAACTTGGAACAGTGTAAAATTCATAAAAACATCAATCCTACAAATTTTGTCTCCGCCTAGGGTATATTTGGAGAAGCCCAAGAAACATGTTCGTATAAAGTACATGAATAATGTTTTCTCTAATCTTTAATGTAAAAATTATTTAATTAATTTAAATAGATTAAAAAAATTAATTAATTATAACAAACATTACATAATCTCCATAAACTAACTTTGTATAAAGTTAAAATATATATCAATTTATAAATTAGATAAATTAGTTTGAAGAAACATGATAAATATAAGAGATAAAATAAATTAAAATATTATATTTAAAACTAAATCTAAACTCTCACACTAACGAGGTAGTAGTAACAATAACAAAAAAGTGGTTAATAACATAGATTAAAACTATGCAAGCAGATCAGAGGATTACATCCGAGCTATAGTAGCTCTCTCAAAAGCAAAAAACTATTGCATTAATTAGAAGCTTCTTCTAAGGGTGTGTTTGGCTCAACGGAGGAGGGGATTTTAATAGAGGGAAAAGAAGGGGAGGGAAAAGGAGGGATTTTATTATTATCTTGTTTGGATTAACATTAAGGAAGAGGAGGGGAGGGATTTTCATATTACCTTATTTGATTCAAGAAGGGAGGGGAGGGAAAATACTTTTATATAGACAAATTTATCTTATATTATTTTATATAATATTTTAATAAAATATAATATAGGGGTAATATTGGGATATTAAAAAAATTATGGGTATATTAATATTATAAAATAATAATATTACACTTTCCCTCTAAATTCCCCCAATTTTGGAGGGGAAGTAAAGTTGGAGGGGGGGAAATTTTACCTCCCCTCCTAGATGTTTTAATGAGCCAAACAAGGAGAGGGCAGCAAAATCACTACCCTCCTCCTACTTCCCCCCAAATACCCCATGCCAAACGAACCCTAAGAGTTGGAGATCTTGCCCACAAAAATGAGCATTCTTTGCTATCATATCCACGTTAAACCAGTGACTAACAATAAGAACAACACAAAGTGACTTCGCAATTCTAATTCAGAAGGGACCTAATCTGTTGAATTTCAGGTTTCAGTGTATGGAACTGACCTCCTCTCAGAATGAGACTGAGAGTAACTTTGCTAAGATGACATGTCTTGCAAACATCCGGAGCAGTCTCAAATGCAAGAATTTCTGCAGCTGTACATGCTTGGAAGCCGAGAATTTCCTAGCGAATCTCGTATGACACCCCCATATGCGGCATGGTCACTTCAACTCTTACCTTATGTTTGGATTAAGGGAAAAATTGAAAGAAAATTGGGGCAAGAGAACATTAGGAAGGAAAATTTTCAACACTAATAAAACTTTTTCTATTTTTTAGAGTTTTTCTTCCTAGTATTCTTTCTTCCATAATTTTCTTCCCATCCAAACATAAGGTTACGCTCGATTTGGATGGAAGGAAAAAATGAGAGGCAAAAAGAGCTGCCTGCCGCTTAGCATCTTTGCAGCCACCATTTGAGATCCTCATGCTGTTGAATCCTCCATTAGTAAAAGATGTCTCTCTCTTCAGTCTTAATTCCTTCAATTGCTCCCTTGCACTTAGCCTTCCACAGAGATCAGTAAATACGAACAAAAGCTTTTTCCCACTGCCACATTGCGACATTCGCCACACCTGGTTCCTGTTTATAATTCCATTTAAGACAATCGTTCAAAGAGAGTTCAAACAAGGTAGTGAAAAGACATTTGCCACACCTGGTTCCTTTTTTTATTCAAATAATCGCAGAGTATACATAGAAGTAAAGTGAACAACATCAAACTTACCAACGTGCGGTATATATACATGAAGTTCTTGTTCTTCAGTATAGTGAAAAGTAATGTTTCATTGAATAAAAAATCTTCCAACTGAAATAATGATATAAAACAAACTCTATCTTAGCAATCTGAGGAGCTAATGCATAAGCAACAAGGGATGCAATCAAAAAGTTGAATGAAATTAATTATCAAACGTTAAGGAACAAAGAACAGAACCAAGTTTAAGTTAAGAAATTAAACATTGGCAACAGCACGCAGACAAAATAAATTTACTAAACATGTGTGACTTGAACAAAACATCAACATGCAACAGTAAACATAGTCCAACAACTTTTAGCAGAAATGAACAAACACTATCAATTATATCAGGAAATTTGGAAAACTAATACAAGTATCACAGGACCTCACCTTGTTTCATTTTAAGGATAAGCGCTTAGAAATTATCTTATGAAGAAGCTCCTCCGCCTTATCATACTCATTTTTATCAAGAAGATGTC
This sequence comes from Leucaena leucocephala, assembly GCA_037074615.1. Classification (NCBI taxonomy): domain Eukaryota; kingdom Viridiplantae; phylum Streptophyta; class Magnoliopsida; order Fabales; family Fabaceae; genus Leucaena; species Leucaena leucocephala. The sequence goes on from CM073549.1 coordinate 7,061,633, forward strand.
CAATAATAGTTTTAGAAGTTATGTTAGGGATGCAGTCATTGTCTCCCATCTTATCAAGGAGGGCCTTTGCCTCATCAAAGAAACCCCCTTTGCAAAGTCCTTTTATCATAATATTATAGGGACACAATATCTAGATAGCGACCTTCCATCAAAAGATACAAACCATACATAAGAATCTTGTAGATGTATTCAGTAGGTCGAATTCCTTCCCTGACGATATGTTCAAATAATGCAATTGCTCGATCAAGATCCTGCCTTTTGCATAAGCTATGTAACAAGATATTATAAGTGATTATATCATGAGGATGACCACTGGATGCATCTCATCAAGAATTTTATGAACAAATGAAATTCTCCCTGCTTTGCATATGCCATCAATAAGAGAATTATAACTTACTGTGTCGGGAACTAAATTGCTCAAACGCATTTTCTTAAAGAGATATATGGCCTCATCCAATCTTTTATTCTTACAATATCCATCAATCAAAACGGTATAACTACAAACATTTGGTCTCAAACCACTTTTAATCATCCTATTAAACACTTCCTCTGCTTCATGCACATTATTGATCCTACAATATCCATCTATTAATCCATTATAGGAAACAACATCAGGCTTTTGACCAATCTTCATGATTTTGGCAAACACAGCTTGAGTCTCTACGATCCTTCCATCTTTACAAAGTGCAGCCACCAATATATTAAAGATTTATCTCATTCAGGTTGATGCCCCTTTGAAACATATCATTGAGCAACTGAGTAACTTCTCTCCATTGATTCATTTTGCAGAATACATGAATCAAAGAATTGTATGTGACCCTATTAGGAAATATTCCCTGGTCAATCATCCCCGAAAAGAAACCAAATGCCTCACTTACAAATCCATCTTTGCAAAGCCCATCGATGACTCTGCTGTACATAACAACATTAGGCTTCATTCCAAGTCTCGGCAGCTTTTGTAGTAATTTGACAGAAGATGTTGTTTTCCCCATGTTACATAGTCCATTGATTATTGTGCCATAACTAACTTCATCCAAAAGGTATGCTTTTGCAATTATCTCATCATGAAAATCCAATGTGTCCCCAACCATGTTATTGATACAAAGTCCCTTCATTAGTGTAGTCAAAGGTATAATATCCGGTTGAAAACCCATCGTGAAAATCTTCCCCAATAGAGAGAAAGCAGAATCCAACTGACCTACGTGGCAGTAACAGTTGATCAAAATGCTCAGAAAAACTAAAGATGGAGTGAAACCCTTAAACTCCACCTGAGAAGAGAGTGAAATAACAGTGAGATAACGCTTCATCTTGGCAATGGCTCCTAAAGTTTTGGTAATTTCGAATATGGAGGGAGGGGGACGCTTACGGAGCATGCGATTGAATGAATCAACGACATCGAAGATGTCGTTTGCATTTGGAGAATGGGAATGAAGGAAGAACTTGAGATGGAGGGTGTGAGGTAAAGAGATGAGGAAGCGAGGAGAAGATGATGGAAGGAAGATTGGAAATTTGAGGAAGACGTACCTTACAGCAGCTGCAGAAGGCAACATCTTCACAAAAGAAAATGAGATTTCAGCGCCAGGCTGTTTGAACGGGGAAACTGTGATCTTTCACAAAGTAAGTAGAATTGTTATTTTTTGTTCCCGCATATGGAACATTATTTAACGGACATCAGGGTTGTTCAACATACCCAATATACAGTATATTCATCTGAGCCCAGAGAAAAATATCCCTGATTAGCCCTAAAAAATTAGCCCGAAATATAATTAGATAAATTTAGGCCGAGTTAAGTATCGGACAGGGCAAAATACTAGGTAAGATATATCACCTTGCCTATTTTAATCTGGCCCGATATATATATATATTTTTTTAATTACTAATACCTATTTTTTTTACTTATCTTACTATCTATTTGCATTTGCGTTTCCTCATTGTTTGGTTGGAGGGTTTTAAAGGGGAAGGGAGGGGAGGTAAAATTTTTTGTCTTTATGTACTCACCTTCCTTCCAAAAGTGGGGTTTTTGGAGGGGAGAAAAATTTTTCATCCATTCTTGAAAAAATTATCCTTTATATTTTTTTAATATTCCAATTGTACCCTCATGAGCTAAAACTTTTTTTTTATTCTCTTCACTTATGATTTTTGCTTTGATAGATGAAGCCTAATAAACATGATAAATTATTTATATTTTATATTAATATATATAATAATTATAAAATTATTGAGAGACAATGTTAAAATTTTATCATATTTTTTATTTTTTTTAATTTTATTATATATATAAATGAGATAAAAAAATTTAGATTCATAAATTAAAAAATAATAATTTTGAAATGAATATTATAAATAAAGAGTAAATAAATTTAAATAAAGAGATAAGGGTATATTTGTTAACTTTTAATTAACTCCCCTCCCCTCCCCTCTCCTCCTGAACCAAATAAAAAATATCATCTCTCCTCCCCTACCTTCACACCTATAACCTCCCCTATTCTTCCTTACCCTCCCTTATATTAACCTAACCTACCCTCCCCTAAGTTGAACCAAACAAAGCCTTTAAAGGTTGAAGTTTAGAGTTCAGATTCATAGCGACAGTGTGTATCGCCGTATCCATCGGGCGTCGACCAGTTCCCTAGCCTCCTACGAGTTTCTAGCGACGACGTTGTACCTACACCTCTCGTGAGTTTTCAATTCATATTTCGTTTAGATCCTCTGTTTTTAGCTTTCTCAATTTTGGATTTGCAGTGAGTTTTGAGTTCATAGTTCACAGAACAGAAGGGGGTAGTTGTGATTAAAAATAAAAAAATTCACGAATTCATTAAATGATTGAGAAGTTTAATGAGACTTGTGATTAATTTTTTTAAATTATAAAATGATGAAATTATCTAAAAAAATAATAATTTAAATAATATGAATGACAACTTTTGAATGAAAAAATAATAACTGAATGCGAGAAAAATAACAACTGATATATTTTTTTTCTAAGGGTAGTTTTGTTATTTTATAATTTAAAACAATAATCTCAAATTTTGAAAAATTTTATTATCATTTGATAATTTATCAGAATTCTTTTATAATTAAATTTTTTATGTAAAATTTAAATATAATTTTTCCCATAGAAATAGACAGAGGGCTATAAGACAAATTCACTGTGTATACATTTTTTTTTTTTACGTGACTATGGCTCCGCTAGATTCCGTACTTGTTTATCGAGGATAAATCTCTGCTTTCCTGTCTACTCCGCAGGCTACATCACTTCCTCTTGCCTTTACTTAGTATGTGTTTGGTATAATGGTGAGGAATTAATTTTGGGTCAAAATTGCGGTTTAAAATTTTTTTACACAAATAATAATTTTTGTTGAGAATTGATTTTGGACAAAATCTCGGTTTGAAACCTAAGTTTTGAATAAGCCACTGAAAATAGCTTTTAGTTTAAAACCTAGGTTATGGATTATCCAATTACTATTCTATATTTATTTTTTTTACGCCCTCTCTCCTCTCTCTTCTTTTATCTCTCTCTTCTCTTATCTCTCATTTTCTCTCTCCTCTCTACATTCTCTTCTCTCTTCTCTTTCTTTTCTATCATCTTTCATCTCTCTTACTTTTAATCAAATCATACCCTTTTTGGTAATTTACCAATATAAAAAGTAATTCTACTACTAATCATCCAAATATCTTTATTTTTAAAATTTATTCTTCTCAAAATTTATTCTCCAAAATCTATTCTTCCTAATATCTATTCTCTAAAAACTAATCCAAACACACCTTTACCCCCTTTGTCGTGACTTCTTAGGGACTTCTTTTGCAAGAGTAATTCCATCCTTCGTCTGGGATTTCCTTCTTCTGGCTTCTCCTTCATTTTTTTCCCTGCGTAGTTGCCATATCAGCATATCGTCAGCCACGTACGTGCCACATCACTTGTCAGCGTTGCATTTTTGAGTCAAAATTCCTCTTCTAACGGTCAACATTAACCTGCCATTCGATTTAGTTGACATGTTACGTTTTTAACACTTCTAAAATAATAATCACGACCGAAAAAAAGATTTTCTAAATCGGTTAAAAATAGACTTCTACATCAGACTTTGATCCGGTGTAGAAACAGTCCGTGTAAAAAGTTTAATATTCTACACCGGTTGTATATGACCGGTGTAAACAATCAGCTTTTTTAAATCAGTTATTTCATCCAACCGGTTTAAAAAGTAATGTTAAAATAAAAAAAAATCAGATTAAAAAAACTCTAGATCCGAAATTATTTTCTTCTTCGTCACAAATCTGAAGGAGGAGGAGAGTAATGAAGAAGAATATGTACCTGTAAAATGCAAACAGAGAACAAAAAAGAGGAAGAAAGAAAAAGTTAGAGAACCCAGAAACGAAAGAAATAAAAACTTAGATATATGCGCAGAAATGAAAACCCATAAACGTCGTCACCTAATTGAAGATATCACAAAAACATCGTCACAATTCCTTTTGGTTACCTGCTCAAAAGCAAACAAAAATATATTTAAACAGAATCTAGAAATAAATGAGACAAAAACCCAAATATATATATAAAAACGAAAACCTAGAAACGCTATTACCTAATTAAAGATATCACAGAAACATCGTCACAATTCCTCCGACTTACCCAGTTAAAAGTGAATAGAAATATATTTAAACAAAATTGAGAAAGAAAGGAAAAAAAATAGACACCCACCATCGCAGATCTAGGTCTTCTTCTTTGGGGAGCTTTAGAGGCTACAACGACTGACTTCAACAATAGAGAACGACGAGTATAGGTATGGGTCATCGCATATCTAGGTCTTCTTCTTCGGCAAGCTTTAGACGGTGTGTTACGAAGGTGGAGCTTCCTATCACCATGTGTTCTCCCTTGTCTAGTTTTCTCCAAGGACGACGATATGATTTGTGAAGATAGGGAATCGTAAAAAATTAACGCCACCGGTCATGACTTTTTACAGCGGTCATATTTTACGACCAGTGTAAATATTTCATTTTATTTACAAAAATGCCACCGGTCATGACTTTTTACAGCGGTCATTACTTTTTACAGCGGTCATATTTTACGACCGGTGTAAATATTTCATCTTATTTACAAAAATGCCACCGCTCATGACTTTTTACAGCGGTCATTACTTTTTACAGCGGTCATATTTTACGACCGGTGTAAATATTTCATCTTATTTACAAAAATGCCACCGCTCATGACTTTTTACAGCGGTCATTACTTTTTACAGCGGTCATATTTTACGACCGGTGTAAATATTTCATCTTATTTACAAAAATGCCACCAGTCATGACTTTTTACAGCGGTCATTACTTTTTACAGCGGTCATATTTTACGACCGGTGTAAATATTTCATCTTATTTACAAAAATGCCACCGGTCATTTTTTTAAACCGTCTCCGCAGTGACCGGTTTAAAAATGTGGCTTTAAAAAGCCTATTTTCCAGCAGTGAATGAGAAAACAAAAAATTTCCACAGCAAATGTGAGCTTCGAGCCTTAGTGTATGTAAAAAAAATTTATTGGGAGACTCACCCACCATAACTAAGTGCGCGACGCGGGTCAAATTTAGATATAGTCAGAGCAAAGCTCTACTAAACCGGGTGGGTAATAAAAAATGTTTAACATTATATTAACTTATTTTAGAGTTAAAAATTTAAAAATGACTTTTATTTTTTGGTGATAATTAAAAAATAATTTAAATAATGAAATTGGTGGATATTATTGTTTTCAATTATTTATTTTATTCAGGTCCAAAAAATTATTTATGTTATAATAGTTTATTTATGTTATAATAGTTTATTTATTTTTTAAATAATAGTTTATTATTTAATTTAATTGTAAGAAAATTGATTCACAACTCTTTATTTATAATTTACCTTAATTTTAAATTAGGTCTCTATAACTTACTTTATTTAAACGATCTCTAATTATTTGATCCATTAATATTAATTTATAAACTTTATATGATTTCATTTATAGGAATAGACGTGTTAAAATGTGTTAATGAAATGAAAAAGATTTCATAAAACTGATATTCTATAAATTAAAATTAATGATTTTCACGCTTAAAGATTGATACTAATAACATATCAAATTATAAAGGTTTAACTTAAACAAAACTGGTTTAGAAGGAAAGAATTTTGGTGAGTTAATGAAAAAATTAGTTTAGAAGCTTATCTGATCTGAACCTAGAATCTTTCGATTCTAATTTTTTTTTATTCTTACATTACTTTTTAAATCAGTTGTATGGAATAACCGGTTTAAAAAAACTAATTTTCTACATCAGTCGTATACAACCGGTGTAAAATATTAGACTTTTTATAAGGGCTGTTTCTACAAAAGCCAATTTTCAACCTGTTTAGAAAGCATATTTTCTAGTAGTGCTACTATCCGAGGATATGACGAAATCTCCTTTCTTCTTAGGTGATACTAATGTTGAACAAGGCGAGCCGTCAATTATCCTTAAACGTTAATCTAGGTGCCCAGAGGTAGAATACCTCTCCAAACGTCGCAACTGGACAAAGTGATACTCCTCAGGAGTCAAACACATTCTAAATCTATTTTTTCGCCAGCTGAATAGATAGGTGTCACCAACTCCTCTTCGTTTTCATAAATTGTGCCCAACATCGAAAAGGGACTCCCTTTAGGCTTAGTTGGTTCTTCATGGACTATAACTTCTGGTAAATGCCCATCAGCATCACTTAGGTTTATTAATGCTCTAATTCCTCTTCCTCCTCGTCGTATTCAGAGTCATCCTCACCCTCATCCACTAACACCTCATCTTCTCTTGGGCAGAAATCCCCATCTTCACTATCACCTTCACTTACAAGCAACCAAACTAGTGGCTCCTTACCACCATCACCCACCCTCAAGCTTCTCCCCATATACTTCCTGTAGCTGCTTTTGCTTCTTGGTGAGTTCATTTTTCAAACTTCATAAATAAGCTATTATCTTATCCCAATCCATATCAACTGCCTTCTCACCAATATAACCATTACCCTTACCTCCATTTATAAACTTAACTCCACTTTGCTCACTTTCTGCCCCAGACATTAAGACAAAGAGAAACTTTACCAATAAAGAAATAGACAGAGGGCTATGAGACAAATTCACTGTGCATATACTGAATCTTTTTTACGTGACTAAATCTCTGCTTTCCTGTCTACTCCGCAGGCTACCCCACTTCCTCTTGCCTTTACTTAGCCCCTTTTGTCGTGACTTCTTAGGGATTTCCTTTGCCAGAGTAATTCCATCCTTCGTCTGGGATTTCCTTCTTCTAAAGCCCTTTCTTTGGCTTCTCCTCCATTTTTTCCCTGCGTATTTGCCATATCCACATATCGTCAGCCACGTACGTGCCACATCACTTGTCAGCGTTGCATTTTTGAGTCAAAATTCCTCTTCTAACGGTCAACATTAACCTGCCATTCGATTTAGTTGACATGTTAAATTTTAACACTTCTAAAATAATCCTGAGAAAAAAAAATTTCCAGACCAAACATGGGCTTTGACCTATAAATGTTTTTTATCACACCCTATGATTTCATATGTTTAACATTATATTAACTTATTTTAAAGTTAAAAATTTAAAAAGGACTTTTATTTTTTGGTGATCATTTAAAACGAATTTAAATAATGAAATTGGTGGATATTATTGTTTGCAATTATTTATGTTATTCAGGTCCAAAAAATTATTTATGTTATAATAGTTTATTATTTAATTTAATTGTGAGAAAATTGATTCACAACTCTTTATTTATAATTTAACTTAATTCTAAATTAGGTCTCTATAACTTACTTGATTTGGATGACCTCTTATTATTTGATCCATTAATTTTAATTTATAAACATTATATGATTTCATTTCTAGGAATACACGTGTTAATGAAATGAAAAAGATTTCATAAAACTATGATATTCTATAAATTAAAATTAATGATTTTCACGCTTAAATATTGATACCAATAACATATCAAATCATAAAGGTTTAATTTAAACAAAATAAACTACAGAATTGAAGTAAATTAGGAGGACCTATGGATTAATTTTTCATTTTCATTGCGATGTGATTTTTTTTTCTTTGACATTGCGATGTGATTTTTTTTATATTCTTTATGCTAGAAAAAAGTCTCTACATATTGAGAAGGATTAAAATGATGAAAATAATTTATATTAATTTTTTTTAATATATAACATTAAATTTGTGTTTAACACCTAAATAACGGGGTATTGATTAAATGACGTCGTTTTGATTAAATGAGAAGCCCATGGAAAATGCCCCAATAGAGAAGTTTGCTAATTCTTATGACGTGGCGCTCAAAAACGAAAACAAAAGAATTTAAAATAAAAATACCAGACCGCTAAGGGCAAAACTCGCAGACCCGGTTCTGAGTCGAACTTTGGCCCTTTCTCCAGACCTTACGCACTTCCTGGACAGCCCAGAGAAAGAGAGAAGTGCCTCTGTGACAGTGGGTTCGAAAGAGACGAAGACAAAGAGGGAACCGACCTGGCTTCACTGCGACATAGCTCTGCCATTAAAGAGAACTCGTTTTTAAGAGAGTGAGAAGCAAAGGTAGTGAGAGGAAGGTTCAAGAAGATGAGTATATGGAACTACGTGGTCACGGCTCACAAGCCCACGGCCGTCTTTCACTCATGCGTCGGCAATTTTACCAGTCCCCAAGACCTCAATCTCATTATTGCGTAAAGCCCATTACTACCCATTGTCCAATATGTCTGCTAGGGCTCTCAATTTCGTTTCCATTTTCGTATTTGTATTTTTTCCCTTTTGGATTCTGTCGTCTACACAGTTTCGTGAATTTTCAATCTTATGCATCGTTTTGAAAAACTGTTGGAGTAACGTAGTTTTTTCATACGTTTAGTATTGCGTTTGGAATCTTGAGAGCAGGGGATGCCAAGTATGTGATATTTTGTTTGTAAGATTTATTACTGCGTGTTTTCTATGGATTTGAAGTCTAGCTTTGCAAGTCTATCTAGAGTAAATTGATATAATACAAGTATGGGTGTTAATGTTTTAATATAATGGTGTCCTTTGATCCTGTTTTAGTTTGTGATAAGCATTGTCCCTTAAACTTCAACCCTCTCTCTGAATAGAGTGAAGATAAAAGAACAGACTGGCTTTCTCGTTTCCTTTTTATTGACAGTTTGCGCACAGTCCCTTTATTACTTAGAACTCATGATTTGTTAATTTATTAAAATAAAATAAGACTGATGTGGTTTTAATGTACATCTGGTGATACATAGATACATATCCAAGTTAAATGCTTTAGAATGTTGGCAGACTTTAACTGAAAATTCTGTCATGAAATTGTATCTAACTGTTCTCGTCTAATTTTCTGTTTAATTTGCTACCAGGAAATGCACGCGGATTGAGATTCATCTGCTTACTCCTCAGGGCTTGCAGGTATATTTTGTATATTATTTTCCTAGTTTTATTCTCTTCGAGTTGGATGTATTCCCAATTCATGGTATGTAGTTTATCACAAAAAATGTTGTTTTCAATTTACAGAAGTCACGTATCTGGCACTCATTTTTAAGATTTGGTAAAAGACTAAAGTACTTTTAATGTTTGGTGGTGCATATAAATAAAAACCTGAAATTTGCATTCATATTTCTAGTCAAATTTGATATGTATGGAGGTCTTAATTTGTCGCTAAAAATAATTGCATTAGCACTAGGTCATGTTCCAACTGTGATTTCCTCCTCCATTTTTTTTTTAAATTTTCTGTTCCTCAGATGTGTGATGTTAATCTAACGATAGGGTGCATCTCCTTTCTAATTATAATTTCTTCTTTCATCAATAAATAGAATGAAATGAACCAGTGTGCTAGAACAGTAGATTAAAGGAATTCTTTTTTTTTTTTTTGATACATTAGGAGGATTTGAACCTTTGACCTTTATCCACACCACACCCCAACCTTACCACCTCAGTCGGCTTTATGATTCGTGTCATCATGTTATCAGAACTGTGGATTTAAAGCACACATAATGAATTTGAAAAGAACAAATGACACTGATCCTTTTCAATGACTTGGTAAATGTGGTGGCATGCAATGACATGCACACATGTTGGGGTGTGCGTGCACACACATAATCTTGGTCTTTTTGTAGAATAGAATTGATTTTGGCTTGTCTGATGTTTTTGTTATCCTTTTGGTTAACAATTTATCCAAAGATTTTGTTGTTGATAGAACACAATAATGTTGTGTGATTCATGTAGCTAACCCTATCTAGTGAAATAAGGCTTGTTATTGTTGATGATGATGTTTTTGTTGGCCAGTTTATTAAGTCATTCTTAATTGTTAGTTTAAGAAAAAATAGATATAACCACATTCCCATTGGGTCTTGTCTTTAAAAAGGTCAATACATTTACCTTATATTTAATTCTTTTTATTGGTTTTGTTTTGAATACTATTTGTTGAACCTTTTTAATCCCTGTTCTTGGATATTTCTCTTGGATGAATGTGTAATGGCATGATATAAATGTATGTTTTATATTTGCAGCCCATGTTGGATGTTCCAATCTATGGAAGGATTGCAACAGTTGAACTTTTCCGCCCTCATGTGAGAGATAAATCATCTTATTCCTGGAATTGCTATTTTCAATTCTATTTTTTTGTGTGTCAATTTTCTTAAAACTTCTTTGTACCTTGTCTTTGGCAGGGTGAAGCACAAGATTTTCTTTTTATTGCAACTGAGAGATACAAATTCTGTGTTCTCCAATGGGATCCTGAGACATCTGAGCTCATCACTAGGTATTGCATTAGGAAATTACAATTCCTTCCTTCAGAGTGGAGTTATTTAGGGTTGTAAGAGTAACGTCTTCAATCTTAGCAGTGATTGATGTAGGCTCATATGATAAGAATGTTTATTAATTTTTCATATATGCCAAAGTTTGAACATTGTTACTGTCATGTGGCAGAGTTAAGTATTAAATTTGGGATTCCACTGATGTATTTGCTAATTTTGGAATTAGCAAATAAAGATTACCATGTAGAAGCATAACAATTTTGGAAAAAGAGGATGATAAGATATACTCCTTGGGTCAACTTCAAAGAAGATTCAGATTCAGGCATAAGTATGATGAGAAATTCTGATTGCTTTGAATATCTATTATTGGGGCTTTCTTAAAGTAGATGATGCATTGAATGTCGAGGCCAAAATAATGATAATTTCTAGTGCACTGGAAATAGCCTTGGATAATTTAAATGGTTCAGCAAATGGAACCTTTCGTCTTGTCTGAAGAATGGCAGGATAATTGATGATGTGTGTTGAGTATTGCTCTCTATGGTGCGCCACACAGCTACACAGCATCCTAGGGTTGCCTCGTTTGTCTTGATCATTACAAGTCATTCATGCTTAATGATGTGGTCAAATTTAATGGTGTGATTGTCAACATCTTAATGTTGTGATCACCATCAAACCCCAACAGCTATTTGCTGATCCTTTACAAGTGTATATTTTATTTTATTCTTCACTTCTTTTTATTGCCTCTTATTTACATATTTTCTTTTCGTTTTTTTTCCAACAGTCGGAAGTTTTTGTGGGCTTAATTGTAATGGAGTATGTGCTGCTTTTGTGGCTTAAATCCTTATTTATTCCTTTGTAAATCTCATGCAATAATCAGAAAAAGAACATTCAGCAATCCTATTTACTTACTTCCATCTTTCTCACCTTCAATATGTAATCATATTCAGTTCAAACATTCAAGAAAATAGTAATTTTATGACTTCTAAAACACATCTTGTTTCTTATCTGCTAACTTAATTTGTTATTGTTATCAGAGCAATGGGCGATGTTTCAGATCGTATAGGACGTCCTTCTGATAATGGTCAGGTGTGTATACACCCTTCTGTTTTACTTCTTTGTTCTGGGGTTATTTATTGTTTATATGCAGTTCTTTGAAAAGATGCTTAAACAGTCTTATTGAAGTCTGAATGGTGGAAGTTCCGTGAATTGCTATTCACTTTTGTTCTGGTTCTCTTCCTGCAGATTGGCATAATCGATCCGGATTGCAGACTGATTGGACTTCACTTGTATGATGGATTGTTTAAAGTATGCGACAATTAAACATTGACCATTACACAAAAGTACTAGTGTACTGTTGTGACCCATGAATGTTTGCATTTATTGTCATTTTTATTGAAGTATTTGAATGATCCGTTGCTGATTGTTCTACCAGGTTATCCCTTTTGACAGTAGAGGACAGCTCAAGGAAGCGTTCAATATTCGGTAAAATTTTTTGGATGTCAAAATATGACTATGACCTTTATTACCAGAGTCTAGACCTAATCATGGGTAAAAAATATCTTGGCCTGCAATCACTTCCTTAATTTCATGATTCATTTCATTCTGTTCCATTCTATTATGCGAATCAAATGCCCTCTAAATTTCTTTATAGCCCTTCATTTCCTCCCTATTTCCTTAACTTGGATCACTTCCTTTCTGGAACTCTTGTCACGGGCATATATATATCCCTGGCCTTAAAGGCTTGGACATTGACACTGAAACTGCAGCGAATTATGTTCTTATTGTGATGAGGAATAACATTTTATTGTGGGATCAGGGATTTTATTCCACATGTATTGGAGCATTCATTCCTCTGTCTAACTAGTCAACTAGAGATATATTCATCCGGCATGTGCAATTTTTAATATTTAACAATGGATTATTTTTATAGGGAGCTACTTTTTACAAAGTGTATCATGATTATATTTCAAATTCTTCCCTTTCTTGGGTGACCATGTATCAAGGAGACTTTATTCTCTACTTGGTTCCTCTATGTCTATAAATGTCCTCTGTTTGTACATTATTTAGAATAATAGTAGACATGTTTTGTATATGGCTCCAATTTTGGGGACTGTTCCTTAGCCTTGGCTCTTGCGATTCTCTCCGATGACCCCATATTAAGATGTCATGCGATTTGAGATGGTCAGAGAAATGTAGGCATGAATTTCTTATGATTCTTAAAAATGGTAGAGTTGAATTCAAAGCAGTCGACTTTAGCTGGACATTGCATACAGTTAGATGGAAAATTTTTGAAGAAGAATACTTGAAGCTTAATTATATAGTATTTTATTTTTTTCCCTCTTTAATGTCTATTAAGTTCAGTATGTTTGTTTTCAGCCTTGAGGAGCTCCAAGTTTTGGATATCAAATTTCTGTATGGCTGTCCAAAACCTACGATTGTGGTTCTTTATCAGGTTTTGACTCAACTATTTTGGGCATATAAGTCCTTTATATTCTTGTTCAACTGTTTTTGTTGTTCTTCACTTTTACTTTATTTTGGTTTTTTTGGGGAAATCAAAAGTCTAGCTATTGTGTTCCAAGTGATTCACAATTATGCTACAATGGAGACTTTCCTACTTCTCTTCGTGTGCAGATCATATTCTTATAATAAGGTTGTGGTCGTTATTTGTATCTTATTATGCATTTGCCCCTTTTCACAATATAGTTTTATTATAAAGTTGAAATATATTTGTGAGAGGAAAAGGTTTATGTTTTAGTTTCACATGTAATCTGCCCTCCAATTGTGCGAGACAAGGGCCTTCGTTACATGTATTTTTGGACTATTAAAATCATTGTTCACACTTTGTGGTTGTTTTAGGACAAGTTGAAAGAGTGAAGGGGGTCTGTGACACTTGGTATATTTTGCTGTTGTACACCCACGCACACACATTAGCTGGGATGTGATGTTGTATATTCAAGTTTGTTTGGTTGAATGTGTGCGCGTGTAACATGTATGTATTCTTTTTCTTTTCTTTTTCTTTTAATAAATCCTACATTTAATTTTACATAATTTGTGTCAATCTGATATAATCACCTGTGTGTTTTACAGTAGCATGTAATCTTTTATGGCTTTGATGTAGTGTCTTCAAAATTACAGGATAACAAAGATGCTCGTCATGTGAAAACATATGAGGTTGCGCTGAAGGATAAAGATTTTGTTGAGGGTCCGTGGTCCCAAAACAACCTTGATAATGGGGCTGAAATATTGATACCAGTTCCTCCGCCTCTTTGTGGTGTCCTTATTATTGGAGAAGAAACCATAGTATACTGTAGTGCAAATGCTTTCAAAGCTATCCCAATCAAACAAGTATGTTATTGAATTTGTTATCTCCCTTAATATCTTTGACATTGGATTTCATAAGTTTTGGAATTTATATCTGAATGATACATGTTTTTAGACTTTTGATAATCACTTTACGTGGTGTATATTACAGTCAAATACCAGAGCCTATGGGAGAATTGATCCTGATGGTTCCCGATATTTACTTGGTGATATTACTGGTTTGCTTAGTCTACTCGTAATTACTCATGAAAGAGAGAAGTATGTGATGGTTCATTCTCCTTTTTCTATTTTGGGCTATCAAATTTATCATTCTGACTTTACGTATGAATGCTAATTAATGATTTGTTAATATCTTAACATCTCAAACTTATGTTTTCTCATGTACACTTATGTAGGGTTACCGGTCTCAAAATTGAGACACTGGGCGAAACTTCCATTCCCTCTAGTATATCATATCTTGATAATGCATTTGTATATATTGGGTCAAGTGTTGGAGATTCACAGGTATGTGAAGCCTAAAGATTAACTTCGAATGTTGTGACTTCATATATTGATATGTGCAGAAATCTGAGTTCACCAAGAAATTTACTTGTATCCTTTGTTCTTTATATGTTCGCTTATAATTATAAAATGGATCATAGATATCATATTGATCATACTCAGCATATTTCAGCGAAATTCAATTTTTATCAAGTTCCTTATAACATAAATTTGGTACTTGTTCTGTTGTAAAAACATAAGATTTGTTAATCTAATTCTACGGAACTTTCTCCTGTGCAAAGTGGCAATCCACTTTAGTATGCTTCATCTTTTTGTGAAACGCTTGTTGAGATGTAGATAACTAGGCTGTATCAAGTAGATTTTGCTATATATGGATTACTTTATTCAATCTTTCTCTTTGATTGGTTCACACTGCTTTAATGATTTGAGTGTTACAGCAAGTCCATTCTTCTTTCTTTCACGTTTGGAAACATAGTTTACTAACATTATGACTTGTTAAATACAGCTGATAAAGCTAAATCTTCAGCCGGATGCAAGAGGTTCTTATGTGGAAGTTTTGGAAAGGTATGTGAATTTGGGGCCAATCGTTGACCTCTGTGTGGTAGACCTAGAAAGGCAAGGACAAGGGCAGGTCGTAACCTGCTCTGGAGCTTTCAAGGATGGTTCTCTTCGTATTGTCCGGAATGGAATAGGGATAAATGAACAGGTGAATCCTAGTTTGACTTTTATTTCCCTTTCTCTAAAAGCGCCAAAAGAAAAGGATGTTTTAATCAATAAAAGAAAATTTCTTTTAAAAATAAAAATAATTGATTTAAAAAATACTAATTTCTCGTTCATTTATGTGATGTAGGCATCTGTAGAACTTCAAGGCATCAAGGGAATGTGGTCATTAAGATCTTCTACTGATGATCCTTTTGACACCTTCCTGGTTGTAAGTTTTATCAGTGAGACAAGAATTCTAGCTATGAATCTTGAAGATGAGCTGGAAGAAACTGAAATAGAAGGCTTTTGTTCTCAAGTACAAACGTTGTTTTGTCATGACGCTATTCACAACCAACTTGTTCAGGTAGGACCTTTTTTATTGTTATTAATAGTTGTTTTTTAGTCTCGTGCCTAATTTAGTTTTAATAATTTTCAAATCAATAAGGTGGGTGAGAACATCAATCATTGTAATTTTGAGCAGCAGAAAAGCTCTAATCTTTTATTCAGCGAAGTTGTGTACATATATAGAGGAAAAAGTGAGAATAAATGTAATCAAACTGAATCTAATCATATCTCCTATATTCCTCCTAGAATCATAATATAATAATCCTAAGATTAAAATAAATCTGAGCATTAATAACAATGATAGTGACAGCTAGGTTAACCACTAGGTAATTAGGTTAACTTCTAGTATTGGGCCTTAAGTGTGGTGGCGGGCCCATTTTCCTACAATCATGGAAAAGAATGGAACTGTATCAAATATTACGAAAAATGCTTTTGATAATATGGAGAAATGGTGAAATTTGATTGACACATCTCAAGTTTATCTTGTGCTGAACAGGTCACCTCAAGCACTGTAAGGCTTGTCAGTTCCACAACTAGAGAGCTTCGGCATGAATGGCATGCTCCATCAGGCTATTCAGTTAATGTGGCCACTGCAAATGCTACCCAGGTATGATTTTGCTGCTTTATGGACCCCTAAGAGTTTTTATTGTCAGTGACATTTTGCATGGTGTTCTGTTTTTCTAATGCCTAATTAATGTTGAATTGTTAAGATGGGGCAGAATGTCCCTGCTTCCAGTCTCTGTTGACCCATCTTGCATTTCAGAAGGTTTGGAAATGGTTGAAATGTCAGGTTGTTAAGTTTACCATCGATGAGCACTTTGTTATACTTATTTTTCATTGTGACATGGGTAGTCCCTTGTTCTACTTTTCTATTTGTAACTTGCCATGCGGAGGAATAGTTGTGGATTTTATAAAGCCGTGGAATTGTGGGTTCATTATAGTAGGATGTATGCTTTCTAGTGTCAAAAACACTTGTACAAGTAAATTTGCGAGGAAGGAGTTCTTGTCTCATAAATTCACAAATGCTTACATGCTTTAATTGATTAGGATGTATGCTTTTGGTGTGTTTGTGGAATGCTGATTGTGTTTTATAGTAATAGAAACTTTTTGATTTGTTAAAATAGGTATTGGCAAGTAAGTGAAAGCTTTACCGTGATCTGTTATTTATGCTATTTATTGGTGTATTTTACTTAAGTGAAATGCTTAGAAGGTAGATTTTTAAATCCTTAGGGTCTTTTTGGTATGAGGGAAATCGAGGAGAGGGGAAATTTTAATGAGTTTGATTTAAAAAAATTAGAGAAGTAGAGTTAAAAGTTTTTAATTAATTTTTCTTATTTTTTATCTTACATCTTCTCTTTATTAAAATTTTATAACCACACATCCATTTCTTTTAAATTGAGGTTATGAAAATTTCCCCTCCCCTCCCCTCCATTTCCCTCATACCAAACAAACTCTTAGGGTTTTTATGGTTGAGAATTTTGTATATGTTGGAGGACAATAGGCACGTCAAGAGAACTAGGTTAACTATTAAGTTGGGCATAGAGTGGCGACCCACCACTCTACTTCTAGCTCCTTTGTTGCTTCCTTAGATACTATCTCGCTTCCTAGAACTCTCCATGAAGCCCTAGCTCATCCGGGTTAGCGTGCTGTGATGGAAGAGAAGATGACGGCCCTTGACTAGGTTGGTACTTGGACCTCAATGGATTTACTTGTGGGGAAGAAAGCCGTCGGGTGTAAGTTGATGCTAAATGTTAAAGCGAAGGCCGTTGATACTCTTGATTGTTTCAAGACTCGCCTTATTGCTAAAGGTTATGCTCAAATCTTGGGGTAGGTTACTCTAGAACTTTCTCACCCATGGCAAAATTCTTCTCGATTTGCCTCATCATCTCTATGGAGGTTATTTATAGCTAGGATCTCTGCTAATTGGATATAAAAAAATGCCTTCTTACATGGTGATCTTTATGAAGAAGTCTACATGGAGTAACCTTTAGGCTTTGTTGCTTAGGGAGAGCATGGGAAAGTATGTCACCTAAGAAAATCCTTTGTGGCTTAAAATGGAGTCCCTATGCCTAGTTTGATAGGTTCAATACCGTGGTTTAAAAATTTGGCAAGAGATAGTGTGGCTATTCTATGTTCTATCAAAGAATTGATGCTGGCATGACTCTTAGTTCTGTATGTTGATGACATTTTGATTATGGGCAGCAATACCTTCGGTATTTCATCACTCAACCTACCTTCACTCATTTCCAGGTGAAAGAATTGGATCTGTTGAAGTACTTCCTAGGAATTGAGGTTTTGAGGAGTAAGAAAGGCATTCTTCTAACTTAAGGAAATATGTTCTTAATTTGCTGAAGGAAACTGGAACGTAGGAGCTGCACCATGTAGTTTCCCTATGGTCCCTGTAAATACAGAGAGCAAAATGATGTACAAATGCTTATTTTCATTCATATGTTGAATACCTATTTATAGATATAATAGGTAACCCTAGATATAATAGGTAACCTTAGATATAATAGGTAACCCTAGATATAATAGGTAACCCTAGATATTAATTACAATATCATATCAGTATCATATCGTATCCTCTACTAATTACGGAATATTACATATCATATAATATCACTACAATATCTCTACACTCCCCCTCAAGTTGGAGCATAGATGTCAATCATACCCAACTTGTTACAAAGATATTCAATCCGAATCCCATTAAGAGCTTTGGTGAGGAGATCGCCTAGTTGATCACTGGATTGGACATGTCCTGTAGAGATAAAATTTTCCTTGAGCTTGTCTCGGATAAAATGACAGTCGATCTCAATATGTTTCGTGCGTTCATGGAATACCGAGTTAGAAGCTATGTGTAGGGCCGCTTTATTATCACACCACAACTTAGCTGGTAATGAGGTTTGAAGGCCAACCTCCGTCATCAACTGATATATCCAGACTATCTCGCATACAGACTGTGCCATGGCTCTATATTCCGCTTCTGCACTCGATCGTGACACTACATTTTGTTTCTTGCTTTTCCAAGATACCAAGTTGCCTCCAACAAAGACACAGTAACCGGTAGTAGACCGTCTTGTGGCCTTTGATCCACCATGATCAGCATCACAAAAGCACTCAATATCTATATGGCCATGACTTTTGTACAATATCCCACGACCTGGAGATCCCTTCAAATAATGTAACACATGTTCTAAGGCTTCCCACTGTCGAACAGTTGGAGAGACCATAAATTGGCTAAGAACACTTACTGGGTAAGTGATATCAGGGCGGGTAACTGTAAGATAATTCAATTTTCCAATTAATCTTCTGTACCTCTCTGGGTTCTCAAACGGCTTGCTCTTAGCAGCTTCAATGGGATCTTCATATTGTATACTACCATCAGCATCAAGCAGCGGATCAGCGGATTATAAACCATAGGAAAGCTAGATGGGGCAGCTCCAAGTTTTCCAGTTTCTTTTAGCATATCAAGAACATATTTTCTCTGAGTTAATAGGATGCCCTTCCTGCTTCTCATAACTTCAATTCCCAAGAAGTATTTTAGTGAACCCAAATCCTTCGTCTGAAAATGGGAGTTAAGAAATGACTTGAGTGATGAGATCCCTGAGGTATCACTCCCTGTAATCACAATGTCATCAACATACACAACTAGTAGAATCATGCCAGCACTTGTTTGCTGATAGAACACCGAATGATCACATTTACTCTGACATAAGCCAAAGTCCTTCACCACAGTACTAAATCTGTCAAACCATGCCCGAGGGCTTTGCTTTAAGCCGTATAAAGATCTCTTAAGCCGACATACTTTACCATGCTCCCCCTGAGCAACAAAACCAGGTGGTTGCTCCATATACACTTCTTCTAGAAGATCACCATGTAAGAAGGCATTTTTGATATCCAGCTGAGAGAGATCCCAACCATAGGTAGCTGCTAGAGAAATGAAGAGACGAACCGAGGAGAGCTTGGCCACAGGAGAAAAAGTCTCAGAGTAGTCAACACCATACTTCTGAGCATAACCTTTAGCAACAAGACGAGCTTTAAGGCGTTCAAGAGAGCCATCAGCCTTAGTTTTAGGGGTCAACACCCATTTACATCCAATGGCTTTCTTTCCCGGCGGTAAATCAACTAAGGACCACGTACCAGCACGATCAAGTGCCGCAATCTCTTCTTCCATGGCAATACGCCAACCCGGGTGGGACAAGGCCTTAGTTAGGGAACGAGGTACGGAGATAGTGTCTAAAGACGTAACAAATGCACGAGAAGCAGAGGAGAGGTGGTTATATGAAACAAAAGATGAAATAGGATATGTGCAAGTGCGTTTACCTTTACGGAGGGCAATAGGCAGATCGAGGGAGGGATCTGGAGCAGGAACAGGAGGTATCTCAGAAGGAGGAACCAGGTCAGACTCAGGATGAGTGATGCTTTCTGCAGGATCTGATGAGGAAGTAGACAATGGTAGGGCAGAATCTGGAGGAAGAGCAGTAGTAGTTTCCTTCAAACGTCTGGTGTAGACCCGAGACAAAGGTGGTTGACCAGGTGCCAGTACGGGAGTTGGGGCAGGTGATAAAGACGGAAGAACAGAGTATACCAGAAGAGTATCCTCCTCCGCAGGTGGAGGAGGAGAAGCTGAATGGATAGAAGCAAAATAAGCAAGAGATTCCTGAAAAGTAACATCAGCAGAAACCAGATAACGATTAAGAGACGGAGAAAAACACCTATACCCTTTCTGCACACGGGAATAGCCAAGGAAGACACACTTGAGGGACTTAGGATCTAATTTAGAGATACTCGGACGCACATCTCGAACAAAACACACATCCAAAAATCTTAGGGTCAATCGGAAACAAAGGTTTAGAAGGAAAGAGAGTAGTGTAGGGAATGTGACCATCAAGAACAGAGAACGGCATACGATTAATGAAAAAGCAAGCAGTGGAGACCGCATCTGCCCAAAAGGGTTTTGGAACCTGCATTTGAAATAAAAGGGCTCGGGCTACTTCTAATAAGTGACGATTTTTTCTTTCGGCAACACCATTCTGAGCTGGTGTATCCACACAAGAAGATTGATGTAAAATTCCGTTTTGAAGCATAAAAGAGGAAAATGATTCAGAAAAATATTCTTTGGCATTATCACTGCGCAAGGTATGGATAGAAGTATTGAATTGATTTTTAACTTCTGCAGTAAAGGCACAAAAATGAGAGAATAATTCAGAACGATTTTTCATTAAATATAACCAAGTAGTGCGGGAATAATCATCAACAAAGGTAACAAAGTACTTGAAACCAGCTTTGGACTCAACTGGACACGGACCCCAAACATCAGAGTGCACTAGCTCAAAAGGAGACGAAGCTCGTTTATTGCCTCGAGATACTAAGGGAAGACGATGATGTTTAGCAAACTGACATGACTCACAATCTAAGGACGACAAATGCTGAAACTGAGGATAAATCTTTTTCAGAGATGATAAAGATAAATGACCTAAACGACAATGTACTTCAAAAGGAGTGACACCACCGGTACAAGCCACCGCACGAGACCCCTGATCATCAAGAAAGTAAT
Source organism: Leucaena leucocephala (assembly GCA_037074615.1). Lineage (NCBI taxonomy): Eukaryota > Viridiplantae > Streptophyta > Magnoliopsida > Fabales > Fabaceae > Leucaena > Leucaena leucocephala. The sequence goes on from CM073549.1 coordinate 7,082,821, forward strand.
GACCACCAGATTCATAACCCCTACCAATAATCTTCTTCGTCAAAAGATCCTGTATCAAGCAATGGTTAGGAAAAAATGAGACCCAACAGTTTAATTCACGAGTAAGTTTACTAGGGAACAAAAGGTTAAACGCAAGGTTAGGGACATGGAGCACAGATTCCAAATGAATAGAAGAAGTAGGTTCAACAGTGCCAGAGCCAAGAACACAAGATTGGGAACCGTCTACAATGGTGATATTAGAAGGGTTGTGATAGCAGAGATAACAGAAAAAGGAAACAGAAGAGGATAATTTCATTTCACAGCCTTAGAATGTGTGGGTACAGCCGTATAATGCCTTCTCTGGACACCTCATTGTCTCTCTCCTCTAACTAACTTTCAGTATTATTTACTATAAGACCCTTACTATATAATAACATATATCAATACTCCCCCCCTCTAAAAAGGATCTTTGTCCACAAAGATGGTCCGAGCGGGTGATGCAACAGTAGGAAAATTTGGAAATTGCTTTTGAATGATGGACAAATCCTCCCATGTGGCATCTTCAGGTTGAGACATCTTCCAGTGAATTAAAACTTGAGTAACTGGAAGATTGTGGCGTTTAATAATCTTACGCCCTAAAATGCTCTCTGGTTCAAGGAAAAAGTGTCCTTGATCATCAACTGGTGGTAAAGAAGGAACTACCTCCACAGCAGGACCAATAAAACGTTTAAGAAGGCACACATGAAAAACTGGATGGATCCGAGTGCCCACAGGTAATTCCAATTCGTAAGCCACCGCACCTATTTTCTTGAGTATCTTGAATGGCCCAAAATATTTAGCTGCTAATTTATGAAGGGATGAATTATTAATCATATTCCTGCGAAAAGGATGCAACTTCAGATAAACCATGTCGCCAACAGAAAAGTGGCGTTCAGATCTATGCTTATTAGCCTGCTGTATCATACGATGTTGAGCTTTCAAGAGATGCTGTTTCAAAAGCTGAATAACCAACTCTCTAGACAAACACGTCCGGTCAACCAAGTCGTTAGGGGAGTCACCTGCCATATATGGTAAATGAATAGGAGGAGCAATCCCATAAACAGCCTCAAAAGGAGTCATACCAATAGCAGAATGGTAAGTAGTGTTATACCATAATTCAGCTAAGGACAGCCAATTAACCCATTGTTTAGGAAAGTCACCGGTCATACAGCGGAGGTAACACTCCAAGCAGCGATTAAGAACCTCCGTCTGGCCATCCGTTTGAGGATGATACGCAGAAGAATAATGCAAATCCACATTATATAAGCGGAAAAGCTCTTTCCAGAATCTGCCACAAAATATAGGATCCCTATCTGTAACAATGGATGTAGGGAACCCATGCAGTTTAACAATGTTATCCATGAAGACTCGAGCAATCTCTACTGCAGAAAAAGGATGTTTCAAGGCTATGAAATGTGCAGCCTTAGACAATCGATCCACAACCACCAAAATAACAGACTTAGTGTAAGATTTTGGAAGCCCACTAATAAAATCCATAGATAATTCAGACCAAACACATTTAGGTATGGGAAGGGGCTGGAGAAGACCTGGGGAAGCCACTAATTCAGGCTTAAAACGTTGACACACAGTGCATTCACGCACAAACTCTCTAACGTCTCTTTTCATACCCTTCCAATAAAAGAAAGAGGACATTCTTTTAAAAGTAGGGTGGATACCTGAATGGCCTCCAATACCATCAGCATGGAAATAAGTGAGTAAATCCTTACGAAGGCCAGGATCTCTTCCTACAACCAATCTACCATCCCGTTTCAGAAGCTGCTGATGCCATGTATAGTGAGGATGAGATAGGGGATCTTGATCCAATTGCATAAGCAGCTGCTGTATATGGTCATCAGTGGACCATGAACTCTTGACCCTGTCAACCAGCGGTGAAATAGGAACTGTCAAGGCTAAACAAGAGCCTTCTGGCCGACGGGAAAGAGCATCAGCAGCGACATTATCGCTGCCTTTACGATAAACAATCTCATAATGCAATCCCCACAGCTTGTGTAGCCATTTAAACTGCTCTTGGCTTAAATCGCGCTGCTCTAACAAATGTTTTAATGGAAGGTGATCTGTCTTAATAATGAATTTACGTCCCCATAGATAAGAGCGCCACTGCCGGACAGCAAAGATAATAGCAAGAATCTCACGCTCATAAGCAGATAATGGCCGCTTCTTGGAAGGTAATGCCTTGCTAGCAAAAGCTAAGGGATGTCCATTCTGAGATAAAATAGCCCCCAATCCAACACCAGAAGCATCAGTTTCAATGACAAATGTATCTGTAAAATTGGGTAGTGCCAAAACCGGAGGAGACATCATAGCCTTCTTTAGAGTAAGAAATGCCGCAGAAGCTTCAGAAGTCCACTCAAAGATGGAGTGTTTCTTTAATAAGTCAGTAAGAGGACGAGTAATAGACCCATAATGACGAATAAAACGACGATAATAGCCAGTGAGACCAAGGAAGCCACGCAATTCTCGTAGGGAGGCAGGTATGGGCCAAGAAGCGATAGTTTCTAATTTCTTAGGATCAGCTTGAACTCCTTGAGCTGAAATGATGTGCCCCAAGTAATCAATCTGAGTTGCTGCAAAGATGCATTTAGAGATTTTAACAAATAATTGATGATGTCGTAAAGTATCCAGTGCAATGCCCAAGTGCTGTAAATGAGTGGCCCAATCCTGGCTGTAGATTAATATGTCATCAAAAAAAACCAAGATAAACTTCCGGAGAAAAGCCTTAAATATAGAATTCATAAGGCTTTGGAAGGTAGCCGGAGCGTTGGTTAACCCAAATGGCATCACCAAGAACTCGTATAACCCCTCGTGAGTCCGAAAAGCTGTCTTAATAATATCAGCATCTTTCATCCTAATTTGATGATATCCAGCACGTAGATCAAGTTTGGTAAAATAAGTAGCACCTGCCAATTCATCCAAAAGTTCTTCAATGACAGGTATAGGAAACTTATTTTTTATGGTGGCTTCATTTAACTTCCGGTAATCAATACAGAACCTCCATGTTCCATCCTTCTTTTGCACTAGAACCACAGGGGCTGCAAAGGCACTGGAGCTCTCACGAATAATACCTGTAGCCAGCATTTGTTGAATTTGATGTTCAATTTCAGTCTTTTGGACAGGCCCATACCTATAAGGTTTACAACATATAGGCCGATCATCAATAAGAGGAATGGTGTGATCAAATTTCCTTATTGGCGGTAGACCCTTGGGTTCAGCAAAAACATCAACATATGCGTCCAGCAAAGTTTGTAACCCATATTGTTGCTCAGCTAGTAGAGTCGATGGCGAATTTAGACTCACCTGTAATTGTGAAGGAGTATGAAGCAAGTATAATTGATTAGCTACCAACAGATCCCTAAGAATTCTGACCTCCTCCGGAATTACAGAATCCCTAGCCCCAAATCCTTGCAATTTCACCCACTGGCCCATGTAGTGAAACTCAAACGAATGCATCACCATATCCATCGTAAATCGTCCCAAGGTCCTCAGCCACTGCACCCCCAGAATAGCATCATAGCCACCTATCTTCATGACCAGAAAATCAGAAGTGAAGTTTACTCCCCCCATCTCCCACATGAGACCCGTGCAGTGTTTGGAGACACAAACTTGGCGAGAATCAGCCACAGTTAGCCGAAGGGAAGAGCGATCTTGGACTCGCAGATTAAGACGCTTTGCCATTGAAATATCAAGGACATTATGAGTACTTCCGGTGTCAATCAATATGATAACCTGCTGATTTTTGATACGCCCTAGTAATTTTAGGGTAGCAGCCTGTTCACATCCCTCAATTGCATTAATCGACCCGTCCATCTCTGCCTGAGCATCACCGACGGCATCTTCAAAGTGTTCATCGTCCTCCTGAATCACCAACGTAAAAACATGGGAATCTCGACAACGATGGCCAGTGGAGTATTTCTCGGGACACCAATAACAGAGACCCTTCCGACGGCGTTCATCCATCTCACGCCTAGATAATTGCTTGGTAGGTTTCAGTAAAGAGTTATTAGAAGATGACACCGATGAGGGCTGTGTTGTTCCTGACTTAGAGAGAGCTGGGTTTGCAGGTTTTAGGCTGCCTGAAGGAAGCCCAAATGAGGGGCCCGTTACTGTTGCTGCCTTGTACCCAGGTCCACTAGGCGAAGGAGACTGAGTTGAGAATCTGCGATGAATGGGAGCATGGTCGTGGATAGCCTTAATCGTCGCCTCTTGTAACCTCGCCGAGCAAGAGGCCTTGGCCAATGTAGGTGGAGCAAAGTTAAGAACGAACTGCTGTATGTCCGGTCGTAGCCCTCCGATGAAAAGATTCACAGCGACTTCCTCAGGAATATCGACCTCCGACAACAGTTCATCGAATTTCTGTTCATAATCAGCAACAACACCATCGGCCTGCTGGAGCTTCTTGAGAGCAATCAAGGGGTGTTCATCACGAACATCAGCGAATTTATCCTCCAGATGCCGGAAATAATCTTCCCATCTGACTTCAGAAAATGATCGTCGGCGCATGAATGTTTGATGCCATCGTAAAGCGTTGCCCTCCAAATGGATGCTTAACAGACGAATACGATGCTCAGGAGGAGTTCCATCAACCTCAAAAAATTGCCGACAACGGTACGCCCATCCGCGGAAATCAGTACCATCAAACCGAGGAAATTCCACCCGACTCTGTTTAGTTTGAATGGAATACACAGAGGATTGATTGTGCAGTTCATGGAATGACCCAAAAGCGGGAACTCGATTTACAGACGACGACCCTCCCTCGGCTCCCCCATTACCACCGTTACCTGTAATGGGGTGTTTCCCAGCCGCAGCTCCGGGTGACGCGAATTTTTCAGTCAAATCCTTCATGAAATCTTCAATGCGACTAATAGCTTGCTTCAATTCCAGTATATCTTGTGTGTGCTGGTCCAGGCGTGTAGTCACAGACGCCCGATGTATCTCCAAGCGATTCTCCATTTCGGTCAGTCGATCGGTGGACCGCGTATCCGGCGGTGCCATTGGCCGGATATAGGCTCTGATACCTTTGATAGCAGAGATAACAGAAAAAGGAAACAGAAGAGGATAATTTCATTTCACAGCCTTAGAATGTGTGGGTACAGCCGTATAATGCCTTCTCTGGACACCTCATTGTCTCTCTCCTCTAACTAACTTTCAGTATTATTTACTATAAGACCCTTACTATATAATAACATATATCAGGTTGGCATAAGACGTATAAGTAGAGAAGAGATAGCGGTTACCTGTCATGTGGTCAGTAGCACCAGAGTCTATGATCCATTTGGAAAACGAAGAAACAAGGGCAGTAGACTTATTACCTGTTGCAATAGTAGCACTCACAGGAATCTTAGTGACTACTGGAATCATCTCAGAAATTGCAGTAGTATTGGTCGCAGCCATAAAAAAAAAGGATTAGTAACAAAGGCGAGAGTAGCCGAACAACGACTAAACAAAAGAACCAAAGGATCCAACAACCAGAGCTTCACCGGGAGCTCTGTAAGAACCAATATTCTAACAAGTAGAAGAGGACCACTCCAGGGGTCAAAACAGCGACCAAAATTGTCAAAAAATTAGAAACTCCAGATCTGCAACGAAGGACAGCCACAACGACACCAAAAAATTAGCAAACATTAGGTTAACCTGCTCTGGTACCATGTAAATACAGAGAGCAAAATGATGTACAAATGCTTATTTTCATTCATATGTTGAATACCTATTTATAGATATAATAGGTAACCCTAGATATAATAGGTAACCTTAGATATAATAGGTAACCCTAGATATAATAGGTAACCCTAGATATTAATTACAATATCATATCAGTATCATATCGTATCCTCTACTAATTACGGAATATTACATATCATATAATATCACTACAATATCTCTACAGTCCCTAATCTATTGCTTGATGCTAATAAGAGCAAATTATTTGAGAATCCTGAGAGGTACTAGAGATTGATTGGGAAATTGAACTATCTCAGTGACTCATCTTTGATATTACTAACCTGGTCAGTGTGCTTAATCGTCGACAATTAATCATTGGGAAGCTTAGGCTGTGTTATACTATACATGAATCATAGTCATACAAATAAAGTTCTTTTTTGATGTGGAATATGGCGGGTCCAAAGCTACTAGATGATCCATTACGGGATAGTGTCTGTGTGTGTTGAAATTTGGTGTTTTGGAGGAGCACGAAGCAAAACGTGGTATCATGGTCCAATGCATAATCAGGGTATAGAGCCATGTGTGTGCGAGATGGTGTGGATATATCAGTTATTGAAGGAGGTTGGTCTCAAAATCTCGTTATCGGTGAAGCTATGGTGTGATAGTCAAGCTGCGCTACACAACTTTCAACTCTATATTTCATGAATGTACAAAACACATTGAGATTAATTGCCACTTTGTTTGGGATAAGATTAAGGAGAAATTTATTTTTACTGGACATGTAAGGTTTGGAGTTGTTCTGTTTACAAAGGCTCTTAATGGGGCTCAAATTGACTATCTTTATATCAAGTTGTGCATGATAAACATCTATGCTTCAACTTGAGGGGGAATGTGAAAATATTAAAATATTTTCTCGTTAATGTAGATAGTGTAATTTGTATCATTATTCTAGGATATTATTTTGTCATTATGGGTCATTAATATTGACGCTCCTCCCTACTGTATATATACCTCTTTTTGACTATGAAATATACAAGTAATTTAGTCAATATTTCTCAGTGACTTTACATAATCTTAGCCTTTATTAGTCATGATTCTAGGAGATATTTAGGAGATATGACTAGTTTTAGGCTTATTACTCTTTTCTCCTTATATATATTCGACTCTTATGGATAAAATTCCACTCTAGGGCAGTGCTTCATTCATTCAAGGCAGCTATGCGCCTTCGTGGTTGATGGTGACAGCACCAGAATGCCATCGCATAGTGAGGCTCTAAGGGACAGAGTTCATCACAGGGAGGACATGTTGTCATGTTGTATATTGTGATGACCAATTTTGCACCAGATTCCTCCTTACAAATCACCATAATGCATTGTTTGAATGGGAACAATTATCTACAATGGTCTAGGAATGTCCTGATGTTTTTTTGAGGTAGAAACAGAAAAATATCTCACTGGAAAGTCCAAACCATCCGAACCTGAAGATCCTCTGTTCGAAACTTATGTACAGATAACATGGTTAAGAGTGAATCTTAGACTTGGGAAAGTGAGGAACCTAATAGTGACCCCACTTCAAGATCACCTTAATTGCTTGAACCACTTAAACCTTGTTTACCTTTACTTGATCCTATTCAATTGTCACTCGTCTTTCCTCTTATTCCAAAAACTGAGGAAATTCACGAAAATAGGGGGTATGATGAAAACCACACAAAGGAGAGTTATCGATTTACTCACGAAAGAGAAATTGAAAAAAAATAATAAGCAACTTATTCCTGAAGCACCAAGAGAGTTAGAACTAAAGGTAGCTCCTACAATTGAAACTGTAGTGCCCGTGTGGTATGTTGGAAGAGTTTTAGATGGAAGTGAAAGTGGGTTTAAAAGTGTGTATGGTATGACCATGAAAGTGTGATATAATTTTTAATTAATATGTTAATTTTCAATATGAAATTACCAATATACCTTCTCAAAAACACCTTAGCGCCCCCGCCCCAACAAAAACAACCATAGCCACCCAGAACAACCATCAACCTACAACTAGCAACCACCATAGAAACCACCGTATGTCACCATCAGCCATCAACAACAGAAAAAAGGAGTTGACTGTGACAAAGGCGGCAGGAAAAAGAAGCATACACCTCATTTTGCTGCTCTCATATATGAAGCCGACAATGGGAAGACATCGAAAGGGTCGTGGCTGCTCCGAAGTAGATTGCCATTGTTGATTTGAAGAGGGAGAAGGAGAAGACAAAGAATGTTCATTGTCCTACTTCGCAGATCCAAAGTTGATGCACCCTCCACCGCCTATTCTGTCCTCTGTCCCTTTCTCCGTTATCTCATTCTCATTGTACCTTGCCATTGCCAAAGAGAGGGAGAGGGAGGTTGTGTGGGTCGGGGAGTGAAGAGAGGAGTCTCATAATTGGAGGAAAAAGTAGTCAATTTAAAAAATGTATAAGAGTATAGTGGTCATAAAATTTTACTTCCCTGAAACCCTTTGGCCATTTAAGTTCCATGGGTCCACCCAAGGAACTCACTGTCATCCAATGTTATGGAAGTGACTTCCACATGGAAGTGGGTTCCAACATGCCAAACAACCCTATTTGAGGATTCCACTTCCAGTTCCAATTCTTCAGGTTTGGTTCCTGTGTACCAAATGAGGCATAGAAGAGTCATAACGAGTGGCAACTCTTGAATTCCATGATACTGATCCATCTGACAACCTCTTAAGAAGGGAATAATAATTTCAATAATTAGTGATTTTTCTGAAAGGAAAAAAGAGAGTAAACATTATAGTTAGTGATTCAAAAGGAGTTAATTTTGAAATTTCACACTTCAGGCTTAGTTTGAGGAATAAATATGAATCATTTCCAGCATGGATAGATGAATATCAAACTGGCTTTTGGGGAAGGACTTGGTCAAGATATGAGTGATTTGATGATGAGTTGATATGCGGCAAGCTCAATAACACCTTATTTGATGATGAATTGGAAATCAATTTTGATTTATTTCATTCTATTATGATGAACTGGATGTGTCTGTGTAAGTGTATCCCGGTATGCATTGGTCTCATCTCCTTGCATCTATCTTTTCATTGTCGAATTTGACTGTGGTGATGTCCACATGATAAGTTGTGTGTACTGCTGATAGTTATTAAAGGGTTTTACCTCCATGCAGGTTTTGTTGGCCACGGGAGGTGGGCATGTAGTATATCTGGAAATTGGAGATGGCATATTGACAGAAGTAAAGCATGCCCAGCTGGATAATGAGATATCATGCCTTGACATAAATCCCATTGGGGAGAACCCCAATTACAGTCATCTAGCAGTAGTCGGAATGTGGACTGACATAAGTGTCAGAATCTTTTCTCTCCCAGACCTCAACCTCATTACACAGGAGCATTTAGGAGGAGAGATAATACCTCGATCTGTACTTCTTTGCACTTTTGAAGGGGTAGGCTTTCCTTGAGCTTGCTGTTATGCTGATTTTTTCCTGCTTCTGTTTTATTTATTCACAATTTGAGATTTTTTCTGTTCTTTGCAACTTCAGAGTGGTAGGCTTGCTTTGAGCTATTTTATATGCTGCTAAGTTCCTGATTCTGCCTTTTTTATTAACATCTTGAGATACCTAACTACGTTCTTGCACCTTTGAAGGGTTGGTTTGCCTTGAGCTCAATTCCATGCTGTTTGTATTCTGCTTCTGCTTTAGTTATTGACATTTTGAGATTGTTTGACTCTACTTTACACGTTTAAAGGGGTTGGCTTACCTCAAGCTAACTTCTATTCTTGTTAATCCTGCTACTGCTTTAGGTTTGTACATTTAGAGATATTTGGCTCTATGCTTCTTTGCATCTTTGAAGGTGTAGGCCTGGATTGAGCTAATTCGAACTGGTTTTTATAATTCATAATGCTTTTGTTTAGTGTTCAACTTTCATAATTAAGGAAGTTTTGGAATTTTTAATCTTTATGCAAGTGTTACTGCGGGAGATATACTAAATTAGCAACATTAATGTTTAAATTATAAATACTTTTATATGTTTTATGGGGTGAGGTAGTTGCCCTTTTATTTCTGAACTTCGATTTGTTCCTGAGCATGGAGAGAGCTGGCATTTGGCATCTGACGAATCATTGTATGAGAGAAGAATGTGCTTTTTTATTTTCTTTTAATTGTAGAAAAGAGATAATGAATGGATGAGCATGATGATGAAGTCATAATTGTGCAGTGCATTGGGAGCAAGAAATAGAAATTGATAAAGAAATAATTGTAGGAATGTGCTACTTTGGTTTCTTTCTTTTTGATCAGTCATTAACTGAATGGAACCTACTCTTAGGGGAGCTTGACAAAATTTATAAAGAAATAGAAATTGGTGTGCGTCTCCCAACATTCAATTGGTTATGTTTGTGGAGATTTGAAGGATTGAAAGTAGAGGGAAAAAGTTTTAAAATATTATTAATCATTGAATGAATGAGAATACAAATAGACTTTTATATAGGCAAAAATATAAGCTATTAGGCTAAATCTAGAATCTATCATAATCCTAATATCTTAAATTTATTCTTCTAAGATATGATAATTTAATATTCAAATCTGATCGTAAATAATATTCAAACTTAATTTTAGATAATTAATTAAATAACTAACAAAATATAATAATTAATAATTAATTCTAAACTAACGCATCTCAACACTCCTCTTCAAGTTGGATCTACAGCTTGAATACTTGTGCTTCTCAACACTCCCCCTCAAGCTGAGAGGCAGCTTGGATGTGAGCAGCATCATAATAGAAGAACTAGAACTTTGAATCCTTAAACCAGTAGTGACCACTGAACTGAAGTTAATTGGATCTTGAATCTGGATCTTAAGACAAATTTGCGAATTTGATAAAGAACATCATTGTTGGATGTCTGACAAGAACATTTGCAAGAGAGGAACTTGATGAAGAATCATATGTATTATTCAAGAGCAACTTGCTCATACAATCATGATAACTCATTTGGGTTTACACACTAATTTAACCTCAGTTGAGGGAGATGAATTAATCCCATAACCTATGAGATTTTGTGAGAAGAGACCCAAGTTATCCTCTTCCATCATAGAGTAACTTGCTCATACAATCATAGTAACCCACTTGGGTTTACACACTAATCTAACCTCACTTGAGGTAGATGAACTAATCTTATAACCTATGAGGTTTTGTGGGAAGAGACCCAAGTTATCTGTTTCCATCGTAACCCACTTAGGTTTATACACTAATCTAACTTCACTTGGGGTGGATTAACTAATCCTATAACTTATGAGATTTTGTGGAAAGGGACCCAAGTTACCCTCCTCCTCTTCAAGCTTGACATTTTTCTTCTTTTTCTTCTTCATCAAGACCTTAACCAAGATTTAATATTCCTACTCTGATACTATGTGGAGATTTGAAGGATTGAAAGTAGAGGGAAAAAGTTTTAAAATATTATTAATTCTTAAATTAATGAGAATACAAATAGACCTTTATATAGGTAAAAATATAAGCTAATAGGCTAAACTTAGAATCTATCATAATCCTAATATCTTAAATTTATTCTTCTAAGATGTGATAATTTAATATTCAAATCTGATCGTAAATAATATTCAAATTTAATTTTAGATAATTAATTAAATAATTAACAAAACATAATATTAATTAATAATTAATTCTAAACTACCACATCTCAACACTCCCTCTCAAGTTGGATCTATAGTTTGAATACTTGTGTTTCTCAACAATCTTGCCTACTCCTTTTTGTCGTGTGAATTGGCTTGTTTTGAGCGGAGTTTTCCAGCCTCTCAATAGTTTCTGCTTGTTAGCTGCTTTTATATCTTCTTTCTGTTCTCTTAAGCTGTTGTAGTCAAGTTCTCATCCATTCCTTTGCATGTGATTGGACTCTCTCTATATAATCTTTATTGTTGGTTTCCACCAGTTTAATAATAGTTTCCTACTTCTAAAAAACTTGTGTTTTTAATCTTTCTTCTTTTCATTGTTTAGATATCATATTTGCTATGTGCCCTTGGCGATGGCCATCTTATAAACTTTCTGTTGAATACAAATACTGGTGAGTTGGCGGATAGGAAAAAGGTGTCTCTTGGGACGCAGCCCATCACCTTGCGCACTTTTGCATCCAAGAATGCTACTCATGTTTTTGCTGCATCTGATCGGCCGACTGTGATTTATAGCAGTAACAAAAAGTTACTCTATAGTAATGTAAACCTGAAAGAAGTTAGTCACATGTGCCCTTTCAACTCTGCTGCATTTCCAGACAGGTATATGGATCCTACAAGCATGAAACACGTCCAAAATCAGATTGCTAATAACATTCTGCTTCTGTCATTTTCTATTTTAGTGCAAAGTTCTTATAAGTTGAGTGTGCTGAGCTTGTGTTCATGTTTTGATCAACAGTCTTGCAATTGCAAAAGAGGGTGAACTCACTATTGGCACCATTGATGACATTCAAAAGCTTCATATTCGCTCTATCCCATTAGGAGAGCAGGCACGGCGTATTTGCCATCAGGAGCAGTCCAGGACTTTTGGTATTATTTGTTTGAAGTACAACCAAACAAGTACTGAAGAATCTGAAGTGCACTTTGTGCGCTTGCTGGATGATCAGACTTTTGAATGTGAATCAACTTGCCAACTTGACGCTTTTGAACATGCATGCTCTATAATCAGCTGCTCCTTCTCAGATGATAATAATGTGTATTACTGTGTTGGAACTGCATACGTATTGCCGGAGGAAAGTGAACCAACAAAGGTAAGTTAGTAAGTTGTAAAATATTTGATACTTTCACCTTTGTTTCCATAAAGACACTAATATCATTCTATCTTTGCACATCATCACAAATAAATTTAGGGAAGAATTCTAGTTTTTATTGTCGAAGATGGAAAGCTACAACTTATTGCTGAGAAGGAAACGAAAGGAGCCGTTTACTCTTTGAATGCTTTTAATGGTAAATTGCTTGCTGCTATTAATCAAAAAATTCAGCTGTACAAGTGGATGCTTCGGGATGATGGTACCCGTGAGTTGCAGTCTGAATGTGGACATCATGGACACATCCTTGCACTTTATGTGCAAACTAGGGGAGATTTCATTATAGTTGGTGATTTGATGAAGTCAATCTCCTTGCTAATTTACAAGGTAAGCTTCTATACATATTCTATACATAACCTAAAAAGTTTTCATGTAACTGTCACAAGGGGAAGATCTTTAGGAAGGGATTTAATTATCAAAAGTCGAGGAGCATACAATGACAAGTTCTAGTATAAGAAATAACAATAAATTTATGCTGTTCACTTGTCATTGAGTTTTTTTGGTGATTAAGTCCCTTTGGGATCTTATAGCAATTCCCCTTTGTTATGGTTATAATGTAAATATATACTTACAAGTTGGTGTGTATGAGCATGTTTAGCATGTGCCTTAATCAAATATTTTGTCAGTTAAGCTTGTGTAACTAGTAGGATAATTTTTTTATTTTAATTATTTTTGGTAATTATGAGTATCCAGTCCTGTAAGAGTGTAGTCTCATGTATAGTCTGACTGGCTACATTTCATCCAAGTTTTCTCTCCTTTCTCATATGCGATCAAAGCTTCTAAAGCCTACAACCTTTCGATATTTAGAACTGGTTTGGCTGTGTTACGCTTCAGTTTCAAGTTTTATGGAATGAATATTTCATTTTTCTGTAGTGTTTCTCAGTTTGTACGAGTACTTTATTTTTCTGACGGGTACGCTTCTATTGTCAGCATGAAGAAGGTGCTATTGAGGAGAGAGCTCGTGACTACAATGCAAATTGGATGTCAGCTGTTGAAATCCTTGATGATGACATATACCTCGGGGCGGAAAATAATTACAATCTATTCACCGTTCGGAAAAACAGTGAAGGCGCCACTGACGAAGAACGAGGTCGACTTGAAGTTGTTGGTGAGTACCACATCGGGGAATTTGTCAATCGGTTCCGGCACGGTTCCCTCGTTATGCGCTTGCCAGATTCCGAGGTGGGCCAGATTCCAACTGTTATCTTTGGCACCATCAATGGCGTGATAGGTGTTATTGCTTCACTTCCTCATGAGCAGTATGTGTTCCTGGAGAAGCTTCAGTCAAACTTAAGAAAGGTGATTAAAGGTGTTGGAGGACTGAGTCATGAGCAATGGAGATCATTCAACAGTGAGAAAAGACAAGTAGATGCGAGAAACTTCCTTGATGGGGATTTAATTGAATCATTTCTTGATCTTAACCGCAGTAAGATGGATGAGATTTCTAAGGCAATGGGTGTTTCAGTTGAAGATTTGTGCAAGAGAGTAGAAGAACTGACAAGGTTGCACTGAACTTAGGCTTGGATTTGTAATTTTTCCGAGTTATATTTCTGTGGTGTAACATTTTTACTTTTTCCTCTTTCTTTATTGGGTAAAATTACATATTCTCCTTTAATCTTTTATTTCTTTTTTGCCCTTGTCCTTGGTTCCTTCTGCCTGTTAGCTTTGTGGGGACTATGGAATGGCTATATTTATATGGATCTCAAATGGTGTATAAAATGTATTTTATTGCATTCATCCTCGACAGTACCTTGCTGCATTTTTCAGAACTTCACCCTTTTATTTCATCCTTTAGTTTTCTTGGTACAACATTTCATCGGTTTCATTCTTTGGTACAAAATTGTTTGAAAGGAGCTGAGTTCACTCACGATCTAAGGGTAAGATGAAGTCTTTTTTTCTCTTAAGCAATACTAATATCGGGTAGGACGAGCTGTCTATTATCTTCAAGCGTAAATTTAAACGCCCAAGAGCTAGGATGCTTCCTCAAGCGTTGTAATAGGAACCACAATAAAGTGGTACTTCTTAAAGATTGAACACGCTTTAAATAGTCGAATGTTTCACTTCGCTAGTTAAACCCACGGACGATGGGTGGTTTTCATTCTTTTGGTTAAACATGGACCAGTTTTGGATTCAGTGTGGGCCAACATGTTGAAAATGGGTTGGCCTGCGGTGGGTTGGATTAGAGATGAGCTGGTTTAAAAAGGTCCGCCTCTAGGAGGATTGATATTTAACTAGCCTGATAACTTGCTAATTGTTTTTTAACAAAAAAATTTGCTATTTTTTAGGAGACAAGGAGTGGTGAGAGTGGGGTTAGGTTTTGACGTTGTGGGAGATTCAGACGATTGGATTCTGCCTTTCTTGAAAGGAAGGAAATAAATAAAATAATAAAAATATTTTAAAAAATGGGCTAACTTACTAACTAGGTGGGTTAGTCCGCCATAGATGCATATCAAAAAGATCCACATTAAAACGATCTTCTAGTTTTATAGCTTAACACGCTATTTTTTTTACACCAAATTTAGTCATAGCACTAAAATATAAACTATCTAAATTTAATTTAGGGAGTCTAGATTTTTTTTATTTTATTTTAAAAAAATTATTTTAATGTGAACAAAATATAAAATAAAAATATTATGTTAACGGTTGTTTATTTTTTTAAAAAAATATTTAAAATTATTAGTTAACAATTTAGATAGTTTAGATTTAATTTTTAAGCGTTCATAATTTAAAATAAAGATAATATATTAACCATTGGGTTTGGAAAAAAGAATATTTTTTTATTTTAAAATTATCAAGAAAAAATCTAAAGAAACATCCATTTGAATTTCAAAATTCTAAATCAAGATTTTTTACAAAAAAAAAAGTTATAAATAGTTTTACAAGAGTTGTAAATAGCTTATAAAATATAGTAAACAAAATTTTAAAATTTAAATAGGTGTTTTTTGAGATTTTCCCAATTATCAATCTCACTTGTTGAAATTGTATTTAGGGGAGCGGTTCTTTTCACAATAATCTACTTTGTGTTGGTGCAATGGCTTGCTTTCAGTTGGAGATCGAAATAGACAATTAAATATAATTATTTTAATATATTTAGTTAAACTAATTAATATATCAATTTATAATTATATACATCTATTAACTTTGACTTTTAAAGCTGTTATTTTTTAGCATAATATAATATCAAATATCATGATATTATTTCTCATATATATTTAGTATCCTAATATTATTTTTGGTATAATTTTACTTATAATCTTTTTAATTTGGTACAATTTTATCCATAATCTTTTTAATTTAATATATTTTTATATATAATCTTATTTCTCAAGTACCAAGAATTATATCAAATTAAAAAGATTATGGGTGAAATTACACCATAAATAATTTAAGATATTAGATACATATGAGAAATAAGATCAAGATATTAATTTCTATATAACCATATTTTTTTATTTTAATTCATAAATAATCAATGCCTAATAAAGTATTAGTAACAAGTTAACAAAGTCAACATATATTTGTCTCTTAAGCATGGAAAAGATCTTACTGGATAAGGCAAAACTTTCTTCTATAATCTCTTTGCTTTAAAAAAAAAACAAGTAATAAATTATGTTGAATAATATTTAGTCCATCAGTAATGTATCCTTCAATTTTCACTTCACTCCTTGCCTCAAATTTTTGTTTTATTTTTTTATATTATTATTAACATTTAGACTTTCTCTATTGAAAATTTCAGTATATATTTATTTGGTTTTTATAAAACTAAATATTCATATTTTGAATTTTAGCATTTTTCCTTGTGGAAAAGTTATTCACTTGCTTATTTCTAACCACTTCCTCTTGAATGAAGTTTCTGTGGAGGACAAAAAGTCGAAATCAAGTCATCGAGAGAGTCTCTATCGCTAATTCTATTAGCCGCAACAAAAAGATTCATTGCTAAAAGAGGACATTTATCATATGTTGATTGGATAAAAAAAATTAGAGAGAAAAAAATACTTTAAGATTTTTTTTTTATAAATAATAAATTTTTTATAGTATTTATTTCTTCTTAGTTTTTCTTTACTTTTCTCTTTATCCACATAGAGAAAACTTTAGTCATGCTTGAAGAGTAGAAAAGTCACCACAAAAAATATTGTCCACCCTGAATGATACTCCTCAGATTTTATTTATAAATTTTATTTTATATTTATCTAAATGTTTATTATATATTTTTTAATTTTACTCATAATTAATATATCTCTCTCATTTTTTTTCATTTATTCTCTCTTATTTATCATTTTTATTAATAAGATATAGATAAAAAATATATTTTTAAATTTTAATTAATTTTATCTAATTTTTTTATTAATATAAATAGGTTATTTAAAGCCTATAAATAAATAAGACTAAAAGGGAGTACTTTGACCGAGAGGACTAACAAAAACTACAGTGCAAGGACTACAGTTCTACCACAGCGACGCTAACCAATAAGTACCAGCAGCGAAAGATGACGATGACTTCTACGATGAGGCAAATGCTGGCGGTAGCAAGGGTGGTTCGCAGCGAAAGACTACAGTGCATAGACCACACACAGACGAGCAGAACCAATGACACAGACCGAGCGAAGAAGAGGACCAGAGAACGAGAGAAAGACGAGAAGCACTGACCGAGCGGAGACGAGGACAGCGACCGAGCGAAGAAGAGGAGCACTGACCCAGCGGAGAAGAGGAGCAGAGTAATTTTCAGACGGAGTTAGGACATTCGTTTCTGATGGGTGATATGTATTCACAAAACTAACAGGGTATTTAGGCCTTTTTACAATTGTAAAAAAATTCTATGAGGTCCCATGGGACTTGAAATTCATTATGGCATTTGTTGGGACTTTTTTGTCATTCAGTTGCTTCCATGGAACCTAGGTGTCATTTTCCCAAGAAAAAAGTGGGGTAGAAAGGAAAAATGGAGGGAAATTTTGGGTGGGTCCCACAGAAGGGAATTGGAAGACACGCAGTAGAAATTAACTTTTAAAAATTTTTCCATTCCCAGCCAGGATCTACCGAATGTGTTTAAGTCAAGGAGAAAGAAGTGTTACTTTCAGTATTCGAGCTTTAGTCGCGACCTCCGTATCCACTAGTCGCGACTCCTCGCCTCTGGAACTTTCAGTCGCGACCTACTCAGCTTCTCGTCGCGACCTGTCGCCTCTGGAACTTTCAGTCGCGACCTACTCAGCTTCTCGTCGCGACCTGTAGCCTCTGGAGCTTCACGTCGCGACCTGTCGCCTCTGGAACTTTCAGTCGCGACCTACTCAGCTTCTCGTCGCGACCTTTAGCCTCTGGAGTTGTTAGTCGCGACCTCCTCTGCTACTAGTCGCGACCTATAGTCTCTTTTCGGATTTCTGACGTTCAGAAGCCAATTTGGTCGCGACCTCTAAGTCAACTGGTCGCGATCTCGTCGTACCTGGTGCTCTTTTCTCGTTCGCGAGAAGTCGACAACTCAGATCGGCTTCCTCTACCGGTATCCACACGAATAACGTTCCAACCACGAACGACGTGCTAGCGCCTCTTGTCCCTCTAGGGTTTTCTCAAGATTCCGTCCTCACCGTCTCTATTCCAGCAGTTTCTTATCTGCAAACCTTTTGCACTCTCCTGCCCCTTTTTCTCTTGTGAGTTGTGTTGTGTGTTGTGTATTGAACCCTAGCTCCGAATGTCAAATATATAGGATGCTATCGGGCTTCTAATTGGGCCGGGCTTCAGAATTAATCTTATATTAATTTTGAAATTAATACAATATCATATATTACATAATTTGATAAGAAACTAATTAAATAAATACGATTTTTATTAAATCCGTCTCACAGATTTAATTCACTTATTTATTTAATTTAAAATAAAGATAAGACGGAATTATATTTGATTTATTCTCATAAATCAAATTTGAGATATCTTATCAATTTGAATTTCAAATTCAAATAGATCATATCCATTTAAATTCAAATTCAAAAGTGATAGAGATTTAATTTATCCTTATAAATTAAATCTTGCAAATATCTCTTATATTATATATAATATATAAATACAAATTTATATATATATAAAATATATAAATTCACCCTAGATTATTCATTGAATCAAGACATCTCTTAGATTCAATGAATCTGGATATCACAGCTCAAGTTGGGCTATTTTGTGTACGACCCTGTAGGCCCATATGAAGTTGGCAGTGGGCCAGTTACTATACTAACCCACAAGTCGTAAGCGGCCTCTAGCAAGACATTACGACTACCCAAAATATATGAGGATCGATGAACGATGTTACCTTTCATACAACCATATCACGTCCCTTTTGTCACATGATATTTCGGTCATGGATGAGGCATGGTGAACGTCATCCTCCTATTCCTGACCGTTACTTTCTCGATCCCTGAGTAGTCAGACGATAGAAATGGAACTACCTTTCCATTACAGTATGACTATATATTTCTCAGACTCACTCATCGAGGGGCCTGATAATATCTCTCTACGAATGTGAGGGACAAATTTCATCTTGACCATTCACATTCCTCCGCATGAAAAACCATTGAGCCCGAACATAGCCTTTATGATCACTCGGTCAAAAGTGACTTTGACTAGGTCAAAGCTGAGCGTTTGTCATGTAGGAATCCATGATGATCTCAGGTCAAAGGGAATAGTGACATGGCTTGTATATGAGAGAAGCTTATGACTTAACCCATACAGCTCTCTCATAGAGGTCGGTCCAACACCTTGTACTCTTACATGTGCCTATGACTTTGATTTATATCTCTATATATCTTCAAAGTTATACTGGTCTTTTTTCATCTCTGCTCCCGCATAGATGACCGACCAGGGATATTTAGGATAAGATCATAAGTTATCCAAGGATGGTCATCACAGTAAACATGCAAATAATGTGATAACATAATTAAGAAATTCATAAAACAATAATGTTTATAAGACAATGATTGGCCCCTAGGGCACAATTTCCAACACCCACACCCTATTTTTCTCCTAAATTGGGAATGAAGGCTCAACTTCTCAACGAAAGTAAGGATGATGGTATCTTTTTATAATTAAAATTCTTACCTATGAATCTCTTAAAATTTGCAATAGATTAGAGATTTCATAATATCTCTTAATAATAAATTATCATACATATACCTAAGAATAATTTTTCTAAAATTGTAACCTCCTTTACTATTTTTACTAATCAAACACACTTATACCTCCTTAAAAAAAAAAACAACCAGCTAAAGCCAATCAACACTTAGCCTCCTCACATCCTAATCATTCCTCCTCCCAGCCTTCGCTAAAAAATGCATCGCAATCTTATCATAATCTCAGCGATTCACAGATCAGCTCTTGCTATCCTTGCTCCTCCGATCCTCTACCGCTATAGTCAATAGCGACTCAACACACACCCTCCTCTTCTCTCCTCTCATTTTTTAGAATAACTTAATAAAATATAAAAAAAAATCCATTTCATCTGTCAAGAAATTTATATAATCTAAAATGGCTTACATTCTATTAATATTAACAGTCATTTTAATAATAGGGTTTTGATGATCAAGATCTAAAAATTGAGGGTGTTATTTTTTAAATTTTAAAGATGAGCAAGATTACATGCAAATGAGTTAAAATTGAGGAACATTATGTGTATTTTAGTATTTATTAAATTTGTCGGGCACACTTTTTTGTTACAAAATTTTTTGGAAAGGGTTCAACTCACCCACGATCTAAGGCAAGCGATATCTCTTTTCCTCCTAGGCAATACCAATGTCGGGCAAGACAAGTCGTCTATTACCCTCAGGCGTAAACCTAGACACCTAGGAGTTATGATGGCTCCCCAAACGACGCGACTAGAACTATAATAAAGTGATACTTTCTAAGGTTCAAACATGCTCTAAATAGTTGTATGTCTCACCCCTTCTCCAGTTAAAGTGACTGGGCATACATTTGGATAACCATCGTGGAGAAGCAGAGCGAAGTAGGACCAAGGGGACTTTATAGAACGTTCTGGCCCAATGGGCTTTTGCAGAACCGAACTTTCGTGGAATCAAAGATCTTCGTTTTAACCAACGGGGGTTGATCCGAGTGGTAAGCGGCTCGGTATCGCTTAAGCGAGGTCTCGAGTTCGAGCCTTGGCGTACGCAGAAAATCCCCGTTGGGAGACTCACCCACCATAGCTAGGTGCGCGACGCGGGTCGGATCCGGATGTAGTCGGGGCAAAGCTCTGGTGAATCGGGTGAGCAACAAAAAAAAAACTTCGTTTTACAGTATAAAAAAAAAAATCTTCTTCATCAAAAAAAGAAATCTTCGTTTTATTCCTCACTACTCTAATTTTCCCTCTTTTGGGCCTCTCATGTAACAAAAAAAAAATCTTCGTTTTTGTAAGAAAGAGATTTTCTTTCTGTTGCGCTTTGGTTTCCGATTCTCCTCCTGCAAAATGGTAGCTCCGGCAATCTCAGTACCTGCGAGTGCGAACTTATCTATCGCTTCTCGCAATGTAATCCCATCCAACCTCGTTTATTCTCACAGGTTAGTGTGATTATTATCAGTTTACCGGATTTATCGCGTTCAAGTTGGATTTTACTATGTTACTTCAGATTCTGAGCTTGGATTGCTGTTTCACAGAAACCCATGGTCGATATCTTCTTCCTTGCCAACTCCATATGGGGGACCAACAAAAATTGGTAATTTCCCTATTTTACTGTTATTTTCAGCTGTAATTCTAAGCCATTCAAAACTAGGAAAGATGAGACTAGCTGAGCAACTTGTTTCATACTAATGCCTTCCTATTTGGTGCAATTAATGTCTTGAGTAAGCGGAAACTAGTTTAGTTTTTCACGGTAGGTGACTTGGATATGATTTCAAACTTAGCTATGTTATAGATAATGTTTTTGATGGTTTGACCAAATACGTTTTACAAGCTGCATGTATGGATGGCTTGTGTGGTTACGAATTATGCATATGGACTATTTTCATTTTGACAGTGAAACATTGTTTTGATTTGTCGTTTTTTATTTTATCCAGATTTCTCGAGTAAAAGCCGGGGTCTTCCTTTAAAACTTGATGAGAAAAGCATTCATGATGCTAGCACAAGGTATATAATTATCCCTTCCCTCTTTCAATTGCTTTGTGTATCATCTGGTTACTATTGATAAATTCTGTTTTTTTTTAATGCTCATGGCCTTGCTTTGCGAGTGATTGTATTGTGGATAGTATCTGTATGCTTGTTGTGGAAAATTAGGTTGAAAACTATTTCGTTTGAAAAAATAACAGAAGCATTCAGCTAATATGTTGAAGAATGATGATAAATACCACGAAGCATCTATACTGCAAAGTGTGGCTAGTCATTCCATAGCTTGACTGTAGATATCTTTTCTTAAATGCTTAAGATTTCATCTGAATCATAATTAAAAATATTTTTTTTCCTGAAAGAATATGGAATATCTGAAGCGATTTCATCTGAATCTTTGTTCCATTGGATCTTTATCTTGGAGGACTCTCGTATAAGATATGAATTTTTGTTGTTCCATTGCTTTGTCTTTTCATTTTTGGCCAGTTGAATGTGTGAAAACAGCATATTGATTTTCCATTTTATTTGTAGTTATGGTGCAATACAAGCTAAAACGGGGAACCCACCCATAATGCCAGCAATCTTCACTCCTGGAGGAGCTCTGGATCTATCATCTGTGTTGTTCAGAAATCGTATAATATTCATTGGACAGCCAATCAACTCACAAGTGGCTCAGAGAGTCATATCGCAACTTGTGACACTAGCTACTATTGATCAGGATTCAGATATACTGGTTTGATATGTCTTGACAATTGTTATTTTACTTTTGTTAAAGCTTGAAGTGGTATTTATACTGAGCTTCTTATAACTTCAGGTATATTTAAACTGCCCTGGTGGAAGCACGTATTCGGTGTTGGCAATTTATGATTGCATGTCTTGGGTAAGATTGTAAAAGTTTTCTGAATTCCCCCTTAGGATTTATCTTTTGAACTCAATTGCAACATTTGCATCTTTGCTAGTTTTCAAATTCCTTGTGATTAATGTTCCTCCTGTGAAAGTGTTTAGCTGCTCCATTTGTTTCCAGATCAAGCCCAGGGTTGGTACAGTGTGTTTTGGAGTTGCTGCAAGCCAAGGAGCGCTCCTCCTTGCTGGTGGAGAGAAAGGGATGCGCTATGCAATGCCAAATGCACGCATCATGATACATCAACCTCAGAGTGGATGTGGGGTAAGAATTGTTCACTTGAGAAAATGAGAATTCATGAATGAGAAAACAACCTTATTTAGTGAATGAAACAAAAGCCAAGAATGCTATAAAACGCTGTGTTTTAGAAACTCTGAAAAGCGAGTATCGTGTTTAATCACACTAAGTAAAGTTGTCAAACATGCTTGTTAGATGTTTGTGCATATGCGATTGGACTGCAAAGAACATAAAGTGAGATCCAAGGAAAGAAGGAAGATGATATAGACTTGAAAGAAATTATATTAACAAGTCTCAAGCAGGGAAGATGTGGTGCTTAGATCCATCACATTCGCACTTTCACAGTATTACCTTTTCCCTCACTCTTTGAAACTTTGTAATATGTAAAATATTCAACAACAACGTCTTTATAATATGTAATATGTGAAATACAGAGAAATTTTTTTTGCGTGCATGAGAAGATGTTATCTGCATGTCAAAATATGGAATTAGTCCCCTTTTAGTCTAACAAACAGATTGAAATGAGTCATCTAACTAATTTACTCATTCCTATTGAAAGAAGACGCATCTGTCAAGCCAACAATAGAGCTCTCCTTCTTCTCGGTAAAAGCACTTTTTTGTAGTCTGACTTGAGCTGTGATACATCAGTGCATTAACTCGTTAAATGTGTATTTTTTTTAATCTGTGGACTACAATAAAATAATTTTGATTGGCAGTTGGATGGAAACTTTTGGATGATGTATATATTATTTGTTTAAAAGGCATCACAAATCTAATTGTTCTTTATCTGCTTATAGGGTCATGTAGAAGATGTGAGACGCCAAGTGAATGAAGCTGTTCAATCTCGCCATGTTAGTTTTTCTCCAACTCTGTTGAATGCCCCTATATACTCAATGGCTGAAATACCCAAGTAAACTGTTAGCTTTATTTGTATTGTGGGGGATTCAGTGGGGTAGTAATTTGTGAAAGTGCATTAGGAGTAATTATATTCTTTACCATAACAGTATTTATGACAATCATAGAAGGGCATCTACAATATTATTGGGTTTCCTGAGTCAGTATTCATCAGTTGCCTCTATCCGGAAATCTATATTTCACACTTGGCTTTTAGAGGCAGGATCTTAAAATCCCAATTTTAGGAGTCGCTAAACCATACATCCTGGTCTCAAGTTTCCATGATAGCAGTTGTGTTGTTTTGACATTTGGTGCAATGCAGAGCCTAACTAACTACCTTCTCTTTCCCATTTATTTGTGGTACAGAAAATTGACATGATGTATTCTGCTTTTACTGGTCAACCATTAGAGAAGGTGCAACAGTACACTGAGAGGGACCGATTTCTGTCTGTTTCTGAGGTACTATGATCAATTTTTCAATAACTTTGAGAATTTGTTGCCTGGACAATGGATGAACTCTCAGACAATAATGAAGTTTGTGAAACTGTTTTGTCAGTTCTTTTGACACTGAATGTATTTAAGAATTTTCCTAAACTGGAGGAAGGATCTGTTCACTGTTTTTTTACCCAATCCTACATTTTAAACAGTCCTTCCTGTTGTTTTTTTCTTGTGGTTGCAGGCTTTGGAGTTTGGTCTCATAGATGGTGTCCTGGAAACAGAGTATTGAATCTTACTGTGTCATGATTTATTGATTCTCCCCAGACATTGGGAATTCTGAGGAATTTTGGATCTCCCACACAGCACTTGTATTTGGCATATTAGTTGTTTTCAATTTCTGCTATTATTGAAGAAAAAAAAAATATTTGTTTCTTAGAAAGCTAGTTGAACATGTTGAAGTTCTTGCTAAATTAATGCTGTAGCGTTTAATTTATTATGATAGTCTTCAAGCCTTGTAAATGTCTCTTTCTTGTCATGCTTTGGACTTTTAACCTTGTTTGGGAGGAGAGAAAAGTAGGGGGAGGAGAAAAATAGGGGAGAAAAGTCGGGGGCGAAACGGGTTTTTACCAGTTTGGATGGATGGCTGTGGAAAAATGAGGGGAAGGGAAAGTTGGGGAGGAAATGGTGTGTGGGGCCCACTCCATTTCCCCCTCAAATTTTCTCTATGAAGACGGAGAGATTTGTGAGAGAAAGGGCATGTTCCATCTCTACCCTTGCGCGTGAAGTTCCGCATCTTCTTCGTTGTTGAATATTTTTGGGAAGCTTGGCCTTGCGATTTTCAGCCACGCAAACCTCGTCTTCTCTCCACGTCGACTTCAACCCTTCGAATCAAGCTGCGTGAACCTCGTCTCAGTCTGATTTTCATCGCCGATCGTTATTTCTCTGCTACTTGGAGCTTGAATTCAGCTCCATTTCTGCCCCCTTTCTCCGGTTTGTCGAAGAACAGAACCGTGCAGAAGGTCAGCCATATTTCTCTACGTTCATGAGACCCACTACCATCCATAGAGCATTGCTAAGACTGAAATATGGGCTTCTGAGATATAGATTGGGAGGGTAGTATGGTTTCTTGTGGTCTAGTCAAAAACTTTCTACCTTCCAATTTAGACATCATTTTTCTTTTGAAATGTGGGCTGGTGAGAATCTGACTTTTTAAGAAATATATTGGAAGGGATCATAATCTGAACCTGATTTAATCATGCTATTGCAAAGGATTTGTTCACACATAAAGTCATGCCTCTTGTTTTTGCTTTCGGCCTTTTGGGGCTTCTGATTAATTTAGAAATATATAGGAAGGGATTATAATTTGAATAAATAAACTCTTAAAAGGCTTAACATTTCCATTGATAGCCATTGTTAGAAAACCGTTTTGACTTGCTGGAGATCATTTTGAAGCACTAGAACTCTCTAGTTTCTGATTGGTGGATGTTTAATATATGGCCTAAGGGTGATCTTAAAATCTATGTTGGGCCTGTTTCAAAATCATGTAAACCATAGTTTTAGAAGTTCTTTTAGGTAAAACTTTAATTTAGAAAAATTTTATAACAAACAGTTATATTTGTTAAAAATACTTTTGAATCAAACCATGGTTTCAGATAAGCTAGTAAGAGTAGCATTTAGAACAGTAAAAGAGCCTATAGACTACTCAATTATTATTTTATCCTTACTTTTTTTACACCCTCTCTCCTCTCTCCTCTATATTCTATCTTCTCCACCCGCTCTCCTCTCTCTTATTTTTAATAAAATTATATAATTTTCAATAATTTTCTAATTACAAAAGTCCTTTTAGTAATAATTATCTAAACACTCATTTATTCAAAACTATTTTTTCTTTTTCATAAACTCTTCTCTAAAATTTCTTTTTCAAAAGCTATCCAAAAGCTTTTTTTTTTGCATAAATTATTTTCTAAAAGTCCACGTACACACGGGTCAAATATAACTTGTGGTAGTTATTATTTGGTTTGATTATCATATTTTCTTTTCTTCGTTTTCCCCAGAAGAGGTTGTCCCAAGAATAGTGTGTCCTGGTGTTAAAATCATGATTGCTAATAAGTGAATGTTAGAAAACAGAGTTTATGGATAGTTATTGCTCTTCATCGTGTTGAGCATTTATAGCAACATTGCCGTATGACGGTCATGTATGTGATGCATAATTAAAAATTATTATCTCCGATTCTTAATATAAGAGTTATATAACTAATTTGAATAGATTAAAAAAATTATTTATGCTAGTTATTTACAATAAATATAGTTTAGTTTTCTTAAAATATCATTTGATCATGACTACCCTTAGATAGAAATATTTTAATATGTGAAATCAATAGGGATATTTTAAAAAAAATTATAAATTTGAGGGATAAAATAGATTAAAATTTTATATTTAGAACTAAATCTAACATCTAACTAACTTTTATATTAAAAATCGGAGGGAATATAATATAAGATTTGCTAGGTCTTGAAGTAAGTTTGATGCTAGTCATGTATCATGCTTAAGTTTCTTATAGCAAAATTTTTATATCTTTTTTTTGGGGGGGGGGGCATGAATTCATAATGAAGATCCCTTGTAAATAGAAAATTATTAGCATAGTTTTGATAAGTTTGGCTCATGATTTTATTCATATTATTGTGTATGCTGATAGGTCCTACAAAATGAAATGCCATATAAAATAGTTTGCTAGATCTAATGTTATATCTATTCAAGAAATATGTGATGATTTGGATATGATTATGGAATTTTGATCAACTTTATTTGATGCTCTAGACATTTTCTGAGAAATGGTGCTCATTAACGGTGATGCATGTGATGCATGGAATTTTTGCAAATTATTGACAATGTAATTCAGAGAACACCCAATTTTTTTTTTGTTACCCACCCGATTCACCCGAACTTTACCTCGACTACATCCGGATCCGACCCGCGTCGCGCACCTGGCTATGGTGGGTGAGTCTCCCAACGGGGATTTTCTGCATTCGCCAAGGCTCGAATTCGAGACCTCGCTTAAGTGATATCGAGCCGCTTACCACTCGGACCAACCCCTTGGTAAAGTATAATTGAAACTATTATTATAAGGCCCCAATTAGAAGGTGATATTAGTTTTCTTGTCTAGATTCTGCATTAGAAAATTAGAATTAACATCTGATTTAGTTAAAGAGAAATAATGACTATAAATCATGATTGATATATTTTTATATTTATAGTTATAGTTATTTATATTTAAAACTTACAATAAAATTATATTAATTTCTATGTAAATAATTGTTTTTGATAAAACAGATATAATATTTAAAATAGGAGAAAACTTAAATGAAGTTATTTATCTCTATTTCATCAAGTTCTCTAATCTTATTTTTTTACATATCTTATTTTATTTAATATATTTATTTAACTTAAATATACACTTGTGATTGGATAATTTAATAAAATAGATATAAGATTTATAGAAAAAATGGGACCTGCCACCTAAGGCGGCTCGGTTTGACCATCTATACCTTTTTCCTTCCTCTCTAGTATCTCTCTCTTTTTTTTGTTTTTGATACAAAAATTTTTAGAAAGGGGTTAGACTCATCTACAATTTAAAGGTAGGGTGAAATCTCTCTTCCTCCTAGGCGATACCAATGTCGGCCAGGGCGAGCCGTCTATTACTTTCAGACATAAAACTAAGCATCTAAGAGTTAGAATGTCTCCCCAAAGGCCGCGACTAAAACCACAATAAAGTGGTACTCCTCAGGGTTAGAATACGCTCCAATTGACTGTATATTTTATCCCTTCATCAGTTGAATCCATATATGCTAGATATCTATCTCTTTTTTCCTTTGCCCTTCCTTGTCCTCCTGTATCACGTAAAATTGATACGTAAAAGTTTTTTGAATAATGTTATTATCTATAAATTAAAATTATTTTTTAGAGTTATTAATATATTTTTAAACTTATCATTTAAATGAATTTATAATCATTGTTTAAAATATTATATAAAATTTGATAGTCATTTTAATATTTAAAGTTATTTACATTAATATTTTGATTTTCAACTTTTAAGAAGCAAAGGATTTGAAATAATTGTTTTTATATTAATTTCTATATAAATAATTGTTTTTGATAAAATAGATATAATATTTAAAATAAGAGAAAACTTAAATCAAATTATTTATCTCTATTTTATCAACTTTTTAAATATCATTTTATCATATGTCTTATTTTATTAAATACATTTATTTGACTTAAATACACCCTTGATCGATCAATCAAGTGTAATTGAGAACTTAATAAAAATAAAATAGATATAAGACAGCCTTCCACAATTTGCAGGCAAAATGGGACCCACCACTTAAGGCAGGTTCGGTTTAATTTTATTAATATATATAAAACATATTTTTTAAATGAATTTATAGTCATTGCTTGTGATATAAAATTTGATAATCATAAATATTTAAAGTTATTTATATTAATATTTTGATTTTCAACTTTTAAGAAGCAAAGGGTTTGAAAGGTGTATTTAGTACACCTAAATAATTATAATTTTTAAGATTCTCTATAATAAATATCATTCGCTCCATCTGATTACAAGTGCAATAATTATACAATAAATCATTATATATAAAATTTAAAATTTTAACTACTATAATAAATCATTATATAGCAAACAAACTTAAAGCCACGTTTGGTTGTCCAAAGTTTTTTTTTATGGGACTCTATTTGCAAAACCTTTCCATAAAAACAACTCAAAGTTAATTTTTTAAAATAGACTTTCTTGTTAGTTTTTTCTTTTTTAAATGGACTTATAAAAAATATTCTTATATATCCAAAACAATAATTTGTTAAAAGTAATTTTAAAAAGGATTATTGACTTTCCAAAAGTCATAACCAAGCATATACTAACCTGGCCAATTACTCTGCCCCAAAAGGTTTATTTGGAAGATACAAAATTAATTTGTTTATATATTTGGAATATTTTTATGGGTTGTGATTAGTTAAATTGCGCTCCAAACCTTTTAATTAAATAAAAAATATTTATTTGAAGAAATTTTTTAAAATTAATTATATCATATTAAAATTAATTAGACCGTTTAATTCTCCAAGCACAGAATGACAGGATCATAATAATGGAATATAGAGAGCAAATAGTATATTAAAAAAATAATGATAACAAATCAAGATCGATGTATTAATCTAGTTCATAAAAAATTAATTTATAACTTATAAGATTATATATAAAAAATGATATATCTTTATATTTATAGTTATTGTATTTAAAATTTTAAATAATATTATATTAATATTTTATAGACATAATTTTTTTTGATAAAATAGATATGATATTAAAAGTTCACATGATTGCTCTACTTTGTGGTAATTAAGTTATTATATAATATAACAAGGATAGTATAGTTATAATAATAATAGAAAGTTAAAAACTAAAGTAATCTGATAAAGAATATTTAAAACTTCATATTTGCCTAATTATTCAATCCCTAAATGAAAATATATAAACTTGGTTCGCGTCCCCCCTCGACGAGTATTCTGAGAACCCTTCTGCGAGATTTCCCACTCGGAGTCGACAACTAGAGGCAGAGTTATTTAGCTTTGATTCTCAGCCTCTCATTTCTTCTACTTTCTTCTGATAGCTTTCCAAGTCGCGCATTATGAAGCAGATGCTCTTGGGCAGCATCACGCCATATCTTCGCAAAGAAATCATCACAGAAATCCCAAACGACTTCCGGGGATATCACTAATCAGATTTCAGGGTGTCTCCAAACATAGGAAGAATCTCATCAAGCCTCCATCTTTCATCGCTCCTCCCATCAAAACCCATCACTTCTTTTCAAGCAGAATATTAGGAATAAGCCTCTCCTCTTACCTTTAATAGATTGCGAGATGAATCTCTTTGAAGTTCAGAAGGCCCCTTTGATCGGTACTGTATGAGATATTTATTATTATTATAACTTATTTAGATATTAATTAATATAATTAATAAATATTTTTAAGTATGATCTATAATTATTTGGGTTCAATCTAAGGTGGGTACTGACTCAAATTATTAAAGTTAATTTTTTGATGGTAGCAATTAACCCTACACTTTTATTGTGTAATAGTTTCTGAGTCCTAAAGTGATATAATTTTCTCTGCTCACTCTTAAAGGTTTCTCATTGGTGACTGTAGTACACAAGTTACCATAATTGTGCCTAATCATCAGCTAGAAGAACCTGTTCTTTTATCTAACAATGTCCTCTGATTGACATGTCTCTTAATTAAGTTACAGTTCTTCACATATCAGTTAAACTAATGGTGAGAGGTATTTATAAGCCTTCCGCTGTATTTTATATAGATTTTATACTGGATTATGTTATATATGAATGGATTATGTTATATATGAAATGTTTTTATTCCTACATGTGGTATCAAAATCCTTGGAAGAAGCAAGGGTCTTGAAAGAGCAAGTAAGGTGAGTTGATGCTCTTCACTTTACCATTTCGGTTTGCACTGTTCATGATAGAAGAAAATGGAATTTCAATGATTTAATGCTTCCATTGAGTTTATATGATGATTTTGTGTAGGATTGGAAAGGTTTTAAACCTTGGAAACCATTGGAATTAAAGGTTATAATGTTTAAAATTCCTCACGGGTACTGTTCACTCGCGTGAACAGTGATTTGAATTTCATAATTTTGATGCTTCCAATGGTCTTAAAATGAGATTTTGTGTGGGGGTAAAGTGGAGGAACAAGTATGGGAAGCATTGGAACCAAAATGGGAATTTTTGGAAAAAGGGAGCTTATTGAAACTAGACTTGGATTTTGTTTGGAATGGAGTTATAATTTGGTAATTATCTTGTAATGCCTAGGTTTTGACATTTGTGGCAAGGAAAGACCATTACAAGAAGGAAAGGAACAAGGATCTACAAGAGGTAGCAAGAATATCTAACTATAAACTTATGTGCTTTGATTGTTTTGCTTACTTGTTATGCATGAAGGTTTGGTTGAGCATGGAATGTTGTGTGATGATGATGATGATGTGATATGAGTATGTGATACTCCTTGCAATATATGTCATGACAATATGCATATTAGAATTGCTTATGTATAAGCATGAATTAGCTCCCATTGCATGATAACATGTTAGGCATTCAATCAAACATGCATAACCTTATAGTTTATATTACTTGCTATTGGGATTTCCATGAAATCTCATTCCTTCCATATAATTAAACATGCTCTAGGTGCTGGATCTTCTCAAGGCAAGAGGGTAAATGTTGATGGATGACTGTACATAATTTAAAGAGTGTGCACTTTAATTACAAGATGATGTTTTGGTTTGTATGATGCATGCTACTCATAAATCCAATCTGAGGTAGTGTACTTCCATCGGTATTTTGATTGACTTATATGATGATTTTTCATATGAAATTTGTCATGAACATAGCTAAGATCTATAGCTTTAAATGGACACCAAGAACACCTCATTTGGTTAAGAAGTCGAATTGTTATTATTTTTCAAAGTTAGGAGTTGAAATCTGGAATAAGGTAAAACGACTACTCAGAGGCAGTGAGGTTCATGCGCTAATTTCATATAGTAAACGAATGAGTTTTTCCTCAAAATTTTGTGAGATTAAAGTATACATATGGAGCTTTAAATCCATATGTAATTCAACTCAATTGGATAAGTATAAAAGGAGAAATGAATTTTTGAAAATGGGGCAAAGAAACTGGAACTTCCAGATTTACCAAATGAACAGTAAAGTTCAATGAATAAACTGATTTGATCTGGACAAGAAGATCTCATTTTCATATTTTTATCTCAAATTTAAATGAAAGATCTGTCATTATAAATTATAATCACCTTAAAATGATTTTTCTAGATTTAGTTATGAATTTCCAAAGTTCATGTTGTAATCTGGAATTACCTAGTGAATAGTGGCAATGAACAGTAACCGTAAGCCCAACACTAGGAAATTCATGTTTTTGAGGTTAAGACTTAAAGATATTTGTTAGAAAATACCGTTGTGCTGGTAGACTATACAAAGTACTGTGTACGTAGGTGCTGTCTAAGGAGGCTGAAAGTGAGTGGACCTAGCCGGTTCATCCAGTCTTTCCTGGGTACTTGCGTAGAATGGTAGTTCTCATGGGGAATTACCGAATCAGTACAGTTATTTTCTACCAGAATTTTCGGCAAGAGAGATATAATCCACTTCAAGAGAGCTATAGTAAGAGTACTTTGAGAGATATAAAGGAGGATGTTTCACCCTTCCTGCACGAGGATAGTACCTACCCCTTCCATTGAAGCATCGCATTCTAAAATAAAAGGAGTGTTGAAATTGGGTAGATGTAGGACGGGTGTGGTAGTTAGTGTAATCTTCAGTTTGTCAAAAGCCTCTTGAGCTCTGTCAGACCACACAAAGGCATTCTTTTTTGTTAGGTCAGTCAATGGGCGAGCAATAATGCCATAGTCCTTTACAAATCTTTTGTAATAACCTGTGAGCCCCAAGAATCCCCTAAGTTCCTTTACCAAATTTGGAGTAGGCCAATGAGCAACATCATGAATCTTTTCATGCATAACTTCTACTCCCTGTACTGTGACAATATGCCCTAAATAGTTTATGCGTGTCTGACCAAAGGCACATATTTTGGCATTTAAATAAAAGGAGTTATGTTGTAAAATCTGGAAGACCAATTGCAAATGTTCTAAATGGCGTGAAGCATCAGCATTGTAGATTAGGATGTCATCAAAGAATACAAGAACAAATTTCCGTAGATATGGGTGAAACAACTCATTCATGGCTAATTGAAAAGTTGCGAGTGCATTTGTGAGACCAAAAGGCATCACTACAAATTCATAATGTCTTGAATGAGTGCGGAAGGCCGTTTTATGCACATCCAAGGGTAGAACACGGATATGGTGATAACCCGAGCGTAAGTCAAGCTTAGAAAAATATACTGCCCCATGCAATTCATCCAGTAATTCATCAATATTGGGGATTAAAAATTTATCTAGAATAGTGATTTTGTTGAGGCGACGATAATCAACACATAGCCTCCATGATCTATCCTTTTTCCTTACTAATAACATTGGGCTAGTAAAAGGGCTAAAGCTAGGCCGAATGAAACCACATCTAAGAAGTTCTGCAATCTGTGACTCAATCTCATCTTTTTTATAGTGAGGGTACTGATATGGCCATAAATTGGGTGGAATGGAGTCTGGTAGTAGTGGGATGGTGTGGTAAAGATTATGAGGGGGAGGCAATAAACGAGGTTTAGCGAAGACCTTCTGAAATTGTAGACAGAGGGTCTCTACAGCTATAGCAGTGGTGCTCCCATGAGGGGTGTCAGTGTCAAACTGCATATGTTAGAGTTGAACAGGTGCTCCTGTCTGTGTAACTATCCCCTGCAGTCTAAATTTCTTTCCATTTACCCAGAAAATCATGAACATTTCATTCCAGTTTGCTTGAATGGTATTCAGTGAAGCCAACCATTTGATGCCCAAAACTAAATCAGTGTTCTTTAATGGAAATGGAAAAAATTATTGTTTAATTACCAAGTCATAAATATGTACCTCCACCTCATCACAAACTCTATTGCATTTAACGTGTCTACCGTCCCCTATCTGAACGCAAAAGACTGGCATGGCTTGAGAGGGCAACTGGAGTTTTGTGACTATATCTTTAGAGATATAATTATGTGTCAAGCCACTGTCAACCTAAATGAGCACCGAGTAGCCCCGCACCTTTCCTTCCAATCTCATTGATGAGGCCGATGATCTGCCCAGTATAGCATTAAATGAAATTTCGGCTGTGAGGGCTTCACTGTCTTCTTTTTCCATTATTGGTTCAGAGGCCCTTGGTGTCGCCATGTCGTCGTCTGCGTCCAGTAATACCAGGGAAGATATACTGCAACGATGGCCTGGTTTGAACGATGCTCCATACCTAAAACAGAGACCTTTATCCCTTCTCTGTTGCCTAGTCGTGTCCCAGTTGGTCTGTCGTACAGGTCCCGTCACTGGTGAAGATGCGAATCTAGTTGAAATTGATGACAGACTCGCAACTGGATTCATTCTGGTTTAGGAACATTTGGGCCGGTGCAAGTATTGGGTGGATCGGGTTTGACCCATTATTGACATGGACTTATGTCCACGACCCATACCCAGAGATTTCTCCAATTCAAAGGCAAGGCTGGATGCTTGATAGATGGATCGTGACTTATAAAGTCTAACTTCCATCCGAAGCTTTTCTCTTAGTCCATTCAAGAATACACCGAGTAGGCAATGGTCTGACCAGTTCACCACTCGAGCAAATCTCCTAGCCTACTCCTGTCTATACTCGGTGACGCTACCTGTTTGTTTGATGGCACAAAGAAACTAGTCGGGATTGAGGAACTCTAGTGGACTGTAATGCTCATTCAAGGTCCTAACTAATTCTTCCCAGTACAGTAAGTTACATTCTGAGTTAATCCATGAGAATAAGTCCAGCGCGTCACCTTCCAGATGCATTGCAACTATCTCAACTTTGTCATCCTCTGGAGTGTGGTAATATCTAAAAAAAATTTCAGCCTTCAGAATCCATCCCCTCGGGTCGCCTCTATTGAATTTGGAAAATTCAATTTTAGCATAAGGGATTCGGTTCTTCTGGTAAGACTCAGCTTCATCTCCCCAATGTCAATCGTGTTTCCTTTTGTGTTCCTTCGTGATTGAATTTCTAGTGATGTCACCTTATCTCGTAACTCATCCAGTATGTTGAGTTTAGCGGTAATAACCGCCAGTGGATGTCCTCCAGGAGCATGACTACCCCTGGATTGGTGTCAATTTATGGGTTGTTGGCAGCAGCAGCAGAAGAACGTGTCTCAACCATGGCTCTAGTACCAATTTGTTAGAAATTTCTCTCCTAATCTCTCTCTTTATAAGGATCTCACAAATATAAAGAAAAGAAGCAAGAGAATCTCAATTTCACTCTGTAAATTCTTTCCTGTATTCCTCAAAGCCAATGGCCTTTAAATAGTAACTTACAGAGTTATTTTTGGTATTTTTTTTATAAGAGTAAAAAGAAAAAACTATCTGCCACTACTTCTAAAACGTGGCCTAATGCCTCTAAATGTGGGTGATACTCCTTATTCCATAACTAGCACTAAAGTAAGAAATGCTTAAGAAAATACATAAGGGATTTAATAAATAGAAAATAAGAAACTTAAATAATTGTTACTGGACTTTCCCTTGCATGTTTGTGTCTCCTTGAGTAAAACTTTAGTTGCTGTAGTGGCTGTGTTGGGGAGCTAACAATGTTCCAATGTAAACCAAAATATTAGTTTGGCCATAGTGGGGAGCACAATACATAGTCAATACCAATGTTACGACTATTGCTGAGGCCGTATACAAGAGGAATGTTAGATGCTAAAATAGAATATACTTGTCCAGATAATCCCATAATCATGCACACATTTCATAGTGAATATCAATCAGCATACCAGTTGAGTGCCTGGTTGAGGAACTGGGTTCTTAGGTGTACTCCAACTTGAGTTAATTGGGTGCCCAATTCGATACTTAGGCAACTGCTACAGCAAAGGAACAAATATCTCTCCTGTTAAGTTGTTCAAAGCAGAATCACCTTCAGGTTTAAAAGAATGGCTACCCTCAATGTAACCGAGGCTGCGGAGCTTCTCGATAATTCATTGGACTACAGGTTTGGGTAAGGTCTAGATGTCAGCCGCGGAGCAAGGGACAAAAAATTTGGGGGCTCTGGGTGACCGTGGAATGAGTGTTTTAGATATTGGAATAGGGAAGAAGAACAAGGATGAGGAAGAAGATTAATGTTATGGGAGTTTTGGTGGGATGGAGAAGGTGTGGGAGTGAGTTGTAGGAAGACATTTCATTCTATAGAATGGAATACTGCGGGAGAAGGTGTTTAGACACGAGGAAGTAAAAGAAGATTCTTACCGGGCACAAGGAATATAGAGGGGCAATTATGTCTTTTCACAATTAGAAAAAATTAATCTGAGGTCATATGGGACTTGACATTAATTATATCATTTCCTGGGACTTTTTTGTAATTTGATTCCTTCCACGGGACCTAGATGTCCCTTTTTTTATCCAGTGAAATGACTCTAGTTTTTTAATATATTAAAAATTGTTTGAATCCCATGTTATATGTTTATTTCTTATATTATTTTTGTATCACTTGAACTAGCCTTTGATTTGCCTGACTGAAGCACTTAATAAGTCAAGCTTTTAATCTAAATATGTATATACATTCAATAAATGAAAGCATTTGATTGATTAAAAGTACTATTTAGAATGATTAGAAGATGCCCAACAAGGGATTGAAGGGTGTAACAAATGATTATTAGATCTAAGTCACGTCCATATTTACTACTACTTAGTGATATATAAATGAATGTAATGCGTTTTTTAACCCATACTTTTTTTAATCTAAATAATCAAAATAAGCATAAAAGAGAAACTATATCACTTGAAAAGTTGGGGAAATTGCGGAAAAATATGCCATCATAAATTTTATTGTTTGAAGGTTTAAGGACTTGAGTCCTTGGGCAAACACAATTTATCTTTAGCAGATGTAACTCTTCTTTAATTTTATGTAATATATCTTTAACTATATATAAATATCTTCTATTTTGTATATAATTTGAGATAGGTTTAACACAGTTG
Source organism: Leucaena leucocephala (assembly GCA_037074615.1). Classification (NCBI taxonomy): domain Eukaryota; kingdom Viridiplantae; phylum Streptophyta; class Magnoliopsida; order Fabales; family Fabaceae; genus Leucaena; species Leucaena leucocephala. The sequence goes on from CM073549.1 coordinate 7,119,575, forward strand.
AAGAAAAATTATATTCGCTAAAGATATATAGCACCTGGTCTTTAATATTTAGACAACAAATTTTGCAAAGAGGAATATTTTAACAATCTTTCCTAAAAACTTTTACTTTGAGGGCAAATCATGCACGTAAAGATTGATACCATGACATTTATATTAAAAATGGATGAATAGTATTATCTCTATATGTACTTTAGGTCCATATGATGAAAAGAATTCAAGCCACTTAATGGAATAATATACAATGGAGTCGGATTCAATCAAGATATTTTGTGAACTTTATTCATTTAGGACTATATTTTGGATATGACTAAGGCTTTGGATAGAGAGAAAAATGAGGGGGAAATAGGGGAGAATACTGTGAAGGAAATTTTTTTAAAATAATAAAAAAGTTTTACTATTTTTAAAATATCAGCAAGGATAGGTCCTTAAATAAATTCCCTACATAGTTGGTAATGTATGTAAGTCAAATGTAATTAATTGAGGTGAACAAACTGAATATAAAATGAACACATAAAACATCATTGACTAATCTTCCATACTACCTCCTTCCGTTCTTTAATATAATACCCAATTAATTTTTTTAAATAGATTAAAGAAACTAAATAAATCAGTTAATCATAAATAATATCATAGCTAGTTAACTAATTAGGTAAATTAAGGAGCATATGACATGACTTTGTCTTGAAGGATTAGATTTAAATATAATTAACTGATTTATTTAGCTTCCTTAATCCACATAAGAAAGTCAACTATGTTTTATATTAAAGAATGAAAGGAGTACAATAACAGCAACAAGTTTTATCCCATTAGACAGCTACATGGATCACATAATACCATTGTGTTTTATTAACAATCAAATATTTAGATAAGTTGTTAACCAAAAGGTCATATTCAATAATTTTATTGAGCGTTTTCTTTTATCTTCTCTAATAGTTTAATTAATAAAAAGGTAAAAACATTATATAAATGTTCATTCTGCATTGCTATATAAAATAGAAGGCATCAGCTAAATAATACATTTATATGTCACTTCCAAATCGCTTTGGTTACAAATATAATATTGTTGTAACATACCGTATGAAAATTCTTACCATCATATTTAACTTCCGATGGTTTCTGTGTTTATCTAGCAGTCCTGGATTTCTGCATTTCATGGAGCAGTTTCTGTTCCGGTAATAAAATATTACAGCAAGCAAACCCAAACCTGCAAGTTACTTTCAAAATGATATCTAGTTCTTCACTAGAAATGATATGAAGAAGCAACGAACTTACTTATCTTCCCAGTCAAACAGTATAATAAAGCCATTGGTATATTACATGAACAACAAGTCCAACATAATTCATACATCAGCAACTAATTTATCATATATTATCCATCTTTGAAATAAAACTGAAAAACTTGGAACTATAAATACAATAAATAAAGCTAGAAGCATCTGGAACTTAATCTATGCAGTCATCATTTTAGTTAACATCTCGACAGGGCAATAAAGATGAGATGACAGGTACAGAATGATCTAAACTGTTACAAGTTCATTTCCACAAAAAATTCTTAAACAAAGTAAATCTCCAATGTAATGATTAAGATTGAGGATCAAGGCTCTTCAATATGATCACCGCCAACTGGTACAAGGCTTTCTACATGATTTAAAATAACTGAAAAATCATCATCATCATGTTCGATGGTAGCAATCGTCCTCAATTCATCACTTCTAGGATTTAACGGATGTCGAACAGTTATGACTCCATTGTTTGCTTCACTTCTAGTTTCATCAACGAGTTCAAGCACTTCAACATCGCAGACAATCTCATTCCTGCAAACACATAAAAAACCAGAAAAGCTTATGGTGTTTATAGAATATTTCTTAGTCCAACTCCATCACTCTTGAGGTGAACCCGTAGCCTCCTCCATCATCCACAAATCAATCAAATAAGATCCAGATCCTATCATGTAAAAGTGAGAAAGCACAGCTAATTTGTCTCATATACTTTAAGCTCATCACTTAAATTATAGATTAAAGCAGGTATTGGTATCAATGTAAACGCTTCCATCGCTATGTCAATTGAACCTACCAATTTATCACACTTGTTCTCCATAGGTAGCTTATATCCAAACCAAAACATAGTTCCATTAGCAGGGAAAGATATAGAATAAAAATGTACACCATTTAAGTTTCCAAATTCTATTTCCTTCCATCTCTGTTGCTTAATGAATAGACTTCCCCTCAATTAACCTTAGAATGAGAAGGAGGAACATAAGCTCCGAATATCTTGTAATCATTAACAACTGGACTGAACCCAAATCTTATACAGAAATCACTCTCAAAATCATAAACATTGAGGGGCACATGTCTGATCTCTCTAATAGCTGGATTCCACAAGAAAAGCGACAGAATTCCACCATCATTGAGACATTCAAGACAAAGCATGCCGTCGCTGGAGCTGACGATCCTAACATACGACATGGAATCGATTATGGGAGCTTTCTGAATTTCAAGTAGTTGCATGTCACGATCGAGAGAATACAACTGCAAAGGCTTAGATATGCCATTCCGTTGTAAAATAAGAAAAGGGTTTTGATGAGTGAAGTGGTGGAGGTGATCAGCGATGAAAGATGGGGTTTTGAAGAGGCTTTTCCAATGTTTGCAGACACATTGAAATCGGATGAGGGATATTACCGGAATTCGTTTGAGCATGTTTAGGATGATTAATTTCTTCAGGAAGACAAAGTGTGTTGCCATCCACTATCTTCAATTTCATAGAGTTCGACTGGGAAGAAGAAATCTCTGAGAGTAAAGCCCTAGTTTAGGGATTGCAGGACATGTGAGAGAAGAGAAGAGGACGGTCTCTTCGCGCTTTTATCTTTTTGGGGTCAAGCCGTTATAAATAGTTAAACATTAAAAATTGCATAAATCCTCTAAGACTATAAAAATTATAAATTTTAGAAAAATGTTGAGATTTAAATTGGGATTTTGAACTTTAAAACTAAATAACCAAAATTCCTCTAAATATCAAATATAGTTGATTTTTTTTTAAATAAAATAAAGGGTATTTTGATCATTGGGCTCTAAACTTTAAAATCTCAATTTGAGTCTGAACATTTTTCTAGTATTTACAATATTTAGTTTCTCAATTTAAGATTTAACAATCTCCAGAGTCTTTCTAAGATTTTTCTTTTATCAATACCATGATGTTATTTTTTAATGATAACAAAATATTTTCAAATGTTGACATTTTATTCTTAAAAATGATAATGATATGCACAAATAATAATCATTTGAGACTAACAGTGCTAAGGTTATTAAAAGACTGTAAAGATACTTTACAAAATTAAGGAATCAAATTTTGTCAAAAAAAATTAAGGAACCAAATCTAACTCTTTGCCTAATTCTGTAATTCAAATGTCTCTCCTATTATTAGGTTGATCATAAAAATAATTAGTTTAGCTAAAAATATTAAATTTAATTAGAGTCAAAAGAAATTGAACATTTTAAAAATATTTATCTATTACTTCTGTGTGTTAATAGCATTTTTCTAATTTCCGTTAGGCTAATGTTATTTTTTAGTATTTCACTTTTTTTTTCAAATCTTATTCTTAGACCAATAAGTTTATCAAAACATTACTTCTTGTTTTACTTGAAAGAGTATTGAATTAAATATTCATACCATTTATAAATTATAAAGAATTAAGGTACACCTAACACCCTTACTTATTTTTTAAGTACATTCAATACCCTAAAATATTTAATGATACAATTTTTACCTAATGTATTAAAAAATAGAGCAATTCTACCTCTTTTTTTTTAATTTAATACAAATTTAAACACACTTACACACACAAATATGTCAAATTGAGTTTGAACCTGAGACCTCATCTAAGCATGGCGGGGTAACGTTGCCGCTGTAAAAAAAATAGTTTCCATCTCTCTACGTAGGCACAATATTCATCACAATTGTCAAATATATTTAGAAGGAAATACTTGACATGTCTATATGTTGACGGTTGAGAACTGACATCTTAGGGCCAAAAAAAAAACTGTCAAATATTAACATTTTTGTAGTAGTGACTTTGATCATAAGTTACTTATAAGAAAAAAATTATCCTAAATATAAGTCATTTGTTAGGTAATTAATGATATTTTTTCAATTATATCCCTATTAATATTGATATGAGTCACTTGTTAGGCAATTGATGACCTATTTTTCAATTCTCTTTCTTTAATAAGGGCATATGTAAAGAATGTTATTAATTTAATATATTCTTTGATAAAGGAAAATAAGGTACAAGTGACTTACATATAGGAAAAAACTAAAGTGGGAGTCCTTATGCACAATGGACATTTCTTGATAGATAGATACAATAGCAAGATAGGATTGTGGGTGAACATAGGCCTAAGAACATGCCTCTATGTGGTAACATCTAACGCTTACCTGGAGATACTTATTTGAGCAAAAAAAAAAAAACGCATTAACAAATCTTTTGCTCACATGCATATATAATTATTCCTTTTTATGTACATAATTATAGGAATATTGAAACTATTTGTTCATATGATCTTTATGTTTAAAGTTGGCAACCTCAAATCCTGCATATATGCAATTTGTTATATTGATATTTTAAGCTTTATCTATACGAAGAGAGAAAAATGGGGGGAAAGTGAATGAAAAATGTTTTTTCTCCTCATGTTTGGATAAACAACATAAAACAGAGGCAAAGGAAATGCAACTAATTTGGAACGGCCATTTATATAATTAACATTTTCTAAGTTATTGAGTTATCATATAACATTGTTTTTTGTCATGTTGGTATTTGTCATGACAATAAATATAAGTTGGGAACAAAGGTGTTCAAACTTGCGAGTTTAGTAAACTAGTTATAGGGATGTAAAATTGGATCGCGAACTCGGAATGTAGTATGAGTTTACTTTTATCAATAACCAATAAATAGTTATTAAAAGTATAATTAAATAATTAAAATATAAAAATAAAACAATTTAATTTAAATATATTTCAATTTGAAATAATTAAAATTATATCTATCAACATTCATAGTCTATCATACTCAAGAAAGAAATTAATATGAATTATATATATAAAATTATTAAATATAATCAAATCGAAAAAATTAGCACAAGATGATGAACGAATTGACCTGATATTACAAGCTAGAAATGTAAAAACACAACGGGGCAATTTGTAACCAAAATCTCAATAAGTTTAGGGGTTGGTTCAATGCCCATATGAAATCTAGGCAAAGAATCTAAAAATAGCACTTGCAAAAGCGGCCACAACCAAGATGAGACAAAAATGGGAGTCGGGACGAGAAACTGGATGGGATGTCCCATCCCAAAGATATTTATATATGTATTTTTTTTAATTTATTTATATTAATATATATTGTATAAATTAATATTATTAATATATGTATTTATTATAACCAATTTTTGAAGATAATATAAAACGGTGAATATTAATATATATATTTAATTTTTTTATGAAAATATATTTAATTTTTTAAAAAATATTTATATTAAATTTTTAAAAAAATTACAGTCGGGACATCCCAGTCCCAATCAGATCGAGCATAATAAAAATCATGTCTCATCATTGTTCATCGGGATGAGATCGAGACAGAATTGTCTTGATCCCGTCTTGTCCCATGAACCGCCCTAATGTTTTACATCCCCATGTATTTGGAGGGATGAAATAGTTTGCCATGAGTGTGAGGACATTGAAAGTGAGGTTGAGGTGGAGAAAGACCCAAAGTACTTTATTAATCAGTTCATTTTATTAATCAGTTCATTCTCATTTCTAAGAAAAGGAAGTCATTTCTATATTACAGGTTTCTTTTCTCTCTAATCCCCTAAAACATTTCGACATTTTTGGTTGTATCTATAATCCTCAAAGCCCCTTAGATATGTGACATTAAATAGAGAAATTCAGTACTAATTAAATGTGTCTTTGGTTTTGAGTTTGTCAAAATCTCTTTATAAAAAAAACTAGAAGAATCTCATTTAAGTCCTACCTAAGAGAATTTATCTATATAGAATCCAGTAAAATTATCAAATCATTGACAAGTCCTATAGGATCTTAGAGGGGGAGATTCTAATCGTGAAATGATCATTTTGTCTTCTTTCATTAGAAGATGAAAATTGAAATAGCATAAATGACAACTTTATATGCTACAATTGACAAGTCAGGCAGTAACAAATGACAACTCATATAATCTGGACATAATATTTTAAGAGAAATTGAATTCTCATTCATTGCTACCTGACTTATAATTGCAGCACATAAAATTATCATTTGTCTCATTCATTAAAAAATGACAAATGATATAACATAAATAATAACTTTATGTGCTGCAATTGATAAGTTAGGCAACAATGAATGACAACTCATATAATCTAGACATAATATTTTAAGAGAAATAGAGTTACCATCTATTACTACCTGACTTGTCAATTGTAGTACATATAGTTATCATTTATATCATCTCACTCATCATTTTTTAATGAACGCGGGTAAGATGATTATTTCACAATTGGAATCTATCCTCCTGAGGTCCCATGGACCTTATCAATGATTTGATAATTTTGTAGGACTTTATAAGGATAAATTCTATTAAGTAGGACTTGACTGGGATTCTCCTAAAAATCTACTTCCAAACTTAAGTTTGATAATGTTCTTCTATTTATTTATTTTTAAACATTAGACACTGCATATATTTTTATTACAACTTTTTTATATCATTGTGCAATGATAAAAAAAAATGGTGTTTGCTAAAAAGTACAAGTGAAAAATTAATTTAAATCCACATGAAATACCAAAATTTAAATTTGTGCATCCACTTTGAACAATTCTTAATTAGATTAGGACATCTCATTAGAGATTTCTAAACGTTCTTAAAAAACTAGAATGTCCCTATGTGGTTAAAAAAAGTTAAATATAACTTGTAAGCATGATTTTAGTTTTTATTATTTCTGTTGGATTTAATTGTGATTTTCCCTTCTTTAAACGTTATCATCTATGGAAAAAAATGAAAAATAAAGATTATTGCAAAATAATTAAAAATAAATTTTTAACTCCAAAACCTCTAAACTAGAAAAATAAAAATAAAATATGACTGTTGATGATCGTGATGGCTAACGAGGACGTGGTCTTTGTCACCTTTTAAAGTATGTGTTTGGATAAGATTTTAAAAATAGACTTTTGGACAGTTTATAGAAAATAGCTTTTAGAAAAGAGTTTATAGGAAAAAAAGTAGTTCTGAATAAATAAGTGTTTGGTTAGTTATTTTTAGATTGACTTTTTATATTGGTAAATTATTAAAAATGATATAATTTGATTAAAAGTATGAGAGAGGAAAGAGGGTAGAGAAAAAAGAAGAGAGAGGAGAGAGGAGAGAGGGGAGAGAGGGGAGAGAAGAGAGGGGAGAGAAAAGAGAGGAGAGAAGAGAGAGGGTATAAAAAAAGTAGGAGTAATATAATAATTGGATAGTCCATAAGCTCTTCTACTATTCCAAAAGCTAGTTTCTAGTAGTTTATTCAAAAGTATGGTTTTACGCAAAAGTACTTATAGACAAATATGACTGTTTATTTTAAAATTTTTTTAAACTAAGATTTTAGCCTAAAAAAATTTCTAAAATTATAATTTTGCATGTTTTCAAATATACCCTAACTTTTATCTCAAAATCGCGTTTGGATTTCACGTAGTGAAAACGGAGTTGTAAACACTGTATCAATTCTATAAGTTATGGATTTTTAGTTATTTTTATTTATATAATGAAAATTTTATATTGACTAAATTTTTTAAAAATGAAAGAGGAATTGATTAGCCCTAAAGTGATTTGTTAAATGGTAAAGTTAATTTTGATAGATATCCGAGAATTTCAAAAATCTTTGATCGTCCCTTTTATCATGTATTTTTTTATATTGATTTTTAATTGTTTTTATTTACCATAATCTTATTTTTTATTTTTTTAACAATATTAGAAAATCTCTAAGTAGATTTCCTGTCGTTAGGTATTTGTTAAAAATATATGCTTGAATTTAAATTTTGATATTATTTCAATTAGATTTAATTAAGATTTTCTCCAAATATAATGTACCAGAACTTTGTTTAAAATGAGGAATAAGATCCAACATGCAAATACAAATAATGAGAATGAAAAGTAGGATTTTTTTTTTTGTTAAAAGAAAAATAAAGGAGAAAGTTGAATGCCCTCTCAGCAGCATTCTATTTTGTTTTTTTTTAAATTAATTTGCAGGTCCTTATACTTATGTCTCATTTTTAATCAGGTCATTAAAGTTATATTCTTTTTTATCATATCCTTAATGTTTCATCGTTAAATCCATGAAACTTCCTTTGAAAAACGTTAGGTAGGGGTTAATACCGTTCCACCCATCCTCCACCATGAAGCAGACGACTTGGCAATGGTTCTGATATACTCCTCTGAAGAGGACGACTTGGGCAGGGAAAGTGTTGGAATGTAAGAGGATTAAACACAAGAAACGTGAAGAACTGAGAGGAAGAAACAAGCATTCATGATGCCCAAAAAAATTATTGAATCAAATTTATAAATACCTACTCCATCCTTCGGTCTTCCCTTTCAAGTTTCAACCTTCATCAATTATCATTTTCTTCGTTCTTCAAGACTCCGCACTCAGATATGGAATAGAGTTAGAGCTCATGCTAATTTCCGCTAAAGATTTTAAAGATGTCAACCTTTTCTCTCAGATGGACGTTTATGCCGTCCTTTCGATTTCCGGCGAAGCCTGCCAAAACCAGAAGGCGAAGATCCCGACAGAGTCGGCGTCACCAGCCCCTGGAATTTCCCCATGAAATTCAACATCAACGGATCAGCGGCGTGTCAGAACCGTCTCTCCATCGAAATCAAGCTCCCATGGCTGGCGAGAAGAACAACGGTGTCGTCCGCGTCAAAGTCAAAGAGATTCCGATAACACCAGCGACGGCGAGTGTGATGTTAATATCTAAATTTGGTGCATAAATGCCGAAAAATGTCTGTAACTTCTTCCCAGTTTTTCGCATTTCTTGTGTTTAATTGTTTTAGATTCTAACGCTTTCCCTTGCTCGGTCTTCTTCGCAGTAGGATATCAGAACAATTGCCTCTCACTCTCTCACCCACCATTAATGGGTTGAAATGTTGTTAACCCCTGATATAACGTTTTTCAAACGGAAGGATCCATGGATATAACGTTAGAAACATTAAGGATACGATAAAAAAGAAAATAACTTTAAGGACCTAATTAAAAATGAGATAATAAGAACCTCCATATTAGTTTTTCCTTATTTTTTTATTCTCCTTGTGTATCAAACATAATTTTTTCCTCTTTTTCTTAATTAATTAAAGTTTTCCTTCTTCATGAAAAATATAATTTTTCCTCAGCTTTGCATTATCTTTTCTCGTGGCTATAGCTCCCCAGACGCCATTTTATTTATGACTCTAATTAATTAAAAGTGGGAACAAATTGGATATTTTTTTCATTAAACATTAAAATTTCTCATATAATTTATTGAAAAAACATTTTATTTTATTATTATTTAAAATGCCATAAATAATACAAAATACAATCGTCTCCATTTCGAATCCCTAATTCCCTCCGGCTAGCAAATGGTGAGTGGAGGCCACATACCCTTTCTGCCCTTTGAGATTATTGTCATCATTCTCAAAAGGCTTCCTGTCAAATCCATCGTTAAATTTCAATGTGCGTGTAAAGATGTAGGCGAAATCTGTAAAATATAAAGTTTATAATTCGAGTCGCGTTTGAGGACACTGTCCTTAAGAGATATTTCACGACCCCTCATCAAATTAGGAAGCGACTCTCTCCAGGATTAAGCGAACTCTTCCTGTAAAATCACAGGGAAACATAACTGGTGGAAGATAAAGTAATCTCAAGAGATTGGTGTATCATTCTCTTTGTATTCTCTATATGTTTTTCCATGACATTCTATGTACTTCTCCTTCAATAAGAAGCCATTTTTATAGACTGTGGAAGGACACGAGACATGTCTTTTAGACATATGTCCTTTAAGTTCAAGAGTTATGTTAGAAATACACTTATTTCTTCAACATACCCTTTCACAACCAAGAGTTATGTTAGAAAGACACCTCTTTCTTCAACATACCCTTTCACAACCAAGAGTTATGTTAGAAAGACATCTCTTTCTTCAACATACCCTTTCACAACCAAGAGTTATGTTAGAAAGACACATCTTTCTTTAACATACCCTTTCACAACCAAGAGTCATGTCAGAAAGACACTTCTTTCTTTAACACACCATTTCACAATATTTAAAATATTTCCAACAATCCCCCACATGTGTCAAAGAAACACCATTAGATGAGTTCTATACATGGATATAATCATTGTATCCAGTGGTCCTTTGGACTATGACCTAGACCTAGACCGATAATACTTGGTACACAGAAATGCCAGTGGTCCTCGGGACTATAAACCAGCACTTCTTGGGTGTATACCAGAGGTACTAACAGCCAGATTATACCCCCACATTTCCACTGTTTATCGAGCAGTTTTGCTCGTTAGGCAGCCATGCGCGTGTCCTATTTTTAACAAATGCTCTAGAGATTTTGCCACGATCTCATAGGAGCGGCTCACACTCCTCATTCGTATAGGTGATTTCTTTAAGTGTATCTGCACATAATACACCATCCCGTGGAATTTGAAATCATTAAGAGCTTTTGCTTATCCTCCTCTATACAATCTAGCACTTTATCACACACCATAGGAAAGGACTAGTAATAATATTTTGGTGCTAGCAGTACTAACAAGCGACTTATTCTTACCCATTGAGCCTTCTTCATGGGATCACCAATCACAAAGGTTGGGTTGTAATTGCTGTCATAATCAACTGGCTTTAGTCCTATTCCTCTCGATGTCTCAACAATTTAATTATTTTCTTCTCAGGTGTTTTGTTAACGGATCAGATAGGTCTATTTTTGACCTGACCAAAATCGATTGAGATAACTCCGCAATTTTTAAGTATGCTTATTCTCATAGTATCTCAAATGATTGCACCATTGTTCTCTTAACAATGTTTATTGCCATTTTGCAATTATAACTCATCAACAATAAGTGTTGCTCATCTTTGTTCTCCTTAACAAAGGTTATTGCCATTTGGCAAACACAGTTCATCAACACTAAATGTTGTACATCTTTGTTATCCTTAACAAAGGTTATTGCTATTTAGCAAACACAATTCATCAACACTAAATGTTGTACGTCTTTGTTATCCTTAACAATGGTTATTGCTATTTATCAAACACAATTCATCAACACTAAGTGTTAGTTTTACATCAAAATATTTGCTAAAAGGTTTTCAACCACTTAGCCTCAATGCCAGTCAATTCCATAGCAATAAATTCAGAATCCCTTAAGGATTTTGTTAAAATTATTTGATTGGATGATTTTCATGTGACCGCACCACCACCAAGAATAAACACATGGTGTCATTAAGGTATCTCAATAACCTTAATAGAGCATCCCAATATTCACTGCTTGGACAGTGAGTATATCTGCTCAATTTATAAAGGGATAAACTAAGAATATATCACCACTTAACATCCGTATATTTTAATACAACGGGAATTCACCATATATAATACCAACAGTTATGGTACTCTTCAAATATTTCATTCTCCTCATGAGATTGAATCTTTATGTGTGTATGCTCAATCCTCACATGCTATATCACAATAATTAGTACTAAATTCTCATAATTTGTACGTAAAAAATTGAGCAAACAACACCCTCAAATAATGTGTTATCATCATAAGGAATAATTACACTATGGTTCTCAAAATCAATATTTGAAATACATTTAAGATGATATATTCCTTTATATGTCATCCACATTAAAAAATTCAATAAGCATTCACATCATATATATATTTATACTAAGATAAATATATATCCACAAATAAAAAATATCATGAAAATTAAACATATTTATCTCTCTACTAGATAAATGATCAAATTTCCATGCTTCTATCATCATGCTTATTTTAAACCATACATAAAGTTTGATAAAATTTACTGTCAACAGCAAATAATAAAACCTCCATTTAATTTGATCATAACACACTTCATAATTATAAAATAAGGCTAACAAACATATATTTTTTCACTCATAAATTTTATAAGGTATCCTATATCTTAGACACCCCACACTTTTAAATATCAAATTATATCTCAATAATTTCTCAATAATAATTCTAATCAAATTAGAATTTTATACCATATAATCCCTTTCTATTCTAATTAATTAGAATATTCCACCTAATATCATGTGATAATCTAATAAATAATAACCAGAATTATAAAAAAATACCCCTGGTCACATACATTTTCTATATATTGAGAGAGATGCACCTTTTCCATGTAGTGATCTTGGAACATCACAATAGCCGTTGGCTAACTGCTCATTGTCGCCTCTACGGACTGATATTATCAGGTTTCCATGCACCGTTTGCAAAGGTCTTCGTAATCTGCTTGGCGCTTCGGTACTTCATCATATATTGCCATTCATATATCAAAGCGATGCGGAGTATGTAATATCCCAGTTTTCAGGCCTAGAGACGTGAAAATAGCCTAAGATTAAGAGGCTACTAGACCCCTTTTTAGCAGAAGTCCCAGAGGAACGTGAAGAGTTTCAAGGATTGAGCTGCGAGTAAGTAAAGGTACGGGGGCTTATGTGTAAACAGTGGAAGTCCCAAGGGGTAGATGGCCATTTGGGGATGATGTAAAGGTCAAAGGTTAAAGAGCTGACCATTTGGTCGCGACTGTAGATAATTGTGGTCGTGACTAATACTTACAAAAAGATGTTGGTCGCGACGATAGTGTATTATGGTCACGACTAATATTGGCAGAGAGGCTTGGTTGTGACGAATAATGTTGTGGTGTCCCGACTAATGAGTAGAATAAGCCTGGTTACGATGAAAGACTGATGTGGTCGCGACGAAAGACTGATGTGGCGCGACGAAAGACTGTTGTGGTCGCGACTAAAGAATGTTATGGTCGCGACTAGAGAATGTTGTGGTCGCGACTAATGAGCACAGAAGGTGTTAAGTCGCGATGAGATGATGATCAGGTCGCGACTAGTGACTAAAGTGATGCTAGGCGTATGGGCCATGAGTTGAGAGGGTCCAAAGGATATAGTTATCCGGTTAGAGATAGACCGGAGGCAGGAGACCAGATACAGGAAAGGTTATCTGAAGACCATGAGGTAGACTGATAAGGTATCCTCATGGGACCCACAAGATGCCACATGGCATTAAAGTAATGGTTCAGTAGAGTAAAGTTACTCGGTTAGCACGAAAATCGAGGAAATGATCAGATAAGTCTGGGACTTATCTGGATAGCATTGGGAAGCGTGTAAGGTCTTTTCCAGTCGCCACATGGCTCTAGTCTGGAAAAAGCAGATAAAGCTGAGGGCACGTATTACGAGGCAGGAGACTGGACCGGTGAGTCAGCATGCTGAGTCAGCTGCTGAGGTGTCCAGGAATTTCAGCATGTGGAAAATATGGCGCTGAGGTATCCCGGTGAGGTGTCCCGATGATGTCATGCATGATGCAGTAAATGAGGAATTAAAGAAAATAGGAAAATCCAGGAAAAATCAGGACCGCAGGATTAAAGTTCATGATAATTACAGAATTGCCATTGAAGGCAATTATAAATACCCCCTTGGCTCATTTGCATTCACGCATGGCAAGGGAGAAGGGAGAGAAAGAAGAGAGAGAAGGAGAAGGAAAGGAAGAGAGAAAGGAGAAAAGGAAGTAAGGAAGTTCTGGCGGAGCTGGAAGCAGAATAGAGATAGTAAGATTCTGCTAAGCTAGCCAGGTAGTAACTAATCCTAGCTTTTATGTAATGTCTTTGTGATTTGATGTGCTATTGTTTGGTTGGATTGTTGTTTTATATGTTATGTCTGAAGCTCTGCTGTAATGCTATGATCATATGTTATTAAGCATGGAAGCACGCAGCATACTTATCTGTACACAATCACAAGCAAGCACTGTCACTCTGCATTACATATATTGTTATGATTGTTGCTACTGAGATTCCCCCGAATCTCATCCCCATACATAACCCATTACAGGGAGGTTATGCTGAAGTGGATTTTGAGAATGCTAAGAGACGCCGTTATGCTGCCGAAGTAAAGACTGAACATCAGTATATGATAAGTACTATGTACGTAGTGCTGTCTAAGGAGGTTAGAAGTGAGTGGACCTAGCCGGTTCATCTAGTCTTTCCTGGGTACTACGTAGAATGGTAGTTCTCATGAGGGGATTACCGAATCAGTACAGTTCAGTTCTTTGTACAGATGAAGCGTAGCGGTTGTGTTGCCGGAGTTTAGGCAGAAAGAGATGTAATAAAGACAGAAAGATTATGTATATGTCTTGTTGTGTATGCCATGTTGTATGACATGATTTTATTCAATGATAAATATTGTTGGCATATGCAATTTATGTATGTTAAATTAAGAGGGAAATTCGTAGGTCCTGAGGCAGCAGTATTCTGACCTCAGTTTGACCTAGTTAACGGAGGAGTCTGGCCACGAGATTTAGTGAACCTGTAGTACACATCTGGGGCATTCCGTGGATAGGTATTAAGCCTCATTTGGATGTGTAGAAGGTGAGAAATCAGTTCTCAAAGTACAGGTTTAGAGTAAGGAACTTAGGAGTAAAAGTTCAATCTCTGGACTTAGGTACAGCTATTATTGCTTCCGCAAGTGTACTCTGAGGAGTATAAAGGAGGATGTTTCAGAGTGCTATCCCCATAAAGAACTCAAAAATCAAACCCATTTTCCTAGACTTCAAGCACCGCTTCTTCTCTAACTCATGAGGAATAAAACCTTCAATTCATCGCCCTTGAATCAAAGGCACCCTTCATCATGAAATATAGCCATGCTTGTGGCTTCTTTCTAAGAGCATTAACCACAAGTGCCACGTTTGCTTTTGAAGACTCGCCATTTTCTTTACTTCTTTGGGTTATGAATAGTCCAAATCTTGAAACCCAAAAATTTGCAGATAATATCTCTTAAGATTGTAGGCGAAATCTGCAAAATATAAAGTTTATAGTTAGAGTCGCGTCCGAGGACACTGTCCTTAAGAGATATTTTGCGACCCCTCATCAAATTAGGAAGCGACTCTCTCCAGGATTAAGCGAACTCTTCCTATAAAATTACAGGAAAACATAACTGGTGGAAGATAAAGTAATCTCAAGAGATTGGTGTATCATTCTCTTTGTATTCTCTATATGTTTTTCCATGACATTCTATGTACTTCTCCTTCAGTAAGAAGCCATTTTTATAGACTGTGGAAGGACACAAGACATATCTTTTAGACATATGTCCCTTAAGTTCAAGAGTTATGTTAGAAAGACACCTCTTTCTTCAACATACCCTTTCACAACCAAGAGTTATGTTATAAAGACACCTCTTTCTTCAACATACCCTTTCACAACCAAGAGTTATGTTATAAACACACATCTTTCTTTAACATACCCTTTCACAACCAAGAGTCATGTCAGAAAGACACTTCTTTCTTTGACACACCCTTTCACAATATTTAAAATATTTTCAACAAAAGATTGGAAAAATCTCTTCAAAACCCCATTTTTCATCGCGGAACATGCCCGCCACTCTGCTCACGAAGACCCTTTGCTCCTCCTCCATGAAAAGGGTTACAAGTCCATACGTTTGCTTAATCATAAGATGGAAACTGTTGAATTTATGAGCATACCCTCGAGCGATTACCTTAGATGTTGAAGAATCATTGGTTCCTGCAATGGCTTACTCTGAGTCAGAGTCGATCTTGATAAAGGTAAATCTCCTCGTTTGCTTTGTCTTTGAAGCCCATCGATTAGAGAGTTAAGAGAAATATCCCAAACAACGACCAATGATGGTGTAGTATCAGACAATTTTGTATTTGGGTTTAGTAGCATCATTAATGATTTCAAGATAGTCAAATTTTATAATCAAGAGTTTCCTAAAAGGAAGAGAAAGAAGAATGCAGCCCTAGTAGAGTATCATGAAGTGAAAGTTTATTCATTAAGAGCTGAAGTGTATTCATTAAACACAGGTTCATGGAAAGAGTTAGAATTTCAAAGTTTAAAGAATACAACAATTATATCAAAAGCTCTCAGTGTTGACGGAACTATCATTTGGTTAGGAGTACCTGATTCTTTGTATGTCGTCGTTTCATTCGACGTAGCGACGAAAGTGCTTACATTAACACCAATACCATCTCTCGGTCGTCATGTTTTTGCAACTACTCTTAATGGTATGTACCAGAACAAATTAGCTATGTTTCAGTGTCGCGGTGAAACTTCTTCTAACTCTATCAATATATGGGTGATGGAGGAGGCTGGTAGTGAATCTGGGAAGAGTTTTAGTTGTATTGAAGAATATAACATTGGCATAAATTCATATTTTTTTCATCCCTCGTATCTTTGGAGGAACGAAATAGTTTGCCGCGACAAAGATGTTGAGGCCGAGGAGGTGGAGGGGGAACCAAAGTACTTTTTAAAGCTATTCAATCTTACTACTAAGAAATGGAAGGAGTTCCACAACTCTTCATCGGTCTATGGCTGCCATGCTCCTTGCAATTATAATAGGAGCCTTGTGTCTGTTTGGAACACCCAAGTTGAATTGCCCTGCTCTGAAATATGGTCATTTATTTCTACATTCCATATTTCTTTTTGTTGGAGATTGTGCCCTAGGGGCCAATCATTATCTTATGAACATTGTTGATTTATGAATTTCTTAATAAAGTTATCATATTATTTGCATGTTTACTATGATGACAATCCTTGGATAACTCGTGATCTTATCCTAAATGTCCCTGGTCGGTCATCTATGTGGGAGCAGAGATGAAATAAGACCAGTATGACTTTGAAGATATATAGAGATATAAATCAAAGTCATAAGCACATGTAAGAGTACAGGGTGTTGGACCGACCCGCAATGAGAGAGCTGCATGGGTCAAGTCATAAGCTTCTCTCATATACAAGCCATGTCACTATGCCCTTTGACCTGAGATCATCATGGATTCCTACATGACAAACGCTCAGCTTTGACCTAGTCAAAAGTCACTTTTGACCGAGTGATCATAAAGGCTGTGCTCGGGCTTAGTGGTTTTTCATGCGGAGGAATGTGAATGGTCAAGATGGAATTTGTCCCTCACATTCGTAGAGAGATATTACTGGGCCCCTCGATGAGTGAGTCTGAGAAATGTATGGCCATACTGGAATGGAAGGGTAGTTCCATTTCTATATTCAGACTACTCAGGGATCGAGAAAGTAACGGTCAGGAACAGGAGGATGACGTTCACCATGCCTCATCCTTGACCGAAATATCGTGTGACAAAAGGGACGTGATATGGTTGTATGAAAGGTTACATCGTTTATCGATCCTCATATGTTTTGGGTAGTCGTAATGCCTTGCTAGAGACCGCTTACGACTTTTGGGTCAGTATAGTAACTGGGCCACTGCCAACTTCATATGGGCCTACAGGGTCGCACACAAAACAGCCCAATGCGAGCTATGATGTCCAGATTCATTGAATCTAAGAGATGTCTAAATTCAATGAATAATCTAGGGTGGATATATATTTTATATATATATATAAATTAGTTTATATATATTATATAAATAATATAAGAGATATTTGTAAGATTTAATTTATAAGGATAAATTAAATCTCTATCATTTTTGAATTTGAATTTAAATGGATATGATCTATTTGAATTTGAAATTCAAATTGATAAGATATCTCAAATTTGACTTATGAGAATAAATCAAATATAATTCTGTCTTATCTTTATTTTAAATTAAATAAATAGGTGAATTAAATCTGTGGGACGGATTTAATATAAACCATATTTATTTAATCAGTTTCTTATTAAATTATGCAATATATGATATTGTATTAATTCAGAATTAATATAAGATTAATTCTGAAGCCCGGCCCTATTAGAAGCCCGATAGCTTCCTATATATTTGACATTAGGAGCTAGGGTTCCACACACAAGATAGATCTCTACACACACATTCAGACGTGAGAAGAGGGGGCAGGGAGAGTGGAAAAGGTTTGCACATAAGAAACTGCCGAGATAGAGACGGTGAGGACGGAATCTCTAGAAAGCCTTAGAGGGACAAGAGGCGCTAGCACGTCATTCGCGATTGGAACGCTGTTCGTGTGGATACCGGTAGAGGAAGCCGATCTGAGCTGTCGACTTCTACGATATGACCAGACACGAAGCAAGGTCGCGACCAGAACACCCTGAGGTCGCGACCATACGGGCATCTGAACGCCAGAAATCCGAAAAGAGGAGACAGGTCGCGACGTGAAGCTGAATACGTCGCGACTACAAACTCCAGAGACGTCCGGTCGCGACTAGAGGCAGAAGAGGTCGCGACTAACAACTCCAGAGGCGACAGATCGCGACTAGAAGCAGAGGAGGTCGCGACCAAAAGCTGAGGAGGTCGCGACTGAAAGTTCCAGAGGCGAGGAGTCGCGACTAGTGGACACTGAGGTCGCGACCAAAGCTCGAAACCGAAGGTAACACTTCTTTCTCCTTGACTTAAACATATTCGGTAGATCCTGGCTGGGAATGGAAAAAATTTTAAAGTTAATTTCCGCTGCGTGTCTTCCAATTCCCTTCAGTGGTATCAGAGCCATGCCGTTTTGTGTTTAAGTTAGGTTTGATTGTTGATACATGTGATGTATGTTAGACTTCTTAGCTGATTGTATGATAACATGCGAGATATGTATGACATATATGGAATCTGTTTATGTATGACATATACGGAATCTAAAAGGAAACTGAAATCGGTGGTGTATATCAATTGATTTGATCAATTAATATTGATGGGGTCTAAGGAAAAAGAATTAAGATTCTTGATTATTTATCAAAAAAATTTCTATTGGGGCGCTGCCCCACACCCCTCCCGCTAACCGGCTAGCGGGACCGCCGTGGCTATTTAATCGTAGCGCAACATAATCGTAATATGTATTGACTTTCCTGATATATGAATATTTTGAAACATTTATTGCCCTTCAAATAGTATGAATTTTGATTCTTGAATGTTTGGGTATGGTGAACAATATGGCTCTAGATTACAAGTGTTGTAATTTTTCTAAATACGGCCTGCGTGTCGTGCCTTCCTCTAATGACTCTCGTTGTACATTCTCTTCTCATCTCACTCCCCTCGAATGTTAAAACGAGGTTTCCTTATGTAATTTTCCTATTCTAATTAGACAGCTTCTCTCATTGGCTTGAGGGGACTTAGGATAGGTGAGCCATATTGTGTCACGTTTAAGATTATGCATCTTTTGATTAGATCACTGCATGTATGTTTTATATGCATAATACTTGTATGAGATACAACCGCGATACATGCATCTTATAAACCAGATAATTAATTAAACCCTCTAAAAGAAATCTTAAGTCATATGCCGTCAATTAATGGACACTTGTCAAAACCTCGATCGCTCATTTGTAGGTCCACCAAAGTGGGTGCATTTGAGTTATCTTGGGGAGATAAGCAAGAGTAATGGTGCTTCTCTTATGTTTGTTATTGTTTGACTTAATTGAGATTATCAAAATGGTTTTGGGTCTCAAGGCATTAGATGGGATTAAAACATGCCGGATCATATGATGATTGAATCCCATAAATATCTAAGAATTACATTTGATGTAATTGGTAAAGTTGTTACCTACCTAAATAACTTAAAGTTGAGCGTCCAGCCAAAGCGGACTCAAGTTTAAGCCAAATATGGATCTTAGCCCACTAATTATTACATTGAGGGTTGTTTTATTCAGTGGGAGATTGCTAATTCGCTTGCATATTTTAATTGTAGAATCATGACGACTAGTAATACTGCTACATTATCGTTGCGATCTGTCCTTGAGAAGGACAAACTCAATGGGACAAACTTTCTTGACTGGTTCAGGAACTTGAGAATTGTTCTCAAGCAGGAAAGAAAGGCATATGTCCTAGATCAACCCATTCCTGAGGAGCCAGCAGCCAATGCTCCTAGAGCTCAGAGAGATTCTTATGCGAAGCATAAGGAAGACTCTGTTGATGTGGGATGCTTGATGCTTGCCACCATGGTTCCGGAGCTCCAAAGAGATTTGGAACACATGGAGGCTTATGAGATGATTGTGCATCTTAAGGAAATGTTCCAGCAACAAGCAAGGCAAGAGAGGTATGAGACCACTAAGGCCTTACATTCCTGCAAGATTGCTGAAGGTGCATCAGTGAGTACTCATGTCTTAAAGATGAAAGGGTACATAGATCACCTTGAGAGGCTTGGATTTCCCATGAGCCAGGAGTTAGCTACAGATTTGATCTTGAACTCACTCCCGGAAAGTTATGACCAGTTTGTCATGAATTACAACATGAACAACATGGAGAAATCTATTTCTGAACTGCATGGGATGCTTAAAACTGCTGAGCCGACTGTTAAGAAGAAGCCCAGTACTGTTTTGATGGTTCACAAAGGAAAGGGTATGAAAAAGAAAGGCAAGGGTAAGGGGAAGGGTCACGGCTCATCTGGTAAGACCAAAGAGTCAGGCAAGCCCGAAACCAAGCCTGCACCAAAGAAGGCAAAGCCTCCAAAGGAAGGAGTTTGCTTCTTCTGCAATGAACCGGGTCATTGGAAGAGGAATTGCAAACTCTACCTTGAAGATCTGAAAAAGAACAAGAAGGATAGCGGGGCTATCGCTTCAGGTATTTATGTTATAGACATTCATCTCTCTACTTCCACTACATGGGTATTAGATACTGCATGTGGTTCTCACATTTGTACAAATGTGCAGGGCCTAAAGGACAGTAGAAAGCTGAAGAAGGGCGAAGTTGACCTACGAGTTGGAAATAGAGCAAAGGTTGCTGCTCTAGCTGTAGGCACTTATGAATTAGTTCTTCCCACTGGGCTTTTGTTAGTTTTGAACAATTGCTATTATGTTCCTGCTTTGAGTAGTAACATTGTTTCTCTTTCTTATTTGGATAAGGAAGGTTACACTTCCATTTCTGGGAATGGTAAATGTTCTATTTATCGTAATGATATTTTCTATGCTCATGGTGATTTGCATGTTGATCATTACATATTAAACTTGGAACAACCCAATCATGGAAATATCTATAACATAACCGCCAAAAGGATCAAACCAAATGATTTGAATCCGACGTACCTCTGGCACTGTCGTCTAGGCCACATAAATGAGAAACGCATTTCTAAACTCCATCAAGATGGATTTCTCAACTCATTTGATTTTGAATCATATGATACTTGCGAATCTTGTTTGTTAGGAAAGATGACAAAGTCGCCTTTCACTGGACACAGTGAGAGGGCCACCGATTTGTTGGGCCTCATACATACAGATGTGTGTGGACCGATGAATACAAATGCCAAAAGAGGTTATTCGTACTTCATTACATTCATAGATGATTTTAGTAGATATGGCTACGTCTATCTAATGAACATAAATCCGAATCTTTTGAAATGTTCAAGATATTTCAAAATGAAGTACAAAACCAGCTTGGCAAAACAATTAAAGCCCTTCGATCTGATCGAGGTGGTGAATATTTGAGCCAAGAGTTTATCGATCATCTTAGGAATTGTGGAATAGTCTCACAATTGACTCCTCCAGGAACACCACAATGGAATGGGGTTTCTGAACGGAGGAATCGAACACTATTGGATATGGTTCGATCCATGATGAGTCGAACAGATCTTCCACCATCCTTTTGGGGCCACGCCCTAGAGACAGCTGCGTTCACACTGAATCGTGTTCCATCTAAGGCAGTTGAAAAGACTCCGTATGAGATATGGACTGGGAGGAAACCTAGTTTGTCTTTTCTCAAGATTTGGGGATGTGAGGTCTATGTTAAGCAACAAGCCTCAGATAAGTTAGCGCCCAAATCTTCAAAGTGCCTTTTTGTGGGATATCCTAAGGAAACCAAGGGATATTATGTCTACAACCCCACTGATAACAAAGTGTTTGTTGTCAGAAATGGTATCTTTCTAGAACGAGAATTTATCTCTAAAAGAACCACTAGGAGCAAGGTACACCTCGAAGAAGTTCGAGAGCCACAAGACGCCACAGAACTAGAGATGGAAAGTAGAGAAGACTCACAAGAAGTTGTTGAGACTCCTCAAGTCACGCAAGGCCCAAGGCGATCTAATAGGGCACGACTTCAGCCTCAGAGATATGGATTTCTGATTTCTAATAGTCGTGATGTGTTGCTCATTGAGCATAATGAGCCCACTACCTATCAAGAAGCTATAGTGGGACCAAACTCTGACAAATGGCTTAATGCCATGAAGTCTGAGATGCAATCCATGTACGACAATAAGGTATGGACCTTAGTCGACCCGCCTGAAGGTGTAAAAACCGTCGGGTGCAAGTGGGTTTTTAAAGAGAAAACTGACATGGATGGCAATGTAAATGTCTTCAAGGCACGACTGGTTGCAAAAGGATTTACTCAAACTCATGGTGTGGACTATGATGAGACCTTTTCCCCAGTTGCAATGGCCAAATCAATCAGAATCCTCCTTGCCATTGCAGCATATTATGACTATGAAATATGGCAGATGGACGTCAAGACAGCCTTCCTTAATGAAAAGCTCCTTGAGGATGTGTACATGACACAACCTGAAGGTTTTGTGCGTTCTGAGGACTCTGGTAAGGTTTGCGGACTGAAGCAAGCATCTCGGAGTTGGAATCATCGTTTTGATGAAGTAGTCAAAGAGTTTGGATTTCTTCAAAACATTGATGAACCTTGTGTGTACAAGAAGGTTAGTGGGAGCACAGTTGTATTTTTGGTACTATATGTCGATGACATCCTACTCATTGGGAATGACATTCCTACCTTGCAGATTGTCAAGTCTTGGTTAGGAAAATCTTTCTCGATGAAAGACTTGGGTGAAGCCACCTACATCCTAGGAATTAGGATCTATAGAGATAGATCTAAAAGGCTTCTAGGACTGAGTCAGAGCACATATATAGACAAGATACTGCATAGGTTCAGTATGCAGGAATCAAAAAGGGGTTTCATACCCATGTCTCATGGTATTCACCTCAGCAAGGATTTGTGTCCTAGTACACCAGATCAGCGAGGTCGCATGAGTAAGATTCCATATGCCTCGGCCATAGGATTTATCATGTACGCCATGTTATGTACTCGACCAGATGTCTCGTTTGCCTTAAGTATGACTAGAAGATATCAACAGGACCCTGGTGAGGGCCATTGGACTGCTGTCAAGAATATCCTTAAGTACTTAAGAAGGACTAAGGACTTATTCTTGGTCTATGGTAGATTGGTAGACGAGCTCTATGTAACTGGTTACACAGATGCAAGTTTCCAAACTGACCAGGATGACCAGAAATCGCAATCTGGATACATATTCCTCCTGAATAATGGAGCAGTAAGCTGGAAGAGCTCTAAGCAGAGCACTGTAGCAGATTCTGCAACGGAAGCTGAGTACATAGCAGCATCTGATGCAGCTAAGGAGGCCGTTTGGATCAGGAAGTTCATTACAGAACTAGGGGTGGTACCTACCATCTCAGATCCAATAACTTTGTTCTGTGACAATAGTGGTGCCATTGCACAGGCCAAAGAGCCTAGGTCACATCAAAGGACCAAGCATATACTCAGGCGATTTCATCTCATCAGAGAAATCAATGATAGAGGTGATATAAAAATATGCAAGGTAGCAGGGGAAGACAATGTTGCTGATCCTCTAACAAAGCCGCTTGTGCAAGCAAAACATGAGTGTCATGTTAGGTCAATGGGAATTAGGCAAATTAATGATTGTACCTAGTGCAAGTGGGAGGATGTTGGAGATTGTGCCCTAGGGGCCAATCATTATCTTATGAACATTGTTGATTTATGAATTTCTTAATAAAGTTATCATATTATTTGCATGTTTACTATGATGACAATCCTTGGATAACTCGTGATCTTATCCTAAATGTCCCTGGTCGGTCATCTATGTGGGAGCAGAGATGAAATAAGACCAGTATGACTTTGAAGATATATAGAGATATAAATCAAAGTCATAAGCACATGTAAGAGTACAGGGTGTTGGACCGACCCGCAATGAGAGAGCTGCATGGGTCAAGTCATAAGCTTCTCTCATATACAAGCCATGTCACTATGCCCTTTGACCTGAGATCATCATGGATTCCTACATGACAAACGCTCAGCTTTGACCTAGTCAAAAGTCACTTTTGACCGAGTGATCATAAAGGCTGTGCTCGGGCTTAGTGGTTTTTCATGCGGAGGAATGTGAATGGTCAAGATGGAATTTGTCCCTCACATTCGTAGAGAGATATTACTGGGCCCCTCGATGAGTGAGTCTAAGAAATGTATGGTCATACTGGAATGGAAGGGTAGTTCCATTTCTATATTCAGACTACTCAGGGATCGAGAAAGTAACGGTCAGGAACAGGAGGATGACGTTCACCATGCCTCATCCTTGACCGAAATATCGTGTGACAAAAGGGACGTGATATGGTTGTATGAAAGGTTACATCGTTTATCGATCCTCATATGTTTTGGGTAGTCGTAATGCCTTGCTAGAGACCGCTTACGACTTGTGGGTCAGTATAGTAACTGGGCCACTACCAACTTCATATGGGCCTACAGGGTCGCACACAAAACAGCCCAATGCGAGCTATGATGTCCAGATTCATTGAATCTAAGAGATGTCTAAATTCAATGAATAATCTAGGGTGGATATATATTTTATATATATATATAAATTAGTTTATATATATTATATAAATAATATAAGAGATATTTGTAAGATTTAATTTATAAGGATAAATTAAATCTCTATCATTTTTGAATTTGAATTTAAATGGATATGATCTATTTGAATTTGAAATTCAAATTGATAAGATATCTCAAATTTGATTTATGAGAATAAATCAAATATAATTCTGTCTTATCTTTATTTTAAATTAAATAAATAGGTGAATTAAATCTGTGGGACGGATTTAATATAAACCATATTTATTTAATCAGTTTCTTATTAAATTATGCAATATATGATATTGTATTAATTTAGAATTAATATAAGATTAATTCTGAAGCCCGGCCCTATTAGAAGCCCGATAGCTTCCTATATATTTGACATTAGGAGCTAGGGTTCCACACACAAGATAGATCTCTACACACATATTCAGACGTGAGAAGAGGGGGCAGGGAGAGTGGAAAAGGTTTGCACATAAGAAACTGCCGAGATAGAGACGGTGAGGACGGAATCTCTAGAAAGCCTTAGAGGGACAAGAGGCGCTAGCATGTCATTCGCGATTGGAACGCTGTTCGTGTGGATACCGGTAGAGGAAGTCGATCTGAGCTATCGACTTCTACGATACGACCAGACACGAAGCAAGGTCGCGACCAGAACACCCTGAGGTCGCGACCATACGGGCATCTGAACGCCAGAAATCCGAAAAGAGGAGACAGGTCACGACGTGAAGCTGAATACGTCGCGACTACAAACTCCAGAGACGTCCGGTCGCGACTAGAGGCAGAAGAGGTCGCGACTAACAACTCCAGAGGCGACAGATCGCGACTAGAAGCAGAGGAGGTCGCGACCAAAAGCTGAGGAGGTCGCGACTGAAAGTTCCAGAGGCGAGGAGTCGCGACTAGTGGACACTGAGGTCGCGACCAAAGCTCGAAACCGAAGGTAACACTTCTTTCTCCTTGACTTAAACACATTCGGTAGATCCTGGCTGGGAATGGAAAAAATTTTAAAGTTAATTTCCGCTGCGTGTCTTCCAATTCCCTTCACTTTTGTCTCTAATCCACAAAACCCTTGAACAATTTGGTTGTATCTGTGATTTTTTAAGCCTCTTTGATCTTCATGTGGAATGAAGATAGTCAGTACTAGTTCTTTAAACTTTATATTAGCCTTCTATATATCATCATATGTTCAACTTTCATGGGTATCATATAGTTTAGTTGTTGCGATATAAATTTGTTGGTTTTTGTTGGCCACTTAATATGCTAAGAGGGAATTAAGGAAAGGTTAACGTGACAGATCAAAGCATTTTGCTTTCTCATTTTTCAATCTAATGGAGCAATAGAATATTAATACACAGCAAAAGAGAGTGAACTATATGAGTTTTTGCTTTATAATTAATTTCGAGTTTCGTGATAACAATAAGGATAGAATTAATCAGATTAAAATCTTGGTTAATGGGCGGAAGTGCTTCTTTGGGAAGAGGGTTATGGAAGGAACTAGAATGTGGTCCCGTGTTAGAGGTGAAAAACGGACTAGCCTGCTTAAGAATGGACCAACCAGCCAGAGGGAGGGGTGAGTTAGCCCGCGGCCCGCCTTTTTTTTTTAATTTTTAATGTTTTTAAAAAATTATTTCTAAACTTTTAAAATACTAATAAAAATTTTCTAATGTTATATTAGCATAATAAAAAAAAGATTAATATTATACTCTTAAAAATTCCTATTTTTTATAAAAAAATCTCAAATTTTATAACTATAAATCTAAATAAATATTAATATAAGCATATCAATAAATAAGTAATCATCTTTACTAGTATTCAATAATAAGAGTATTCAAAATAATATTTAGGTAAAATAAATCATAATATTAATAATTTAAAAAAATGGACTGGCGGGTTCAGCCCGCCCCAAAATGGGCTAGCATTTTCTGATAAACGCGGGCTGAACCCATTTTACCAGCTCTATCTCGTGTAAGGTGATAGACATAAATTCGCAGCTGCCACACTATTAATGGAACTTTATTTTGGTTAGGGTTGGTGGGTGAAGATAATCGTATTATGTTGATTTCATTTAGTAATGGAAGAGTTTACATTAACCTTTAATACATGTCCTATCGAGCTTAGTGTTTAAGAGAACAAACTTGCTATGTTTTATTCTGAAGATTACAGTGGAGCAAAATTGCCTGCCATAAAATATGAAGTGAAAGGGACATGAAGGTGGAGGATGAACCAAATTTTCATAAGTTAAATCGCACTAAAATATTGATTTGAAGGAGTGCCACAGCATCTCATGTGCTCATGGTTGCTGTGGAATTTCAATTATGAAGCCAGCCTTGTATATGTTTCCAACAGCAAATTAGAGGAACCGGAATCTAGACTATTCATATATGATATAGACTGTCCAAATTTAATTTTTATTTATCTATTTTTTAAATTATTTTAATGGGTATATAGAATATAAAATAAAAAATAATCTCTTAACTATCATTTTTCAAAAAATAAAATTTTTATTAAGCAATCTAGATTAGATGATGAGCACCCAAAATAGTTCCCAGTTAGAAGAATAGTCTTGCACTGAATATATCTCATTTTGCCTTGGAAAATTTTACTTGTACATCCTTGATGCCCCTTAGCTCTCTTATTGTGAAGTCCCACATCGAGAGGGGAGGCGAACGAAGCATGCTTTATAAGTGTGTGGATACCTTCCCCTTGTAGACGCGTTTTAGGGTTGAAAAGTCTGGGAAACAAAACTGTGAGGGGTGATATGGGCCCCCAAAGCGGACAATATCTACGTGGAAGGGTATTGGGCTGGGCTGTCACAGAATAATCCACCCACCTTACAGGGCCCAGCGTCCTCGCTGGCACACCGAGAGAAGGACCGGCTCTGATAACATCTGTGACAGCCCAGCACCCTTCCACGTAGATATTATCCGCTTTGGGGGCCCATATCACCCCTCATGGTTTTGTTTCCCAAGCTTTTCAACCCGAAAATGCGTCTACGAGGGGAAGGTATCCACACACTTATAAAGCATGCTTCGTTCGCCTCCCCGCTCGATGTAGGACTTCACACTTATCTAGAAGATAGAAATTTAATAATAGGGGTTTCTAACTTCTTAAATTTAGATGTCATCATATGTTTAGTTTTCATAAGTATATAAGATAGATTTAGTGCCTGTTGGAGTTTACCCAAAACTTGGTTTTAAAAGAACTTATAGCCCAAACCTTAATTTGGAGAAATTTCAAAACAGTTATATTTGTCTAAAAGGGCTTATGGACCAAACAATAGTTTAAAACCATAGTTTTGAATAAGATACCGAGAATAGCTTTTGGAACAATAAAAATATTTATGGATTGCCCAATTATTATTTTACCCATATTTTTTCTCACCCTCTTCTCTCTCCTCCTGTCATCTCTGGTCTTCACCACTATGTCACTAGGTTGCTTGCCAGTCGTCATCAGGGTGGGTCGTTGGGTCGTCGTCCAACTCCATCGTCAGGGTAGGTCGCTGAGTCGTCATCCAGCTTCGTCATCACGTGGGTCATTAGTTAGCATCGATCGCTGGTCTTCGACTTCTTCCTCCATCCAGTTCTGTCGTCTTCAGCTCCTCCATTGTCAGGGCGTCATTGTAGCGTCTTCAGCTCCTCCGTCATCATTGTTTGCCAGAGAGAGAAGATGAGAGAAAGATGATACAATGGGATGTGCACAGTTGATCATTTTTTTATTTCATACTCTTTCTGGTAATTTACCAATCATAAAAGTTTTTCTGGTAATAACTATCCAAATACTCATTTATTCAGAGTCACTTTTTTTCATAAGCTATTCTCTAGAAACTCTTTTATAAAAAATGTCTAAAAGCCCTTTTTTCACAAGTCATTTTCTAAAATCCTATCTAAACAGGCCCTTAGAGATCAAAACATATGAGTGAATTAATAATAAATTGTTATGAATATTAGAATATAGATGTCCATCTCAATCTCCCTCTTCCTCTTCAAATTCCCTAGGTCATTATTTCTCCATTAATTACTAGACTCTTCATTATTCCTCCATTAATTACTAGACTCTTCATTATTCCCCAATTAATTACTAGACTCTTCATCTTCAACTTTTATACCTATAAATAGGGCATGTCATTTGTGTTGTAAGGTAAAAGGAGAAAGAATATAATATATACTTCTCTCATTTTCTTGTCCCATCTTTTCTCTCCTCCTAATCTTATTACTAGTTTTATAATACGTTATCAGCACGACTGCTCTAGCCAACTGATATTATTGTAAAATCTATCATTGGAAGGTGAGTTTCTATATTACTTTCATGTTAAATTGTAGTTTCATGTTTGATTATTTTCTAATTACTCAACATTCTTAATCTAAATCTCCATTTAACTTTTGTTACATTTTATAATAGTATCATCATGTCGAATCTTACAAAACTTGAGTTTGTGGCTCTTAACATTACTGAAAAGAATTATCTATCCTGGATACTAGATGCAGAAATTCATCTAGATGCTATGGGTTTACTGGATGGCAATCAGGAATATAACAAAGACAAAGCAAAAGTCATGATCTTTCTCCGCTACCACCTAGATGAAGGACTAAAAACTGAGTATTTAACTGTCAAAGACCCACTTGTTCTTTAGAACAACATAAAAGAAAGGTATGACCACAAAAAACTGTGATTCTTCCAAAAGCTCGTTATGACTGGATGCATTTACGTTTGCAAGATTTTAAATCAGTCAGTGAATATAATTCTGCACTACTTAGAATTAGTTCTCAACTGAAACTATATGGAGAGAAAATTACTGATGATGACATGTTAGAAAGAATATTCTTAACATTTCATGCATCCAATGTGCTCTTGCAACAACAATATCGTGAAAAAGGTTTCAAAAAGTATTCTGAACTAATTTCTTGCTTTTTGGTGGCTAAACAAAATAATGAGCTTTTAATGAGGAATAATGAATCTCGTCCAACTGGCTCTACTGCATTCCCAGAAGTGAATGTAGTGACAAATGAATCATCTCGTAGTCGGGGACGGGGACGGGGACGCGGCCGTGGCTATGTATGAGGCCGTGGTTAACGTGGTCGTGGTTCCCATTCAAGGTGGGCAAATAATGATGATAACCACAAAAAAAAAACTAGTGGGAATGATAATTATATTGAAAATTTATGTCATCGTTGTGGTGGAAAAGGTCATTGGGCTCGTACTTGTTGTACACCAAGACATTTGGTTGAATTATATAGAGAATCGCTCAAAAGGAAAAATAAAAATAAAGGCAAAGAGCCAAAGATAGAAACAAATTTTGCTGGGGAAGAAAGCGATTCTGATTATGGCAACATGGATGTGACTCATTTAAATGTTGCTGATTTCTTTACCGATCCTAACGAAAAAATTGATCACCTAATTGGTGATGGGAGTGTCCAAAAAAAACTAAACTTTTATGTGTGTTTTATGATTATGTGTGTTTTCTTTTTGATATAATTAAGTTATTTCTCTCAATAAATAAAATTATGAGTATTTCTTTTCATTAATTCTTTTGTGTTTCTTTTGCTATGTTCATGTTAATGAAGAATGACACTCATTGATATTAATAAAGAAGATTTGTGTCTCGTTGATAGTGCAACAACTCATACAATATTCAGAAATGCAAAATATTTTTCATCTTTGGTAATGCGAGAAGCCAATATCCAGACCATATCTGAAAGTATAAAGATGATTGAGGGGTTTGGAAGAGCTAATATATTGTTACCTGGCGGAACACAATTATACATTGATAGTGCATTTTATTCCTCCAAATTTAACAGGAATTTGTTGAGTTTCAAGGATATCCGCCGAAATGGATACCATATTGAAACAACAAATAGAGAAAACTAGGAATATCTTGTTGTCACATATATGATTTCTGGTAAAAAATGCACACTGGAAAAATTCCCTGCTCTTTCCTCTGGAATGTACTACACATTTATTAGTACAATTGAAACATATGCTATTGCAAACCAGAAGTTTGCAAGTGAGAATAAATTTAATATTTGGCATGACCGGTTAGGTCATCCTGGGACAATAATGATGCGAAAAATAATTGAGAATTCACGTGGACATTCGTTGAGAAGAGAATCAATTCCACAATCCCATATTTTCTCATGTGCTGCATGTTCTGAAAGGAAACTAATTATTAGACCATCAAAGATGAAAATAGAAAGTGAGTCTCTCACTTTTCTAGAACGTATACAGGAAGATATTTGTGGGCCAATTCACCCACCATGTGGACCATTTAGATATTTTATGGTTCTAATTGATACATCAACAAGATGGTCACATGTTTGCTTATTATCTTCTCGTAACCTGGCGTTTGCGAGATTACTTGCTCAACTAATTAAATTGAAAGCACATTTTCCAGATTAATTCACAAGCTTTCAATGAGTATTGTATGTCTCTGGGAATCGATGTTGAACATTTCGTAGCACATGTTCATACAAAAAATGGTCTTGCAGAATCATTAATTAAACGTTTGCAGTTAATTGCAAGACCATTGCTTATGAAATCAGATCTCCTAATATCTACTTGGGGATATGCAATTTTACATGCAACGATGTTAATTCGTATCAGGTCAACTAGTTATCTTAAGGTCTCCCCTTTACAAATGGTTTTTGGTCAGGAACCAAATATTTCCCATCCAAGGACTTTTGGATGTGCAATATATGTTCCGATTGCTCCACCACAACGCACTAAAATGGGTCCTCAAAGAAGGATGGGAATATATGTTGGATATGAATCTCCTTATATAATAAAATATTTAGAGCCAACAACAGGAGATTTATTTACGACTCGATTTGCTGATTGTCATTTTGACGAATCAAATTTTCCAACATTAGGGGGAGAAAATAAACAGCTGAAAAATAAAGTTAGTTGGAATAAATTATCATTGTCTCATCTTGATCCTCGTACAAAACAATGTGAGCTAGAAGTTCAAAAGATAATCCATTTACTGAGTTTAGCCAATCAATTGTCAAACGCATTTACTGACCCCAAGAAAGTGACAAAGTCACATGTTCCAGCTGCGAATACTCCTATCAGAATTGATGTCCCTATTGGACAATCTACTAATGCAAATGGATCAAAAGCACACTTGAAGTGTGGCAGGCCCATCGGTTCCAAAGATAAAAATCCTCGAAAAAGAAAAGGAGTTATAAATATAGTTGGCCCGATCGATGATATTCAACAAAATTTAGTGACTCCAGAAGAGTCCTTTGACAACACTAATTTCTCAATTTCAAGAGACATTCAGGTACCTGAAATATGTAAAAATAATGAGATCTCAATAAATTATGTTATCAACAGAATACGATGGGATCGAGATAAAGTCAACGTTGACGATATTTTTGCATATAATGTAGCGCTTGATGTAATAAATGATGATGAGGATCATGAACCAAGATCTATTAGCGAATGCAAACAAAGAGATGATTGGTCAAAATGAAAAGACGCAATTGAGGCTGAATTAAAATCATTAGAAAAACAAAAAGTTTTTGGTACTGTGATTCTTACACCTGAAGATGTAAAACCAGTTGGATATAAATAGATTTTTGTGAGAAAACGAAATGAAAATGGTGAAGTAGTAAGATATAAAGCACGACTTGTTGCTCAAGGATTTACACAAAGACCTGGTATTGATTTTATAGAAACATACTCACCAATGGTGGATGCAACTACTTTTCGATATCTAATTAGTTTGGCAGTAAAAGAAGGCATCGATTTGCATTTGATGGATATTGTTACAGCCTATTTGTATGGCTCACTTGACAATGATATTTATATGAGTCTCCCTGATGGATTTGAGTTACAAAAAATATATAATTCAAGTTCTCGAGAACGGTACTCAATTAAATTAAATAAGTCTTTATATGGATTGAAGCAATCAGGGCGCATGTGGTATAATCGACTTAGTGAATATCTATTGAAAGAAGGATATAAGAATGATCAGATATGTCCATGCATTTTTATAAAAAGATCTAGAAATATATTTGCTATAATTGCTATTTATATCGATGACATAAATATCATTAGAACTCCTGAAGAGATTTTCAAAGTGGTGAATTGCTTAAAGAAAGAGTTTGAAATGAAGGACCTGGGACGATCAAAATTTTGCCTTGGACTATAAAATTGAACATTTGAAAAATGGGATCTTCATGTGTCAAGAAACTTACACGAGAAAAGTCTTAAAACGTTTTTATATGTATAAATCACATCCATTATCACTCCGATAATTGTAAGATCTCTGGAGAAAGATAAAGATCCCTTTAGACCTCAAGAAAGTGATGAAGAACTACTTTGCCTAGAAGTGCCTTACCTTAGTGCAATTGGTGCGCTTATGTATCTTGCTAGTCACACACGACCAGATATATCATTTGCTGTTAACTTACTAGCAAGATATAGTTCTTCACCAACACGAAGACATTGGAATGGGATTAAGCACATTCTTTGTTACTTGAATGGTACTATAGATATGAGATTATTTTATTCGAATGAACACAAGACTGACTTTGTCGGATATGCTGATACTGGATTTTAGTCTGATCCACATGTTGGTAGATCGCAAATAGGCTATTTGTTCACATGTAATCATACAGCTATTTCATGGCGATCAATGAAACAAACCATATCAGCCATATCATCTAATCATGCAGAAATAATATTGATACATGAAGCAAGTCGAGAATATGTATGGTTAAGATTGATAATACATCATATACGTACTACTTGTGGATTGTCATATAGTAAAATGATCCCAACAGTTCTATATGAAGATAATACTCTATGTATTACCCAACTAAAAGAAGGATATATCAAATGTGACAGGACAAAACATATTTCTCTAAAATTATTTTTTACTCATGATCTTCAAAAGAATGGTGAGATTAATATCCAGCAAATCCGGTCTAAAGAAAATCTAGCAGATTTGTTCACCAAGTCACTTCCAGCAACAATATTTGAGAAGCTCGTACATAACATCAGACTTCGTAGATTCAGAGATATCAATTGATGTTGCAAAAAGGGGGAGTTGATACACGCTGTACTCTTTTTCCCTTGTCTGAGGTTTTGTCCCACTGGGTTTTCCTAACAAGGTTTTTAATGAGACAGCTCTGTAAGTGTATCAATTAATTGTGTACTTTTTTTCTTTTACTAGGTTTTTATCCTACAGGGTTTTTCCTAGTTAAAGTTTTTTAATGAGGCACATTATTAAAGAATGGATATCTAAGAGGGAGTGTTATGAATATTAGAATATAGATGTCAATCTTCATCTCCCTCTTCCTCTTCAAATTCCCTAGATCATTATTCCTCCATTAATTGCTAGACTCTTTATTATTCTTCCATTAATTACTAGACTCTTTATTATTCCCCCATTAATTACTAGACTCTTCATCTTCAACTTTTATGCCTATAAATAGGGCATGTCATTTGTGTTGTAAGGTAAAAGGAGAAAGAATATAATATATACTTCTCTCATTTTCTTGTCCCATCTTTTCTCTCCTCCTAATTTTATTGCTAGTTTTATAATACGTTATAACATAATAGACAATATATATCCGATTCAATTGATAGGAGCATATATGAATGGATTAGTGTAGCATTGCAAATGTACAAGGTCAATCACAATAAAGTAAATGAGAAGATTCCTCCCTCTTTAAAGTAATTCTCCCTTTATTCCTTACTAAAAGAAAGAGACAATTAACCTAATCATATTAATAAAAAATTTATTAAAAATAGTTAGAAATAATAAATATGTAAAAATTGTTATGTTTTCTAGAAATAATTTTTTTATTAAATTTTTTAGGAATACCTTTATTAATGAGGAGTAAGAGAGCGTAAGAAAGAGAGAGTAAACGAATTACTAGAAAAATGAGGTGTGTGGAAAAGAGATAATAAATGCAATGATATTAATATAAGTAATTAAACGGGGCTAAAATGGTAAATTAACAAATAAAATTGAAGATAGTCTCTATGCTCTGTTTGGATGGGAAGAAAAGTTGGGATGAAAGAAAATTGGAGGAGAGAAGAGAAAATTGGAAAAAAAAATGTTATCACATATGTCTGTTTGGATAGATAAGAGAAAACAATGAAAAAGAAAATATACAAATTACTGAATGACTGAAATACCATTACACTTATATAAAAATATATTATGTTTAAAATCAAATTAAATATCACAATGAAAAAATCTTGTATCATCAAACAATTTAAAATCAAATTATTTGATAAAAACATATATTCATGCTATTATATTCTAAAACCAAATATTTTTTTGCCACAAAAATGTAATTTAGATTAAAATGTAATTTATCAAGGAAAAAAGTGGATAATTTTTTGAAAGTAAATATAATAAAAAATAAATTATATTATTATCTAATATTATTAATAAATACTAACAATATCTTATAAAAATAAATTGATTAAAGTGGAGGGAGGCAATGGTATGATTGAAAAATGAACTCCCTACTATTTTCTCTCTATAGGTAGGGAGAAGAGTTGGAGAGAAAATAGGTGGTCCCACGCCTTATTTTCTCCCCATTTTTTCTTTCCTCACACTTTTCTTCGAGAAAACTTTTCTATTTCCCCATTTTTTGTCCTAATATTATTTTCTCCCTCGTTTTCTCTGAATCTAAACAAGGGGTAAATGTCTCTAATAAATAGGAATAAGTCTCTAAATACTTAAAAAATGTCTCATAAAAAAGAAGGGAGGGACTATAATGAATTACACAAAAAAAATCATCATTTGACGTAATCTAACGATAGTAAGAGTATAGGATTAAAAAGATACTCTAAAAAAAATTAATGAATCAAACTAAAATTTTATGAATTTAGAGGTCTAAACTTATACTTGTTAAAAAAATAAAGATAAGCAACTAGATCAAATTGAACAAACTTACAAATATTATGGTACCCTTAGTTTAGACTAATTTGTAGGTTCTGGATTAGTTTAGACTAATTTGTAGGTTCTGGACCTCAGTTGAGCCTAATTTTGTTAGACTTTATTTTTTTTTAAATATATAAAAATTATAAATTAGGACTATACTTACATTAAATTCTTTGCATCCATTTCGTCTTCTTTAATCACATTTGGCTATGTGTGCTGTTTTTTTTTTATACAAATCAAGATATTCACTATCGGTAGGTCTCATTCACCGTGGGATCTCTACTTAAGGGTAAATGGTTGGCCATGAGAGGCTTTTTATGCATAAGGGTCTGATATGAATCCCATCACTTAATTAAGTGACCAAATGAGATAACCACTAGGCCACGCCCTCGTGGTTTGTGCTATTTTTTTCATGAATTTAAATTAAAAGAAATAGAAAATATGACAAAATGTGATTTAAGAACTTGATTAGAAAAATTGACATGATAGATGTAAGGAATTTAATTTAAGTTTTTTCCTCTAAGTTAAATACATATCTAATTTTAAAAAATCATCAAATTGAAAAATAATCCAAAAACTACAATAAGGACCTAATCAAATTCAAAATCAAATCAAACAACACTATATTTTTTAAGAAAAGTGTGAGATGAGAATGACCTGAATTATCTCAAAATTAAATATTGTGATATTCTTATTTAGAAACTGGAATCTTGAATTACATTTTAGTAAATAGAAATTAAATATGATACTGTTAAATTACGGGGTGACTGTATAATAAAAATTACGGAGTGATAATCACTTGATCAAATAAGATTCAGTCGAAATCTATCAAATATCATAGCGACTTAAAACTGAATAAATAAGGAAATTGCTTTAAAATTAAAGTAATGAATATTTAATTAAAAGATATTTAATGGAAATCAATCCACCGTGAGAATGAGCAGTGATTATGAGAAACATTTATGACTTTTTACTAAAGAAATTATGACTTTTATTATTAGATTTAGATATATTTTATAGTATATAATTTTTTTTTCTAAAACAAACATAATCCTCATTGATTTGGTTTGGTTTGTTTAGATTTTTAATTTATTTTCAAAATGAAATAATCAAATAAATTAAAATTAAAATATTATAGAAAATAATTTAATTGAATAAAGAAACCAAAAAAATAAACTTAATTTAATTTGGTTTGATTTCTGCACATAATAGTAATAGTAACTCATAGCTCCGACCAGAAATCCCCACACACACACGCACACCCCAAAAACTCAGCCTTCAGTTTCTCCTTCTCCCATCTCCTTTAAACGGAGTCTTAGTCTCACCATCACAAGTGTCAGAACCCTTGTCGGAGAACTATCTTTCGATACGGTCGATATCTCTCCTTAACGTCAACGTCAGGTGGTGGTGCCCTAATATTGATTGCGAACGGATTTCTCTCTTTCCTCTGAGACTCCTTTTCCAATTGCCGCCACTGTGAAGGAGCCGGCGATGAAAGCCAACATATCATTTATTCCCATAGACGTCATCTTTAACATTATAAAAAGACTTCCAGTAAGATCCCTAACTCGGTTTCATTGTGTCTGCAAAGATTGGAAAAATATCATCCCTCCGTCCTTCATCCAAGACCACCTCCACTACTCCAGCTATCAAAACCCTTCACTTCTCATCTAACATTACCATTCTATATTTTCCCTGATACTCGCCACAGTGTACTCGATTGTGACATGCGATTCAGTGAAGTTCAAAACTTACGACCTTCTGTTCATTCGTCGCTCAATTTTAAGGTCATGGGTTCCAGTAATGGCTTAGTCTGCGTTAAAATAACTGAGAATAGTATAAATCCTCTTCTCCTTTTGATATGGAACCCCGCGTTGCCCGCGACTAGAGACACCAGAGAGGTGCACCCCGGAACTATTATTCATTTCGAGCTAAATGACGATTTGGGATCTGAGTTCAAAATTTATATTAATTCTCAACTTATTATTGACTATTTCGGATTTGGGTTCTTGATAATGGATTATAAAATAGTGAGAATTAATGTATTTCGTCCTTTTGTTATTAAAACAGTGGAAATATATTAATCGGATTCTGGGTCATGGAAGGAGGTAGACTTTGGAGACAACCTAAAAGGCATAATAATGAGTCCTAGAAATGTCAATATTAATGGAGTCATGTTTTGGAATACCACGTGGCTTGATAATAATGAGGATATGATACTTTCCTTGGACTTATTCAAGGAAGCGTTTACAGTGATACAAATGCCTTATTGAGTATGAGAACAAACTTGTAGTTACTCACATGAGAGGAAGGGGCCAATCTAATTTAATTCATGTGTGGGTGATGGAGGATGATACATGTGCATCCAAGGACGAATGGACTGAAATATATATTAACTGAGAGGTTACATAATATCTCTTAAAGACAATATCTTTAAATACAATTAGAACTATATACTTTGTTATTTTGTATATTTTATTAACGTTTAAGTGAGTAGGAATAAAATTATCTATTCCCTTTATCGCACACATAAGCAAGCTTATCAAATGAGAACTATTAAAATTAACTTATTATAAAATCTAAATAATCGAATTATTTTGTTCAAAAAACTATTAAAATTAGTTAAAAATAATAAATATGTAGGAAATTTACTTCTTTAGCCAAATATGTCCTTATTTATAAGTGGGTAGATGAAAGTGAAAAAAAATATGAGAGAGAATATATGGCAAAGTGTAAACCACATACACACGTTTATTTACATATACTACACACAAAACATACCTACATACATATATATATATAGTTATTTTGATTTCAATTTAGTTGCTAAATACTCCCATGATCCTTAATATAGGACCTAATTTAGGAGTTAATCTTGATCCTAAATATAATATCTATTTGCCATATTTATTCATCTTTTTTCAAATTACCTATATTAATACCCATTAATAATAATCAAATACAAGAGTGAGGGAGGGAATTAATGAAAATGATTATGATATTTTTAAAAAATATACTATATTAACTAACTTATTTAATCTAATCAAATTAGTTAAATAGGTCATATACTAAAGACTTGATGAGTACTATTTTAAACCTTGTTAATGTTGAAAGAAATCTATGAAATTAACTGAAATCTAAAATATGGATCATTGCATTCTAAAACAAGATAATAATCTAACAAACGTTGTTACGCTAAACTGAATAATTAGAAGTTCTATACATAGTTTAAATAGTCCACCTGGAATTCTTTGCAACATCGTTAACATGCCAATTATCAAGTAATTAAGTTTTCAAATGGGTCCTGCAAGAACCTTCTATCTTATGCTTTTTCTGATTACCATGTTAAAATCTGGTATGTTTTTCTTCGCATCTTGCTTCATTGTTCTGCATATTTTGAATTGCATCCAATGTTCATTAATAAAACACTAAATATTTTATTTTGGCGAGACTCACGTGTTGTATATTAGAGAGAAAATGAAAAGAAGAAGCCCCTTTTCAATATTTAAATAATTAAATTATTTATTGTAAATAAGTCATATTATTGAGAACTTGCAATTTGCAAATAATATGGACTTATTTTGTATTTTATATTTAAGGTAACATGGATATAGCAGAAGGAATAACATGTTGCAAAGATTGTCATACTCCTAATTGCAAAAATGAACAATGAAACACAAGATGTCAAGCCAGTTGCTGAGGAGAAGAATGCAAAATTAGGCATGGAGTGCATTATTGTCATTGTGATTGTTAGATTCAACACCCATGCCAATAATTTGTGCTTCTCCATGTAAATAATAATAATAATAATATCCAATAATAAAAGCACGTCTGTGTGTGTGTACTATGTGTGTATATATGGTTTCTCTCAAAAATTCATGCTTTTGCTTTGTGGGTTATCCATATGTATAAAGTTTTATATACATATATATATATATATATATTAAGATCAATTTAATATGAATCTTGTCTCCTCTCTCTCTTTCATATATATATATACATATATATATATATTAAGATCAATTTAATATGAATCTTGTCTCCTCTCTCTCTTTCACAAATGCTAGTTAGCTAGATAACTTCAAATAAATATAATGCAGCTAAAATAATCTCATAGTTATATATATCTACGTGCCTTCATAATTCTAGATAACTTTTCTAAGGGGCATCAAGGATTAATTATAGGCACATAATCATCTAAACTAATATGGGTTTACCATTTAATTTACACCAAAGGTGCCTTAATAGAGTAAATATAATCTACAATGCAATGATTGAAATATTTTTTATCAAGGCTCTTCAATCTAGGTGAAGCCAATCAGTGTAAGGCTTTCTGCGTAATAAAAAATAACATCACCATTGCAATAAAAAAAAGTCTTAAGTTTAGTTAGATTGAACAAATATAGTGTAATTTTAGCTTCAATATCACTAAGAAGTCCCAGACCCTACATAAATATTGCAAATTTTATTCCTCCAACTGGTACAAGGCTCTCCACATAATTGAAAACACTATGACCAAAGTAGCATGTGTCGATAAAATTCAGCTTAAACTTATTAGCAGTGAGATTGAACAGAGCAATTGCTGATTCATCATACACACTAGTGCAGACAATTTCATTTCTCCAGATGGTCACTGGAAGCAAGTTGTGGCATGAAAAGTGGCGACCAGTATATTTCTTAGTCCAACTCCATCTCTCCCTTGATGAACCTATAGCCTCCTCCATCACCCACAGATCAATAGATTGAGATTCAAAGTTTCCTATATCAGAAAGCATAAGAATAGCAAGTCTATCCTCATGCACAGTAAGGGTAGAACACGATTTAGGGTCTAAATCGGGCATTAGTATCAATGTAAACACTTCCATTGCTAAATCAAATGAAACTACTATAGAATCCTTCGAACCCACTTTTGACCCGAACCAAAACATAACTCCATTAGTGGTGACATTTCGTTGCTCAAGATATTCTATTCCCCCCAAGTTCGCACATGATACTTCCTTCCATGACCCTGAGGTTAATGAATAAACTTCCACCTTATAAACCACATGGTTAGATAAAAGAGGCATTACTATCTTGTAGTCATTTATAATAGGACTGAATCCGAATCCTATAGAGAACAACACACTCTCGAAATCATTAATATTTTGGGGCACCAATCTGATCTCTCTAGTAGCTGGATTCCACAATAAAAGGGTAGGGTGAGACTTATAACGCTTATTAATTCGAACACAAAGCAAGCCATTGCTGGTACAGACGATCATAGATCGAACCATATAATCCATCAATGGCGTCTTTTGAACTTCACGGACTTGCATTCCGCAGTCGAGTAAATTTAAGTCCAAAGCATCACCTTCCTCTTCCCGTAGGCAAATAATACAAGGGTTATGATTATTGGAGTGCTGGAGGTGGGCTGCGGTGAAAGAAGGGCTTTTGATGAGATTTTTCCAATCTTTGCACACACATTGAAATTGTAGAAGGCATCTTACCGGAAGTCGTTTGAGAATGTTGGTGATGATATCATGGGGAAGAAATGGAGTTCCGCCATCCATTACTGCAAGAAGGAATAAGAAGGTACCACACAGAAAAAACCCTCGCAATCGCAATGGATTATACAACAGGGATTTCAGGATTCGATTGTATTGTGTATATATATATATATATACCCACACGCGCACACACAAATGGATTTTTAATCAATAATAAATCGCTAAACAAGTAAAAC
Source organism: Leucaena leucocephala (assembly GCA_037074615.1). Taxonomy (NCBI): domain Eukaryota; kingdom Viridiplantae; phylum Streptophyta; class Magnoliopsida; order Fabales; family Fabaceae; genus Leucaena; species Leucaena leucocephala. Next base: position 7,161,004 of record CM073549.1, read on the forward strand.
AAATATATGTTATGATTTTTTTGCCAAAGCAAGATTATAATCTTTGAATATTTAGGGATATTTAGTATTATTAGGGAATATTTCATTTTAACTTTGATTTGATTTTTATCTTCCTTTTTTCATTAATTGTTATTTATATTTAAGTTTCTAGGATTTTAGAATAGAGTAATAAATATTTTAAATGCTTAATTTTATTTGTTTATATATTATCACCATAATTTATGCAAATGGTAGTATTTAAATTTGTATTGTTTTGTTTTTTAGATGATAATTATTTGCCTTTAACAATAAAGATTAAGGTTGTTAAATTCACGAGAGATAAACTTGGATCGTGAACGTAAACTCATAAAAAATTAACTTTATCCATAAATAGATATTAAAATTATATAATTAAAATATTAAAAAATAGCCAACAATTTAATTTAAATATACTTTAAATCTAAATAATTGAAATTAAATTTATAAACATTCATAATTTATCATATTCAATAAAAAAAATTTATGAATTTCATAGATGAAGTCATTAAACATAATGAAATTTAAAAAATAAGCAAGAGTTTAAGAAAGATTTAATACGATTTTATAAATTAAAAATATAAAAATAATAAACTCAATAAATTATCTAAGTTTACTATTAATATAAGTTTAAGATAATTTTCTTGGAGCATAGTTAGGTCCCTTTTTCATTGATTAGCCCTTCCATGTCCTGGATCATGAGATGTTTTTCAACATCAACAAGTGAAATATTTCATAAGAGCTTTTGACGTAGATATATACCTAAATCTAATTAATTTGGCATTAGCTTATATAAGGCAGTCAGATAAATACAGAGCAATTTAAACATCAATATCTCATCAAAAACAGTTCCAATTGAGACGTGGCTTATATTGCTCATACTTGGCTACACACTCAAATAACTATTCCCAATGATCTTCCGGCTTACAAAATTATGTCTTAATGGTATGTAAGGTTTCTTATAAATATGATGTCATGAGTTTTATATTGATTATAACCTTATGCCATTAGTATTTGCTAAAAGAAGATCTTCTGGCTTGGCAAAACAACTTTTGGGTTCCGTGTAAAATGGTTTGGTCTAATAGCTTCGAAGCATACTCACGACCTTCCATACACCTAAGTGTGAAGCGATCTGTAATTTGCACTCTGGTGCGGAGACTCCGCAAGCATTCTCAGGAGCATTAATAGATAGGGAACAAAATGAATCATTTTCTCGACCAAAGGGCAATTGAACAGAGCATCCAAGGTTAACATGAAAGAGGCAAGGAAGCAGAGTTGACAAAGAGATGAACAAGACTTCTCTCTATTTTCTTTTTCCTTCCCCGTTCGTCTTTCTCTCTCTTTAAGTTCAAATCTCATATTCCAGCTGAAGATATTCCAATTACTATAAATTCAATTGAGGCATGCTTGAAACATGAAAGACTAAATCGGTTTCAAATATAAATATCTTAGAAATATATGAGCATATATTAAGATGATCATAATGAGGAGGCTATGTACTCTAGAAAAATGTCAAGACATAATTACTTGCATAAATCTTAAAAGAGATTCAGGTACCTGAAAATAATAAAGAGAGCTCGATAAGTTATGTCAAAAATAAAGTTGTTAACAACAATTTTGATAATAATATCACATGATCAAATGAGGATCTTGTGTATAGATCTGTAGTGTGAAGTAGACAGAAAAAAATGTTTGGTTAAAAAGGAAAAGAAACAATAAGAATAAAATTATATTTGTAATATGTGAAAATTATGGACTTGCAGTCCAAATATCTGAAACATGAAGTTATTATTCGATATATACACATTTATATGAAAATAAATATTTTTACAAATTTTGATGAGAAATATTATTCTGTGGTGGATGTAATAATTTTTGTACACATAAATAGTCTGGCCATATAAGAAAACAAAATAGCCATCTAATTAATATTATTATAGCCTATGCATATAACTCACTAATAGCAAAATTTATATAATAATCTTTTAAAAATTTAAAATGCCTGAAGCATATATATAAAATGTCTAGAGTTGAATACCCAGTGATTTCATAATCTTTAGATTTTTGCTATGATCATTTTGTCTATAATAATATATTAAATTTAATGGACTAGAAGTCCTATATATTTATTCTATTATATTTACCTGTTGTGTTAGTATATCATGTTATAATTTTATTATCAAAAAATAAGTTTCTCAGGTACACAAATGGATAATGAAATTGATATTTAAGGTGATAATTCTACGAAATATTATATGTGATCATTTTATTCTGAATAAATTGAACATGTGAATTCAAGATATATCATAGTGATTTTTAGGATGATTTTTCTGTTATTTTCACAGTGCATAAGACATATAAAGATGTATATTGATAATTCAACATATCTAGAAGATATGTTGGAGGAATATACTTAAAAATATAACAATGCATTATGCGTAGTTCGGATAAATGAAAGATATGCTCAAAAGGCATTGAAATAATCTACTTGAGAAACTAGTATATTCTGTTCAGATGAAAGGACAAATAGTGATGTCATTATCAGGGAGAGTAAATATCATGATGTACTCTTTTTCCCTTAACTAAAGTTTTGTCCAATTGGATTTTCCTAGTAAGGTTTTTAACAAGACAGCTTCAATATATATTGTACACTATTTTTTCTTCACTAAATTTTTTTCATACAGGGTTTTTCTTAGTAAGGTTTTAATAATACACAATACTTATTTATGGACATCCAAGGGGGAGTGTTATAAGTATTGCAATATTAAATGTGAATATCCATAACTTTCTAAATTGTCTTTTAGAGTTCTACACTAAAGTTATGTAACTTACAAATGAATGGCCTCTTGGGAGTTTTTTATGATTAATACACATAATCTTCAAATGTTATATGTTCTAAAATTATGTAGATTTATTTTTTGTGTAACTCTTGGAATAGAATTTAAAGACTTACGGCCTATAAATAGTGGACATATACTAAGTGATTGTAAGCTTGAATGAATGAGAATAATTCCCTCATTCTCTCCAATTTTTCTCTTGTCTTTCTTATCTCTTTTATCTCAAATCTCTCTTATATTTTCCTTTATTTCCATAACATTTCAAAAATTGAAGAGGAATTGATCAGATCTAGCGTGAGTTGCGAGATCATATGATAGATATCCAGAAATTCCTTGTATCTTTGATCCCTTATCATGTATTTTTTTATCTTGATTTTTAATTGTTTTCATTTACCATAATCTTTGTTTTTCATTTTTTTAGATGATGATGTTAAAGAAGGGAAAATCCCAATTAAATCCAACTGAAATAATTAAAATTAAAATTAGTCTTACACCTAAAATCAATTTTTTTAACTACCAAGGGGCATTCTAACCTGTCTTTTAATAATATTCAAAAAATTCCTAAGTACTTGGTTTGATTAGGAAATAGGAATTTATTAAAAGTGCAGGCATGAATTGACCAACAAAATATGTCATAGTTACTTGATAGATATATTCTTTAAACATAATGTTATGGATTCGAATTAGATTGTGTATAAAAAATGCTTTGTTAGAAGAAGAGATAAAACCTATTACGATGATCTTTATACCTCGAGAGGATTAGTTTTTAGCTATCAGTTAGGGGATACTACTTAAACTCTATAAAAAAGAGGTGTAAGCATGAATTTAAGTTTTGATATCTCAATTAGATTTGAGATTTCCTCAAAGTACAACGTGGCATAACTGTGTCAAAGATGAATGATAAGATCCAACATGCAAATATGCAAACAACATTTATTTTGTTAAAAGACATAAAAAGAGAAATTTGAATGCCCTCCAAACAGTATTTTACTTTGTTTTTTATTCTCTCACTCTCTTTTACGTGTATCAAATCTAATTTTTTTCCCTCTTATTTTTAATTAATTATAATTTTTCCACACCTTTTCATTATCTGTTCTCGTAGCTCCCCGCCACTTTATTTGAAACTAATTAATTCTTTGTCTTGCCTTTTCATATGGGAACAAATTTGATATTTGTTTTACACATTTTATTATATTATAATCTCGTTTCATTTAAATTTAAACTAAATGCGTAATTTTTTGAGCCAAATTTTTTGGGAGTTCTTATTAAATCAGATAATATTAAGTTCTTTGCTTTATTAACCATATATTAAGATTTGATATTATTGTTTAAGATTATCTTACTTTGTTTTTATCTCATTTTGTTTATATTTAAATGTAATTCTTGCGTTGATACTTTACCTTCTTTTAAGGGAATTGTTCATGTTTTGGTCAAAAAAATAAGGGAATTGTTCATGGCAGTTACCAAATTTTAATGCTCCTAAAATATATTTTATATTTTTGAGATTTGATATTATTTTAATTTATATATGTTAGCTGTAAAATTGTTTATTATTTTAAAATATATACGTATATGTAATATGTTCACTTTTTGAGATTATTATTTAAGATCCTGTTATTCTGTTATGATCTCATTTTATTTTAGTTAAATTTAAATGCGTAATTTTTGCGCCAATTTTTTAGGGAATTATTAAATTAGATAATTATAAATTTTCAATTATTTCGCTTTAACTATATATTTAAGATTTGATATTTTGTTTAAGATCACTCTGGTTTGATCTCATTTTATTTAAATTTAAATGCATAATTCTTGCACCGATTTTTTAGAAAATTATTAAATAAGATAAAATTAATTTGATTTAATACTATAATTTAGTTGTCCAGCTATCAAATAACTCCTCATTTTCTCCATTTGAAAGTCATATAGCCTCTTATAAGTTATAACTCATCTTTTACAGATTTTCGTGAGATTTATCAAAAAACTCTTCCTTTTTTACTTTTTTTTTTTTAAAAAGACGAGTTATTATTAAACCCTAATAACTCCTCATTTTCTCCATTTAGTTGCCCATTTGGTGAATCAAATAACAAAAATAAAAAGCGAAATTAATTAGTCAATTCCCTATAATTGTACTAAATTTGTAACTTAATTATTATACTTTAACTCAAGTCCTTATACTTATAAGACCATAATTAACGGTGTACACAATACTGTAAAAACAAAATTAGATACTCAAACTCAAAAACTTAATTTCTCTAAGTCTCTGAGTGTGATTCTTAAATAAGATATTTAAGCTACGAGGGGTAACCATGAAACCCAATATTAGGATACCTGCTGATAATAAATCCAATTAATATTATAAAAAAAAAACACGGAGACGGTGAACTTAAAAGCTGTGCATATCCCAGTGATAGCCCCAGTCTTCTTGCAGCACTGCAATAGATCGATCCTCTCGTTGTGTTGAGCGATGAAGAAAAGACCACCGAAAACCATGGTGGACGGGCCCTCACGTACGACGGCCGGAGATAAAGAAAGTCACCACAGCGGATGAGAGAGAAAGGCGAGGAAGAAAGGTTTTCAAAATATTTTGTTGACTATAGAGAAATGAGAGGAATCTACGACAGGCACATGCTAAATTAAGAGAATATTATAAGATGCTCTGTGACAAAAGTCTTGAAAGGGAGAATTATGGATATAAATATGTAAACGACTTTGTATTATTTTAGAACTTGTTACCTTAGTTATACATAATTATAGACAACAATTTAGCCTATAAATTTTTGTACTCATGAAAATTAAATATTTAAAATATATGTTTTGTTTTAGAATGTTTCTTTCATACTGGATAAACAATTTAATTATTTTAGGATAAAACTTACATAATCCAATACTTGATATATTGAACATCCAATTCATTGCTATCGATCTTTTTTAACGTATCATCTTTAGAGCGTGCAATTAAATAGGCAGTAAATAATCAAGAAGATAACAACAATACAGAAGGCAGAGTAAACAAATTAGAAGAATTATATCTATATATATAATGGGATTATATAGCACCCAATATCATGTTCTTATTTTTCATATACGTTAAGTATCATAATCTTATTTGTGGTATAATTTTACCCATAATCTTTTTAATTTGGTACAATTTCACATATAATATTTTTAATTTGGTGCAATTTTACACATAAACTTATTTCTCAAGTACCAAAAATTGAACCAATGTGCAAAAAATTTAGTGTTCTCTAATCAACTTTGACTCTGTCATTCTATTATTTTCTTTCCTGACAAACTATTTATGAACAGCTATATAGTCTTAAACTTCATCAATGTTATTTAAGAAGTATAAGTGTATTTGCTGCAATTCATTAATATCAACAATCTTCACTATAATTCCGCATTGACCCCCTCTTTCGCACCGGGTTTAGGGAGACTAGTAAGTATTACTTTAGATAGGTAGTGTTGACAAAAATCTATAGCTTCTTCATAAATATATTTTTGAACAATAGATGCTTCGGGCCAATTTGGATTCTTCATATACCCTTTTAGGATTTTCAAGTATCTTTCAATTGGGTACATCCATCGTAAGTATATAGGGCCATATAGTTTTATCTCTCGCACTAGATGAACAATTAGGTATACCATGATATCAAAAAAAGTAGGAAGAAATATTTTTTCAAGTTGGCACAAAATAACATAATCCTCATGCTTTAATTCATCTAACTTTTCAGTCTCAGACTTTGTCATATATAGAATTGAAGAAGAAGTAAAGTCGGGTTACAATCATGAGACTTTTGGCCTACTAATTTCAAATCTTTTTAAGATTTGATGAGTACCTAGAGGGAACTTTGATTTCTTACAAACACTCACAAATACTTCTTTTCTCATCCTTGGACAAAATATTATATTCTTCAGCACAATACCTCCCATCACCATCTGGCCTTGGTTGTAAATTCTCTCATATTCCCATTTCTTACAATCTAATCTTGCCTTCAAACTGTCCTTGAAACTACCCTGTATGTTGAGAAGTGTTCAAACAATACTATCACACACATTTTTCTCCACATGCATGACATCAATATAGTGACTTACATGAAAATTATGCCAATACGGAAGCTCAAAGAAGACATATCTTTTTTTCATATATTTTTCTCACTTCTCTTGGTAGTCTTATTGAAAGTAACATTGATATATTTTACTTTTTCATAAACTTGCTCTCTAATCAATGGCTTCGGAGCATTTTCAAATTCGTTACACCAAATTTTTTTCCTTTAGAAGGCGATATAGGTGTCATTGTTTAAGAAATCTCCTATAACCAGGTAGACTGTATTTCTTCCATGATGGAGTTGATAGTAACAAGTCTCTTAACACTATATCCTGACAAGTTTCCATATCCAAAAAAGTCATTAATTGTGTAAAAGATCATGGCACGCATATTAAAAATGACATTCTTGTTCGCATAAAAAACATCCACACCTTCCTATAGGTTCTTAAAATCTTCAATCAAGGGTTTTAGGTAAACATCTATGTCATTTCCTAGTTGTTTCAGTCTTGAGATCAAAATAGACAATATTACATACTTGCGTTTCATACACAACAAGAAGGATATGTTGTAAATTACCAAGAAAACGAGTCATGAACTATGTATGCTGCTAAGGCTATCATAAGGGTTCATATCATATGTACTAAGTCCAAACCTTAGAAATAAGTCATTAATCTTCTTCCATTGTAAAGAATCAACCAGATGACGAAGCTTTCCATCAGAAATCCTTTCAGTTACATGCCATAACAATTTTCTTGCATCATCTTCATTAGCAAAGAGGAGCTTCAACCTTGGTATAATAGGAATATACCATAAAACCTTTACAGGAGAGTTGTTTGATCTGTACTTTGGTGTCTTACATATTGGACACTTCTCCTCATCTTCAAACTCTTTGATGTACAATATGCAATCATTTGGGCATGTAAGAATCTTTCTATACTACATGGCTAATGGACATATTATTTTTTTTGCATCATAGTAGCGTTTTGGTAGCACATTTTCTTCTGAAAATATGTCTTGCAACAACTCAAGCAATTCTGAAAAACCAATATCAGTCCACCCATGCCATGCTTTCATACTTACTAATATCAACAGCATATTCAACATGTGGTATTGTATGCACCTTGGATATAGATATTTTTTTGTATCATTGTACATATTACATATGCATGTTACCACATAAAAATATCTTCTCAAACATCACAAATCATATTCTCTACCCGATCATCAGTATCATATCATTATCAAATATATGTTCCACCTGTTTGATGCAATCGACCTTTCCACATATTCACCATGCCATACCCCTACCGTGTAACTCTTGCAAAACCCTCACAAATTAAATGAGTGTACATATTTACAGGACTTAGTTTTCTGTCATTCAAAATCTCACACAAGGATAATAAAATCTTCAATTGTCATCATCAATATTTGGTTTAGCAAAATCTAAAAAATCCTTCACCCCGTCAGAATATTCAATACTTGTTTCTTTAGCATTTATCCAACTATAATCCATATTTGTGGAAGACTAAAAAACAAGAAAACAAGAAAACCTAGCTTAAAGCTAATTTGGGTAGAGAATATATCACGCACAAGTGAAAGAACTCACTAATTCAAACAAGTAAATGATAGCAATGAATCCACACAAATAACAACAAAAGCTATCAGTACATAAATTTTCAATTTTCAAGATAAGGAGTTCAAAACAAAACTCATTGTGACAGAACAACCAAGAACATGTACACAAACTAGTGAAAAATGAGATATGAGAGACGCTCGAAGGAGTTTTGATTAAAATGTATTTCAAAAGGTAATCTACACTAAATAAAATGGGCATCTGGTGTAGAAGGAACTTTATTCTAAACCGGGCATAATTCACATTAGATTTAGAAAGTTTTTAACTTATTTATAAAAATACCGCCAGTCATTTTTTAATTAAAATATATTTTATAAGCAAATCTACATAGGATAAAATGGACACTCGGTGTAGAAAGAACTTTATTCTAAACCGAACATAGTTCACATCAGGTTTACAAAGTTTTTAATTTATTTATAAAAATAACCCATGTCATTTTTTAATTAAAATATATTTTAGAAGCAAATTTACACCGGAAGAAATTTGCATAAGGTATAGAAAGGGTGATAATCTACACCGAATGTTGACATATCCTATTTCAATCTTATAGTTTATTTTTTATTTTTTGAATTTTTTCTTTAGTTTTAGAAAAATAAAATGAACACCAAGTCAGAAACTTGTTAAACTTTATTCATTCAAACTTTACTAACTTTGCATCAAAATAAAAGGTGATCTTTACATCCAAAGTTTGAAATCTCAAAAAAATATCTATCAACCTATATATATATATTCTCTTCCGTTTTGTCATTACATAAAAAAGATAACAAAGTAGAGGTAAGAGAAAAGTGAGGCATTTCACTCAGAGTCAGAGTTGGGATCAACATCATTATAGAAACTGTCATTCTTGTAGAGGGGTGAGTTGGGATCACTCAAAGTCTTTCAGTCTCATCAGTTCTTACACTAAGTCCTCCAGGCCATAGAAGCGCAAGATTAGTTCTTCAAGGCACTTAAGCAGAGTGAGGACCAGGGGAAGAAGAGAAGGAACTAAAGGGTGAGGGACCTGATGCTTGTCATCAAAATTGTCTCAGTTTCTCTTGTGCTACAGAGAATGAGGTGTGTGAGAGGAAGAAGTCCTTGAAGGGTTCAGATAGAAGAATAGAAAAGAAAATAGAGAGAAAGTGATATAAAAAGTACTAAGGAAGGGTATATATTTAAGGTTGAGGAAAGCATGATTTCATAAAAGAATATAGAAGAATGGAATTGGCCTTATATTATAATGACTAGAAATATTGGGAATCGAAGAAGAGAGATGAACTTTCTGGTAAAGAAGTGACATAAAAGAAGTGGAAAATGATAGACAAGAAATTGAGGAGTCACAAGAGAACAAAGATAATATACACAGGATGAAATGGTCATCCAGTGTAGAAAAAAAACATCTAAACCGAACCTACAAGCAACAAGTTTATATGTGTTCTTTCTTACACCAGACATTGGGCATCTGTTATAGAAAGAATTTTCTAAACTGGACCTCAAGGCAACTAGTATAGATGTTATTTTAAACTGACTATGAAGGTATCCGATGTAGTAATTTTTTTCTACACCTGTCACATGTACATCCAGTGTAAATATTTAATCTTATTTACAAAAAATGTCATTGGTCATTTTTTTAAACTGTCTCCGTAAGGACCGATTTAGAAGTGGGGCTTTAGAAAGCCCTTGTTGTAGTAGTGAAAGAGCACACGCCAATTCCTAGTATGGTTATAATATTGCTTATAAAAACCAATTTATTTCATTCTACAAATTAAATGAAATGGCAACAAATGCAAATTTGCTTCGCTTACTTTTCTACCCCATCTCAATCAATATACAACCAAGATGATCTAACACCAATAAGTTACTAGGACAAGTCTCAAAAGTCTCAGATGATCTGTATACCAGCAATTATAAATCAATGACATATCATGAAAAGCCCAAACAAACTAAATTTCCAATCCCATCCATAGGTTCTTTGTTTTAGGGGCATATATATATGAATGACTGAACATAATTTCAAAGCAAATTGTGACATCTTAATGAAATCAAACAAATAAAGCTAATAATGTCCACTCTATCATAAGTGCTTCAATAATGTAAATCTGCAATGTAATAATTTGGATTTAGGATCAATATTCTTTAATGTAGGTGCTACCAATTGATAAAAGGCTTTCTGCGTAATTGTAAATGTTGGTAAATAGGTTATTCCACCTATGGTCAATTAGGCCTAAACCCAATAGGGATTGGGGCCATTATGAGAATAATAGAGAGAGTGGGGTATATATGTGTAATATACCCCATATAAGAAAAAATGGGATTACCACGGTTTTACAAGAGCAAAACGTGAAAGTAGGTAAGTTTATTTGTATCCCATTTCCCCCTCTTCATGCTTGCATATACATGAAAATTGATAGAAGTATAAGTGAGTGCATTTCTTTTGAAGTTGCTTTGCTCATCTCCCTCTAAGTTTGAAATTTTTTCACTTCCTCTCTCGGTGAATTTGTTGTGATACGTAACCAGAGTTCAAATAAGGTGCTCCAGTTTTTTGTGGGTACTCAGTGAATCAAACTAGCATTCAAGGTACGCCTAAAAACCTATATTGGTATCAAAACAAGGTTTCTGTGATTTTTTTATTTCTATATAAATCAGTATTATTAGTAGTTATTTCATATTACAGTATTTGTTTTATGTTAAGATACATGGAGCATGCATCTAAATCATAAAATACCAGAGAACACGTCGCTATCTGTTAGATAGCTTCTTCGTTCAAAATTGGGTCATTAGAAAAATATATTTTTAGGTTTTAAAATTGGTTCCATTGTGTAGAGCATGAAAAAAAAAGAAGAAAATAACACTAGGAACATAAAAAATGGATGTCAAACAGAGAAGTTACAAAGGAGGGATGAGTCAGATCCGATGGACCCTACCTGTGATCCAGTCGGGTCTAGTGCGACCCAGCTGGAGGTCAGGAATGATCAAAATGTATCGTTTTGATCATCCCCAAAAATGGCATATTTTGATGTTATGACACCCCTTTTGTTTTTAGGCCAAAACGCAGCGTTTTGGCCATTATAATAAAAAAATGGAAGAGAAATTTGATGGTTGCTCTCAAACTGGACCGAGCCCGGCCCAGTCCAAAAATAATATATATAAAAAATTTTGTATAGGCCTTAGGTGTACTGGGCCTTTGATTTTTATTTTTTTAAAAAAACTTGTTTTGGTAGTATGGGTACTAGGTAGGGTTGGATCAATGGATCCAACTTGAGCCCACAATTAGGGATGAAAATAAGTCAGGCGGCCTGTCAGGGGCTTGTGGCCTGACCTGTAATCGGCCTGGCCTATTTAAAAAAAAAAACAAGTAGGCTCAGGCCTATACAAAAGCTTGTTTTCTTTAAGAGGCCAGACTCAGACTCTTTAAGAAACCTGTTAGGCCTGTCAGGAAGCCTGAGCCTGTTATTGAAAATATATTTAATATGGCAGTATAATAAGTGAGTGTTGAACCCAGTACCTATTGAACACAATACAATAATCAAACCATTGGACTAATATATATTATTACTAATTTTATTCTTGTTTTTTATTTTAATAAGAATCAAACGAATTATTTTAACAAAATATTGATTTTAATCCTAAAACCCACTTCTCTGCCTTCATTCCCTTTCCAGATTTCACTGTCGCTGTGCCTTCACTCACTCTCTAGATTTTGTCATCGCTCAATCTCTTACTTCCACTCTACAAATCCACTGGCACTCTCCAATCTCCACTCTCCAAATCCACCAGCTATTGCTCACACCCATGCTTTACCTTTGCCAGCGCTCACGCTCTGCCTTCCACTATTTTCAACTGTTAGATCTCTCTGACCTGCGACACTTGTCTTCTGCTTTCTCCGGCAATGTACGCCCAAGTTCCTTTTTAATTCTGTTTCTTTTCAATGAAAACTGTGTTTGTCTTTAATTTTTCTTTTTTCGGTGGCATATTTTTCTGTAAGTTGGTTGTTTGATCAGATCTGTGATGGACATATGATAAATTTGGATTTTGAAGCATAGATATGTCTTAATTAAATCACTATAATTAAGATTTATCACTGTTTGTTTTATACAGGATTTAGAAATCAAATGCTAAATGCTATTGTATGCTTTTATATATATAGAAGATTTTAGTTACTGCAATGGTTAAAAATGAGGCCGAATGTTAGATGATTATGATTATGATATTCACTATAGAAGTTCCACTTTGAGAAAAATTCTAGGAAAACATGTAGGCTTGCTTATGGAGATATGCTCTTTGCTCTTCAATGATGATTGTTTGTTGTTGCTGATATGACTTATTCTGCTTTAACGGAGAAATTATGTTCGGTCATTGAACAAGATATATAAGCCTTGATATATCCATGCGATAATATGAACTCTTGCATAATGTTTATCGTTTTGATATTAGTCTTCTAATCTTCAATTTTAAGTCTTCTCAAAGTTTGTCTTTATGGTTTGTGAGAATATGCAGGCGATTGCTTTGGCTGTGGGAGATTGATATTTCGACAAAGTAGTTGTGATTCTTGTGAAGGACATTGACTATCCATTTCCGTGCGATAAGTAGGGATGGAAACATTATAGCAACTGATATGGCATGTTAGAGAAGGTTTGTTAGGGGCCTATCAATAGAATTAAAAAAATTAGGCTCTCTTAACAGACTTCAGGCTAGGCCAAGCATTTTTACAGGCCTAGCTTAGACCAGAAAAATAGCCTATAACAGGCTACAGGCCAGGCTCAGGCCGGATTGTTAAGGCTAAAGCTTGGCCTGACCTGGCCTGTTTCCATACCTACCTACAATCATTTAAAATATAATAATTTTTTTAAATTTTAAAAAATAATGGCTGAGCGACACATGGTAGTGGCCATATGGCAGAGCCAGACTGGCGCATATATGTCATGAGCCAATTCCAAGAGTGGGCAGAGTTCTATTTTTTGTATTTTATGAAGTTTTCCTTCTTGGGGGCGTAAGGGAGTGTGTGACCTCTGATTGAGATGTAGCTTATCTCTAAAAATCCCTAAAATTAATATCTTTATTTTGATATATAATTTACAAATTTTTTAGAGTAATTCGAAACCTATTTGTAAATATTCAGTGTATTTTCTGGTGTTTTTAGTGTTTAAAAAATTCCAAAAATTATTATAATTAATATTTTTTAATCTATAGGTGAAAATGACTTTATCTAGCACTAAATCCTGGGATATGGTTTATATGATGATATCTCTTACCTAAATGATGAGCAACCAGTGTTTGAACCTTAAAATAATGATGAGGATGAGGAACTTTTTGGTGAAAAGGATCCACAGTATGATCTTATAGAAGATCAAGATGTCAATGATTCATATAATAACCTTCAAGAAAAATCTGAGGGGGAACCTAAAGAGGATCCAGAATTAGAACTTAATGAATTTCCCGAAAAAGACCTAGAAAAGTTGGTAGAGGAAGTACCACAAGAGGAATCTCAAGTGATATTTCATTCCGGAACGAGGTCAGAAATTTTATTCCCCATCGAATCTCTTCTTGAGTAGCGTTTCATGGTTTCTTTAGACTCAAACTCCAAGTTGGTGCCTACTCTTCACAATGAATCTCCAGTTGAGAGAAAGTGAACCAACCTCTTACCTAGAGCTGGGAATGCGGGCTAACCCGCTAAAAACGGGTCAGCCTGCTTGGGGGCAGGCTAGCCCACGGCCTGCATATTTTTTTTTAATTTTGAATATTTTTAAAAAATTATTTTTAAATTTTTAAAATACTAATAAAAATTTTTAATGTCATATTAGCATAATCAAAAAATTGTTAATAGTATACTCTTAAAAATTCATTCTTTTTATAAAAATTCTCAAAATTTCTGACTATAAATCTAAATAAACATTAACAAAATATTAATCAATTATTATATGTCAACACATATCAACAAATAAGTAATCATCTTTACTAGTATTCGATAATGGAAGTATTCAAAGTAATATTTAAATAAAATAAATAATAATATTAATAATTTTAAAAAAAATAGGATGGCGGGCTAGGAGGGCAGCCCGCCCCAAAATGGGTTGGTAAAATGCCAGCCTGTTCCTGGCCCGTTTTTAGGTAAAACGGGCTCAGCCTACTCTTACCCCTGCTTTGGCTATGAGCATAGTTAAAAGAGATGCAGCCGAACTAACAAATATAAAAGGCATTAATGGCGGGATTAAAATGTAAAATTGCAGACTGTATGCAATATTTTATTTTTAATTAATGATATCATATCATTTATTATTACTTATACGTTTGGGTGAAAGTATACAATATCTAGTATGTCGTACATGTTAAAAATATTAACTTTCTGACACTAGCAACCGCCTTTGATATTAGAAAAATGTTCAAAGATGAGACATGTATTCACTAGTAAAGTAGCAAAAGTGTTGATATGGTATAAAAGAAACACAGTAAATGTCGCCTTGGATTAAAAAGTGTAGAAAGTCAAGATGAGATCTTTGAGTATGTATATGGATCGAACTATGGATACTCACATCCATAAAACTTGTTACCAAATAACAAATTCTTTAAAATTGACATCATGTTATGTGAATAGAATTGTAGAATTTGAGTTTAGATACTGTGAGTGTCTAGACTTAAGTGTATACGATATGATTGATAGAATCAAAATGACGTACACTCTTATAGAATAAAAGAAACACTGTAACATGTGATTCATACCGCATGTGTTAAAGAACCCTAAATGGAAAGCAAGTGAATTAATTCCTACTTCATTGTTGTGTGAGTTCCATAAAGGTACCATCATTTCATAAATGTCCTTTGACTTTAACAGTATTATGGAGGTATGTTTCAGCGTTTTCTACTTTAGTATATGTCTTATGGTCAAATTATATATAAATCAAAGGTATTATGCTAGGAAAGCGGTTGATTCATATCAAAATGATATATGGGCGAAAGAAAGATTATCAGAATATACACTCTATGATGGTGTCTGTGACCTATCCCTTGTGATATTATTTTGTTAATTTCATAAGTGTGGATACTGTGCATAAGTGAAGGTTATCTGAGTTATATGCTGACTCAAGAGGGATTAAATTAGTGATAAGAAAATTGTATATGGGTAAATGTAGGACATTCAAGTCACTATAACATATTTGGTCGAGCTGCACTAAAGGGTTACTTTATGCTAGTCTCTATAAAAAGGGATTTATATTACAAATGCCCGAATGTAGACTTCATGCCTACGCGGTCACGATGAAGTACCTAATATGAAATAAGGAAGAGAATGATATTGGACCCATGATAGCTAATCCACCAAGTATAAGTGGGAGATGTTGGTAAATAGGCTAGTCTACTCATGGTGGATAGGCTCAAACCCAATAGGGATTAGGGTTGTTATGATAATAATAGAGATAGTAGGGTATATATGTGTAATATACTCTTTATGAGAAAAAAATGGGGTTAACTCAGTTTTACACGAGCAGAACTTGGGGAAGTGTCCCGTTACCCCCTCTTTATACGTGCATATAAATGAAAATAGACATAAGCATAAGTGAGTGCATTTCTTCTGAAGTTACTCTACTCATCTCCCCCTGTGTTCGAAACTTTTTCTCTTCCTCTCTTGATGAATATGCTGTGAGACGTAACTAGAGTCCAAACAAGGTACTCCAGTTTCGTATGAATACTCAGTGAATCAAACTAACATTTAAGGTACACCCAAAAACCTATATTAAATACTATTAATATCATGATAGGGAATAACAAACCTCTTAAGTTCATTAATAGTGACATTCGTCTAAAAAAATTTATGATTTATTTTATTTTAAAAAAAATATTTTAAAAACTCATATGAGATAAATTAAGATATTATTTTTTCTTACAAACAAAATAAATATATTAATTGTTTTAGATGGATCATCGATTAACTAGGATTAAAATGCGATGAGTTATTATATTTTGATTAGACATAGTTCAAATCATGTGATATTTCTAGTGTATACAAGTATTTCTCAATTTACATATACTAATAAAAATAGTTAAAAGAATTAATTAAATTTATCATAAAATTTAATAAATTTTAATATTATCCCTTAGTGCTAAACTTTAACATCATATTAATGTTTTCTCTCTTCTACTACTCTTCTTAAATACTAGCTTGTATAAAAAATTATTTAATGCTGATTGAAAGTAACATGTTTTAAAAGTAGAATAGTCAAACATCTTATTTTATTTGAAAAAATATTTTATAAATCAAAATCATAATTTGGGGTAGAAAATTATGGGTTTTAAGAAGATTTGTTTTTCTACTTTTTTTTAAAAGTTATTCTCCTAAAATTAGTTTTCTCTATAAGTTATTTTTCAAAAATTAAATCAAAAATACTAGAGGGAGTATATAAAACATATATTTGTATCTGTAAGTTGTAAATGATGTGGGAACAACATGTTTGCTATAAAAAATATAGTTAATATAATATTTAGTCTTTATAATTTATTTTTATTTTAGTTTTTTTTCTTATAGGTTTCTATCTGTAAAAGAATAAAATAGTCTAGGTTTTAAAAGTATAAAATAATATAAGTGCTTATTAAATTATAAAGACAAATATTTTAAATAAAAAAAAATTTGAGAAACTAAAACTTATAATTTTAAATTATAGAACTAAAATTAAAATAAAGATAAAGACTAAACATTGTATTAATTGTTAAAAATTAATAAGATAAAATGATAGAAAAAGGCTCTAAGAATAATAAATTTTAAAATAGGATTATTATTAATAATTTATTAGGTATTACTAAAAATATATATTGCATTACCAACACAAACTCTATCCTTAGCTGGAACAGAACCTCTCATCATCACTTTTTTTCTCTCTCATAATCACATTCTTACCATAGGATTAAAAAATAAATGGTTGAGATGCAATATCTTATAAAACCATTATTTTTTTTATTTTAAGATATTATATTATAGTAAGATATAAGGATAAAATTTTAATAACTTTTTATTTTTTAAAATTAAATGGTTGAGATTTATTATTTTATAAAATTATATTAAAAATAAAAAATAAACTATAAAAATTTGATCATGAAAGTTTTTAATTGTAGATTATCTTAAAATAGAAAAATAATAATTTTATAAAAAAATATATTTTAACTATTTATTTTGTAATCCTATAATAGGGATAAAATGATAAGAGAAAATGAAAAAAAACGTGACGATGAAAGGATATAATATCCCTACTTTAACATTTATAGTGTTTTTCTATATTTTTTCTGATAACATACTAAAGAAAGAAAGGAAAAAAAAGGAAAAGAAATTGAACTAAAATCTGGGGACGCGACTATGTGAGTCTCCTGTTAAATCTAAAATGCTATCCCTTCATCGCGACGGCATTCATACGTGAGATTCCTTCTTCTGGGTCGATAGCCATGAAGCAGATGGTAATCAATGGCGCCGCACCATTCCTTCCCGAAGAAATCATCACCAACATTCTCAAGCGGCTTCCAGTGAAATCACTAATCCGATTTCAATGTGTCTGCAAACATTGGAAAAATCTCTTCAAGACCCCATCTTTCATCGCTGATCACCTCCGCCACTCCAGTAATCAAAATCCTTCTTTTATGTTCTTCCAGAATTACGGAGGTGGTCCTTTGCATTTACGTTTGCTCGATTGCGAGATGCAAGTCCATGATGTTCAGATGGCTCCTCCGTTCGATTCCTTGCCGTGCGTGTTCGTTAACATCATTGGTTCCAGCAATGGTTTGCTCTGTGTTGCACTCCGTCAGCCTGTAATGCCTCCTCCTCCCCTTTTACTGTGGAATCCCGCGACTAGAGACCTCAGAGAGGTGCCTAGATCCAGAATTATCGATTCTCGTGGGTATATTTGTGTGTTAGGATTTTGTTTCAGTCCATTTGTTAATGATTACAAGATAGTGACAATCTATGTTGATTATGATGGTATGATTTGTGGAGCTGAAGTATATTCATTAGAGAGAAATTCATGGAAAGAAATAGAATTTGAAAACTTAGAGGATGTGACTCTTTCTCGTGAAAATGTCTCCTCTAATGGAGCTATCTTTTGGTATGGGTCAAAACCAGGCAAGGAGGAGGAGGATGGAGTGATAGTTTCGTTTGACATAAGAATGGAAGTGTTTACTTTGATACCGTTGCCTGCAGTATCCAATAATCCATGTTTTAAATTAACTATGCATGAAGACAAGCTTGCTTTGCTTACTGAACATGGAATTGTCTCTTCAAACGTTGATTTGTGGGTATTGGAGGAAGACATTGTTTCATTTGGGGAGAGATGGACTTGGACTAAGAAATTCACTAGCAGCCATTGTCCTTGGGAATTATGTCCAGGGACCGTTTGGAGGAATAAAATTGTCATGTCTGGAACTGAAATTGAATGTGAAATAGAGAAGAATGAACCAAAAAGTGGTATATGTCTGTTCAACATCACTACTAATGAATTTAAGATGCTTGCTATCCCCCAGTATCGACCTTCTTGTGATTTTCTTAATTATGTTGAGAGCCTTGTACCAGTTGTCAACATCCATAACATTGAAGAACCTTGATTTTAAAGCTTCATTATTATATTGCAGATTTGCTTTGTTTAAATACTTTTGGCAGAAATGAATCCATGGCATTTTAGATCATTTTTGTACTTGCAAGGTTTGATGCCATTTAGTGATGTTGTCTAGAATGATGAATTCAGGGATTGAATGCTTTATGTTTCTTGTTTTATTTGACCCATTTATCAATCAAGTTGTTCAGTCATTCTTTATATGTATACATATATATAGATAGATAGATAGAATAGGAGCATTATTTAAGTGCTAGTTTATGGGTACAACTCTGCACGCCAAACTTGTTTTTCTATGCTTTTGCATGAAGTATCAATAGCTTGTCTTGCATTAGAGGAGATGAACACACAATCTGATGTCACTCTGCGTTCGACTCTTCTAAAATTCAACTACTTTTCCTTCTATATTTGTTATCCATTTTGATTGACTTCACTGGGATACATCCAAATAACATTCAAGGTTAGCGAGATTGAATATTGGGAAATAAGTAAATCAGAAATTAATGAAAAAGAATTTTCTTTTGAAATGTCTTTGCAATAGGAATAAAATTATTCACTGTAGTGCTTTACATACAGGTTAATTAATAACTGATGTACTACTTGTTTCCGGACATTCATGTGGTCAAAAGTTATTTAGACCCTTCTTGAGAACTTTTATGTAAAACCTCTTGCTGCATTCAATTGAATTAGTTTTTTATCCTTGTCAGATGTATATATTTATCCATTATTTTAATTTATTTTCCTTTCACTCTTTCTAATTGATTCTCCCTTTAAGTTATGTGAATAATAATGATAGATGGGAGTTAGTTAGTTTGTGGGGTTAGTTAGGTTAGTTGGGGCTGTTATGGGTCTGTTATAATCAGATAGGGGGTCTATATTGTGTATACGTATGAGGGGAATAGTCATTTTTGTGTTGCTATTGAATCTGAAGCTACCCAAGCAAGGCATTATTCATTCAGTCTTCTAATTCCCTCTTCTCTCTGTTTCATAAGTTCTCTTCCGCCTACCTCCCCTTACATCACAGATGATGAAGATGATCTCACTGTGGCTATATTGGGAGCGTCCAGTTAGGCCTATATGGTAGGACTTGGATCAGCAATGCTCAACGGTTACATGCTGCCATTTGTCGAGGGATTGAAAGTTTTATGTACTTCTAATTTTCTATCAATGTTTATGTTAAAATGGCAATTAGTTCCTAAATGAACCTCAATAAATTATCTAATGTGCTGATACAGGGGTTTGTAAATTTTGATGTAATAGATGTTAGAAGCGATACTTTTGTAGTGAATAATAATAGTTGTAACAAGAGATTGGCTGTTACTTTTCTCCATAGATATATTGATTATACTTTTTAATTGAAGTATTGGTCTGCCAAAGTTGCTGGGAGCTGTTATTTAGGCTCTTCGGAGAATTAGTTGGTGATGATGAAGAGGACATCCCCACTGTACTTTAGGTCTTGGTAAGTTCAGAACTTACCTAGTAACTTTGTAACGCATATTAAGTGCTTGTTTGGGTTAGTTTATTTTTGGTTTATTTCAAGTGTTTTTACACTGGTTTATTTCAAGTGTTTTTGCACTATACGAGGTATGCATCTGAGAGGAATTTTGTCTTGAATTACTTAAATAAGTGGTTTCAGGGTGTTCAATTGTAATCCCAAACAAACACTAAAAGCACTAAAAGGATTAATGTCAAGCTTAGATGCCCTGGGAATCAAAGAAAGTTCAGCTTCTTCTTGCTTGGCGTATGGTTTAGTTGCTTGTTATTTGTTCTTGTTTCTTTACTTCAATGCTGTGCTTGAGCAATATTTGGTTTTGTATTTGATGTGAGCAAGAATAAGCTTTTTCACATTGGGGGAAAAAATAATTGTATGTGGTTACATGGCTAACGCTGTTCTTTTAATTTGATTAGATCCTTTTCCTTCTCATGTTGAATACTTATTTTACCTAGTAGATCATTTAAGTGATAATTTTCACTTTTAAAACAAGTTGACCATTCATCATTTATTTTCATTGCAAGTGGCTTCCCTTCATTGAGTGGGCAATCCATTATAGGAGTAAACTTATAATAAGGGTTTACCACATACCTTATCTCATGCACACAACTTAGTCTAAAGTTGACTTATCTTTTAGTCCTATTTATAAATAACTCAATATATTTCACTAGAATCAAGAAAAAAATTTAAATTTAATTAACTCCCTTAAAATTTAATAATATTTCAATTTTATCCTATTTAATAAACACACTATTCCAAGAGTATAATGATAAATAAAAGGTGAAATTATATATTTATATGAAAAAATTAATAATGTAATTTATAAATATAACAAAAAAAATCTTTCTTTCAATACCTTATAAATATAATATAAAATTAGAGGTGTAGTATGATAGTTTGATTTTGTTTTTAATTTTGGTTATTGTCAATTCTAAGTGACAATATGAAATTATAATAGGAGAATTAATTCATATGAAGGCATACTTTTATATAACTTCAATTTTTTTCTTTAACATGCCTTAACTTTTAGGACTTTGATTTTCTTCACTTCTCTTCCCCTACACTTCCTCCATTGGATTAAAATTTCAATAGTCCAGATTTAATATTTTATAAAATATTTTTTAAATATTTTTTATTGCAGTTTTAAACTATCCTAACTAAAATTTAATATCTTGAATTTATTTATTTATTTCATTAATTTAATATATTATTAATAATTTTGTAAAATATTGAACTTAGATCTATCATATTCCAATCTAATAGTTGACATGAGAAGTGAAGAGGAATGAAAAGGGAAGGGAAGTGGAGAGAATTGAAATCGAGTTACAAACTCAAATTTTGCAATTTTTATTTAGTAGAGTAATATAGTACGGTTCATAGATAATATTTTTAATTTTACAAAATTTATAGTTACAAACTCCCTGATTCACGAGTCTCAAACCCGCCTCACTGGTCGCTTGTCTGTCGCTAAATCCCTAGTACGCCGCAGTGGCCTCCCTCTCCTTCAAATATTGCTCACTCTCCGGAGTCGCTCATCTCTTTCTCTTATCGGCGTCGCTCACCGCCTCATTTCGGGCGTCCCTCACACTTCTTCTCGACGTCGCCCTCTGGTTCTTCTCTTCAGCAAAGCTATTTCCTACTGGTACGAACAAAGTCCTCCTCCTGCTCCTTCTCTTGCGTGTTTTCCGTGGAATAAAAATATATAAGTTCAGTCTTTTTTTTTCCCCAATTGCTGCCATTTTTCTGTTTGGATGTTGCCTTTTCTCTCTTCATTTCTCGGGGTTCTTCTTTTGGCCGATATGACGTGGGTTTGGGGATTTTCATTTGTTTATCAACTGGATCTGTTCTTTAGAAGGTGAAATATAGGGATTTTGTTTAGATTCAAGCATGGTGGTGAAAGTGCACAAGGGAATCGGGTCTGGGTGGCACGAAGCACTTTGGCGCTGTTATGGGGATTTGCAATTCGAGAAAAAAAGTGATAATTGTAAAGGGCTTGAACGGAGAAATGGAAAGCCGTATTAAGGAGGAAGAACCACATTCACTTCATGGTGATAAACGTTCCAGATGCACCATAAATAAGGCAACGTCGTTTTGAGGGTAGTGGAGAGGCATTGAACGATAGGTGTAACGTCAAATCTTGATTATATTATTTGTATATAGCTTTTATTTTAGTAATTTATACGGATGAGCCATCTAGTCTGTAATTATTGAAGTACTTATTTTTTACGAAATTTTTTTATCGTGAATTAGTCTGTAATTAGTTCACTGATAGAACATGGGATATTAGTGCTAATAAGTTGTCTTAAACCTTATTAATTTTGGGCAGTTCTTTTTAGAGCTATGTACATATATAACATTTTTACTTCATCAAATTAAAACAGCCATGGAAAAAGTTTTATAAAAAAGTTTTATCACTTTAATGTTATTATAAAAAGTTACGTCATGGGCATAGCATTTTGCTGCTGCTGATTTCTGAACTTGCATTAAAAATTTAGAGGGCCCTGTTATGCCAACACTATATATTTTTCCGGTTTCTGAACTTGTGTTGAAACTGTATACTGAAAAGATGTTGTGAAACATACGAAATACTCCATTGTCTCATATTTTGGTCATTTCTACTGATTATTATAAAGGATCCATTTCTACTGTTAGCATAAAGGATCCATTTCTTTATATATATATTGGCATTTAAACTTTGCATAATTCATTTAGATGAGATATAAATGCAATTATTTTTTTTTTTGATAAATTGCTAATACGCCTTTGTGTATTGATTGGTTGTGGCTCCCTTACATTTTTGAAAGTAGAAGATGGATGACAGCTTGTATGATGAGTTTGGGAACTATATCGGACCAGAAATTGAGTCGGACCAAGAAAGTGATAGAGAGGACAAAGATGAAGAGCTTCCAGACAGACCCACTGAGGATGAGGCAGCATCTGATGGTGAGGATGCACCCGGTGCCACCAATGGCTGGATTACCACCTCCAATGATGTTGATATGGATAATCAGGTTGTTCTTGCTGAGGACAAGAAGTACTATCCCACTGCGGAAGAGGTTTATGGAGAAGATGTTGAAACTCTGGTCATGGACGAGGACGAGCAGCCTCTTGAGCAACCAATTATTAAGCCTGTTAGGAATATTAAGTTTGAGGTTGGAGTGAAGGATTCATCTACATATGTTTCTTCTCATTTCCTTCTTGGCCTCATGTCTAATCCTACACTTGTTAGGAATGTTGCACTTGTGGGACACTTGCAACATGGGAAGACCGTGTTTATGGATATGTTGGTGGAGCAGACCCATCATATGTCTACCTTCGATCAGCATAGAGAGAAACACATGAGGTATACAGACACTAGGATTGATGAACAGGAGAGGAAGATATCAATCAAAGCTGTTCCTATGTCCCTTGTACTGGAGGATAGCAATGCAAAATCATATTTGTGTAACATTATGGACACCCCTGGCCATGTTAATTTCTCTGATGAAATGACTGCTGCCCTAAGGCTTGCAGATGGTGCTGTGTTGGTTGTGGATGCCGCTGAAGGAGTAATGGTAATTGTTTTAATCTATTGACCAAATTGGCTATTGAAAGCTTGTTATCCTTTGACAGATTTACAGATAACTGCTTTAGGTTAGGCTTGTTGAATTATATACGTTTAAACCTTTGGATGAGCAAATCCTGATGCAGAGAGAATTATTACTTTGCTTTTAAATGATATGGTTGTGGTCATGTTAGACTGACTCCCCATCCAATTTCCTTTTTTACTTGTTCAAGTTGTTCATTAGACTGGTAGAGCTATCTCCTCTTTGTCTTTATGTCAGTTAGCATAATGGAACTTACGAATATGGATTTCTATGGTAAATGTAGGTAAACACAGAGAGGGCCATACGTCATGCCATCCAAGAGCGACTGCCTATTGTTGTTGTCATCAATAAGGTAAAATATTCTTTACTAAACATCAGTGGCAGATTATAAGTGTTATTCTAAGGTTTCCTATCTTTCTAATTTGTTATCTGTCTTTTTAGGTTGACAGGCTAATAACTGAACTTAAATTGCCCCCAAAAGATGCTTACCATAAACTCAGGCATACTTTTGAAGTGATCAATAACCACGTATCTGCTGCTTCTTCAACTGCTGGCAATGTTCAAGTTATAGATCCAGCTGCTGGAAATGTTTGTTTTGCGAGTGCTACTGCTGGATGGTCTTTTACTCTGCAATCATTTGCTAAACTATATGGGAAGCTGCATGGAATTCCTCTGGATGCTAATAAATTTGCTTCTCGTCTTTGGGGAGATTTTTATTATCATCCAGATACCAGGACTTTCAAAAAGAAACCCCCTGCTAGTGGAGGGGAACGATCTTTTGTAGAGTTTGTGCTAGAACCCCTTTACAAGATATATAGCCAGGTGATTGGAGAACATAAAAAGAGTGTGGAGACAACTCTTGCAGAACTTGGAGTTACTCTAAGCAATGCAGCTTATAGATTAAATGTCAGACCTTTACTGAGGCTGGCCTGTAGTTCTGTTTTTGGTCCAGCCACTGGTTTTACTGATATGCTTGTTCAACATATACCGTCACCAAGAGAGGCTGCAATTAGGAAGGTTGATCATATATATACTGGGCCAAAAGACTCTACCATTTACAGAGCCATGGCACAGTGTGATCCTTCTGGGCCACTTATGGTTAATGTGACCAAATTGTATCCAAAGTCTGATTGTAGTGTGTTTGATGCCTTTGGTAGAGTTTATAGTGGCAAGATACAAACTGGGCAGAGTGTACGTGTTCTAGGAGAAGGCTACTCACCAGAAGATGAGGAGGACATGACTGTTAAAGAAGTAACAAAATTATGGGTGTATCAAGCTCGGGATAGAATGCCTATAGCTGAGGCTCCTCCCGGTTCCTGGGTTCTTATTGAAGGTGTGGATGCTTCGATCATGAAAACTGCCACTCTTTGTAACGTTGATTATGATGAAGATGTATATATATTCAGACCACTTCAGTTCAATACTCTGTCAGTGGTGAAAACAGCTACTGAGCCATTAAATCCAAGTGAATTGCCAAAAATGGTGGAGGGCCTGAGAAAAATCAGCAAGAGTTATCCCTTAGCAGTTACTAAAGTCGAGGAGTCTGGGGAACACACTGTGTTAGGGACTGGTGAACTCTACTTGGATTCAATTATGAAGGACCTGAGAGAGCTATATTCTGAAGTTGAAGTCAAGGTCGTTTGCTTACCCATTTTCAATTTCCTTATTATTCTCTACATTGACTCAATAATTGATTTTTAAAGCTGCTATTTTTGTTGAAGTTTGTTCGATGCTTGTCTATTTATTAGGTTGCTGATCCTGTTGTCTCATTTTGTGAAACCGTCGTTGAATCTTCATCAATGAAATGTTTTGCTGAAACTCCCAACAAGAAGAATAAAATAACTATGGTAGGCAGCTACCCAAATTTGATGTTGGTTTTCATCAAATATACTATATTGCTTGACTTTGTTCAAGCTAACTTCAATCATTCTTTAGATCGCAGAACCCTTGGAAAGAGGTCTTGCTGAGGACATAGAGAATGGCGTTGTTAGTACTGACTGGAATCGAAAGAAACTAGGTGAATTTTTCCAGACAAAGTATGACTGGGATCTCCTTGCTGCACGGTCAATCTGGGCATTTGGCCCTGACAAACAGGTAAAATTTCTGTCTATCGGTCTGTCTTTGTGCGTGCCTGTCTGTGTGCTGTCATGCTCGTGCATTTGTGGGGCACGTGCATGTGGATATATAGGTACAGAGATAAATGTAGGATTGCATTTTGTATGTCTCTTTTGTTTGATCCCTTTTTGCTCTCTTGGTTATATTTATTACTGCACAATTAGATGTAATTTTTTATGATTTCCCTGTACTATTGTGGTAAAATGCGTGAATATCTTCCAGGGTCCCAATATTCTCTTAGATGACACTCTTCCTACTGAAGTTGACAAAACCCTACTAAATGCTGTGAAGGATTCCATTGTTCAAGGGTATGCATAATAGTGTGATATTTAGCTATTCATTGATCAATTAGTTGCATATTGATTATGAAGTTTTATGTTATTTCTTTTACAGATTTCAGTGGGGTGCACGAGAGGGACCTTTATGTGATGAGCCCATCAGAAATGTCAAGTTTAAGATAGTTGATGCAAGGATTGCCCCTGAACCACTCCATCGTGGATCTGGCCAGATCATTCCAACAGCAAGACGAGTGGCCTATTCATCTTTCCTCATGGCTACACCTCGGCTTATGGAACCTGTATATTATGTGGAGGTAAAGGCTTGTTATTTTGATTGAACTATTATGAAAGTTGAAAGAAATGTGGAACCTGTATATTATCAGGATCAGTTGATTGAAGCCCCATGCTATTGGGAGCTTGGTGCTCATCTCTTTGGTTTAATTGGTTGTCTGATTCAACTTTTCTTTCTGCTAAGCCTGAAAGTATGATCACAATTGTACAAGACACATTAAAATACGACAGGAATGATATTATTTTACAGGAGATGCAACAATTTCTGTGCTCGTCACTGATTAATAATTGTTCTGGAGAACAATGTATGTTGAGATATGATTCCTTATGTGGGAAGTTGAAACTTGTATGAAGGCATGTCAAAGTTATTCTTCTCACTGTTTCTTCAGATCCAAACACCAATAGACTGTGTTTCTGCAATCTACACTGTGCTATCTCGCAGACGTGGGCATGTCACAGCTGATGTTCCTCAGCCAGGCACCCCAGCTTATATTGTCAAGGTTGGTGGCAAGTTTTTGTGTACGATCTGTTTGTGCAGAAATTGCTTATAATTTACCATGAGACTGGATATGCTGAATTTTGCATCATGCATATGAAACCTGGATTATTGACTTCTTCCCGCCTTTTATCTCAGGCATTTTTGCCCGTCATAGAGTCTTTTGGATTCGAGACAGATTTGAGATACCACACGCAAGGTCAAGCATTTTGCCTCTCAGTTTTTGATCATTGGGCTATTGTTCCCGGTGACCCTCTGGACAAGAGCATTGTTCTACGTCCACTTGAACCAGCACCAATCCAGCATCTAGCCCGTGAGTTTATGGTAAAAACAAGGCGTAGAAAGGTACAGTGCTTTTATCCTTCATTGCATCATTCTCTAGCAATTTCTTTATGTTGTTGGTTGCATGCATTGTTGTCTTGCCGTTTTTTTGGTCTGTCAGAAAGGAAAAAAAATAGTTGTAGGCTTCTGCTCTCTACATATCATATGCTCTGTTTATTTTTGTTTTCCTCAGAATTTGTCTTCAGGAAGCTGATTTAAATTTCAGCTGACCAATTGTTGGGCAAGGCAAATAAACTAATATTGCTATTTTGTACTTCCATAAAGTATGGAAATGTTGTTTATCAAATACTCCCCTTAGGTCCTTAATATGAGAGCTAGTTAGTTAGGGATTAAGTTTAATCCTAAATATAAAATCTTAATCCACTTTATCTCTCCTGTTTATCATTTTTTCCCAAACTAATTAAACTAATATGTAACCTAATGGTACACGGATATTTTAGGGGGATCAAAGGGAGATCAATGCACATTTGTGATAATTTATTACATTTTTTTAATTTATCTAAATTAGTTAAGTAACTCTTATATTAAAGAACAGAGGGAGTATTTTTCTGCATAAGACTATGATTTTGGACCCTGAGGATCTCATGCAAATATGGTAATAGCTAGTAAGTAGCTCATACTTATTTAAGCCATGTCGACTCATAGTTTGCTGAATCCCTACGAATAAGGGAAAATTTTCCAAACAGAAGATAGAGTGATGTAGTATTATATTTAGACAAAACTTGAAGGAACATTATAATTCAAGTATGAAACATTAGATAAGGAATGTCTATTAACATATGTTGTTGCATTCAATCCGTCAGGGAATGAGTGAGGATGTTAGCATCAGCAAATTCTTTGATGAGGCTATGATGGTGGAACTGGCTCAGCAGGCCGCAGATCTTCATCAACAAATGATATGATTCTACAAATTTTGAAGTTTCCAGTAGCTTCTGTTTTTTTAGTTCTGAATTAGGCACAGTTATATAACGTACCCTAGTCAAGCTCAAATGCCAGTATGCCACTTTAATATCTACATTTATGTTCTACCCACCCAGAAGTATAAAGCATTTTTGCATTCCAACTTGAAAAGAAGAGGGGGGTGGCGAGGATACTGTAATATATAATGGTTTCGTTCCTAAACTGTGAAATAGTGACTGATTGTAATTTTCAATGGTAGATCCAATTTGTACTTTATCTTTTTGATACATAACAGCCCCAATAATTTAACAAGAATTTTTAGTTATTTGATGGGGACAAAATCGATTTATCTATATTTCAAATTGTTCTGTGGTGTGTTTTGTGTAAAAAGATAGAAGTTTTGCGCTGTAATTGATCAAAAAGCTCATATAGAATGACTCCATTAACAGAATGGATTGTTCATGTTGAATAAGAGTGTGTTTGAATACTTTTTAAAACTATGATTTTAGAGAGAACTATAGTTGAGAAAAATTTTCTAATTAACTCAAAAACTAATAATTGATTATTGATGCCAAAATTATAGTTTCAAAGCTAAAACTAGTTTCCTATGAAGTTACTTTTTTTTTAAAAGCAATTATAAAACTATTTTTTAACAGACTCTTAAGAGTGATTGTAATTTATATCTACAATTCATTTGTTTATAGCTGTTTCAAATTTTAAGCCGTTAGAATTTCATTTTATAGTGCAGAAGATCTATTTAGGCTAAGTCTGATCTGATTGTACTCCATTGTGATGCTTAGTCACAATCCAATAGTAATAGCAACAGAGATGCGGGAAGTAAACTATCTTAATAGAAAATTAGTGATTGAATATGCCTTTCCAGACTTAAGTTCCAAGTTTATTTTGATACTCCTTTGGTCTTGATATAAGTTTAATTTAAAAGTTAATTTTAATCCTAAATATAAGACATATTTTCTATATTTATCAATTTTTACTCAATAATAATCAAAAGAGTGAGGAAGAGAGGGAGGGAGTTAAAGAAGATGATTAGAGCGTTTTAAAAAAAAATATCATATTAACTAACTTTTTTAATATAATCAAATTAATTAAATAGATTTTAGATGAAGAACTAGAGGAGTACATCGGAAAGAAAAGACAACTAAAACTAAGAAAGAAACTAAGATCAGCAACAGAAATTAAAAGATCATACAGCAGCTCTGAGCTTAGAATATAAGTTCCAATAACATCGAATAAGAGTTCCTGCATGGCTCAATCACATGGGAAAATTCTTATGTTTTCTTTCGTTCCTATTAATCCATTAGGAGTCCACTTGTTTCATTCTTGTACGAAAGAATGATGCATTCTGTCAATCCCTATTATATGGCTATGCTGTGTCAATACTTGAACATTCGTTAGACTTGTACAAAAAGAATGTTTTAGAATTTGTCCATACTTTTTTTAACGTCATTTTTCATGTCTCTCTGTCCCTGAAAGTAATTACATGTATTTTATGGTGTCATTGCTCTAAAATATGCGTGGCCAGTGTTAGCATTTCATCAAGCAAGATGAAATTCTTTTAACCAAGTATGATTTTCCTTGCCCTCACAGCTTGAAACCAAACTTGATGCATTTGAATCTTAGAAATTCTGACCTTTTTAACTCACTCTCTCTTCTTTTCCTCTAAACTTGTTAAGGAAATATGGTTGTCCTGAATCTAGTTTGATTTGATTGTTGGCGGTAATCTTGCTTTGGTAAGGGGAGATGTCTATAGGCTTCCCTTCTCATCTGGTTTGGTTGATGCTGTTCAGGCTGGTGCAGCCTTGCATTGTTGGCCATCTCCCTTTAATATGCTTTTTTATTGAATTAGAGATACATACACTAACAATCTAAAGTTATAAATATGATCGAACTCGTGACCTCTAACTTGTAGGAGAGCCTTAATGTCACTAAGCTATAAGGCCATTGGTACCCCTTATTCTCACTCTGTTTTCTCATTTAATGTCTCAAACAGAAATAATCACAGGGCACACTTTTCCTCACTTCATGAATTTAGCCTACCTTAATGTGAATGTAGTTTAATATTTTGATGACTGTCATAGTAGACGACGACATTGTTACCATTTTACACTGTAATTGTACTTATGAACTAGACTCCATTCTGGTGTAGATCAAGTCATCATTCTTAATGTTTAGAAGGGAGAGAAAGAATAAAAGGAAAACTAAAATATCAAATGACACAAGTAAATGATTCAATAGCCCCCTCAAAACCTTCAAAATAAAAGGGACTTAGAAACATGGAGGTTGAGCATTAACTAGAAAGCCTTCATTTTTCCTATATTTATATCCAAACTTTTGAAGTCAAATATGAACTTAGAATTTGAATAAATTATATAGGATAAAATTAGACTGCAGAAGAGGTATACATATATAAATTTAATATCTCAAAGTTTTAGGTTAGGATATGGTGTAAATCCCCCCCCCCCCAAACACACACACACACACACACACTCCTCCGGTCCTTAATATAGTATATAATTGGAAAATCAATCTTAGTCCCAAATATAAGACATATTTCTTATATTTATCTATTTTTTTCCTAAATTATCTTTATTGATACTACTCAACAATAATCAAGAGAATGAAGAAGAGAGTTAAAGAATATGATTAGGGTGTTTTAGTATAAGCATGTCATATTAACTAAATTAACTAACTTTCCTAATCTAATCAAATTAGTTAAATAGGTCGGATAGAGGAGTATAAGTAAGACCCAATAAATCTCTCCTTAGACACTCTCGTGGGCCTTGCCTCAAACATACCCAGGTTTTACTGATGAATGATTTGAATTGTTGTATAATTTAAGGGGATTCTATTAAAAACCGTGGAAGATGATATGAAGGTGTTGTGAGATATGCAGAGAATTCTGCAGGGCCATAGTTATTTGACAGAGGAAGATATAGAAGAGCTTTGCAAAATTCAGCAGTCCTTTATTATGTTTTATGCTCAGAAACCTTAAAGACAGCTTTCATCCATTTCAAACTCTTGACTCACCCTTCTCCAGTTTCTTATCGTCTGTGGCCTGTCTATATTTGCTGTGTTTTGTGCCTATTGTTTTTGCTGCAGAAGATAAATATGGAAGGAGCAAACAAAGAAAACTGCAAAGGAACATGTTTTAATTTAAAGCAACAAGAGAGAGAAAAAGAAAGCATTGATTACTTTTCTGGCCTCCCAATCTCGTACAATTTACAAAATCAGTATAAATTTCAACTAAAAACACACCATTAAGTCTCAAATACTAGATAACTCTAAATAACATAAAAAAATATAGGTATAGAATGATGTAAAATATTAGAGATTTTATTCCACCAAAAGTACTTCAACAATTTAAGATTTAGGATTCAACTTATACAAGACTTTCCACATAATTGTAAATCTTATTAATAGGGCCACAACAGGGAATAACGAACCTCTTGACTTCATTAGTAGTGACGTCCATCAAATATAGAACATTGCTTCCTTTTTCATTACTCCCTTCAGAATAAGCTTGGCAGACAATTTCATTCCTCCAAATAGTCATCGGTTCTAATATGTAAAACAGGAACTATTAGTAGATATTTTAGTCCAACTCTGCCTCTCCCCAAATGCACATGTACCCTCCTCCATCACCCACAAATGAACCAAATCAGACCTTTCCTGATCCACACCCCAAATATTACAAAGTATAGCAGGTTTGTTATCATAAATAGTAAGCTTTGCAGTATAGTCTAAATCAGGCATTAGCATCAATGTAAAGACTTCCTTTGCTATGTCAAATGAAACTATCACCTCAACAACATCATCTTCATCCTCCTCGAACTCAATATTGTGTTCACCCTCCTTCTCTGCGCCTATCATTATCCCAGACCAAAATATGGCTCCATTAGCCGTGACAGTTTCATAATTAAGTATCACTCCCTCTAAGTTCCCAACATCGATTTCCTTCCATGATCCTCTACTCAAAGAAAACACTTCCCCTCGATTAACCCCATCACAAACCTCATAAGCTCTTACTATCTTGTAATCATTAGCAATTGGACTGAACCCAAATCCTGTCACGCAATCATCAAAGTCAAACAGATCAATTCTGGTTCTAGGCACATGTCTGACAGTTGTAGTCGCAGGATTCCACAATGAAAGCGAAGGAGATTTATTATACCGATTGGTTTCAACACAAAGCAGGCCATTGCAGGAACCGACGATCCAAGCAACCGCCAATGAATCCATCAAAGGTGGTTTCTGAACTTCACAGACTTGCGTTCCACAATCCAGCAAACGCACGCGCCAGTAAACAATGAAGGAGGGATTTTTTATGAGACACTTCCATTGTTTACATACACATTGAAATCGGACTAGGGATTTTACCGGAAGCCGTTTGAGAATATTTCTGATGATTTCTTAAGGAAGATATAGCTTGTCGCTCTCCATTCCTGTCTTGATCGGCTCAAACGGTTTTCTTATAAGACAGTCCTCGCAAAGATGGGGGGGTTGCTTTTTTTTTTTTTTTTTTTTGAGACAATTTTTAGGTGGGTTCGACACACCAACGCTATAACAGTGTCAAAGATCCAGAGTATTTTTAGAAAATCACTCATAGTCTTCACAATAGTAATAAATATCGAATTCAAGTACTTATAAAATACAAGACTTTATTTAAATAATTGGATTGCTAGTTTATTTACCTTCGGTTCCATTTTTAGTTTCTTTTATTGGAACAAATCTAAAACTTTTACCAATGCACATTGATACATATGATCGGTAGTTTGTATCCTTTAACTATCACTTTCGAGTTCGCATCCTAATGAATGAGAATAGAGTGGACATGCTTAGGAGGATTGCCCTATAACTATCTTCTCCAGTACTTGGGAGATTAGTTTCTCACTTATCGGGTAGAGATACTTTAGTATAAAAAAAAATCTAAAACTTTTGTTTAGGGCCCACGAATCGAATTAGGCTACGTTGGATGAAAAGAAAAGTGAGAGAAAATAAAAGGAGAAAATATTAGGATAAAAAATTTCCTAAAAATTATTCTTTTCCTCTTTAATTTTTTCTCCATCCAAATATAGGTTAAGTAAATATTAATTCAAGATGCAAATGATATTATAGGTCTTTATTTGATGGATCCGAAGGTATCCACTATCAATAATAGTGTTTAACCCACTTAAACTATAAATTTCTCGAATAGGCTTTTGTACTTGCCATGAAACCCTTTCCATACATATTGTCAGGGATCAAATGATACTATAGGTCCTAAATATAGAAGGTAGACAAAAAGTTTATTTAATTTTGATTTTAAATATAAGTATTCAATTCATTTTGTATTCTAAATTTATAACTTTTTTTCTCTTAAAATATCCCTATTGATTACACAAAATAGAGGAAGCTTCCATCATGAGGAAATTACAGTGCACATGATTAGAAAATATATTTTGGATAAATCAATACATACTTATTACAAATAATTATAGATTAGTCATTTAACTATTATATTAATGATAAGAGAGTATGTTATAGAAAAATTAATTATTTAATCCTTAAATTTTGACCAGTTTGTAATTAGACTTTATAATTTGATTAAATATCAAATGTCAAGTGTTATTTTAAATGATATAATATATAATAAAAAAATTGACATGACAAAAGCTGTTAATTTTAACAGTAAGGAAGTTGATAATCAAAATATGAAACATTAACATCTTTAATTTAAAGTTTTAAAAGTTAGAAAAATTACATGTAACTAGCCTAAAATTTAGGAGAATTTTGTGTATTTTAACTTTTTAAAATAATGCCTATCCGCATTTAACAAATTAATTTTTGAAACAAATTCTCCATAGTTACTTCAATTTTTTTTTAATATAAATGCTAACCCATAGTCCCCCATCTAAAGGAGAGCTAAGTTAAAGCCATTACTTATAATTTACTTCAATTTTCAAATTATAAGTCCACAATTAATGGGGTTATCCAGTTATGGGTTTATTTACTTCTCTTATTTTGGTCCCCTCTTGCGACATCCCGATTTTAAATTCTAGGATTTAAAAATCATTTAGATGAGACTAATTGATGAAAATTAAAATTTACCAGATATATTTTAAAAGTTTATATTAGAATTGTCAAATATAAGTTCACGTGATCTTCGCCTCATTATATTTGACGGTATTTCTTGTTAACCGTCGCGTATTGAACGTTATATATTGCAAAACTTGTAGAAGTGTCACCGATTCATATTATGCAGCTAAACACTCTTAGAACCTGATTATGTAGCAGCCAGAATGTTGACAGGAAAGGTCAATGAAGCCCAATAGCAATGCACCTTACATAAGTCAAATTAACATGTTCATATAAACACCAACGGGGGTTGGTCCAAGTGGTAAGTGGCTTGGTATCGCTTAAGCGAGGTCTCGAGTTCGAGCCTTGACGAATGCAGAAAATCCCCGTTGGGAGACTCACCCACCATAGCCAGGTGCGCGACGCGGGTCGGATCCGGATGTAGTCGGGGCAAAGCTCCGGTGAACCGGGTGGGCAACAAAAAAAAAAACATGTTCATATAAACAATCTCATAAGTTCTCTATAAGTATTTTTTGAGCCTAAATCTATGCTTTAGCTTTTGTGGAGGACCGGTGCCGAACCTACCTAAAGTTTTTATTCAAAAAAACATGTTCATGTAGACTCTTGATGACAAGCCACTACAAGTCATATTCATGCAATTTCTACCAATGCCAGTTACAAAACCAGATTTGAAATCCTTGAACTTCTCAACCGAATGAATGTGCAAATGCTTAATTCAAAATCCTGACTTTTGACAGCAATGATGATTTATGATAGCAAAATTCTCACAGTCAATCAATAATGGCCAATCAAACTCTTAACCGCAAAAGAGTATCACAACGGTGGCAAATTCCTTTAAGCAACTCAACCAACCATGCAGTTGGACCGTGATGACAAAACAAAATCAAATGTATTCTCTCTATGTATGATGAGAAACAAACCAAAGCAAGTGAAAACGCATGCAACGTTCTCAAAACCAATATGCAGCAACCCACTCAAGTTCAAACAACCTAAGAATCAAGAAAAATCTAAGAAGAAAACGCAAAAACTCACCTAGAGAAAAATCTGGAGATTCCTTGACTAAATAAAAACAAAACTCAATAGCTCATAGTTTATTGATTAGTTAATTAATGTGTGAACAACTTAATAGTTCGTACAAGTACATACTATTTGGTTGAGGTGATAAGTGACCTCACCTCCATAAAGAATAGAACATAAGTTCAAATCTCGGTAACATCAACACATTTATTAATAGAGGTGAAAATATTTTATGTTCTAAGCTTAAAACGGGATTAATCTCAAACCCAAAGTGACTGGAGGAATATCTTGACTAAATAAAAAAATTAATAGTTTATATTTTATTGATTAGTTAATTAATTGGTCTGTTGAAATTATCTATTGTGGTTATCCTATTTCACGTGGTAATTTATTTTCAAATATCCTTGCTGTTCCAAATTTCAAATAACATAACGTTTCTTCTCAAACCTAGTGTATTAGCTTTTGAAAAAAAAAAAACAATATTTGCAGAGCTATTGATATCAAATACTTTTCCATTAATCCCATAAATTATTTCGTCCCCCAATTATATAATACAAAATTAATACTAATTTCACGTGGTCATTTACGCCATCAAATTTCTTCATAATTAAAAAATTAGCCCGTGCCCCGTGGTCTTGTATAGTAAATCAAGAGACCATTACACCTCTCCCAAATGATATAAAAAAACAAAACACACACACACACATATATATGTGTGTGTGTGTGTTGTTCTGAAGAAAATTAAAAATGGAAGGACAATTCCTCTCAGCCACCAATTATGGGGCCCATCAAGTCTCTCTTGGAAATTCCTTAAATGTTGACCCCTTTTAGAAATTCCTTTGGAGCGTCTCTCTCCCTCTTAAACATTTACTTTTTATATGGAATTGAAGTTGTTACATGATGCAATTCTTGCTTTTGATATACTCAGAATTCACATGTCAATGTATCGGGCAATTGCTTGTTTATCTGTAATGAGAAAGAAACACTGCATCACCTTTTCATCTCATGTCCATATAGTAAAACTATTTAGTTTGGATGTTTCTTGATTAGACTCGAGGACATTAGTACTCATGATATAGTGGAAAGGTTTAATGATTATTTATTTTGGCCGAAATCTAAATTTTAAAAGCAGAGTAACCAAACACTAGTACAAAATCTAAAAGTAATTTTAATCCCCTAAAACTATAGTTTTCTCTAAAATCCATTTCCCCAAATCTAATTCAAACAAACTGTTTAGCACTTTCAATAAATCAATGACATAGCATGAAATGATGAAAATGCCCACACAAATAACAAAATTTCAATCCCATCCTCAGGTTTTGGGGCGCTCACACACACCCATATATATGAATGATTGTTTACCAAAAAATTATATATGAATGATTGAACAAAACTTCTAAGGATGTGTTTGCATTAGTTTTTGGAGTATAATTTTTTGAAAAAAATTGATAAAAAGTGATTCTAGTGGATAATAGCTTTTAAAAAAGTAAAAAAAAAAAAGCTTCTGAAAAGCCATAGTTTTGCTTACAAAAACCATGGTTTTCCATTAAAAGGTGCGCTTTCAAATTTTGGGGTGTTTGGCTAACACATCTTAAAACCATAGTTTATATATTCAAAAGTATTTTTTTTTAGGTTACCTTAACACACTCTAAGCAAAATGTGACATCTTAATGAAAACAAACATATAAAGCTAACAATGTCCACTTTCAATGGAAGGTTCCACTTCTAATAATGTAGAAGTTTAAAATATCAAAAAGTAATGCAAGAAAGAGATTTTTTTTTTCCGCCGGGGTGGGGGGGGGTCTTATACTGAACCAAAGCAAAAGGGAAAATGCATTCATTATAGAAGAAACCAAGAGTATAGAATGATGGGTAAACCAGTAGAAGAACAAAATGCATAACTAGATAACTCTCATCAATTGTGAATATTTCAAGTATCACCATCAAGATAGAAAACCCAAAACAATAACTGGATAACCACATCACTTATGGCTGTAGAAGATGAATATGGAAGGAGTAGAGTAAACAAAGAAAATTGCAAATTAGTGGTATAGAGAGAGAATTAATTAATTTTCTGGGTTCTCAATCTCATAATAGTAAATTAGTGGTATATATTTTGGGTCTGTTTGGATAGGCTTTTGAAAAAGGGCTTACGAAAAAAAAGGCTTTTGAACAGTTTTTGGAAAAGAGCTTTTGAAGAAGAGCTTATGGAAAAAAAAGTTGTTATGAATGAATAAGTGTTTGAATGATTATTTCCATAATAACTTTTGTGATTGGTAAATTATCAGAAAGGGTATGAGATAAAAAAAACTATTCACATCTCTCATCTTCTCTCTCCTGCGATGACAACCCAGCGACTGATGGCGAGTCGACAACAGCCTAATGTGGAGGAGCTAAAGATGACGGAGCTAGACGGATGGAGGAAGGAGTTGAAGATGAGAGTTGGACTACCCAGCGACCCACGCGTCGATGGAGTTGGACGAAGGAGGAGATCGATGACCTAGCGACCTAACCTGACGGCGAGCTCTAGTGGCGATTGTGCAGAGACTACAACGTAGAGAGGATGACGGCTAGCTTAGCAGCGATGGCAACGGCGAGCTTAAGGGTGACGACGAGATGGCGACAATGAAGAGCAAAAGACGGTGAGCTTGAAGAGATAAGAGGGAGAGAGGAGAGAGAGGGGGGAAAAATAAGAGTAAAATAGTAATTGGGTAGTCTATAAGCTCTTTTACTGTTCCAGAAGCTACTCCTAGTATCTTATCCAAAACTATAATTTGGTCCAAAAGCTCTTTTGAACAAATAAGGCTATTTATTTTGAAATTTTTTTAAACCGAGGTTTGGGTGATAAACCCTTTTAAAACTATAGTTTGGGAACTTCCAAACACGCACCTCACCTAAAAAACAGACAACTGGCATATTAGAGGACAAGCCCCAAATACTTGGCACATTTAATTTGCTGTTAAATATCTGCATTCACCATTCTAGATAGCCCTAAATAACATCAAACAATATAGGCATAGAATGATGTAAAATGTTAGAGATTCCATTCCACCAAAAGTACTTCAACAGTATATGTAAATTTGCAATGTAATAATTTGGATTTAGGATGAAGATTCTTCAATTAATATAGTTGTTGCCAACTGATACAAGGCTTTCAACATAATTGTTAATACTATGAATAGGGCCACAATAGGGAATAACAAGACTCCTAACTTCATTAGTAGTGACATTTATCAGATATAGAATGGTTATTCATTTTTCATCATTGTCTTCAGAAGAATAAACTTTGCAGACAATTTCATTCCTCCAAATGGTCATTGGATCTAATATGTATGAACATCGACTACTGGTATATATTTTAGTCCAACTCCATTTCTCCCCACCAAATGCACATTTACCCTCCTCCATCACCCACAAATCAATCAAATCACACCTGTCATCTTCCACATCACAAATGTCAGCAAGTTTTTCCTCATAAATAGTAAGCTTTTCTTCTGCATTATAGTCTAAATCAGGCCTTGGCATAAATGTAAAAACTTCCTTTGCAATGTCAAATGAAACTATCACTTCAACATCATCTCCACCCTCCTCCTCCTCCATCTCATCTTCATCCTCCTCATCCTGCTGGACCTCAATATTGTCTCCACCCTCCTCCACTTTACCTGACCAAAATATGGCTCCATTAGCCGTTACAGATTCAAAATCAAGTTTCACTCCCTTTAAGTTCCCAACATCTATGTTCACCCATGACCCTCTCCTTAACGAAAACACTTCCACTTAATTAATCGAATAAATTTTTACTATCTTGTAATCATTAACAATTGGACTGAACCCAAATCCTGTCACGCAAACATTAGAATAACAATCAGTTGTGGTTCTAGGAACATGTCTGACGGCTGAAGTTGCAGGATTTCGCAATGAAAGCGAACGAGGAGATTTATAATATTGATCAATTTCAACAAAAAGCAAACCATTGCTGGAACCTTTGATGCTAACACCCTCAAAGGAATAGAACAAAGGTTCTTTATGAACTTGATGGATTTGCATCCCAGAATCCATCAAACGCTCAAAGGATTATCACTTTTATTACATTCCAAAAGAAGAGAAGGGTTTTGATGTCGGGATTGTTGTTGGTGGTCCGCGATGAAAGATTGAGTTCTTATGAGATTTTTACAATGTTTACACACATTGAAATCGGATTATATATTTTACCGGAAGTCGTTTGAGGATGTTTGTGATGATTTCTTGAGGAAGATATGGCATGATGGTATCCAGTCTCGTCTTGATCGGCTCGAACATATTTCTCACAAGACAATCCTTGCAGCCAACGAAGCCATTAGGATTTCAGATTACAGTAGTGGAAAGAAGATTAATTTTTTATTTTATTTTGAGATGTGAAGGCAGAAAAAGATTAATTCAAAGTCTATTTATTTATTTATGTTTTTTTAACTTCCATTCCATTTTTACTGAACAAAGTCTAAAACCTTTTTTGCCCACGAACCTAATAAGTAAATATTAATTCAAAATGTAAATGATTACATATTATATATTGAGTTCGAACAAAAAAAAAAAAGTCATTTGTCCTAATAATAATTAAGTTCGAACAGGAATTCAAGTTTTAGTTTCACTTAAGAGATTTATCTTTTAATTTACCGTTACTTATCATCAAAATATTTATCAAAACTTTTTTAGGTGAATAAATTATTCATTTCTCAAATTATTAAACTTGTTAAATTTAAAAAATAAATTTTAATTAAATAAGAATTCTAATATTTTTTTGTTGCCCACCCAGTTCAGCAGAGTTTTGCCCCGACTATATCCGGATTCGACCCGCGTCGCGCACCTGGCTATTGTAGGTGAGTCTCCCAACGGAGATTTTCTGTGTACGCCAAGACTCGAACTCGAGATCTCGCTTAAGCGATACCGAGCCGCTTACCACTCGGACCAACCCCGTTGGTAGAATTCTAATATTTATTGAACTTAAAGTGACCAATATTTAAAAAAAAAAAAGGAGAATGACTTAGGAAAATAATATTTTTATTAAAAAGGACATAAAAAATTGTAATTATTTAAAAGGACTAAAAACTAAAATAAAATCCATAATTAATAAGCTACCCTTTATCAAAACTAAAAACGAAGAACAAAAATAAAACATGAAAAAGAGTCCTCCTTCATCTTCTTCTTTCGTACAAAACGGAGGGTGCAATTTTCTGCATTTCAATTTCATTCTTTCCCTTTTGAGCTCGACTCTGCTTTTTGATGACTTTAATGTTTGGGTTCTATGATATTCCCCCACCTCTTTTTTGCTTAGTTGCGAATTTTGATGAAGTCTAAAATTTGAATTTGGCAGAATTAACAAATTCTTTTGTACAACATTCATACTTAACTAATTTAGATAGATTAAAAAATTAATTAAATTAATTATTTATAATGATTATGTATTAGTTTTTTTAAAATATCTTTGTAATCATATGAATTTGAGTTAATTTTTATATTAAAGATCGAAAGAGTACATCAGTTCTCATGACTCTCTTGGCATATAGAGGCTTAAAGAAAATGAAAAAACAACAGAGAAGTGAGGAAAAAAAAATCTTGGTGGGAATAAAATATGTAGAAAGAACAAAGCAATTGAACCGTTCAAAAACATATTAAAAAATATAAACAGAGCCGCAATGAAAAGAGAAAAAATCAGCAAGCAAAAAGTAAAAACATTTAATTTTATTTTTCCATTTACAGTACTTATAATTTGGCAATATGGCTCATCTAAATACTAATTAAGTCTAAGTCAAGCAAGAAGGTTCACGGATATATGGGAATAAGAATCATACTTGAAAAATGGATTTCTTTTTTTTTGGGTACAAATTTTTTTTTAAGACTATTCAAGACTATGCAATATATATGCATCTTAAAGGAGCAAGAAGCCTAAAAAGTACATGGCTATATAGCCTGCTAATTAGAGATTTTAAAAGTTCAAACAGCAAACCATTTTCTAAAAAGTATGAGAAGAGTATTAAATGTTAAAGATGTTGGTAATACGGTTCAAAAATTGATGAATATAAAGAAAGAACCATGCTTATGTGGGATAAATATGAAGAGTATTGAATCGTAGGCCAAGAATTTAGAGCTTTTGTGAGTTCTACTTAAAAGGAAAGGTAGAAACTCCTCTAAACCTTTGATGCCTGCTATCTATAGTGCCAATTGTGCTTTTAAAATTAGTTCGAGGTACTAATTATATCTTTACCCTATTATTATATCTAATTAATTGTAATGAGGGTAAAGTTGTTAATATAAAAATATTCTCCCTCACTTCCCCTCATGAACCAAACAAAATAATATTAAAATCCCTTACTTTCCCTCGTCTCTAATCAATCCAAATACAATAATATTAAAATATTTTTATTCCATTAAAATCTCTCCCCTTCTTCTCCTATGTTGAACTAAACATATTTAGTATGAGAGATTTGGAAGGGAAAGGAGGGAAAGAGAGAGATTTTCCCCCTTTTCCCTTATTTGGCATCACAAAATTTTTAGGAGGGGAGTGAACCCTCCTCCGCTCCTAACTCTCTCCTCTAAAATTGAGAGAATTTGAAAAAAAAATTAAATTTTTATCTTATTTTAATCTTTATATCTATAATTTTTTTTTAATATTTTTAAAATATCCCTTTCACATCTTACAGTTGTCTATATAAAAAATATTTTTCTCTCCTCCTCTCCTCAACTAAACAATAAAACATTAAAATTCCTTTATTTTCTTTATCCTCCCCCTCTATTAAAATCCCTCAAGTTCTCTCTTCTTAGTTGAGCCAAATACACTCTAAAGCAAAGTCATGAAGGCTATGTAAGAGTTCTTACAGCTCATATAATTTTATATCAAATTGGCTTACAAATTGAAGAATGCAAGGTATAGTGGGCAATGTATCCATGAATATAGAAATGTACACTGTGAAGATAATAATATGAATATGACTTCCAAAGTGAATATTTTTACGAAACATTGATAACACATACCTGAGCAATCCACGATTAATGAAGCAAATAGTTGGCTGAAGTTGAGCCATTTACACAGAGCCTTTGAACAAGAAAATCTCATGTTGAGCCAAGTTACAGAATTTAACAAACTAAAATGATGCGCCGAGTGAGTTCCTGAACAAGCTAAGGTCAAACATTAAGGACTGAAAGACTATATGTTTGACTTAAAACATTGCTAAAGGTATCATCCAACTACTTATAGTTATTTGGCCAAAAAAAAAACACTATTATGTAGTTAAAGTTTGTTTCATATTCATGATTTTTTTTATACATTGATTCGATTGTGCTGTGACACGTCACGGATGTTTTTTCTTATTCATGGTGGTTCAACTTTTGGTTTATACGAGCACTTTTACCCCTATATTATTCCTTTGAAGAAGAGAGGCTGAAATATGAATTTAGAACCATTTTACGACTTAACTAGCCAACCAACAAATGTAAAATATGAGAGCTCACGAGTTGATGAATGTCAAATAATTATCTATTTTTGTATAATTATTGATTGATAAATTGTTCTTTTAAATATTTAGCATTAATATTTTATACATAGTTGTTTGCTATGTATTTCTTCGGTATAAAGTTCACAAAATCTTACCTAAGAGTTTTCCTATAACAAATTACATATAGAATTATTAATACTAAATATCTCAAAAAAACAATATTTAAAAATCAATTAATTTATAAAAATATTACAATTTTTCATACTCACAAAATTGTTGAGTTCTTCTCTTACTTTGTAGGTACTGGAAAATCATGAAAAAATTATTTTTGTGGTATATTTATCATTTTTATGAATTATTATTATAGGTATAAATTTAAAATATTTATTAAAATTAACCTAAATATATTTTTAATTAAATTAGGCGGCATTATAAGATTTTAAATATAAAGTTGATCGTTGATGATTGACAGTTGAAAAATACATACATTTTCAGTCCAATGTTTGACCTCATTTGGGAACTCACACACATCATTTTGATGCGCTATATTCTATAATTACATCATAAATGGAAAAAATATTATCAATAAAATAATTTTAAATCCGAAAATTAATAAATACATCTTATAATAAGAAAAAAAATAAAATCACCGAAACATATTAACCCAGATGGTTATTTCCTTTATTTTTCTCATCATCCATTAATATTTCAGCAAAATCGCATATTACTTAAAATTCAATGGATTTATATTTGAATATAATTAAAACTTTCATCATCAATATCAAAATAAAATATAAACATGCAATAAATAAATATGCTCACAAATGCATCTAAATAACCTTCTGATTTAAGTGAGTAAAAATCATTTTCCAACGAAAATGAACATGTAGCAAAACAAAATTGCGACTCCACTACTAACAACCTAAACTATTAGTTGAGATGGTAAATAACATTGTTCTTAGAAATACTCTGTTTTTCTGTATAAGAGAAAGCTCAGTTATGCCTCTGTTATTAATTCAAGAATATCACATGCCATGGCAATCCCACCTCATTTTCTTTATAATATTCCCCCAGTCCTTAATACACTTATTTAACTAATTTAATTAGATTAAATAAATTAGTTAACTTAATTAATATGATATATTTTTAAAAAAAATATTTTAATCATCTTCCTTAACTCCCTCCCTCCCTCCCTCTTACTTATTATTATTGAGGTAGTATCAATAGGCATTTAGGGTAATTTGGTGAAAAGGGATAAATATATAAAATAAGTATTATATTTATGACTAACATCAACTTTTAAATTAAGTCATATATCAAGGGCCGGTATTTGAAAATAGATTAACTACAAAGTAAACTCCTAAAAATAATTATTAATAGACCATTCAAAATCCAGGGCAGTCAAGAGCTTTTAATTCTTAAACAGCCAATTACGCCTCTTTGCCTAAAAGGAAAAATATTTTAAATGATGCACAAAGTTCAATTGTACCATCCAATACATAAGATATTTCACTCTGATTTAACTTAAAGAAAATGACATTTTAAAAAGGAAAAAAATCGGAGAAGCGAGGAACAAGTTCTTGGTGGGAAAAGAAAAGTAGAAAGGACAAAGCACATGAAGCATTTGAACACAAAAACACATACAGATACATAGATTCTAGAACACAAA
Organism: Leucaena leucocephala; assembly: GCA_037074615.1. Classification (NCBI taxonomy): domain Eukaryota; kingdom Viridiplantae; phylum Streptophyta; class Magnoliopsida; order Fabales; family Fabaceae; genus Leucaena; species Leucaena leucocephala. The sequence goes on from CM073549.1 coordinate 7,205,842, forward strand.
TTGTAAGCATAAAAAATTTAAACAGAACGTAACAGAAATGAAAAGAGAAAAATCAGCAAGCAAAACGTAAAATAACATTAATTTTTATATTCCATTTAGGTCAACGACAATCAAATATAAAACTTTCTCAGATTGAGTAAATGATACAATATAGTACTTGATATTTCTCTCTCTCTCAAGATATGATAATGGTTCATAATGAATAATAGAGAGTTAGAGGTTTTTTCAGTCTAACGATATTTTGGCATTTTGAAAATACATTCATAGCTCATATCTCGTCCGCTTAATTTTGAATGATGTTCTATTTATATATGAAGTTGAGCTTTTGACCGTTGAGTATAATTTATTTCTTCATTGAACTTTTCTTCTTCCATTGAGAATATGACCGTTGGAACTAACTGTTGAAGCTTCTGACACAAAGTACCTTTTTACAGTTGAGAGTTTGTTTACTTTAATCTTTGTCTAATCTCATTCTAATCATGTATTTAGATACCTTAATTGAAGTTTGACACAATTAAGAGAAGTTCTCGTAATAATCGTTCAGCACTTGACTTTCTTCTACCTTCTGATTATTTTTTAGTTTAACAATAATTATCATTTTCAATTATTATAACCTCCCCTATTTAACTCCAAACATAGCAAATGACCTATCTCTAGAAATATCTTTGTGTCTACTTTCTAATGAATCAAATTTTACTCCAAAATTCATTGTAGATAGAAAGATATGATCAATTTAGTGAGTAGAGGTCATGGACAAAGCATTTATTCTATGTTCCATATTGTGAACGGTATATCTCCCTCATATACTCTTTGGTGATGAAATTAGTATCATTGAACCGCATTCTGAGTCTAGTTTCATATGAATTAAGTTTCACCTCAATCAGATAAGTATATCTTATGATATAGTTGAAATACTTAACCTATGTCAAAGTAGAGAAGAACATAGTAGTGAAAAATGAAGAGATTAATTGATTAATCATCATTAATCGATTTGTTAATCAATTAATTCATTAAAACAGACATATTTGAGTTGATTTATTGATAATCATCATCTCCTTTTGCTATTCCTTCACTCTTTTGTTTAATTGATCAAGAGTTCGATTAATTTCTTAATTTTTTAACTTGATTAGTCAAATTCATAGTCGATTAATTCATTCTTCTTATAATTCCTTCTTCACAGTTCTTCCATATTAATCGAATCCAAATTCAATTAATTGTGATTTATCGAATTGGAGTTCGATTAATGTTCAATTTTTACACTGAACCTTAATCGATTACCCAATCTATTAATGTCTCAATGTTCTGTGCTTGAACTAAACCGAATCTTAGCTTCTGATCTTAATCCTATAATCACTTCATTTAATTGAATTATTAGTAGATAAATACTTGATATATGAAGTGAGGATTGATGCAATAGATTTAAGATAAAAGAGAATGAATCAGAGAACAATATGATAGTAAGATGTTGCATGCTCATTTAGTTGAATTCATAGTCGGTAGTTTAAGTAATGATCAAGTGCATAAAGAAGTAATAATCAATTCATATTATAAACACATCAAGTTCAAATAAAGCTGAGATGGCTTTCTTTTGAAAAGTATATTGCATTAATCGATTACCTAATATATAAATCATCATTAATTCAATCAATGTTTCAATTAATGAGAATACCATAAAATAGAGCATAACATTGATCAGTATTTTTAACATAAATTGATAAGCTAAGATTTTCTAAAGATTTTTTAATGAATAATAATGAGAAACAGAAACAAACTTTGGGTTTAAATTAAACATAACTTTAAATCAAACATATATAATGGCCAGCCATGGTTTAAATCAAACTTAACTTTGGGTTTGCATCTAGTCAAGGGTTCAATCCTATGAAGAGGGTCTAATAGTTAGCACTAAAGCTCCTTTAGAAAGTCTACGGTGTGAAGGGATTAGTCACTACTTCTAGTGATGGATACCTTGGGCTTACCTAAAAACATTAGATTGTTTTTTTTTTCCAGATATTTTATGAGATTTCAAGATTTTCTAAATTAATCTAAGAATTAAGGTATCAGTAAAATTTTAATAAATGATTTTTTTTGATACAATAAATAATTTTAAATTAAAAAAAGTATTTACCTTATATGTGGTTGGAGTTTATGACGAGTTAGAGACCCTGAATTGATGATATTAGGACTTATTACAAAAGTCAATATATTTATTTTTTATAACGATATCAATATATTTATAAAATAATTACTTATAATTGTTTTGTAATTTTTTTGGAATATATGTGTGTATTAGTTTATGCTTTCTCTGTACATCCATGGAGGCGTATCATCCCTGATGCAACATGAAAGAAATATATCGTATAGCAATGGAGATAAAAAGGCAAACGAACTCCTAGAATATGTAACAGTATTTTAAAATTTCTATCATTTTAGTCTAATATGTAAAATTTCTAAAATATAATGTTAAATATTTGATAAAAGGATAAATTCCAATAACTAAAATAGTTGGTTCAATTAAAATATTGATATGAGCGAATAAATATAATATTATGCCTTATACAAAAATAATAGTATTATACCAATCTGGCTCTTGTTAGTTATTATAAGTCTATTTCAACTAATTCTTGTATATTAAAGAATATTAAATATTTAAATATGTCTTAAATTGATAAAAACAAATTTAAATTTAACCCTACTCTCTTTTTATAATTACAAATCATTATCATTTCTCTCTCATTTTTTGCTCTTTTCAATAAAAATTAAATAAAGGTAAAATTAAAAAAGGGACTTATATAATAAGAACATGGTTGGTAATTTATTGTCTTTTATAACAAATACACACACGTGTATATATATAAATTATACTCCCGCCTATCATTTTTATAAGCAACAGACACCAAAATCAAGTGAATCAAACTGTTAAAAGTAATTATTTTTCCAAACATATCCTTATTTATGAGGATGATAGGTAGGAGACAGAATGAGTTAAAAAAGAGATGAGAGAGAATGAGTGAAAAAAAAGATATATGAGAGACATGTAATTAATTAGGATAAAGATAGAAAGAATTCATTAAATTTTTAGACAAGCATAATTTATTCATTAAATTTTTAATTATTCAACCAAGAAATTAAAAGCACTGATTATATAAAAAGATCACGGTTTCTTTTAGGAATAAAAATTGTCCTGGAAAAATGAACAGTAAATAAAAAATTTATTTCCTCTATCCTGACGAGCTTATTACCAAGTTCTTTTTTGTTCTAAAATGTGCTCTCTCTCCTAGAGAATTCCATTAGAGTTTGTTGTTGAGCCAGTTGATTTAAAAACATTAGGGGTTGTTTCATGGTATATATTATAATCTCTATCATCAAAACAACTATATATCATTGTATGGTTCACACATTTTTTTTATGGTTTAATTTTTCTTTGCAGTGCCGACCCAAACAAAAATATGCCTTGGATTGTGGGTATTGCATGATGAAATTCATGAAGGAAATAGTCACACCCTATCGGGATGTACTAGATAAGCATTGGGAATGGATCTGGAAGTGGCCAGGTCTGCCATGAGGACGCACCTTTCTTTAGCTTGCCGTTAAGAAAACATTACTCACTAACAAGATTCGCCTCCAGAGAGGTATGACACCTACATGAGGAGGACCTTGACATGTCCTTCGGCATTGCTCAACTGCCCGCTCTTGCTGATCTCTCCCAACAAAGCTCAAGATTAATTCTTCAGTATACCACTCGGATTATTTTTTGGGACCCTCATCTGGAAGCTTTGGGACAACAGGCACTAGAAATCTTCATGAATGACTCTACTAGCCCAGAGAATATTATTTTTTCTGTTTGTACTTCTGTTAACTATTCTATGAAGGCTAGCGGCCTCTTGCAAGTTTTTGCTCCTGAAGCTTAGTTTTCATGCTTGTATTCTTGTACATACGTGTTTAATATAATTCCTTTTCCAACTAAAAAAAAAAATAGTCACCCACTATCCCAACAATTCCTAAGAAGGTATATATATGCACACGCGTTGAAAGTTCAATATATACAATTTAACATTAAATTTAGGTGAGCATTATATTTATATCGAAGTTGAGAATTTGTTTCTCTTCGCATACTGTACTTTAGGACGTATATTGTGAACAATATTCACCCACTCAAATAGAAAAAGTCCTCCAAGAGTTGGTGATGATCATAGTTGTCCATCAGAGGTTGACGTGAAGATAGCTATATATATATATATATATATATATATATATATATATATATATATATATATATTATTAAATTAGACAATTTTATTTTTGGTATTGATACATACTTGACCAGTTTTAGTTTCAAGGCATGTTTGGATAGGATTTTAAAAAAAAAGCTTATGGACAGCTTATGAAAAAGAGTTTTTAGGAAAGAGTTTATAGAAAAAAAAGTGGTTTTGAATAAATAAGTGTTTGGATAGTTATTTTTAGAATAACTTTTTATATTAGTAAATTACCAAAAAGGGTATGATTTGATTTAAAATAAGAGAGAGGAGAGAGGTAGAGAAAAGAGAAGAGAGAGGAGAGAGGGTAGAGAGTAGAGAGGAGAAAAGGTGTAAGAAAAAGTAGGAGAGAGGAGAGAGAGTGTAAGAAAAAATAGGGGTAAGATAGTAATTGGATAGTCCATAAACTCTTTTACTGTTGAAAAAGCTAGTTTTAATAGCTTATTCAAAACCATAGTTTTGCCCAAAAGCACTTATGGACAAATATAGCTATTTGTTTTAAAATTTCTCCAAATCAAGGTTTTGCCTAAAAGGGTTTCTAAAACCATGGTTTGTGTAGTATCCAAACACACCCTCAATTTGGGTTTTCTGGTCAATTGCTATATACTTTTCTAAATGTGTGTAGACATATGTATGTACATGAATTATTGTAAATTGTACATATGTTGATGTGGTTTCTAATGTTTTAGTTAACTAGAATCTACTCTATCGAGATCAAGATGAGTATAATATACCAATTGTTCATATACTATTGCTACAAAATATACTTTTAACATCACTAATTAACGCTAATTTTTCTATAAAGAGACGTTAAAAAATGTGATGATATTTTTATAATATTTTAAAGAGTTTTATCATCGCTTATAAAAAAGGATGTGGTTTTATACTTTTAATGTTGTTCTTTTAAAAAAATTATCATTACAAGTCTTATTAGTTTGAATTTTAACGTAACCGACATCATATTTACATCTTGTCTTAGTTCCCCACCCTTACCGCATTACCAAAACTTTTTCCTATAGAGTATTAATAGAGATAATTTAAAAAAAAGTTAATAAATATAAAAAATATATCTTATATTTAGAACTAAAATCAACCACAATTAAGCTGTATATTAAGGACTAGAGGAGTGTTTTGGATCATGCCTAAACTAAGTTTTTGTTCAACATTTTTGTTTTGTTAAGCATAATTATCCTCTTATTGAAGACAATATGAAATTATAAAACTTTTAATAGTGTGTTTGGATAATTTTTAAAGCTATGGTTTTGAAAAAAGCCATCTAAACACCTCATAAAATTCATTAATTGATTATCTACGTAAAAACCATAGTTTCCAGATTAAAACCATGATGAAACTAATTTAGTTTTTTTTTCTTTTTAGAAATTACTCTTTAATAAAATCACTTTTACCACTTTTTTTATAATATATATTTAACTATTTTTATTATATTAAAAAAGTTAATTAAGTTAGTTTATATGACAATGATTTTTTTAATTAGGTTGGTTTATATGACATGATTTTTTTAAAATACTCTAATAATTTTTCTTGACTTATTTTCTCCTTCTCTTACTTGATTATTATTGATAAGTACAGAAAATATATCTTATGTTTAAGATTAAGATCAACTCTTCAATTATGTCATTTCTAAAAGTTAATCTAATTATGCACGTGCTCAGAAACACCACCCTACCTTTCAAACTTCCATTTATATGCACATATATATAGAGTGCCTTTAGCTAACAAATCTGTTAGATAATGAACGGAAGAGTTTGCATCAGATATGATAATGATGGACTGGAGAACCATTGCGTCTAACATAGTTGTCATTTAGTTGAGTTATTTAAGGATATAGTCAGGGGTTCAATCCTTAGCAATATATAGAAATAATCTCATGGCTAATATTAAAGTCTCTTCGGAAAGTCTACAGTGCGAGATATTTAATTATTATTTTTGACAGTAGATACCCTAAGCTTTCCTAACAAAATATATGGATTGGAGAAGGAAGAATTGATTGTGTGGCTGGAAGCTCTGGAAATGAAGACCGCTTAACTCACTCATCACGTCGATTATGCCAACGAAGCATTTCTAATGATGATACTATATGCAGTTTAGTGAGGCCTATGTTAATTTTTCTATATATTTGGGAACAAAAATTATTTATAGAAGATGTCCTATAGTAAGGACCGCAGTGTATGTCTACACATGTATCCTCCAATTAGATACACTGTTAGCTATTAGATATATGCATCTCTCTCAGCAGATACTCAAATTTTGACTCAGTCATGTTGTAAAAAATTATTTCCTTCCATTAGATGTAACCTTTGTGGATACAATTTTATTTTATTGTATTATCATAATGTCATGTGTCCCATATTAAAAAACCTCATAAGTAAAATATGATTTTTTTTTTTTTTAGTTGCCCACCCGGTTCACCGGAGCTTTGCCCCGACTACATCCGGATCCGACCCGCGTCGCGCACCTGGTTATGGTGGGTGAGTCTCCCAACGGGAATTTTCTGCGTACGCCAAGGCTCGAACTCGAGACCTAGCTTAAGTGATACCGAGCCACTTACCACTCGGACTAACCCCCGTATAACTTCAAAAGAATCTGTATTTGGGATTGAATTCTCTTGGGCTTATGATTATAACAAAATTCGATAGCCCCCCGCAGCCCAGTTCAACTAATACCAACGAAAACCCTCTCAGGCCCAATTAAAGTGTTCCATTCCTCATGAGTTACTTCTTGTTCCAGCCCATACATAAATAAGCTCATTCATGACAAAATTTATGAACATTAAAATGTGTTTTTGTGCCAAAATAATATTGTTTTGCTCCTTATGGCTCAAATTTTAGTTGATTAGCTACAGAAAAGCTGAAATCATTAGAACCAATATATTCCGCTAGTCTTTAATATAAAACATATTTAATTAATTTAATTAGATTAAAATAATTAAATTAATTAATATAGCATATTTTTTCTAAAATACCATAACTATCTTTCTTAATCCCATCCCTCCCTCTCCTATTTGATTATTGTTGATAGAATATCTATAGGGATAATTTAAAAAAAATGATAAATATAAAAAATAAATCTTATATTTAAGACTAATATCGACTCCTCAATTAAATAATATATTAGTAAATTTTCCATTATTCTTCCATGTTTAGATTTCAGCCTCATGCTTGATTTCTGAGATGATCAAATTTGGATGCTGATCGGTTTCTGTATGACTGACTACCAATAAGTTGTTCCCTTTTCAAGTTCGTATGCATTAGTCGAAGATTGAATTTATTAAGAGTTTCGGCTCTAATCTCTATCAATTTAAAATAATTGAGAATCAAAGCGAAAATTATGAAGTCAATGTTCCTTTAAGAGCTCTCGTCCAATAATCATTCTTCTGATCTCACTCGTTCCTGCTCCAATCTCATATAGCTTTGCATCTCTAAGAAGACGACCAACCGTATACTCATTCACATACCCATTTCCACCTAAACACTGTATAGCCTGCACATTTTCAGGTTGAATAAATAAAATATCATCTGCACATTCAAATTTCAAGGTAAAAAGGAAAAAGAAAAAAAAGATTATCTGTAGAGTGAGATGATGACAGCAACGACAAGCCTTATCTCAGCAAGACACAAGTAAAAAAAATCTTTCTTACCTGCAAGGCAACCTGGGTTGCTCGTTCAGCTGCACAGAGAATGACTCCAGCACAATCCTGCAATTGCCATGGAAGTTAATCTAAGCCGAGTTCAGAACTTTTACCGTTAAAATAATTTCTACATACTTTTTCTTAAAGAGGTAGACACTAACTATGTGAAGGTTATAGGGAGTTGTCATGTCTGGCTACAAGGCCATTAGCAATTTCTCAATGCTTTCCTTATTGGCAATGGCAACCAATTATGAAGAGAAGAAGATTAAAACTGTTTACAACATGTATGAGATAATATTTAGCCCAAGTCTATTATTGGGCTTAAGGTAGAATATGTAAGATAAGCAAACATTTTAAAGTATGATAATCTAAATTTTGACATAAGTACATGTTGTAAATAGTTTATCATGTCAGAGACAATATAAAACACAAATACTGGCAAAAAGTGTCAAAAGTTCATTTATAGAAACCAATAGTAAAGATCACTGTCCAAGGGTAAATAACCATAAGAAAGAGTAACTATAATAATAATATATACAAGATATCTAGACGCACCTTTGGATTAATTGTTCCATTGTCACAATCTCGAGCAACAGAATACACATAAGACCTAAAACATAGTTAATTATTTCCATGAACACAATTGGCCAAAAAACAGAATATTAAACATGACATTACAATCATGTACCTTGAAGACTGTAATGCGGTGTACATATCGGCAACTTTCCCCTGAAATCATTGATCAATTAACAGTATGAGGGCAATATACAGTTGCCATGTTAACTGTAGAAGAAAAATTATAATTTGAACCTGTATAAATTGAAATTCCCCGATAGGACGTCCAAACTGCTCCCTTTGTCGAACATAAGGAAGAGCAACATCAAGACATGCCTGCATAATACCTAAAGGACCAGCTGCCAAAACAAGCCTCTCCAAATCCAACCCAGACATCATGACATAAACTCCTGAACAACCCAAAAAAAAGGAGTTGGGGCAGCGATATTAAAAAACTGCACATGATGTTCATTATACCGTATATATGTGCTATTTGATAGGCAGCTAAAATAATGAAAGTAAAATCAGTGACACACACAACTTCAGTTAAAATTATTAACATATATATAAATTAATGAATAAGGTGTTATTAGAAAAAGCTGCCAGAAGAAATAGAATAACTCTTATTCAGATATAATAATGAGATTAAGGTTAGAACTCTACTCTTCCTATGATTTCTTTAAACGAATTTTCAAACAAACAAATACAACTCTCCAGATAGGCCAATTGGATAATGGTATTACAACATACTTTTATATGCTGCATAACGCAATCTGCTCTATAGACCCTTTTTTGAATAAAAACTATTTCATTTTGATAAAGATTACTCCCGAAGCAATTGCAAACCTTTTCCTTCTTGTCCAAGAACATTTTCATGTGGAACAAAGCAATTCTCAAAGACAAGCTCACATCTGCCAACAAAATTTGCCATTGTCAGTAAACAAAAGTTAAACCAGGATGGATATGGACTCGAATACAGATAACATGCCTACATACGTATCACTTCCTCGCATCCCAAGTTTGTCCAATTTCTGAGCTGTACTGAATCTGTAACAAAGAAAAGGATTTCAGAAAAACATAAAACTTTCATCTAAATTTTCTTACTTATTCAAATGATTTATCATGCAAAATGCCAAGAGCTCTCAAACACATAATAAGATTTTTTTTTCTATTCCCACATGCATGTAGTTTGTGTTCATTAACATTTACATGCCGATCCCCCATCCCCGTTATAGATGATATTTTTGCATATATTTAATACTCTAACTAGTTAATGTCCCAATTGTTCCGATGCCCTTCCTTTTTGTTTATCTATATAAAATATTTTGCATTCTTGCCAAAACACATGGTAGGTTACACTACATGAGTCTAGAATTGAATGATTTACAAAAGCAAATCCATAAACTTTATCAGCATCATTAGTCAAAATATCTCAAAGGTTAAAAGCCCAAAAAAGGATGGGCCATAGCAGCAATTGATCAAATAGTGATCATTTAAATCTAAATATAGTTTACATTCAAATTAATATCATAGAATTTGTAAGGGTTCAGAGAGAGAACCCTGGCATTCCCTTCTCGATGATGAAAGCCGTAATTCCTTTTGAACCAGCTTTTATGTCTGTTTTTGCATAAACAACCTGATCAAGTTCAAAACATTAGTCAAATGTTCCGAGCGTGACCACGAATATAACTGGACTATAAGCACTAATCTGATTTTGAGTAACATCTTCATTCCTTATGTGATCATGGAAATATCTTTCGGGCATTAGGTGCACCATACCAATTGTGGTTTTTAGTAAACAAGTACCCAGTTTGGCATCTTGAGGTATTTGTCCCACTATGCAGTTAGACAGAGTAATTTCCTACGTTTTTTAGGGCAGCATTAGTTAAACCAATAAGCAGAGTTTTCTTTACCAGCATCAAGGTCACTCCAACAAGACTACTATTTATGTTACTGACGCTGGCAAGGTACGCAATTTTTCTTTGAATTTTAATGTCCCTAGACCCATTTCACCAAAACTAAGTCTTGACTCCATAATGGTCATCTTAAAACATTTCTGTGCATGGAGAGTAGCATACCTAAATACCATCTCATTAGGTCATATGAACCTTGAGAATGAGAGAGGTGTATTATAAAAAGTAAATAAACAATAAATAAAACCAGATAAACATACTAATGTTTCAGCAACTGGACCATTCGTACACCACATCTTGTTTCCGTTAATAACATAACCCCGATCAACACGATCAGCCTTGCATTTCATGCTAACAACATCAGAACCAGCTGAAAAAGAAAAAGTCTAGTTTGAAAAAAGTCATTGGAAATTTTAATAATGCAAGATACAACTGTTTTAGTCAACACAATTACCATTGGGCTCACTCATTGCCAAAGCTCCCACATGCTCCCCAGAGATGAGCTTCAAATAGATAATATAAACTAATCAGCCAAGTGAAAGAGAGATTAATTACGATAACTAGAAGTGCATGCCTAGCAAATATTATCTGAGTCTTCTTACTAGCTAATAAATTCAATCCATTTACATCATCTGTCATAGGGTAAGCCAGCTAATAATGTACCGAAAACAAATAACATTAAAATAGCAAGAACCTTGGGCAAGTACTTTTCTTTCTGAGCAGGGCTTCCATTCCTCACCTAAACAAAAACCAGGAGGAAAGTGCTCAATGCTCAGCAAAAGATCATCAGTATTACAATGAAAGAGAGGTAAGATCCACTTAAGTACCAGCTGATTGATACACAAGTTAGAATGAGCCCCGTAAGAAAGTCCAACGGATCCAGAGGCACGGCTTATTTCTTCCATTGATAAACAGTGGTACAAGTAACCAAGGCCAAGGCCTCCATATTCCTCTGAACAAGAGCAGAATTAGCTTTGGACAAGCTTCGGTCTTATGGCTGAGCCATATTGGTGGCTTTACATATTTCAAAGGTCTTAGCAATTTTATATGATCTAAGAGAGGAACCTGGAAACTTATTCTAGGTCATAGTATACAAAACCAGGCTTCATGAGTCGAAAAGTGCAATCTCTTATGATAAATCAGAAACTAAAGGCAGAAAAGACTCTACCTGGTGCAGTAATGCCAAGGAGATTGAAATCTCCCATTCGCTTCCATAAGTTAACCTCCTAACATTAGATCAAATCGAAATCAGAGTTTAAAAGATACTCTATCATGTTGATAAATATCAAAAGATTAAGATCCTCATACAAACCTGCGGGAATGAATTTGTTTGGTCTATTTTTGCCGCATGAGGGGCAATGTTTTCCTTTGCAAATTGTGCAACACTTTCTTTAAACTGTATCATACAACCAAAAAAACAAATCAGATTTGTAACCTTATAATTGAACATTACGTAGTTCATCTTCAAATACGTTGATATTCAAAACATTTGAAGTTAAAACAACACAATGAAGTGGCTGGTAAAAAGTCTAAAGTGGTGAAAGAGATTATCGAAGAAGGAAATTATTTTCGTGTGTATAAGATTGAATAGACTATAAAAAAAAATCTTAAGTTTATCAAGCCAGCGGAAAATTCTAAGCCAAGTCTGGTTAAGCTGAATTACGAAAATAAAACAAAACCAAAATTTTGTTTCTGCAGAATGCATGGTCAGACATAAAGCAACTGCCATGCGCAAATATTGTGCTTAAAAGCCGTTGGATTTTCTTTATCTGCTGAAGACAAGCCAACTATTCAATGGAAACAAAATTACTACAGAATCCACAGAAAGTCGCGACGAAACAGAGAAGTGAAATTGCCAAGACAAGGTTAATGTTAAATTCAAATATTTGGCAGATTTTTTCTCATTCAAACAATTGAGTAGTTCGGTTTCAAGACCAATAAATTCATTTTCAATCCAGGACACATTTACTCCACCCACAGATTAAAAACCAGAAGTTGCAGTAGAACACTAAAATAGCGCCGTAAACCAAATCGATACAATGTTGTAGAAGGAGACAGAATACCTGTATCTGAGTATCGTCGAAGAGTAAGGAGGTGGAGAAAGCAGCAGAGAGAGGTTTTCTTCCGAAAATAAACTTGGGTTTGATGATCCTATGCATCTTCCTGGTCTGCAAGAAGAAGGGTACCACGGGAAGGCAGAAGAAGAAGAATACGTAGTTTATTCTCTAGCCAAAATAAAAGCTGATTATGAAGACAATTTCGTCACTATCCGATTCCGTCCTTGTAGATATTAGTATATGGGCAGGCCTTGAACCGCGATTTTCGATTTTTAGTCTAAATTTTAGTTTAAAAAATTTTTAAAATAAATAGACTTATTTATCTATAAGTACTTTGGGATAAAATTATGGTTTAAAACCATAGTTTTAAATAAGCTATTTAAAATAGCTTTTTCAACAGTAAAAACACTTATAGACTATCCAATTACTATTTTACCCCTACTTTTTCTTACATCTTCTCTCCTCTCTCCTACTTTTTCTTACATCCTCTCTCCTCTCTCCTACTTTTTCTTACACTCTCTCTCCTTTCTCCTCTCTTCCCTCTCTCCTCTCTCTTCTCTTTTCTCTAACTCCCTCCTCTCTCTTACTTTAAATCAAATCATACCCTTTTTAGTAATTTACCACCATAAAAAATCATTCTAAAAATAACTATCCAAACACCTATTTATTCAAAACTATTTTTTTCCATAAACTCTTATCCAAAAATCCTTTTTCATAAATTGTCCATAACCCCTTTTTTTTATAAGTTTTTTTTTAAAATCCTATCTAAACATGCCTTATTATTTTATTATGGAGATGATTTCGTCTCCGTTACGGAAAAAAAAAGTAACCATAAAATCGCTTTTCATATTACAAAAGCTTGACAAATGAAGAGGGAAAATTATTAGGTATTTTTTACAATGAAGGCCCAGATCTTCGCATAATTGTAGAGAAATCCCTTGAAAATAATAGTGTATATATAAGGACAAAAAAGTCAAATGGGTGCAAAGAATGGCAAATATAGGCTAACCTAGACAACTGACTTTTTTTTTTTAATTTATATATCTTCTTATTAAAAATAATTATATTCGAGTTATTGTAAAATATTAAATATTATTATCTAAATTAATATGGTATATAGGTGATTTATGAGTTAAAATAAGTAAATTTATACATTTATATAATTTTTTTCTTTTTTTTACATAAATTTTTATTTTTTTCCCTACCTAAATGAATGACAAAAGCATACGTAATGATCAAGTACTGATTAATTATACATCATCCATTCGTCCCCCACAATCCATTCCACAAAACAAATGAGCTATATGCCTTTGCCATGCCCATCACAATTCACAAGTTGTGATATGCCAAGATCTACAAAACACACTTAAAGTGAAATGACTTTTGTCTTCCTAATCTAAGCAAAAAGTCACGTTTTGTTGTGTGACACTTTTTGCCATTCATAGCTTAAAGGTTCAAAGTGGGTTAGGTCTAAGCAGAAGTTTAAAATTTAAACTTTGTAATAGATAAAAGATTAAAGTGTAAATCTACCCTAAAGGAATCTATGAGGTTGACACTATAAAATTTTTAGGTGTAGAAGTATATATAAAATTTTTAAAATAGTATAAAAATATCACGGTCATTAAGTTAACTAATATTAATAATTTAAAAAAATATGTTAATTAAGAAAATGTTGTAAAAGTACATATGAAGATTTTAAAATGGCTTAAAAATGTCACGGGGTGTTATATCAACCAATATTGATCGTTTAACAAATAGACCCACCATAGTGACATAGTATTTTTGCTCCTAATGGCCATGTATGCCCTTGTGGATCTTTATCAAGACTCAATGGCTGCACAACCCTATCCTTTTATTTAGTTTCGTTTGTCTTCGATGAACATTATCAAAGGATTTACATACGTTAATTTATAACAACAACACTTTTTAAGGCAAAACCACCGACGGCAAAACTAAAGAAAAGGGTGATGAATGAGGCAGCTTTGACATTGAGGAGGTACAACCATTATACTATGTAGAAGACTCTATAGTGATAGATATAACTGCTGGTAGTAAAAATGTTATACACTGCATGCGAGAAATATTAGTTAAATTACTAATACAGATTGACTGAACGGTTGTAATAAGTTTGCACTATTTTAAAAATTTTATGTGTACTTTTATATTCAAAGAAAATTTATATTTATATATATTGCCGGTTAAAAGTAGAATAGAGGTAAAGGGTTCAAACTCTTCCATCATTTTCCCCTTAATTAAAATCCAGCTTTGAGCTTGAATAATATTCAGTGTTTAAACAAATGTTCTGTTATAAAATAAAGAAAGATGCAATAGAGGTTTAGGATGAGAGAAATAGGAAGGACAAGAAAGAATTGGAGAGAAAGAGGTAGGAGTATTATTCTATCCATTCAAGCTTACATTCACTTGGTGCATGTCCACTATTTATAGGCCACAAGTCCTTAAATCCTATTACAAGAGTTACACAAAGAATAAATCTACATAATTGTGAAATATTATAGCATTTGAAGGTTATATGTATTAATCAAAGAAAACTTCCAAGAGGCCATTCATTTGTAGGTTACATAGTTTTAATGTAGAATTCTAAAAGACAACTTAAGAAGTTATGGGCATCCACACTTAATATTGTAATATTCATAACACTCCCCCTTGGATGTCCATAAATAAATATTATACCTCATTAAAACCTTACTAGGAAAAACCTTGTGGGATAAAAACCTAGTGAAGGAAAAAGAGTACATAATATATATTGAAGCTGCCTCGTTAAAAACCTTACCAGGAAAATCTAATAGGATAAAACCTTGGTTAAGAAAAAAAGAGTACAGCATGATCTTTACTCCCCCTGATGATAACATCAGCTTTTCGACATCACTTTCTCAATATAGTGTGCTATTTTCTCAAATAGATTATTTATAATACTTTTTGAGTGTATCTTTCTTAGTCGAACCATACATGATACATTGTCATTATATATTTTTTTTAACATATCTTCTAGATATATTGAATTATCAACACACTTTCCTCTTACTTTATGCACTCAAATCTCAATTTTATTATCCATTTTGTACCTGCAAGAACTTAATTATAATATGTAATATCAACACAATATATAAATATAATAGAATAAATATATATGACTTCTTGTCCATTAAATTTAATATATTTTTATAAACAAAATTATCATAAAAAAATGTAATTATTACAAAATCTTTGGGTATTTAACTCTAGACATTTTCTTTATATACTTCAAGAATTTTAAAATCCTTAAAAGATTACCATATAATAAATTTTGCTATTAGTGAGCTATATGCATAGTTTATAACAATGTCGATCAGATGCCTATTTTATTTTCTTATACAGTCAGAATAATAATATTTGTAAAAATTATTACCTCCACCACAGAATAATATTTCTCATCATAATCATCATTAGTTTTTGTGAAAATTTTTATTTTCACATAGATATTTTCATACTTTATATTTCAGATGTTTAGACTACAGGTCCATAATTTTCATATATTAAAATAATATAATTCTATTTTCATTGCGTCTTTGCCCTTTTTCTTTTTCTTTTGGCCAAACATTTTTCTTCTTTCTATTTCGTATGATAGATTTATATATAAGATCCTCATTTGATTACGTGATATTATTATCAAAACCGCTGTCGACAACTTTATCTTTTTGGTTCTATTTTTCTTATTTTTGACATAACTTATTGAGATCTCTTTATTACATTTCAGGTACCTTGACCTCTTTTGAGATTTTTGTAAGTAGTCATGTCTTGGCACTCTTCTGGAGTACCTGCCTCCTCAATATAACCATCTTAATTGCATGTACCTCTATTTTCAATATTATATTTCACTACAAAAAAAAAGACTTTCGGCGGCGACAAAAGTCGCCGCTGAAAGTACAAAAGTCGCCGTTGAATACTTTTAGCGGCGATATTTTGTCGCCGCCAAGTCGCCGCCTATGAGACTGTCGTCTATACACATTGGCGGCGACAAATAAAAGTCGCCGCTAAAAGTTACGCATAGGCGGCGACAAAAGTCGCCGCTGAAAATTACGCATAGGCGGCGACAAAAGTCGCCGCTGAAAGTTGATATTTTTTTTTTAATTTTTTCCTATAATTTTTCTTATATGAAAAAATATGATTTAATCACAAATAATAAATGATAAATAAATAACTAAATAAACCAGAATCTAATAATATTGATAAATAATTTTGATCATCTTATAAAATATCAAATTACTTCAATTATTTAAACATATTTAAAATTAAAATAAAATTATTTAGTTTATACATAAACATTATATAGAGACCAATGCTAGGAGTAGAAGAAGTAGACGCATGTAATTGTCCTCTCTACATCAAGGCAACGAATTGAGCTTGTATCCTTTGCTCTATTTGTTCCATTGGACTTTGCTCAAATTGCTTACGCTCTTCTTGCATCTTTTTACGCTCTGCTACACCCTCTTCTTCCATCTTTGCACGCTCTGCCTCCATTTTTTCTCTTCTTTCAGCTTTGCACGCTCTTCTTCAAATTTATCCTGAAACAAATAAATATAAATACTTTATATAATAACATAAATAAACTAAGATAAGTATAAAAATTTGACATAAATAATACCTTTATTTTTAAAATCATATCCTTCCAGTTGTCAATAGAAGCACATTCTGAACTAAGGTTTAGTATCCAGGAAGTTGCAAAGATCTCTTCACATGGTGACATAATCCATCATTTGAGATAAAGAGGAGACATAATCCATCATTTGAGATAAAGAGGAGATCAATACCGTAACTCCAAACTAGATGAGTGACCATAGCTATGCATTTTAATTTGTTTTAACCTGTGGTCTTCACATCTCCTACCTCTCTTCCCTTTAACCTGTGGTCTTCCTAGGCAAGGTAGCAAATCAGGATGTGTGCCAAAATTTTAGCGGGAATCATCATGCTCTAGTCTAGAGGTCTCATTGCATAAGTTCAAGCTCTGTTCAGCTATTCCATTTAAATCTGCCACCAGTTCTTGGAGCAACCTCAGGACAAATGAATTTTGTAACCCAAAAAGCTGTATGAGATGACGATAAAAGTTAAGCAACTGCTGTAGTTCTTTATCCACATAGTTACTGAAGATGGTCAAAGAACTTTGAGACAGTTTTAGAGAGCCCTATAATAGTGCTAGCTTGCTAATGATGAAATGTGTATACAATAAAACAGGATAAAAACATATAACATTAATGCACCAAGCCTAAATGCAAAGACCATTATTTTATTCTTCAAATTTGAATCTCCCTCTACTTATAAACGTATGGTCTATATATCAGCGAAACTCTTCACATACATGACAAAGCATCTAGTTTGCAAGCCATTGTTTCAATATGATAATTACACAAGAAACTGGATAAATGCACATCTATAGATATATTAAAAGGAGGGCATCAGAATGGGCTTAAGGATTTGGTTGAATTAAGAGATTAAGTAAGAGTAAAGTTGGCAAGTTCCCACCAAGTAAGCAGTAAGATGCTAAAGCAGGTAATTTATTGATGATGAGGGCGTTTCTTTAAACTCTCTTTAAAATTTAAATGAATCCAAGTCCAAACACGAATCATAGTATCAAAGTAGAAGAAGGCATACTCATGTTAAGCTTTTATCAACACCTATCTATCTATCAGATTTTAAATTGAAAGCATTAATGTTAGAGCATTCGGAAGTGTGTTTCTGATGTTTACTGAAATCTTAATTGACCGTTGACACTTAACACTTCATTTACTATAATATCAGCAATAACTGACATCACTTTCCACCAAGTAATACCGTCAAGTAAAACCTAGTGGCTTGATAAATAATTTTAAGTAGTTTTATCAGCAAAAGAAATTACTATATGCCAATCTCTTGTACCTTAGTTTATACGTTGTACATAAATAAAACAATCTACAAACAAACTCATCCTGAAGGCAACTAGCCATTAGATATAAGGACACAAGTCTGATAAGCATAGCTCCAAAGTTCAGATGGAGCTAACTTCTTCCTCGAAGTGTTTGATCTTCATAAACAGAGACCAGGTGATTTTAATAGAAAAGATAACTTATCCTGGGACTGAGACAAGGCATCTGCCCTGATAGTTTCAGCTATCAAACAGAGCCTTGAGGTATAAAACTAGATCACCACAATGATTAACTTTAGTCATGCATACCTACACTATATGGTAAATGACGGAAGACATATAAAATCGTGTAAGTGTATGCTAAAAAAATGATCCAATCTCTTAGGCTCCTATAAAAACCAAATTCCGATGAATTAGAGTCTGGACAACGATACCTTTACCTTATAAATTTAAAAGCTCAACAACAAAGTATATTTTCCAACAAAAGAAACAAATTGGCTAGCAGTATCGTTTATATTTTGGCAATGATAGGGAAAGGGATTCCAAGCAAACCTTGGGGAACCGACGTGGCCGTGCCACTCCCACACCCGATAATCGAAACCCTTTTCGCCGTGAAACCCGAAGCAGATGTGGTGCTCACCAATTGTAATGGCCTGCCATAGTTAGGCTTTAGTGAATCGGTCTTCCGAGAGAAAATCACCTGGATGAACTCCTTCTCAAGCTTGGATTCTTCTTTGGCGAGCCGAGATTTGTTCTCAACGCTCTCATCATCATCGGATAGATTATTGGCAGCGTCAAAAAGAAGGTCCTCGAGGTATTGAGAGAGCGAGGGATTGTTTGAAGGGCGCAATTGAAGCCTGCCCATCAAAGATTGCAGTAGAAGGTTGTCAAATTTGGTGGTATTAGGGAAGGAGCTCATGGCGTTTGGTATGGGTTTCGACTCGAGCACACGCTGACGGTTGAAGGGGAAGTAGGGTTTTGGGCGCGGGTTTTTTTCATTTTGGGCGCGGGCTGGGGAGATGAAGGGATATATTTGAATTGACCTTCTGCGGCGACATAATAAAATCGTCGCTAAAAGTTTACTTTCAGCGGCGATAATATATGTCGCCGCTGAATGTCTATTTTTAGCGGCGACTATTTTATCACCGCTGAAAGTCTCTCTTTTATTAAATATTTTTTAAAAAATAATTCTCTTAATAAAATATTTATATTTTTTCTCCAATAGCTTTTTAAACTTATTAGGGAATTTTTATAAAATTTTATGAGCAAATGATAACCTCTAACTATTTTTCTTGAATTTTCTAAGAAAATAAGTCTTTAATTCTCAAAAAATAGCTATTAAATCATCTGGGTCTCTTTTAGGAAATGATCTCTTTTATAATTTTATAAGCCCCCAAAATACTCATTTTATGATTATTTTTTAATTTTTTTTAATCCCAAAATATTTTTAATAATTATTCTTTCATTTATTCTTTCTCTAAAATTTCACATTTGATCTTACAACAATAACTAAGAATGTATATATGTATATATTTTATGTCCCTTCTTTTTTATTATTTATAATATCTCTAACACACACATACTAACTCTCATGCTCATTGATACACATTTATGATATCTCTCCCATACACATATCCCTATTTTATCTTCTTCTTTCATAAACATCATATTATTATCTGTATAATTTTTTCTTATTACAATATCATGTGAATTCTTTTATTTATTATTTAAAAATAATATTATTTAATAATGTATCTCTATATATTATATAGTTGCTTAAAATCTCTCCAAATTGAGAAAAAATTTGTATGAAGACTTTTAGCGGCGACAATTGTCGCCGCTAAAGGTTATAAAAGTCGCCGCAGAAGGGTATACTATCTGTGGCGACAAATAAATGTCGCTGCTGAAAGGCTAACTTTCAGCGGCAACAAAAAAAGTCGCCGCTGAAAGGCTCACTTTCAGCGGCGACAAAAAAAAGTCGCCGCTGAAAGTCTCACTTTCAGTGGCGACAAAAAATGTCGCCGCTGAAAGGCTCAGTTTCAGCGGCGACAAAAAAAAGTCGCCGCTGAAAGTCTCACTTTCAGGGGAGACAAAAAATGTCGCCGCTGAAAGGCTCAGTTTCAGCGGCGACAAGAAAAAGTCGCCGCTGAAAGTCTCACTTTCAGCGGCGACTTTCTTGTCGCCGCAGAAACAAAGCCTTTCAGCGGCGACAACTATGGTCGCCGCTGAAAAGTCGTCGCTGAAACCTTATTTTTTTGTAGTGTTTAGAACCGATTAGTGTTTCATGTTTCCGGCATGTCTCACTTTGATTTATACTAATTGGAGTATTTTTAGTTGGAATATGAGATTTGATAACCCTCATTTACGTTCATAATCAATCTGGCAGATATTTTATAATATTTTATGAATGCAATATTCTATGAACTTCTAGTTCATACTATTATATTTGAGGATCTTACATTTGATAGTAATAATGTATTCCTTATGTTCTTCTTTCTAGCTACTCAATTTCTCCCCTCATGTTGAGAGAACTTTGTCAAATGACAATCAACTAATCATGTGGTATAATTCTCAATAATCTATTTGTTTCTTTTAGAAACATTATTTTGTTTCATTTAGAGATAAACAAAAAGAAGGATGCTCTTACCCAATATTTATCTCAACTTTCTTTTAATAACCATCTATGTGCATTGTGGTGGATCAATAAAAATAAGCATTGCACATTCAAAAATATCTGGCTCCTGACCAAAAGCCAATTTTATTGGCTTGATATGTATATATGCCATAACATATCAAATCAAATATGCCAACACTGAAATAGAAATATTGTTCTCATAAGCATTGATCCAGTTACTTATAGAGACATTAATAAATGATTCTCATATTCTGAAACTTGTGCACTCAACATAATGATTATATTTATTCAAATAATCTTGCAAATTTCTGGTTGCAAACTCATAATAATCTCACATGTAACCATCTTATAGATGCATCTATCAAATTTAATAAATATTTGTATGGCTTACATGCTTCTGAATGGGCCCATATAATATAACTTTGATATATTTTAAAAAATGTAGAAATCCATTCCAAATAATAACTAGTAATATTCTCATGATCAATTTTATTTGAGAACAAGCAACACATATAATTTCTTAAATTTTATAATATGTTGGCTATCTATGAAGAATCTTTTGGTTCTTCAATGGATGGCAATACATAATCTTCAATAATTTATTAGATTATATATATGGTCTATTATGATCAAATAAATTATGCCAACAATATATCTATTTGGATCGGTAAATTTTTTGTTTATTATAGCCAACAATAAACTTTTCAGTTTTCATAACAAATGACTGATTTACAATCTCAATATGACATCTATTTTTGGGAGATCAATTGAACTTATATGAAAATATAAGGAGAATTTTATCCAACATTTTCTCACACTTATATTTCAACAATCTCCCCTTAAGTGTGAGTTATATAAACATGTTTTTTTTTCAAGTATTTCACTTAAAAGCTAAATACTTCCCAACTCATACAATCATGGATTTCAATCCAATTGGACAATAACTTTCATGCCTTTAGAGAACTGAAGCTATATATAAATCATAATTTCCATTATTAATCATCTCATAAGATAAATATGTATTAGTTCTTCAGGAACTATTATACATAATTATAAATATCATATAGTTTTTCATCAATGTATAACTCTATTACTCATTGATAACATATTTCAATATATTCAAAGTACTATAAGGGGTAAAGTGAAATGAAGAAAATCAGATCAAATATATATCATCAACATTATAATACAAAATAATAAATTGTTATGATATTTATAGCTTTCTTTCAAATTATCTCAATTATTTCAGCATCTATAAATTTAACTACTATTAATCAATAATTAAATATCTAATATAAATAACTTCAGATATTACTAATGCTGTATGAAGTAAATTATAGCCAATAACTCACATAATACACACTATTTTTTTTAATATTTATTTGTATCAACGATTAAGTTAGTCATCAAGTATAAAAATTACCTTCAGCTAATGGTCATTCATCTAAAATCCTTGCATGAGTAATGTTACACTGAGATCAACTATATCCAAAAAAATTAAAAATATATCGCTTACCATAGACAATTTCTAGAACTTAAATAATGAGATTAACAGGTAATAACTTTTAGAATTAGTATTTACAAATGTTAATATAATAAGTTGACTTCCAATGTATATAGTTTATACACATTATATAAATCAAAGCACCACCAACTATTTATAATAAGTTCTCATTCAAATTTAACATAAATATATTATTTTTGTTTTTCTCTTAAATGTCATAAAAAAAACCCAATTTAATTCTAATATGTATGCCCAATAATTTATCATTTTAAAAATGAAAATTGAAAACACCTCTCTTGAGATAAGATACTAATAACATATATATAAGTATATAATTGTATTTGAATTAATGCAATATTTATCATAGTTATATTTGAATCAATGCAATATTTATCACTCGTCAAATCCAGATATAAAAGATCATTTAAAGTGAATTTTTGAGATATTATACAACTTATTTACAATATTCAAAATATATTAAGTAGACTAAAACAAATTCAAACACTTAAAATTTATCACTAATGAATCACAATAAAATCAACCTAATATTGAATAACATCATACGAATAAATAAAAAAAAATATGTGTAATATAGATATCATCCATTTAATTTATACACAAATAAAATAGTATGTTAATATCACAATATGATCAATAATAATTTCTTTCACACAAATTAATCACAATAAATTTAAACAATAATAAAAATTAAATATAATATATAAATATTACATAGTCCATAGCCTTCTGGGCTTATATTATTTTCTTTTGATAGTTTCTCCACAACTTATTGTATTTTGAGTATAATTAGTTTTTATCTTTTCTACAAAATCTCATGGTCATTTTGGTATCATTGTCAATTTTGACATTTAATTTCAATAAATTAATGCATATTTGTCCATATAACTTTTGATCACATTTTAACATTTGCCTTATATCTATATGACTTCTAGTCATATTATAACATTTGTTTCCTTTCCTTTTCTTTTTCTTTTTTCTTTTTTGTTATCTATTTGACTTCTGGTCATATTATAATATTTTCCTTTTGTCTATATGACTTTTGATCAAAATTACGGTTCAATAACCAAGACAAAATATTATCGGCTGTCAATTGTCAATCTCTTTAATATAATGTGATGATTATTACCACTTTTATATATCTATTTCAATAGCACATCATTATCAATTTCTCAAAATATTAGTCTTCTGGACTATAACAAAATCTTTTAAAACTATACAGTTCGAATCATTAGCCTTCAGGGCTTATATAATCATTATATTATCAAATTGTCATAATATTTGTCTTACAATACTAATTATTAAAATTAAAAGATAGTCATTTAGCAAAGAAACATATCAATAGTGGCTTCTGGCAATCTAATCAAAAAAATTAAGAATATTATGGCTACTGGCCATTTAATAATATAAAATTATAATCTCTATGAATAAAAAGGCGAGATATAGAAGAGATAAATAACTCTATTGAAACATAAATTAACATATATATGTAGAGAGAGGGTAATATATAAATATAAATACATAAATTTAAATGAGGGCAAGAATAATATTAGAACAAAATAACTTAAATAAATTTAATCTCATAATAAAATAATATAAAGAACAAATAAACCCAAAATCATATAAATTATATAATATAATCATACATAATACTATATATTATGTATCATACACACATATACATATACATATATATAAATATATATAAACCAAACAGAATAAATACAAATCCAATAAAATAAAAGAAATATGTAAATAGCATAAATTATGTATGTGTCAATTATATCGCTATGAACATGATAATAAAAATATAAAAGATAATATAAAATAAATAATAAGATAAAACAAATGACAATAAAAAAAGATAAATATAGATAACATAAATAAAAATAATAAAAATAATATGGAACAATAGATAACATAAAAATAAAAAAATAGATAACAAACAAAATAATAGAATAATATGAGACAAACAACATGATATATATAGATAATAAAATATAACAAAAATAATTAAAAAAATAATAATCAAGATATTCAATATAGTAAATATATATAAAATTAAAGTTGTATATGATAACCGAGTAAAAGAAATATTTATGTAAATAGAGTATTATCATATACCACAAGAACATATAAATATATAAGAAATTCATACCTTAAATTTTTCGAGCGAACTCGTGCTGATAACGTGTTATAAAATAAAGAAAGATGCAATAGAGGTTTAGGATGAGAGAAATAGGAAGGACAAGAGAGAATTGGAGAGAAAGAGGTGGGAGTATTATTTCATCCATTCAAGCTTACATTCACTTGGTGCATGTCCACTATTTATAGGCCACAAGTCCTTAAATTCTATTACAAGAGTTACACAAAGAATAAATCTACATAATTGTGGAACATTATAGCATTTGAAAGTTATATGTATTAATCAAAGAAAACTTCCAAGAGGCCATTCATTTGTAGGTTACATAGTTTTAGTGTAGAATTGTAAAAGACAACTTAAGAAATTATGGACATCCACACTTAATATTGTAATATTCTCTATAATCAAAATACTTTTAAGGAACAAAACAAGATGTTCAATGCATTTATTTATTAGAAAAGGTGCAAGGCATCTCTTCAATTATTTTTTGAGTAGAAGACGAGATAAGGATGAAGCTCCCCGTCCCACTACGCCCATACATGGTCATGGATAATTTCAGCCACATCATCTTGACACAGCATGCTTACTTTTTCTTAAATTAATTTTAATTTTATTCTTAATCTTTTAAAAACTAAAACATAAAATCACAACTCAATCATCGTTGGGAAAAATTAGAAAAATCTTCTCACTTGAACGGTTAAACTTAAAAATATATATATTGGAAATATGATAGAGTATATGAAGCAACGTTATCTCATGATTTGTATTATAGATAATTCCCCTTAATTAATTTTATATTATGTACAAGTAACCTCCTTCATATTTAAAACTTTACAACAAATCTCCATTATACATAGCTCCCTTCTTCTTCTTCTTCTTATTGTTTATTACTTATCTACAAATAATTTAAAATTTAATAAAGTTGCATGTACCTAATTCAAAGTTTATAGGAATTACATGTATGCAAAAATAAAATTTTAAAAAATATATAACTGTCCAACTGATGGGTTTGGGACTTTGGGGTTACCCGGACAAATTTAAAAGTTTCTATGTTGATTTATTATTAGGTTTTAAATGTTAAAAAAAGTTATTTGTATATGGTTAATAATTTAAAGGAGTAGTCCCTAGCACATCTGATAAAATTCGAACGATACAAAAAAGATTGGTATAACCCCTACAAGATGACCCTCACAAATCCAATTGAAAGGAGTATTATAATTTAGCATAAATAATAATAAAATAAGATAATGATTAAATTTTGATGGAGACGATCTTTGCACGGTTCCTTTCACAGTAACGGATCATATCCTGAAACGTTCCCCGAGAGAATTTTCCTCTGTTTTGTTGTTATCTTGTTTTGTCTTTATTCGCTCCCTTTAATTAAATTTAAATTAAAATATATAAAATTCCTTAAATTTTATATCACACACAAATAACTTCATTAATTTTAAAATTTTAAATTAAAGACCTCAATATTTTATATTTTAATTATTAAATTTTTTTTATTAAAATTATTATTAAAATTAACAGTTTTTATTATGTCATAATTTTTATATTATTTTACTATATATCATTTTATTTAAAAAATAACATTTAATATTTGAGATATAATTTTAAATTTTCTAAATACTTAAATGTAAAATATTTTAATAATATTTCACATGTAATTTAAAGTATTTTTTAAATATTTAAAAATATAAAATATTTAAAAAAGTATGTAGAATATTTATTTGACCTTGTTTAAATAAAAAAAATAAAATATTTAAAATTATATATAAATAGTCAAATATTATTTTTTAAATAATTTAGTATATAATAAAATAATATAAAAATTATGATATGATAAAAATTATTAATTTTAACAGTATGTAATTGACAAAATTTAGGGAGCTTATATATTTAAGCTTTAAACTTATAGGGCCAATAGGAATTCATTTATTGATTAATGAGTTGATTTTATTTTTTTAAAAATTGTTTTACCCCTACAAATATGTTTGACTAACTAAATGATGAGAAATTATTATTGAGTCTAATTAATTTTTTTAAATTGTTAAGAAAAATATTCTCAGACAATCCCACAACTAGCATCTATGTTTTTTTTTTTATTGTCCACCCGGTTTACCGGAGCTTTACCCCGACTATATCCAGATCCGACCCGCGTCAGATTCGGATATAGTCGGGACAAAGCTCCGGTGAACCGGGTGGGCAAAAAAAAAAGCATCTATGTTTTTTTTTTTGGTTGCCCACCCGGTTCACCGGAGCTTTGCCCCGACTACATCCGGATCCGACCCGCGTCGCGCACCTGGCTATGGTGGGTGAGTCTCCCAACGGGGATTTTCTGCGTACGCCAAGGCTCGAACTCGAGACCACGCTTAAGCGATACCGAGCCGCTTACCACTCGGATCAACCCTGTTGGTAAAGCATCTATGTTTTTTATTTTACTTTAAACAGCGTAAAGATTGAACCTCTGGCCTTTTTTTTTTGGTAATAACTTGTATTTTTTGCTTACAAAGAAATTTACATTTAGATCATTGGCTTTCTCAATCAATCAATCCATTCCGAAGGGACCCAGTAGAGTCATTTTGTTCTTATTACAATAGGATATTGTCACATGTATTCCTTATCATGTTGAAAATGCTTGACAAGAAATTATGAACAGTAAAGAACTTTGATATACTTCTTTGTATTTTTCAAACGTAATAATGTCGGAGTTGAGAAATTCTCAGTATTGCCCTTGAAGCTTGGGATTATTATTACCATTTGGAAATTAAAAAATCCATTTCAGTTTCCAATTCTTCTTGAACGCTTGATATGAGAGAGTATTCAGATGCCAAACACCTTTCGCTCTCTTCACCACAAATTGACAATAATATCCTCATAGCTAACTTGAGTTGATAACTTCTTGACGTGCACCTTCAAAATAGACTTTGAACAAAATTAATTTACAATTATTATTTTGAGAATATATAGTTGTGATTGACATACAAGATTGATTTTAAGTATAATTAGCAAAATAATTAAAAAGCCAAAACCATGGTTTTCTCATTTTTGAAAAAACTATCCAAACACCTCTATGAGTGTTTGGACCACATGATAAAACACCAGAAAAATGAGAATAGAGATTCACAGAGGCTCAACTGATAAAATCCTTCCACTTCATTCTGCTAATGAACTAATCCAAAAGTGTGTAGCTCAGCAATGCCCTGCCAAACTTTTTTTTTTTTACAATTTTGGAGTACAATTACAAAATACGACCACATTAAATATCTTGTTATTATTATACATAATTAGGTTGCGGAAACTAATAGTGGGCTCCACCATAACCTTATCTTTTATTGAAATAATTTTTAGGCAGAGGCAAGATTGTGACTGTTATTATAACTAAAACAGAGAGCAGGCAGGCTTCCCTACATGTCAACATGGTCAAAATCTATTGAGGTGTCTTCAACATTGTAGTCAGATTGAAGCAACCTGTTTCGGGCCAATCTGCTCAACATAGCCAGACCTGGGATTAATATAAGAACACAAGTTAGAGCAGTTGTATGAACATGTAATCAATCTCCCCACCATATCAAATCAATTCTCAAAATGGCAAGCTTCCACATCAAGTCTAGTACCAAATAAATCCATTTGTTTTTTAAAAAAGAAAATTTTGCTAATATTTTGTTTGGAACATATATTACATAAAAATATAATTGTTTACATATTAAATTTTGGGTTAAAATACATCTAGCACCCTATGGCATTTTCAGCTAGCCTTCATTATCCTAAACTAATTTGTAATTCATCTAGTACTCTAAAGTATTTTTTTAGTAGCACCCTATATCTTAAAAGTATTTTTGGTGCAACTTTTCCCTCAGAGTATTTTTCTCAATAGCAATAAGCACCCTAAACTTAGGATATTAAATGCTATTAGAAAAATACTTTTGGGTGTTAGATGCACCAAAATTATTGAAAAATACTTGGATCTAAGTACTACTGAAAAAATACTTTAGGGTGCTAGATAAACTGCAAATTAGTTTAAGATGTTGAATACTACTAGAAAAATATTTAAAGTTGCTGAATGTAACTTAATCCTAAAATTTTTGTTTAAAATAATGGCTTTAAAAACCAAGAATCCTGCACAGTACAAGTTCCAAGCAAAGAGAAGCGATGCTTTAATATATTGGTTAAAACTATGGAACAAAATTGTACCCTCAATCATCTTGAAAAAGGATGACCACCATCTGTTTGGTGATATCTGGTGTTGATCTAAGGATTCCTCAATTTCTTTATCATGCTTTCCATCCAAAATTCCCTGCAATGTTATCACGGCATCCTTGGCTGTCTTGAGAATGCTGTTGTCATCTTCAATTTCTAATTGGCGAAGGTCATTCTGGGATGAGGTCATGCTGACAGCAAGGGCAAATTGTGCTGCAGCCGCCCAGCGAGAAGAAGCTAACCATCTTCTTTGTCCATCGATATTCTTCCCCTCTTGCACTGGCTTGTTTCCACCATCCCCATTGAGCACTAAGCTGCGTAGATATTGAGCATTTGCAGCTCCGGTACTTTGTACCATCTTGGAGAAAGCACTACAGTCGTTTGACAGTAGCTCCTCAGGGGTCCCATATTCGCGAACCTTCAACAAAGTAAAATATTACTATCAGATCCAAATATACTACCTCCCGTCCTAATTCTATGAGCTAGACAAGGGTCTCACTTTAGTCCTAAATATAAAACCTCAATCCACTTTGCCACCCAAATTTATGATATTTTCACTAAAATATCCATATTGATTGCCCATAGTAAAGGATTTCTATTAAAGGGTAGTTACAATGCACATGAATAAAAATGATGTTTTAGGGAAACCAATATACATCTATTACAAATAACTAACTTAATTAACTTCTTTATCCGTAAATTAGTTATCTAGCTCTCATTAAGAACTAGAGGGAGTAGCTAATATAGGTCTGAAGAATCAACATTAAATTCACATGTCATAAGATATCTACAAGGGCATACCCGACCACCATCAAGCAGAAGGATCCGATCACAGTCGATAATGGTATTAAGTCGATGAGCTATAATTAACATAGTGCAGGATTTGAACTCTTCCCGAATTGTTTTTTGTATAAGTGCATCAGTTCTGACATCAACCGCCGCAGTTGCCTCGTCAAGTACTAATATCTTCGATCTCCGTAATAATGCACGAGCAAGACTCAATAGTTGCCTCTGTCCAACGCTGAAATTCTCACCTCCCTCAGATACCTTGACAAAATATAATATTGCAGATTAATACCAAATTCAACAACCTTTACAAGTGCAAAAAACGTACAGAATATATATACCTTTTAACCTTAAAGCATATCTATGAAATACTGTTAACATTCAATTTGAATGAATTTTGTGCTAATTTCTCAGACAAACAAAAACCTTCTGAGTAATGCATTTAGCACATCAAGAAGCAGAAATTAAATCTGTAAGATTATAACCAAATAAAACCGACATGTGCTAATGTTGCATGAATCTGTCAGGAGTTATCAAAGAATATTTCCACAATACATGCTATTAATTAATCAAGAGCTTTAATAAGGCATCAATCTAAGTAACACAAACTGTAGGACCAGAACAAACATATGCAGAAATTAAAAGGGTATCAATTCAAGTCATTACCATCAATTAAAAGAAGCATTCAAGTAGAAGTACTAGTAGATGAACAGAAAATGATGGAACACAAGAAACCATAATTAAAGAGCCATTTAGCATCTACCTCAGCTTCCAGTCCCAATGAATTCCTTCGAACTACATCCTTCAAATGTGCTCTCTCCAGAGCCTCCCAAAGGTCAGCATCATTGTGCTCATTAAAAGGATCAAGATTAAATCTCACAGTTCCTGTAAGTTGCAATATGATATTAATGTAATTGCCACGATTTTATTTAATAGTAAAGCCATTGGACCTGACAGAGTCCCTATTGATATAGTTCTTATGGCTGAGTCATGAGAAAAAAATTAACTCTAGACTTGAGTTAGGGAGAAAAGCCTTTGAGTTGGAAGGTTTCTGTTTGAGTAGGAGTAAGACAAAATGTATACACCACAATTTTGTTAAGAGGAAAGCTGGAACTTGGAAGTGATTTGGAGGTGAAAATGGGATATCAAATCATTACACAAGTGACAGAGTCCAAATATTTGGGATCAATTATATAAAAAGATGGAGAAACTGATAGAGATGTTACACATGTTTTTTTTTGGGGAGGGAGGGAGGAGAGAGGTTGCTTCTTTGGGATTTAGTGCATGGCTTAACAAGCCTTGCAATTCACTTGGGCAGACTAGGAATACATAATGTTTATGAATTGATAAATGCGAATACCTGAAAAGAGAACAGGTGACTGTGGGATAATTCCAAGAACTTTACGTAAATCAGTCAGTCCGAACTTAGCAATTTCAAAGTCATCAATTAAGATCTTTCCTCTTTCCAACTCTACAAGCCGAAATAAAGCATTAAACATGCTACTTTTTCCTGCTCCTGTCCTACCAACAATGCCAACCTTGTCACTTGGAAAAATTGTGAAAGACAACCCATGTAAGACAGGTGGAAGTTCAGGCCTATAGCGAAGAACAACATCTTCGAATCTAATTGATCCAGATGATGGCCACCCAGGAGGAGGACGGTTACTCTCAATGATAGATGGGGCCTCTGAAGGCAAATCAATGTAAGTACCCACACGCTCAACTGCATTTAAACTATTCTCAGCCAGACTTGCAAGTCTGAGCACCAAAGTGAGCAAACTAGTAATATTTAAAGCATAACTAAGAAGCAGCCCCATTGTGGATGCAAATGCCTGCTGGTTCTCAGCCCTCCCATTTTGCAATACAGCAAAAGTTGCAGTAAACCATATCATAAGGCCGCCCAAAGTTTCCAAACGAATTGCAAGCCATCGGTTTCCACTCATGGTTACTAGAGTGAATCGTATATTATTGTCCATGGCTTTTCCATTAATGTCAGCCATTCGATCATAAGCTTTGTAAGCCCGGATAGTTGATAGACCGTTAAGTGCTTCTCCAAATTGAGCATATACAGGAGATCTGCTGATAGAATCTAAGCGCTTCACTTCACGGGCCGTGCTCTAACATGAAGAAAAATGGCATATATATAAAGAAATTTACATTAACATAAACTGAAAACTGACTTTTATAGAAAATACTTAAGAATTTTAGTAAAGGATTAAAACTCAGTGTGACATGATATTATCTAAGAGTAAATTAATATTTAAGTGACGAACAATAAAAAGTCTATTGAATAAGGCATACATGCTTGCATTTTGTCCACTAAAAAGAACAAGAAAAATGACCTCTAAACTGCATCACATGGTTGCTAACTGGTTAAATACTGAGCAAAGCAAGAAAGGTTGTCAGATGGGACAAGTTGTATGCATTCTGCCCGAACAGCACAGCAGAAAGTTTTGCTACCTTAAAAAAAAAAATCCCCCAGGAGCTAAGCTTAAGAAAATTGAGACTTTGTGAAGACGGAACCCATCCAATGAATTATCTTCTGTTAAATATTGCTAAATGATTTTAAAATTAGCAGCAGTCATAAAAAACTGTCATAAAATGTTCATACCTGATAATACAGATAGGCTCCATAAAACAACACCAATAATGGCATTATTGCCCACAAGGACATTGTGCTGATAATTCCTATCAAGATGAATGTTGAAAGAAGCTGGGAAACCTGGCCCAAAAACATATTCACAAATGGAGCAACACTACGGTCTATATCACCTAAATCCTTTGCAAACCTATTGATGATCCTCCCAAGAGGATTGGTATGAAAAAAAGCCATAGGAGCCCGTAAAATGGAGTGGAGCATAGCATTGTGCAACCTTCTAGCAGCATAAAGACTTGATAAGATTAGCCAGAAAGAATTTGTTAAAGTCACCAAAACCTGAAAAAGAAAACGTTAGAGAAATTGAAAATTAATATCTAACTGAGCTAAAACTCAATGAAGTGTGTAGGTAACAAAAATGACATCATTGACAAAGGATTGAAAGGAGATAAGATGCTTATTAAGATAACACACAACCACACACCTAAAAATAAATTTATGCCAAAAGATAATATCTTGAATCTAGTGCAAAATGATTCCTCTTGCCAATATTAAAATCACACCTGACAAAATGATAGGGCTGCATATATCAGGTTGTAGTAACCAGGATTATAACCCTCTGACGCACTCTGATCAGTCCAATTGCTCAACCATGTGCTACTAGAAACTCGCAACACTTCTGTTAAGATATAGCATGTAAACAGACCAAGCACCACCCAAAATCCTCCTAACGCATTCTTGTACCTAAAACCACCACAAAGAAACAAGATGAAAGGCCAGATAATCCCATCAAGAACAGTTAGAAAACAATACGGTGCAAAGAATGGAATATTCTGCAATATAAAGGTGTACCCAGGAGGGTGTGTTGAGTTGTGTCCAGTTTATTTCTAATTCATGTAGTAATTATACATAGTACTTCAATTTATATTCCATCAATTTATTTGCCTTTCTTACCTCTGTAGAACTTTCAGACTGACAACACCTGTTTCTCGTTCTTCTTGCTTAATAAGAACAGATTTGGCTTCTTTCTGTTTGTTTTCAATTTTTTCCACATCATTAGGTGTTCCATTGGGAACTGATTTTGAAGAGGACTTTAGGTCATTACTTTCACCGTCTCTGTTTTCTTCTGCATACTCCTCCATCTTTCCTGCATTTTCCATAAGCTTTTGAAACAGCGGTCCTTTATTAGAGAGTTCCTCAAATGTTCCCTCTTCTTTTACCACACCATCATGGACCAGCATAATTCTATCGACTTGTGAAAGGAAATGTAGCTGATTTGTAACAAGAACTCGGGTTTTTCCTCTCAATTCACCTTTGATGCATTTATCAAACACCTGAAATGATATGTAAGTTAGATAATGTTATGATTGAAAATGGAAATCAAAATTCCATACCCAATGGCATGAGACAAAGCAGAAAAAACAAATATAGAGCTCATAAAACAGTGAAGAACAATTGCATATTTTGTTTGCCTCTCAGAAAAAACTCATTTAAAATATATTTCCTACATCACAAATTTTTACAGCATGCAAACATCTGAGGCAGTCTAACTGCTTCTCTTAATCACAAATGAAGAAGCAATAAGAACAGTTGTACTAAAAATGCGGTCATTTAGCATGACACTAACCTGTTTTCCAACATGCGCATCAAGAGCACTTAAAGGGTCATCAAATATGTACACATCTGAATTGGAGTAGACAGCTCTAGCCATAGATACCCTTTGTTTTTGACCACCACTGATATTTACCCCTCTTTCACCAATTTCAGTAAGGTCACCACCCTATTCATTAAGCCACAGACCTTGTTAACTTGTATGTCAACTTTATAAGAACAACCATAATCATATAACCTTCTTGATATACTCACAGGAAGCAAGTCGAGGTCATGCTGCAGTTCACTCACATCTATTGCCCTCTCATATCTCACAGGGTCAAAGTGAGAGCCGAATAAAATGTTATCCCGCACCTGTGCACAGAAAACTGATCAGCGTTGGATCACCCAAATTACCATAGGGAACAACAGAAAAATAGCATCAAACACTCAAAATTTTAATTATTAATAACACTTAATCAGCCATATAATTTAGCTTTTGCAGGAACGGTGGAGGATCATGTCAAAAAATGTAAGGACTTCAATTGCATATGACTGTACTTATGCCATAAACCAAGGTTATAGTACTATTCCCATGTTCAACATTCCTTTCCAATAAAAAGGTTATGAAATATTCTAGTATTACACAAAGAACAAAGAGGGGAAAAAACATATAAACACCATACAGTTGCGTTAAAGATCCATGAAATTTGTGGCACATAAGCAACTGTCCCTCTTATAACAACAGTAGCATCTGAAGTAGGTGGAAGCTCCCCAAGCATTGCAGATATAAGTGATGTCTTTCCTTCTCCAGTACTGCCCACAATTGCAACAAGGCTACCAACAGTTATATCCAAATTGACATTAGACAATGTAGGCCTCCCAGCCTGAAGAAAGGAAAATTTAGTATTTCTGTTTCCAGAATCAATGTCAAATTATTTGAATTAATAAAGTGCAAGAGAGATTCATTGTCATATGATACTTGTCAGCATAATAAATGTTGATTCTTCCTGTCTACAAGATAATATATCTATTCAGAGAGAAAATACGATGGAAAAATACTTTCTACTTTATTGATATGCTGAAGGGTATATATATACACAATAGAGAATCCTAAATATAAATAAAATAATATCATATCTTATCCTATATACTAATTACAGGATATTTACATATCTTATTGAAGAAACAGAATAGTATGAAATTCCGATGCATATTATTCAGAAGGGAACAACTGTATATGTAGAGTACAAGGCATATCAGAATCATAATCTTCATGATTCTGATATGATATGCTAATTAATTCTAATCAGATATCCTAACTAATATCTGATAAGATATGCTAACTAATATCTCCCTACAATCTCTCAAGAATTCAAATAAACAAATTACTGAATATATAAATATCTTATTTACATAATTACCACACTCCCCCTCAAGTTGGATCATAGATATTTATCATGGCCAACTTGCTTACTAAATTTTCAAACACAACCTGCGGTAGGCCCTTAGTGAGAATATCAGCAAGTTGTAACTTGGTGGGAACATATGAGAGGCAAATTGTTCCTTCTTCAATCTTCTCTCGGATGAAGTGACGGTCTACATCAACGTGTTTCGTCCTGCTGTGCTGTATTGGATTCAAAGCCATATTCAATGCAGCTTTGTTATCACAGTATAGTTTTAGGGGACCCTTGTTTGTAATGTGTGCTTCATCTGCTACTCTTTCAAGCCATAATGCCTCCATAAGGCCTTGAGCTAAAGACCTTAGTTCTGATTCAGCACTGCTCTTGGCAACTACTTTCTGTTTCTTGCTTTGCCAGGTGACTAAATTTCCCCAAAAGAAGGTGCAGTACCCTGATGTGGATCTGCTGTCTTCCAGTGAACCTGCCCAATCAGCATCAGTATAGACCTCAACTGTTCTTGAACTATTCTTCCTGAAGTAGAGTCCGAGACCTGGTGTGCCTTTGAGATATCTCAGTATTTTATATGCAGCATCCATATGCTTCTGCCTTGGAGAGTGCATATGTTGACTGGCTACACTGACTGCAAATGCAATATCAGGACGAGTATGGGAAAGATAGATGAGTTTTCCCACAAGTCTTTGATATCTGCCTTTGTCTGCAGCGACTTCATCTCGTTCTTCTTGTCTTTTCTTTGTAATCTCTTGTTCTGTTCTTACTATCTTCTCATTTGTTTTAGGCTTCTTCTTCATAGTACTGATAGGAACTCTGCTTGGTCTACACCCAAGCATACCAGTTTCTTTGAGAAGATCCAGAATATACTTTCTTTGGGACACATAAATTCCTTCCCTGGTTCTTGCAACTTCCATCCCTAGGAAATATCTTAATTTTCCTAAGTCTTTGACTTCAAACTCTCTGTTCAGAGCTGCTTTGATGCGGGTGGCCTCCTTTTCATTATTTCCTGTGACTATAATATCATCTACATATACAATAATGATAGTTATGAGATCCTCATTTCTTAAGACAAACATAGTATGGTCAGATAAACTTTGTTTGTATCCTTCAGATTTAAGTACTGTAGAGAATCTATCAAACCAAGCCCGAGGCGATTGTTTTAGTCCATAAATAGACTTTTTGAGCTTGCATACTTGGTTGATTCTACCCTCATCAAAGCCTGGTGGAAGAGTCATATACACTTCCTCCTGGAGGTCACCATTGAGAAATGCATTTTTTATATCTAGCTGTTCAAGTGGCCAGTCCAAGTTCACTGCAATAGAGAGTAAAACTCTAATGGTGTTGAGTTTTGCAACTGGAGCAAACGTCTCATTATAATCAATACCACGAGTTTGAGTAAATCCCTTGGCTACTAGTCTTGCCTTGAGTTTGTTAAGAGTACTGTCAGCATTGTACTTAGGAGTAAAGACCCACTTACAACTCACGGGCCTCTTTCCTCTTGGGAGAGTTACAACATCCCATGTATCATTCTTCTCCAACGCGTTCATTTCATCTAGAATAGCCTGTTTCCATTCTGGAATAGCCAAGGCCTCATGCACATTGTTGGGAATTATAACCTGATCAAGGTTAGTGACAAATGCATGGTAATTTGGTGACAGAGAGGCATATGAGACATAGTTTTGAATGGGGTGCTTAGTACATGAACGTTGCTGCTTTCTTAATGCAATAGGCATATCAAGATCAGGGTTAATACCTGGCTGAGTTATCGCCTCAAGTGCAGGGTCTGTTATCGGTTCAGGGATTGGCACTGCAGTAGGAATATGACGTGTAGTTGATTCCTGTTGTTGCCTTGAGTACATCTTGCCCCATCTCTGTGGTTCACTTCTAGTATCTGTGACTTGGATAGGTGTAGGATCAGATGTAGGAGGTATAGGCTCAGGTACAGTGTCTATAGTCTGAAATTCACACCAAGCCTCCCCCTGAATTGAGGACTCAGTATAGTAGGACTCAGATTCAAAGAATGTAACATCCAGACTGACAAACATGTGGCGGGAAATAGGATCAAAGCACTTGTAGCCTTTTTGTGAATTAGAATATCCCAAGAAAACACATTTACGAGCCCGAGGATCAAATTTGGAGGGTGGATGATGGAGGTGAACATAAACGACACACCCAAAGACCCGGAGAGGAATGGTGGACTCAAGATGGGAAAGACTGTGAGTCTTCCGGAGTGTATCAAGTGGGGAGGTAAAATCAAGAACACGGGTTGGAAGACGGTTGATCAAATGTGTGGCGGTAAGAATGGCATCACCCCAAAAGTGTTTTGGGACATGACATGTAAAGAGAAGGGCACGGGCTACCTCAAGGATATGTCTATTTTTCCTTTCAGCCACCCCGTTTTGTTGTGGAGTGTGAGGGCAGCTACTTTTGTGAACTATGCCGTGTTGGGAGAGAAAGGTGCCAAGGTTGTGGTTAAAGTATTCAGTTCCATTATCAGAGTAAAGGACTTGAATGGATGTATCAAACTGGTTTCGAACATAAGTATGGAACTCGAAGAAGGCAGTGGAGACATCTGTTTTATCTTGTAAGAGATAGACCCAGCACATTCGTGTGTGATCATCAATAAAGGTGACAAAGTATTTAGACCGAGTACGATTGGGTATCCGTGAGGGACCCCACACATCACTGTGTATAATTGAAAAGGGACGAGAGGGTTTATAAGGCGACGGAGAGAAAGTAGTACGGTGATGCTTAGACAACTCACAAGTGTCACAATGAAAAATTGAACTTTTCTTTATTGATAATTCAGGGAACAATTTTTTTAAATAAGAAAGACTAGGATGACCCATCCGTTTATGCAATAAAACCAAATCATTGTCTCCAGATGATGGTGCTGCTGGGCTGTTGATTCTGGAACACAGTGCATGTACGGTAGTAATGTCCAGGTAATACAAGCCGTCATATTCTTCCGCCGTACCAATCGTCTTCCCCGATAAGAGATCCTGAAAAACACAATGAGTAGAATAAAAGTGAGCAGAACATACAGCTTGTTTGGTCAGTTTACTTATTGAAAGTAGATTGCAAGCTAGATGAGGAACATGAAGAACAGATTCAAGGTGTAGATGTTCTGACAGAGTAACTGAACCAATTCCAGCTATGGGAGAAGGAGAACCAGTAGCAGTGGTGATCTTCTTATCACCAGCCAAGGGATGGTATGTAATAAACATCTGTGCGCTTGAGGTCATATGGTCAGAAGCACCAGTATCTACAATCCATTTTGTTGGAGCTACGCATGTAGTTAGAGCAGTGGGAGAAATACCTTTATGAACCAACGAGGCAGAGCTGGATGGTTTTTGCTTAGACTGGAAGTTTTCAAACATCTGTAACAGCTGCTGCATTTGCTCCTTGCTAAAGGTTCCACCAGACTCAATTTGAGAAGATGATTCATTCTCCTGAGAAGTTTGATGTGCTTTTGGTTTTCCTTTGCGTGGTTTCCAGTCGGCAGGCTTTCCATGGATGTCCCAGCACTTGTCTTTAGAGTGACCAACCTTGTTACAGTGCTCACAGGTGGGTCGTTCTCTGCTTACTGAACTTGGACCAGGTGAGGAACCCGTGCTTTTGCTGAGGAACGTAGGTGCAGCAGGAGTGAGGTGTTTTGGTTTAACAAGCATGATGTGGCGTCTGGATTCTTCACTGTGAATTGCAGAATATACTTCCAGAATAGGTGGAAGTCTTGTTTGGCTTAGTATACGAGCCCGAACATCATCAAGGTCATCATTAAGGCCAGCAAGGAAAAGGAGAATACGTTCAGTCTCAATGTTTTGTTTATTATGAGCCACATCTGCTGGAGAAGACCATTCATCATCGACTTGAAGGTCAAGTTCCTGCCATAAAGCTACAAGTTCCAGCCAATACTCATGAACACTTCTCTGGCCTTGTATACATCGCCATGTGCGTCGTCGGAGATCAAACTGTTTTGTGTGGTCCTTGCCTATAGAATACGAGGCTCGAACAGCATCCCAGATATCCCTGGCAGTTGGCAGGTACATAAAGCTTCGTTTTAATTGAGGAATCATGGCGTTAATGAGCCAAGAGGAGACTAGAGAGTTGTCCATCTTCCACTGGGTCATCGCTGGTGACATTGGGTCTGTTGGCATCTTTGCTTCACCGGTCAGAAAACCCAACTTCCCTCGACCTCCGACAGCGAGCACGACTGCTTGGGCCCAATCTTGGTAATTGCTGAGTGTTAATTTGTCAGACACGATAGCGACTGGTGCTCCACCAATTGAACCATCGAACACAGAACCAGAGCCACTTGACATCACGGAGTCGGAACTGTGAGACGCTGCCATGGTGATCGACTACTAACAGCGATGTATCAGTGTTTTTCTGGTTGCGAAAGGAACCTCCTCTGATACCATGAAGAAACAGAATAGTATGAAATTCCGATGCATATTATTCAGAAGGGAACAGCTGTATATGTAGAGTACAAGGCATATCAGAATCATAATCTTCATGATTCTGATATGATATGCTAATTAATTCTAATCAGATATCCTAACTAATATCTGATAAGATATGCTAACTAATATCTCCCTACAATCTCTCAAGAATTCAAATAAACAAATTACTGAATATATAAATATCTTATTTACATAATTACCACACTTATAATATCTCTACACTCCCCCTTAAGTTGGAGTATATATGTCAATTATGCCCAACTGATTACAAAGATATTCAACTCGAACCCCATTAATAGCTTTGGTAAGGAGATCACCCAGTTGATAACTGGATCTGACATGCCAAATAGAGATAAAGTTTTCCTTGAGCTTGTCTCGAATAAAATGATAGTCGATCTCAATATATTTCATGCGTTCATGAAATACCGAATTAAAAGCTATGTGTAGGGCTGCTTTATTATCGTGCGTTCTGGCTTGAGCTTGTGGCTATATGGCAAGAACTTGATCTAATGACACAGGAGACGTGGGACTCTCCACATGATACTGCCCATAACAAACAAAACATCGAAAATGAACGTGTTACTTTTTTTGGCCAGTCTCAACCCAGAATTTGATGATGTCCGAGGTTGAATATTAAGCACATAGGTTCTTCCATCTCCTTGAGCGGTATATGCTGAGATCTTACGTGAAGAATCTCGACCTGAGGTAATGTTGCTTGTATCTAAACCACCTATTTATGCTGATTCCGCTACTTTTGTAAGTCAGGATACCAACTATAGCTCTACTCATGGAAAAGTAACCTGCGACCACTACAAAAAGGTAGATCATACTAAAGATAAGTGCTGGGATATCTATGGTAAACTTGCTGACTGTAAGCTAAAAAGAGGTAAGCCTCATGCTAATCAAGTCTCTCAATCTCAAGAGAGTGCTCCACCACTGGTCTCAACTATCAGCAAAGAGCAAATGGGTCAATTGTTCGAGTATTTTAAAACTCTTCATACTGAACAACAGTCTGCATCTACTGCTACTATTGCTCACCGAGGTAATCATGCTGCTGCCTTAAATACCTTTGTCCCTATTAGATGGATTGTTGATACATGGACTTCTGACCATATGACTTCAGACGTCAAAATATTTGATTCCTATCTTCCTCTGAGTGGACGGCAATCAATTAAGACAGCTACATGTTCCTCTTCTCCTATAGCAGGCACTGGGACAGTCCATATGTCAGAAACATTGCATCTTGACTCTGTTTTACATGTCCCACACTTGGCTTGTAATTTATTATCTCTGAGTAAACTGACTAAACAAATCCATTGCTCGGCTCATTTCTTTCCATCTTATTGTGTTTTACACGATCTCTCATCGGGGATGACAATTGGCATAGCTAAGGAATATGAAGGGCTTTACTATCTTGAATTTTCTATCGTGAGTACTTTAAGTTGCAGAATAAGTGGTTTAGCATCCACTACAAATGACAATAATATTGTATTATGGCATAAAAAGATGGGTCATCCTAGGTTTTCTTATTTAAAACATGTTTCCCCATTTAGCTTTGAATAAAAGTACTATTCCCCACTGTGATATCTGTGAATTAGCCAAACACCATCGTCCTACTTTCACACCGTCTATCTATAAGTCTATTCGCCCTTTCTCTATTATTCACAGCGATATCTGGGGACCCTGTTGTATCCCAAACCGTACCTAGTCTAAATATTTTGTTACGTTTATTGATGACCATACACGCATGTGCTGGGTTTACCTGTTAAAAGACAAGTCTGTTGTTGCCTCCACTTTTATCGAATTTTATCACTATGTCAAAAATCAGTTCAACACCACATTGCAAGTCTTATACACGGATAATGGGACAGAATATTTTAACCAATCTTTTGAGAGTTTTCTTAAAACCAATGGTATTGTGCACAAGAGTAGTTGTCCGTACAGTCCCCAACAAAATGGTATTACCGAATGGAAAAATATACAACTTCTTGAAGTTGCTCGTGCACTCTTGTATACCTGTCATACTCCAAGTTTTTTTCTGGGGGATGCCATACTCACGGCTACTCATCTAATTAACCGTCTTCCAAGCCGTGTTCTGTCCTACATTGCACCACTAGATAAGCTTCATGAGACCCACACTGTCACTCACCTTGAATACTCCTTACCCCTTCGAGTTTTTGGTTGCTCTATCTTTGTCCATCAACATCACCCACCATCCAAGTTTGATCCCAGATCTGTCAAATGTGTCTTCTTAGGCTATTCCAATTCCCAGAAAGGATACCGAAGCTATTAACCTATCACTTAAAGCCTCGTCATCAGCCAAGATGTTACCTTTGCAGAAAACAAACCCTATTTCACCGCTTCTTCATCTCAGGGGGAGAATTGGAGTGAGTTTTAGCTTGAGTGTATTCCATAACCTATACCCCCATCTACCACCATTCCGCTCTCTATGAACCCATCCAATGTTATGCCACGGCTAGAGGTCCAAACTAAAAGTTTAATAATATTTACTCACGTAGAAATAAACAGGTAGTTGGGTCAAGCATACCCGAAGAAGTCCCAATCTCATCACCGGTTGAAGGTCCTGTGAATGCTGATGAGGGTACTAGGGCAACAGAGACAAGAGAGGAAGAACTTCCTATTGCATTAAGAAAGAAAACTCAAACATGTACCAAACATCCTATTCAAAAGTATGTTTCTTACTCCTCTCACTGTGAGAAGCATTACAGCTTTGTTACTAATATTGATCAAATTCAAGTCCCCAAAACCGTATATGAAGCTCTTGAGAGTCCAGAATGGAAAAATGCAGTAATGGAAGAAATTAGAGCACTAGAAAAGAACGAGACATGGGAGTTCACTGCACTACCAGAAGGAACCAAACCCGTGAGGTGTAAATGGGTGTTTACACCAAAGTTTAATGTTGATGGATCACTAAATAAGTACAAGGCATGACTAGTTGCCAAGGGATTCACCCAGACTTATGGAATTGACTACAATGAAACGTTTGCCCCTGTTGCTAAGTTGAATACCATTCGGGTTCTACTCTCCATTGTTGCAAATCTCGACTTGCCACTCTAACAACTTGACATCAAAAATACGTTCCTTAATAGTGAATTAAGGGAAGAGGTCTACATGAGTATCCCACCCGGATTTGATAAAGGAAAAAATGATCAGATATGTAAACTAAAAAAATCAATTTATGGCTTAAAGCAATCAACACGGGCTTGGTTTGACAGATTCTCTACAATACTCAAAGCTGAAGGCTACAAACAAAGCTTGTCAGATCACACCATGTTTGTGTTAAAAAAGGGTGAGTTGATAACAATACTCATTGTATATGTGGATAACATTATTCTCACAGAAAATAAAGTCAAAGAAATGGAGAGTTAAAATGGCGCTCAATAAGCAGTTTGAAGTGAAAGACCTTGGAAAACTGAAGTATTTCCTAGGTATGGAAGTAGCAAGGTCTCAAAAAGGGATCTATGTTTCTCAAAGGAAGTATATATTGGATCTCTTTAAGGAAAT
Organism: Leucaena leucocephala; assembly: GCA_037074615.1. Lineage (NCBI taxonomy): Eukaryota > Viridiplantae > Streptophyta > Magnoliopsida > Fabales > Fabaceae > Leucaena > Leucaena leucocephala. Next base: position 7,249,040 of record CM073549.1, read on the forward strand.
ATGAATGCTTGGGTGCCGGCCAAGCAAATTACCTGTTTGTACTAAAAAGAAACCAGGAAAGAAACAAAAAGAAGCAGGTCAAGAATAAAACCAAGAGGCAAATGAGGAAGCGACAGATAAAGGCCGATATCAACAACTAGTTAGTAAGCTCATATATCTTTCGCATATTAGGCCAGATATTGCTTTTGCAGTAAGTGTAGCTAGTCAACACATGCATGCTCCCAAGAAGAAGCATCTAGATGCAACATATAAAATTCTAAGGTACCTTAAAGGTATACTTGGCAAGGGATTGTTCTTTAAAAAGAATAATATCAGAGATGTTGAAATCTTTACAGATACAGATTGGGCAGGAGATCAGGATAATAGCAGGTCCACGTCTAGCTATTGCACCTTTATATGGGGTAATCTAGTGACATGGCAAAGTCAGAAGCATAGAGTTGTTACCAATAGTAGTGCAGAATCCGAATTAAGAGCCATATCTCAAGGTATTATGGAAGGGCTATGGTTAAAAAGAGTTGCAGAAAAAGCCTATTTTCAATTTAATTCTCCACTGAAATTCTACTGTGATAACAAAGTAGCTTTAAGTATGGCCTTGAATCCTGTTCAATATAGTAGGACCAAGCATGTTGATGTGGATAGATATTTTATTAGAGAAAAAGTTGAAGATGGGATTATCAGCCTCTTATATGTTCCCACCAAGTTACAAGTGGCCGACATCCTTACTAAAGGACTACCAGAAGACGTGTTCGAACTCTTTGTAGGCAAGTTGGACATGATCAATATTTATGATCCAACTTGAGGGAAAATGTGGTAATTAAATAATTAATTATTGTAAACAATTAAGATAATATGAGAGACATGGGGAGATAATAGGAGGGATATTAGAAGTATTAATTCAAATTTAGATATCCTAGGATATTATTGTTATTTTTTATCCAATTGTACTCTATAAATTCAACAGCCTTAATGAATAAAATCATGACAATATTAAGGCCCTAAACTTTTACAGGGTAGCTCCTATTTTTTCAGTATCTTTTAGCAGATCAAGAACATATTTTCTCTGAGTCAATAAGATGCCCTTCTTGTTCCTCATGACTTCAATCCCCAGGAAGTACTTTAATGAACCCAAATCCTTCGTCTGAAAGTAGAAGTTAAGGAATGAATTCAGTGATAAAGAGACAAGGGCAGTAGCCTCATTACGACTCACAGGTGGATTGACAAACTTTAATTGAGCATATTTAGCAGTGGAAATGGTAACCGTGTCATTAGTCGTGGTGGCCACATGGGCAAAGTTTTGCCTATTTTGTTTGTTTTGAAGTTTACAACACACGCTTTGTATGACCCAGTTCCTTACAGTAGTAACAGATCACGTCCTTCGACTCCTAATTAGAACCCCCTGTGTAAAACCATGACGATTAGATGGCCCACGAATATCATGCTAACCTCGATTGAGCAACGCGTTAGTAGGCGCAAGAGAGGCCGGTGAAAAGGTTTGCTCAGTTCCCAGAACAAGAGAGAAGGCTTCTTCAAGAGAGGAGAGCTAAGCCCCAGATAAAATTTGAGAACAAGCAGCCACATATCGAGGCGGAAGTGCATTAAGAAAACTCATGGTAGCTATCTGCTCTCGATGAGACACATTGATCTGCCTCTCATGAGAAATAGGTATAAGGGCATTTAGCTCTTCATACAATCCTTTAAAACCCATAAAGAAGGTCGTAAGGGGACGATCATCTGGCATCTCGATGCGATGGAAATATCTGCAAACCTCGTATATTCGAGAGATATTGTTCTTGACTGAGTATAAGAGTGCCAAGTAGTCTATTAGTTCTTTAATAAATACATAATGAGTAATAGAAGGCATGATCTCACTGTCAATAGAGTTACGAATTGATAAGAGAAATCGTGCATCATCCCTTAACCATGACTTGCAAGAGGCATCTTTCTCTTTGGGGGGATCATTGGTCAAGTGATCCTCCTTCTCAATACTTTGAAAATAGATATGAATAGATTTACTCAAATCTAGATAATTTCTCCAAGTTAATTTGTAGACAGGAATCTTAGTGACTACTGGAATCACCTCAAAAATTACGGTAGTCTTTGTTACATCCATCAAAGAGGTCAGTAATGAATTGAAAGCAAACAAACAAAAATAAAGGCAACTAAGTCGTAGGAAGACTAAAGTGCCACACTAGGGGTAAATAAGTTACCAAATAGAGGCAGAGAGCACGATGTCAGAAAACACAAGCTAAACGTTGGAACCCATAATCTGAAAACCGTCAGAAATCAAACAATTGCAGAGAGCCGTGAAACCGTGAGATCACGAGGTCGGAAATCGTTACTGCCTAGCCTTGAAACCTTGAGCACAAGGTCGAAAAAATCAAGTTGACCCAAGCAAAGACAACCATCAAACCAATCTGGACGAAATATGTCAGAGAAAACAGGGTGCTAACGCCAAAAACACCAGAGTAACGACGGATCTGCTGACGAAGCAGGAGCGTCACCCGCAGCTTGGCTGACAGCTAAACTCTAGGGGTTGGCCGATCGGAACCCCGTGCTCCTCCCTGGCTTGCGCATGTCGTTGTCAGCGGCCGGGAACGAGAGACCAAACGTAGGTGGTGAGCGACGATCAGAAAGGAGTATGAACGCTAGGAAGAAAATAGCAGAAATTAGGATATCTAATTAACCTGCTCCGGTACCATATTCAGAGAGAAAATATGATGAAAAAATACTTTCTACTTTATTGATATGCTGAAGGGATATATATATATAATATAGAATTATAGATATTAATAAAATAATATCATATCTTATCCTATATACAAATTATAAGATATTTACATATCTTATAATATCTCTTATACTATCTCTACAATATCCACAGAAGATAACATATCCATACTTCAAAGGAGATAAAAAAAGTTATCAAGACAAAAGAGAGAGATTTAAAGATTAAAAGGGATACAGTAAACAAAAACAAGGAAAGTGTAGGAGATAACAGAATTAATTGGGAGGATTCTTAGGAATTAATTCTGTAGGAGATAACAGAATTAATTGGGAGGATTCTTAGGAATTAATTAGGCAAGATTATAGGAATATGATTTGATCGTATTCATTAAATGTGTTCCATGATTGTCTCCGTGTATCATTTTTTTTCTGTTCTCTCTCATTTTATATTCATGTGTATATACGTGTGTCAACATAGGTGAAAATGTATAGAAGAGAATAACATTCAGTTCCATTGCTCTCTGTCAGTTCTGTTTTTAGACATCCCTGTTTTTAACGTCTCTATCAGTTCTGTTCTTAACGTCTCTCATAGAAAGTCTACTCCACGTTGGGTATGCTGAAGGGGGAAAATATTTAAATCCATAAACTTCAAATTGGTTTGAAGGAGAATGATATAAAAGAACACTTTTCAGAACAGTTTCGAACCAAAAAAAAGAATATAAACCACGAGGTCTGATTCTTCAGGCAAGATATCCCTGATATTAGAAACGGTTTGAAGGTGGTAGGAGTGATTTCCAGAGGACTCATAAAAGTTGGTACAGAGACAACTCAAAACTGGTACACAAAACCAGCTAGCTCTTTAACTGTAATGCTCACTCTGAATTTCTCATTAGTATCTATGAATCTACCAAGACAATTTAAAGATGATGTTACCTTTTTTGAGAATGCCCCACTTTATCCCAAGCCCTAAATTCAGGAGGGAGACTATGGGTGGATTTCAGACTTGGTGGAAAAAATAATATACCTATCACATATAAGACTAGATATTGCCTTTACTGTTAGTTGTGTAAGTTAGCATATGCACTCACCAAAGGACCACCTATGAATTGTGTACAGAATTGAGGTACTTAAACGGTTCCCTAGGAAAAGGATTATTTTCCAAAAGGGATGAACAACCCAATGTAGAATTATTTCTTGATGCTGATTGGATTGACGCTTCAGCTGATTGGATTGACACTTCAGAGGATAGAAGATCCACATCTAAGTATTTTACCTTCGCATGGGAAAACCTAGTAACCTGGAGGAGCAAGAAATAGAATGTGATGGTAAGAAGACTGTGGGAGCTTAGTTTAGAGCCGTAGCTCGTGAGGGCTTATGTTTGCAAGTACTTCTCGAAGAACTGCAGATTGATGTGGAATTTCCTTTCTTGTGCTTGCAAATACTTCTCAAAGAACTACATATTGATGTGAAATTGCCTTTCAATCTCTACTTTAATAGCAATGCAGAGTATCTATGGAGATGCACTAGTTTAGAATTAATTATTAATTAATTAATATTATATTTTGTTAGTTATTTAATTAATTATCTAAAATTAAGTTTGGATATTATTTAGGATTAGATTTTGAATATTAAATTATCATATCTTAGAAGAATAAATCTGAGATATTAGGATTATGATAGATTATAGGTTTATCTTATTAGTTTATATTTTTGCCTATATAAAGGCCTATTTGTATTCTCATTCATTCAAGGATTAATAATATTTTGAGGTTTTATTTGCCTCTACTTTCAATCCTTCAAATTTCCACAGTATCACTCATAATCAGTTCAACATAATGAAATGAAACATGTTTGTGGTAATTATGAAAATAATTAATTATTGTAAATAATTAAGATATTAGGAGAGATATTAGGATGATTACTTCAGATAAGATTAAGATATCCTAAGATATTATTGTTATTTTATCTAATTGTACTCTATAAATTCAATAGCTCCAATGAATAAAATTATGGCAGTATTCAGGCCCTTAACTTCTACAATGTTGAAGTTGACAAACATTTCATCGAGAAAAAGATAGAAAGTGGGGTAATGTGCCTGATATTCATCCCAACACAGAAGCAAGTTGCTTATGTTCTCACCAAGAGACTTCCAAGAGAAAATTTTGATGAATGCGTAAGCAAGTTAGACATGATCAATATCTATCATCTAATTTAAGGGGGGAGTACAGGAAATCTTTTATTTTTTTATGAGCCATACGTATAGGGAATATTTTCATTTATTGTAAGCATTTGTTGGAAATATCTTTTTTCTACTGTATAAACCATGTACATATGGGAATATTCTTTCAAAAAAGAAATATTTTGTGTTCTTTAATCTAGAGAAAATGCACAAGTAGAAAGGAAATGCAAGCCACATAGTTTGACAAGTCTCTTAACACTCAAACATAAGATCTCAAGCTAAAACATACTCTTCTCCTAATCAATGTAAAATACCAACTAAAGTAACCACAATTACTGAAACAGGAAGTACCCAATATAAACCAAAAACACATCAAGGGGTATGACGTGTTAAAACCCATGTGGCCCATGAACAGCACGACAAGACTAATATTCAATGCTATATATGTGCATAATCATGAACAATGCAAGAATATTACGACAGAAAAGCAACAAACCTTCGCATCCCATGAGAAGTTTCCATTCTTCACTGAGATGGCTGGTAATCCTGGATCTAGAGGTGGATTGGGCATAAGAATCCGTTCTTCTGCTAAGAGCAACTCTTCTAGACGCTTCAAGGATACATTTGCATTAACAACCTTTAAAAGAAAAGTAAAATCAGGACTTGAAGAGCAACTCCATGTTACAAAAAATTCTGTAGAAGATATTAGGAGTAAATATGGAGAGATCACAGGAATCAATAGTAAATAAATAAGGAGAAATCGCAAGAATTAAGTAAGAGAGATTTAATTACGATTTGTTACCTAATTTCCCTCTATAAATCCCACAATTTAGGAATTCATTACAATTATAAATGTAGCATATCAGAATCAATATACATATATGAATTCATATAGAAAACTTCTAGTCTCATTCCCGTAGTCTCTCTGTTGCTGTGAATATTGTCTTCAAACATGGTATCAAAGCCAGACTGGTCTGTCCACTCATCTGCTGTAGAACCCGATGGCATCGTCACGTCAGACGGTGGGTCACGTCTCAAAGTTGCCGGCCTTGAAGGGTCGGCCATCCTTATTGTTTCAGAACATCTTACTGGTGATAATTACTTGGACTAGAGTCAGTCCATGCTACTTGCTCTTGATGGACGGGATAAATTGGACTTTATCCACGGTGACCAGCCCACCGACAAAGATACCACTACCAGTCGTTAATGGGAATCAGACAACGCGCTAGTCGTCTCCTGCCTTATCAATTCCATGATTAGCCGTCAAACGAAGCTTTATGTTCATTACATCCACCAAGGCCATCTGGGTCGCTATTAAGGAAGCCTACGAAAGACGCCCCAATGCTTCTTTCCTCTTTGACCTAAGAGCAAGTCTTTGGACAGTCAAACAAGGGTCGCATCCTCTAAATGCATATTACCTTGAGAAGACGTCCCTATGGCAAGAATTAGACTTGCTGCATCACCGTGTATGGCGGAACCCTGATGAGACCACCCAGTATCATCAAGTTCTGGAAGAGGAGTGCCTCTTTGAATTTCTTGTTGACCTAGCACAGGTATACGACGACGTCTGTGGTCATCTTCTCAGTCGGGTTCCACTTCCCACCGTCCTCGAGGCATTCGCCCTGCTAAGAGAAGAGGAATCTCATCCCCAAATGATGCTTCTTGCCCACTCAATCCCACGGCTAGTGACCACCATAGAAGCCTTCGCTCTTGCCACCCGTGTATCGAACTCCAGGAAGGAACGCCCATTGTGTGGTCACTGTAACAAATTGGGCCATACTAAGGACCGTTGCTAGGATCTACATGACAAACCACCAGACTGGAAGCCCAAGACACGCAAGCCCAAAGGTCATGTCGCTGAGTCGTTGAGTGCAGAGGAGCTAGGCTTGACTGCTGCTAGCCCAGCACATACAGACCCATCGCAGGTGATTTTGGACCGATTGGCTATACTTAAGAACCAGGCCCATAAGCAACCCACTGTTTCTGTCATCCAAAGAGGTAATTTCTTCAAAGCCCTTGCTAGCATCAAAGGTACGAATTCAGGCCAATGTTAGATAATTGACTCAGGCGCCTCTGATCATGACTTATAATGCCTCATTATTTATCAATTACACTCCTGCCTTGTCACAGCTCAGTTAAAATTGCTTATGCTTCTGATTCCCTGGTAGCTAGTAATGGTACCATTAAAGTCTCTGCTATACTCACACTCCATGATATTTTGCATGTCCCAAAATTAAAATGCAATTTATTATCTGTCAGTCAACTAAATAAAAGGGAACATTGCCATACTAATTTCTTTGCTACACATTATATTTTTTAGGATCTATTTACGAGGACGACGATTGGTGTTGCTAAGGAACTTGATGGACTCTATTAACTGAATGACTGTTATCTAGTACCTTATTCTTGTAATAAAGTCTCTCTCTCTAAAACTAGTAAAATAGAATTATGGCACAAGAGATGAGGTAATTCTAATTTTCAATATCTGTGTAAGATATTTCCTTCTCTCTGCTCAAATAAAATCTCAGAATTTCATGGTAACTCATGTAAATTAGCAAAACATCATCGCACTCCTTTTCCCAGCGCATCTTATCGCCCCTTTAAGCCATGCTCCGTTATTCACAGTGACTTGTGGGGTTCATTCCATGTTCCTAATCGTACTCACTCTAAATGGTTCATGACCCTTATTGAAGATCATACCCGTGTCAGTTGGGTTTTCCTCTTAAGGATAAAATCGAGGCATGTCAAACATTCATTGATTTTTATAACATAATCCATACATAATTTGACACCAAAATCCAAACTCTCCATACTGATAATGGTATCGAGTATTTTAATCATCTGTTAACCACATTTCTTAAACATGGCATCACCCATAAAAGTTCATGTCCCCACAGCCCCCAGCAAAATGGGATTGCTAAACGCAAAAATAGACATCCTAGAAATTGCTCAGACTCTCCTCTTTAGTAGCACTGTTCCTACCTACCATTGGGATTATGCTATTCTCACCGTCACTTTCTAATCAATTGAATGCCATGTAAACCCGTCATTCCAAACTCCTCTCCAAGTCCTTCATAATCATTTCAGCCTACCCTACCTTTAAGGGTCTTCAGTTGTACTACCTTTGTTCACTTACACCATTCCCATAAATTGACCCCAAAGCTGTCAAATGCATTTACCTAGGGCTTGCTGGAAAGCAAAAGGGGTACAAATATTTTGATCCGGTGAATGCCTCTGTCACTCGTGTTGTCACCTTCCATGAAACTATTTCTTTTTATACTCGGTCCCCGATTCAGGGGGAGATTTGGGTTGAACCTTATACTATCCAGACAGAACCCAAATCCATATACCCTCAACATGAACATGATCAAATCTATACATTTGAGGAAACAGTGAATGAAGTGCCTCAGGATCATGAAAAGAACACTAGTTCAAGAGACACTAACAGATGGGGTAAAGTCTATACCCGCAAGAAATATGGATGACAGGTAATACACCTCAAGCGCCTGACACACTCCAAGAGTCAGAACCAGGAGCATGTCCTTACTATAAGATGCAAAATGAGGATCTCGACCTTCCAATAGCTAGAAGAAAGCAACAAAGGACATGTACCAGACACCCTACAGAAATGTTTGTTTCCTATTAGGCCTTATCATCAAAGTATTGTGCTTTTATATCTCACCTTGATCAGATCAAGATACCAGAAAGTATAAAAGAAACTCTAAACAACCCTGAGTGGAGGAAGGCAGTGATAGAAGAGATGGAGGCACTGGAACATAACAAAACATGGGAAATAGTGGAGTTACTAAAGGGCAAGAAAGCAGTAGGCTGCAAATGGATATTCACCCCAAAATACCAGGCTGATGGAAGCCTCGATAAATACAAAGTAAGATTAGTAGCAAATGGGTTCACTCAAGTTTACGGTATGGATTACACAAAAATATTTGCACCAATGGCCAAGTTAAATACCATCAGAATCCTATTCTCACTTGCTGCAAACTTAGATTGGCCTCTACTGCAGATGGATGTCAAAAATGCATTCCTAAATGGAAAATTGAAAGAAGTGTACATGAAGATGCCTCCTGGGTTCCCCGGAAGGAAGGAAAGCCAAGTATGTAGACAGAGGAAGTCACTGTACGGTCTAAAACAATCTCCTTAAGCGTGGTTTAAAAAGTTTACCAAGGCACTCAAAGCTCAAGACTATACACAGTGACAGAGCGACCATACTCTATTTTTCAAACGGAAAAATAGGAAGATTGTGGTACTAGCGGTTTATGTTGATGACATTGTCCTCACAGGTGATTATCCCACAGAGATTGATAAAATCAAAGGGGCACTAAACAGAGAATTCCAAGTTAAAGACCTAGGAAGATGAAATACTTCCTGGGTATGAAAGTTGCTAGATCCGCAAAGGGAATCAGTATCTCATAGAGGAAATATATACTGGATCTCCTAGATGAAATAGGTATGCTTGGCTGTAAACCAGGCGATACCCCTATACGAGCTAACAAAATCAAAGATGATAAAGATATGGGAAAGGCTGTGGATATGGGAAGATACTAGTGTATGGTTCGCAAATTAATCTACTTATCTCACACTCTACCAGACATCGCCTATGCTATCAGTGTGGTGAGCCAGTATTCCCATTACCCTAAACAAAAACACCTAAATGAAGTCTACAGAATTCTCAGATACTTGAAGGACTCTTCAGGTTAGGACTCTTGTTTAAAAAATTCAACAAAAGAAACGTAGAAATGCTAGCTGATGCTGATTGGACAGGTGATCAGGATGATAGAAAATCCACATCGTGATATGTTACGTCTGGGGGAATCTAGTCTCATGGCACAATAAGAAACAAAGTGTGGTGGTTAGAAGTAGCGCTGAGTCTGAGTTCAGAGCAATAACACTTGGGATCTGTGAGGGTAAAACGGGTACTAAAAGAATTGGGGATGCTAATGGAACTACCCATCATACTGCACTCAGACAATTTGGCTGCAATAAATGTCACACCAGCATGACTGAACAAAGCATGTGGAGATAGATAGACATTTTATACGAGGAAAGATTGACGCTAGAACAATTGATCTCAAATATATTCCTTCAAAAGAACAGACAGCTGATGTACTCATGAAAGGATTAACTTGAGACAAGTTTTGAGTATCTAATTGACAAATTGGACATGATAAGTATCTATGTTCTAACTTGAGGGGGAGTGTAGAAGATATTAGAAGTAAATAAGGAAAGATCACAGGAATTAGTAGTAAATGGGGAGAAATCGCAGGAATTAATTGACAGATTTAATTACAATTTGTTACCTAATTTCCCTCTGTAAATCCCACAAATTAGGGACTCATTACAAGTATAAATGTAGCATATCAGAATCAATATACATACATGAATTCATACAGAAAAGTTCTAGTCTCATTCCCATAGTCTCTCATGTCTTCAAACAAATTCCCATCTCAGATTTCCGTGTACAAGAACAGAAGTTTATTCTGCCTCCTAGTTGGCATTTTATCAAGGAAATAAAAAAGTAAAAACAAGACTATTGCACAATACATCTTGACATTGAATAAGAAAAGTAAAATGGAAAAGCATTTTTCGTTATTAAAAATAAAACCATTGAAGAGCAGAGAAATTAGTACATCAATGGAGGACAAGGAATCCTCCACAACCAAAAATAATCCTCTCCCAGAAACGTAGACTCTAATCTAGCAAGAAATACACATTACCTAAGAGCTTTATTGCCCTATTTGCTCCAAAAGCCTTTGTACAGAACAAAAATGAGGAACAACCCATTCCAAATTCACTAAGCCATTTCACAAGGCAGGAGAAGTTTGTCTCTAAACTCTAGACCACCTATTTGTTCTACACAATTAAGTACAGTTCTGCAAAGAACAGTTCCTCAAAACAATAATAGGCTTAGCATCATAATGAAACTGACATTGGAAATAACCTCTTGCACCTTTTGCATCCCCAAAAATCTCCACATGACTAATTTAATTTATTCGAAGTTACTGATTCAATTTGAATAAACAACAAACTATATGTACTGATGTTTCTGGGAGAAAAGTGATGTGAAAAATACTCCTTGTTATTCATTGATATGCTGAATAGGTATTTATAGATACAATGGGTAATCCTAAACATTAATGATATATCCTAAACATTAATAATACAATATCATATCATATCCTCTGTACTAACTACGGAATATTACATATCGTATAATATCACTACAATATCTCTACACTCCCCCTCAAGTTGGAGCATAGATGTCAATCATACCCAACTTGTTACAAAGATATTCAATCCGAACCCCATTAAGAGCTTTGGTGAGGAGGTCGCCTAGTTGATCACTGGATCAGACATGTCCTGTAGAGCTAAAATTTTCCTTGAGCTTGTCTCGAATAAAGTGACAGTCGATCTCAATATGTTTCGTGCGTTCATGGAATACCGAATTAGAAGCTATGTGTAGAGCTGCTTTATTATCACACCACAATTTTGCTGGTAATGAGGTTTGAAAGCTAACCTCCGTCATCAATTGATATATCCAGACTATCTCGCATACAGACTGTGCCATGGCTCTATATTTCGCTTCTGCACTCGACCGTGACACTACGTTTTGTTTCTTGCTTCTCCAAGATACTAAGTTCCCTCCGACAAAGACGCAGTAACTGGTAGTAGACCGTCTTGTGCCCTTTGATCCACCATGATCAGCATCACTAAAGCACTCAATATCTATATGGCCATGATTCTTGTACAATATCCCACGACCTGGAAATCCTTTCAAATAATGTAACACATGTTCTAAGGCTTCTCATTGTCGAACAGTTGGAGAGACCATAAATTGGCTAAGAACACTTACTGGATAAGTGATATCAGGGCGGGTAACTGTAAGATAATTCAATTTTCCAATTAATCTTCTGTACCTCTCTGGGTTCTCAAACGGCTTGCTCTTAGCAGCTTCAATGGGATTTTCATATTGTATACTACCATCAGCATCAAGCAGCGAATTATAAACCATAGGAAAGCTAGTTGGGGCAGCTCCAAGTTTACCAGTTTCTTTTAGCATATCAAGAACATATTTTCTCCGAGTAAATAAGATGCCCTTCCTGCTTCTCATAACTTCAATTCCCAAGAAATATTTTAGTGAACCCAAATCCTTCATCTGAAAATGGGAGTTAAGGAATGACTTGAGTGATGAGATCCCCGAGGTATCACTCCCTATAATCACAATGTCATCGACATACACAACTAGTAGAATCATGCCAGCACTTATTCGCTGATAGAACACCGAATGGTCACACTTACTCTGACACAAGCCAAAATCCTTCACAACAGTACTAAATCTATCAAACCATGCCCGAGGGCTTTGCTTTAAGCCGTATAAAGATCTCTTAAGCCGACATACTTTACCATGCTCCCCCTGAGCAACAAAACCAGGTGGTTGCTCCATATACACTTCTTCTAGAAGATCACCATGTAAGAAGGCATTTTTGATATCCAGCTGAGAGAGATCCCAACCATAAATAGCGGCCAGAGAAATGAAGAGACGAACCGAGGAGAGCTTGGCCACAGGAGAAAGTCTCAGAGTAGTCAACACCATACTTCTGAGCATAACCTTTAGCAACAAGATGAGCTTTAAGGCGTTCAAGGGAGCCATCAGCCTTAGTTTTAGGGGTCAACACCCATTTACACCCAATGGCTTTCTTTCCCGCCGGTAAATCAACTAAGGACCACGAACCAGCATGATCAAGGGCTGCCATCTCTTCTTCCATAGCAGTACGCCAACCCGGGTGGGACAAGGCCTCAGGTAGGGAATGAGGTACGGAAATAGTGTCTAAAGACGTAACAAAGGCACGAGAAGCAGAGGAGAGGTGGTTATATGAAACAAAAGACGAAATAGGATATGTGCAAGTGCGTTTACCTTTGCGGAGGGCAATAGGCAGATCAAGGGAGGGATCTGGATCAGGAACAGGAGGTATCTCAGAAGGAGGAACCGGGCCAGACTCAGGATGAGTAATGCGTTCTGCAGGATCTGATGAGGAAGTAGACAATGGTAGGGCAGAATCTGGCGTAAGAGCAATAGTAGTTTCCTTCAAACGTCTGGTGTAGACCCGAGACAAGGGTGGTTGACCAGGTGCCAGTACGGGAGCTGGGGCCGGTGATGATGAAGGAAGGACAGAGTATACCAGAAGATTATCCTCCTCCAGTGGAGGAGGAGAAGCTGAATTGGTAGAGGCAAAATAAGCAAGAGATTCCTGAAAAGTAACATCAGCAGAAACCAGATAACGATTAAGAGACGGAGAGAAACACCTATAACCTTTTTGCACACGGGAATAGCCAAGGAAGACACACTTGAGGGACTTGGGATCTAATTTAGAGATACTTGGACGCACATCTCAAACAAAACACACACATCCAAAAATCTTAGGGTCAATCGGAAACAAAGGTTTAGAAGGAAAGAGAGTAGTGTAGGGAATGTGACCATCAAGAACAGAGGACGGCATACGATTGATGAGAAAGCAAGCAGTGGAAACTGCGTCGGCCCAAAAAGGTTTTGGAACCTGCATTTGAAACATAAGGGCACGGGCTACTTCTAATAAGTGACGATTTTTTCTTTCAGCAACACCATTTTGAGCCGGTGTATCCACACAAGAAGATTGATGTAGAATACCATTTTGAAGCATAAAAGAGCAAAAGGATGCAGAAAAGTATTCTTTAGCGTTATCACTGCGCAGAGTATGAATAGAAGTATTGAATTGATTTTTAATTTCAGCAGTAAAGGCGCAAAAATGAGAGAACAATTTAGAACGATTTTGCATTAGATATAACCAAGTAGTCCGGGAATAATCATCAACAAATGTAACAAAGTACTTGAAACCAGCTTTAGACTCAACTGGACACGGACCCCAAACATTAGAGTGCACTAACTCAAAAGGAGACGAAGCACGTTTATTGACTCGAGAAACTAAAGGAAGGCGATGATGTTTAGCAAACTGACATGACTCACAATCTAAGGATGACAAATGTTGAAACTGAAGATAAACCTTTTTCAAAGACGATAAAGATAAATGACCCAAACAACAATGTGCTTCAAAAGGAGTGACAGCACCAACACAAGCTACCGCACGCGATCCCTGATCAGCAAGAAAGTAATGACCGCCAGATTCGTAACCTCTACCAATAATCTTCTTCGTCAAAAGATCCTGTATCAAGCAATGATCAGGGAAAAGTGAGACGCAACAATTTAATTGACGAGTAAGTTTACTAGGGGACAAAAGATTAAAAGCAAGTTTAGGGACATTGAGTACAGAGTCCAAATGAATAAAGGAGGTAGGTTTAACAGTGCCAGAACCAATAACACGAGATTGGGAACCGTCCGCAATAGTGATGCTAGAAGGGTTGGCATAAGAATTATAAGTAGAGAAGAGATAGCGGTTACCTGTCATGTGGTCAGTAGCACCAGAGTCTATGATCCATTTGGAGGAAGAAGAGACAAGGGCAGTAGCCTCATTACCTGTTGCAATAGCAGCACTAGCAGGAGGATTGCTAGACTTTAATTGAGCATATTCAATAGCAGAAATGGTAACCGTGAACTTGGTTGTGGCCACGTGTGCAGAATTTTGTCGATTCTGTTTGTTCTGAAGTTTACGGCACGTACGTTTCGTATGACCGGGCTCCTTACAGTAGTAACAGATCACGCCTTTCGACTCCTGAGCAGAACCCCCTGGTGTAGAACCACGATAAGTAGGTGGCCCCCGAGCATTATTCTGACCATTGCTGAGTAATGCGCTAGTACGCACAATAGGGGCTGGTGAAGAGATTTGTTCGATTCTCAACACACGAGAGAAGGCTTCTTCGAGAGAGGGGAGATGAGCGCTAGATAAAATTTGAGACCGAGCAACCGCATATCGAGACGGAAGTGCAGTAAGAAAACTCATGGTAGCCATCTACTCTCGGTGAGACACATTAACCTTCTTCTCATCAGAAATAGGCATGAGAGCATTGAGTTCTTCATACATTCCTTTGAAGTCCATAAAGAAGGCGGTGAGAGGACGATCATCCGGCATCTCGGCGCGATGGAAGGATCTGCAAACCTCATATATACGAGAAATATTATTCTTGCATGAGTATAAGAATGCCAAGTAGTCCATTAGTTCCTTAACAAATTCACAGTGAGTAATAGAGGGCATGATCTCACTGTCAATAGAATTACGAATTTGTAAGAGAAGCCGTGCATCATCCCTTAACCATGACTTGCGAGAGGGATCTTGCTCTTCTGGAGGGTCATCGGTCAAGTGATCTTCCTTCTCAATACTTCGAAAATAAATACGAATAGATTTACTCTAATCGAGATAATTTTTCCAAGTCAATTTGTATTCAGTAATCTTAGTGACTGTTGGAACCATCTCAGAAACTGTAGGAGACTTAGTTGAAGCCATCAAAAACAGATTAGTACCAAAAGAAAACGAAAGCAACCGCACAACGATTAACCAAAAGAACTGGATTATCCAATTACCGTAGCTTCACTGGGAGCCCCGTAAGAACAAATGTGTTCAAACCAGTAGAGGAAGACCACTCCAGGGGTCAAACGAATCAGAAACTGCAAACACACGGATCACCACGGCGAACGAACGGATCAAAAACGGAGGACCCAATATGGACCAGTCGGAATTACGGCACGAAACTCCAGGGACATGATAAGGATGATGAGTCGATCCCAAAGAAGTGAAACGCCGACGGAAAAGGTCACCGGAGGAGGCCTCACGCGCCGGCGCGTGAATTTGACGGTGAACTGACGGTGGCGCGTGACGCTCACGCGCTGCTCAGACGGCCACGAAACTTTGGGGAAACGCCGATCGGCGCCGTGCGATCTTCCCTAGCTAGCGCGTGTCTCGAGTCGTCGTCGGAAAACAGGAGGTCACCGGCGAGCACAGTGCTGTCGGAAAACAGAGACCAAAAACCAGAAAAACAGACGCCAAAACCAACCAGACAGGAGTCCAAAATTCGCAGCTCTGATACCATGATGTTTCTCTGGGAGAAAAGTGATATGAAAAATACTCCTTGTTATTCATTGATATGCTGAAAAGGTATTTATAGATACAATGGGTAATCCTAGACATTAATGATATATCCTAGACATTAATATGATATATATCATATCGTATCCTCTATACTAACTACGGAATATTACATATCGTATAATATCACTACAATATCTCTACATGTACAAAGTAGTGCAGAACTTTAAAGTACAATAAGCAAATAATTGTTGCATTGAATTACCCAAACAAGGTATGAGGGAGAAGAAAGACCTGAGTAATAATATTAGGAAACATGACGAGGGGAAACCGTAACACAGCGAACAAAGAAAGGGATGTAAATGCTCTTGAAGGTGTTAAATCCCCTCCAAGCAAGGTGAACACTCCAAATGAAATAACAGTTACAAAAACTGGAATGCTGTTTAGTAAAAATCCATTACACTGCAAAACAAAAAAGGCATCAAACTCAAAAAATCTATCACAACAAAATTGCAAATAGTTTTCAAGTACTGTATTTAATTTTCATCCTCAATATTTATAGTTGATGAAATAACACATGAAGAACTATCAGCTATTTAATATGAATGATTAATATAGAGTTTGTCTAAAAGGAAATCCTTTGCCACTTTCCAATGCATTCTTTCCTACTAAAAGGAAAGAAAGGGCATGGTCATTCTGCTAAAACAAGAGGGCGCTAACTCATTCAAAATGGTTTTCCTATTCTTGGTGAACTTTTAGCTGTTAGCAAAAAAACCCAACTAATTAGTAAAAGAGTGACAGTGTTAAGGTAAATGCTAAGTTTGTAAGGAATAAATATTAAGAAGTTCATTATCCTCTACATGGTCTTAATATTACAACCTGTGTCGGTTCAAAAAAAACTTCCTAGGTAGATTTCTAGAAATCGCTTTAGATATTGCGATGAGTCATTCGCCTGGGCAATGTTGATTGCTATATATATTTTTCAAACTTTGCATTCACATGTTTACGGCTCTTTATTTTCCCAAATTCGTCCAAACTTTGAAGATGAGTTAACAAGGAAAGAAATTTACAACAGAAAAAGCTTGGAAATGTTTGCCAAATATTAGCAATAATAGTCTGTGTATTTCTTTCCTTTTCTGTCTTATATTTAATATTCTAAATATTGTAACTGCCCCTGATTACTTGGGATTCTTGATTGTGTTATCTGGTATTTATTTCTTAGCTGATTTCTTAGGGACCAAATAGCAAGATTGTTTTCATCTTCCCCTATTTATGTACTCAATTTTTCTGTGATTTCTTGGGGACCGAATAGCAAGATTGTCTCTCATTTTCACTATTTATGCACTCCATTTTTGTCTCTGAATAATTGCTCCTAGTTGTTCAACCATTTGATCATCAGTGTCGTTCTTTGATAAATGATCACTGAGTCAGACTCAATAGAATTTGATCAATCCTTTTTTTTTGTTGTAAGGTAGAGAACTGAACCAAGAATTATCTTTCTTTATCATCAATCGAATCACTGTTTGAGACCCAAGATACACAAAACTTACATTTAGTTTGTTCAGGAAGGACAACCTTGGTGATGTAAATTTATAGATATTTCACATATGTATTTAGATAGCTCCATAGAAAAAAATTAAATATGAGATGAGCAGAGCTAAGATGGTTTAGCAAGTATGTATGCAGCATCCCCAAGCAATTTAAAATCAAGAAATAATTGGACAAGATAGCAAAGATCCATAAAACCACATGGTGTCCAAAATACATCAATATTTTAAATTTATACCGTACCGCTGCAAGTAATAATGCCTTCCGGAACCATGATAATTCATCATTTCGGACAACTTGTACTTTAGATTGGAAACTACTCTCCCACGCATAACATCTAAACCAAGTGAATCACACAATGAAAAAAATTGAACTTGTTTCTCAACAGAAAAAAAAAAATCAAATGCAATGCATACAGTTAATCATATTGGAGAAAATCATACTTTACAGTGTCCATAGCAGCCAAAATTTCATTCATGAGACCAATTCTCTTGTCTGAACGCTGCAACCCTTCCTTGGACCACTTTTGCATTCTACTAATGATAAAAGTCTGCTTCCACAAAACAGAAGTTAAGGTCACAGAATTAAATGAATTTTAGATTACAGCTCGCTTCAATGGCAGATGCTAAAAGTCCAAATCCAAGGGAGCATAAAGACCTTATGCCACACAAAAAGTTCCAGCTTCAGCAAAAATAAAAGACAAAATAAAAGCTATTTTATAGGCTCAAGGAAGATACAATTAAACACTTTTGACTTCATTGAAAGTCTTATTCCAAATTCTGTATGTTCAAGAAGTAAGAGTGTCTTCCACTGAATAATCCTCATATGATATTCAAATAGAAGGCAGGTGCATAAAATGGACTTAAGGCACTAAAGTCGCCTTAAAATTCCTAGTCCACACATAATGATAAAAAAAAGGAAAGAAAAGAAAGATGCATGAATGGAGAACAAGACTTCAGGGAATCAGTTTTTCCTTGTTTTTTTTTCAAAAATAGGGTACAGCCACGGCATATATACAGCAAACAGAAGCATGAAAACATAGATAATCTAAGCCAACTGAATCTGCCTAATCGATATACATAAATGCAATATTTGACATATATTCTGAGAGAAAATATGATGCAAAAATACTTTCTACTATTGATAGCCTGAAGGAGTATATACATAGGCAATAGAGAATCGTAGATATTAATAAATAATATCATATCTTATCTTATATACTAATTACAAGATACTTATATATCTTATAATATCTCTACACTCCCCCTCAAATTGAAGTATAGATGTCAATCATGCCCAACTTATTACAAAGATATTCAACTCGAACCCCATTAAAAACTTTGGTGAGAAGATCACCAAGTTGATCACTAGATCTGACATACCCTGTAGAGATGAAGTTTTCCTTGAGCTTGTCCCGAATAAAATGACAGTCGATCTGAATATATTTCTTACGTTCATGGAATACCAAATTAGAAGCTATGTACAGGGCTGCTTTATTATTACACCATAGCTTCGCTAGTAACAATATTTTCAGGCGAACCTCCTTCAGTAGCTGATATATCCAGACTATCTCGTATACAAATTGTGCCCTAGCTTTGTATTCCGCTTCTGCACTTAATCGAGACCCCACATTCTGTTTCTTGCTTCTCCAAGATACAAAATTTCCTCGTACAAACACACAATATCCTGTAGTCGATCGTCTTGTAGGTTTTGATCGACCATGATCAGCATCACAAAAACACTCAATATCTATTTGACCATAATCGTTGTACAATATCCCACGGCCTGGAGATCCCTTCAAGTAATGTAACACATATTCTAAGGCTTCCCACAATCTGACAGTTGGCAAAACCATAAATTAGCTAAGGACACTTACTGGACAAGTAATATTAGGACGGGTCACTGTAAGAACTCAATTTGCCAATCAATCTCATGTACTTCTCTGGGTTCTCAAACGGCTTACTCTTAGTAGCTTCAACGGGATTTTCATACAGTATACTACTATGAACATCAAGCAGAGGATTATAAACCATAAGAAAGCTAGTTGGTGCAGCTCCTGTTTTTCCATTTTCTTTTAGTAGATCTAGAACATATTTTCTCTAAGTCAATAAGATATCTTTCCTGCTCCTCATGACTTCAATCCCCCAAAAAATACTTTAATGAACCCAAATCCTTCGTCTGAAAATGGGAGTTAAAGAATGACTTGAGTGATGATATCCCCAAGGCATCACTCCCCGTAATCACAATATCATCAACATACACAACTAGTAAAATCATGCCAGCACTTGTTCATTGATAGAACACAAAATGATCACACTTACTCTGGCACAGGCCAAAGTCCTTCACAACAGTACAAAATCTGTCAAACCATGCCCGAGGACTTTGCTTCAAACCGTATAGAGATCTCTTAAGACGACACATTTTACCACGCTCCCCCTGAGCAACAAAACCTAGCGGTTGCTCCATGTAAACTTCTTCAAGAAGATCACCATTTAAAAAGGTATTTTTAATATCCAGTTGAGAGAGATCTCAACAATAAGTAGCAGCCAAAGAGATGAAGAGACGAATAGAGGAGAGTTTGGCCACGAGGGAAAAAGTCTCAGAGTAGTCAACACCATACTTCTGAGCATGGCCTTTAGCAACAAGGCAAGCCTTAAGGCGTTCAAGTGCGTCATCAGCCTTAGTTTTAAAGGTTAACACCTATTTACATCCAATGACTTTTTTTCCTGCGGGTAAATCCACTAAGGTCCACGTGCCAGCACGATCAAAGGCCGCCATCTCCTCCTCCATAGCAGTATGCCAACCCGAGTAGGATAAGGCCTCAGGAAGGGATTAAGGTACGAAAATAATATCTAAAGAGGTAACGAATGCACGAGAGGCAGAGGAGAGATACGAAACAAAAGAAAAAATAGGATAGGCACAAGTATACTTACCTTTACGAAGGGCAATGAATAAATAAAGTGAGGGATCTGAATCTGGAACAGAAGGTGTCTCAGAGTCAAAGATCGGGTCAGGCTCAAGATGAGTAATGCTTTCTGCAGGATCTGATCACAAGGTAGACAATGGCGGAGTAGAATCTGGCACTCTGGCAGTATTGGTTTCCTTCAAACGTCTGGTATAAGCCTGAAACAAGGGTGGTTGACTAGGTACCAGTACGAGAGCTGGTGCCAGTGATGGTGAGGGAATGACAAAATAGACCAGAAAAGTATCCTTTTCAGCAGGTGGAGAGGGAGGAGAAGTGTTAGAAGCAAAATAAGCAATAGATTCATGAAACGTAACATCAGCAGAGACTAGATAACGATTAAGAGTATGAAAGAAACACGATAACCCTTCTGAACAAGAGAGTAGCCAAGAAAGATACACTTAAGGGGCTTAAGATCTAACTTAGAGATAATAGGACGCACATCCCGAACAAAACACACAGCCAAAAATCTTAGGAGCAATGGTAAACAAAGATTTGGAAGGAAAGCGTGGTGTAGGGAATGTAACCATCAAGAACAGAGAAGGACATGCGATTAATGGGGAAGCAAGCAGTGGAGAACGCATCCACCCAAAAGGGTTTTGGAACATGAATTTGAAATAAAAGTGCACGGGCTACTTCTAATAAGTGACGATTTTTTCTTTCGGCAACACCATTCTAAGCTAGTGTATTTACATAAGAAGATTGATGGAGAATTCCATTTTGAAGCATGAAAGGGCAAAATGATTTAGAAAAATATTCTTTAGCATTATTACTGGGCAAGGTATGGCTAGAAATATTGGATTGATTTTTAATTACGGCAATAACGGCATAAAAGTGAGAGAACTCAAAACGATTTTTCATTAAATATAACCAAGTAGTGCGGAATAATCATTAACAAATGTAACAATACTTGAAACTAGCTTTGGACTCAACTAGACATGGACCCCAAACATCGGAATGCACTAACTCAAAAGGAGATGAAGCTTGTTTATTGACTCCAGATATTAAAGGAAGACGATGATGTTCAGCAAATTGACATGACTCACAATCTAATGACATGCTGATTGACGAGTCAATTTACTAGGGGACAAAAGGTTAAATGCAAGATTGGGGACATTGAGCACAAATTCCAAATGAATAGAAGAGGTAGAGTCAACAGTGCCAGAACCAAGAACACGGGATTGAGAACCATCCGCAATGGTGATATTAGAAGGGTTGACACAAAAATTATAAGTGGAGAAGAGATAGCGGTTGCGTATCATGTGGTCAGTAACACTAGAATCTATGATCCACTTGGAGGAAGAAGAGACAAGGGCAGTAGTCTCACTACCTGTTACAATAACAGCACTCACAAGGGGATTGATAGACTTTAATTGAGCATATTCAACAATAGAAATGGCAATTGTCATTAACCGTGGTGGCCAATGTACAAAGTTTTGTCAATTTTGTTTGCTTTGAAGTTTACGACACGTACACTTCGTATGGCCTAGTTCCTTATAGTAGTAATATATCACGTAGTTTGAGTCCTGATTAGTACCCCCTGGTGCAGAACCACGATGATTAGGGGGCCCACGATTATCTTGTTGACCTCCACTGAGCAACACGCTAGTAGACGCAAGAGGGGCCGGTGAAGAGGTTTGTTTAGTTCTCAGTACATGAGAGAAGGTTTCTTCAAGTGAGGGGAGCTAAGCCCCAGATAAAATTTGAGAACGAGCAGCCGCATATCAAGGCAGAAGTGTAGTGAGAAAACTCATGGTCGCCATCTGCTCTCGATGAGACACATTGATCTGCCTCTCATGAGAAATAGGCATGAGGGCATTTAGCTCTTCATACAGTCCTTTAAAGTCCATAAAGAAGGCCGTAAGGGGACAGTCGTCTAGCATCTCGACGAGATAGGAAGATCTACAAACCTCGTATATTCGAGAGATATTGTTCTTGCCTGAGTATAAGAGTGGCAAGTAGTCCATGAGTTCTTTAACAAATTCACAATAAGTAATAGAATGCATGATCTCACTATCAATAGAATTACGAATTTGTAAAAGAAGTCGTACATCATCTCTTAACTATGACTTGCGAGAGGCTTCTTTCTCTTCGGGGGGATTATCGGTCAAGTGATCTTCCTTCTCAATACTTCAGAAATAGATACGAATAGATTTACTCCAATTCAGATAATTCTCCAAGTTAATTTGTATTCAGTAATCTTAGTGACTACTAAAACCATCTCAGAAATTACGGTAGTCTTAGTTGCAGCCGTCAAAGATGTCAGTAACAAATCGAAAGGAAGACCAAAGTGCCACACTATGAGCAAATACTTACCAAAAAGAATAGAACACAATAAGTACATATCAGAGTTATGGCAAAAGAAGCAATCCGATGTGATGAAATTCTTGCACAGTGAAACTAAGCAAGTCTACGACGCAGTAAAAGGGTTGCCAGAAACCGAATAAATTATGGACAATATGCAATGTCAGATTCAGAAACCGAATCTAGATAAGCCAATGGATTCTTCAACAGCCGTCGATCGTGCGTGTAACGATCACGATCACAATCACGAACAAAACACTTCACGAGCAAAAAAATAACCAAAGACAATCGATCACTAATAGGTCAGACAAGTCAGGTCGACCCAAGCAAAGATAATTTGGACAGAACTCCTCGGAAAAACAATAGGGTCGATGCCGGAAAATAGAGTGCCGACGAACCTGCTGACGACAGGTGAGCGTCACGCGCAGCTCAGTTGATGGCAAGACTCCAGGGGTTGGCAGATCGGAGCAACGCACTCTTCCCTGGCAAAGGACGTGTCGTCATTAGAGGCCGAGAACCAGAAACCAAATTTAGCAAGGTGATGGCGCAGAAGGAGAGACGGCGCCGCAAGAAGCTGTCGAACCCTAAGAAGGAAATCAAGGTCTAGGAGAAGAGACGGACGCCAGGAAAAAAAAATTATAAATTAGGATTTTGAATTAACCTGCTCTGGTACCATATTCAGAGAGAAAATATGATGCAAAAATATTTTCTATTTTATTGATAGTCTGAAGGGGTATATATATACACAATAGAGAATCCTAAATACTAATAAATAACATCATATCTTATCCTATATACTAATTATAAAGTATTCACTTATCTTGTAATATCTCTTATAATATCTCTACAACAAATTTATATTGAAGTCCTACATCTAATAAGTAAAAATAAATTAAGGATAGACAACGAAACCACCAAACTTATTCCCGCCCAAAAAAAAAGTAGTTTACCTACGCAAACCCCTATCCCCAGAAAACCAATAAAGAATTTCTTCAAAGTATGTCAAACGTCTTCATAATACAGAAAACAATTGTGTTTCTTAATCTTAACACAAACATTTAGAGATACCGCTAGATTGGCTTTTCAGGACTGGAGCCAAATAATTTGTATTAAATAAATTACTTCTGTCCAAACAAATGCCTTTACCTTAGGGAGTCTTGATTTTCCAAAAAACACATAATAAGAAAAAATAATGTACGCATTAAGAGCTCAAGTCAAGAGGAACAAAGGAGAATCAAAATGAAAAACCCAACGAAATCAAACACCAAACCCATCCATCAAGCAAAGTAAAATCAGAAAACAAAGTAGAGATTTCCCACGACAAAGCAACATGACCAACAACTGTATCATAGAGATTTTAACTAGAACAAAAATTCCAACTCCAGCCACTACATTGACGGATTTAAAAGCAGAGATTAGAGCACCATACAAGGTAGATGACCAATGAAAACAAGGAAATGATCATGAAAAACAAGGATCACAAATGGTCCTCCCAAAGCACAAGTGCCATCTCCACTAAAAGGAATTGAAGGTAAACAGGAAAAAATGCCACAGAAATACTTTTCACGGCCAGAATGAATTCACAATTCATTACATGAAGCCGATCAGTTTCTGTACCTGTATAGGGAACAACAGAACCAGCATTAGAGCGCCAAGAAGAGAAGCAACACCTAGTTGTTGGTATAGAAGAACCATTGCAACAGTGATGCGAAATGGAGCAGACCACAAAGTATGAAGTGACTGACATATTTGCTGTTTGGGAGAAGACAAAAGACAAACCACAGTTATTAAACATTAAGCATATTATGATCTACTTTCTAAATTAAATACTACTATTGTAAAGTATGTTGGCCCACACAATCAAATTTTTATGTATAATTGTTATGAATAAGTACCAAAACATCAAGAGGATTCAAGAAATGGTGCAATGAGTATTTCTTCCATTTATACACAATGTTATTTTTTTTCCAACAAATTTCAGCACTTTATAGAGGCAAATGCTCTCATTCTACTCACAATCCTAGCCATTCAAACAGTACAAGTTTAGTCAATTGCTTCTCTAACATCATTCAGAAAGCAAAAGAGGGCAAAGGGATCAGAATATAAGAAAAGCATATACCTGAAGTGCCTCAGCGTCAGTAGTCATCAAATTGGTTATTTTCCCAGACGCAAATTGCTTTCGGGCTTCATGAGTAAGTCTTAAAGATTTGCGAAACACAGCTGCCACCTACAATTAAAACATAACAGAAATAAATTGGAAAGCACAAATCATGTTCGAAATGCATAAGAAACCATCAGAGGCTAGGAATTGTTAGATCTAATAAACTAATTCATAACAATGATCTATTTGTTGATTGACCCAGAATTTCCCCCATTTTAACGGTTATTTAACCTTATTTCCAGATATAAAGGGGTAATTACATGACATAACAGAAGAAGAAATACACAAACTTGGATTTTAACAATAGAAATAGGAAAGGAATGCATTTGGTATGCATCAAATTGAAACTGTTGGATGAGACCCTCAAGTCCCTACTCAAAAAATCTTGATGGAACCCATTTATGTGCACAAAATTAAAAGGTCATATCACAGTCAGATCAAAGAATCAAACATTTGCAAAAGCCACCCCATACCAACATAAAAAGAACTGTGATAATCATAGTGGAAAATATTTATATTGGCCAGGTGGTAAAAAGTCCCGCTAAATATATTAAACAGTGTTTAATTGGATAAAGAGGGTTTTCAACTGAAAAACAAAACTAGAGCCTAGAAGATGACAGAATAACATAGCCGTCTAAAAATGAGTTCAAAATCACAACCTTTAAGCCTAAACACCACTATGATTTCTATAATCATGGCAGATAAGATTCTTATTTTTAAAATTACTGATTTGTTTTATCTTCTCTGATTCTATGTAATCTAACCGGATCCTAGAGTGATTGCAATACCTAGGGTTTGTGACTATAAGAACTACTCTAGTAAGATGAATAAAATATGAACTTTACGGGCATCTCAACTATGCATAAAATTAGTTGAGTCCTGACTTTCATTCACACTTAAAAAGCCATGGCTTTTTACTTGCATCAAAAGCCACTACAATGCCTTGGGCTCAAGGCATAAAAGCCACAGCTCAGGCATCCTAAAACAAGATTCCTAGACAAACCACCAAGATCCACTCTGAGTGGAAGACATAGAAGAAATGAATGCTAATGATGTTTTTGACAAGGGCTAGATGACATAGATTAGGATTCCTTTTGTTGCTTTTAGTTTGATATTTTTTATAGGCCTTCTTTTATTTATTCTATATTTAGTAGGCATCAGTCCAGGCATATCCTAAACACCTCAAAAGTTGCTCATAGATCCCAATCGAAGGAACACCAAAATGTACTCCAAATTTATAGAAGGAGAAAAAAAAGCCATAGGATTGTTCTTCACATTCCTTAGATTCCTCTTGTACTGGTATGTCAAGGGTATAGACTCTATCAGGCTCTTGGTGGAGGCACAATGGTTAGGGTTCAAGTTCATTCTGAGATTTCTGAGGTTCACTCTAAGTCTCCCCTTGAAACGAAGATGAGGTGTAAAAAGGGACAGTTTCATGGAAACACTTAGCCAATGGATCAAAATATTTGTATCCTTTCTGGTTCCCAACAGGCCCTAGAAAAATGCATTTGGCAACCTTAGGGTCGAGTTTAAGAGTATGATGTAGGTGAATAAAGGCAGTGCAACATAAGACCTTTAGAGGTAGGGTATTTTCAAGGTAAGGTAGGTGGAAATAGTTCTGGAGAACCTAGAGAGGAGCTTGGAAAGGGAAAGGTTTACAGGACATCTGGTTAATCAAGAAGGTTGCATAAGGGCAGCGTCATCCCAATAGAAATTTGGAACATGGCTACTAAATAGAAGGTCCCTAGTAGTTTCCAGGATATGTTTATTTTTAGGTTCGGCAATACTGTTTTGTAGGTGCTGTGAGGACAAGAACTCTTATGAGTGATACCGTGTTGCTTAAGAAAAATAGATAACGGGTTGTTAAAATACTCAGTACCATTCTCAATATGGAGAGT
This sequence comes from Leucaena leucocephala, assembly GCA_037074615.1. Lineage (NCBI taxonomy): Eukaryota > Viridiplantae > Streptophyta > Magnoliopsida > Fabales > Fabaceae > Leucaena > Leucaena leucocephala. The sequence continues at coordinate 7,275,843 of CM073549.1, forward strand.
CCGAATTTTTGTATCGAATTGCGTAAGGACCATATTATAAAAATCAACAAAAGTTTGGTACACCTCAGTTTTCTTTTTTAAGAGGAAAACCCAACTGACACGTGTATGATCATCGATTAGGGTCATAAACCATTTTGACTAGGTATAATTTGAGACTCGGGATGAACCTCATAAGTCACTATGAATGATATAGAGGGGCTTAGATGGACGATATGGGACACTTAGGAAATAAGTGCGATAGTGTTTTGCGAGTTCACAAGAATCACAATGAAATTCTGAATTTTACTATAGCAAATGGAAGGAAACATATTCCACATATATTAAAAATTTGGATGTCCTAATCTCTTATGCCATAACTCCAATTCACTAGCCCTAGGGAGACACACTTTATTTCAGAAATAGGGTACTGGATCATGACAGTCATCCAGGTAATATAACCCATCAAACACCTTAGCAATACCAATCGTCGTCCCCGTGAGTAGATCCCGAAAGATACAGTGGTTAGCAAATAAATCAACATGGCATCATTCATCTCTAGTCAATTGACTTAAAAATAACAAATTGAATTTTAATTTTGGAACATATAGAACATTATGAATGGTCAGGGTAACAGAAACATTTATGGTACCACTAACAGCAACCAGACCGCCAAAAACATCTGCAATTTTAACTGTAAGGCGAGATTTTGCAGGAGTATGGTTGGAAAAAAAATGAGACATCATTAGTTATGTGGTTAGAAGCACCTGAGTCAATAATCTAACAGAGACCCATGTGCTTAACTTTGATGGTGGCAAGAGCTTTAAAGAAATTACCTCTCTGTACTACAATAGCAACAGGTTGTTTGCGGGACTAATTTTCAAGAGCTGTGAGGCACTCCAAAATAAGAGACAGAGGTCTGGTGAGGAAGGGACAACAGGAGGGGTTACCCCTTCTAGGCTGGAGGCACCGGCCAGATCGCCACGGTGCTTGTTGCGCCGTGGCTTCTAGTCTGGAGGCTTACCTTATAGGTCCCTACATTTATCCTTGGTATGCCCCACCTTCTTACAATGATCACAAATTGCCCATCCCTTTTTGAATAAGCAGCATCAACGGAAAGTGCAGAAGCTTCAATGGCTACTACCCAAGGAGCTGCTGAATCGAGCACCATTCCCTAACAACAAGCTTCTTTATCTCACAAGAGAGCAAACGCTTCACGGACTGAGGGAAGAGGAATGCGCCCCAAGAGACCCCCACGAATATCATTGTAAGTTGGGTTTAGGCCAACGAGGAGTTCGAATAACTGCTCTTCCTCTAGGTCCTATCGATAGGCAGTAGCATTGTCGGCATTCCTCCAAACGCAGTGATTCAACAAGTTCAACTCCTGCCACAAACCTATCTTCTCCAGGTAGTAGGTGTTGAGGGGACGATCTCCTTGTTTGACTCCCCAAAGCCGAGCCCGCAGGTCAAAGACAAGAGAAGAAGTCAGACACTTACCATAAGCTTCCTTCACGGCCAACCAGATTTCCTTGGCTGAGGAGAGGAACATAAAGCTTCGATGGATGACAGGGACCATGGCATTGAGAAGCCACAATGTGACCAAAGAGTTGTCGGACTTCCACCGACGGCGAGCACTGGCATCGTCGATAGGCAACGGGTCGCTGGGGTCAATTCGAGCTTGTCACGGCCGTTGAGCACAAGGGACATCGATTGGGCCTATTCCAAATAGTCATCACTGGTGAGACACTTGGGGACGATAATGATGGTGGACCCTTTAAAAATAGCTACTTTGGTTAGAAGACTCGACCCACCATCGGACGTGACGATTGCGTCGACTTCAACGATGGATGATGTTGGTGACCCCGCGGCCTGCTCTGATACATGTTGACGGAAGCCGATGGAGTATATGATAATTCTACTGTACATTTTATTGATCAGTCGTATTATATATATACACATAGGGGAAGCCAAATCTAGTAGGATTTACAGAGTAAAATCAGGGAACAATTATGGAATAAATTCAAAATATAATCCCATCTAATCTCCTATAATCTCTCCTAATTAATCCCTATAATTTCTACTTATTTAATTCTAATATCGTCTACAAGCTTCTTCCATCCTATAGATTAAGTCAAAAACTTCTGATGTAAGACACACTCACACAGACTTGCTCCCATGGAAACAAAGGAGGGGGAAATGAGAGAGAGACAGACGAAGGAGGAAGAGAGACCATTAGACTCCAAAAATATTCATTCATCAAGTCTATGTACATAAGGGACACACACACATAGCTTGAGATTTCCTTCACGAAAACCTACACTTGCTCTACCTTTCCCTTCCTATGAAGTAAAGAAACCTATCATCCACTTGCTACATCATCATTACAAAAGAAACCTACTTGCTAGCAAATAAAATAAAATGTTATCTCAGGTTGTGGAAATTTGAAGGATTAAAAGTAGAGAGAAAAAAACCTCAAAATATTATTAATCCTTGAATGAATGAGAATACAAATAGGCCTTTATATAAGCAAAAATATAAACTAATAAGATAAACCTATAATCTATCATAATCCTAATATCTAAAATTTATTCTTCTAAGATATAATAATTTAATATTCAAATATGATCCTAAATAATATTCAAACTTAATTTTAGATAATTAATTAAATAACTAACAAAACATAATATTAATTAATTAATAATTAATTCTAAACTAACACATCTCAACACTCCCCCTCAAACTGGATCTACGGTTTGAATATTTGTGTTTCTCAACACTCCCCCTCAAGTTAGGAGGCAGCTTGGATGTGAGTAGCATTATAAAAGAACCAGAACTTTGAATCCTTAAACCAGTAGTGACCACTGATCTAAAGTTGATTGGATCTTGAATCTGGATCTTAAGATAAAGTTGCAAACTTGATGAAGAACATTATTGTTGGATGCCTGGCAAGAACATTTACAAGAGAGGAACTTAATAAAGAATCATATATATTATTCAAGAGCAACATGCTCATACAATCATGGTAATCCATTTAGGTTTACACATTAATCTAACCTCACTTAAGGAAGATAAACTAATCCCATAACCTATAAGATTTTGTGAAAAGAGACCCAAATTATCCTCTTCCATCATAGAGCAACTTGCTCATACAATAATGGTAACCCACTTAAAGGCATGCCTTCTCTACAGACTTGACCTTTCCTGCTCTGATACCACGTGAAAATTTGAAGGATTAAAAGTAGAGGGAAACAAGCCTCAAAATATTATTAATCCTTGAATGAATGAGAATACAAATAGATTTTTATATAGGCAAAAATATAAATTAATAAGATAAACCTATAATCTATCATAATCCTAATATCTAAGATTTATTCTTCTAAGATATGATAATTTTATATTCAAATATGATCCTAAATAATATTCAAATTTAATTTTAGATAATTAATTAAATAACTAATAAAACATAATATTAATTAATAATTAATTCTAAACTAGCAAATCCAACACAGGTCCTTAATATAAGAGTTAGATAACTAATTTTGGTAGATTGAGGAAGTTAATTATGTTAGTTATTTATAACAAATATGGTTTGGTTTTCTTAAAATGTCATATTTCATTATGACCATCTTTAGATGGAAACCCCTTAATATGTGCAATCAATAAAGATACTTTCAAAAAAAAATTATACATTTGGAGGACAAAATGGATTGAAGTCTTATATTTAGGACCAAATCCAACCCCCAAACTAGCTCTTATATTAAGAACCAAAGGGAGTAACATATAAAAGTAGCTATTTCTATTTCTTTCTAGGTTTTTCTCCAAAATTTATTAACTCTTATATTCCATCGACTTCATTTCTCTCAAAGTTTCAATAGAGACAAACTTATTTCTTTGGTTGCAAGGAGAACATTTTAATTAAACTAAATGAATGGAATTACCAATGTTGATCTTAGCCAAAAACCAACTCGCATGACATTCTGAAAATATTGAGCTTCACATAAAACTCCGAAAACCTGGCAAAAAGAAACTTAGAGATCTCAATCAATATTCCATAGATTCCAATAACATTACAATATGAAGTAGAATAAAACCAAAGACATCAACATAACAAGCAATTTACTAGTAACTGGTCTCTTCCACAAATCTTAATATCTATATCAATGCAACAAGTACCAGCCAATATAACGTAGTTTAAAATTAAGGGGGGGAACAAGGCAATATGCAAAAGCCAGCAACAATTCACAACTTTCTTTGAGCACTAGAGTCTTTCACTAACACCTCGAAGATGAAAAGACAATACCACATGCAATTACATCTATAACATCATGGTTTCTTTACTTATCAAGCATAAGTTACAACTAGGATCATTCCTAACTCACACATAATTGACGATAAAACAAAACTTGTTGGAATTCCCTATTTATTATTTCAAGATATTCCAGATCTTATCTCCTTATATCTGCCAACTCACGATTTTTAGTTGATAATGCAATTCCTAATTTTGAGCAATTTGAGGTTATCCTTGTAAATGCCTAAATCCCTAATTATGTAAGGCATTATTCTTTTGGATCAATAAGAATTTTCTATTTTCTATTCACCCAAAAAAAATGCTATGAAATTTTGTAGGGCATCAAAGCCATGAGGCCTAATCTTTTCAAAAGGCCAAAGTCTAGCCAATAGAAAACACATAACGCATGGTGGTTTTATTCTGATAGGACTTCTAGTCAGCGGAAAAACCCACTAACCTATCACAGAGAAAAAAAAGGAAGACTGAAGTTTGAATTAGTGTTACCTGTTTTATTATTAATTTATTTATCTTAGAAGTCAGTTGTATTATTTAATTGAGTCAGTCAGCTGAATAAAAGGGGACATTAGGTTTGTTAAGGTCCCACAACGTCACTTTCTGTTATTACCTAGATATTAGGAGTATTTTCCTATTTTTTATTTTATTTCAATGTATTCTTCTGCATTATAAATATGTTGGCAGATTCTGTGACTAAAATATCAGAGACATAAGATTATCAGTTCCTTTAATTTGGAGATTCTCCATCTTGGCTATTAAGATTATTTGAGTGACGTTCTTGCTTAAATAGTTATTAGTAGATTTCAATCCTATTTTCTAGTTTTCGGTTCTGTTCATACCATATTCCAATATTCAAAGGTTGATCTTTCCATGTTCCCATATAATAGGTGCTGCCTCAGGCCATCTCAACTTATCCAAAAAAGCAACAACTGGAACCAAAAATCAAAAAGCCGTCTAACGATACACAAGCCACCACATCTAGCAGCTCATCATCCTAGTGTCGATGCATAAGGGTGCATGAGCACTTCTGTTCTATTCCAATTGGATCCAAAGCTACTCACTCGAATTGACCACCTCTAATAATATATAGCATCGATTTGTGCATCCCATTACCAATGATAAAGCCACCAGCCTTGATCACTTCTACCAAGCCTCATCTTTCATTGCTAATACTTTCTATCAACAAGTAAGAATAGAATTCCAAAGGATCTTCCTCAAAGGTTACCTCAAGAAATTTGACCTATTCCTCTCAAATGTGTGGGCTCAAAGCTTACCTCACCATTTCCCTCAATTGTTGCATCCAAAACATCTCTTCGAGTTTCTTTACTTCTTGTGTAGATAACCACCTTAAGCTGTAGATAAAATGGTGTTTGAATAATCCGATGATTGAATTCACAGTGAGCAATCGAATAAATAGGGTACAATATATGATCTCCCATAATCACACTATAATCAGTCGGTGATATGGTGGAGATATGCTGAGATATTCTCTCAATTATTCTAATCCCAGATTTTCTCCTAATCTCACCTAAATATTTATAATTTATATAATAATTACTTATTCACACAATTACCACATAAGCTATTCTTCCCCTCAAATTGAGATTTTGGCTTTTCACTAACCATTAATATTTTTCCCCAGCTAACCACCAACGCACAGAATTATAGTCACCACTTATGGATGGTTTCTTTAACTCTAACCGGCAACATATGGTTTTACACAGACCACTAAATGATACCTTTTCTTTTTTCCTTCTCCTTTATACTAACCACCAACACATAACTTACTATTATTTTTTTAATCTTTAATTGGTTCTCTATCTTTAAGGTCAAATTTGCAGAAAGTTTTGCTGATCTACACTATGATTTCAGTTTTGTTGGTCGTCCATAGCATCCTTGTTCAGATATGTGCAGAAGTTATAGCTTTTTTAGTATGTGCGGTGTCTTCAGTTTTGCTGACCCATTCAGAGACTTAGGTTTTGCTTATCCATGCAACTTCAGTTTTCTCAATCTGTATCTGCAATATCATGAGAGGCTTTAGCCTCCTTGATCTGGGTAACCATAGCTTCTCCAAATTTGGTTAAACAACCAACACAAACCATTAATTAAAAAAACTAAAATAAATAAATAAAAGTATCATTCTTTAACAGATTTCAAGTTGATAACCTCCTAACCAAAGCCTCAACTCAAATCAGGTTTGAAAAACTTAGTAACAGATGTAGTATCGTACCACTCCAACAAATATTGAGAAGGCGTACACATAGCCAATCCACGCCGGGTCACCTCTTTGCATAGACTGCAATTAATTCATAGGAAAAATCCAGTTTTCAAAAATTGTTAGTTAAACAAATAATAATATGTTTCCAAACTTCACATGCAGATCACCAAAAAGCTGACTAAGCACAAGCAATCACCATTTACTAAAATATAAAATAATAAAGAAGTTCTATAAATAACTAGACTTAATATCGGCTTCTATTCCCATTGCTAAGAGGATTCAAGGGCATTAAATGGACAACATTATTTGGGAAAACCAAAGAGGGGGGGGGGCCCTCTTGCCTGTGCGTTTCCATTCCTCCTCTTTGCCCCATTCATTTCTGAATTTGAGTTTGTATACACTAGTTATTTTACGAGTTGGGGAATGGATTGTAATTCTGATGCATATTATAATATTTGCTGCAACTTTATTATCACATGCTATGGTCTTTCAGCGTTTGTACCATGCTTAGCCTTCATAAAGAAAAATTCTATATGAGCTTCGTCCACATTTTGCAGAAATTGGTCTTATAAATTGCTTTTTCCATTTTAGGTTGAATGCTATTCATTCTCACAGCATCACTTACATAATTCTTTTGCTCTCAAAATTACATATATCCTATCCTATCTTTTGGTTGATTTTGACAAAGGGGAAATTCACTATACATAATGGATGTCTCTACTAAGTTTCTCTGAGAAAAAACTTAATTGAAGCATTCAAAGAATGTCAACAAAATTCCCGATACAGTAACCTACAGCAGAAAGCCTCATAACAAGATAATGTTGAACTAACACAATCTGATTTTCAGATGTCTTAGAAACAATTTCTGCAACTTGTTTTGAAATTAGTAGTCTTAGTTTGTCATGAATAAATCTAGCCCCAATAATTCAAGGAATCGGCAATGAATGTTCAAGATAGATACAAAGGCTTTTATAAGATAAGATGTCAACATATATATATATAGTATTTTATATAGATCCACAGCCTGACTCCTAAGGTGCTTATTCAACATAGTCCATTGTTATCCATAAAAACATCCTGAACCTCCTGCAGTACACAAGCTTCTGAAGAAACTAGAGTTACAAAAGGCTCTTGTTTGAAGTTTTAACCCATTCCCAGCTAACCAGTAAATTAATAAAAACATTTTGATCCTTGATGGATTTATTTAAACATCTTTAGCCAGAAAAAATGACAGATCACTAAAAATATAACTTTCTCCATCTTTTTTCGCAAAGTATAAGATGTACATTAATAGTTGCAGCTTGAACTACAAAACCCTATATATAAAATCCTTCTAGCTTCTTTAAATGGATATTAATTAATATTTCACCCTGATGAAAATTTGCATGAGCATGAGGATCCCACATGAAAACCAAAGGAGGGCCAATGAAAAGTTAACCAAGGAAAAAAGAAAGGATCAATGATCCAATTACTAATGGATATAGAAAGAAAGCGGCTAACCTGTAGAAGCTGGTTCAATATAAGAGGCCCCAGAAATTGGGAAACGTCATTGCCAATCTACAAGTTGTCAATAGTAGTACAACATATGTCAAGAGGAAGGTTTCCAATCCAATAGCTTAATCATATGTACCAAGAGTTAAAACTCTTCAAAGAAATAAATTTTCCATAATTCTTACTGGACAACAAAACAAAAAACGAATCATTTTAGGTCCAAAAAGAAACCTTCATTAAGAGCTCATTTGGAAATTAGTGATCGCCAATACCTACTTTAGAGAAAAGTGAAAAATGATGTATTTGCCACTGATCTGCTCTTTTATTTATTGTAAAATCAATTATAAACTAGAGTACAAAAGTTGACAGCTGAGTCCTAGACTAATTAACTTTAAAGAATAACCTAGTCTTAATTTAATTATCTTTTTTTTCTTTCCACAGTTGAAATCTAACATCACTTCGAAAAGGTACCAGTACATCCAAATAACATCAAATGGTGGCCCCATAACACGATGATAGCAAATACATACATATACATATACATATATATTATTACCTTCCAAAAGCCTCCCCACCAAAACCTACAAAAAAAATCAAAATGAGAATGGCAAAACTCAAACATGATAGGTAAATGCATCATTAATAAATCATGACCAACTCATTTTATAATAAAGGACAAGCACTTTTATTGACATAAAATATTTGGATACCGTCAAGATTCAGAGTTTAATTTCCCTCTAAACTTATTCTATTAGATGGAAATGATGTTACATTCATAAATGATAAAAGAAAGAGTTAAGTTCAATAACCAAGCGATAAAACCTATCCAAACAAAATAACATATAATTACCCTTAAATAAGAATGTGTTTCTATTTTAGTTGGACCCAGAAGAAAGACTCAACATGTATTTTCTGTGTGCGAATTCATAGTATTTCTAATTCGCAAGTCCCAATCCACATCGTAGAAAAAACTCCCTCTTCTGTCCGTGAGAATTGTCGTCGTCGTCTCCTTGATCAAGTTCCTCTCTTGCAAATGTTCTTGTTGAGCTTCCAACACTAATATTCTTCGTCAAGCTTAAGATCCAGCTTCAAAATCCAATCAACTTTGACTGGTTTAAGGATTCAAAATTCTAGTTCTTCTATAAGGATGCTGCTTACATCTAAGCTACCTCCCAGCTTGAAGGGAATGTTGAGAAACACAGGTATTCAAGCTGTAGATTCAGCTTGAGGGGGAGTGTTGAGATGCGCTAGTTTAAAATTAATTATTAATTAATATTATGTTTTGTTAGTTATTTAATTAATTATCTAAAATTAAGTTTGAATATTATTTAGGATCATATTTCAATATTAAATTATCATATCTTAGAAAAATAAATCTGAAATATTAGGATTATGATAGATTTTAGGTTTAGCCTATTAACTTATATTTTTGCCTATAAAAAAGCCTATTTGTATTCTCATTGATTCAAAGATTAATAATATTTTGAGGCTTTATTTTCCCTCTACTCTCAATCCTTCAAATTTCCACAAGATGCTATTTGTAAAAGGCTTCACTAAATAAATATTTATGTTTTATTTATGAGTTTATAATTTATTAATTTTATGTTAGTATCCTATCTTATATATTAGATATAAGATTCAAGGGTAGCCTCAATCCTATGTCTATATTAAGACTTATTGCATTTTGTAGAAGAGAAATTTGTGGGATTCACTGAGAGAAAAATGATTATAATTAATAGAGAGATTGCAGGGAATTAATTGAGAGAAATTGCAGGGATTATATTTTAATTGTATCTTAATTACATTGCCTGATTCTGTTCCACCAATCCCGCTATTAAGGGGATTCAACTTGTATATATGTAACTGTGTACAGCAGAGGAATTGACACAGAAATCAGATTATTCATACCTTGCTGTGTACTCGTGTCTGAAATCATTGAAATCAGTATGTCTACTGATATGGTATCAGAGGAGGTTCTGTCCAACGGAGAGCCACGTCCAGCCTCCACGAAGGTTGTCGAATTTGAAGGCTCTGCGATTGTCATTGTGCCGAAACGTCTCACCGGCGAAAATTATCTCGATTGGAGCCAATCAATGCTCCTCGCCCTCGACGGTAGAGACCGCCTTGATTTGATCTACAACGATCAACCGCTCTTCGATGACGATAGTTCCAGACGCCGGTGGAAATCAGAAAATGCTATCGTCGCCTCATGGCTTCTAAATTCCATGCTCCCGGCTGTCAGAAGGAGTTTTATGTTTTTGACGTCTGCCAAGTCTATTTGGTGCGCCGTGAAAGAAGCATATGGAAAGCGCCCCAATGCTTCACTGTTGTTTGATCTTCGAGCTCGCCTCTGGAATGTGAAACAGAGCACTCGCCCGCTGAACGTCTATTATCTCGAGAAGAAGGTGTTGTGGCAAGAAATTGATTTGCTTCAACGCCGAGTGTGGAAGCATAGCGAAGACGCCGCTGAATACCAACGGACTTTGGAAGAGGAACGCTTGTTTGAATTCCTTGTAGGGCTCGACTCAGCATATGATGATGCTCGTGGCCGTCTCCTCAGCCGTGTTCCCCTCCCATCTGTATCAGAAGCATTCTCCCTCCTGCGTGACGAAGAAACCCGTCGGCAAGTGATGATTTCTAACCATGGAACTCCTTTGTCGGCGACTGAAGCTTCCGCCCTAGCTGTCCGCGCATCCGACTCTGGCACCAGGAGAGAGCGCCCAACATGCGAGCACTGTAAAAAATTAGGTCATACCAAGGAACGCTGCTGGGACCTTCACGGTAAACCACCAGATTGGAAGGCAAAGCAACGACGGCCGCGAAGTCATCTGGCCAACTCTGCAAGTTCAGACGACATGGATCTCAGCGAGACAGCCCCTGGGTTCTATTCTGGTGGACCAGGACAGAATGCACTCCCAGGCCCAAATCCTTCGTCACTTCACAGGCCCAACCCAGCAACCTCTCATGGGTTCAGTGCTGCTTCAGGCCCACTCCACGCAGGCCCAACCTCTCTTGGGTTCAGTTCTGCTGCTCCAGGCCCAGTTGGCTCCACTCCTGCAGCTGATCCATTCACCATGATTCTGGAACGCCTAAATGCACTAGAAAATCAGTCCCGTAAACCCGTTGCTACTGTGGTACACAAAGGTAACTTTTTTACAGCACTTACCACTATTAAAGGTAAGACCACAGGTTCCTATTGGATAGTTGATTCCGGTGCCTCAGATCATATGACTAATGATATTTCCTTATTTTCCAACTATACTCCTGCCGCGTCTCGACTTACAGTTAAAATTGCTGATGCCTCAGATTCTCTAGTAGCAGGGAGTGGTACTATTAAAATTTCCGATACACTTGTGCTGCATGATGTCCTTCATGTTCCCAAATTACAATGCAATTTATTGTCTGTAAGTCAACTGAATCACAGAGAACGTTGTCATGCTGATTTCTTTGCTACCCACTGTGTTTTTCAGGATCTGTTCACGGGGACGACGATTGGTGTTGCTAAGGAACTTGGCGGACTTTATTACCTGAATGACTGTCCAAATTCAGTATCTTATCTCTGTAATAAAGTGTCTCTCCCTAAGACTAGTGAAATGGAGTTATGGCACAAAAGATTAGGACATCCCAATTTTCAATACATGTGTAAGATGTTCCCTTCTCTTTGTTTAAATAAAAACTCAGTCTTTCATTGTGATTCATGTAAGCTAGCCAAACATCATCGCACTACCTTTCCTAGTGTCCCTTATCAACCCTCTAAACCTTTTTCTCTTATCCACAGTGATATATGGGGGCCATCTCGGGTTAAAAACCGTACTAATTCCAAATGGTTTATGACCCTCATTGATGATCACACTCGTGTATGTTGGGTCTTCCTCTTAAAGGAAAAAACCGCAATATACCAGACTTTCATTGATTTCTATAATATGATATATACACAATTTGATTCCAAAATCAAAGTACTCCATACTGACAATGGCACTGAATACATTAACCATCAACTATCCCAGTTCCTTAAGCAAAAAGGCATCACTCATAAAAGCTCTTGTCCCTATAATCCCCAGCAAAATGGAATTGCTGAGAGGAAAAATAGGCATCTCCTTGAAACTGCTCGGGCCCTTCTCTTTAGCAGCAATGTACCTACTTACCATTGGGATGATGCTCTTCTCACTGCCACCTTCTTACTCAATCGGATGCCATGTAAGCTCTTGTCTTTTCAGACTCCTCTCCAAGTACTTCACCAACATTTTTGTTTACCTTATCTTGAGAACACTTTCCTCTCCGCATCTTTGGGTGCACTGCCTTTGTTCACCTCCACCATGCCCATAAGCTTGATCCACGAGCTGCCAAATGTATCTACCTAGGGTCTGCAGGACACCAAAAGGGGTACAAATGTTTTGACCCTGTATCTCACCGCCTCTATATCACTCGTGACGTCACCTTCCATGAGACCATTCCTTTCTATACCTCATCCTCGGTTCAGGGGGAGACTTGGAGTGAACCTCACATCATATATGAACCCCTTAGTCAACTCTACACCCGTGAGGAAACACCACACAAGGAACCTAGAGAGCATAACGGAAATTCTAGTTCAGGGGGAGACACTAACAGGTGGGGTCAAGTCTATACCCGCCAAAATAAGGACACGACAGGAAATATACCTCAAGCAACTGACACAATCCAAGAGTCCGAACCAGAAACAGGTCCTGATCATGTGATACAAGAGGATGATCTTGACATCCCAATTGCAAAAAGAAAGCAACCAAGGAAGTGCACCAGACATCCGATAGAGAGGTTTGTCTCCTATCAAGCCTTATCTCCCAAACACTTTGCGTTCATATCTCATCTTACTCAAGTCAAGATACCAGAAACCATATATGAAGCTCTTGATAGTCCTGAATGGAGAAAGGCGATAATGGAAGAAATGGAGGCCCTGGAACAGAACGACACATGGAAGGTGGTTGACCTACCAAAGGGCAAAAAAGCAGTAGGATGTAAGTGGGTATTCACTCCAAAATACTGTGCGGATGGGAGTCTTGAGAAACACAAAGCAAGGTTAATGGCAAAAGGCTTCACCCAGGTCTATGGTATGGACTATACCGAGACATTTGCACCAGTGGCAAAACTAAATACCATCAGAGTGTTGCTATCTCTTGCCGCAAACTTAGACTGGCCACTACATCAGATGGATGTCAAGAACGCTTTTCTGAATGGAGAACTAAAAGAGGAAGTATACATGAAAATGCCTCCAGGATTCCCCGGAAAGAAGGAAAACCAAGTATGCAGGTTGAAGAAATCACTGTACGGTTTAAAGCAGTCTCCTAGAGCATGGTTTGAAAGGTTTACCAAAGTCTTGAAGAATGAAGGCTATATACAGGGACAGAGTGATCACACCTTATTCTTCCGACACTTGAATGGGGGAATAGTGGTGTTGGTCGTCTATGTCGATGACATCGTACTCACAGGAGATATTCCAGCGGAAATTGACAGAGTCAAACAGGCATTAAATATGAAATTTCAAGTCAAAGACCTAGGAGAAATGAAATATTTTCTAGGTATGGAAGTAGCTAGATCTGCTAAGGGAATCAGCATCTCACAGAAGAAATACATACTAGACCTCTTAAAGGAAACAGGTATGCTCGGCTGCAGACCAAGCGACACCCCAATACGGACTGACAAAATTACTGATACTAAAGATCTAGGAAAGGCCGTAGATATGGGAAGATATCAGCGAATGGTGGGTAAACTAATTTACTTATCACACACTCGACCAGACATTGCTTATGCTGTAAGTGTGGTAAGCCAACATTCTCATAACCCAAAACAAAAGCACCTGAATGAAGTCTATCGAATCCTAAGATATTTGAAGGGCTCCCCTGGGCTAGGCCTTTGGTTTAAAAAATCAGAAAAACGAAAAGTGGAGATGATGACGGATGCTGACTGGGCAGGTGATCAAGATGATCGAAAGTCTACCTCAGGATATGTTACCTATGTCTGGGGAAATCTGGTAACCTGGCGGAGTAAGAAACAAAGTGTGGTTGCTAGGAGCAGTGCTGAAGCCGAGTTTAGAGCTATAGCCCTTGGAATCTGTGAAAGTCTATGGGTAAAAAGAGTACTGGAAGAGCTGAAAATGTCTGTCAATTTGCCTATCAGACTACAGTCAGACAACATGGCAGCCATCAACATGTCGCACAATCCAATCCAACATGACAGAACAAAGCATGTAGAGATAGATAGACACTTCATAAGAGAAAAGATTGATGAAGGAACGATTGATCTTAAATACATTCCCTCTAAAGAACAAGTAGCAGATGTACTGACAAAGGGATTAACAAGAGACAAATTTGAATATCTCATAAGCAAGTTGGACATGATAAACATCTATGCTCCAACTTGAGGGGGAGTGTAGAAGAGAAATTTGTGGGATTCACTGAGAGAAAAATGATTATAATTAATAGAGAGATTGCAGGGATTATATTTTAATTGTATCTTAATTACATTGCCTGATTCTGTTCCACCAATCCCGCTATTAAAGGGATTCAACTTGTATATATGTAACTGTGTACAGCAGAGGAATTGACACAGAAATCAGATTATTCATACCTTGCTGTGTACTCGTGTCTGAAATCATTGAAATCAGTATGTCTACTGATACATTTAGAATTCATATGGAATAAGACTTGCGAATGCCTAAGCATCCCGACCAAGTTGAAATCTTACCTATGGCGTCAACTATGGGCTCGTTCGGATAGACTTTTAGAAAATGACTTTTTGACAACTTTTGGAAAAGGGCTTCTGGAGAAGAACTTATAGAAAAAAAAGTGATTCTAAATAAATAAGTGTTTGGATGGTTATTACTAGAAGTATTGTTGTGATTGATAAATTAAAAAAAGAAAAGTATAAGATAAAAAATTAATTATAATGTTCCGTCACTATTCACGACTGTTCACTGTCACTTTTCATGACTGTTCACCGAAGCACTGTTCACCATCTTCTTCCCTTTTCTTTCTCGTTTTCTTCCCTCTTCTTCCCCATTAAACACAAGCACTGGACGGGGACCGAGCAAAAGCACCAACGGTGAGGAGGAGAAAGGACTGACGAACGGAGGGGAGGAGCGATGACAGTGGAGGCGACCGGAAGAGCGATGACGGTAGAGGCACAGCGATGTTGACGAAGAAGAAGAAAAGCATAAGAGAGAGAAGAGAAGAACGAGTGTAAGAAAAAGTAGGAGTAAAATAGTAATTAGCTAGTCCATAAACTCTTTTACTATTCCAGAAGCTATTCCTATAAGCTTATTCAAAACCATAGTTTAGTCTAGAAGCCCTTTTAGACAAATATGGCTGTTTGTTTTTGTGGTAATTATGAAAATAATTATTGTAAACAGTTAAGATTTCATGAGATTACAGGAGAGATATTAGGATGATTAATTTTAAATCAGATTAAGATATTCTAGGATATTATTATTATTATCTTCTATATTTTAGATAAGATTAAGATATTATAAGATATTATTATTGTTATCTTCTCTCTAATTGTACTCTATAAATTCAGTAGCTTCTAATGAATAAAATCAAAGCAATATTCAAGCTCCAAAATCCTTCATGGTATCAGAGCCACCATAGTCCGACAGTGTGCCGACACCAGTCACAGCCCAGCATTATGCGAAAACGGTGCGTCCTCTGTGCTGCGTAAGTCAGCAAACGAAGTCTTTGTTTTTTATGGACACATCTCTTGAGGTTTCTTTTAAAATGGATTCTCCATAAACTGGAGGTTCCCTGGGGTCAATATCTACCTTTGATGGTTCGCCTATGTCAATTGTTTCAGAAAAGCTCACCCTCACAAATTAGAGATTGGGCACAAGCAATTCAATTCGCCATAGGTGGTCGCGGCAAGCTTGGTCACTTAACTGGAGACACAACAGTACCATATGATCTTATAGCCCTGAACCGATGGAAAACAGATAATTTATTAGTTTGCTCTTTGTTGGTAAACGCTATCTCTCCTCAACTTAAGAGAAGTTTCATGTATCTCCCTACTGCTAAAGCAATTTGGGAGGCTGTTTGTGAATCCTATTCGTATGGGAAAGACCATTCTCAGGAATATGGTGAGACGAAGAATCTGGAAGTCCACATAGGGGCAGGAAGTGTCACAGAATTCTGGCTTGAGCTTGCGGCTCTAAGGCAAGAACTTGATCTAATGACAGAGGAGACATGGTACTCTCCGCATGATGATGCCCGTAACAAACAAAACATCGAAAATGAACGTGTTACTTTTTTTAGCTAGCCTCAATCTAGAATTTGATGATGTCCGCAGACGGATATTAAGCACACAAGTTCTTCCACATCCTAGGGCAGTATATGCTGAGATCTTACGTGAAGAGTCTCGGCGTGAGGTAATGTTGCCTGTATCTAAATCACTTGCTTCCGCTGATTCCACTGCTTTTGTAAGTTAGCGTGCCAACTATAGCTCGACTCGTGGAAAAATAACCTGCGACCACTGCAAAAAAGTGGGTCATACAAAAGATAAGTGCTGGGAAATCCACGGTAAACCTGTTGACTGGAAGCCAAAACGAGGTAAGCCTCGTGCTAATCAAGTCTCTCCATCTCAAGAGAGTGCACCACCCCTGGTGCCACGTATGAGCAAAGAGCAAATGGGCCAATTGTTAGTATTTTAAAACTCTTCATACTGAACAGTAGTTTGTATCTGCTGCTACTGTTGCTAACCAAAATAATCATGCTGCTGCCTTACATACCTTTGTCCCTACTAAATGGATTGTTGATACAGGGGCTTCCAACCACATGACTTCAGAAGTCAAAATGTTTGATTCCTATCTTCCTCTGACTGGTAGTCAATCAATTAAGACAGCTACAGATTCCTCATCTCCTATAGCAGGCACTGGAATGGTCCATCTGTCTGACAAATTATACCTTGACTCTTATTTACATGTCCCATACTTTCCTTGTAATTTACTATCTATCAGTAAACTAACTAAACAACTCCATTGCTCGGCTCATTTCTCTCTATCTTATTGTGTTTTTCGGGATCTCTCATCAGGGATGACGATTGGCACAGCTAAGGCATATGAAGGGCTCTACTACCTTGATATTTGTAACGTGTTTTAAGTAGAATAAGTGATTTAGCCTCAACCACAAATGACAATAATATTGTATTATGTCATAAACGGCTGGGTCATCCTAGTTTTTCTTATTTACAACATATGTTTCCCCATTTACCTTTGAATAAAAGTACTATTCCTTATTGTGATGTTTGTGAGTTAGCTAAACACCATCGTCCTCTTTCACACCGTCTATCTATAAGTCCACTAGCCCTTTCTTTATTATTCACAGCGATGTTTGGGGTCCCTATCATATCCCAAACCGTACCAGTCCAATTATTTTGTTATGTTTATTGATGACCACACACGAATGTGCTGGGTTTACCTATTAAAAGACAAGTCAGCTGTTACCTACATTTTTATCGAGTTCTATCACTATATCAAAAATCAGTTTAATACCACATTGCAAGTCCTTTATACGGATAATGGGACAGAATATTTTAACCAATCACTCGAGAGTTTTCTTAAAACCAATGGTATTGTGCACAGAAATAGTTGTCCTTACAATCCTCAACAAAATGGTATTGCCGAACGAAAAAATAAACAACTTCTTGAAGTTGCTTGTGCACTCTTGTATACCTATCATACTCCAAGTTTTTTCTGGGGGGATGCCATACTCATGGCTACTCATCTAATTAACCGTCTTCCTAGCCGTGTTCTGTCGTACATTGCACCACTAGATAAGCTTCGTGAGACCCACACTATCACTCACCTTGAATGCTCCTTACCACTTCGAGTCTTTGGTTGCTCTATCTTTGTCCATCAACATCACTCACCATCTAAGTTTGATCCTAGATCTATCGTGTGTCTTCTTAGGCTATTCCAATTCCCAAAAAGGATACCGGTGCTATGATCCTATCGCTAAACACCTCTTCATTAGCCGAGATGCTACCTTTGCAGAAAACGAACCCTACTTCGCCACTTATTCAACTCAGGGGGAGAATTGTAATGAGATTCAGTTTGAATGTATTCTAGAACCCATACCTCCATCCACAGACCCATCCTACCCATCTCATGTTATGCCAAATGTCATGCCACGACTAGAGGTCTAAGCTCAAAAGTTTGATAATACTTACGTAGAAATAAGCAGCTAGTTGGATCCAACATACCCGATGAGGTCCCAATCTAATCACCGGGTGGAAGGTCCCGTGAATGCTGATGAGAATATTCGAGCAACAGAGACAAGAGAGGAGAACTTCCTATTGCATTAAGAAAGAAAACTCGAACATGTACCAAGCATCCTATTCAAAAGTATGTTTCGTACTCCACTCTCTCTGAGAAGCATTACAGCTTCGTTACTAATCTTGATCGGATTCAAATCCCTAAAACTATATATGAAGCTTTTGAGAGTCCAGAATGGAAAAATGCAGTAATGGATGAAATTAGAGCATTAGAAAATAATGAGACATGGGAGTTCACAAGGCCAATATCAACGACTAGTTGGTAAGGTTATATATCTTTCGCATACTAGGCCAAATATTGCCTTTGCAGTAAGTGTAGCCAGTCAACTCATGCATGATCCCAAGAAGAAGCATCTAGATGCAGCTAATAAAATTCTAAGGTATTTTAAAGGTACACCTGGCAAGGGATTATTCTTTAAAAAGAATAATGTCAGAGATGTTGAAATCTTTACAAATGTAGATTGGGCAGGAGATCAGGATAACAGCCGGTCTACATCTGGATATTGCACCTTTGTATGGGGTAATCTAGTAACCTGGCAAAGCCAGAAGCACAGAGTTGTTGCCAAGAGTAGTGCAGAATCCGAGTTAAGAGCCCTATCTCAAAGCATTATGGAGGGGCTATGGTTGAAAAGAGTGGCACAAGAAGCCCATTTTTAGTTTGATTCTCCACTGAAATTCTATTGTGATAACAAAGCAGCTTTACATATGGCACTGAATCCTGTTCAACATAGTAGGACCAAGCATGTGGATGTGGACAGACATTTTATTAGAGAAAAAGTTGAAGATGGGACCGTTAGCCTGTCGTATGTTCCCACCAAGTTACAAGTGGCTGACATCCTTACTAAAAGACTACCAAAAAATGTGTTCGAACGCTTTGTAGGCAAGTTGGATATGATCAATATTTATGACCTAACTTGAAGGGGAGTGTGGTAATTATGAAAATAATTATTTATTGTAAACAGTTAAGATTTTATGAGACTATAGGAGAGATATTAGGATGATTAATTTTACATAAGATTAAGATATTCTAGGATATTATTATTATCTTCTATATTTTAGATAAGATTAAGATATTCTAGGATATTATTATTGTTATCTTCTATCTAATTGTACTCTATAAATTCAGTAACTTCTAATGAATAAAATCATAGCAGTATTCAGGCTCCAAAATCCTTAAGTTTTAAAATTTCTCCAAACTAAGGTTTGGGCTATAAGCTATTTTAAAACCATGGTTTGGGGTTTACCCAAACACACACTATGCCTGAAATTGAACCTGATATAGTGCCACCTGAAATAGTTCCTAGATTAAACCTAGAAGGTGAATCAGACCCTCAACCACATACTATATAGTCTAAAATTCAACTATGAATGGAATTTACAACACCTGTAAAGGTGTGGTGTGATAATCAAGATACTATCCGGATGGTAAAGAACTATATGCATCATGATAGAACAAAGCAACGAGATTAGAAGAACTTATAGGTAAGTTGGGAATGATAAATATCTATTCATTAACTTGAGGGAGAGTGTTGGAAAATCTCAGCACTCTAATTCTAATCAGATCTGATTCTAAGTTAATTTGTGTTTAATGCTTTTGATATGCAATGATTCTGTGTTTACTTCTATTCAATAAATAGCAAATCGTGATTAAAGGGATTGAAACATCAAACTGCATTGTGCCATGCCTCCTATTAGTACTCAATTTCTGTGACCAATAGAACACACATAGTGTGGCCTAGTATTTCCTCAAGAATTTTACACCAACAATTGGGCAACTTCCATAGATTTGTGCTAGGAGAAAAATTAACTGAAAGGAAAGAAGATATAAAGGCCCAATGAAGGGTAGAGAATCAAAGTATAAAGCCATAGACCAATCTGCCATTAAATGGTTTTGGTGGATTTTTACTTGATGAAGTTGGTCCTATATATTATTTTATTTTCTTTAATCAAATTCTCCACCATGAAAGAAAATTAAAAAAAATGCCATGATGTACAAATCCTTAGCATACCTTCCTCCAAGGCTACTATTTAATGCTCTTAAAAGCCAGGGTTTGGACTTTTGAGATTCCACATTCCAACGTATTTGGAACCTACAAAGTCAAAAGGCACGACCTCCAATTAAAATGCAATAACAAAATGAAATAGAAATCAATTTGAAGAGAAGCAAAAGCATACTTGTTGTTCAAAGTCACAGTCCGATCCCAAGTATCCAATTTCCATACGTCTTTCTCAGTAAGTGGTCTTTCATATCCCAGCTTCATTATAGGATTCATCCAAGCGAAAGTTATTCCTGCCAAAACAAAATGATGAAATTACAATGGCTTCAGAAAGCAACTTATTTAGAAAATGATTAACTCTTAAGGAATCTTTATTCTTGTAATGAATGTATAAAATTTCAACATATAAACTTTATACTTATCAAAGCATATTATTTAGTAGCTTACTATCAATGAATTACTTCAACTACTTATCACATACCTTTCTTAAGAACCGACTTTCACTTATTATAGTAACATTTAAAGGGAAAATGCAAATAATGGAAAGCGTAGTATCACATTCATCAAATGCAACTCCATAAACATGTCGCATCTAGTCCCACGTGTGACCTTTGATTGAAATCTGACCTTTGGTTGAGATCTAGGAACTTATAAAGCTAATTCTTGGAAACAAATGTGAAACAATTCAAAATAATTAAGTTTGGGAGCTAGGAGAGGCACATCAGTGGACTAATTGTCGGACTATAGGTTGACCACTGACCATGTAGGAGTTTAAATGCTATGTCTCTTGTAGCCTGCAAGTCGAATGCAGTCCTCTCAGAGTCAACTGCTAGTCTGTAGGATGTGAGATTTAGCTTCTGCCTGAGTACTACTCA
Source organism: Leucaena leucocephala (assembly GCA_037074615.1). NCBI lineage: Eukaryota > Viridiplantae > Streptophyta > Magnoliopsida > Fabales > Fabaceae > Leucaena > Leucaena leucocephala. The sequence continues at coordinate 7,296,996 of CM073549.1, forward strand.
ACTAATAAATTGTCAAAATTGAAGTACATCGCTTTTAAGATATCAGTTGACTATTGTGACAATGCCAATTGGTTGCTTTGTCCCTGTAAGATTCTTCCTGTATGTATGGTTGTCGAATGGGTCCAATCAAGGTTTGTCTAAACTACGTTCTGAACTCCCACCTATCCTTTGGGCATTTTAAGCTTATTCAAAGGGTTCAAATTTCTTTATAGTTTTAAGAAAACTTGCATTTCGTGTTTTAATTTATTGCAAATCATCATTATACTAGTACAAGTACGTAAGCATGTCACAACTCTCTCGCTAACTAGAATTAATGTTCTATCAATGAGTAAATATAGTTAAGGATGCACAACACCTTCTCCAATGGAGATATTCAAGACTTTCTTGATAACTAGAAGTAATGTTCTATAAGTGAGTAAATACTTACTTGAAAATATGTTGCCCTGCCTCTCAGGACATATTTGTTCTCCTCCTGGGAGTTCTTCATATGCAATATCAGTGACCAGTTCACCTCGGATGGGGACATATCCAGAATAAGGATCTAAAGTAGGAATGTACACAAGCAACAGTATTCCAAACAAAGCCTGGGCCAAAAAAAATGATCATGCGTCAAGTTTGGCTTGAGATTTTTTAACAAAAATAGAATTGTAATAGAAAGAGGAGAGTACTATGTGTTGAATTGCAGAAATTCTCAAACTAGAAAATCAAAATAAAAAAAGAAGAAGAAGAAGAAGAATTCATGTCATCATGACCAATTAAAGAACATATATGCCCTTAAAAAAACAAGCATTGATGCCCAATCAAATCATCAAATCCAGTCAAACATGCCCACAGTATTTTATGTGGGAATATTGGATATTTATTGTGAATATTTGTTATTATTGTTGTTGAGAAACACAAATATTCAAACTGTAGATTCAACTTGAAGAGAGTATTGAGGTACACTAGTTTAGAATTAATTATTAATTAATTAATATTATATTTTGTTAGTTATTTAATTAATTACCTAAAATTAAATTTTAGATATTATTTAAGACAAATTTAAATATTATATTATCATACTTAGAAAAATAAATCTGAGATATTAGGATTATGGTAGATTTTAGGTTTAGCCTATCAACTTTTATTTTTATTTATATAAAGGCCTATTTGTATTTTCATTCATTTAAAGATTAATAATATTTTGAAACTTTATTTTTCCTCTACTTTCAATCTTTCAAATCTCCACATAGTATCAGAGAAGGAATATTAAATCTTAGTTAAGGTCTTGATGAAGAAGAAAAAGGTCAAACCTAAAAAGAAAGTACACCTTCAAGTGAGGATTAGTTACATATGATGGAAGAGGGTAATTTAACACTCTTCCCAAAAAGTCTTAGGTTATAAGATTAGTTGATAGCCCTCAAGTGAGGTTAGATTAGTATGTAAATCCAAATGGGTTACCATTATTGTATGGGAATGTTGCTCTAGAATAATACATATTATTCTTCATCAAATTCCTCTCTTGCAAATGTTCTTGTCAGACATCCAACAATGATATTCTTCGTCAAGTTCGCAACTCTGCCTTAAGATCCAGATTCAAGATTCAATCAACTTCAGTTCAGTGGTCATTACTGGCTTAAGGATTCAAAGTTCTGGTTCTTCTATAATGATGATGCTCACATCTAAGCTGCCTCCCAACTTTAAAGGAATGTTGAGAAACACAAATATTTAAGCTGTAGATCCAGCTTGAGGGGTAGTGTTGAGATGCACTAGTTTAGAATTTATTATCAATTAATTAATATTATATTTTGTTAGTCATTTAATTAATTATTTAAAATTAATTTTAGATATTATTTAGGATCAGATTTGAATATTATATTATCATATCTTAAAAAAATAAATCTAAGATATTAGGATTATGATAGATTCTAGATTTAGCATATTAACTTTTATTTTTACATATATGAAGGCCTATTTGTATTCTCATTCATTCAAAGATTAATAATATTTTGAGACTTTATTTTTTCTCTACTTTCAATCCTTCAAAAATCCACAATTGTATAGCCTTTATTAGTATTCATTACACCCTAATAGGTTTTATTCTCTTTTTTATTAGACTTTATTCTCTCCTGATGAAAAAATAGTTCATTGTACCTTAGTATTCATACAAAATGAGACATGATTTCTCTGAAATAATCCACATGGTATCAAAGCATTAGGTCTAAAATCGTGCCTCGGTTTTTAGGGGTTATGGCTAGCATAAGGTGTTTTGTACGTGGTTTAGGGCTTTTGTGCACATAATTGTATAGAGCACATTGACCCTCACTTCTCGTCCCATCATGATCGAAAGATGCTAATGGGCTGTAGATAATGGTAGATATTATGGCTAGGATATATGCTGATATATAGGAAGATCTTTAGATTTATGTAGATATGATAATCTGATTTTTTGTATATATTATTATTGATTTCCATTCCTAATTTAGTGGCCACAGTTATTAGGCCAGTTTCTATTTCATTCTATATATGTACATCGATTAAATGAGATATGCAAAAGAAACAATTTCCATACTTCCCTATTGTATTCCAGAGCTGTCACACAATATGGTATCAGAGCAAGCGACTGGTTCTACCCATTCTTCTGCCGTGGAGTCAAACAGCACCTCTCATCCGACAGTTAGCCACATCTCACCTCAGCCAAAGTCGCCGACCTTGAAGGGTCAACCATCCTCATCATGCCCAAGCGTCTCACCGGCGACAACTACTTAAAATAGAGCCATTCAATGCTCCTCGCACTTGCCAGTCGAAACAAACTCGACTTGATCCTCAATGACCAACCACCGTCTGACGACGCCATTACCGCCGTCAATGGAAGTCCGATAACTCTTTAGTTGCTTCATGGATTCTTAATTCCATGCTCCCTGTCGTCGGAAAAAGTGTCATGTCCTTACTTCCGCCAAAGCAATCTGGGTTGAGGTGAAGGAGGCATATGGTAAACGCTCGAATGCCTCCCTAATTTTGATCTAGGAGCGCGTCTCTATGCCACCAAGCAAGGTACAAGGCCACTCAACGCTTACTATCTAGAGAAGACAGCACTTTAGCAGGAGCTCAACTTACTACAGCACCGAGGAGAAATGCTAATGATATAGCCGATTAGTGTTAAGCTTTGGAGGAGCAGCGTCTATTTGACCTTCTCGTTGGACTAGACCCTATCTACGACAACGTCCGTGGACGTCTCCTCGAACAGGTACCTCTCCCCTCCGCCCCTAAGGCCTTTGCTCTCCTGAGGGATGAGGAGTCCTGACAACAAGTGATGCTCCCTGAACCTGTCGCGTCTCGGCCACCCATCCCTGAAGCTTTCGCCCTTGCTACTCGAGCCCCAGATTCCAGGTGAGAACGACGCTTCTATGAGCATTGTAGAAAACCAAGCCACACTAAGGAAAAGTGTTGGGACCTCCATAGAAAGCCAATAAACTAGAGGCCCAAACAACGCCAGCCCAAAGGTCACATTGCAAGAGCCTCAAGTTCAGACGAGTTGGGCCCTATTCCTGTTAGCCCAACTCACGCCACCTTACCAGTTCTGTTTCTGCCAGCACAGCACATGTATCTGATCCACTGACCGTCATTTTAAAGCGTTTAACTGTCCTTGAAAATCAGTCCCGTAAACAACCTGTTACCACTGTGGTACGAGGTAATTTCTTTAAAGCCCCTGCTACCATCAAAGGTAAGAATACAGGCCATTGTTGGATAGTTGACTCAGGTACCTCTGATCATATGACTAATGATGCCCCATTGTTTTCAAATTATACTCCTACCATGTCACGTCTCACGATTAAAATTGCTGATGCTTCTGATTCTCTGGTAGCTAGTAGTGGTACTATTAATTTTTCTACTACGCTCACTTCATGATGTCCTACATGTTCCAAAGTTGAAATGCAATTTATTATCTGTAAGTCAATTGAATAAGAGAAAACGATGTCATGCTGATTTCTTTGCTACTCATTGTGTTTTTCAGGCCCTGCTCACGGGGACAACGATTGCTGTTGCTAAGGAGCTTGATAGGCTATATTACCTGAATGATTGTGATGCTCAAATACCTCTTTCTATAATAAAGTGTCTCTAACTAAAACTAGTATGTTGGAGTTATGGCAGAAGAGATTATGACATACAAATTTTCAATAATGTGTAAGATGTTTCTTTCAATTTGCTTAAATAAAAATTCAGATTTTTCTTACGATTCATGTGAACTTGCAAAACATCATCGTACCTCCTTTCCTACTGTTTCATATTGCCCATCTAAGTGCTTTTCAATTATTCACAGCGACTAGTGGGGTTCGTCCTGTGTCCAAAATCATACTCGTTCAAAATGGTTCATGACCCTTATTGATGATCATACCCGTATCAGTTAGATTTTCCTTTTACATAATAAAATCGAGGTATGCCAAACCTTCATTGATTTTTATCATGATCCATACACAATGCGACACAAATATCCAAACTCTCCATACCGATAATGGTACCGAATATTTTAACCCCCCGTTATCCATGTTTCTTAAACAACACGGCATTACTCATAAGAGCTCTTGTCCCCACAGCCCCCAACAAAATGGTATTGCTGAACACAAAAATAGCCACATCCTAGAAACTACCAGAGCTCGCCTCTTTGGTAGCACAATTCCTACCTACTATTAGGATGACGCTAGCCCTGCAAACCCGTCATTTCAAACTCTTCTCCAGGTCCTCCACTACCACTTCAACCTACTCTATCTTGAGAATACATTACCATTAAGGATCTTTGGTTATACCACCTTTGTTCACTTGCACCATACCCATAAGCTCAACCCCAAAGTGATACTCCTATACGGGCTGACAAAATCAGTGATAATGAAGACCTAGTAAAGACCGTGGATATGGGAAGATATCAGTGCATGATTGGTAAATTAATCTACTTGTCACACACTCGACTAGACATTGCTTATGCTGTCAGTGTGGTGACTCAACATTCCTATGATCCTAAACAAAAACACCTGAATGAAGTATACAAGATTCTCAGGTACTTGAAGGGCTCACCTAGGTTAGGTCTCATGTTTAAAAGGTCTAATAAAAGAAATGTAGAGATGTTAACAGCTGCTGACTAGGCAGGTGATCAAGATGATAGAATATCCACCTCAAGTTATGTTACCTACGTTTAGGGAAACCTAGTCATGTGGCGCAATAAGAAACAAAGTGTGGTAGCTAAAAGTAGTGCTGAAGCTAAATTTAGGCTATAGCTATTGGAATCTGTGAAGGTCTGTGGGTAAAGCGGATACTGGAAGAGCTAAAAATGACAATAGAACTACCTATCGAATTACCCTCAGACAATATGGTAGTAATTAATATGTCACACAATCCAATCTAACATGATAAAACAAAACATGTTGAGATAGATAGACATTTCATAAGAGAATATTGATACTGGAACTATTGATCACAGGTACATGCCCTCAAAAGAACAGCTAATGTACTTACTAAGGGCTTGGTTCGAGATAAATTCGAGTATTTGATTGGCAAGTTATACATGATAAATATCTATGCTCCAACTTGAGGGGCAGTGTAGATAATGCCAAATATTAAGGCTAGGATATATGCTGATATATGGGAAGATCTTTAGATTTATGTAGATATGATAATCTGATTTATTGTATTTATTATTCCTAATTTATTGGCCATCAGTTATTAGGCAAGATTCTATTTCATTGTATATATGTACATCACCAAATTGAATGAGATATACATAACAAACAATTTCCATACTTCCCTATTGTATTCCAAAGCTATGTCACACAATATTGGCCAACCCCAAAAAGATGACTCACGCCCCCTGAATATTTTGCGCCATAGAATATTTGACAACCTCCAGTCTAGTAGATCCTTCCTTTATTGGCAACAACAAGACATCCTCAGCAAGATCCTACCCTTTTTCAAGTCTATATGAAGCCTTTTACTCATTATAGTGGAGTTGTTCGAAAGTTTATGGAGTACAATAGGGTTGTTGCTTCGAATCCTTGCCTATTATCAATATGGGTTTTCTAAAGCATCATGCCCAATGTGACCTGAGCAACACCTCTTGCATCAATGGCAAAATAAGGGACTTTTCTTCCAGCATTAAGGACAACACAAAATACAATAGCACGACTTGTAAATTCAGGAGCTTATAATCATATGACTAGTCATCATCAATTGTTTACTACTAACACCCCAGGTGCTAGGAATGTTAAAATGAAAATTGCATATGGTTCCTTACCACCGGTTAAGTTATGAAGGACGTTGAGGTTGAAAGGTTCCCGCCTAAGTAAGAATAAGACAAAATATATGCACTATAATTTTGGTAGGAGACAAGTTGGTAGTGATTTGAAGGTTAAAAAGGGAAATCAAATCATTTCACTAGTGACAAAGTTCAAATATTTAGGATCAATTATACAAAAAGAATGGTAAAATTGATGGAGATATTCTGCATAGTGTACTAGGTGGTTCAAATAGAGAAAAACTACTGAAGTTATATGTGATAAGAATGTACCTAATGAGCTTAAAGGAAAGCTTTATTGAACTGTTATAAGACCAATTATGCTATATGGTAGTGAATGTTGGACTCTAGAAGGACAACAAGAACATAAAGTTAGGATAGCAAGGATGATGATATTGAAATAGATGTGTAGTCATAACAAAAAATTTGAAATGATCAAACAAAACTTTTTGGTTAATAACCTATCCAAATATTTTGTTAATAAAACACAATGACATCATATGATCCACGTAGCAGACACCACATATTGGGATAAGGCGGCTTCTTGTTCTTGTTCCTTAGCACCAGTTGCTAGTGGAGGGAGTATTTGCATTTTACATTTTATAATTTTAGAATCTCCCTTTCACATGCCCAAACTTGTTTGCAATACGCTTTCCATTAGTTAATTGATCAAGCAGACAAATTGTTTTACTATGTTTCTACCACCCCATTGTCCTTTCCAGGATCTAACATCAGGAATAATGATTGGAAGTGCTAAAGAGCACAAGGGGCTCTACCTCTTTAAAGTTGTTAAAGGAAAAAACCATCATCATATTAGAGTAGGTAACTCTACATCTACGCCTATGAATCACATTATGTTTTCGCATAAGAGAATGGGTCATTCAAATTTTCATTACTTATCCTATCTGTATATGACCCTCTATTCAAACAATAACCTTCATCTAAAATGTGAGGTTCGTGATTAGCTAAACACCACAGAACATCATTTCCCAAAGCTCCGTATATCCATAGTGACTTGTGGGGACTATGCCAGGTTCCAAACTGCACCAAAACAAAATGGACCTCTATCTGAGTTCATCAAACTCTACATCATGATAAAAAACAATCAGTTTAATACCAGCATCAGAGCCTTGCATATAGACAATGGTACTAAATATTTCAATCAAACTTTGAGTGCATTCCTCCAAAAGCATGGTATTGTCCACAAAGTACATGTGCTAACATACTCTAACAAAATTGGATTGCAGAAAGGAAAAATAGGCATATCCTTTGAGACTCCTCTAAATAAATTGCAAAATGTCTTTCCCACCTTGCATCTTGAAACCAATCTTCCCCTCATGTGTTTAATTGCAAAACTTTTGTCCATACCCAACACAGCTAAAGTTCTTTCACATGCCATTTCACTCAACCAATCATTGCAACTTCATTTCTTGCATACATGCCAAGCTTCAAGCATCTCACATAATTCTAGACTTGAATAATCAAACTGGCCTAGCATGGTCCTCCTGTAAACCAGCAATATAAGTGTCAACAAGGTAATCTTTACATAAAAAAAGTTTATAGGAAATCATGTCAAACTCATCATTTAACCCTGCCAACTCTCTACACTGTCAAAGACACATTAGGTCTTCCATGGGTTACTTGAACACGTCCAAAGCAATCCTTCAAGGCTTCACCGTACTCTTCTCACTCAAGGGTTTCACTATCCCACGAGCATTCCTACGCCAGATGCAATTGAAAGTCCTTATCATCAAGATGCATACTTGTCATATTGACCTTTCACTTATCGAGTGTCTCATCAAGTTCAAAGTACCTTTAACACAATTTAAGATCCTTCCATGTATGTCCACTCTCTGAAACCTAGGAAAATCCATCTTTGTGAATTGGGTTGGCCATCGATACTCCCTTCAATCAAAATGATCATATCACCCCTTATTTGGTCTTCTTCGTTACGTGCACGATGACATCCTTCTTTGTGACCACGCCCACTATTAATGGAGGTTTCATCCTTGTTGCACATAAGGCCCTAGAGCTGATTTGAGATAGCATCCACAATATTAGGTAGAGTTGATAAAACGGGCCCAGCCCCTTAAGGGGGCCGGGTTCGGGCTGGCATTGGGCGGGCTGCACAGCCCGCCCCCCATCAGCCCGCCACTTTTTTTTTTTTAATATTATTATTTATTTTACTTAAATATTATTTTGAATACTCCTGTTATCGAATACTAGTAAAGATGATTACTTATTTGTTAAAATATGTTTACATATTATAATTAATTAATATTATATTAATGTTTATTTAAATTTATAGATATAAAATTTAAGATTTTTTATAAAAAATAGGAATTTTTAAGAGTATAATATTAGCAATTTTTTTATTCCATTAGTATAACATTAGTATTTTTTATAAAAAAGTGGGGGCGGGCTCGGGATGGCAAAATGCCAGCCCATTTTGGGGCGGGCTGCACAGCCCACCCCCTCCCTTTGGCGGGCTGGAGGCGGGCTGGCCCGTTTTTAGCGGGCCAACCCGCTTTTCCAACTCTAATATCAAGTAGCATGTGTACCTTGATAAGGTCAAGGATAGCATGGCTCTAGATGCCACTATTATGGGATTTGGTTGAATAATATGAATCTTATTTAATAACAAAATCAAAAATCAAGTAACTAGGTAAGTTACACATATTTATAGGCATTCTTCTTCATAGATATCCTAATCTATCCAAACCCTTCAAACATTAGGACACCATTTAAAATTAAAATCAACTATACTCTTAAAATCTAATAATACCCAGTTCAGTTGAAAATGGGTATGGGTCGATCCGTTTTAATATTTTCAATTCTTTCGTCTACAAGTTGTAATTAATAATCTCAATCAAATCTCACTTTAATCTTTGAAACATTTCAAGCCCCACCAATCATCAATCATTTATTATACTCTTAAAATCTTGTAATACCCAGTTCTGTTAAAAATTAGTCTGGGTCAATCCGTTTCATATTTTCAATTCTTTCATCTACAAATCGTAATCAATAATCTCAATCAAATCTCACTTTGATCTTTGAAAGATTGAGCCTCATTATGGTAATTGATCAATATCCCATTAATTGATTCTATGATATTTCAAATTTCTAACTATAATAATCATTTATAAATAATCATAAACCACTTTAATCTTTGAAAGATTTTGAACCCATGATGATAATCAATCATTAATCCCATTAACTAATTCTATGATATTTCTAACCATAATGATGATTCATAATAATCATAACTATAATAAACACTTCATGATTTTTCAACTTAATGTGGATTCTAGATAATTCTGTGTATAAATATGAGTCAATACTTTCTAAAAAATAACTAATTTTATGATTTTTATATGTATAATTTTAGCTAATTGTTGCTAAGTAGATTTCTCATATCTTTAGAGATGGCAATACAATGCAATATAATGTTTAATGCTATTAATATCTTTGGTCCGTTATTAGGAAAATTGAGCAAAAATAGTTATTTTTTATATTTAATCAAACAAAAATAACAAATAAAAATATATAATGTCCGCCAATCAAAAAAGAAAAACTTTACTTCCGAGATTTATTGGGGGCAACGTAGTGACGATGATGGTGGTAGTAACGACGGTAGTGGTGGCACAGTGGGTAGAAGGAAATTATCAAACTAAAAACAAACGAGACTGAAGAATAAATGTGACATTTTGAAACATGCAATAAATGATAACGAGTATTCATATGGGAGTATGAATGGGGATTAACAAATTTTGGTAATAATAATTACCATGGTAAACCCTTATTACCAAACTAAAATGCAATCAAACAACAACTTTTGGTAATGCAATGATGATTACCATTGTAGGCCATTAGGCCTAGAATGGGGTTGAACTAAATGGGGCTCCTATTTTTACCTTCTCGTGCAACACAGGGGAGAAATATCTAGTTGCATTTTAAATCTATTTAGAATCCTAACTAAGGAAACCTCTTCTTTTTTATAATAACATAAAATCCTTCCTCTATTAGTCTTGTATCATCTCTTTCTAAAGAAATACGAATATGAAAAAAATTTCCCCTTTCCATGTCTCTCATATCAAATTTTAATATGCAACAGAGGCCAGCCACACAAGAATTGGCAAATAAGTATACCCAAACCTTAACGATCCATCACCCGAATAATTTTAAAAAAAATAAAGGAAATAAACATTGATCATAGAGAACATAACATAAAGATCACAAGAGTACCTGTATGACAACCTCACTTGTGTATAAATATATCATTGATCTGCAAAGGCAGACACAAAAATGTGATATTGAAGAAAAAGGTGACAAGCATCACACAAGATTTGAACATGATAACATAACTGATAACACATTTTGCATTGTTGAAATTAATTGACCAGAGTAACAAGTTGAACCCTCTCTAGTCAAGACAACAACTAAAGAGGATCCAATCATGCATTTCAATCTATTTTTCTGGATAACAAATTTCATGTAAGGGAGAAAATGCAAATACAAGGTCAAATTAACTGAGACAATATTACACTTCAAAAACTTTGATTCTACTTGTACATAAAATTTTTGACCTCACGATTGCAGTTTTCATCTTCCTATTGGAAATTTGTAACCTAATAAAAAGCTTCCAGCTTAAACATTGCCTAAATCCTCTCCTATCACCTAGATTGAACAGTGTAGTCTATATAACTCACATGAGCAAACATATCCATAGCATACACGTATATGTTGTGTGTGTATACTATGTGTGAATATTAGTATCTAATGAATCCTTAATTATACTTTATATTTTTTTTCTAGTGATCAAGGTTGAACACATGGTCTTTAACTCAATAAAGAGAGGTAGAGAAATGTCAAAAAATATACTCAAGGAAGGTCAAAAAAATGACATGTTTTGGTGACAACTGGATACTTTATGACCATCATCATGTCACATTAAGCCACATTAAACATCTCTGGTAAGAGACTTAATGTTGGAAAGTTACTTGCTTCAATAAAGACTAAATAATATTTTATTGCTGTGATGTATTTCCTCTTCAACAATGTTTGACTTCAGACCAGATCTGGTCACCTTTGTATCCCATATCCATTGTTAATTTTTTTTCTAATTATTCTCCTTCATTCTCAGATTGAGCAGCTAGGTTTGAGGCAACCAATCCCTATTTGTACCACTTTTTCATAGACGAATAATTTCCAATTATGGCTCTGGGAAATTACACATGACAAGAAACAATATTGAACATGGAATACTACTTTGGAGATTGAAATAAGATGGTTAAACTTTGAGAGACCAGAGATCAAATTGAGACATGGTGTATCTTCAAAGGACCATAACATTAATTTGCTCAAAAGATCATGGTAATGACAAGCTTGTTTGTTTTTCTTTGCATCTTGGCTAATACATACAAATAAACATGCACTCATACATGCATGCATGCATACTTATATGGTATTCTCCTTTGTAATGCTCATGTAGTCCCTCTTTCAAGCATCCACTAATGTCACTTCTTTTATCAAAAAAATAGAAAAGATTTAAAAAATTCTAAATAAACAAAAATAGTATCATAATTAGCCAAAAAGGAACACATGTAATAAGGTAAGGACAGACCTAGTGTAGAATTCCTTCGCGGAAAGTATGAGATTGAACATAACAGCATCCCCCACTATAGTATAAATCACAGCAAATCTGACAAACCATCGGAATTCATAGACATAGACTCTAGTTTCAAGAAGAATGAGAACCAGCATAGAGCACCAAGCAAGAGCCTCAACAATGAGTGAAACCATCTGTCAAATGATAATATTACAGTTTCAGCGATCAAACAAACCATTCTGCCACAAGAAAGACTGAGGAGTTGAACAGTAGGCATAAAGTACACTACAAAAGAAGTCCATGTCTTTTATTGCATAGCCAAAACAAGCAAAAATGTCTCAATTTTCTAAATAAGAAGCAATGAACCAATTTCTACCAGCAAAACAAAAATAAAATAAAATAAAGAAAAAATAAATAAAGTGTCATATCAGCACATGGAATACATTGCTTTTCTTTTATCACTAGTTTTCCATCAGGTGCATCTCATTTTCTCAGATAACTATAATCTCACGTCTACCATGTTGTATGTATACCAAAAGAAATGCAACTGGAAATTACATAAAAGGGAAAAAGTTATAGAACCACAAAATTTTAGAAACTAATGCTCACCTCAAATGGGGCAATACCAGTCTGCCCATCTAAATTTAGAACCGATAGTCCCATGACCAATCTGAATAATGGCTCTGCAGTGCAATATCCAGCTAACAACCCCAAAATATAATTATAAAGCTTTGACCTCAAACAGTATCTCTTGACTTTGAAATTCTTGTTAGTCAACCATATTCGATAGAAGCACAAGCCAAAAAGGATCAAATGTGAAATGATGATCACAAGAGAATCAACTGCACAAGGCGTATAAGCACCAAAGGCATTCCGAACCACTTTTGTCCATACTCCATTTGCCACTGGCTGACAATACCAATCCAATGGCTCAAATGCCATATTTGTCAGCACTTAAGCAGAGATATTCAAACAAAGAACATCCACATGAGGAGCCTGGAGCAAATAGGTATCAAAAATTAGCTTCTCTGGCATATTAGTAACAAAAAAGAATAACCCGAAACATGCATTCACATTATAGCACTTCCTTCACCTCAGCTGTGAGAAACTAAATTACTAGACTTGTAATATCTGAATTGTCATTGTTTGATATAATTACCTGCATGGTTGAATTGCAATTTCCAACTTTGTTACCGAAAGCTACACCTATTTTTCATGATTTATGCTTTACATGCATATATTGTATGACACATTATGTAAATCATCTTTTCCTTCAAAAGAAGTCCCGACAGAAGGGTATAGAGAAAATAAATCAAGAAAATGGATAGGAACTAGAAATAAAAGAAAATCAAAATCAGAACTTATCTGTAAAAAAGAATTAGTTTTTTTTTTCATTTTCCTCTAATAAATCCCATTTTTAGTTCATTTGGTCCGAAATAGTTGATAAGATGATTTCCGAGTCACATAAGCCGCCATAAAATGGAACCAAAATCCAGAGTCAGGAATAAGACAAGACTCCCGTACAAATAGCCCATAAACATTAAATAAATAAAACTGAAGTATCACGTAGCATTGGGAAGCTGTACAAGCTTTTGAGGCTAAGCTATGAAGCTCTCGCGCCACAACTGGGATGACCGAAAACAATAAAAAGGACCATGCAAAGGAGGACAGAACTAATTCAGGCAAATGAAAAAGTTAGGAAAACACGAACTAATGAGAAAAGAGAAAGAGGAGGTCACGGCGGCTGACCCGCCGGAAGAGAAAGGGGAGGGGGGAGGGGGGAGGGGGGGGAGAAGAGAATCTAACCTTGAGCATAGAGAGATGAGCCACTCGCTGATGCATCCAAAATGAGAAGTCAACCATTATTTGATTATATCGCTTCAACAGTGCACACCTTGCGTAGTGTAACGGCGTTAGTCTTTAATGAGTCCTTTTCTCCTGTTATAAATGCCCCTTTTCGTATTTATAAGGTACGAAGAGTAGGCTTTTTTTTTTTTGTTATAAATTACTATCAAGTGTTAAAAAAAATTTAATCATTAAAAAAAATAAATTAATTATCAATTATTATATTAAAATTTATTATTTTTTGTTTATCAATTATCATTAAAATTTTATATAATTAATTTTTTATTTAGAATCTCATAATAATTTTTTTATTCTATTTATAAGTCATATTATTATATTTTTATATAAATGTACAATTTTATTTTTTATTTATTATTGTATAGATTTTATAATTTTGTAATAAAAAATATATTAAATAGAAAAAAAATTGAAAAGTTATTAAACTTTAAAACTAAGTTAATAAGATTTAAAAAAATTAATTCATAAAATATATTAAAAGGATTTGTAAATAAGATTATAAGAGTAATTCTCAATAGTTGTTTATATTTTTAGTAATTCTATCAGTACCACTTGCTCTTTATAGATGATGCCTCTAAAGAAGATTTGATAGTTACATATTCAAGTCATCTAATAGTTCATTAATTAGTTTTTTAAAATATTACCTCTATTACAAGTTATTAAGAAAAATACTTAAAATTTAACATATCATTACTCTATATTTTTAAATATGAATAAAATTAAAAAATAAATATTTTTAAATAAAATTAATAAGTTAATAAACTCTTCAATTATGATAAAATGATTAGAAATATTTTTTTACATGTTAATCTGGGAAAATATTCCCATTAAAAGGTAATTTTTTAATCATCAATAAACCTTACATTTTAAATAAGAGGTAAATGTCGAATATGGAATCTAATATCTTGTTTGGTTCGAAGGAAGGGGAGGGGAAGGAAAATGAGTCCCTCTCTCGTTCGGTTTGTAATTTTTGGGGTTGGGGTTGGGAGCCAAAAATTTGGCGCCCGTCCCTTCCCTTCCCTAGATTTTGGGTCCCTCCAAATTAGGATTTTTTAGAGGGATGCAAAATTTGGGACAATTATATCCGCTTACACGTAGTTGTCCTCTATGCCAAAAGGTTGTGTTGTGTCTTTATACCATTGTCTCCATCGAATTGCTAGGTGGGTTTGCTGTGGAAGTATTAGCGCCATGGCCTTTGTCGTCTCCATCGCCTAAGTCTTCTCCACACACCGGTCTGTGGTTTGATTGTTTTTGCTGGCTGTCATTGTCGCATCTATGTACTACAGAGGTAAAGTTTTCTTCAACTACATCCTCGTGTTCTTAATTTTGAGCTGCGTTGTGCAGATTTCATGGCTGACACCTAGCGTGTTGTCTAGATTTGAGCATTGTAGGTGGCATTTTAGCCTGATATTACTTCCATGCTAGTCGACTTAGCATTATAGTTCATATAGTTCTTTTCTATCGAATGTTGATTTGTTGATATATGATTTTTACCTTGCTATATTAGATGGACTTCATAACTGAATAATTTGTACTAGTGTGTCAATGGCTTAAATTGCGTCAAAGAGCAATAACACTATTTCCTTGTGTTATTGCACAAGTATATATCACTCGAGTTGTACGTCTCGTAATCATGTCAACTCCATTTGTTATGTGAACACGAATTTTTTTTACTGATTGACACACGAGTTTCAAAGGTCAAACTCTTGTTTAACATCTTCTAACCATATAAACTTGAGTTTATTGCTGGAAAACGATTTTCCATGACCGAAGAACACTGGAGTTTTAGATGTCAAACTTGTGTTCAATGTCACATATCCTTTTAAACTCGAGTTGTTTGTATAAACCGGAGTTTCTCCTGCTACAGCACTTGATCTTCAGATGTTAGATGCTAGCTGTAAAAGTTGTCAGTTTTCAAAATTGGTTTGAGCTGCATTGCTCTTCTGTATCTTCAGCAATCTTGCTCTGATAGAACCTTTAGAATGTGCTTTGGAAGAAGGGGTATGTCCATAGCTTGTAGTTTCTGTAGTGGGAGCCATCAAAGAGGTCTCCACGGATGCACTTCCACAAACATGCTTCCCTTTTTTAACCTCCTCGGCTTTTCTTTTTCGAGTTATCAGACCAAACACAGGCGTATTCCCTTGTGCAGACTCGGACCCTACTCGCGAAGAAGTTGTCCCTTTTTTTGTGCAATGTCCTTGTCCCGAATTGTCTCTTTCTTCTTCTACGACCCTTCATGTTTAGCTACATCCTTTCTCAGTCTTTGACTTTGTCTTATCTGTGCATACTTAGTCATCGCTTCAAATGGCATATTCACGATAGGTACTTTCGTTTGGGTCATTCTAGGGTTACGTGACTAAAAACGCTAGCTGAAATAAGTTGAACGATTCTAAAAAAAATTGCTATGGTCGAATCTGGACAAGGTGATTTTTTAAAAAAAAAGACTCCTATATTAAAACTCAAGTTTAAAGAAAAAATTCAACTTAAATGTATGGTCAGGACAGCGTTAAAACTCAAGTTTCTTAAGAAAAATTGAGTAGTTAAATGAGTTAATTAAACTCTATTTTTTAACCATTACTCGATTTTCATCATTTTACACAAATCAAGTTTTCTAAAAAAAATCCTTTTATATACACAAATTTGTCAATTTTAAACAAAAGGTATACTAGTAAATTAACCATATTATCCTCTCCTCTTCCCTCTTTTAACCAAATAAAAGATTATTAAAAACGCATCCCCTCTTTTTCCTTCCAATCAAACTAAACAAGAAAACTTTTAACCCCCCTCTCCATTTTCATCCCTTTCCTTCCTTTCTCTTCCCTCTATGTGCTTTGAATCGAACAAGGTGTAGATGTTGTTAATTTTTTGTGTTTGTCCCTTTTATTATGGGCTAATGAATTTTCAGCATGTATTAAAAAAGGAAGTATGTTATAATATAAATGAGGAAATATTTTATTTTTGTAAATTTTTTATGGACACATTATGCAACAATCTGCAACTCATCTTCAAATTTTTAGTTTAATAAAAATAATACTCCTTCTTATCCTAAATATAAATATAAGAGTGAAATGAGGAGTTTGTTTTGATTCTAATATAATATCATAATTTAATTTTTCTCTTAAAATTATAATTTTCTCTTCATATTATTCTTATATAATTATAACTCCGCCTATGCATGTAGCCGGTCCCAAGCCCGAGTAAAGGAGGAGGGTTATGTTAGGTCCCGACAGCCAACGTAAAAATTTATCGAATCTTATGAACATGGACATACGAAGATATTGCGCTAATACTAGGTCGTTGCCCGTAAGTAACGCGCTGTATGGCTCGAGTACAGTGAGAAGTGAGCAAGGGCCGCTGCATCGTCGCCCGGATGTAATGTTAAATGAGCAAGGGCTACCGCTCTCTTACGGACGGAGGCGGCTAAAGAAGCTAGTTCAGGAGAGAAAGATTAGATTTGGCACTTGGAATATTGGGACTATGACTGGAAAAGCGTGGGAGGTGGTGGGCCAAATGGTAAAGCGAAAGATTAACATCTTGTGCCTTCAGGAAACTAAATGGGTTGGAGAAAAATCTCGGGAAATCAATGAGTTCAAATTTTGGTACACAGGTAAAACATGTACGAAAAATGGTGTTAGTATCATTGTGGATAAAGAGTGGAAGACGAATGTGGTGGATGTGAAAAGGATTGATGACAGAATTATATCTTTAAGAATAATTATTGGAAGGGATACAATCAATATTATTAGTGCTTATGCACCTAAAGTGGGAACAGAAGCACACCTTAAGGAAAAGTTTTGGGAAGATTTGGAGGGGTTGATTCAGAGCATACCACTTACTGAGAAGATTTTTATTGGTGGAGACCTTAATGGTCATGTTGGTAAGGAGGCGGGGCAATATGCAGGTGCTCATGGTGGTTTTGGTTTTGGAGAGATTAATAATAAAGGATAATCTATTCTTGAGTTTTTCTTAGCTTACAATCTTAAGATTGTCAACACGTGCTTTAAGAAGCGGGAGAAGCACTTGGTCACATACAAGAGTGGGGTCCACAGGTCACAGATTGATTTCTTTTTGGTAAGGAGTCATGACAGAAGACTTTGTACAAATTGTAAAGTGATTCCAGGGGACGAGGTGACAACCCAGCATAGGTTAATGGTCCTTGACGTGCGTATTAAGTGTAGGAAGGAAAAAGCCAACATGTTTTAAACACAAGAGTCAAGTGGTGGCAGTTAAAGGGGGAGAAGAGGGAAACTTTTAAAAGAACTATGTTAAATGAAAGGGTTTGGGAGGCGCAGGAAAATGCTAATATCATGTGGAAGGAAATGGCTGAGAGGGTCAAAATGGTTGCTAAAGTAATTTTGGGAGAATCTAAAGGTTTTGGTCGACGAGATAAGGAGACTTGGTGGTGGAATGAGGACGTACAAGAGAAAGTTAAGAACAAGAGAGATTGTTTCAAAGCTATACACTTATGTAATAATACTGAAAATTGGGAAAAATATCGTTTAGCTAAGAAGGAAACTAAGAAGGCGGTGGGTGCAGCTCGTTTTAAAGCTTTTGAGGAATTTTATAAGGAGCTAGGGGCAAAGTCGGGAGAACGAAAGATTTATAAGATTGCAAGATATAGGGAAAGAAAATCGAGGGATTTGGATCAAGTATGATGTATTAAGGATGAAGAGGGTAAGGTTTTAGTTACAGATTGTGATATTAAAGAACGGTGGGAGACCTATTTTTACAAATTGTTCAATGACGAGGGAGGAGGGTCGAGTTATGAGCTCGGGGATTTAACACGAGAAGTTGAACCAAATTTAGCATTTTACCGTAGGATCCGTGTTGACGAGGTTAAAGAGGCGCTTAAGAAAATGGAAAATAGTAAAGCTGTGGGACCTGACGGTATTCCTATTGAAGTTTGGAAGTGTTTAGGCGAAGTGGGAGTGGGGTGGCTTGCTAAACTATTTAATGTGATTTTAAATTCTAAGAAAATACCTGATGACTGGAGGAAAAGTACTTTAGTTCATATTTACAAAAATAAAGGGGATATTCAAAATTGTGCAAATTACAGAGGGATAAAGCTTATGAGTCACACTATGAAGTCGTGGGAAAAGGTAATTGAACACAGGTTGAGATTAGAGACTGATATTTCTGAGAATCAGTGTGGTTTTATGCCGGGTAGGTCTACAATAGAGGCGATTTATTTATTAAGGGGGTTAATGGAAAGGTACCGGACCAAAAGAAGAGACTTGCATATGGTCTTCATTGATTTAGAAAAAGCTTATGATCGAGTACCAAGGGAGGTGCTTTGGAAAGTTTTGGAAAAGAAAGGTGTGCGCATGGCATATATCAAGGCAATAAAAGATATGTATGAGGGGGTAACAACTACTGTAAGAACGTCTGGGGGCGAAACAAAGGATTTTCCCATAAGGATTGGTCTTCATCAGGGATCATCCTTGAGTCCTTATTTATTTAATCTAGTAGTGGATGTTCTAACCAAGCCTATTCAAGAAGAAATCCCTAAGTGCATGCTTTTTACAGACGATATAGTTCTTGTGGCAGAGTCAAGAGAAAAGATTAATTTTAAACTTGAGTTATGGAGAAGTACTTTAGAGTCGAAGGGTTTTCGTCTGAGTAGAAGTAAGACTGAATATATGCATTGTAATTTTGATAAGAGGCAAGTTAGAAATAACTTGGAGGTCAAATTGGGAGATCAAGTTATTTTACAAATAGATAAGTTCAAATATTTGGGATCAATTATACAGAAGGATGGTGAAATTTTGGAGGATGTTAATCATAGAATTCAAGTTGGGTGGTTTAAATGGAGAAAGGCTACTGGGGTTATATGTGATCGGAAAGTACCAGATAAATTAAAAGGAAAGTTTTATCGCACTGCTATAAGACCAGCAATGCTTTATGGAAGTGAATGTTGGGCTTTAAAAGGACAGCAAGAGTATAAAGTTGGGGTAGCTGAAATGAGGATGTTGAGATGGATGTGTGGACATACAAGAAAATATAAGATTCGTAATGAACAAATTTGGGGAAGAGTTGGAGTGACATCTATTAAGGAGAAAATAGTAGAGAACCGTCTTAGGTGGTTTGGACACGTACAAAGAAGGCCAAGGGATGCGCCAGTGAGGAGGGTGGATCAAATCGTATGGAGCCCGGTTAAAAGGAATAGAGGAAGGCCAAAGAAAACGCTTAACGAGGTCATTGAGCGGGATCTCCTGGTCAATAACTTAACCAAGGATTCAGTTTTTTATAGAGCACAATGGCGTCGTATGATCCATGTAGCCGACCCCATTTAATAGGATAAGGCTTTGTTGTTGTTGTTGTATTATTCTTATATAATTATACATATTAAGGAAAAATTTTATTAAGAGTAGTTTAGATGTATATTATTAAATATAGTATTTTAAAAAAAAGTAACATATAAGATCATTATAAATAACTAATTTAATTAATTTTTTTAATTTATTTAAATTAAATAAATATTATATTAAATATAGACATTTTTATCTACGGAAAAAATAGAAATTCTTATCGACGGAAAAAGATGCGTGCGTCATTGCTGACCATTACTCTTAGGAGGGTCGCTTTTCAGCTTTTAATTAACTTCTTTTTGGCGAAATTTTCAAATATTTTTTAGCCAAAGGCGGAATTTTTTTTTATTTTTTTTTGGTATACTAAAGGCGGAAATTTTAATTTTAACAAGTTTCATTCACGAGCAAGATTTGATGGGCCCTTTGACACCGCCCGGGGTCCCCCCATAATATTTACAAGTTACATTCAGCAATGGGATAGGATTCTTTTATTCTCTGGATGTGCGGATAAGATTCCTTGATTCTAGACCTTTTTTATTGGCTAAAGGAAAGTGACTGAAAATAATAGTAGGGAATAACAGAGTATTATATTTATTACTATATTATGTGAATTGAATGTAGAATATAATTATTAACTATAAAAAAATGCTAACATAATATAGTATGTCATGCTATTTTTAATAGGAAAAGAACTTAAATTAAAATATCTTTGAAATTATCAAAATTCAAATTAGTCCCCAAAATAATTAATTTTCAAATTAATTCTTTAGACCAAAATGATTTTTTTAGAATTTAAGTCAAATGACTTTAATGCTCTTAAAAAAAAAAAAGCTCTCACCTCTATTGGATGCTAATGACCACCACTAATGGCGACCGAAGCCCTAACAACGGCAACAACCATTGGCTGGACAATCGTAGCTCCAATGTCATTGACATAACACCCCCCCCCCCCCAAAAAAAAAACACTAGTGGGACAATTTTTGGCAAATGTTGTTCGAAGTACCTTTTGATTTTTTAAAAAGTAAGATAAATATGCATTTAGCATCTCAATTAATTTTAAAAAAATAATTAATATATTAAAGTATTTAATGGTGTTAACTAATTTTAGAGATACGATCAGTACTCTAAAATATTTAAATTAGTATAATCCTACCTTTTTACTAATAGAAATATAAATTTATACCTGATCTATATTACATAAACTTTTTATTTTAACATATTATTATTTAAAATATCACATATGTCATATTATTTAAAAAAGAATACTGAATAAACTCTAAAACTGACATTATATAGAATTCATATGTAAAGATTAAAATTTTTTATAGTTTATTTAGTGTAATTTATTAAAAAATATTATATATATGGCATTTTAAACAATAATATATTAAAATAGAAAGTTTATATCAAAATGTATCAAATAAAAGTTTATATTTTTATTAACAAATAGGTAAAATTATAATAATTTAACTATTTTAGGGTGTTAATTGTACCTCTAAAATTAGTAGGATACTAATTGTATATTTAAATACTTTAAGGTGTTAATTGTTCCTTTAAAATTAGTTTAGAGTGTTGGATGCACATTTATCCAAAAAAGTATATAACCATTTAGCCATTAAAACTCCTTAATAAAATGATACAAAGTAATATGAGATAATTAATAATTTTAAGATATATGAAATGACTAGAACAATATAACAAAAAGTTAAATAACATCAAATATCTTAATCTTATTCATGATATACTTTTATCCATAATATTTTTAATTTGGTATAATTTTATACATAATATTATTTTTCAAGTATCAAGAATTATACTAAATTAAAAAGATTATGGGTAAAATTATACTATAAATAAGATTAATATATTAAACGTATATAAAAAATAAGATTAGAATATTAAATATAATATAACCCTATAACAGATAATAACAATTGACTAGTGAATAAATATAACATCTAACTGAGTGGTTACTATTTTCACAAACACAAGTTTTTAATCATGAAAGCTATAAAAATATAGTAAATAATAATAATTGACTAGCCAATAACCATACAATCTAAGCAAAGACTAGTGCCACTATTTTCACAAACACAGAGTTTAATCATAAGTAATTATAAAAGCATAGAAAATAACAATTGATTAACGAATGGCCATGCTTATTTAATGCTTATCAGAAGCTTGGTTAACGTGTTAGTCATGTTGTAAAACAAGTTTGAAGCTATTTAATGTCTCATGCTCGGGTTAAAAATAAAAGTTAATGAAATTTTATAAAATATTTTACTCCTCTAGTCTTTAATATAAGACCTAATTGAGGAGTTGATCTTGATCCTGAATATAAAATATATTTTTTTATTTATCAAATTTTATCCAATTTATCGTACTCCTTCAATAATAATCAAGTAAAATAGGGAGGGGGTGAGTTAAAAAAAATGATTAGGATATTTCAAAAAAATATGCTATATTAACTAACTTAATTAATTTTTTTAATTTAATCAAATTAATTAAATATATCATATATTAAATATCGAAAAAGAGTATTTTGAAAACCAAGCACATTAATACGTTAGACTAGGAGGTCGAGGCATTAAACATAATCTAGAGGGCAAGGCATGAATACTTCGCATGTTAAACAAGTTTAAAGCTAAGTAAAATACAGACTTAATAATGTGGTAGACATGAAGGTTAATGACTTAATGCATTAAAGGAAGGTTTGCAAAAATTAAGGAGATTTCGTAAAGTCCATAAAATTATATAAATTAAAATTAACAGTTTTTATAATCAATTATATATGCATATAATGGATCAAACTATGAAAACTCAATTCAAAGAAAATAAACTATGAATTTAAAACATATCATGGGAAAAAGGGGAATAACATTAATGTCTGATTTTATCATAACCTCCTACATGATATATATACATATAAATAAAAGATTCTTGCTCCAGCCTTCTACTAGTTTACTCACCCTTTCCCTCACATAGTCTAAAGCTTGCTGTTTGGATTTTCTCCCACACACTTTGGAATTCCTAAATATTTCCTTCCCAATACAAACATATTCTTTCTTTTTTTTTAAAAAAAAAAAGGATGGTATTTCTAGAGTTTATTAGATGCCCTCACTTAAAGTGGTGGAATAATACCGTGATTATAAAGATAAATTAGATTACTATAAACTAAAACGATTTAAACTATACATATCACGTATGAACAGAAAAGTTCTACAGAAACAACCTATAGATGTTAAAATTATTTAAAATGTGACTAATAACAGCTCTACTTTGTGTTAAAATTCTTTCAAGAGTATATATTTTATCTGCAAAAAGTTATTTATTTTTAGCTTCCCATTATTTCTAACATATAATGCTTATGCCAATTTTTTAAGAAATATGTAATTATTTAATTAAAATTATTTTCTTTAACTATTGTACAGTATTTTGTCTAAAAAATCACTAAAAAAATTTTAAAAAAGATTTTTTTTTTCTAAATACTAAAAGTAAAAGATATAATTTAAAAATATAGTCTATATTTTTTAATCTTTCGTGATAAAACTCACAATTGACTTGTCGAACAGATTCTTTAACATCATTATTAGTCACATGAGAAGAAAGGGTACTGACTCATTCAAAATAGGTAGATGTCTACACGTGTCATAGAGCATTGGACAGCTATTTGCTAGCTTTATCCCCTCCAAATATTTGCTATATATCTACACTTTTATTTAGCATAGGGAAAAAAAAACCCTCAGCTATTAGAATGAATAAGTGCGATGATAATGGGTCCCTTGCGTCAAGTCCTTGCCTCGATTCAGAGATGTTTACAGTGCTTGTTTGAATTAACCTACTTTTAGTTTATTTTAAGTGTTTTTGAATTGTACAAAATGAATATATGAAAAGAATTTTGTCTCAAATTGTATAAATAAATATTTTTACGATATCTAATCATGATTTCAAATAAATATGTAAATTATCTCCATGATAGAAATATATTTAATCTTTTTTTTATTTAGTCAAAAATATTCTTATATTTTTAAAATTTATAGTGTTAAGAGTTTTTATTTTTCTCAATAAATATATTTTTTAGATTTAAATTTTTATTTTTTAGTTGCTGATTCAATCTTTATTGTTATTAATAGAGAATTGGCTCTTTCCTTAGCCCAAAAAATGAAGTCAATCATTTTTCTTGGACTTCTTAGTGTGTGTTTGGAAAATCCTTAAACCACGGTTTTAAAAAGGTTTCTGGTCCAAATTTCAGTTTAAGAAAATTTTAAAATAAACAATCATATTTGTCCAAAAGGGCTTTTGGACCAAACTATAATTTCAGAGAAACTGGTCATAATAACTTTTGAAACAGTAAAAGAGCTTATGAACTATTCAATTACTATTTTACCCTTACATTTTCTTACACTATCTCTCCTCTCTCTTCTATCTTTTTCTTACATTTTGGTAAATTGCCTGTGAAAAAGTGATTTTACTACTAATCATCTAAACATCTCCAATTTTTAAAATTACTTTTTCCCCAAAATATATTCTTCCTAAATCTATTCTCTATAATCTATTCTCTAAAAGCTAATCCAAACACACCTTTAAAAAATAAATGCAATAAATAAGTGTTAGACGGCTAGATAAAGTATACCGTTACTCCTTCTCATCTTAAATACCAAATACAATGTTCTTTTAACTAATTTGAAGAATTTTAAAAAATAGTTAAAATGATTATTTATAACAAAATATAGACTAATACTCATACTATTATTAATATATAATATAATTAAAAATTTAATCTTAGTCATAAATATAAAATATATTTTTTATATTTATTAATTTTTTTAAATTACCCCTAATGATAATCCTTCAACAAAAATCAAATAAGAGGGAGGAAGGGAGTTAAGGAATATGATTATAGTATTTTTTAAAAAAATATTCCCTCGATCCTAATTATAAAAGCTAGAAGGAGAGTTTAATTTAGTTCTAATTATATAACCCCAATTTATTTTGTCTCCCTAAATTATAATTTCTCCCAAAGTATCCCTATATGATTACACATATTAAGGGATTTCTATCAAAGATAGTGCAAAATACACATGATTAAAGGAGTTATTGTAAGAAAACTAACACACAATTATTATAAATAACTAACTTTTTTAATCTACTCAAATTAGTCAAATAGATTTTATATTAAAGATCGAGGGTAGCATGTCATATTAACTAATTTAATTAAATTTTTAATATAATTAAATTAATTAAATATATTATATATTAAATATCGGAGGAGCATGCAAAGAATTTGTAACACTTTCTTTTAAAAATACTCCTAACATTTAATTAATAGAACTTAATATGTGGAGATAAAAATGTCTCAATAAATAAAAGTATTATGGAAAAAATTATTGATATAGGAAGGATGAAGAATTTAAATTTAAATATTATATTTAAAATTAAATTAAAATTATAACATAAAATTAGTTTAACAGTATAAAATTTTATTAAATTTTATATTTAATAATATGATCAGATTAATATTATAAATAAATAAAATTAAAACTCTAGTATTTAGAGGGCAAGTTTGAAACTCCCATCCCGTCCGTCCGTATGCAACTAACTAATTAGACTGTTAGGTTACGGTAGTTAGGTTTATGGCCCCGCCTTAAGGTTTCTTAATATTTGTAGCCGCCTCCATCTAAGTTATTTTATTAGTATAGTTAGGTTTATGGCACCGACTTAGGGTTTCTTAATATTTGGAGCCGTATCCATCTGAGTTATTTTATTAGTACAATTTTGATTGAATGGCCACCAGTTAGTTGGAAGATGAAGTCCACAAGCTTCCTTTTAATAGTTTAAAAGATCCTCAGCTACTCAGATTGGAAAAACTAATTTATTTGGAATGGATAGCAGCTTTCTGATGGTAAAATAAAAATTAGAGAATTAATTTATATAAATATATAATTAAGAATACTAGTTAAGTTATCGATTAAGTCTAACAGAAGGAGTTGATTCTTTATGATATAGTGTACTAATGTTCGAACCCTGTTGAAATAGATAGCTACATTTTATATCCGGTAACATTTCGAATATGATTGTTATATATAGAATATACATATACTTATCAAAAAAGAAAATGTTAAGTTACTACTTGTAAAAAAGTGTGTATTAGTTTTTTTTAAAATATTTATTTTAATTATTTGTATGAAAAATTATTTTCTTGATAAATTTTTTTTAATATGTGTAATTAATAAAGAGAGTTTATTAAAAAAAATATAAATTTAAAAGATAAAATATAAATTTATATCTTATATTTATATTTAGGTTAAAATAAATTATTTTACTAACTCTTATATGTTTACGATATCTTAATAGTTTTTGTGATATCAAAATATATTTTATTATATATATATTTTTTTGAAGACAAATTTATGGAAAAACGTTAGACTCATTCACGATCTAAGGGTAGGGCGAAATCTCACTTCTTTTTAGGCGATACCAATATTAAGCATGGCGAACTGTCAATTACCTTCAGGCGTAAATTTAAGCATCCAAAAGTTAGGATACCTCTCCAAATACTGTGACTAGAACTATAATAAAATAATACTCTATAAAAATTAAATATATTTTAAATAATTATATATCTCACCTCTTCACTAATTCTATGGTTAAGATACTTTTATTTAAAATTTTGGTTCGAGAAGCCCAAACTTTGTTTGAGACAAAGAGGAGATTTTTTCGCCAATATTGAAAAGCAACTTTTCTATGGAAAACACTCTTCTTTCGGCCCATGTAAAGATACCGTCGTGATCAGAAACACTTTAGCTGGAAGATTTTATACATTTTTTTGTTCAAACAAAGTTTTTGTAGATTATGATTTTGTGCCAATCCACCTGTGTAATGTTTGTTACAATATCTTCCCAATACGATTCTATAAATATCTGGGCCAACAAAGAAAATAAATATGATACACTTTCTTATCTTTAATTTAATTTAAAAATTAATTAACTAATTTAAATAGATTAATAAAATTAAATAAATTAATAGGAGTATATTTGTAAACAAGTTGTCTCTTGATTTCCACCATTGCATTGGTGATAGATGAAATTAGGGGTGCGCATAGGTAGGGTTGGGTAAGGCAGCCTTCTTACCTGGTGTCCTGCCCAAAAAAAATATGGATATTATTTTACAGCCTGATACTTGGCCCTGTCTGGTAAAAGCTCTAACTATTTTGAGTTAGGCATAGGCAGGCTGGTATGCCCAAATCGTGATACCCTGCTAATATTGTGGGAAAAATTCTACTTATAAAATAATACCATATTCATATATTTTTAAGAGTTAAATAATATCTATAATCCACTAAAAATAAAGTAATAAAAAGATAGTAATTAAAGTTTTGAAATCAATTAAATATAAACAAAAGCCTTGAAGTCTAAATAGTTTGTAATTATAACTTTGCATCAATCTCCTTAAAATTGACAAAGATGAAACATCTGAAAAAAAATATGACGATTAGTAAAGTTAAAAAAAAAATAAAGAAAGAAATCAATTTAGTTATAAATTTTAAAGGATGCAATTACCTACTTGACTACTCATATTTATAAAATTATTCTTTAGTTATCAATATCCATCATATTCGTTCTATGTGAAATAATATAACCTACAAATTTTGATATGTAAAAAAGTAACTAATTGGGCAGGACAGTAACCCTTGCCCGATGCCCGGCCATGCCCGAAATTATCTATTTTATATTAGGCCATTTTTTATTAGGTTGGGTAGGATATTTTTTATGTGGACTTGAGCGGACTCATGGGGTCATAACATCTTACACACCCCTTAGATGAGATTGTGAAGCAAACTCCATGCTGGCTTTATATTTTCCAGTAAAACTTTCTGCGGGTTGAGATGAGTCAAGAATCAGGGAAGCAACTTTTTCTGATTTACAAAAATACACATAAAATTTTTAAAATGGTACAAAAATATCATGGCCGTTAATTAAGTCAACCAATGTTGCCCTTTAACAAACAGTCTTCACATATGTTGCACAATGTTTTTGCTCCCAATGGCCATGTTTGCCCCTGTGGGTCTTCTGCAAGAAGCAAGGGCCGCACAACTCTCTGTTGTTTTTTAGTTTCTTTGCCTCCGATGAATATTATTAAAGGATTTGGACCCATTAATTTAAAATGATGGTGCTCCTAATTCGCAATTCGTTAGCTACAAGGCAAGACTACTGACGGCTAAGAAACCAAAGCAAAGGATGGTGGATAAGGCGGTTGGGGAAGGTGTAGCCATTGTGGTGTGCAAAAGACCCCATAGTGGTGGACAGGGTCGTCAGGAGCAAAAACCTGTGCAAGATGTGTGGAGATTTTTGTTATTTTTACTCTATTTTAAAAACTTCATGTGTACTTTTGCATTAAAAAAGTTTATTATGTCGGATACACATGGCAGAACATTTCATGGGTAGATTTATACTTTAATCCATATAAAAGCAAAAAAAAAAAAAATCCTCTTTATCAGTAATATTAAATAATATATAATTGTTATGAAAACTATCTTTTTTACCGTAGTAGACATTATGAAATATCCTAGTGCTTGTTTAGTTTGGTATTAAGAGAGGAAACTCAAAAGTTGGTTAGACCTTAAATTTAAATGGCTTTTGCTTGCCATTTATATTAAAAGCTACTTTTACTTGTTTTGGGCTAAGTTTTAGTTTACAAAGCTTACTATTTTTTAGAGTATGTGTAAATATAAATCATATTATACAAAAATAAAACTTGCGGAAATTTCAATTTTCAAATATCTGATAAAAAATTTGCCACCACCTAAAACTTAGCCAGTTAAAGAAGAACAGAGGTCGAAGGTTCAACCTCTACCATTTCCCCCCCTTAATTAAAATCCCGCTTTGTGATTCATTACTATTCAACGTTTAAACGAATGTTCTATAATCAAAATACTTCTGAGGAACAAAGCAAAAGGGGTGTGCATGGGTAGGGCTAGGCAGGGCAACCCCCTTATCCGGTGCCTTACCCGAAAAAACTATGAGCTGTATTTTACAGCCCGATACCCGATCCTGCCCGGTAAAATCCCTAACTATTTTGGGCTGGACATGGACGGGTTTGCATGTCCAAATTGTGATATCCTGCTCATATTGTGAAAAAAAATCTGCAATCATGAACTTATAAAATAATACCATATTTATGTCTTCAACAGTTAAATAATATCTATATTTTTTTAAGAATAAGGTAACAAAAAGATAGTAATTAAAGTCTTGAAGTGCATTACATATATAAAAAAAAGCTTAACATCTGTATCAAGGTCGGATATCTGTAGAGGTATTGCAATACTAATAATTGAATGCTTGGTAAGTAAAGCATGGAATCAACTTCAGTATCTACGCAAATATAAAATTTATATTCAAAATTTAAAAAATGAGTAAAGAGAGTTGTCGGCTAAAGTGAAAAGTGTAGAGTTATAAATAGAAGAAGTTAAAAAAATAAAAATAAAAATAAAAATAAAAAAATAATATATATATATAGGGTCGGGCTAAATGGGCACGGCGACATACCTTGCCTGATACCCTACCCTGCCCGACACTTGGCCCAGCCCTGCCCTGCCCAAATATATTTTGGGCAACATTTTTTGAGCCGGGCTAGACAATTTTTTCCCAGACTCGAGTTGACAGACCAGGCTATGGGCATAATGAACACCCCTACAAAGCAACATGGGCAATGCATTTATTTATTTATTGTCCATAGAGAAAAGGTGCAACGCATTTGTTTAATTATTATTATTATTATTATTTTTAAGTAGACGATGAGATAAGGATTATGCTCCCATCCCACTACGCCCATGAATAATTTCAGCCAGATCATCTTGACACAGCATGATTACTTTTTCTTAAATTAATTTTTATTTTATTTTTTATTTTTAATATTTGAAAACTTATTAAAACATAAAATTAGAACTCAATCATCATGGGAAAAATTAGAAAAATCTTCTCACTTAAATCTGTCAAACTCAAAGATATATATCATAAACATGATAGAATATATGAATCATGCATAATTTTATCCGATGATTTGGATTATACAAAATTCCCCTAAACTTTATGTCCTGTGCATATAACGTTTTTCATATTTAAAACTTTACAATAAATATCTATACTTTTGTTCATTACTTACATGCAAATAACTTAAAATTTAATAAAGTTATATGTACATAATCCAAACTTTATGGGGATTATATGTACACAAAAATAAAATTAAGAATATATATATAACTGACATTTTGGGGTTATTCAGACAAATTTAATGATTTATTATTAGGTTTTAAATGTTAAAGAAAGTTAGTTGTACTAGTTAAAAATTTAAGGGAGTATTATAATTTAGCATAAATAATATTATTTTAGTTCTTAATATAGAAGCTATCTATTTAACTAATTTAATTATATTAAAAAAATTAATTAATATGATATATTTTTTAAAATACTATAATTATATTTTTTTTAATTTTTTTATTCTCTTATTTGATTATTATTGATGTGATATTAATAAAAATAATTTTAAAAAAATTAATACATATAAAAAATAAATCTTATATTTAAAATTAAGATTAATATTTTGATTAGGTATATTAAGAACTATAAGATTATTAAAATGAAATAATGATTAAATTTGGATGCAGGCAAGGGAAGATGGATACGATGCTTGCATGGCTCCCTGTCACAATAATAATGAATCATATCCTGAAAACGTCCCCGAGAGAATTTTCCTCTGTTTTGTCGTTATCCTGTTTTGTCTTTATTCGCCTCCCTTAATTTACATTTTAAAGGCGCAAAAGAACCTTACAGGGCTAAGAGGAGTGATGTGATCAAATGATTTGGGACTTGGGGCCTTTTTTTTTTTTTTTTTTTTGTTCTTAACATGAAAAGTGTGCAGTAAATT
Organism: Leucaena leucocephala; assembly: GCA_037074615.1. Lineage (NCBI taxonomy): Eukaryota > Viridiplantae > Streptophyta > Magnoliopsida > Fabales > Fabaceae > Leucaena > Leucaena leucocephala. Next base: position 7,327,960 of record CM073549.1, read on the forward strand.
TTAAGAAAAAACTAAATATCAGATATGGAGTAAAATAATTTTTTGTAATAGGAAAAGTTAAAATGGGACTAAAATTAATTAATTTTTATTCTAAAAAGCGTTAATTTTGTCTAAATTAATAATTTTAGAGGGGCTGGTGCAGTCGCAAATTACAAAAACTAACGTGCATGGCCAAAATAATTGAGACCTCCTACAATATGTACCTCTATATTTCAGTTTTCCAGTCACTATAAAAGAGTCCATAAAGGATTTGATTTAGTTAATTCAGCACAATTTGGCTTGAAGATAACATAAATGGAATTCAATTCCACAACTAGCTAAGCTAATCACCACAAAATGACAACAATATCCTCATACTCAATTTCTTTATAGCTAAGCTAAGTTGAAATGTACTTTCAAAATTTTTATTTTTATTTTAATCTTTTAGATTTGTGAAATGCTCATCTAATTTTAAACATAAGAGTTAATTAAAAGGTCTTTGTGTTTAAATATACTCAATCTATTTTGTTTCCCTATCAATTGCTCATCTAATTTTTAAAATTATCCCTATCAATTGTACATATTAATTTATTAAGTAACTTTATATAAAAAATTAATTTCGATACTAATGATTAAAAAATATATTTTATAGAACCTAACACATTTTTATGAACAATTTAATTAATTTTTTTTAATATTTATAAATTAGTTATAAATCTTTTAGATTTAGATGTAAGGGTTCATCATCTCCTAAGAGAACTATTTAGCATCATGCAGTATACGATGATATTGTCAAAATCCTCCAGACTAATGTTATCCGAATTGAGAAAACAAAATCATGCTGCTTGTGATTTTTATAGAGTCACCAATGAGCATTTAAGTTATTAGCCAAAGGCTGATTAATTTTTTTTAGACAAATTAATAAAACTGAATAAATCAATTAATTATGATTAAATATAACCTTTCAAGCTGAATTCATATTATATACTCCTCAATCTACTCAAATTAATTAACTAACTCTTATATTAGTTATAATTAATTAATTAATTTAATTTATTTAATCTATCTAAAAAAATTTAACTCATAATTAAGATAGGAGAAAGTATATAAGTGTCACTAAATATCCATTAATCAGTTCCCCTTTTTAAGTTGCCAATAATTGTTTATTAATAGGGAAAATCCCAAAAAATAACCACTTGAATTTCAAAATCCCATATCTAAGATTTACTACAAAAAAAATTGTTATTTGCTTTTCAAGAGTAGTCAATAGCTTATAAAATGTAGTAAACAACCTAATTTGAGATTTTGAAATTCAAATGGTTATTTTTTGGGATTTTCCCATATTAATATTCCATATAGATGGATTCAATTAGATATAATAAGAATAGAGATTCACAAAGGCACAACTGATAAAATTGTTCCAATTCTAAATTCTGCTAACTAATCCAAAAGTGTCTAGCTCAGCAATGCCCTGCCAAACTTTTGTTTTACAATTTTGGAGTACAAGTACAAAATTCAACCACATAAAATATCTTGTTATTATACATAATTGGGTTGCGGAAACTGTGGGGCCCACTAAACCTTATCTTATTGAGTTAAGTTGTAGGCAGAGGCAAGGCTGTGACTACTGTTAACTAAAACAGAGAGAGAGAGAGAGCAGGCTTCCCTACAAGTCAACATGGTCAAAATCTATTGAGGTGTCTTCAAAATTGTAGTCAGATTGAAGCAACCTGTTTCGGGCCAATCTGCTCAACATAGCCAGACCTGGGATTAATATAAGAACACAAGTTAAAGCAGTTGTATGAACATCTAATCTCTCATCATATCAAATCAATTCTCAAAATGGCAAGCTTCCACATCTTGGAATTTCTAACTGCCTCAAGTCTACTAACAAATAAATCTACTTTCTTTTCTTTACAAAAGATTTTTTTTTTCAATATTTTGTTGGGAACATATATTACATAAAAATATAATTGATTTACATATTAAATTTTAAGTTAAAATGCATTCAGCACCTTGAAGTATTGTATTTTTCAGTTTCCTAAACTAATTCGTGATTTATCTAGCACTCTAAAATATTTTTTTAGTAGTACCCAATATCTTAAAGTATTTTTGGTACAATTTTGCCTTTAAATATTTTTCTCAACAACAATCAGCACCATAAACTTAAGATAGTAAGTGCTATTGGAAAAATATTTTAGAGTGCTGGATGGACAAAAAATTACTAAAAAACATTTTAGGATACTGCGTGCTATTGGAAAAATACTTTTGAGTGCTAGATGAACCACAAATTAGTTTATGATGCTGAGTGCTACTGGAAAAATATTTCAGGGTACTGGATATAACTTAACCCTTAAATTTTTGTTTAAAATAATATCTTTAAAAACCAAGCATCCTGCACAGTATAAGTTTCAAGAAAAGACCAAATTGTTTAAAACTAAGGAACAAAATTGTACCCTCAATCATCTTGAAAAAGGATGACCACCATCTGTTTGGTGATATCTGGTGTTGATCTAAGGATTCCTCAATTTCTTTATCATGCTTTCCATCCAAAATTCCCTGCAATGTTATCACGGCATCCTTGGCTGTCTTGAGAATGCTGTTGTCATCTTCAATTTCCAATTGGCGAAGGTCATTCTGGGACGAGGTCATGCTGACAGCAAGGGCAAATTGTGCTGCAGCCGCCCAGCGAGACGAAGCTAACCATCTTCGCTGTCCATCGAGATTCTTCCCCTCTTGCACTGGCTTGTTTTCACCATCCCCATTGAGCACTAAGCTGCGTAAATATTGAGCATTTGCAGCTCCGGTACTTTGTACCATCTTGGAGAAAGCACTACCGTCGTTTGACAGTAGCTCCTCAGGGTTCCCATATTCACGAACCTTCAACAAAGTAAAATATTAGTATCAGATCCAATACACTACCTCCTGTCCTAATTATATAAGCTAGACAAAGGGCTCACTTTAATCCTAAATATAAAACCTCAATCCACTTTATCACACAAATTTATGATATTTTTTCTAAAATATCCATATTGATTGCCCATAATAAAGGATTTCCATTAAAAGGTAGTTACTATCAACATGATTAAAAATGATATTTTAGGGAAACTAATACACATTTATTACAAATAATTAACTTAACTAACTTCTTTAATATCCTTAGATTAGTTATCTAGCTCTTGTTAAGGACTGGAAGGAGTAGCTAATATAGGTATGAAGAATCAACATTAAATTCACATGTCATAAGATATCTGCAAGGGCATACCCGACCACCATCAAGCAGAAGGATCCGATCACAGTCAATAATGGTATTAAGTCGATGAGCTATAATTAACATAGTGCAGGATTTAAACTCTTCTCGAATTGTTTTTTGTATTAGTGCATCAGTTCTGACATCAACTGCTGCAGTTGCCTCGTCAAGTACCAATATCTTTGATCTCCTTAATAATGCACGAGCAAGACTCAATAGTTGCCTCTGTCCAACGCTGAAATTCTCTCCTCCCTCAGATACCTTGACAAAATATAATATTGCAGATCAATACCAATTTCAACAACCTTTACCACTGCAAAAAACGTACAGAATATATATACCTTTTAACCTTAAAGCATATCTATGAAATACTGTCAACATTCAATTTGAATGAATTTTGCACTAATTTCTAAGACAAACAAAAACCTTTTAATAATGCATTTAGCACTTCAAGAAGCAGATATTAAATCTGTAAGATTATAACCAAATAAAACGACATGTGCTAATGTTGCACGAAGCTATCACGAGTTATCAAAGAATATTTCCACAATACATGCTATTAATTAATCAAGGGCTTTAATAAGACAACAATCCAAGTAACACAAACTGTAGGACCAGAACGAACATATGCAGAAATTAAAAGAATACCAATTGAACCGTCATTACCATCAATTAAAAGAAACAGAAAATGACGGAAGCATTTTATAAAACAAACACAAGAAACCATAACTGAAGAGCCACTTAGCATTTACCTCAGCTTCCAGTCCCAATGAATTCCTTCGAACAACATCCTTCAAATGTGCTCTCTCCAAAGCCTCCCAAAGGTCAGCATCGTTGTGCTCATTAAAAGGATCAAGATTAAATCTCACAGTTCCTGTAAGTTGCAATATGATATTAATGTAATTGCTATGATTTTATTTAATAGTAAAGTCATTGGACTTGACGGTATCTCTATTGATATAGTTCTTATGGCTGAGTCACAAGAAAAAATTATCTCTAGAAGGAAAAGCCTTTGAGTTGGAAGGTTTCTGTTTGAGTAGGAGTAAGACAAAATGTATGCACCACAATTTTGTTAAGAAGCAAGCTGGAAGTGATTTGGAGGTGAAAATGGGAGATCAAATCATTACACAAGTGACAGAGTCCAGATATTTGGGATCAATTATATATAAGGATGGTGAAATTCATGGAGATGTTACACGTGTTTTTTTTTTTTTTGGGGTGGGGGGAGGTTGCTTCTTTGGGATTTAGTGCATGGCTTCTTGATATGGGATGAAGAAGGTTGGCTTGTTCCTCCTGGTAATGAAATAGGATTGGAAAGATCTCGAGTTAACAAGCCAAGCAACACTTGGGCAGGCTAGGAATAAAATAATTTTTAATTGCAATGAAACTTAATAGAGTTGAGAGTCATAATCTAACTATGTTTATGAAGTGAAAAAAAAGTAAATACCTGAAAAGAGGACAGGTGACTGGGGGATAATTCCAAGAACTTTACGTAAATCAGTCAGTCCAAACTTAGCAATTTCACAGTCATCAATTAAGATTTTTCCTCTTTCCAACTCTACAAGCCGAAATAAAGCATTAAACATGCTACTTTTTCCTGCTCCTGTCCTACCAACAATGCCAACCTTGTCACTTGGAAAAATTGTGAAAGACAACCCATGTAAGACAGGTGGAAGTTCAGGCCTATAGCGAAGAACAACATCTTGGAATCTAATCGATCCAGATGATGGCCAACCAGGAGGAGGACGGTTACTCTCAATGATAGATGGGGCCTCTGAAGGCAAATCAATATAAGTACCCACACGCTCAACTGCATTTAAACTATTCTCAGCCAGACTTGCAAGTCTGAGCACCCCAGTGAGCAAACTAGTAATATTTAAAGCATAACTAAGAAGCAGCCCCATTGTGGATGCAAATGCATGCTGGTTCTCAGCCCTCCCATTTTGCAATACAGCAAAAGTTGCAGTAAACCATATCATAAGGCCGCCCAAAGTTTCTAGACGAATTGCAAGCCAACGGTTTCCACTCATGTTTACTAGAGTGAATCGTATATTATTGTCCATGGCTTTTCCATTAATGTCAGCCATTCGATCATAAGCTTTGTAAGCCCGGATAGTTGATAGACCATTAAGTGCTTCTCCAAATTGAGCATATACAGGAGATCTGCTAATAGAATCTAAGCGCTTCACTTCACGGGCTGTGCTCTAAAATGAATAAAAATTGCATATATAAAGAAATCTACATAGTATAAACTGAAAACTGACTGTTATAGAAAATACTTGTGAATTTTAGTATGGTTTAAAACTGTGTACTGATATTATCTAAAGAGTAAATCAATATTAATGTGACGAACAATAAAAAGTCTATTGAATAAGGCAGACATGCGTGCATTTTGTCCACTAAAAAAAAAACACGAAAAATGAACTCTAATCTGCATCACATTGTTGCTAACTGGTTAAATACTGAGCAAAGCAAGAAAGGTTGTCAGATGGGAGAAGTTGTATGCATGCTGCCGAAGAGAGCAGCATAAAGTTTTGCTACCTTGAAAAAATTCCCCTAGGAGCTAAGATTAAGAAGATTGAGACTTTGTGATGATGAAACCCATCCAACGAATTATCTTTTGTTACATATTGCTAAATGATTTTAAAATTAGAAGCGGAGATAAAAAATCTGTCATAAAATGTTCATACCTGATAATATAGATAGGCTCCATAAAACAACACCAATAATGGCATTATTGACCACAAGGACATTGTGCTGACAATCCCTATCAAGATGAATGTTGAAAGAAGCTGGGAAACCTGGCCCAAAAACATATTCACAAACGGAGCAACATTACGGTCTATGTCACCTAGATCCTTTGCAAACCTATTGATGATCCTCCCAAGAGGATTGGTATGAAAAAAAGCCATAGGAGCCCGTAAAATGGAGTGGAGCATAGCATTGTGCAACCTTCTAGCAGCATAAAGACTTGATAAGATTAGCCAGAAAGAATTTGTTAAAGTCACCAAAACCTGAAAAAGAAAACGTTAGAGAAAATAGAAAATTAATATCTTAGTCAGCTAAAACTCAATGAAGTGTGTGGGTAACAAAAATGACAATCATTGACAAAGGATTGAAAGGAGATAAGAAGATGCTTATTAAGATAACACACAACCTCACACATAAAAATAAATTTATGTCATAAGATAATATCTTGAATCAAGTGCAAAATGATTCCTCTTGCCAATATTAAAATCACACCTGACAAAATGACAGGGCTGCATATATCAGATTGTAGTAACCAGGATTATAACCCTCTGACGCACTCTGATCAGTCCAATGGCTCAGCCATGTGCTACTAGAAACTCGCAACACTTCTGTTAAGATATAGCATGTAAACAGAACAAGCACCACCCAAAATCCTCCTAACGCATTCTTGTACCTAAAACCACCACAAAGTAACAAGATGAAAGGCCAGATAAACAAATAGAGAAATACATGGAAATAGAAAGGCCAAAAGAATAGGAACATCAGATGAAAACTCCATCATATTGTTCTCTTTCCATATAATCCCATCAAGAACAGTTAGAAAAACATACGGTGCAAAGAATGGAAGATTCTGCAATATAAAGGTGTACCCAGGAGGGTGTGTTGAGTTGTGTCCAGTTTATTACTAATTCATGTAGTAATTATACATGGTACTTCAATTTATATTCCATCAATTTATTTGCCTTTCTTACCTCTGTAGAACTTTCAGACTGACAACACCTGTTTCTCGTTCTTCTTGCTTAATAAGAACAGATTTGGCTTCTTTTGGTTTGTTTTCAATCTTTTCCATATCATTAGGTGTTCCATTGGGAACTGATGTTGAAGAGGACTTTAGATCATTACTTTCACCGTCTCTGTTTTCTTCTGCATACTCCTCCATATTTCCTGCATTTTCCATAAGCTTTTGGAACAGCGGTCCATTATTAGAGAGTTCCTCAAACGTTCCCTCTTCTTTTACCACACCATCATGGACCAGCATAATTCTATCGACTTGTGAAAGGAAATGTAGCTGATTTGTAACAAGAACTCGGGTTGTTCCTCTCAATTCACCTTTGATGCATTTATCAAACACCTGAAATGATTTGCAAGTTAGATAATGTTCTGATTGAAAATGGAAATCAAAATTCCATAGCTAATGGCATGAGACAAAGCAGCAAACACAAATATAGAGCTCATAAAACAGTGATAAACAATTGTGTATTTTGTTTACCTCCGAAAAAAACTCATTTAAAATTTATTTACTACTTTTTACAGCATGCAAACATCTGAGGCAGTCTAACTGTTTCCCTTAATCACAAATGAAGAAGAAATAAGAACAGTTGTAGTAAAAACGCGGTCATTTAGCATGACAGTAACCTGTTTTCCGACATGCGCATCCAGAGCACTTAAAGGGTCATCAAATATGTACACATCTGAATTGGAGTAGACAGCTCTAGCCATAGATACCCTTTGTTTTTGACCACCACTGATATTTACCCCTCTTTCACCAATTTCAGTAAGGTCACCACCCTATTCATTAAGCCACAGACCTTGTTAACTTTATGTCAACTTTATAAGAACAACAACCTGAATCGTATAACCGTCTTGATATACTCACAGGAAGCAACTCGAGGTCATGCTGCAGTTCACTCACATCTATTGCCCTCTCATATCTCACAGGGTCAAAGCGAGAGCCGAATAAAATGTTATCCCGCACCTGTGCAGAGAAAACCGATCAGCGTTGGGTCACCCAAATTACAATAGGGAACAACAAAGAAATAGCATAAAAAACTCAAGATTTTAATGATTAATAACACTTAATCAGCCATATAATTCAGCTTTTGCAAGAATGGTGGAGGATCATGTCAAAAAATGTAAGGACTGCAATTGCATATAACTGTACTTATGCCATAAACCAAGGTTATAGTACTATTCCCATGTTCAACATTCTTTTCCAATAAAAAGGTCATGAAATATTCTAGTATTACACAAAGAACAGAGAAAAATAACATAAAAGCACCATACAGTTGCGTTAAAGATCCATGAAATTTGGGGCACATAAGCAACTCTTCCTCTTATAACAACAGTAGCATCTGAAGTAGGTGGAAGCTCCCCAAGCATTGCAGATATAAGTGATGTCTTTCCTTCTCCAGTACTGCCCACAATTGCAACAAGGCTACCAACAGGTACATCCAAATTGACATTAGACAATGTAGGCCTCCCAACCTAAAGAAAGGAAATTTTAGTATTTCTGTTTCCAGAATCAATGTCAAATTATTTGAATTAATAAAGTGCAAGAAAGATTCATTGCCATATGATACTTGTCGGCATAATAAATGTTTATTCTGCCTGTCTACAAGATAACATATCCACAGAAGATAACATATCCATACTTCAAAGAAGATAAAAAAGTTATCAAGACAAAAAGAGAGATTTCAAGATTAAGAGGGATACAATAAACAGACAAGAAAAAGCCACTCCACGTTGGATATGCCAAAGAAGGGGGAAAATATTTAAATACATGAACTTGAAATTGGTTTGAAGGAGAATGATATAAAAGAAAACTTTTAAGTAGATTTTTCATAACAGTTTCGAAGAAAAAAAAAGAATATAAACCACGAGGTCTGATTCTTCAAGCAAGATATCCCTGATATTAGAAACGGTTTGAAGGTGGTACGAGTGATTTCCAGAGACTCTTAAAAGATGATTCGGTACAGAGACAACTCAAAACTGGTACACAAAACCAGCCAGCTCTTTAACTGTAATGCTCACTCTGAATTTCTCATCAGTATCTATTAATCTACCGAGACAACGCAAAGATGATGTTACCTTTTTTGAGAATGCCCCATTTTATCCCAAGCCCTCAATACAGGGGGAGACTATGGGTGGATTTCAGTCTTGGTGGAAAAATCAATATACCTATCACATACAAGACCAGATGTTGCCTTTACTGTGAGCTTTGTAAGTTAGCATATGCACTCACCAAAGAATCACCTATGAATTGTGTACAGAATTGAGGTAAGGTTCACTAGGAAAAGGATTATTTTCCAAAAGGGATGAACAACCCAATGTAGAAATATTTCTTGACGCTGATTGGACTGGCGCTTCAGCAGATAGAAGATCTATATCTAAGTATTTTACCTTCACATGGGGAAGCCTAGTAACTTGGAGGAGCAAGAAATAGAATGGGTGGCAAGAAGTCTGTGGAAGCTGAGTTTATAGCTGTAGCTCAGAATCTGTCAGGGCTTATGTTTGCAAGTACTTCTCGAAGATGTGGAATTTCCTTTCTTGTGGTTGCAAATACTTCTCAAAGAACTGCAGATTGATGTGGAATTGCCTTTCAAGCTCTACTTTGATAGCAAGGCAGAGTATCACTCATAATCCAGTTCAATATGATAGAACAAAACAGATTGAAGTTGACAGACATTTCATCAGGGAAAAGATTGACAGTGGGTAATGTGCCTGATATTCATCCAAACACAGAAGCAAATTGCTTATGTTCTCACCAAGGGACTTCCAAGAGAAAATTTTGATGAATGCGTAAGCAAGTTGGACATGATCAATATCATCATACAACTTAGAGAGGGAGTGTGTGAAATCTTTTAATTTTTTAGGAGCCATAAGTATAGGGAATATTTTCATTTATTCTAAGCATTTGTTGGAAATATCCTTTTTCTACTCTATAAATTCCCATACCATGTACATATGGGAATATTCTTTCAAAACAGAAATACTTTGTTTGCGTTCTTTAATCTAGAGAAAATGCACAAGTAGAAAGGAAATGCAAGCCACATAGTTTGACAAGTCTCTTAACACTCAAACATCGGATCTCAAGCTAAAACATACTCTTCTCCTAATCAACGTAAAATACCAACTAAAGTAACCACAATTACTGAAACGGGAAGTACCCAATATAAACCAAAACACATCAAGGGGTATGACGTGCTAAAACCCATGTGACCCATGAACAGCACGACAATGCCAATATTCAATGCTATATATGTGCATAATCATGAACAATGCATGAATATTACGACAGAAAAGCAACAAACCTTCGCATCCCATGAGAAGTTTCCATTCTTCACTGAGATGGCTGGTAATCCCGGCTCTAGAGGTGGATTGGGCATAAGAATCCGTTCTTCTGCTAAGAGCAACTCTTCTAGACGCTTCAAGGATACATTTGCATTAACCACCTTTAAAAGAAAAGCAACATCAGGACTTGAAGAGAAACTCCAGGTTGCAAAAAATTCCCATATCAGATTTCCGTATACAAGAACAGAAGTTTATTCTGCCTCCTATTTGGCATTTTATAAGGAAATAAAAAAGTAAAAACAAGACTATTGCACAATACATCTTAACCTTGAATAAGTAAAATGGAAAAGCCTTTTTTGTTATTAAAAATAAAACCATTGAAGAGCAGAGAAATTAGTACATCAATGGAGGACAAAGAATCCTCCACAACCAAAAATAATCCTCTCCCAGAAACGTAGACTACAATCTAGCAAGAAATACACATTACCAAATAGCTTTATTGCCCTATTTGCTCCCAAAGCCTTTGTACAGAACAAAAATGAGGAACAACCTATTCCAAATTCACTAAGCCACTTCACAAAGCAGGAGAAGGTTTGTCTCTAAACTCTAGACCACCTATTTGTTCTACACAATTAAGTACAGTTCTGCAAAGAACAGTTCCTCAAAACAATAATAGGCTTAGCATCATAATGAAACTGATATTGGAAATAAGCTCTTGCACTTTTTGCATCCCCTAAAATGTTCACATGATTAATTTAATTTATTCGAAGTTCCCTGGACTGACTCATTTTGAATAAACAACAAACTATATGTACAAAGTAGTGCAGAACTGTAAAGTACAACAAGCAAATAATTGTTGCATTGAATTACCTAAACAAGGTATAAGGGAGAAGAAAGACCTGAGTAATAATATTAGGAAGCATGAAGAGGGGAAACCGTAACACAGCGAACAAAGAAAGGGATGTAAATGCTCTTGAAGGTGTTAAATCCCCTCCAAGCAAGGTGAACACTCCAAATGAAATAACAGTCACAAAAACTGGAATGCTGTTTAGTATAAATGCATTACCCTGCAAAACAAAAAAGGCATCAAAGTCAAAAAATCTATCACAATAAAATTGCAAATAGTTTTCAAGTACTGTATTTAGTTTCATCCTCAACATTTACAGTTGATGAAATAACACATGAAGAACCGGTTATAAAACTATCAGCTCTTTAAATATGAATGATAATATAGAGTTTGTCTAAAAGGAAAGCCTTTGCCACTTTCCAATGCATTCTTTCCTCCTAAAAGAAAAGAAAGGGCATGGTCATTCTGCTAAAACAAGAGGGTGCTAACTCATTCAAAATGGTTTTCCCATTCTTAGTGAACTTTTGGTTGTTAGCAACAAAACCCAACTAATTAGTAAAACAGTGACAGTGTTAAGGTACATGCTAAGCTTGTAAGGAATAAATGTTAAGAAGTTCATTATCCTCTACATGGTCTTAATATTACAAATTGCGTTGATTCAAAATAAACTTCCTAGATAGATTTCCACAAATCGCTTTAGATATTGTGATGAATCATTCCCCTGGGCAATGTTGATTCCCATATATTTTTCAAACTTTGCAATTTACATGCTTACGGCTCTTTATTTTCCCAAGCTCGTCCAAACTTTGAAGATGAGTTGACAAAGAAAGAAATTTACAACAGAAAAGTTTGGAAATGTTTGCCGAATATTAGCAATAAGATTCTGTGTATTTCTTTCCTTTTCTGTCTTATATTTATTATTGTAAATATTGTAATTACCCCTGATTACTTGGGATTCTTGATTGTGTTATCTGGTATTTATTTCTTAGCTGATTTCTTAGGGACCAAATAGCAAGATTGTTTCTCATCTTCCTCTATCTATGTACTCAATTTTTGGCTGTGATTTCTTGGGGACCAAATAACAAGATTGTTATTTTCCCTATTTATGTACTCAATTTGTGAGAATAATTGCTCCTGGTTGTTCAATCATTTGATAATTAGACTCATTCTTTGATAAATGATCACTATGAGTCAGACTCAATAGAATTTGATCAATCCTTTTTTTGTTAAGGTAGAGAATGGAACCAAGAATTCTCTTTCTTTATCATCAACCGAATCACTGTTCGAGACCCAAGATACACAAAACTTACATTTAGTTTGTTCAGGAAGGACAACCTTGGTGATGTTAATTTTATAGTTATTTTACATATGTATTTAGATAGCTCTATAGAAAAGAATCAAATATGAGATGAGGAGAGCTAAGACGGTTTAGCAAGTATGCATGTAGCATCCCCAAGCAATTTAAAATCAAGAATTAATTGGACAAGACAGCAAAGATCTAAAAAACGGGACCCACTTGTTGTCCAAAATACATTAATATTTTAAATGTATACCGTACCGCTCCAAGTAATGATGCCTTCCGGAACCATGATAATTCATCATTTCGGACAACTTGTACTTTAGATTGGAAACTACTCTCCCACGCGTAACATCTAAAGCAAGTGAATCAGACAATTAACAGAAACTGAACTTGTTTCTCTGAAGTATAAATAATCAAATGCAATGCATACAGTTAATCATATTGGAGAAAATCATACTTTACAGTGTCCATGGCAGCCAAAATTTCATTCATGAGACCAATTCTCTTGTCTGTACGCTGCAACCCTTCCTTGGACCACTTTTGCATTCTACTAATGATAAAAGTCTGCTTCCACAAAACAGAAGTTAAGGTCACAGAATTAAATGAATTTTAGATTACAGCTCGCTTCAATGGCAGATGCGAAAAGTCCAAATCCAAGGGAGCATAAAGACGTTATGCCACACAAAAAGTTCCAGCTTCAGCAAAAATAAAAGATAAAATAAAAGCTATTTTATAGGCTCAAGGAAGATACAATTAAACACTTTTTACTTCATTGAAAGTCTTATTCCAAATGCCGTATGTTCAAGAAGTAAGAGTGTCTTCCACTGAATAATCCTCATATGATATTCAAATAGAAGGCAGGTGCATAAAATGGGCTTAAGGCACTAAAGTTGCCTTAAAATTCCTAGTCCACACATAATGATAAAAAAAAGGAAAGAAAAGAAAGATGCATGAATGGAGAACAAGACTTCAGGGAATCAGTTGTACCTTGTTTTTAAAAAAATAGGGTACAGCAACGGCAGATATACAGCAAACAGAAGCATCAAAACAGAGATAATCTAAGCCTACTGAATCTGCCTAAATCAAAGTACATAAATGCAATATTTGACATATTTATATTAAGGTCCTACATATAATAATTAAAAATAAATTCAGGATAGACTACAAAACCACCAAACTTATTCACACCCCAAAAAAATGCAGTTTAGCTGCACAAAACCCTGTCCCCAGAAAACTAATAAACAATTTCCTTAAAATACGTCAAACGTCTTCATAATACAGAAAAAAATTGTGCTTCTGAATCTTAACACAAACATTGAGAGATACAGCTGGACTGGGCTTTCAGGACTGGAGAAAATAATTTGTATTAATTAATAAGAAATTACTTATGTACAAACAAATGCCTTTACCTTAGGGAGTCTTGGTTTTCCGAAAAACACAGAATAAAAAAAAAAAATAATGTACACATTAAGAGCTCCATTCAAGAGGAACAAATGAGAGCCAAGTTCAGGAACCCAACGAAATCAAACAATTTACCCATACATCAAGCGAAGTAAAATCAGAAAACAAAGTAGAGATTCCCACAACAAAGCAACATGACCAACAACTGTATCATAGAGATTTTAACTAGAACAAAAATTCCAACTCCAGCCTTTACATTGACGGATTTAATAGCAGAGATGAGAGCATCATACAAGGTAGATGACCAATGAAAACAAGGAAATGATCATGAAAAACAAGGATCACAAATGGTCCTCCCAAAGCACAAGTGCCATCTCCACTAAAAGGAATTGAAGGTAAACAGGAAAAAATGCCACAGAAATACTTTTCACGGCCAGAATGAATTCAAAATTCATTACATGAAGCCGATCAGTTTCTGTACCTGTATAGGGAACAACAGAACCAGCATTAGAGCGCCAAGAAGAGAAGCAACACCTAGTTGTTGGTATAGAAGAACCATTGCAACAGTGATGCGAAATGGAGCAGACCACAAAGTATGAAGTGACTGACATATTTGCTGTTTGGGAGAAGACAAAAGACAAACCACAGTTATTAAACATTAAGCATATTATAATCTACTTTCTAAATTAAATACTACTATTGTCCAGTACGTTGGCCCACACAATCAAATTTTTATGTATAATTGTTATGAATAAGTACTAAAAAATCAAGAGGATTCAAGAAATGGTGCAAAGAATATTTCTTCATACACAATGTTATTTTTTTCCCAATAAATTTTAGAACTTTATTGAGGCAAATGCTCTCATTCTACTCACAATCCTAGCCATTTAAACAGTACAAGTTTAGTCAATTACTTCTCTAACATCATTCAGAAAGCAAAAGAGGGCAAAGGGATCAGAATATAGGAAAAGCATATACCTGAAGTGCCTCAGCATCAGTGGTCATCAAATTGGTTATTTTCCCAGATGCAAATTGCTTTCGGGCTTCATGAGTAAGTCTTAAAGATTTGCGAAACACAGCTGCCACCTACAATTAAAAAATAACAGAAATAAACAGCAATGCACAAATCATGTTCTAAATGCACAAGAAACCATCAGTGGCTAGGAATTGTTAGATCTAATAAATTAATTCATAACGATGATCTATTTGTTGATCAAACCAGAATTTGCCCCCATTTTAAGGGTTATTTAACTTTATTTCCAGATATAAAAGGGTTACTTACATGACATAACAGAGAAGAAATATACGAACTTGGATTTTAACAATAGAAATAGGAAAGGAATGCATTTGGTATGCATAAAATTGAAACTGTTGGATGAGGCCCTCAAGTCCCTACTCAACAAATCTTGATGGAAACCATTTATGTGCACAAAATTAAAAGGTTAAATGACGGGTCATATCACAGTAGATCAAAGAATCCAACATTTGCAAAAGCCACCGCATAACAACATAAAAAGAACTGTGATAATCATAGCGTAAAATATTTACATTAGCCAGATGGTAAAAAGTCCTGCTGAATATGTTAAACAGCCTTTAATGGGATAAAGAGGGTTTTCAACTGAAAAACAAAACTAAAGCCTAGTAGATGACAAAATAACATAGCCATCTACAAATGAGTTCAAAATCACAACCTTTAAGCCTAGAACGCCACTATGATTCCTATAATCACGGAAGATCAGATTCTTATTTTTAGAAATGATTCTATGTAATCTAGCTGGATCTAGAGGGATTCCAATAGCTAGGGTTTGTGCCTATACGAACTCCTCTACTGAGATGAATAAAATATGAACTTTACAGGCATCTCAACTATACATAAAATTAGTTTAGTCTTGACTTTCATTCACACTTAAAAAGCCACTACAATGCCTTGGGCTCAAGGCATAGAAGGCGCAGCTCAGGCATCCAAAAACAAGATTCCTAGACAAACCCCCAAGATCAATTCTGAGTGTAAGACACAAAAGACATGAATGCTAATGATGGTTTTGACAAGGGCTAGATGACAGATTAGGATTTCCTTTTGTTGCTTTTAGTTTGATATTTTTATAGGCCTTATTTTATTTATTTTATATTTAGTAGGCATCAGTCCAGGCATATCCCGAACACCTCAAAAGTTGCCCGTAAAGCCCAATAGAAGGAGCACCAAAATGTACTTCAAATTTATACAAGGAAAAAAGGCAGACATAGAAAAATCCTTCATCTCTACAAAGCAAGACTAATAGTCAACAAATGCGATGATCATCAACCACATGCTTTATGTGAAGCATGTCAGTTATAAGTTAGGGCACTAATTTCGTCTTCAATCTAACATTTGTTTCTTAATTCTTTTTCTTTTTTTTTGGGAATGGCAGATATATAGCTTCTTCCATCCTATAGATTAAGTCAGAAACTTCTGATGTAAAGCACACTCACACACACTTGTTCTAATGGAAACAGAGGATGTTTAGGGGGAAATAGTGAAACAGAACAGAATTTGAGGGGGTAATAAGAGAGAGACAAATGAAGGAGGGAGAGAGATCACTAGGCTCCAAAAATATTCATTCATCAAGTCTATGTACATAAGGGACACACACACACATATATAGCTTGAGGTTTCCTTCATGTAAACCTGCACTTGCTCTAAACTTTCCTTCCTATGAAGTAAGCATCCGCTTGCTCTATCATCATCACAAAAGAAACCTACTTGCTAGCAAACAAAATAAAGTACTACCTCAGGTCTTTAATAGAAGAGCTAGATAACTAATTTGGGTAGATTAAGGAAGTTAGTTGTTAGTTATTTGTAACAAATATGGTTTTGTTTTCCTAAAATGCCATCTTTCATCATAACTATCTTTAGATGGAAACCCATTAATCTATGCAATTAATAGGGATACTTTGGAGAAAAAATTACAAATTTTGGGGACAAAATGGATTGAGGTCTTATATTTAAGACCAAATCTAATCCCCCAACTAGCTCTTATATTAACGACCAGAGGGAGTAACATATAAAAGTAGCTATTTCCTATTTCTTTCTAGGTTTTTCTCAAAATGTATTAACTCTTATATTCCATCACCTTCATTTCTCAAAGTTTCAATAGAGACAAACTTATTTCTTTGGAAACAAGGAGAACATTCTAATTAAACTAAATGAATGGAATTACCAAAGTTGATCTCAGCCGAAAGCCAACTCGCATGACATTCTGAAAATATTGAGCTTCACATAAAACTCCGAAAACCTGCCCAAAAGAAACTTAGAGATCTCAATCAACGTTCCATAGGTTCCAATAACATTATAATATGAAGTGGAATGAAACCAAAGACATCAACATTATAACAAGCAATTTACTAGCAACTGGTCTCTTCCACAAATCTTAAGATCCATATCAATGCAACAAGTAGTAGCCAATGTTACGTAGTTTAAAATTAAGGGGAAAAAACTAGGAAATATACGAAAGCCAGAAACAAGTCAACTTTCTTTAGGCACTAGAGTCTTTCACTAACACCTCTTAGATGAGAAGACAATACCACATGCAATTACATCGATAACATCATGATTTCTTTACTTATCAGCATATGTTACAACTACGATCATTCCAAACTCACACATAATTGACGATAAAACAACTTGATGGAATCCCCCATTTATTATTTCAAGATATTCCAGATCTTATCTCCTTATATTTGCCAACTCAAGATTTTTAGTTGATAATGCAATTCCTAATCTTGTGCAATTTGAGGTTATCCTTGTAAATGCCTAAATCCCTAATTATGTAAGCCATTATTCTTTTGGATCAATAAGAATTTTCTATTCACCCAAAAAAACTGATATGATATTTTGTAGGGCATCAAAGCCATGAGGCCTAGTTTTTTCAAAAGGCCAAAGTCTAGCCAATAGAAAACACATAACGCATGGTGGTCTTATTCTGATAGGATTCCTAGTCAGCAGAACAACCCACTAATCCATCAGAGAGAAAAAAGAGGAAGAATGAAGTTTGAATTAGTGTTATCTGTTTTATTATTAATTTAATTATTTATCTTAGAAGTCAGTTTTATTATTTAATTGAGTCAGTTAGCTGAATAAAAGGGGCCATTAGGTTTGTTATGGCCCCACAACTTGACTTTTTTGTGTAGATAACCACCTTAAAGCTGTTCTTCCCCTCAAATTGTAGCAAGGGTCACGACTTTGGGCATCCTTTCCATAAATGTTAGAGATATTTGGCTTTTCACTAACCAGTAACATTTTTCCCCAGTTAACTGCCAACACACAGAATTGTAGTCACCACATATGGATGGTTTCTTTAACTCTAACCACCAACATATGGTTTTACACAGCTTCTCCAAATTTGGTTAAACAACTAACACAAACCACTAATTAAAACAACTAAAATAAAAAAAAAAATATCATTAACAGATTTCAAGTTGATAACATCCTAACCAAAGCCTCAACTCAAATCAGGTTTGAAGAACTTAGTAACAGATGTAGTATCGTACCACTCCAACAAATATTGAGAAGGCATACACATAGCCAATCCACGCCGGGTCACCTCTTTGCATAGACTGCAATTAATTCACAAGACAAAACCAGTTTTCAAAAACTGTTAGTTAAATAAATAACGATATGTTTCCAAACTTCACGTGCAGATCATCGTAAAGCTGAATAAGCACAAGCAATCACCATTTACTAATATATAAAACAACTACAAAGAAGTTCTATAAATAACTAGACTTAATATCGGCTTATATTCTCATTTCTAAGAGGAGTCAAGGGCTCTAAATGTACATCATTATTTGGGAAAACCAAAGAGGAGGGAGGACACTCGTGCCTCTGCATTTCCATTACTCCTCTTTGCACCATTAATTTCTGAATTTGAGTTTGTATACACAAGCTATTTTGCGAGTTGCGGAATAGATTGTAATTCTGATTCAAATTATAATATTTGTTGCAACTTTATTATCATACATTATGGTCTTTCATCGTTTGTACCATGCTTAGCCTTCATAAAGAAAAATTCTATATGAGCTTCATCAACATTTTGCAGAAATTGGTCTTATAAATTGTTTTTCCATTTTAGGTTGAATGCTGTTCATTCTCACAGCATCAGTTACATAATTCTTTTGCTCTCAAAATTATATATATCCTATATTTTTGGTTGATTTGACAAAGGGGAAATTGACTAAACAAAATAGATGTCTCTACTTGAGTTTCTCTGAGAAAAAACTTGATTGAAGCATCCAAAGAATATCAACAAAATTCCCAATACAGTAACCTACAGCAGAAAGCCTCATAACAAGAGAATGTTGAACTAATATAATCTGATTTTGAGATGTATTGGAAACAATTTATGCAACTTGCTTTGAAATTAGTAGTCTTAGTTTGTCATCAATAAATCTAGCCCCAATAATTCAAGGAATCTGTAATAAATTTTCATGATAGATACATAGGCTTTTATAAGATAAGATGTCAACATATATATATATATATAGTATTTTATATAGATGCACAGCCACTCCTAAGGTTCTTATTCAACATAGTCCATTGTTATCCATAAAAAATCCTGAACCTCCTGCAGTATACAGGCTTCTGAAGAAACTAGAGTCACAAAAGGCTCTTGTTTGAAGTTTTAACCCATTCCCAGCTAACCAGTAAATTAATACAAACATATTGATCCTTGAGGGATGCATTTAAACATCTTTAGCCAGAAAAAATGACAGATAACTGAAAATATGACTTTCTCCATCTTTTTTCACAAAGTATAAGATGTACATTAACAGTTGCAGCTTGAACTACAAAACCCTATATATAAAATCCTACTAGCTTCTTTAAATGGATATTAATTAATATTCCACCCTGATGAAAATTTGAATGAGCATGAGGATGCCACATGAAAACCAAAGAGGGCCATTGAAAGATTAACCAAAGAAAAAAGAAAGGATCAATGATCCAATTGCTGACGGTTATAGTAAGAAAACGGCTAACCTGTAGAAGTTGGTTCAATATAAGGGGCCCCAGAAACTGGGAAACGTCATTGCCAATCTACAAGTTGTCAATAGTAGTACAACAAATGTCAGGAAGGTTTCCGATCCAATAGCTTAATCATATGTACCTACTACCTAGATTTAAAAATCTTCAAAGAAATAAATTTTCCGTGATTCTTTCTGAACAAAAAAAAGAATCATTTTAGGTCCCAAAAGGAACCTTGATTAAGAGCTCATTTGGAAATTAGTGATCTCCAATATCTACTTTAGAGAAAGGTGAAAAATGATGTGTTTGCCCCTGATTTGCTCTTTTATTTATTGTAAATTCAATTGTAAACTATAGTACAAAAGTTGACAGCTGAGCCCTAGACTAATTAACTTTAACGAATAACCTAGTCTTAATTTAATTATCTTCTTTTTCTTTCCATAGTTGCAATCTAACACCAGTTGGAAAGGTACCAGTACGTCCAAATAACATCAAATGGTGGCCCCATAAGACGATGATAGCAAATACATACATATACATAAACATATATATATTATTACCTTCCAAAAGCCTCCCCACCAAAACCTACAAAAAAAATCAAAATGAGAATGGCAAAACTTAAACAGGACAGGGAAATGCATCATTAATAAATCATGACCAACTCATTTTATAATAAAGGACAAACACTTTTATGGACATAAAGTATTTAGATACCGTAAAGATTCAGAGTTTAATTTCCCTCTGAACTTATTCTATCAGATGGAAATGATGTTACATTCATAGATGATAAAAGAAAGCGATCAAAGTTCGATAACCAAGTGATAAAAACTATCCAAAGAAAATAACATATAATTACCTAAATAAGAATGTGTTTCTATTTTAGTTTGACCCAGAAGAAAGACTCATCATGTAGTTCTTGAATTCATATGACATTCTCCATGGACAAAAAAGCAGGGAAGACATCAAAATAAGATAAACAAAACATGGCTAACCACTGTTGCTGATAGCATCAGACCATCACTGAGTATCTGGGGCAAACAAAAATTGGACCTGCTCTTTTTTCTATTACCAAATTGTACCCAAGTTTATTTAAAAAAGGGTCTGTTAATTTCAATTGAGAAGACAGTCAACTATCAAAGCATTCTAAATCCTCCAATCAATTCCAAAATCATATTTCATCTCAACCCAATGAATTGATCCATACTGATGTTTCAAGTCCATCAAAAATCACAAATCTTACTAGGCTAACTGATTTATCACTTTCATAGATGATCACACTTGACTTACTTGGGCATATCTAATACATAGAAAATATGAGGTGCCACTTGCTTTCACAATGTTTTGTGTCCTCATCCAAATTATTAATTATTACCATCAAATATTTTGACCTAGCCATACCAAGCCAAAAAGGCACCAAGCTGTTTAAAGTTTGAACAACGATACCGTTTAGGGTTAGTTTAACCATTCTATTTTAATAAGTAGAGTTATTGATGGGTACTTGAGTGAGATGAGCAATCCTCTCCCAAAAACTAGCTATCAAGGAAGAGAAACAATCTACTTAAATATCCTATTTAGCATCTCATAACTCATATTACTGAATGTGGGACTTAGGCATCCCATACTACCTAAGTCCCCATCAACCCCCTTAGAAAGCAAACGTCCCAGGGCCTACACTCTATGACACTTCACTTCACTTCCCTTCCTTATCACTCTGAACCCTTCTCCAATCAAAACCCTCCATAGGTAGCCCTCTTTGAAACCAACCTCTAATACTAATTAATGGGTGCTTAAATGAAATACCGAACCTCCCCCTAAAGCTAGTTATTGAGAAGGATAACCACTCCACTTAAATATCCCATTGAGCATCCATACTACTCAGTGTGGGACGTAGTTGTCCCATACTACCTAAGTCTCCATTAGTTATCCTTTTTTGAAAATTATTTTAAATATTATTTTTAGAGAGGCTTTACACTTCGTTACTTAAGAGCTTGGGTTGCCCTCTTCTATTATCCACAAATGTGATGTTATTTTCGATCAATAAAATTTCAAAAGATGGTTATACCTTGAATTTCAAGAGAGATCTAAAGTAATGTTAATTGAGTTAGCCATACAATTGGCAGGAAATAAACATGCTATTGCACGTACATTTGAAGAAATTTGGGTTCATGGTGAAGCAAAGAAAGAAATTCAATGAGAAACTAAAGTTTATCGGAAATCAAAGTTCCAAGAACCATAAATGTTGGGAACCGTCAAGGGTAAGGAAACCAATGAGAATTATTGTGGAAATTTGAAGGATTGAAAGTAGAGGGAAAATAAAACTTCAAAATATTATTAATTTTTAAATGAATAAGAATACAAATAGACATTTATATAGGCAAAAATATAAACTAATAGGCTAAACCTAGAATTTATCATAATCTTAATATCTCAAATTTATTCTTCTAAGATATGATAATATAATCATATCCTAATCTTAACATCTCAGATTTATTCTTTTAAGATATGATAATTTAATATTCAAATTTGATCCTAAATAATATCCAAACTTAATTTTAGATAATTAAATAACTAAAAAAACATAATTTTAATTAATAATTAATTCTAAACTAGCACATTTCAATACTCATCCTCAAGCTGGATCTACAACTTGAATACTTGTGCTTCTCAACACTCCCCTCAAGCTGGGAGGCAGCTTAGATGTGAGTAGATCACTGTAGAAGAACCAGAACTTTGAATCCTTAAACCAATAGTGACCACTGAATTAAAGTTGATTGGATATTGAATCTGGATCTTAAGACAAAGTTTTACTTGACCAATAACATCAATGTTGGAGGCTTGACAAGAATATTTGCAAAAGAGGAATTTGATGAAGGAGACGACGACGACGACGATTCTCGAATAGAAGAGAGAATTACTTCTACGATTTGGAGTGGACTTGCGAATTATAAACACTATGACTTTGCACACTCACTGATAGAAAAGGTCTACTTCTGCAAAGCGGAGAGACACTATTTCAATGCATTGAGCACTTTTATGCTTCCTAGGATCTTAGGAGATATGATAAAGGGATATTTCGTTAGCTATGAATGTGAACAAGGTGAGAGTTGCAAGGCCAGAGAGATTTGTGAGTCTGAAGTTGCAATGGACCCAATATTCACAAGCTCAGGGACGATTTCCGATAGATACGATTAATAGACGAGATTGTGAATCTAACTCCTAAAACAAAAGGCAGCAGTGGAGACTAAGTCTCAAACTCTGAAGACCAAAAAAAAGGACGAACGATCGAGGGCAGAGGCAGATATGAACTTGGAGCATAGTTGATGAGAACACATGGGTAGAGACGGGTCGCACCACACAGAGTGCTTTTATATGTTGAGTGAAGTCAAGATCGCAGAAGGAATTTCTATGAACTTGAAGGAAAAAAGATCGACTTTCTAAAGGTGTGCCTTCTCTTTAAACTTGACATTTTTCTTCTTCTTCTTCATCGAGACCTTACCCAAGATTTAATATTCCTACTGTGATACAATGTGAAAATTTGAAGGATTGAAAGTAGAGGGAAAATAAAGCCTCAAACTATTATTAATCCTTGAATGAATAAGAATACAAATAGACCTTTATATAGGCAAAAATATAAGCTAATAGGTTAAACCTAAAATCCATCATAATCCTAATATCTCAGATTTATTTTTCTAAGATATGATAATATAATCCTATTATAATATTAACATCTCATATTTATTCTTTTAAGATATGATAATTTAATATTTAAATCTGATCCTAAATAATATCCAAACTTAATTTTAGATAATTAATTAAATAACAAAACATAATATTAATTAATAATCAATTCTAAACTAGCACATCTCTAACACTCTCTTTTAAGCTGGATCTAAAGCTTGAATACTTGTGCTTCTCAACAATTATACAAATAAGAAAGAAAAAAAGACAATATTCCCAAATCTCATTGTGCCATTAACCAATTTTCAGACTGACTTATGGCCTAAAAGAAAACACAATAGAGTATCTTTAATAATTTTGATCTTTTATTATTAGAAGTTACTCGTGCAATTATGATCTTCATTAAATAAACATTTATGCTAATATTTATGTTTTATTTATGAGTTTATGATTTATTAATTTTATGTTAGTATCCCATCTTATCTTATATGTTAGATATAAATTCAAGGGTAGCCTCAATCCTATGCCTATAACAAGGCTTCTAGCATCTAGAATTCATATGGAATAAGACTTGTGAATGCCAAGGCATCACAACCAAGTTGAAATCTTACCTATGGCATCAACTATGCCTGAAATTGAGCCTCATATAGTGCCACCTGAAACAGTTCCTAGATTAAACCTAGGTGAATCAGACCCTGAAACACATACTATATCACCTAAAATTGAACTAAGAATGGAATTTACAACACCTGGAAAGGGGTGGTGTGATAATCAAGATACTATCCAGATGGTTGAGAACTATATGCATCATAATAGAACATAGCACTGAGATTAGAAGAACTTATAGGTAAGCTGGGAATGATAAATATCTATTCACCGACTTGAGGTGGAGTGTTGGAAAATCTCAGCACATTAAAAGCGATCAAAATCTGATCTAATTCTAATCAGATCTGATTCTAAGTTAATTTGTGTTTAATGATGTTGATACGCAATGATTATGTGTTTACTTCTATTCAATAAATAGCAAATGGTCGTGATTAAAGGGATTGAGCTATAAAACTACAGTGTGCCATGCCTCCTATTAGTAATCGATTTCTGTGATCAGTAGAACACACACAATGGCCTAGTATTCCCTCAAGAATTTTACACCAACAATTGGGCAATCTTCTATAGATTTGTGCGAGATAAATTAACTGAAAGGAAAAAAGATATAATATCCTGATGAAGAGTAGAGAAACAACGTATAAAGCCATAGACCAATCTGCCATTAAATGGTTTTGGTGGATTTTTACTTGATGAAGTTGGTCCTATATATTATTTTCTTTTCTTTCATCAAATTCTTTACCATGAAAGAAAAATAAAAAGGATTCCATGATCTACAAATCCTTAGCATACCTTCCTCCAAGGCTACTATTTAATGCTCTTAAAAGCCAGGGTTTGGACTTCTGAGATTCCACATTCCAACATCTTTGGAACCTACAAAGTCAAAAGGCACGACCTCCAATTAAAATGCAATAACAAAATGAAATAGAAATCAATTTGAAGAGAAGCAAAAGCATACTTGTTTTTCAAAGTCTCAGTCCGATCCCAAGTATCTAATTTCCATACATCTTTCTCAGTAAGTGGTCTTTGATATCCAAGTTTCATTATAGAATTCATCCAAGCGAAAGTTATTTCTGCCAAACAAAATGATGAAATTACATGGTCTTAGGAAAGCAACTTATTTAGAAAATGATTAACTCTTAAGGAATCTTTATGCTTATAATGAATTTATAAATTTCAACATATAAACTTTATACTTATCAAAGCATACTATTTAGTAGCTTATTATCAATGAATTACTTCAACTACTTATCACATCCCTTTCTTAAGAACCGACTTTCACTTATTATAGTAGCATTTAATAGGAAAATGTATAATGGAAAGCATAGTAGCACATTCATCAAATACAACTCCATAAACATGTCGCATCTAGTCCCACTTGTGACCTTTGATTTAAATCTGACCTTTGGTTGAGATCTAGGAACTTATAAAGCTAATTCTTGGAAACAAATGTGAAAAAATTCAAAATAATTAAGTTTGGGAGCTAGCAGAGGCATATCAATGGACTAATTGTGTAGGACCAATTGACAGATGAATTTGTAGCAACATCTTTTCTGGAAGCTAGGGTCTGATATGTAAAATATAAATAAACAATTTAAATAATTTTATTATTTTATTAGAATTAGCATTAGATATTCTACGATATTAGGATTAGATATCATAATATATATATTATGATATATTAAGATTAGATATTAGAATATATATCATGATTAAATATTATAATATATTAGTATTAGATATTTAATTAAGATTAGAATTACCCATCACTTATAAATAAGGGTGAACATCAGTCTTATTAGGATATGCCTTGATTATATTTTGAATTCTTAAGTATTCAGTATAATTTCAGTTTCTCTTCTATTCTTTTCGATTGCCCTTTTCTTTCTACAATTATATAACAATGATATCAGAGCCACTGTTAAAATTAATATTAGATATTAATTGATATTAGGATTAGATATCATATATATTATGATATATTAGGATTAGATATTATAATATATATCATAATTAGATATTATGATGTATTAGTAGGAGATATTTAATTAGAAATAGGATTTCTCATCACTTATAAATAAGGGTGATCATCAGTCTTATTGGGATGTGCCTTGATTATGTTTTGAACTCCTGAGTATTCAGTATAATTTTAGTTTCTCTTTTATTCTCTTTCTATTCTTCTCTATTTCCCTTTACTTTCTACAATTATATAACAGTGGTATGAGAGTCATTCCTCAGCCACTCACTAGAATCAGTAACAGGATGAGCATAGATATAGAGCGGTCTTCAGAATATGGCAAGAAATCTTGATAGGATGAGCATGAATACAGAGCGGTGTCTTCAGAATATGGCAAGGAATCTTGATAGGATGAGCATGGGATACAGAGCGGTGTTTTCATTATCCAAGATGCAAGAAGTTTAGTATGTTCAAAGGATATCAATTTTCAGTGCACAACTGATAGTTTACAAGAACCTTCACACATAACGTGCAAAAGGGAAGTGATGAAACCAAAGTTTAGAGCTGATGGATCATCAAGTCTCAACTTTTGTGAGGGGTTTAAGAATGCACTTTGAAACATGTCTTCAAGCTTAACACTGATAATGCTGACGATCTCAAATCTCCTAGTCCCGATTTGATTCAAAGGAGAAGTGATTAAAATGCTTCTTGGCTGTAGTTTAGTATCGTTCTTGGTACCTGACCCTTGGGGACAAGGATTTTTTTGGGAGGGAGTATTGATATGTACAACATAAATAAGTAATTTAAGTAGTTTTATTATTTTATTAGAATTAATATTAGATATTCTGTGATATTAGGATTATATATCATAATATATATTATGATATATTACGATTAGATATTATAATATATATCATGATTAGATATTATGATATATTAGTATTAGATATTTAATTACAATTAGGATTACCCATCACTTCTAAATAAGGGTGATCATCAGTCTTATTGGGATATACTTTAATTATATTTTGAAATCTTAAGTATTGAGTATAATTTCAGTTTCTCTTCTCTTTTTATTCTTCTCAATTTCCCTTTCCTTTTTACAATTATATAACATATCACAACCCTCTTAATAACTAGAATCAATGTTCTATCAATGAGTAAATATAATTAAAGATGCCCTACACATTCTCTAATGGAGATATTCAAAACTTTCTTGATAACTAGAAGTAATGTTCTATCAATGAGTATATACTTACTTGAAAATATGTTGCCCTGCCTCTCAGGACATATTTGTTCTCCTCCTGAGAGTTCTTCATATGCAATATCAGTGACCAGTTCACCTCGAATGGGGACATATCCAGGATAAGGATCTAAATTAGGAATATACACAAGCAATAGTATTCCAAACAAAGCCTGGACAAAAAAATGATCATTTGTCAAGTTTGGCTTGAGATTTTTTAACAAAAAAAGCATGGTAATAAAAAGAGGAGAGAGTACCAAGTGTTGAATTGTAGAGATTTTCAAACTAGGAAAAGAAGAAAAAGAATTCATTTCATCATAACCAATTAAAAAAAAAAAGATATGCCCTTAAAAAAAAGCAATGATGTCTAGTCATATCATTAGGTCCAATCAGATATGCCCTCAGTATTTTACATGGGAATATTGTGTATTTATTGTGAATATTTGTTATTATCGTATAGCCTTTGTTAGTATTCATTAGACCTTAATAGGCTTTATTCTCTTATTTATTAGACTTTATTCTCTCCTAATGAATAAATAGTCAGTTGTACCTCAATATTCACAGAAAATATGAGACAAGCTCTCTCAAATAAAAAGCATTAGGTCTGAAATCGTGCCTAGGGTTTTAGGGGTTATGGCTAGCATAAGCTTTTTTGTAGGTGGTTTAAGGTTTTTATGCACATACTGGCAGAGAGCACGATGACCCTTACTTCTTGCCCAAGGATGACCGGAAAATGCCGATTGGCCAACCACAAAAAGACGACTCACTCGCGCCACTTGCATATTCTATGCCAAAGAACATTTGACAACCTCCAATCTGGAATATCCTTTGTTGGAAACAATAAGACATCCTCAGCAAGACCCTACCCTTTTTCAAGTCTAGGTACTTCTTTTATGAAGCCCTTTACTCGTTACAGTGGCGTGGTTCGGAAGTTTATGTAGTACAACAGGGTTGTTGCTTCGGATCCTTGCCTATTATCAAGGGTTCTTTCTTATGTGAAGTTCTTGGAGTGGTGATATGGGTTCTCCAAAGCATCATGCCCAATGTGACCCGATCAGTACTTTTTGCATCAATGGCAAAAAAAGGGACTTTTCTTCTAGCATTAAGGACATAAAAAAATACACCAGTACGGCTTGTGAATTCAGGAGCTTCTAATCATATGACTAGTCATCATCAATTGTTTACTACTAACACCCTAGCTGCTAGGAATGTTAAAATGAAAATTGCAGATGGTTCCTTAGCACTAGTTGAGTTGTGAAGGACCTTGAGGTTGAAAGGTTCCCGTCTAAGTAGGAGTAAGACAACATATATGCACTACAATTTTGGTAGGAGGCAAGCTAGTAGTGATTTAGAAGTTAAAATGGGAAATCAAATCATTTCACAAGTGACAGTTCAAATATTTGGGATCAACTATACAAAAAGAATGGGGAAATTGATGGAGATATTTTGCATAGAGTGCATTGGGTGGTTCAAGTGGAGAAAGGCTAATGAAGTTATCTATGATAAGAATTTACCTAATGAGCTTAAAGGAAAATTTTATCAAACTGCTATAAGACTAGCAAGGCTACACGGTAGTGAATGTTGGGCTCTAGAGGGACAACAAGAACATAAAGTTAGGATAACAGGGATGATGATGTTGAAATGGATGTGTAATCATACAAGAAAATATTCAAAATGATCATATTAGAAGTGTAGAAATAAAACCTATTCAAGAAAATGGTAGAAAGTGTTTGTGGTGGTACGAACAAGTACAAAGAACGCTGTTGGAAGCACCAGTGAAGAGGGTAGATTAGCTAATATGGAGTCCTCAAAAAACGGGTAGAGGAAGACAGAAAAAAATGCTCAATGAAGTCATTTAACAAAACCTTTGGTTAATAATCTATCCAAAGATTTAGTTTTTAATAAAGCACGATGGAAAGATTTAGTTTTTAATAAAGCACGATGGCATCGTGTGATCCATGTAGTGGACCCTACTTAGTAAGATAAGGCGGCTTCTTGTTCTTGCTCCTTAGCACCAATTGCTGGTAAAGGGAGTATTTACATTTTAGATTCTATAATTTTAGAATCTCCCCTTCACATGCCCAAACTTGATTGCAATATCGTTAGTCAATTGACCAAGCAAACATTGTTTTACTATGTTTCTCCCATCCCATTGTGTTTTCCACGATCTATTATTGGGAATAATGATTGAAAGTGCTAAAGAGCACAAGGGGCTCTACGTCTTTGAAGTTGTTGAAGGGAAAAACCAACATCATATTAGAGTAGGTAACTCTACATCTATGCCTACGAATGACACGCTTTGCCATACGAGAATGGTCATTCAAATTTTCATTACTACCCCATCTGTATTTGTCCCTCTATTCAAACAACCTTCATCATCTGAAATGTGAGGTTTATGATTAGCTGAACACCACAAAACATCATTTCCCAAAGCTCTGTATATCCCAACAAAGCCTTTTACTACTATCCACAGTGACTTGTGGAGACCATCCCATATTTCAAACTGCACCAAAAAAAAATGGAGCTCTATCTGTGCTCCTCAATTTCTACGCCACGATAAAAAAAATCAGTTCAATACAAGCATCAAAGCCTTGCATATAGACAATGATACTAAATATTTCAACCAAAATTTGAGCGCATTCCTCCAAACGCATGGTATTGTCCACAAAGTATATGAGCTGACACCCTCCAACACAATGGGATTATAGAAAGGAAAAATAGGCATATCCTTTGAGACTCCTCTAAACAAATTGCAGAGTGTCTTTCCCACCTCACATCCTGAAACCAATCTTCCCCTCGTGTTTAGTTGCACAACTTTTGTCCATACCCACCACAGCTAAAGTTCTTTCACATGCCATCTCACTCAACCGATCATTGCAACTTAATTTCTTGCATACATGCCAAGCTCTAAAGCATCTTGCATGGTTCTAGACTGGAATAATCAAACTAGCCTAGCATGGTCCTCCTATAAACCAGCAATTTAAGTATCAACAAGGCAATCTTTAGATAAACAGAGTTTATAAGCAATCACGTCAAACTCATCGCTCGACTCTGCCAACTCTCCATGCCGTCAATGACACATTAGGTCTTCCATGGGTTACTTATACGCATGTCCAAAGCAATCCTTCAAGGCTTTAACATACTTGTCCCACTCTAGGGTTTCACTGTCCCATAGGCATTCCTACACCATATGCCATTGAAAGGCCTTATCATCAAGATGCATAATTATCATATTGACCTTTCACTGATCGAGTGTCTCATCAAGTTCAAAGTACCTTTAACACACTTTAAGATCCATCCATGTATGTCCACTCTCTAAAACCTAGGAAAATCCATCTTTGTGAATTAGGTTGGCCATCGATACTCCCTTCAGTCAGAATGATCATATCACCCTCTTATTTGGTCTTCTTCATTACGTGCACGATGATGTCTTTCTTTGCGACCACGCCTACTGTTAATATAGGTTTCATCCCTGTCGCACACAAGGCCCTAGAGCTGATTTGAGATAGCATCCACAATATCAGGCAGCATGTGTACCTTGATAAGGCCAAGGATAGCATGGCTCTAGATGCCACTATTATGGGATTTGGTCGAGAAAAAGAGAAAGGAGAGGAGATAAAGAAACGGAGAGAGGACTTTGAATAATATGAATCTTATTGAATAACAAAATCAAAAATAAGTAACTAGGTAAGTTACACATATTTCTAGGCATTCTTCTTCATAGATATCCTAATCTATACAAATCCTACTAACATTAGGATAATATTTAAAATTAAAATTGTATTTTAAATCTATTTAAAATCCTACCTAAGGAAATCTCTTCTTGTTTATAATGACATAGCATCCTTCCTCTATTTACCGTCTTGTATCATCTCTTTCTAAAGAAATAAGAATATGAAAAAAATTTCCCCTTTCCATGTCTCTCTCTCTCTCATATCAAATTTCAATATGCAATAGAGGCCAACCCCACAAGTATTGGCAAAAAAGTATACCCAAACCTTCAGGACCATCACCCAAAAAATTTAAAACAAAAATAAAGGAAATAAAAATTGATCAGAGAGCATAACATAAAGAGCACAAGACTACCTGTATGACAACCTCACTTGTGTATAAATATAACATTGATCTGCAAAGGTAGACACAAAAATGTGATATTGAAGAACAAGGTGACAAGCAGCACACAAGATTTGAACATGATAACATAACTGATAACACATTTTGCATTGTTGAAATCAATTGACCAAAGTAACAAGTTGAACCCTCTCTAGTCAAGACAACAACTAAAGAGGATCCAATCATGCATTTCAATCTATTTTTCTAGATTACAAATTTCCAAGTAGGGGAGAAAATGCAAATACAAGGTCAAATTAAATGTGATACAATATTACACTTAAAAAACTTCGATTCTACTTGTATGTAAAATTTTTTACCTCACGATTGCAGTTTTCATCTTCCTATTGGAAATTTGTAACCTAATAAAAAGCTTCCAGCTTAATCATTGCCTAAATCCTCTCCTATCACCTAGATTCAACAGTGTAGTCTATATAACTCACATGAGCAAACATATGCATGGCATACACGTATATGTTGTTTGTGTATACTATGTGTGAATATTAGTATTTAATGGATCCTCAATTATACTTTGAATTTTTTTTCTAGCAATCAAGGTTGAACACATGGTCTTTAACTCTATAAAGAGAGGTAGAGAAATGTCAAAAATGACACTCAAGGAAGGTCAAAAAATGTCATGTTTTGGTGACAACTAGATACTTTATGACCATCATCATGTCACATTAAGCCACATCAAACATCTCTGGCAAGATGCTTAACGTTCGAAAGTCTCTTGCTTCAATAAAGACAAAATAATATTTTATTGTTGTGATTTATTTCCTCTTCCCCGATATTTGACTTCAGACCAGACCTGGTCACCTTGATATCCCATATCCATTGTTTATTTTTTTTCTAATTATTCTCCTTAATTCTCATATTGAGCAGCTAGGTTTGTGGCAACCAATCCCTATTTGTACCCCTTTTTCAGTGACGAATAATTTCCAAATGACTCAGGAAAATTACACGTAACATGAAACAATATTGAACATGGAATACTACTTTGGAGATTGAAATAAGATGGTTAAACTTTGAGAGACCAGAGATCAAATTGAGACCTGGTGTATCTTCAAAGGAACATAACATTAATTTGCTCAAAAGATCATGGTCATGACAAGCTTGTTTGTTTTTCTTTGCATCTTGGCTAATACATACATATAAACATGCACTCATACACGCATGCATACATACTTATATAGTATTCTCCTTTATAATGCTCATGTCCCTCTTTCAAGGATCCACTAATGACACTTCTTTTATAAAAAAAAATAGAAAAGATTTAGAAAATTTCAAATAGACAAAAACAGTATCATAATTAGCTAAAAAGGAACACATATAATAAGGTAAGGATAGACCTAGTGTAGAATTCCTTCGCGGAAAGTATGAGATTGAACATAACAGCATCCCCCACTATAGTATAAATCACAGCAAATCTGGCAAACCATCGGAATTCATAGATATAGACTCTAGTTTCAAGAAGAATGAGAACCAGCATAGAGCACCAAGCAAGAGCCTCAACAATGAGTGAAACCATCTGTCAAATGATAATATTACGGTTTCAGCGATCAAAGAAACCATTCTGCCATAAGAAAGCCTGAGAAGTTGAACAGTAGACATAATAAAGTACACTACAAAAGAAGTCCGTGTCTTTGATTGCATAACCAAAACAAGCAAAAATGTCTCAATTTTCTAAATAGGCAGCAATGAACCAATTTCTACCAGCAAAACAAAAATAAAAATAAAGAAAAAGTAAATAAAGTGTCATATCAACACATGCCATACATTGCTTTTCTTTTATCACTAGTGTTCCATCAAGTGCATGTCATTTTCTAAGATAACTATAATCTCACATCTACCATGTTGTATATATACCAAAAGAAACATGCAAATGGAAATTAAATAAACGGGAAAAAAGTTATAGAAGCACAAAATTTTAGAAACTAATGCTCACCTCAAATGGAGCAAGACCAGTCTGCCCATCTAAATTTAGAACCGATAGTCCCATAACCAATCTGAATAATGGCTCTGCAGTGCAATATCCCGCTAACAACCCCAAAATATAATTATAAAGCTTTGACCTCAAACAGTATCTCTTGACTTTGAAATTCTTGTTAGTCAGCCATATTCGATAGAAGCACAAGCCAAAAAGGATCAAATGTGAAATGATGATCACAAGAGAATCAACTGCACAAGGAGTATAGGCACCAAAGGCATTCCGAACCACTTTTGTCCATACTCCATTTGCCACTGGCTGACAATACCAATCCAATGGCTCAAATGCCATATTTGTCAGCACTTAAGCACAGATATTCAAACAAAGAACATCCACATGAGGAGCCTGGAGCAAATAGGTATAAAAAATTAGCTTCTCTGGCATATTAGTAACAAAAAAGAATAACCCGAAACATGCATTCACATTATACCACTTCCTTCACCTCAGCTGTGAGAAAATAAATTACTAGACCTGTAATATCTGAACTGTCATTGTTTGATATAATTACCTGCATGCTTGAATTGCAATTTCCAGCTTTGTTACGGAAAGCTACACCTATTTTTCATGCTTTATGCTTTACATGCATATATTGTAAGACGCAATATGTAAATCATCTTTTCCTTTAAAAGAAGTCCAGACAGAAGGGTATAGAGAAAATAAATCAAGAAAATGGATAGGAACTAGAAATAAAAGAAAATCGAAATGAGAACTTATCTATAAAAGAGAATAGTTATTTTTTTTTTCATTTTCCTCTAATAAATCCCGTTTTCAGTTCATTTGGTCCGAAATAGTTAATTATTTTTTTCTTATGCCAGGTCCACAGTCTATAATCTAGCGGCAGATTAATATCATGACCCCAATTTCGATTCCATACAACAGGCAAGACTATGCTATTGATTTCAGAGTAAAATTTCCGAGTCACATAAGCCGTCATAAAATGGAACCAAAATCCAGAGGCAGGAATAAGACTGGACTCCCGTACAAATAGCCCATAAACATTTAACTAAATAAAAGTGAACTATCATGTAGCATTGGGAAGCTGTACAAGCTTTTGAGGCTAGGCTATGGAGCTCTCCCGCCACAACTGTGATAACCGAAAACAATAAAAAGTAAAGGACCATGCAAATGAGGGAAGAACTAATTCAGTCAGACGAAAAAGTTTGGAAAACACGAACTAATGAGAAAAGAGAAAAGAGAAAAGACGAGGTCACGGCGGCTGATCCGCCGGGAAAAGTACGACGACTCGTGAGAGAGAAAGAGAAAGAGCGAATCTAACCTGGTGTACTCGTGAGAATAGGTTGAGCCACTCGCTGATGCATCCAAAATGAAAAGCCAGTCATTGTTACTTGATTATATATCACTACACGGTGCACACCTTGCGTAGAGCAACGGTGTTAGACTGTTAGTCTTTGATACATCCTTTGCTCTGGTTTTTTATTTCGATAAAGACCGAAAGATTTAATTATTAAAATTTTTTAAAAAGTATAAATTTATTATAAATTCTTAATTTCCTACCCCGTAACGCTTCATTTTTAAATTTTTAATCATCATTTAAATTTTTTGGTTAAGTCCTCTTAATAATTTTTTATTAAGACATGTTATTAATTTTTATATATAATTTTATCCTTAATTAGAATTATGTAAACTGTTTAATTTTAAAATAAAAATCATATTAAATAAAATAAAATTAAAAAATTATTAAATTTTATATCAGAGTTAATGAAATTTAAAAAAAATAATTTTAATAGAATATATTATAAATAATTTATAAATAAAATTATAAAATAATTCTTATTTTTAGTACCCATAGTGATTCTATTAACACCACTTTCTTGTCAAATTTCTTATTAAAGATGCCTACTCAAAAGAATTGTTAGTCTCTTATATAAGTCATGTAATAGGCCATTAATTAATTTTTTTTAAAAATATTTTTCTATTACAAGTTACTAGGAAGACATTTAAAATTTAACATAGCATTACTCTATGCTTTTAAATATAAGTAAAATTAAAAAAATATTTTTAAATAAAATAAATAAGTCAATGAATTCTCCTTAATTTTAATTCTGATAAATTAGTCAGAACCGTTTTATAATAAAACTCCGGAACTAGTTTTTTTTTTTTTTTTAAGTTTGTGATGGACACATAATATGCCGATCGGCTGCTTCAATCTCGGCCTCCAATATATAGTTTAATAATAAATAATACATAAATTTTTAATTGACAGAAAAAGTTGATGTTGACGACCTGATTCCCATGCGTCATGGCTGACACTTCTTGGCTCTTAGAAATATCAGCTTTTCAGCTTTTAATTAACATTTTTTGCGAAATTTTCCATTTTTTTGTTTTTCAACCAAAGGCAAAAATTTTAATTTAAAAAAATTATATTTAAATTTAATATAAAAAATTAATTAGAGAGAAGTCTCTAAAAATTATCAAATCACTTTAAAATCTTATAAAATTTAAAATTAATTTTTTAAATTATAAAATAATAGAATTGTCTCTAAACAATAATTTAACCAATAAAAACTATAATTCTATAAAAAAATAACAATTCATACAAAAAAATAACAATTTAATTGGGAATAATAATTTTTAGAGAAAAAAATAATTAAAAATAAAAAAAATAACAATTAAAATAATTTTTAAAAATAATTTTATTATTTTATAATTTAAAAAAAATAATTTTAAATTATATAAGATTACACAATCGTTGATAATTTTTAATGATTTCTCAACAATAGATTCTTCGTTAAGACTTAAAATATAATTTTGCCTTCTAATTTTTACAAGTTTCAATTTTCATTCACGAGCAAGGTTTGATGGGCTCTTGACACACGCCGCGGTCCCCATAATATTTAAAGTTACATTCCGCAGCAACAGGATAGGATTCGTTGACTCTAAGAATGTGCGGATGAGATTCCATGATTCTATAATTTTTTTTATTCGCGAAAGGGACTGAAAATGAAAATGGCAGGAATAACAGAGTATAATATTTATTACAATATTATTACTATTTGAATTGAATGTAGAATATGATCATTAATTATCAAGTTAAAATATGCTAATAATATGTCAGCCTATTTATAATCGGAAAAAAGAAATTAAAATAACCAAATTTCATATTAGTTCCTTGCACCAAAATAGGATTTTAGACTGAGTCAAATGACAATAATGCCCCCTCATTTTAAGAAAAAAAAAACCCCACATCTGCATGTTGTTGACAACGACCACTAATGGCGACCAAAACTCTGTTGGCAACAACTGTAGAGAATCACCATCCCTGGTTGGACAACTATAACACCAATGCTGCAGACAGCCACAATCACGAGTCGGACAATTTTTAGCAAAGCTTAATTGAGGTAAGATTTGATCCCACCACCTCTTGGTTTCCAAAGGGATATACAACCATTTAGCAATTAAGACTCCTTAATTGTTTACATATTTTTTGGAATTTAAAATATGTCATGGAAAAAAGGGAAATAGTATTAATGATTAATTTTATAATAACATCCTGTTATATACTTCGCCGGCATCACATGAATATTTCCTATGATTGTGTTTCTGGTTGTCAGTGTGAAGATTCTTGATCTTCTCGTCCCTTTGGCAAGAGCTCTTTGGTTTGGTTGTGTAAACGTTAGACCATCAGATATGAATGCAAGTAATATAATACATTAGCTATGTAGGAGTTGGCACCTGCAAATATAAAATAAACAAGCCGAGTCACGTCTATATACATTGTCCTTAAGAGTTATTTCGTGACAATCGACAAGATGAAGTGGTACTCCCTAGGATTAAATAGATTCTTCTTGTATAACAAGAGAACAAAATCTGGTAAAAGCAAATATGAGCAAGAGAGAAAGAGTACAAGTGGTGAAAAGAGCAATTGATGTACTCTACTTTTATAAACATGAAAAGGCACGAGTTACGTCCGAAAGAGACGACCCCTCATTCGCCTGAAACAGTATGAAGCCTAAAGAACGTCAGAGTCACGTCTCACATCCGACAACAGTGTCGCCCAACAATAATGTCGTATAACGATTAAAAATTTTAAGCCCACAAGATTTTATTTAACTGTAGAGATTTAAGGACTTTCCGTTTAAGCATATTTAAAAAATTATGTTTAGCAAAACTAGAAATATTTTTCATACAAAGTGCCCAATACCACGTTCTAACTCGTGCGCAAGGGGAAATCATCAGATTTCAATTGAATTTCCCATTGATGACCTGTTGTAGTGCGCTCGAACCCATCTCTCTTCTAGGCATATTTACTAGCCTATGATTGTATCTTATTATAGCCTTCACTCTCTCAAGTAATATGGGACTTTGATTTCTTTGACACACCCACAAAACGTATAGATTTTCATAACAATTCCCCACATGTGTCAAAAGAAACTCCACTCTCTGAATTACACATATGGATATAATCATTGTATCTAATGATCTTATGAGCTATGAACCAGATCTAGACCGATAATACGTGGTACACAAAAATGCCAGTGGTCCTACAGACTATGAATCAACACCTCTTGGGTGTATTCCAGAGATATTAACAGTTAGATTATACCCCCCATATCTTCACTATTTACCGAGCGGTTTTGCGCATTAGGTGGCCATGCACTTGTCCTGGTGTTTAACAAATGCTCTAAAGATTTCACCACAATCTTATAAGATCAGCCCACACTCCTCATTCATATAGGTGATTTCTTTAAGTATATATGCACTGAATACACCATCCCCTAGGATTTGAAATCATTAAGAGTTTTTGCTCAATCCTCTAATATGTAATATAGCACTTTCTGGCACACTATAGGAAATCACCAGTAATAATATTTTAGTGCTATCAGAACTAACTAGCAACTTGTTCTTACCCATTGAACCTTCTTTATAGGATCACCAGTCCCAAAGGTTAGGTTGACATCGCTGTCATAATCAAACTGGCTTTAGTCCAATTCCCCTCGATATTTTAACAATTTGTTTTCTCCCCGGGGATTTTGTTAACGAATCCGCTAAGTTTACTTCTGACTTTACATAATCAATTGAGATCACCCTGTCTTTGAGCAGCTGCTTTATAATATCATGTCTCAATCAAATGTGTCTATTTTATCCTTGAAAGTTTTATTTTTAGACGTAGCTATCGCAGATTGGTTATCACAGTGTAAAGATTTGATGGTATGGGCTTGTCACCCAATGGAATACTTGTTAAGAGGTTTTTCAACCACTCAGCCTCAATGCCAGCCAATTCCATAGCAATAAATTTAGAATCCCTTGAGAATTTGGTTAGAATTGTTTGGTTGGATGATTTCCATGTGATTGCACCACCACCAAGAATAAACACATAACCACTAGTGGATTTTGACTTTTATAAATCCGAGATCTAGTTTGCATCATTGTATCATTCTAATATAGCGAGAAATCCACTATAATGTATATCATAATTCATGGTGCTTTTAAGGTATCTCAATAACTTTATTTTATCATCACAATGTTCACTATTTGAACAGTGAGTATATCTGCTCAATCTACACACAGCATATGATATGTCAGATCTGGTATAATTCATTAAATACAACAGACTTCCAATGATATGTGCATATTTAGATTGAGCCACTGGGTCTCTTAAATTTTTCTTCAAGTGCACACTTGAATCATAAGGAGTACTCAACAAAGATTTATCATATTGTTCAAACTTTCCCAAAATTTTCTCAACATAATGTTTTTGCGAAAGTAAGATAGCTCTTTCATTCCTTATTATTTGAACACCCAAGATTAACTTTACTTGACCCAAACCTTTCATATCAAAAATTTGAAGTAAGAAAATTTTTTGTATCAAGCATAACATTTATACTAGTATAAAAAATAAGCATATCATCCACATATAGGCATATAACCACACAATCACTATTCACAGCTTTTGTATAGACACATCTTTCTACTTCTAGAATTTGATCTAACTTTTCATGTCATTGTTTAGGTGCTTGTTTTAAACTATATAAAAATTTTATTAATTTATAAACTTTATTTTTTTGCCTAGGAACAATACACCCTTCAGGTTGTACTATATAAATCTCCTCTTCTAAATCACTATTAAAAAAAATATAATTTTAACATCCATTTAGTGAATATAAAGCTTATGAATTGAAGCTAATTCAATAAGGATTCTTATAGAATAAATCCTTGTCACTGGAGAAAATGTATCAAAATAATCAATGTTTCCTTTTGAGTATAACCCTTGCTACTAGTCTAGCTTTGTATTTATCTACAGACCTATCAGAAAAATATTTTTTCCTAATAACCCATCTACATCCAATAGGTTTTGCTCTTGGAGGCAAGTCTACCAAAACCCATGTTTTATTTTTATTTAAAAAATCAATCTCTAATTTAATAGCATGTTTCCAATACTCTGTATATGGAGAAGAAATGGCTTCATAAAAATCTTTGGGTTCTCCTTCAACTAAATAAGTGAAAAAAATCGTCTCCAAAAGACGTTTCTTTCTTTTGCCTTTTATTTCTTCGTAAATCCTCGTCCAAAACTTTAT
This sequence comes from Leucaena leucocephala, assembly GCA_037074615.1. NCBI lineage: Eukaryota > Viridiplantae > Streptophyta > Magnoliopsida > Fabales > Fabaceae > Leucaena > Leucaena leucocephala. Next base: position 7,367,893 of record CM073549.1, read on the forward strand.
TTGAAATTTGTTTAGAAGAAGAAGAAGGTTTTTCAATTCCTTTTAGAATGTGCTCCACTTTCAAGGAAATACATTTTAAAAAAATTATGCATCTTTAGTTTCAATGATGGTATTTGTATCCAAGATATCACTTTTCAAAATCAGAAATTAGTAAGTAGCACTTTATTGAGCATATCCAATAAATATGTAATCAGCATTTTTAGAACTAATTGTTCTCTTTTTAGGATCATGTAATAAAACTTTTACAAGACACCCAACACTCTCAAATATTTCATATTTAGTTTAAAACATTTCCATAATTTATAAGAGATCTTTTTTTTTTCTTATGGGGTAATATATTTTGTAAAAAATAGGCAGTTAATATAACTTCCCCCACAAATTATCAAGTGCACCAGTACTCTCAAATAAGACATTCATCATTTCTTTTAATTATTTTTTCTGCAACACTATTAGACTCTGGAGAATAAGGAGAAGTTACTTCATGGATTATGCCTTCTTTTTTACAAAGATCATTTAATAACAAATATTCTCTTCTTCCATCTGATTTAATTCTTTTTATTTTTCTAGTTAATTGATTTTTTATCTTAGCTTTATATAAAGTAAACTCATCATAAATCTCATTTTTATTTATCAATAAATATACCTTATTATATGTAAAGAAATCATCAATAAAAATAATAAAAGTAATATACTTGAGCCTTCATCTTCCCAAATAATATAGAACTTTAGTTTCTTTAACACACCCACAAAATACAGATTTTTACAACAGCCTGACCACCATGTTACTTCAACTGTTTCAGCACCATCTGCATGATATCATTATGAAAATCATATGCATGTTGGGGATCATTTGGAAAGCAAGGAATTCGTCACTGTATAATAGTACACGGGTTAATCTGGATTCCCTTACCCTTACGAGAAAGATTAATAGTATCCTCTCACTCTCTTCTTTGGCTTTTGCTAAATAAAACTCTGATTCAATACTTTCAACGCCAAAACCTAGGGAACTCCCTTTGTCATTTTAACCCTTCTGGATGGGACATTTTTCTTTACAAATTTAAAAGGTAAAAAAATCTCTTTTGTCAAAGTTACATTTTCTTCCAAGGTGCCACCCTACTTGAATTCTTATGAAAAAATTAAACATCTCCTGGATTATCTTTTTTAATCAAATGTCTTAGGGCATCTCTAATTTGGATTCATGAATATAGCCTCCTCCATGACTTTTATAGACTATATCTCCACATCAACTGCGGGGGCACAGCTTTTATTAACTTTTTCATGGATTCAAGCAGGATGTTTTCAATTCCTTGAAAGGAAGTTCTCTCTCTAGTTAAAGTCCCCCATTCCATTGATGTTTATGTTGTTTCCGCTCAATCTTTCCATCAACTTTTTAGTAATATTGTATGCTCTATGTGCTCTTCTACTTTGTAATACTATGTTTTAATGATTATGTCATTTTGTCTTTTTATAAAAAAAAAATCATAACCTCCTTGTCAGCACATGATAAAAGATTCTTGCTCCACCCTTTTACTAGTTTACTCACCCTTTCTCTGACATAGGCTAAGACTAGCTGTTTGGATTCTATCCCACGCATCCGGGATTCCTAAATGTTTACCAATACAAACAGATTCTTTAACATCATTAATCACATTATGAGAAAAAAGTTTACTTGACTTATTCATATTAGGTAGATGTCTAGACTTGTCACAATACATCTTCATCAAACGTGCTAGCTTTCTACAATTTTCAGCACTAGAATTCATAACTAGTAAAGCATCATTTGCAAAGAAATTATGTGAAAGCATTAGATCGGTATTTGCTAACTTTATTATCCCCTTTCAAATATTGCTATCTACACTTTTATTTAGCATAGAAAAATGAGAAAATTTCATACTGTAGCTAATTTATTTTTAAAAGCCCCAAAAAACTCTAAACTTCACAATAATTCAGGGGTTGAATTGAAATTAACTTTGTGATACCAAAAGACAGAAGTACCTTACCAATGAAAGAAAAAAAATAAGGATATTAATAAGATAAATATGGGCATTAACAAGGGTCTTGTTAATGCCCCATTCGTCATGTTATTTTTTTTATTATTCTTGTTAATTCCTCTATTCGTCTTGTTAATTTTTTTATTATTATTGTTAAAGCCTATATTCTTCTAATTAATGTTCATATTTATCTTGTTAATTTTTTTATTGTTCTTGTATTTATCTTGTTAATTTTCTTATTATTTTTTATAATGTCTCTATTCGTCTTGTTAATGCCTTTATTTGTCTTATTAATTTTTTTATTATTTTTGTTGAAGTCTCTATTGTTCTTTCTTTCACTATAGGGATATTTCTGGCTTTTGATATCACAAAGTGAATTTAAGTTCAATCCTCTAGACTACAATGAAATTTTAGAGTTGTGTGGGGGATTTAAGAAATAAATTAGTTACAGTGGTCCTTATCTAAACTTTTTCCTTAAAAAACCACCACTACTATAATAAATAAGTAGGATAATAATGGGTCCTCTTACCTCAATTATTTCCCTTGATTTAGAGACGTTTATGTGCTTATTTGGATTAACTTAATCTTAGCGGATAAATATGTTAAATGAGTTTTGTCTTGAATTACGTAAATAAACGTTTTTGGTGTCCAATCAGTGTGCTGGTTTAACAAAAAAAAAAAGTCCTTTTGGACCCAAATAGCACACAAACACCTATCTTGGACCCAGAATTAATTATAGCAAAAATCATAATTTCCCTCCTTTGAAACTATAGTTTCCCATAAGCTAATGGGATTAACTTTTCAGTACATTTTTTAATAAAATGACGATTTTTTCCCTCAGATTTTTTTGTCATTTTGTTGTCACATACATTAATCTCAAAATATATAAAATTAAATTTATAGGAAAATAAAACATATAAATATAACTTTTTAATTATTTATTATTACTCACTAATAATATTTATACTTCATATAATTATCATTTTATCTTATACTATTTCTAATAATTTATCTATCAAAAAAATCATTCTAATAATAACAAAACACTTAGGAATGTTTGGTATCACTTCCCTGATATGGTACAATAGAAGTTATTTCCGCTTTTAACATTTTAGGTCATTTCAGTTCTATCAAAAAAACTGAAAAATGAGATGATGGGAGTAGAAATAAAATATTTTGTACAATTTTACCCTAAGTTATAAAATTTCTAGACAACTTTAACCCTTCTCAAGTTATAAAAAAAATATTACAGACCATTTTACCCCAAGTTATAAAAAATATATATAAATTCTATACTCATTTCTATTATACTAAATAAATTTTTAAAACTTATTTCTAGCCTAATTTTATTTCCACTTCTATTTTTATTAAAAATTCTTTTATCCTACTAAACGTACCATTATTTCTTTAAAATTACTTTTCATATAAAATTTATTCTCTATAAATTAAACTAAACACACATCTCAAACAAGTACATAAACTTTCTCCCTAATCAATAGGCACATATTTAATTTTTTGTATTTAGTCATCCCTAATTTTTCGCATTTTAGAATGCAAAGGGTTTTCAATAGGGATTTGAACAAGTTTAACTTCCTGCTGGTTGAGACGAGTCATGAATTAGCGAAGCAATTCTTTCTGATTTACAAACAACGCCATGAATTTACCTCACCGTTAAGTAATATATGCTGAGATATAAATTCTTAGCACTTTTGGGCTAAAAAAATGATGATTTTTCATTGGATAGTATGAGATATACATAAAAATTTGCACTACTATACATTGACAGAACTGAACGATATACATAGGGATTAGGCTGTGGTCTTCAGGCCAAACAATCCCTCTTGTATAAAAGAAAAAAGAACATACAACAACAATAAACGACATGAACGAATTCAAGTCGGGAAAATGAACCCGGACTTCAATCGAGATCGAGATTAAGCCGACCATATTGCTCCTTTCACACCTTCAGAGATGTCAAACAGATTAGGGCAAATATCCATTTCAGCTCCCTCAAAAGTCTCATTGTTATAATGCTCTGCCATATATCTAAAGCCGATGATGCCGCTAGCAAGTAGAACATGAGACCAAGACAAAATTGTTGGCTGCAATCATAACATTCCAACATGAAGGCTTCCATGCTCTGCAAGTTATCTATTTAGCTAAGCATCTTAGCCAATATGGCCACGGTATCTTCAATAGGATTGTTGAAGAACTAGATTCAACTCCAGGGCAGACTTGGCCAGTAAATCGCCTCTCCTGCAGCAAAAGTAAGTAGAACAAGAAAAGAAAGATATGATGAATCTTGATAGCTAAACAGAGAGATCGATACTTTATAGATGATAAGATTGAAAACATGAATAACCAACCAACAAGGAAATCGTATAAATGCTATCTTTTTTTTTTTTATGAATCAAATCGTATAAATGCTATCTTTTTTTGGTATGAATCAAAAGTTACTTACACAATGTTTTCCCAATAAATGATGTTACATTTTAAGTTATATGACACGTCTGAATCTTTAAATTGGAAACGCGCAAGGATTTCCAACATTTCTATATTTAAACCGTCAGTTTTGCTGCATTGGTTTCTATATAAGTATCGACAGAACAAAATCTGTATGATTACCGCATTAGTATTGGAAGAATCTTCTGAATCTTTTGCAGCTGCAAAAAGCATTGGTTGCAGCATTCCCGTCTGTCCTCAAGATTTGACATATCACGTCAGTTTTAGTGACAAATAACATGGAACACTGAAAGGTATATGTAAACAACAATGCATGGTACCTTTCCTCCGCATGCAAATCAACCCCAACAGAGGGAGTGGCCGAAATGGTTGCATGAATTGTTGGACCAAAGACTGCTACAAGCTTTAATAAAATACCCAATGACACCTTTGTATGTCTGCGAAATCAGAACATAGTGCATGTCAACCAAAACCATGTCATAAAGGTCAGGAAAAACATGCATGAGATTCCATGCTCCTGTTGCCAGTGTTAAGGCCCACAAAAGAAAGCCATGCCAATGGGGTCAAAATTAGAAGTTCCACATATTTCAACTTCAAGAACAAGTTTTATGGAAACTACATCTATGATAAATCACCTTTCTGTCTTGCTATCCAGCAAACCGATGAGCACAGGAAGCAAGCAAGAAAACAAATCTAAGGTGAGAATCTCCAACTTCTCCACAAGAACACTGACCACATCTGCTTGCACCTGCATCCACATGGGAGATGCTTTCAGAAGGACTACCAATATCTACTTCGAATAAAAAAACAAAGGACCAGCACAAGTGAACACTAAACACGATCTGCTTCAAGTAATACCCACAGATTGATCTGGCAGCTTTCTTAGAGCATTTATTGCACCTTTGAAGTCCCTCCGTTCCCAAAAATGGCGCACCACCTGCAAATGGACACCAGAATAAGTCAATGACAAGTTCTAAATCAGCTTTCACTTTTTATCCTTTCTTAAGCCCTGGAATGAAGTCTAATAAGTTCACAAAAAGAAACCACATTTGCGCATTAGCACGTTGTCAATCAGTATTATAATTTGCAGGGCCAAGATAAATACAGATGGCAAGAACCAACATAATAATTTAGAGACCTAATAGGAAAATAATAATATCAAATTCAATTACTTGCTACAATTACCTGTAATTTTGTCAAGCGTGAGCGAAGACTGCTTAAAGTTACATCATGAGTCTGCATCAAACCTTCAATAATTTCCCCTTCATTTACGGAGTTTACATCCCTCCCAGGAACTTGAGGTTCCACCTTCTGAAAATAACAGCAGGATAAAGTTGACTGAGTCCAACTAACCCACGTGAAATATCTTAAAAATGTTGCGTCACCAAGTTGTTTGGAGAACCACATTCTATCATGGCATAAGATAATTCATTGATCACTAGTTTATGCTGCATAGTAAGATACCAGCTACCAAAATCATATAAAGCTTCTTCATTGTAGAGCAAGTTTACCAGAATGGTGAGGGTTTCACTAGTTTCAGACATCATGGCAGGCAGGGGGGGAGTATCGCTTCGATTTTCTTTGATTTGACCTCTTTTGACAACAGGAACGGGGTGAGTATCGCTTTGATCTTCATTGATTTGACCTCTTTTCACAGCAGACATCAAAGCAGGCATGGGGGGAGTATTGCTTCGGTCTTCATTGTTTTGACCTCTTTCTCGCCCTTCCAACACTGTGGTAAGGGGTGCATTAGTTTGATCTTCATTGATGTGAACTCTTCCCATCTTTTCAGATATAATGGCAGGGTTTGCATTAGTTTGATCTTCATTAATGTGAACCTTGTCCCTTCTTTCAAACCTCTCAACCAGAGAACGGGTCCTTCCTCGTAAAACAGCAACTGCCAGAAGCAAAATCTAAATCAGATTTCAGCAGGCTTATTATACACTACAAAACTACATACACTGGGGATGACAAACCTCCATTGACATATTTAACGGGGCTAATCTCCTCCTTGCAAGGGGAGGATTCCACACCTGAAATATGTTGAGAAAATCACTCATAAGAGCACAAATAATATCATGAATAATTAACAAAGGATGCATAGAATCTTTGTATGCATTATAAATGCCTCCTCAGCTCACTTCCTAAATCAATGAGAAGTTAATCAGTTTAGGTAAATAATGAATGCCTTGAAAGAAGAAACACACACAAGGATTTAAGCTTGTTCCAAAAGGGCAACATGGCCGCAGGAACTAAAATAAGATGATAGAATCAAAGTGACAACCAATTACCAAATCAATGAGAAGTCTAATAATTTTGTTGAGATGCGCTAGTTTAGACTTAATTATTAATTAATTAATATTATGTTTTGTTAGTTATTTAATTAATTATCTAAAATTAATTTTAGATATTATTTAGGATTAGATTTGAATATTAAATTATCATATCTTAGAAGAATAAAGCTGAGATATTAGGATTATAATAGATTTTAGGTTTAACCTATTAACTTATATTTTTACCTATATAAAAACTTATTTGAATTCTCATTCATTCAAGAATTAATAATATTTTGAAACTTTATCTTCCCCTCTACTCTCAATCCTTCAAATCTCCACATAGTATCATCTCCCTCAAGTTAAGTTAGATTACTGTGTAAACCCAAATAGGTTACCATGATTGTATGAGCATGTTGCTCTTGAATAATATATATGATGGAAGAGGGTAACTTGGGTCTCTTCCTATAAAATCTCATAGGTTATAGGATTAGTTCATCTCCTTCAATTGAGGTTAGATTAGTATGTAACCCAAGTGGGTTACCATGATTGTATGAGCATGTTTGCTCTTAAATAATACATATGATTCTTCATCAAGTTCCTCTTTTGCAAATATTTTTGTCAGGCATCCAACAATGATACTCTTAGTCAAATTCACAACTTTATCTTGAGATCCAAATTCAAGATCCAATCAACTTCAGTTTAGTGGTCACTACTAGTTTAAGGATTCAAAGTTCTAATTCTTCTATAATAATGCTGCTCACATTCAAGCTGGCCCCCAGCTTGAGGGGGAGTGTTGAGAAGCACAAGTATTCAAGTTGTAGATCCAACTTGAGAGGGAGTGTTGAGATGCACTAATTTAGAATTAATTATTAATTAATTAATATTATGTTTTGTTAGTTATTTAATTAATTATCTAAAATTAATTTTAGATATCGTTTAAGATCAGATTTGAATATTAAATTATCATATCTTAGAAGAATAAATCTAAGATATTAGGATTATGATAGATTCTAAGTTTAACCTATTAGCTTATATTTTTGCCTATATAATTTGTATTCTCATTCATTCAAGGATTAATAATATTTTGAGGCATTAGCTGACAATTTAAAATCAAGGTTTTTTCATGGTGCGCACCTGAGAGAGAGAGTGAGCGAGTGTGAGAGAGAAAGTAAATGAAATCAGGGGAAGTTCTTGTGCACATGATAAGATAAACTAGGAAAGTAAAGAGAAAATAATTAATAATGACTTGCATTTGACTTGCTCTGCGGTTTAACACTCACTAAGAACAGGAACTTACTTTTTTCTTGGCCATAAAGTCTGTTTGGAGGTGAAGTCCTTTTGTACTTGTCTGTAACACTCTTGATAGGATATTTGTCTTCACAAGATTCTTTGACTTCATTCTCGGACTCTAGCTCTGTTTGGAAGTCAGGATCCTTTGCATCACCCAATTTGCTTCTTGTATTACCAAAAGCTCCAGAATCCATGTCTGCTGAAAATCTATCCACATCGAATCTGCCAGTGGATGCTCTTCTTGCATGAGCTGGCTTGAGTAACATTCCAGGCTTTGTTCTTGAAAAGGTGATAGTTTCTCTTCCAGGTTTTGCTGAATCTTTACCATCAGGAGTGTCCCAAGGCACAACATTCGGAGCAATAAAAGATTTTCTAAGAGCTTGCCCATTTGATTTTGCATGAACTATTGCAGGGTTCTCTTTCAGTGTCGCCAAATTACAAATTTCCTTGGAATCCTCAGGTAGATCTACTTTTGGAGAATTGTAAGACGCAGATCTTGGTAAAGCAACAGGTTTACTTCCAGAGGCTTTTTTGTTTTCATGGAAGGAAAGAGAACATCATTAGATGCATAATGTGGGTACGCAACAAGAACTAGAATTATAAATAAATACCAAAAAAAAAACATAATCTTAATCCGAATTCTTCATATCAAAGAGTTCAGCATGCAAATTTAATTTTTGACACTTTAAATAGGATAAAAAAGAACTCTCATAAGATGCATAATCTGAGAAAGGAAACAGAATTTATAAATAAATTGCGAACAGAAAAAATACATTATTTACCACATCTAAAAAGCTTGCATGCTCCCATTCAAAATCAAAATTTTCAACGATCAGTTTAATATTTGATGATACAAGTACAATAACTGCATTCTCTCTATTAATTTGTTCATAATTACTATAAGGCACGCTTACCATTTTGCAAGCTAAATTATTTCAAGATTCCTTATAAGTTATAATGCCAGATTTAATATGAAACCAATCAATAAAAGAACCTTTTAATGTTCTAATGATACAGGGTTTATCAAGTTGACCATCACCAAGTGCAGTATTACTTCATTTATAAAAGCAAAAAACTTATGCAAGATAACAAATTAGTTTTAGTAATGAAATTTATAGTTATGCAGACGATGATCTGCTATAGAATGCAGCAACGGAAGATACAACTGAGTAATGAGATTTACTTTTCTAGAACTACGCTATGTTCTATAAGTTTTTCCTTCTTTTTCAGAGAAGTTTCCAACCACAAAAATGAGAATCACTCAGACCACCAGCATTTTCTAAAAGCTAAAGGTCAAAATATACAATCAGTAGTTTTAGTGCCAAAGTTGCTAGACGTTGTAAAAATCATTTGGGATATGTCAGCAAGTGAACAAACAAAATGACCAGAAAGAAATAAAAGAATACAAATGGAAACAATCAAAAGGGAAAAACAGTTTCAAACTACAACTTAGAGAAGACAAGAGATCAACTTACAGTCTATATATATATTCTTTATCTCTTTTGACTCAATGCCAGAAGACATACTGGGCAACCCAGAAGTCGGACCCAAACCAACCTCAACATTCTCCAGTTGGCTTCTCTCAAGACTGAAATTTGGCTCTGTGCCTTCTTTTTTCTTGGGTTCCATGCCATCACCATATGGTTGAATAAGCTTATAGAAATATATATGACACGCAAATTAGTAGCTAGCAGAGTAAAAGAAAGGCGAACAAGAACAACCATGTGCATTGTAAATTTCACAGACTAGAGTGGAAGGAAAGTTGTCATGCTACACCTAAATAACATACATATAAATAAATCCAAAGTACAGGCATGTACAGTGTAAGAATGTTGGCATCACATTTAGAACAAAGTAATCAAGCAAATCTACTGATAGAATTATAGACAGCCAATATATATAAACTTTTTTGTGTGGGTAAACGATGGACATTATATTTTGCAAAATAAAGAAGAGGGAAGAGCTGATTTAAATGATAGCAGATCCTACCGATATATCTACTACCCAAATCCCGACGGAATTGCAGTAGTATGAACAACCCAAAAGTTTCTCATCATGAATGCAGAGGTCACCAAGTGCTGTCCATCCCATATCAACGGCATCATGACATATGACGGGCTCCCAAGAATAAACCTAAAACATATGAACATATGATATCTTCATCCAGTTCCAGGTGCTGCATTATCATGTGTTATCATGATTGTAATGATCTGTACCTTTAAACTGTCCTCAAGTCCAGCAAACAGGGTTCTTCCATCAGGATGAAAAGCTATTGAGCGTACCCCTGTAGCCTAATAAAAAGTAGTGGAGCGTTAATTAAAAGTCACATATCTGTACTTTTAAGTTTAGTATTTTATATGCATCTTTGTATGGTATTACATGTGAATTTGGGAGAAATTTTGCAGGGTTACATTAGATGAAGAACCAGCCCAATAAGTTAGTTTATGCACTACATTATAATTTGTCAAGACTGTGCACCACACTAGAGGGTAAATTTATTCCAAGCACAGTATATCACACTAGAAATTTTCAGCAAAAACTCAGTCAACTAACAACATTGTGATGAGTTACTGGTAAGCGTAAAGACAATAGGATTCCATGAAAGTTAGTAATGGTCTAAACTAGCAAAGGGTGTTGTAACAGAAAATCAAATGCAGAAAGGCAGGTATGCAAGAAAAGATTATGACATAAATGAACATAAGTGATTATTTTTGGACAGAAGAAACAACAGTCAGAGAGTTTAAATACCTCACATCTAGCAGATCCAATGAGTTCAAATGTTTCTAAATCCCAGAATTTCACTGTTCTGTCTGCCGAACCTGCAAAACAACTTGGCAGATAAATCAGTTCAAAAGCCCTACTGTGCCATCATATGTTAGCATAAACCTAGTTTTTACAAATCTAGAGAAGATAGAGGAGACACAATGATAAAGCACATAAACATATTTCCAAACCACACATCTAGAAGCTCTGCAAGTACTCACAGGAAACATTACTCAGTAAATAATCATAGAAAATCTTGCTAATATATCAGATCATCTAAGTTTAATGTGAAGGTTTAAGATATCAGTCTATTTCTCATTACTTGTCAAACAATTAAGAGAATGGCTGCAGCTGGTGATCCGTCACTGTAAAATGCAACTATAGAGGAGGATAAAATATCATCAACAAACAGTAAAGTGAACAGAACAGAACAGAACAGAACAGAACAGAACAGAACAGAGAAAATGACTACAAAAGAAAGAGAAGTCCAAGAAGATCAAAATTCAGCAGAGCTCGCCAGGGCCAAACTGCCAAATATTAGAAAAGGAACTCCCTTAAAACACAGAAGCGCCAACTTTCTCAAGTTAAAATTTAATGTTCATTACTTTCAGGTCCCATTTGGGTTAATCATGGAAGCTTCTATTGAAAGGTACTTATGAGTTTCCATGTTATGAGTTAGATGAAATCAAGAAAAATAAATAACGTTAAATTAATAAATTTAGAAACATATCCAAGGGGGCAGAGCATTAAATATTCCTCATTATAATTGATTGACAAATTAACCAAGGGAAGAAAAGGTAAATTTAAGTACAAGTCCAACTATGATATCCCGTTGAATTAATGATGTGAATGAAATCCAGTGCCTTAAAGCTACCCACAGATGCAGTCGAACAATAATTTTTGAAGAGTTTAACTCTAATGGGACTATTCTATAAAAGAAGCACGTATATGGATGCTGCACATGTATACATGATTTTACTACTTCCAGCTGCTCCAAAATTACTTTACTTGCTAACTCACCAGTAGCCATAAGAAACTCGAGTGGATGAAAATCGATGGACCTAATATGTCCTTCATGAAACTTGAAGTCATGCAAGAGCTTTCCAGCTGTCAAATCCCACACCTGTATATTGTCTAGGTAAATCATAATCTCATTCATAGAATAATTGAAAACGTTGGCAACTATCTCAAACCATATCATACCTTTACAACATTATCAAACCCCCCAGAAACTACCCAGCGGCCATCTGGAGTAAATTTTATAGTACTGATGCCCTGGCTATGACCCTTGTATGTATGAATGCATCCTTTTTTCCGGATATCCCAAATTCTGAGATTAGTGTCCATGGATCCAGATGCAAAAAACTCACCAAATGGGTGAAACTCAACAGCAGTGCAGTTCGATCCGTGGCCAGTAAGAGTGCGAACCACTATACTTCAAGTACAATGGCAAAAAAATCAGGAACATGTTGGAGATTTAAAATATCAGAATCACATGTTGTAGGCACCTATTTATAAAGCAAGATTCCCTTATAACATCAAGCATGAAAAGCAAGATTCTTTTGGATGAGTGGTCAGAGTCTTACTTCTCTATTGTACAATCCAATGCTCTCAAAATCACTATAGTAAATTTTCACCCCAAAAAAAAATCACTAGTAAATTTACATTATACACCATAAAACTTAAGTATCTAGTGATGAACTTACTCTTTGCCTCTTCTAGATCCCAAAGTTTTATTGCACCAGCCGATGCTCCAGCAAGAACTAACACTTCAGCTGAATCAAAAGCCACAGATTCGACCGGACTACTATGACCATTGAAACTCTGTATTTAGTACCAGAAAGAGTATAATAAGGTGATAGTCTACATGGCACTTCTGCCAGCAGAAGAAAGTTCCACGTCATAATAAAATCCAATATATGATAAAAGATTTCAGGATTGAAAAGTCACACGCTTCAGTCACATATATCAATAGAAAGACAATAGTTAAGCTGACCATCAAAGGTGTTGGTTTGCCAATCGTCCATAAATTGACCTTGTGATCATCCCCTCCTGTAATGAAAAGGCGGCACGCCTTCTTTCCAATTTTTAAACAATTGACGCTTCCTGAATGGGCCACAAATTCCTCTAAAAGGTTTGATCAGGAAAGCGTATTGTAAAAAAGCATAGACATCAATACCCAACATATTAATCCAAAGAAAAAATGCTGACAGACATTTGAAAAATAAATAAGTAAATAGGCAATAAATTTCATATCTGCTGGAAAACCGAAAACTCATAACTTTGGCTAGACATCCAATTTTTTTAAACGAAAATACTTTATTCAATCAAAACAACGCCGAGTAAACTAGAATCAAGACTAAGAATAAGTTTCGATTCCAGTATGTGGCAACCAAACGAAATGCAAGACCCAGAATTTCAATTGTTCGATATAATTTCCCATTACCACCTTTAGCCTCCTACAGTTCGATTGCATTCTTCAGATAACAAAAGAGTTACCAATTTACACCTCGCCCTCCTACCAAACGAGAAACCCAAGGTGGAAAAAATCACAATTTCGAAGCTTTAAAGATACGGTTCCTATAAGTTTGAACAGATGCTAAAGAACCGGCAATAATAACTTTAATTTCGAAAATAAAGGCTGACGTTCACGTTAAAAATCAGGAAAGCAGACGTAGTTCCAGGCAACCGGTTTCTCTCCAGAAAGAAAAAATTCAAACAAGAAAAAAGTTACAAGTAAACAAAGGATACGAAGCTTATATCCTCGCTTCGCCATTCGTGGTCAGAGAAGTCAGTTTTGAAGCAAAAATCGTTTCCACCGCGGAATAAGGAAGTAGGACTTGGGTTTACTTCAAGTTGCGGCGCTGGACAACAACGACGCTGAAGAAGGAAGAGGCTGCAGTTATTTTGCGAGTCGAAATGAAAACCGAAGGAAGGTACGAATTGGATTAAACTTCTCAGAAGCAAATTGGTTCTGTACAGACAGGAATTTGGTTGGATTCAAAAGAGAGAGGAAAATCATGTAATAAAGAATGGCACACCATAAGCAGCTTTCCTCTCCATTTACTCATTTATTAATTATTTATTAATTTCTTTATGCGGACGCGTCGCCAAGGGAGGAGCACTTGAACTCATTTCGAGATTCTGGCCATAAATGGTTGAGCCACTTCACTTTCGGACCAAAATGCCCTTGACTTCTTGTCATTTTTTTTTTTTATAAAAAAAATTTGAAAGGGGTTTGAGACGACAAAATAGGTCGAATCTATCAGATTAACCCATTTAAACCAAAGAATTATTAGGACTGGATTCGAGATTTATACCTTTAAATAGCAAATGGGCTTATAAGAGCTAGTCCTTATGGGGATAAGGCTTACACCAGCCGCCGTAGGGTCGAGGACTGGCCTTGTTAGGCTCTTTTATTTATTTTTTTCTGTTAAAAAAATTATTGAATATGCTAATATCATTGATATTGTTTATATTGCTGATGATGTTATAAATATTTAGTTGTTACTGACAGTTTTTTAAAATTGAATTTTACATAATGATTTGTTGTGTCTTGTAATTTTGAAAGATTTTATATTAGCTGTCAGCCCTCACACAAACTTTCTCTTTTATATTTTGGGGGGTTGATATTTAAATTTTTAATCAGAAATTCAAATCATAAATTTTTCTTTTAACAAAGTAACAACTACATATTTATATTTGAATTTAGATCTACATTTAATAAAACAAAAAATTATTTAAATACAATAAAGATAGTTTATAGTAGTTAGAGACAAGTTGAATGGATTGTAAGGCATAATTGAAGCTCATTAATATCATGTGCTATGTTAAAACTAAAAGTTACTATGTTAAATAAAAACATTAAAGTAATCCTTTTTTAAAACAAGATTCATTAATTCATTAGGAAGCTAATTAATAAGGTTGACTAATGGGCTGAGCGAGCTGACTTAATAGTCAGCCCGTACCCCGCCCGTTTATTTTTAACTAGACACAAGCGTAGACTAACCCATTTAATTTCGTAATAAACAGATTGGGCTAAACCCGTTTGTGATGCAATAGGTATGAGCAGCATGTCAAAGATGGGAAAAATGTTCTACTTAAAAATTCTAATAACAATTGTAACAAAAAAAAATTCTAATAACAGGCAATGCTCACAAATAACACAGTATACAGTAATAATAAAATAATACACACATGATATAATTATTCATCCTAAAATCACAAACTACAGTGACAATAGACAATAAAACTTCTTGAAAACACCATAATCATAATGTTCATCAATCCACACTACAAGTTTATAACCACAAAGTCCACAATGCACACATAATATAATCATTCATCATCTTCAATTCCTAAACTATTTTACTCTAAGTTATAAAATTTCTATACAACTTTAATCTTTCCCAAGTTATAAAAAAAATATTTTAGACCATTTTACCCTAAGTTAAAAAAACAATTATACATCAATTCTATATTCATTTTCATCCTACCAAATAAACTTTTAAAATCCATTTTCAGCCTAATTTCACTTCTACTTCTAATTCTATTTCAACTTCCACTTCCATAAAAAATTCTTCCATCCTACCAAACGTACCTAAGAGAATCCAATTATCTAAAAGATATTCAAAATATCCTTATTCCAAATATAATAAAATAATCATAAAGATCTAAAAACCCTAATTACTCCTAATCCATGCTTCATCAATTAGCCTTGTAGCATAATAATCATGGCTCATGCCTCTGAATATGTAAAACTTCGTCACAACTTCAAAGAGTGACAAACAAGAATAAACAAATATATTACAATTTCCACACTGAAATATAAAATTGCCAAATAACATACTTAAATAGGCAAAAATCGCAGACAAAGTTGGGAATCAAAGCATGTCTTCGGTTAATTTCCTAACTGTGAGTGTTCATCATCTAATTGAATTTCTAGCTAAACGTCCTTATAGATCATTTGTCTAGCCGCACTCATTTCCTAACATACTTACATTAACAAGCAAAACACACAAACAAAAAAGGGAACAAAAGTGTGTCTTCAGTTCATTTTGCTGTGAGGGTTCATCCTCTCATAGATAGCTCTACATGTCCCTCTAGATCATTCGTAAGAGATCATGCACAACTTCCGCCATTGCTGGTCGGAACTCTGGTTCACGCTGTGGAATAGAAAATTTGAAAAGCTTTTTAGACGATCGGAAAGCAAAGAAAATTATATGCAATAAAGGTAGGAGAATGCCAACATCCATTTCTCATATTAACTGACTGGCAATATAGCAGCGAAACAGAGCATACATTTCTTTAAGTCAAAGAGGCAGATTTTCAGCAAAATTTTAACTACAACTGGTCTTGATAGTAATCATAAGTAATGAAGACAATAGTAGGTTCTGCCTTCTGGTTCAAGATAACATTCCATGAAAGGTCAGTAGTAGAGACACTTGATGTTAAGTTGAATATACTCGAACTAAATGTATAGGGTTAAGCTCTAATTGTAGAAGATAAATTACAGAGGAAAATCAGGAAATAAATTACAATTGATTCTCCTATAACCTCTCCTAATTAATTCTAATATCTTCTACACTAATTTTACCCCAGAAGTTTTCCTATAGGAACTGTAGGTATCTGAAAATTTTCTTAGATTAATATCACCCTAGAAGTGTTAACAAAGAGCAAAGTTTCCCCTAACCAATAAAAAATGAACATTGACGGTTAAAAAATTAATGTTGACTGTTCATATTTTAACATCCAAGGGCGACATTGCTCATTTTTTAACACTTTTGTGACGATATTAATCTAAGAAAAACTTACGGATACCCACAACTCCTACACAAGAACTTCTAGAGCAAACTTGGACCTTAACCCAAAATTGTATTATCAGATCATACTTTTGACAATTACAAAGTTGAAACAAGCATGCATCATTGACCAACCACTGTTAAGTATTTTTTGGCATCATTCAAAACATAAAGGATTTGGAAACTATATTAAAAGATAATGCTTTTCCAATAGATTGTTCAATGAAGAGGAGATTTGTAAAGAAAGCATCCTAGCTTCTTTATTACCTTTTCTAAATGGAAGAGAAGAGAAAGGTAGAAAATTACCTGTAGACATGAAGAAATGATGTCTGCAAAACGTGACAAGGACTTCATAGAATAAGCTCCATTTAAGGAAGGGTCAACCATTTTTGTTAAAGCATCAATGTCATGCAGTTGAGGAACTGCCCATCTGACCAGAAATTGCTCACCCCGAGATCGTGACCTAAAGCAATATGCATGGCATGTTACTTGAGTCCAGTATTTCCAAGAAGCCAAGTATAATTTGTGTAGCAGGAATTACTATAAGATCCCATTGGAAGGGATTTAATTACAAAAAAGTCCCAAACAGCTTAAACGTCAATTCCTGCACAGAACATGTCATTATTAGTTTCTCAACTGTCATTGGGACTTTTGGGTAATTATGTCCCTTGCTTGGGACCTCATTATAATTTCCCCTTTGTGCAGCTGGTATTGTTACTGTATAACTGATACATAAAGCAGGTACATATTAACTAACAACTAACCTGTCACATGATTTTCGTCCAGTGAGGAGTTCTAGCATTACAACTCCAAAACTAAAGACATCACTCTGTTTTGTAAAACTCCCTGACTCAAATTCTGGCGCAGCATAACCATTAGCTGTAAGGAGGCGTCCTGACAACTGAGGGTAGATGCAGTAGGGTTAACTGAAAAATTTAACAGTAGTAGAGGAAAAGCCAGCCTATTATATCTAGTCTGTTGCAAATAGAGGCAGTGAGCAGCTTTTGTAAATTATATTTGTTAGCTTTTTCTGAATAGTCATATCCCAGTAATGGATAGTGTTATATTAAGGCCGAAAGTCTTTCTATGACATTATTATTAACCAAATCATTGCCAACATTAATGCATCTAGAAAAGGAAAGTTTTAATAACCAAAAAACAAAAGGAAAAAATTTAGGAAAAAATGCAGCGGACTTAATTCTTTGAGCACATCTGAGAGCATATATACATATAAAAGGGTAAATACAAAATAGCCACACTCTGGACTGGCCCCTTTGAGCTTTATTTCTGTGGTTGAATAAAAATTACTTTTTCTGTGGTTTTTATTGTTAAGAGGATTGGCATCAGGAGTGATTTTTTTACAGTGTGCTGAAGTTCAAATGGGGGAAAACACAGAGGCAAAGGGAAAAACAGAAGGCTGTTGTTCAATCAAAACAAAATTTTGATCCCATTATTTTGCACTCCCACATCTATTCCATCGGATCAAAAACTCCTAAAGTGTTCAACAACATTGAGAAGCTTCCATTCACCATATGTTTAGTTCACAAACTCAGACTATAAATCATTTGAATATTTAACAATTAATAAAGAGAGAGAGAGAGAGCTAAAGCCATACCTGACCAGCAGATCCAGAAGATAGTAAAGGATCAAATCCACAATCAGAGACACATACTTCAAGCTCAATATTCAAGAGAATATTAGCTGATTTTAAACTTCGATGCACAATAGGTGGCTGGAAGTTCTCATGCAGATACCTAATTCATGAAACAAAGAAAGTTTATCAAATTCAGGATTGTCAAGAAAATCATGAATGCCCCAGCCGAATGCTGAGTCTGAAACATGACCATGTCATATGGATTGAGAACCTAATTTTCATTGCAAAAGCACAACTTTAAGTTAGGCCTTGGTCAGTAATGAAAAAGATGCAAAAGATACGTTTCAAACTTCCAAGGTAAGACAAGCTTTACGGAGTTCCAGTAGCTAATAGAAATTGGCACAACTTTTCAAAAGTAGGTTGCCAAACTCACTCTAAAGCTCTTGCAGCTCCAAGTGCCACTCGAATGCGTGCATTCCATGACAGTTTAGCATGGAGTTCATTATCTTCATGCAGTGCATCATGAAGAGTTCCATTGCTGAAATAATCATATACAAGCAATTGTTGACCATTCTCAGCACAGTAGCCCATAAGCTTCACGATATTAGCATGCTGAATTTTGGAAATATTGGACACTAATTGAAGAAACTGTTCATGTCCAATAGAAGCAGTGGCATTCAGTTTCCTCACAGCCAGTTGCTGAAAAGATCATTTGGGAGACATAGAGCCAGTTAAAAATGTGAAACTAGGAGAAAAATAATATGTTATGTCAAGCAAGCAAGGAAACATGCAAATTTAACAATGCTTGCAAAATAATAATCATAAAGCTTTCAATTTCTTAGACTGCATAAATCAATAAGGTAACTAACGTACACGAGTCTAAGAGGAGGAGAGGAAGGGGCATAGGGCACCAAGGATCATTTGCCATGTGCCTATTCCTATATTTTGAGGGCTAAATGTCATATTTTGGCATACTAGCTCTTTCTTTTTTTTGTTGATTTGTAGATTGAAAATGATACTGTCCAAATGTAACAAGGAAAACCGGAAGAAATGAACAACTATAAACATGTCTATTTACCAAAAGCTCCTCTTGAATACTAGATGATGAAATAGCCAGAAGCACAGATGATCAATTACTAAGAAAAATGCTTAGGTACAAGGCCAGGTTTGAGAAGGGATTAAAACAATAAAACACCAAACCAGCCAATAAGCTCATTTCAAACTAGAGCATCATTCAAAATAGAAAATAAAAAAATATTACCTTTCCATCAGGGAGTTCACCCCGATAAACGACACCTAGTGTGCCTTCACCAATATAATTTTCTTGGGAAAAACTATTTGTATACTGCTGAAGTGATGCAATAGTATAAACTTGCAAGGAACTTGTCATAACTTGTCTTTCAGTAACTTTGGTAGGTATGGCTGGTTTGGTTAAGTCCTTTTCACCAAGACTGATTGGAAGAGATGGTGGTGGCTGCAATGTTGAAAGTTTGGAACCTGCTGATAATCTGTTCACATGTATTTCCTGTTCATCCTGAACATTTGGAATCATATTTGTTCTTCTATTTTTTTCTCCATATCCAAGTGATCTTATTGATTTCCCAGAAGCTTCAAGAGAAATTGCCAGGAGAGTTTGAGAAGTTAATTCAAAAGAGACATAAATACAAATAAATAAAAGCCTCGTATGAGGTTAATCATATTTAGTATTTACCTTTCTCCAAAGAGTCATTGTATTGATGTTCATGTAATGATATTGCGTCCAAACCCACATCACACTTTTTAGCATTTTTGTTTTCTGGCCTTCTCTTACAGCACCACAACATAAAAAGAAAAACTCCAAGGGCAATAAATACAAAAAACCCAGCAATGGCAATCCAAATAACATTCTTAGATATAAAAGACTTCCTAGCACTTGCAGGTATTGGTGCAACCAAGGTAAATGGAGTATTTGCCCCATTCCAAGGCGCTTCGGCAAGGGCTGGAGCCATAGCTACGGGAGCTGGGGCTGCAGCTGGAGGTGATGGGATGACAGTAGTATTAAATGGATTTCCATCTTTTCTGCAAGGGGAACGCTCTTAGAACTAACTTGAAAGCTGAAAATGAATAATATGCTAAGTAAACCTATAAAAGAAGAATCTTGATACTAAATTTATGTTGCAATTATTATTGGGATGATACTACAATAATAATATTTCTCATGCAACTTCTCCATGAGATGAAAATAAGAGTACTTGAACCAAAGTTTCATGAGAACTTTAGAGCGAGAGAGAGAGAGAGAGAGAAGGGGGAGGGGAGAAGAAAAGGCACAAGAGTCAAGACTAGAAAAAGGCAAACCTGAGATTTGGGATACTCAACAATGGTGGAGGAATTGGCCCAAAGAATAAATTGTTCTCTATATTCCTACAAAATAAAAATTGGTGATTAACATTTCTTTGCTTTATATACATTATGACAGGTTATAGATATTCAGGTACACATACGTATGTAAACTTATATTTCTATTCACTAATGCCAGTAAATGGTATATGGGTTGTAAGAAATTTACAAATCCTGAATAGGAAGGTCTTGCAAAACATTAAGAAACCCAGAAAGTTCATTGTTCTGCAAGTGTCTGCAAAAAAATGTAAAAGATAAGAACGAATCCTGGGTTCCTCATTAAAAAGGTTGATAACTAGATTATAACATTGACAAGAAATTATACTCACAATGTTGAAAGCAATGACAATTGTCCCATTGAGGGGGGTAGCTGACCACTCAAGTTGTTAGCAGACAGGTCTCTGCAGTATCACATGACTTCTATCAATGCAGAATAAAATAATGACAGAAATATTAAAGTGAATTAAAACAATTTTCTTACATGTTTATCAGGCCATATTAAAGTGAATTAAAACAATTTTCTTACATGTTTATCAGGCCAGTAAGCTGCTGAAACACATCAGGGATTTGTCCATCTAGAAGGTTATTACTTAATGACCTAAAGGAGCAAATACCCATCAAAATGAAGGAACCGGACTATTTTGATTATGAATTATAATAAGCCAATATTGCATCATGAGAAGAAGATAATGAACTAACTTACAGATCTGACAATTGTGTTAGAGAGGATAGAGCATCTGGAATACTTCCATTTAACTGATTACTTGAAAGAGACCTCAAGGTAAAAATGAACGAAAATTTACTTTAGGACATTTGGACAAATGAATAGAAGAAAATAAATAAATCACCCAACATAACTAACCAAATGGTCAATATACAAAGGTATTGAAGATAATGATACATACAAGTTCCTCAGAGTAGGGGGTAGCGTGAATGGAATAGGCCCTCCAATGTGGTTATTGCTAAGATCTCTAGCCAATTATGGAACATAAAGCTTCATAAGACTTTGTTAGGGCTTTGACAATTTCTATCAAAACAGATTGAAGAAAGAGATTTATAAAAGGAACGGCTATACAAAATAATGAAAGGGACAGTACTAAAGAGACGTTACTTCCAGTTACAACACTAACTCAGGCCACCGCTCTAATATAAACACATCATGAAGCTGATGAACCCATAGCTGTTGGGCTGCTATTGACATACTTCTTTAAAGAATACTTAACTTGACAAATGTTACAAATGACACAGATATAGTGAAGATATGGAATACACTTTCGGAAGACTAGCATATAAGATGAACAAAAGGACTTAAATACATACTGCACAAATACACACAACGCACAATACAGGACTAGAGCCTCAAGAATAAAACAGGTTAGCAAACTTTTGAGAGGTTGGTTCTCTCCACCAAGAACTGACCAAAGTTCTTCTTGTTTCCCTCCTCAAATATTCTCCATTAATATCCCACTCAACAACTCTTTAATTGCTCCACCCTATCCCTTCATCATTACACCCTTCTTTTGCACATTCACTCATCGATCTTTTTGCATATAAACATTTGGATCCTTCATTGTGCCACTAGCCCCACCTTTTTGGCCCTCTGTCTCTTCCTTATGTCTCCTGTTGCACATTTTGGTAGCACAAATGGATTGAAACCCATCCCAATCCAGCCGTTACATAGTACAGACCCAAAACAAGTAAACATTTAAAGCATCCAAGTTCAATATGCTTCCCCATTATTATTATAATACTATAGAAACATGCAAAGTAAGTTGTCTCTTTTATTGATCAAGAGCTATAAATTCAAAACTGAAGGACTCATCCAATCACCAGAGACTTAGGACTCATAGGAGCTTGACCCACATATTTATATTAGTATTTCAAAGGTAAACAAGTAAGGCAAAGCAAAAGGCAACTTAACTAAACCAAAATTATCTGTAGCTTAGATAATAACGAATTTAGTTAGTCTGAAGACAATAGATGCTTCAAGGTGAATTGTGGAATCAATAAATTCACGCTGATGATGTGCATGTATCATTATCTTGGAAATCGATACTTACATTGTAATGATGGAAGGAAAATTTAAATTACTGCCCAGCTCTCCACCCAAATTCATGCCACTGAGAGTTCTGTTAATGGAAATGCAATTACTAAGTCTAGGCCCAAACGTACGCACTCAATTCTATCAATCAAACAACGTAGGAACATAAATGAAACACTTTATATAATAAATCAAACTCCTGAATAATTAAAAAATACAAGATTAACCAACGAGTATTTAAGAACAATAGGATAAATGTACAGTTGAGTTATGTTGGAGAAGACACAAGCCACGCCTTGCCACAGTTCTGCGCATGGATCTCCCCCAGTGGCTTTCCAACCTTGAAGAGGCGGTGAGCCCAGAGCAACATATAAACTATTGATTGCTGCAACTGTAACAATAACACGTCATTTAATCAAAAGAACATGACATAATGTTTAACTAGGTGACGTTTCCCATTAAGTTTATGCTCATTCACATGTAAAAGTTCTAGTGTGTCCAAGAACGCATTGAAAAATTTACCATTGCCATGATGACTCTATCATAAATATAAATCAAAACAACTAGTAGCTTAAAAAATAAGACAAAATGGGAAAAAGAAGAGGAATAAAAAGAAGGAGCATGGACCATACCGTCAAGCAAGTCAGTATCTCCAGTACAAAAGGTTCCCGTAAAAGCTATCATCAACATGACAAAGATTCGAACATGCAAGCCCATATTCGTATAGAACACTCTTGCAAGATAAATCGGCTTACAACAACCACCTACTTTTCCAACTGTGGACGTCCTCTGAGGACACTACGAAAAGCCTCTAAAAGCTGACGGGGAAGATACTCAAACTCAAAATTAAAATTGAACAACCAGAGCAACTCACACGGCTGGAATATTCACAAAAATCTGTAATTTCGAGAAACTAAACGAGCCCTTAGAAGAATGGAACCAGATAGTGGAAGAAATGAAGAGCAGGAAGGTGAAAATGGCCCGAAAAATGGCTTGCCTGTAGTAAAAATGGCAGAGAAGGCGAGGAAGAAGGAAAGGTCACAAGGGAGACACAATGAGGAAGTGAAAAGCCCTAGTGATGATTGTAGTCGTAGAGCTTCATCCAAAGTACCGAGTCACAGAGCCTTTGGGCAAGCAGGGGGGACATGCTTTGGTTCTTTACAAAAGTACGAGCCGTCGTCAAAAGAGATAAATATGAATAATAATATTTTCATTTAAGTATTTTGACGGGAGACAATCAAACAAAAAAGTATTTAATGAAGTATTAAAGATAGAACTTCATTTTAAATAATTCTTTTTAGATTTTCTTTATTTCTTATGTTCCTCTGTTGGGGGGAAAACTACATCCGTAGTCAACTTTACTCTAAAATAATTTTTGTTTTTGGTAATTTATCTAAAAGAATTTTTATGTTTTATCAAGACATCGATAATCAATGAGTAAAAGAAGAAAAAGAGGGGGGGGGGGGAATTATGGATTGCATCAAATTTTTTAGGGGAAAATTATTAATTTATTCAATTGAAAAGGTATAAAGTATTTTATGCTGATACACCAAAAATTTTCTCATAATTTTTAAATTTTACTTTCTTGATTATTTTTTTAATTTAAATTTTCAATGAATCGGTTTTTTTTTTTTGCTATGAGGCTCGAAACGGCCCTTTTTTTTTCCGGAATGGTAGATGGAAACTGCTTATTTTAATGTTGTTATTGGACTTCCGCGCCGAAAAATAAACGTTAGATAGAGGGTATGATATCACAGTGGCCCCCGCTTCTCCCATCGAATTCAAAATAAAAACACAACGGATACAATTTTTGTTTGCCTATAGAAAACAAAATAACGAATACTTTTTTTTATAAAAAGAAAAAATGACATTAATTAATAGAAGTCTTAAATAGAACTAAAATATATAGAACATACCATATTAGCAAAAGTCTTTGAATAAGAGTCAGTAGATATAACATGAATTGCAAAGGAAGAAAACGTTTTGATCAAAGAGAGGACTTCTTTCTAAGGTATTGAAAACGTCCTACTTGAATTCTTTGCAAAGTCAATAAATTTAGTGCCAACGTAATTAAAATTAAGGTATAATCTCGGGTAGTTAAGCAGGAGATTGGATTTGTGAATCCATATGAGGGAAGCACAAAAACATTTAACCAAAAAAAAAATATAAAGGATACTTGGTCCAAATTACTGTCGTAAACTATTTTAAAATTAAAAAAATTAAAATTTATTAATTCTGTCTAAAATTAAAAACATTCCTACTTTGCACTATGAAAAAGAACAACACCCTTCTAAATATTTTATAAATAGGATTAGATGGACTGCTTTGCAAGTTACAAAAAATGGACAAAAATAAACATTTAGTGTAATGATCCGGGAAAGTTCAAAGTTATGGAGCCATTTTATTTAAATTATATATATTAATATTTGAAGCAAATTGCAAAGGATCTTGGATAACTGAGTGGTTGGAGGCAGCGTTGGTAAACTAGAGGTCCAAGGGTGGAGCCCCAGCACATGCAGAAGTGAGGTTTTATTTTCTTTTTTTTAGCACGCGAAATTACCATTTTGCCCTCCGTCCTTTTATTTCAGAAACTCCATCTCCTCTCCGCCATTTCAGTCTGTCAGCGAGGAAGGAGCCGAGGGATTGAGAGTTCACGGCACGGAAGTCTGCTGTGGTGTGACCAGACACTGCCATCTCCTTGCCGTGGTCAGTTCTTCCGTCCGCGACGCCGCCACCGGTGTTGTCATTCCGTCTGCAGCTGCCTTTATTTGAGCTCGCGTGAAGTCGAGAGTGAGAGGGAGCAGACAGAGCAGAGAGCAGGCGAGTAAGAGAGAGTAGCGAAGGAACGAGAGGTCGCGACGATGGAGGAGCGATGGCAGAGCGACGCGAATAGATCAGTGGAGAGGGGTAAGCTCACAGCTTTAGTCTTCATCTTCAAACTTTTCTAATATCCGCAATTTTTGGGTCTGCTCTGGTTATGGGAAGTTTTCAACCGATTAAAGTGAAACTTTGAGATGAAATTATGGATTAAGGGAAGAATGAAGCTTAAAACATGAAAATTAAGCCTTAATCGTGCAATGTAGTTGCTGTATGTGTTTTCTCTGTTGGATGGCGATTTCAGAACAGGGGAGCTTACTGTTTGAGCTTTATAGTCTCAGGTTCTATGAAATTGGTGGTTGCAGGTGATAATTTTGAATTCAGGAGGAAGATTTCGAAAACTGAAATTTGAGAGTGAGAAAACTGAAAAATAGTTGCTGTTTTGGTGTTTCGACATCTGGTTCGAATGAGAGAAAAGAGAGCTATAAGTGAATAATCGTGGAGGGATGTGAAATAAGGCTTAGGTAGATTATATTCTATGCTGTATTTGAGAAAATACTGCTGTATATTGAGTTTAGCTTGGGGGAAATTATGTTAAAAAAAAAAAGAAATCTGGAAAGAATTTTCCAGATTATGGAGGAGGCTACACGAGACTCTCTTGAAGGATACAGGGTGATCATATGTACATGATGTGAGATATAAGAATGGATGCACGAAATGATGATAGGGATAATTGTATTCATCTAATGTCTTTAGTTGGTGCTGTCCAAACCCAGAAGCATTACTGTTGTTAAAAGAAAAATGGAGAAGGTGTATTGCAATAATGTGCTAGAGGATAACTTAGTTGTGATGGTAACGTTTCGGTTATCTGGAATAATGTATGGACGCATATATACAAACACCTACGTGTTTATAATGAGTTAAGAGAAGACTAGTTAAAAGAAAATTAGTAAATCAGTTTTGAAGTCATTTATTGGAAACTAAAGCAAGTTATGGGTTATGATTTGGAGTAGAGTTAAGCTCATAAGTATTTAAACCTAGTGGAAAGAATGCTTTGGAAATTAGACGCATCATAGAAAACTATTTTGAACTATTATAGTTGAGTTGAAGGCAATAAAGTGCTAACCTCAATATTGAGATAAGTTTTGGGTTAAAGGATACTTGTAAAAGATTTAATGAACAATGTCTTTTGCAATGATTTAGAGTGATAATTCCAACATTGATATGAGTTGATTATGATGGGTTCCAGGAGGTATTAAAGAGTAATTGAACTGAAGCTAAGGAAGGGAAATCAGTGATTAAATGAAAATATTTGGTATACATAAGATTATAAAAATATGTTATAATAACTATTATCATTGGGATTTGTGTATTAATGATTTATTTTCAGAAAATTTAGGAAAGTAAGGAGAGAGTATTATTCCGAAGTATAGAGCTGGAGTAAGTTATATCGGAATACCACAGGTGAGTGAATAACATTCCCTAATCATGATATTTTGAAACATATTTAATTATTTGACATTTCAGTTAAATGTGAATTTAAGCACGATTTATGAAAAGTGAATTGTGAATTCATAAAATGAATTATTCAAATTACATTATTCATATGCATTGACGAAATGTTTTGAATGATTTATCGTAAATGTTCAGAGGACGGAATACAGAACGTTGGTTACTAACAGCAGTACTGTTAGTCCTTGGTGCACCATGGTTAAATCCGAGTTCGACGGACATTTGTGAGTCTCATACTCGCGCCTGTTATTCGTGGGATTTATTCTCGCGCATGTTTTGTGGGTCTCGTACCTGCGCCTGTTTCGTGGCCTCGAGCCGTGCCTAATTGGTTAGTTACCCTCGTGGACTGTATGTCCACGCCTATTTCGTTCTGTCGAAGTCCTACGGAAAAAGTATTATTTCGAAACGATTGTTTCAAACGATTTTCTTGAAAAGAAAACGTTTTCTGAACTATTCGTATTGAATTACGAAACTTTATGATTTACATTTCAACGTATTGAAATTAATTATTTCTGTATTTTAAATTATATTTATGGGACGTTATTCACGAGTAGATTATTTGGATTCAGATAGTGTTGTTGACCCTAACCATCCAGCTGAGCAGTGAAAAGCCTTCGTGTCACTCCGAAGCAGCATTAGTGGACATATCTTCTTTTAATGTAATTAAACTTTTTGAGAACACATGTATTCTTTTGCTAACGGTTTAGATGCTCTACCTAACATATAGATAAGATTCTAGTTGTTTTAGAAAATGTTTATAAATGATTTGAAACGTTCGCAGTTCGTTGTAAGATCTTCAGTAGGTCGGTTATACAGACAATCCTATCGAAACTCCTACAAATGACCTACGTTTTTATTTAAATGAAATTGATATCATGATTATAAATTTGAACATTTTAGTTGAAGTTGAAGGCTTAAGTAATATGAATTTATTCATATTCTGTACCGGTCACGACTCAAATTTTGGGACATGACATTTAGTTCCTTATAAATATTAAGGTAAATAAGATAGAAAACCCCCAAAATAAATAGGTGAAATTTAATGACCATAAATTTTATGAAATATCAAGATTAAATATCAAGACTAAGGTTAAAAAAATAAAAGTAAATGAATGAAAATATTTTTATACAATTCACAATATACTCCTCCAGTCCTTAATATAATATTTAATTAGAGAGTTGATCATAGTTATAAATATAAGATATATTTATTATATTTATTATTTTTTTTAAATTACCCCTATAGATACTCCCTCAACAATAATCAAGTAATAGAACGAGAGAGTGAGTTAAGAAAGATAATTAAAGTATTTTAGGAAAAAAAATATTATATTAATTAACTTAATTAATTTTATTAATATAATTAAATTAATTAAATATGTCTTATATTAAGGACGAGAAAGGTAGATCAATTGCTGATTTCTTAACACAACTCTAAATATTAGAAAATTAAAATTCGTTGCAAATAAACTTTTATTTATAGAAATTTTATGAATAAGGGATAGTTAGTTGTAAAAGTTGAAGAACTAGTTGCAAATAAGTTTTAAATTAGGGAATGTTTTTATAATTGAGCTTATAGGATTAACTTCACAAATTTTCAATTGATTTTTAAAGATTTGGAAGGCTTTTGAAATTTAAAACTAAATTTCTAGAATTTGCAACTAAGTTCTATGCCCTCGATGCAAAAGGAAAAAAAGAGCAAGGATATCAATATTTTTTCATCCACAAAATTTAATTTCATTTTAATCTTAGGGTGCAATGAAATTTTAGAATAATTTGGGGACAAACGGAAGTTAATTTACAATAGTGGTCCTCAACTAAAATATTCCTATTTAATATTGGAAAATTTATTTCTAAAGGCCACATTTTAAACTTTTTTATTCTTAGGGATCCTAAATTTGTTAATTTATTTTAAAGAATCCAGGTCCTTCTCTATAAATAAAATAATGTTTGAGGACCACATTTTCCTTAAACGTGTACCACTACATGAGCATAATTTACAAGTACTATTTCAAGTATTTAACACTCAAAATAAAAATAAAAAAATTAATTATTTAGTCTTTATAATTTTATTGAATTTATAATTCAGTTTTTATAATTTGACTTGTTACAACTCAACTATTATAATTTTGGGAGATTTGTAACTCAATCTTTATTAGAGTTAAATTATATTAAGATAATTCAAATGGGTTCAATGTTGTCATTTTTTTTCTTTTCCCTATAACGCCTTCTTCTCCACCATCTCCTTCCGACGACTCTATCGCCGTCATTAAGTGCCAAAAGCTCACCACCAGCTTCGCCCCTTCCTTCTCCACCTGAGTTGTGTCACCGTCACCCTCATGGCCCATTTTAAATTATAAAGATTGAATTATAAACTCGATCAAATTATAAAAATTAAATAATTAAATAAAAAAGTTAAAAGTTGATGTGAATTGAGTTTATTAGGGTTAAAAAACATTTCTAAATTAAAAAAATACTTGTAAAATATTTACATATACTAACAAATTGTACTTTATTATTTAGCACTTATGATAAAGGTTTACAAATGACTGTTGTTCAAGTATTCAACAACATGCCGGCAAAATTTAAACGTGTTTGCTAACATTCGAACAACAAAAATTTACAAATGTCAGTTCAAATATAATGTTTTATATAGGTTTTGTTTAGATTAAATTTGAGTATTATTAAATTTAATTATAAATAATTCTCTTAAAAATATTTTATACATTTACATCAACTTAAATTTAAAATCTTATATTTCAACCGCTAAAACTTATTTCTCTTATACTATCAGCGCTTCCCACTGGTCCGTTCAAATATTTATACAATCCAGAAATTCAAAGATTTTGCAAGTTTGGCTTAATAGAGTATTGTAAAATAAATCCTCATTTAGATGAGCGTAGCTCTCCCCTATGATTAGTAACATTATAAAAACAATGAGATTTTGAAAAATCCAAGTAACATGACTCAAACCCAATCATCAAACGCCAGCAAATTCTGATGTACTCATCACTCATTTGGACCGTCTATATTATTTTGGACTATTGAGATTTAATATAATTTAGTTTTTATATTTTAAATATTTTTCACTTTAATAGATATAAAATTTAAAATCAAGATAATATTACATCTGTCATTTTACTTAAAAATTGAAAAAAAAAATTAAAAATTTTAAATTCAGACAGTTCAGATTTAATTTAAATGATTCAAATCTCATCACAATAATAAACACCAAATAATGACTGCATCAAACATGTAAGGTTGTAAAATTCCAAACAATGCCATGAAAATATAGGAAAAGAAATCTCATAATTCAAGCATAGACATACAAATGATCAAAGTATCATGCCAAGCAAGAATTTACCTCCTGGGTTTATTGGGCAACAACTTCCAACTTATATCCCAAAGCTTCTAAACTCCATCTCATAACATTTACCCCAACAAAATTTTATTTTAAACTTATTGAAAGCATTAAATTAAAAAAATCCAGCTCCTTCTCCTGGTTTCTCTTTCAACCAAAAGTTCAAGGAAATTGCAAAAATCAAAATGTTTTGTTTTCATGATTCCAACATATAAATACACATCACAACCATCATCTAATCCTTATTTAATCACCAAAATTAAACATAAAACTATAAGGGCGTGTTTGATACAAGGGAAGTGGAAGTGGAATCTTCCACTTCCCTTATTTGGTACAATGGAAATTGTTTTTACTTCCACTTCTAATATTTTAAGGCAATTTTAGTTCCATAAAAAAAACTAGAAAATAAGATGATAGAAGTGGAAGTGAAATATTTTAAACTGTTTCAGTTTTAATTTCTTTTTTTCTTCCATTATCCCAAAGTAAGCTATTTTTTAGGCACAATAACTGTCCTAAACTAATTTAGATCGGGAATTGAGGGCCTTTAGTTCTTAAACTATTAGAACCTACCTCTGATGATAAGCTCTGTGTATGAGAGATATCTTTATGTTATTTTAATGTTAATTATTTGCTTGCCATTGCTAATAAGCAAGCAATGTATGTTCTAAGAAACCTCGTATATATGATCCTCCTAGGTAAAAATAAAAAAAGTTAGTCTTCCTATAATCGTCCAACTAATCGGATCGCACATTATATATATATATATATATATATATATAGTGCGTGTTTGAAAGGGTAAGAAACTCTAATTTTAAAAAGACTTCTGGTCGATTTGAAAAAAATTTAAAACAAACAGCCATATTTATTCAAAAAAATTTAGATTAAACCATAGTTTAAAACTATAATTTTAGATAAATTAGTCAGACTAGTTTTTGGATCAATAAATAGCTTATGAACCACCTAATTACTATTTTACCCTTATTTTTTCTTATATTATCTCTCTTCTCTCTCTCTCTTCTTAATCCTCTCTCCTCTCTCATCTTTACTCTCTACCTCTCTGCTATCTCCCCTCTCATCTCTCATACTTTTAATAAAATCATACATTTTTAGTAATTTATCACTTACAAAAACTATTCTACTAATAATTATCTAAATATTCATTCTTTTAGACTTACCATTTTACTATAAACTCTTACGTAGAATCTCTTTTTTAAAAGCTGTTGAAAAGTCATTTTTTTTAAAACCTTTTTTTAAACTCTAATGCCTATTGTTGTGTGGATGCGAGTTTTCTACGTTAAAGAAAAAGTCACGTTAAATCATAGGCAATTTCCTGGGCAGATCATTGAGTGTTCATTCTTCTGTCTTTTTTTTGTTTTTGGGTCGGCTGAACAGAGAGAAATTGAATATTGACGAGTGTGTTAAATTATTGAGTTTGACTTAGTCGTTGAAAATGTTGCTTCAAACCAAAGGGTATTAAATATGTGGTCCCAAATTATAAGAAACACGCTGAACCATGATCCTTTTCGATTTCAATTAAAATTAATTAATTAACATTGGTTATTTCCATCGTCCACGTTAAAAAATATTTATTAATTATCTTAATTAATATTTAAATAAATTATATAATAATAAATAAATATCTCACATGACTCATTATAGCTCAACTATTATAGTTTAAGGATGTTTGTAACTCAATTCTTACTAATACCAAATTAGATTAAGATAATCTAAATGGTTTCGATGTTGCCATTTTCTTCTTTTCTTTTCCCTATATCGCCTTCTTCTCCATGCCTATCCACCAACTCCTTCCGACCACTCAATCGCCGTCATTAAGTGCCGAAAGCTCACCGCCACCTGCGCCCCTTCCTTCTCCACCTAAGTTATCATCGTCACCCTCATCGTACATTTTAAATTATAAAGATTAAATTACGAACTCAGTAAATTATAAATTAAATAATTAAATAAAAAAGTTGAAAGTTGATGTGAATTGAGTTCACTAAGGTTAAAAAAATCTTTATAAAAATATTTACATAATAGTTAGTGGCAAATTGTACTTTATTATTTAGCACTTATGATAAAGGTTTACAAATGACTGTTGTTCAAGTATACAACAACGTGACGGCAACATTTAAACGTGTTTGCTAATATTTGAACTACAAAAATTTATAAGAGTCAGTTCAAATATAATTTTTTATATGACTATCTATTTGGATTAAATTTAAATAT
Source organism: Leucaena leucocephala (assembly GCA_037074615.1). NCBI lineage: Eukaryota > Viridiplantae > Streptophyta > Magnoliopsida > Fabales > Fabaceae > Leucaena > Leucaena leucocephala. Next base: position 7,400,404 of record CM073549.1, read on the forward strand.
TGTTAGATTTAATTATAGATAACTCTCTTAAAAATATTTTATATATTTATACAGATTTAAATTTAAAATTCTATATTTAAGTGATTAAAGCCCATTCCTCTTAGACGACCAACGCTTCCAACTGGTCCGTTCAGATATTTATACAATCCGGATATTCAAAGATTTTGCAAGTTTGGCTTAATGGAGTACTGTAAAATAAATCCTCATTTCTTCACCTCCGTTCCTTTATCTTTGGATGAGCGTAGCTCGCACCTATGATTAGTAACATTATAAAAGCAATTAGATTTTGAAAAATCCAAGTAACATGACTCAAACCCAATCAGCAAACGTCAGCAAAATATAGGAAAGAAATCACACATAATTCAAGCATAGCCATGCAAATGACCAAAGTATCATTCCAAGCAAGAATTTACCTCCTGGGTTTATTGTGCAACAAATTCCAACTTATATCCCAAAGCTTCTAAACTCCATCTCATAACATTTACCCCAACAAAATTTTATTTTAAACTTATTGAAAGCATTAGATTAAAAAAATCCAGCTCCTTCTCCTAGTTTATCTTTCAACCAAAAGTTCAAGGAAATTGCAAAAATCAAAATGTTTTGTTTTCATGATTCCAACATATAAATACACGTCATAGCCATAATCTAATCCTTATTTAATCACCAAAATTAAGCATAAAACCATAAGGGCGTGTTTGGTATAAGGGAAGTGGAAGTGGAATCTTCCACTTCTCTTGTTTGGTACAATAGAAGTTATTTTTACTTCCACTTCTACTTCTAATATTTTAGGTCATTTCAGTTCTATAAAAAAAACTAAAAAATAAGATGATAGAAGTGGAAGTGAAATATTTTAGGCCGTTTCAGTTCAAATTTTTTTTTTTTGGATTTTTCTTCCATTATCCCAAAGTAAGCTATTTTTTAGGCACAACAACTGTCTTAAACTAATTTAGATCGGGAATTGAAGGCCTTCAATTCTTAAACTATTAGAACCTACCTCTCATGATAAGCTCTGTGTATGATAGATATCTTTATGTTATTTTAATGTCAATTATTTGGTAGCCACTGCTAATAAGCAAGCAATGTATGTTCTAAGAAACCTCGTATAGTTAATATATATGATCCTTCTACGTAAAAAAAAAATTAGTCATTCCTATAATCGTCCAACTAATCGCGATCACACATTATATATATCTATATCTGTCTATCTATCTATCTATCTATCTATCTATCTATCTATCTATCTATCTATCTATCTATATTGTGTGTGTTTGGAAGGATAAGAAAACTTAGTTTTAAAAAGGTTTCTGGTCTAAAACTTAATTTGTAAAAATTTTAAAACAAACAGTTATATTTATTCAGAAAGATTTTTAAACTAAAGTATAGTTTAAAACTATAGTTTTGGATAAGCTAGTCAGACTAATTTTTAGAACATTAAATGACTTATGAAGCACCCAATTACTATTTTAGCCTTACTTTTTCTTACACCATCTCTCCTCTCTCTTCTCTTTTCTTAATCTTCTCTCCTCTCTCATATTTACTCTGTACCTCTCTCCTCTCTCTTTTCTATCCTCTTTTCTCTCTCATACTTTTAATAAAATCATATATTTTTTAATAATTTACCAATTACAAAAGCTATTCTACTAATAATTATCTAAACGTTTATTTTTTCATACCTACCTTTTTTCTATAAGCTCTTCTCTAAATTTTTTTTTTTAAAAGCTATTCAAAAACTTTGTTTTAGCCTATTATTGTGTGGGTGCGAGTTTTCTACGTTAAAGAAAAAGTTACGTTAAATCATAGGCAATTTCCTGGGCAGAACATTGAGAGTTCGTTCTTCTTTCTTTTTTTGTTTTTGGCCCGCTGAACAAGGAGAAATTGAATATTGACGAGTGTATTAAATTATTGAGATTGCCTTAGTCATTGAAAATGTTGCTTCAAACCAAAGGGTATTAAATATGTGGTCCCAAATTATAAGAAACACGCTGAACTATGATCCTTTTCGATTTCAATTAAAAAAAATGCTACCTTCCATCCTTATTATAAAAATTAATTAAAAGTAATATTAGAAAAAACAAGTTATGCGGGCTAGCTCGCCGTAACTCACGGGTTAAAAAGGGTGGACCCAAGCACGCCCCCCTTAATGGCGGGCTGACACCAATTTTTTTTTAATATTTTAAAAAAATTATTTCTAAAATTTTAAAATATTAATAAAAAAAATTTAATATTATATTAGTATAATAAAAAAATTGCTAATGATATACTCTTAAAAATTCCTATTTTTTCTTAAAAAATCTTAAATTTTATAACTATAAATCTAAATAAACATTAATATAATATTAATCAATTATAATATGTCAATATATATTAATAAATAAGTAATCATCTTTATTAATATTCGATAATAGGAATATTCAAAGTAACATTTGAGTAAAATAAATAATAATATTAAAAATAAAAAAAAATAGACCGGCAAGCTGAGACAGGGCGGGCTACAACGGGCTGGCACCCCGCCCCCTTTTGAGGTAAAACGGGCCCAACCACGGACTTAACCCATTTTACCAGTTCTAGTTAGAAGGTTAAATTTATTTTTAAATATAAAATCTTATTCTATTTTATATATAATATTTATCTTTTTTTAAAATTAATTTATTTAATTTATAAATTGATATATAATATAATATTATATATAAATACTTTTGTGATACGGCTCAATTAGTCAACTAGATTTTGATCGAACAATATTATATATGTCAGTTAACCCCAATCACAAGTTAAATAGTTCATATGAGTAAAATAAATAATAATATTAAAAATAAAAAAAAATAGACCGGCAAGCTGAGACAGGGCGGGCTGCAACGGGCTGACACCCCGCCCCCTTTTGAGGTAAAACGGGCCCAACCACGGACTTAACCCATTTTACCAGTTCTAGTTAGAAGGTTAAATTTATTTTTAAATATAAAATCTTATTCTATTTTATATATAATATTTATCTTTTTTTAAAATTAATTTATTTAATTTATAAATTGATATATAATATAATATTATATATAAATACTTTTGTGATACGGCTCAATTAGTCAACTAGATTTTGATCGAACAATATTATATATGTCAGTTAACCCCAATTACAAGTTAAATAGTTCATATATATTATTTGTTGTGTGATCGTGTGTGTATATATAAGAATTTTCTTTGTTAAAGAAAAAGCCACAAATAGCCCGAAAATTATGGGTAAATCTTTGTGTGTGCACTTTTCAATTTTCTTCTTGTCTGTAATTGCAAATTTATGTTTGTGTAAAAGTTCAAGTGTGGAGGGACGATGCTTAGAACGAGAGAGGCAAGCTCTTCTGGAGTTCAAAGCTACTATTATCGCTGATCCATCAAATAGGCTTTCTTCTTGGAATAATAATTCCAATAATGATTGTTGCCATTGGAATGGTGTGGCTTGTGACAATATCACTGGCCATGTGCTCAAGCTCGATCTGAAGAATCCATCATGCCATAGTTTCTGTGACTTCAACGAACTAGTTCTTGAAGCTAATTCACACGTTGATTCATCTCTCGTGAAACTAAAACGCTTGAGTTACTTGGACTTGAGTGGAACCCAATTTCATGCCTCTCAAATTCCCCTCTTCTTCGCTTCTATGAATCAGATAAGATATCTCTCTCTTTCTAATGCTAATTTCAGTGGGAAGATTCCTTATAATCTCAGAAATCTCACCAACCTAATCCATCTAGATCTCAGCCACAATGATTTCCAGATCAATGACATGAATTGGGTTTCTGGGCTTCAATCATTACAAGAACTTGACATGAGTGGTGTTGAACTTGGAAAAGCACATGATTTATTCCAGGTACTTTACAAGCTTCCTTCTTTATCACAGTTAAATTTAGTTTCCTGTGGAATTCACACTTTGATCCCTCCTCGTGATGGCTCTCTTAATTTCTCCTATATTCCAAGTGTTCGAGTGTTGTACCTTACTGATAATGCAATAGATAGTCAAAATCTTGAAGTTGTTCAAAACATGACTTCTATTAGAGTCCTTGACCTGTCTTTCAACGCTATAAACTCATTGCCAATGTGGTTGAGCAAATTTGATGGTCTTGAGGAACTTAGTGTTACTGAAAATGAACTTGTTGGTTCTTTTCCTCTAGCTCTCCAAAACTTGTCTTCCTTAAGATCGCTTGATCTTTATTCAAACAATCTTACAGGTTCTGTTCCATCATGGTTAGCCGAGCTAAACAACCTTCAAACCCTATCTCTTGCCTTAAATAATCTCACTACTTTAGAATCTCCTCTATCATTAATTCTCAAGAACATGTGTCGTTTGAGATCTTTAGATTTCTCATATAATAAGTTTCAAGGAGAAGCATTTGGAAGTTATAGATTATCTCGGTGCATTAAGTATGATCTAGAGAACCTTGATTTGAGCTATAACAAGTTTGAAGACAGTTTGCCTTTTTGGTTTGGGAAACTTGAAAATCTAAGAGAGGTTCATATTTCAATAACCTCATTCTATGGTCCCCTTCCATTATCTCTGGGAAAATTGTCACGCTTAACAAGACTTGATCTTGTTAACAATCACTTAAATGGGCCAATTCCAAATAGTATTGCACTTCTTATGAATCTAACATACTTGCGTTTATCTGGGAATCAATTGGAAGGAACTATTCCAAATAGTCTTGGACAGCTTCTGAATTTGAAAGTACTTGATCTTTCAAATAATAATATCAAAGGCATCATTCCACAAACTCTTGGTCAGCTTGTGAATTTGGAATACCTTGCTCTTGCCAAGAATGATTTGCATGGAGACATCCCAAGCACTTTTAGCCAACTTGTGAAGCTAATTCAACTAGATCTTTCTTCAAACAATTTGAAGGGGGGAATTTCTACTATCAAAGAATGGCCTTATTCATTTGATCAACTCCAAATCTTGAATCTCTATGGGAATCAAATCACTGGATCATTGCCTGAAAACATTGGGGATAAAATGCCTAACTTGGAGTACTTGCTTCTTGGAAGTAACCTCATAAATGGTTCAATACCAAACTCATTGTGCAAAATTTCCACCTTGAATCAACTTGATCTCTCAAAGAATGAATTTTCTGGAGAAATTCCAGATTGTTGGATGGATAATAAAATATGGGATGAAATAAACTTGTCATCAAACAAACTATCAGGTGGTTTCCCAAGCACATTTGGTAACCTTTCTTCATTGTTGTGGTTGCATTTGAACAATAATAGACTTCAAGGTGAGCTTCCTCTTTCCCTAAGAAATTTAAACCAATTGTTAATTCTTGATGTTGGTGACAATCAATTTGTTGGAAGTATACCACCATGGACTAAGAACACTTTTTCATCACTGAAAATTCTTAGACTGAGACAAAATAAGTTGAATGGTAGCATTCCTTCACAGATTTGCCAACTTGCATCACTCCACATTCTGGATCTTGCATCTAACAACTTAACAGGTTCAATACCTGGTTGTATTGGCAATCTTAAAGGAATGACTAAATCTTACGTGTCTGATGATGCCATAATGAAATTTGATTTTGGTTTTCTTAAAGCTAACTTCATTGATGAGTGGGTTAGTAAGGAAGTTGAGCAAGTTATGAAGGGGACAGTTCGTGATTATGTCAAAATCCTGAAGCTTTTGGTGAATATGGATTTGTCTGAAAACAAATTGGAAGGATATCTTCCTGAAGGAATAACTGAACTCAGAGGATTGATTGGCTTAAATCTCTCACATAACCATTTGAAAGGAGAGATTCCTCAAAGAATAGGAGATATTAAATCACTTGAATCTTTTGATATCTCTTGGAATCACTTTTTGGGCCAAATTCCTGATAGTTTGTGTATTCTAGCATTTTTAAGCTCCTTAAACTTGTCATACAATAATCTCTCAGGAACTATTCCAATAGGGAACCAGTGTCTGACTTTGAAAGACCAATATAATATTTATGCTGGAAACCCTAATCTCTGTGGAGTTCCCCTTCTGAATAAGTGTCCTGGTGTTCAAGTTCCTGATGAAAGCGAAGGTTTTGATGAAGACAAAGATGATTCTGATGAAAAAGTGTGGTTTTACTTTGTAGTAGCAGTTGGTTATGCAGTTGGCTTTTGGGCGGTCATTGGAACTTTAATGCTAAAGAAAAGCTGGAGATATGCTTGTTTTAGAAGGGTGGAGGATGTAGCGGATGAAATATATGTGACCTTTGTACTTAAAGTTGAAAAAATCAAGAGAATGTGCAGAAATTGGGATGATGATGATTGAACCTGTCATAATATCTGTTTCCTTTTATTATTTTATGTTTCTTTTAGTCAATAGATTATTAGATTATATATTTTATCACGGGTCTTATTGGCATAACGTCTCTTGATACTTTATACTATAATCTTTGTTCTTTATAGATAGACATGTGTGTATGCATTTGCTGTATATAACTTGAATTAGTTTTTTTTTCCAGCTTGATTTGGTTTCTCCTAATTTGAATATATGTGACATGGATTACTTATAATATTAGATTGATAGCTATAAATATTTTTTGGTAGCCAACTTTGTCACAATAATACTCCTCATATCTTTAATATAAGACCTATTTGATTTTTTTAGATAAATTAAGGAACTAAATAAATTAGTTAATTATAATTAATATAAAAGCTATTTGACTAATATATTATTTTTCTCTAAATTAATTTACCTAACTGTAAATTGATTTATAATATAATACTCCATTCGGTTCTTAATATAAGATAATCTACTTAACAATTTGGATAAATTAAAAAAATTAATTAAATTAGTTATTTTTAATGACATTGTATTGGTTTCTCTAAAATACCCTACTATCATGTATATTTGAACTGCCTCTTGATAGAAATTCTTTAATATATACGCAATCTGTAACATCCCTAATTTCTGTACTAAGTTGTATGTACAGATTGAATAAAATATATGAGATATTTAGGAAAATATGTGGCCATGTTTATGTAAAGAAAATGATTAATTGGAAGAGGAAGAAAGTCTAAGAGCCAAAGTGCAAAATTACGAAAATGCCACTATGATGCCCTAAGAAACCAGAAGTAAATGAAGGGCATTTTAGTCATTTCACACAATGGATGGATATCAGATGAAATTTGATAGTAAATTATTATAATTAATATGAGAATTTATGGAGTTGAAAGAAGTCAAAAAGGAGTCCTGTAGAATTAATTATGGAATTTACGGTGAAAAAGAACACCGATAAAGGGTTAAAGGAAACATATATAATTTTTAACAGGACTTCTGGGTCTCAGAAAATTATGAAACTTTGTAGAGAATTCATTTTATATTAGAATGAATTTCTAAAAATGTTAGAACAAGTAAAGGAGGTGTTTAGCATTTATTCTGAGATCAGGATAATTTACGGATATCGGTATGAGGAAAGTACATTGGGATTTGGGCCAGTTAGCTATTGGATCTAAAAGAGGCCCAAAATTTCGTCCTAGGCCAGCCCAATAAGGCCCAAAAGTTATCTTGGAGCCCAAGTCCAAATAATAAATAATTTATGGATTTTTGAAAAGAAAGAAAAAGAGAATAAAGTAAGAATTAGGTGTTGCACATGGTGGGACCCACAAGGACACAAGAATGGCACCCAAAAAGAGGAAGGGTTAGGTGTACCAAGGGAGGCCATGCTAGTGATGTCATGGTGGTAAGGTCTTGAGTGAAAAGTGAAAAGACATTCTAAGATCAAACCTTTAACCATTAGATCAAATAGTTTCCAAAGTGATCTTGGCCTCAAATGGCACATGACTTTTGCTATAAATACCCCCCCTTTCCATTCATTCTTCACACCCAAGAGCTCCTTTAGAAAGAGAAGTGAGTTCTAGAGAAAGAAAGTGGAAGAAAGCAAGGAAGAAGCAAGGGTCTTGAAGGAGCAAGTAAGGTAAGTTGTCTCCTTACTTCTACCTTTTGTTCTTATGGTTTGTGCTTGAGTTTAAGTGACTTTTTAGGCTTAAATCTTGGGGAAATGCTGCTGGAGTTTTTGTGTATATGTGAAAGGAATATGAGTTTTAAGTCATAGATAGTTAAGACAAGCTTAAACAAATTAGTTACATGCTTGGTTGTTGGCTTAAGTTGATGTTCTTGACTTTACCATGGAAGAACATTTCGGTTTGCACTGTTCATTCACTGTTCATGATAGAAGGAAATGGAATTTCAATGATTTAATGCTTCCATTGAGTTTATATGATGATTTTGTGTAGGATTGGAAAGGTTTTGAACCTTGGAAACCATTGGAATTAAAGGTTATAATGTTGAAAATTCCTCACGGTTACTGTTCACTCGCATGAACAGTGATTTGAATTTCATGATTTTGATGCTTCCAATGGTCTTAAAATGAGATTTTGTGTGGGGGAAAAGTGGAGGAACAAGTATGGGAAGCATTGGAATCAAAATGAGAATTTTTGGAAGATTTATGTATGCTTTTCCAAATCTGTACAGAACAGTGTATTCTTGCTGGAATTTGGTTATTTTTAGTTCATAAATGGATTCAAAAGGTAAAATTGTGCAGGGTAAGGTCAAGACATCAATTGATTCAAGGGCCAAGTTAATTGGCAAAGATTAAAGAAAGTTATGTTAGTTAAAGCAAGTTAAAGGTTCAAGAGAGATAGTCTTGAGTAGTGTTTGGGTTCATGGTCCTAATGGATTATGTAATGAATATGAATGTGATTAGGACCTTGAAACCTCTAAGAAGATGTTGGGGAATGATTGACCAAAAAGCTTGGGAAGCAAGTGCAAGCATAAGAAAGAGAGCTTAAATCCAAGGTAGTAAACTTACCCTAAACTTGTATGTATTGAATGTTATGCTTGATTGTGCTATGACTTTGTTGAATTGTGTGCATATGTGTATATGATTGAAGCTCTGTTTCTATGATTACCTTGGCCAATTGTATTTCATATGTTACATGGAAGCATGCACATTACACAATGTTTACACTTTCACAAGCAAGCACAAGTATTTACTTTAATGCATGCATTGTTTAGTACCGTTTGCTACTGAGATTCCCCCGAATCTCATCCCCTATTTATAACCCATTACAGAGAGGTTATGTCGAAGTGAATTTTGAGAATGCTGTAAGACGCCGTTATGCTACCGATTTTCAGACTGAACATAAGGAGATGATACGTACTGTGTACGTAGGTACTGTCTAAGGAGTCTGGAAGTGAGTGGACCTAGTCGGTTCATCCAGTCTTTCCTGGGTACTTACGTAGAATGGTAATTCTCACGGGAATTACCGAATCAGTACAAGATCAGTTATTTTTACAGATGAAGTATAGTAGTTATACTGCCGGATTTCATGCAAGAAAGATATAATAGAGATACGAGGATTTTGTTCATGCCCTGTTGTATAAAGATTTATTATTTAATGATAAGTATTGTTTGGCATGTTTGTTTGACATGTGATTGATGTATGCATATGTATGTAAAGTTGCTTGCTGGAATTTGCCACCATGAACAGTAACTCGTGGTGATATAGTGATGTTTGATCTATAATTAAAAATAGTAAATGATTAAATAAATGTATGATATGTTTATGATAAATAGTAGACATACCAAGCTTCGATTTGATATATAGAATGTCTCATTTTGATGTCTACACATGGAGATATAAATTATCAAAGTTGGGACCAAAATGCTAGATTCAGGAGAAAAACGCTGGATAAACAGTAAAGTTGTAACTTTGACTGACGTTGACTTGGACAAGGAATGGTCAACGAGTTTTCCTTGAAATAGTATTGAGTTAACTTCATGTAGCAATTTGAACCACTGCATTCTGATTTTTCTAGAATTATTTATGATTTTTTGAAGTCAGGTCACTTATCTGGAATTTACATAGTGAACAGTACTCGATAAGAGTAAAACTCCAGATTGAGAAATTGGACTTCAATGACCTTGAAAGTGGTTCTAAATACTACCAATTGGTCCCTAAGACGTACGAAAATAAGGATGTTTCATTTTGGTATCAGAGCAAAGGATTCTGGCTTAGGAAATGCTTTGAACAGATGATTTCTAGCGTTAGTACAAAAAAGAGTTAGCACATAACAAAGGGTTCTGGCTTAGAGCATAAGATTCTGGCACAGAACAGAAGGTTCTGGCTCAGTGATGCTCTGGTTTAGTTAGACTGATCCCTTAGACAAATGAGAAATTTGAATGGTTCTCTCCCTAGAGTATAATATAGGGATGGTGTTCACTACTTGGAAAGGTTTAGATAGAAAACAGTGACACCCAGATGAATGAGACTGTACCCCGAGCTTTACAGTCTTACAAAAGATATAATTACGATGGGCTAATCTTAGTCAGCCGATACAGCCGAGGTCTCATGTTTATTAAAATAATGTGGCTGGACTAAGCAGAATAATGTTTAAGAAGCAGTTTCCTCTATGGATAGAGATAGAAGCTGATCAATTCACTACTAAGAAAGCTATAAGAGTAGCTTGAGGTATCGTGTTGTGACCAGATACTATAGTGAGCATGCTAGATGTCCAAGTTACGACAAGTTAAGTCATAAGTCACGATGAGAGAAGACTTTTGGTCGCAAAACACAGGGTAAATGTTGGAGTAGTAGACATGGGGATTCATAAAGTTAAGCTTGAAACATCAGCTAATCAGTGAGACCCCCAACCTTTAATGCTGTATAAAGATGAGGTACACCTAGACTTTGACTCTTCAGGTAGTGAAGAGAGTTCATATGACAGCATAAGGGACTCAATTAGGAAGGTTTATAGTAAAGTACCCATGCATATTTTTGTAGACTCGGATTTATAGTCTAGAAATTATGAGAAATTCAGTCAGATGTTGTGTATGCATCAGATAATGCTGCACTAGATAATGATGGGTCTAGTAATTATGTACAGGATGAGTTTGATAGAGTGCTCTCTAACCTGATATAAGCTCTATTCCTCCGATGAGAGGACAGATTTCAGCTGAGGAAGTTGAGTACTGATACTGGATTATAGGTAGGCCAAATATTATTCATCCTTTACTAGAGTTTGAGGATAAGTTTGATATGAGTAGCCTAAGAACCAGTTACAATCTGTGACATCCCTTCCTATTATCCAGTCCAGGAATATACGAGGGTATAGATAAAGATTAAAGGGATATTTCTAGCCCTAATCCACCCCAGCCTTCTTTATGAAAGATAGACAATGTGACTATACTAGTCTCAAGAAAGGTTGTGGGAAGTGAACTACTTAGTTTAGGTTAAGGGATGGAAGGAAGTAGAAATCAAGAGCAGTCAGTTTAGCTGCAGTTCTTCAATGTCGTAGCAAGGATGATAAATAGAGATGTGATAGAGGGCATTGACCTGGATTAAGTTTTCATGTTAGTAGCATGATATGAGATGGCCATAAGCCAGATATTGCCATATACCCTACGTGGCATGTAAAGCTAAGTGAGCTTTTGGCAAATGGTTCACAACTGATGTGTAAGGATCGGCCATTACTAGGGTAAAGACTAGACAAGAACATTATAAGGGAATGTTTAAAGCAAGTTAGATCCAGGTCGGATGTAAAACAGTTTGGAACATAGCTAGAAGTCCTCGAGAAGTTAGGCCATGACGAAAGGTGACCCGAGGTCGTGACTAAAGAATGTAGAGCTGTCCAGTCATGACAAGTAGAATGAGATGGTCGCGACTAAAGTTCATGGATACGTTGCACCTAGTTCATACTCAGGTCACGATGAAGATGCGCAGGGACCTGATGAAGGATGAAGATGCCAGCCTCACTGAAGGTTATCAGTTAGAGGTTTAGCACATGATGTAGGCAAGCTAAACAGTATGAGAAATAGAGATACATGCTAGTCTAAGATGATGTTCAGAAGTAGATCCTCTATATGACTATCAAGAGTAAATCTACATTTGGAAAGACTTTGTTCATTTAGTCTTTTATGAACAAAAGAATCAAAAGTTAGGATAAGGCTTGCGCAAGAAATGAGCCTAACATATGGCTTCAAGTTCTCGAAAGTTAAAGTCCCTAAAACAGGATATTAGTCCCACATCGGTTGGGGAGGTGAACGAAGCATGCTTTATAAGGGTGTGGATACCTCTCCCTCATGAACGCGTTTCCAGTACTCACCAAGCGCCCTCGTCACCAAGCGCCCCAGTGGGGGTAGGCAGGCACGAGTGGTAGGCAGGCAGTGCTGGGAAACAAAACCCTGACCTCGTGTGGGCCTAGAGGCGCCTGCCTAAGGGGAGATGGGACAATATCTTCCGCTACATAGCTATGATACCTGGAGGACGCGTGTTCGGGTGCCTAAGGGGTTAAAGTCCTCATGTGCCTGGAGAACAAAACCGTGACCTCATGTGGGCCTGGGGCCTGCCTAAGGGGAAAGCGGACAATATCTATGTGGAAGGGTGCTGAGCTGTTAGAGAACATAAGTAATAGTGCTAGATGATGAATGAGATTTATGTGATCTAAGTTGGTTAGAATCAAGAAAAAGACCAGAAATGAACCATAGTCCGGTCAAGAGTAGACTGAGACTGATGTATATGCACAGGAAGAGTTGAGAGATAGTAGAAAGACACCAAAGTTGCTCCAGAGAAATGGAGACTGTTTCGCTCACCTGAGAAGTATTCCTTGAGTAAAGTTTATGAAAAGTATTCCTCTCAGTTAAATAGAGATGAGAGTGAGGCAAAAGGTTAAATAGAGAAAGAGAAACCCTTTTGATGAATGTTTAGACAAGTTCATATATATGAACAGAGAGAGTGAATGATTAAAGAGTTAATTTACGGATTGGATTTCATGTTATAAAGAAAAATTTTTCTCAGGTAGTCACAGAAGTTCAATAGAGCGGTAGCTATAAGCAAGATTAGAAAAAAGAAAGATAGCCATGGTTCTAAAGATAAAGTAACTCCCCTATTTGATAGAAGGGTCAAGTCTATACCCTGATAAGAGGGTAGCATGGTAGCCTAAGTGAAATAGATAGATGTTTTAGGATGAATGATCAGGATATGATAGGCAATATGATAAAGGAAATATGTTTTGAGGCTTACTTAGTTTATTACAATGTCTGATGGATGGTTGAGCAAATTATGATGATGAATAGTTGCATCTCCTTGCAGTTGTCATATAATGACATGCATGTTAGAGTATGCCATGATGAATACTCCCATTTCATAGTATATGCAGGGTAGAGTATATATGGTGAGGAAGTTATGAGAAAATTTTGTTGCTCCCATACCATATGATATGCAATAAGGAATGTATTGAGGATGATAGATAGTCTCAGTTTATGGGATGATAAGTTATGATATGATATTCTGATATGATTTATGATTGGGGTGATTCAGGTTTTTCTATAGGCTTGCGAATGCAGTACTCAGAGCCATTTCTATTGAAAGGAATGGTATACAGAAAGAGTTAGATTTGAAACAGATGACTCTGAGATAGAGACTAGATTCAGATGAGTACAGATCACTCTTCAGATAAGAGTTGGATCTGATGCAGTCTGCTCGCAGTTAGAGCATAGTTCAAATGGCTCGCAGTTAGAGCACAGATTTACATGAGAAGTTATGATAAGGCCATAGCAGCAGAATGCAATGGCAGGTGGTTAAACCATGATTGCACAAGGCATGGTAAGCCACAGTAAGAGAAAGATGAGAAGGAACTCCTGAGTAAGAGAGGAAATAAGTAAAGTCTTGGGAAATAATAGGGGCTACTGAATGTAATATTTTTAAATTTTTATTGAGTTATCAACAAGTAGAAGCGGTGAACCCTATAACTTAGTCTGTTGGTTTAAGATCTTCGGGAGATATACAGAATCGCAGTTAGATTCTGGAGGGTCACAGTTAGATCCTAACATGGCTCCAGGGTCGCAGTTAGATCCTAACAGTTCCAGAGTCGCAGTTAGATTCTGAAGAGACTGACGGTTGATCGCAGTTAGATCCCGAGGTCGCAGTTAGACCTAGCCTAAGGAAAGTAATGAGCCATGAGATATGAGTACAATGTAGTATCTCTTTGGGAAGATGAATGCCAAAGATGAAGTTAAGGTAAGGAAGCTTCACTAGTTGATAAACTCATTCAGAAAAATTATTTATAATGATTTTCCTTAGATAGCCTATATTATACAGACTGAACTTAGTTTTCTTTAAACAAAGACGGAGTCCAAGTTAAAGTCTGAGTACTGATATTCAAAAGTTTTATAGAAGTATGCCTGAGGAACAAAGAAGAGAACCCCATATGTTTTGAGAACAGAAAAGTATGAGCAGATAAATCCTCCAGATGAGGATAAAAAGATTAAAAGGCTAGAGAGACCTAGAGAAGAAGGTCTAAAGTAAAGATAGAACCCAATAGTTATATGAGATAGAGAATGCTAAGGCTTAGAAGAGTAAGGTAGCCTTCATCCAGAAAGATGTTAAGGCAAGAGTAGTCTAAGAAAGAGTAATGAAAAAGGGTCCAGTTGTCACAAAAGTTGGTATAGATGGACAAGGTAAGAAAAGTGAAAAGTTAAAGTAAGATAGACCCTGGAGTTACACCAAGATGTTAAGGGGTAAAATATGAAAGAGTGTAAATGCCATAGAAGTTTGGCATATATATGATGAATGATAAACAAAGTTATGAAAAGTTAGAAAGGTTATGAACATTAAAGGATTAAAACCCTTCTGCCAAGTCCAAATAAGAGTGGATTTAAAATGAAAGATTTAAATTATGACTTTGTTCAGGAGAACGATGAGCAAAAGAGCAATACTCTCCTGAGAGGCTGATAAAGTCATAAGAGAATGTTAGAGCTTTGCATTTAGGAGCAAGTATACAGTCCTACAAGATATTGGCCAGGCATTATGCATGTTAGAGTATATGCTCCTACTTAGCAGTAAAGTAAAGAAAAGAATAACTGCATAAGTCCTCTCTCTGTATGATGTTGAATCATTAAAGATGATAAGAGCAACAATAGAGTTATAAGAGTTTCTATACAAAAAGAGGATGAAGCTTTGCGGATGTTAAAGAATTTTGCGAGATGCTAAGAGAAGTAATAAGGGATAAGTGTTAGAAAGTATGATGAGTGAGTGAGGGAAACTCCCGAATACAATAATATTCGAGAGAGTTTGATATGAAAGAAATGGACACTACTCTCAAGTCTAGTACAAGGAGTTGTCCATAAGCAAATGGATGCATAGCACAAGATCAAGTGCCGTGATGAAGTAGAAATAAACTCCAATTAAGTTGACTGATACAAAAAGAGTAATGACAGCAAGGACATGAAGCGGATATTGAAAGTACTCCGCTAGATAATAAGATAAAAGGTAAGAGATGGATACCCCAATTCTTAGTCATAAAGCAGAAAGAGATTTAAAGAGGATGTATATTTAAGATTGTTGACTAAGGTACAAGTAAATTTCGAGGACGAAATTTATTTTAAGGGGGAGAGAAATGTAACATCCCTAATTTCTGTACTAAGTTGTATGTACAGATTGAATAAAATATATGAGATGTTTAGGAAAATATGTGGCCATGTTTATGTAAAGAAAATGATTAATTGGAAGAGGAAGAAAGTCTAAAAGCCAAAGTGCAAAATTACGAAAATGCCACTGTGATGCCCTAAGAAACCAGAAGTAAATGGAGGGCATTTTGGTCATTTCACACAATGGATGGATATCAGAGGAAATTTGATAGTAAATGATTATAATTAATATGAGAATTTATGGAGTTGAAAGAAGTCAAAAAGGAGTCCTGTAGAATTAATTATGGAATTTACGGTGAAAAAGAACACCGATAAAGGGTTAAAGGAAACATATGTAATTTTTAACAGGACTTATGGGTCTCAGAAAATTATGAAACTTTGTAGAGAATTCATTTTATATTAGAATGAATTTCTAAAAATGTTATAACAAGTAAAGGAGGTGTTTAGCATTTATTCTGAGATCAGGATAATTTACGGATATCGGTATGAGGAAAGTACATTGGGATTTGGGCCAGTTAGCTATTGGATCTAAAAGAGGCCCAAAATTTCGTCCTAGGCCAGCCCAATAAGGCCCAAAAGTTATCTTGGAGCCCAAGTCCAAATAATAAATAATTTATGGATTTTTGAAAAGAAAGAAAAAGAGAATAAAGTAAGAATTAGGTGTTGCACATGGTGGGACCCACAAGGACACAAGAATGGCACCCAAAAAGAGGAAGGGTTAGGTGTACCAAGGGAGGCCATGCTAGTGATGTCATGGTGGTAAGGTCTTGAGTGAAAAGTGAAAAGACATTCCAAGATCAAACCTTTAACCATTAGATCAAATAGTTTCCAAAGTGATCTTGGCCTCAAATGGCACATGACTTTTGCTATAAATACCCCCCCTTTCCATTCATTCTTCACACCCAAGATCTCCTTTAGAAAGAGAAGTGAGTTCTAGAGAAAGAAAGTGGAAGAAAGCAAGGAAGAAGCAAGGGTCTTGAAGGAGCAAGTAAGGTAAGTTGTCTCCTTACTTCTACCTTTTGTTCTTATGGTTTGTGCTTGAGTTTAAGTGACTTTTTAGGCTTAAATCTTGGGGAAATGCTGCTGGAGTTTTTGTGTATATGTGAAAGGAATATGAGTTTTAAGTCATAGATAGTTAAGACAAGCTTAAACAAGTTAGTTACATGCTTGGTTGTTGGCTTAAGTTGATGTTCTTGACTTTACCATGGAAGAACATTTCGGTTTGCACTGTTCATTCACTGTTCATGATAGAAGGAAATGGAATTTCAATGATTTAATGCTTCCATTGAGTTTATATGATGATTTTGTGTAGGATTGGAAAGGTTTTGAACCTTGGAAACCATTGGAATTAAAGGTTATAATGTTGAAAATTCCTCACGGTTACTGTTCACTCGCATGAACAGTGATTTGAATTTCATGATTTTGATGCTTCCAATGGTCTTAAAATGAGATTTTGTGTGGGGGAAAAGTGGAGGAACAAGTATGGGAAGCATTGGAATCAAAATGAGAATTTTTGGAAGATTTATGTATGCTTTTCCAAATCTGTACAGAACAGTGTATTCTTGCTGGAATTTGGTTATTTTTAGTTCATAAATGGATTCAAAAGGTAAAATTGTGTAGGGTAAGGTCAAGACATCAATTGATTCAAGGGCCAAGTTAATTGGCAAAGATTAAAGAAAGTTATGTTAGTTAAAGCAAGTTAAAGGTTCAAGAGAGATAGTCTTGAGTAGTGTTTGGGTTCATGGTCCTAATGGATTATGTAATGAATATGAATGTGATTAGGACCTTGAAACCTCTAAGAAGATGTTGGGGAATGATTGACCAAAAAGCTTGGGAAGCAAGTGCAAGCATAAGAAAGAGAGCTTAAATCCAAGGTAGTAAACTTACCCTAAACTTGTATGTATTGAATGTTATGCTTGATTGTGCTATGACTTTGTTGAATTGTGTGCATATGTGTATATGATTGAAGCTCTGTTTCTATGATTACCTTGGCCAATTGTATTTCATATGTTACATGGAAGCATGCACATTACACAATGTTTACACTTTCACAAGCAAGTACAAGTATTTACTTTAATGCATGCATTGTTTAGTACCGTTTGCTACTGAGATTCCCCCGAATCTCATCCCCTATTTATAACCCATTACAGAGAGGTTATGTCGAAGTGAATTTTGAGAATGCTGTAAGACGCCGTTATGCTACCGATTTTCAGACTGAACATAAGGAGATGATACGTACTGTGTACGTAGGTACTGTCTAAGGAGTCTGGAAGTGAGTGGACCTAGTCGGTTCATCCAGTCTTTCCTGGGTACTTACGTAGAATGGTAATTCTCACGGGAATTACCGAATCAGTACAAGATCAGTTATTTTTACAGATGAAGTATAGTAGTTATACTGCCGGATTTCATGCAGGAAAGATATAATAGAGATACGAGGATTTTGTTCATGCCCTGTTGTATAAAGATTTATTATTTAATGATAAGTATTGTTTGGCATGTTTGTTTGACATGTGATTGATGTATGCATATGTATGTAAAGTTGCTTGCTGGAATTTGCCACCATGAACAGTAACTCGTGGTGATATAGTGATGTTTGATCTATAATTAAAAATAGTAAATGATTAAATAAATGTATGATATGTTTATGATAAATAGTAGACATACCAAGCTTCGATTTGATATATAGAATGTCTCATTTTGATGTCTACACATGGAGATATAAATTATCAAAGTTGGGACCAAAATGCTAGATTCAGGAGAAAAACGCTGGATAAACAGTAAAGTTGTAACTTTGACTGACGTTGACTTGGACAAGGAATGGTCAACGAGTTTTCCTTGAAATAGTATTGAGTTAACTTCATGTAGCAATTTGAACCACTGCATTCTGATTTTTCTAGAATTATTTATGATTTTTCGAAGTCAGGTCACTTATCTGGAATTTACATAGTGAACAGTACTCGATAAGAGTAAAACTCCAGATTGAGAAATTGGACTTCAATGACCTTGAAAGTGGTTCTAAATACTACCAATTGGTCCCTAAGACGTACGAAAATAAGGATGTTTCACAATCACATAGTGATACTTTGAAAAAAAATATAAATTTAAGAGATAAAGTGAATTGGGGTCACTACTACAAAATAGACTTTCTAAAACCCATTTTTAAACCGGTTCTTGCGGAAATGATTTAAAAAAAAGACTGGTGATATTTTTGTAAATAAGATGAAATATTTATATCGGAGTTACACATGACTAATATAAAAGAAATAAGTGGTGACATTTTTATAAATAAGGGTGAAATATTTACACCTGATGTACATATGACCTGTATAAAAGAATTAACTTGTATAAATAAAACAGCAAAATATGTTTTCTATAGCCCAATTTCTAAATTAGTCCTTGCGAAGGTGATTTAAAAAATGAATTGTGTCTTTTTTGTAAATAAAATAAAATACTTACACCAAAATTACATTTAACCGGTGTAAAATATACTTTATATTCTGACCCTTTAGTTTCTTGTATGTGTTTTGCCGCTTCTTTTCTATACTTTCTTCAGACCGTTCATTTTACTTCTTTGATTCCCAATGTTTGTAGTCATTATGATAGAAGACTAATTGCATTCTTTGATATTCTTTTCTGAAACATTCTTATTCATCAACCATATGTTACGATTCTTATGATCAGTAATTTTTGTATCATCACTTTATCTCTATTTTTTCCTTCTTTTATCTGAACCCTCCAATGGCTTCTTCAAGCACACCTCTTTCTCCGATGCATAAAAGAAACAGAGACAAATTTAAAGTCAAACATCCTGACCCTCACCCTTCAGTTCCTTCTCCTCCTCCTCTGGTTGTCACTATGATGGAGCGCTTTGAGGAACTTATCATGCGTTTCAATTGCCTGGAGGACTCTGTGGAAGAACTAACTCAAAGTTAACAGACTAAAAGATAGTTTCAGAGCTTTTCGCTCAGAAGTTTACCGCCATCAACAGAATGATAGCTTCTATAATCCTGTTGATCCTACCCACTCTGATGAATCCCAAAACTCTGAGTCTGATGAGGAGTAAAAGCATGCAACCTTTATCTACCCCTCCTATTTTATTTTTTTACTCACTGACAAAAAGAGAGAATATATTATATATTGTGATGATAGATATTTTTTTAGAAATTTTAAACTTTTGATTTAAAGTTATTAGTAAAGTTGAATGAATGAAATTTCTTGTTCTGATGACATGGTGTTCTTTTATTTTCAAAAAAAAAAAAATACAACAGATTGAAACCAGACATGTCAATGTCAGTTGAGATTATCACATTTTCTACACAATGAGGGCAATTTCATTAGGTATAGATTAATATTTTACACAGATTATAAAATTGACAGGTGTAGAATATAATATTCAGTTTATAAAAAGTTATTTCTACACCTGTGTTCCATTTCATCCTGTGTAGATTTGTGTAATTTATAATATTTTACACCGTTGTAAAAGTGACCAGTGTCGAATATAATGTCAGGTTTGAAAAAGTTATTTCTACAGCAGTGTTCCATTTCATCTGGTGTAGATTTGTTTACGAAATACACTTTAATTTAATCGAAACCCCTTTGTGTCTCTCATCTCTTATTTTTTACTGGTTCACGTTTAAGTCTTCTTAGCCTTTCATAGGTTCATGCGTTTAACTACTGGCGGTAGCTTTTGCTATTATTTGCTAGATTCATTGCTATCATTTACTTGTTTCATTTGGTGAGTTCTTACACTTGTGCATGATATATTCTCTCCCATAATTAGCTATAAGTTAGATTTTCTTGTTTTTTATTTTTCTAGTTTTTTTAGTCTTCCATAAATATGGATCGTAGTTGGATAAATGCTAAACGAACAAGTGTTGAGTATACTTAAGGGGTGAAGGAGTTTTTGGATTTTGTTAAACGAAATGGTGATGATGACAATAGAAGGTTTTATTGTCTTTGTGTGAGTTGTTTGAATGATAGGAAACAAAAGTCCTGCAGATATGTACACTTATCTAATTTGTGAGGGGTTTTGCAATATTTATATAGTATGGATATGGCATGGTGAAAATATGGAAAGTACAATTGCATCTGAACAGATGGAACCGACCTTTAATGATGATACAGATACTGATGATCAGGTAGAGGAAATGATTTGTGATGTTGGAGAAGATGCTTTTATGCGGTCACATGCATATGGTAATATATGCAATGATGCAGAAAAACCTCTATACCCAGGGTGTAGAAAATACAACATGTTGAATGTGGTGTTGAGATTGGTAAGTGTGAAAGCGTGACATGAGTGGAGTGATATAGGTTTTTTAGAATTGCTAGAGTTGTTGCAAGATATGTTTCTAGAAGAAAATGTGTTATCCAAATGCTACTATGATGCTAAGAAAATAATATGTCCTTTAGGCATGCAGTATAGAAAAATTCATGTATGCCCAAATGATTGCATATTGTATAGAAAATATTTTGAAGATGAGGAGAAGTGTCCAATATGTAGGACACAAAGGTACAGATCAAACAAGTCTCTTGTAAAGGTGTTATGATTTCTTCCAATTGTACCAAGGTTTAAGCAGCTTTTTGCTAATGAAGATGATACAAAAAATGTTATGGCATATGACTGCAAGGATTTGTGATGGAAAGCTTCGTCATCCTGCTGATTCTTTACTACAAGAAGATTGATGACTTATTTCCTGAGTTCGGCAATGAACCACGAAACCTAAGGCTTGGACTTAGTATAGATAGAATAAACCCTTATGGTAGCCTTAGTAATATACATAGTTCATAGACTATCCTCTTAGTGATTTACAACCTATCTCCTTTGTTTGTATGAAATACAAGTATATAATGTTGTCTATGTTGATCTTAGGACTGAAACAACTGAAAAGTGATATAGACATTTACCTAATACCCTTGAGCAAAGATTTGAAGAAGTTATGGGAAGGTGTGGATGTTTTTTATGCGATTAAGAAGGAGGTTTTCAATATAGGGGCCATGATCTTTTGTACAATTAATGACTTTTCTGCATACAAAAATTTGTCAGGGTATAGAGTTAAGGGCTATAAAGCATGTCCGATTTGTGAGAAAGGGATTTCCTATTATCAACTTCATCATGGAAGAAAGACAATCTACCTAGATTATAGGAGATTTTCAAGACAAAGCCACCCATACCGTCGACTGAAGAAAATTTTTTTGGCTGTCAAGAATTTGAAAAAACTCTGGAGCCATTGGCTGAAGAACAAGTTTATAAAAAGGTGAAAGAAATCAACATTACTTTTGGTAATACTATCAAGAGAAGTGAGAAAATACATGAAAAAAAGATTTGTCTTCTTTGAGCTTCCATATTGGCAACATCTTCATGTAGGGCACTTTGTTGATGTCATGCATGTGGAGAAAAATGTGTGTGACAGTATTGTTAGAATACTTCTCAATAAACATGGTAGTTCTAAAGACGCTTTGAAGGTAATATTAGATTTGCAAGAAATGGGAATACGTGAGGATTTAAATCCAAGGGCAGATGGTAAGGGGAGTTATTGTGTTGATGAACAGATTAATATTTTGTCCAAGGATGAGAGAATAAGTATTTGTGAATGTTTGTAAGGAATCAAAGTTCCCTCTGGGTACTCATCTAATCTTAAGAAGATTGTGTCGATGAAAGATTTGAAATTAGTAGGCCAAAGTCTCATGATTGTAATGTCTTGATCTAACAATTACTCCCAGTAGCTGTTCGAGAAATCCTTCAAGATGATTTGAGACACATTGTAACCCAATTTTGATTCTTTTTCAATGCTATATGTGGCAAAGTCTTTGAGACTGAAAAGTTAGATAAATTAGAGCACGAGGGTTAGGTTATTTTGTACCATATTGAAAATTGTTTCTTACTGGCTTTTTTGACATAATGGTATATCTCATCGTTTATCTAGTACGAGAGATAAAATTGTGTGGCCCTATACACTTACGATGGATGTACCTATTTGAAAGATACATGAAAATCCTTAAAGGGTATGTGAGAATCCAAATCGGTTTTAGGCATCTATTGTTCAAAAATGTTTCCAAAAAAGCTATGCACTTCTCTAGTTCAAAAGACAAATATCCTAAATTAGCAGTCATTCCTTATTATGGCATTGTTGAAGAGATTTAGGAGCTAGACTACACCAAATTCATAGTTCCCGTATTTAAATGCAAGTTGGATAATGTAAATAATGGTGTTATGGTGGATCGGTTAGGATTTATATTAGTTGATTTGAATAGTACAAGTTTTGGGATGAGCATTTCATTTTGGCAGACCAAATAAAGCAAGTGTTCTGTATCACTGATCCGGTAAATAAAAGATGGTATGTCGCTGTCCAAGGAAAAAGGGTTATTAAAGATGATGATTTGATTTGTGAGATCCCTTCTTTTTCAGTAGGTTTACCAAAATTGAATGAAGAAGAAGTGTATTTTGATTGATTTGTATGCGAGTGTTTTATGTTTTTGAGGCACTACTACAATTAATTTTCTTTTTCTGATTGCATATATGGTTTTGATGTAATAATAACACAAGCTTCTTGTTTTGATTGCATATATATGTTGCAACTTCAAGGGATAGGGTAATATAAAGGTTAGAGCAAAAAAATAACTCCAATATTTAAACCAGTTGTGCATGTTATCTGATGTAAAAAGTGATATGATTTTTTTGTAAATAAATTAAATCATTTTTACACCAGATTTATAAGTTATCCGGTGTAGAAAGTCTTTGAAAATTCAAAATATTAGTTGTGACATTTTAAAAAATAAGTAAATACCTTTTAAACCGGTTATTGTGTTAGTTAGATTTAGAAAGATGATTTACTACACCGAATTTATATGTTAACTGGTGTAAAAATTGATTATAAAACTACATTTTTGAAGCCCGCCCTTTGGCGCTTCTTTCATTTCTAAGGTTTTCTTTAGTCTTATTTCTTACTTTTATCATTATTCCGCTTGTCGTGCTCTGTTATTTTCGTGGGGCTTCGCTATGCTCAGTCGTTCTTTTCTATTCTCGCTCTCATTGTGCTTTGTCATGTACGTGTTCTCGACACTTATTTTCTTGTGTATATGCTTCGCCGTTTACGTGTTCGTTTAATCTAGATTTTGTAGTTTTCCTACAATAAATGCTTGCAATTCTTTCCATGGATAAATGCTAAAGGAATAAGATTTGTGTATTCTGACAGAAGGAAAAAGTATTAAATTTGTTTACTATGTTGGATTTTATTAATGCATATATAGGAATATGAGGGATAGTGTTCATAAGAATAAGGCTAGCACTCCAAACAACTCTATGCAAAGGAGGGACAGAAGAGCGACGCGATTGAAAGACATTTCGAAAGACAGGAAGGAAGGAAAATTGCTATCGATTGAGTTTGACAAATGTTGGAACCCAATTAGTGAACACATGATCAAGTACATAAGTTATGTCAGCCTCTTAGCACGCAACAAGCCTAATATTGGCATACAGACTTAGGATGCTATTGATAATCGTGTGAAGGATCAAATTTAGGACTATCTGGGTATAGGAACTAACTATTGTATATTATATTCAGAGCAATACCAAAAAATATAATTGTTTGTTGATAACTCTGCTTTCAATGGCAGTTATTGCAACTCACTTATGATGTTCCTAACAATAAAGTCTTGAAGAAGACATTGTCTTATTGCGCTGAGCGTTGGAGGGCATTCAAGACACAACTAGCTCGTCAATATGTGTATGGCTAGGACAAAGATGGTCAGCCTCATCCTTCTCCATGCAGCAAGTATCAATTCATTGACGAAGCTACTTGAGAAGAATTTGTTAGGGTTCTCACTACATCAGCGGCTATAGTGAGTTTCCCATATTGCATTTCCTATATTTCTTCCATTTGTATGTGTTGGTAGCAAAAGCAAATGTATCATATTATCATATATATTTATTTTAACTACTTCAAGTCTTGTAGGAAAAAGGAGCAAAAGCGATTGAACACTCTCTCAAGAATGATTGCCCCCACAAACACAATGTCTCGAGGGGTTACACGAAGGCTAAAAGAGACTTGTTGGAGGCCAAGAGGAAGAGGATGGAAGAAAATATTGAGTTCGATCCTAGTGTTGCTCTTGCTCCTACTTCTCTAATACGTCGCGAAGATAAATAGTTGTACACTCACTAAATAAGGAGCGGATAATTTACAAGCGATCAAGCTCGCATGATTGCAGAAAAATTTGTAAGTACTACTTCTATTATTTTATTTTAGTTGACTAATTATATTATTTCTTATGTTTTCTCTTTATATGTTATAGGTTGATTTTAAACAACAAGAGGGGCTTATTCAAGTCAAATGGTAGGAATAACATCTTGACTGTTACTACAGGCAAGCAAGAGCATGGGAGCCGTGTCAGGGGAGTTAGAAGAGGTGTCAGTATATGAGATTATTTTGAAGCATCTCCACGGCATTCCTAATATGTGGTGCCGAGGGCAGAGCTGGAATCGTTGTTATCCACCATGAGGGCAGAGTCTAAGGTAGAGATAGAAGCGGCATGATTACAAAAGGGGTTGGCAAAAATCAAAGAAGAAATATTGTCCATGATGACATCAGGGCAACAGGAGCCAAGAGCCTCCTAAATACTCTAAAATATAGCCCGTTCTAGCACTAAAGGGAGTTGTTGCATGGCTGGGCCAGTGTCAGGGGATGCTGAACCTTATGATCTATATGTGAATGATCCTCTCAAAAGGTTAGTGGCACATGATTCCATCTATAGTTTAGGGGCATGTCACGTCCCAAAAATTAAGGGGTGATCAGCACAGAATATGAGAAAACTCATATTTCGGAAGCCTTTACACATCATAATTAATATAATAATAATCTTAAATATGCATAAACCATTTTATTATTGATCATATATGAATATATCTCTACCTTCTAAAATGATAAATACCATACCATATACAATTGTTTATATATCTCAGAAAGATAAGAGAGGATAGGAATTCTACTTATAAATTATGTGGAGTATCTACAGGTTGTGAACAACCATGAGAGCCTTCTTTGCTGTAATAGAGAAGCAAGGTTAGCGATGCTATCTGAGGTTAAAATAATCTACCGGTGAATAACGTCTCATTATAAACATAATTAAAAATATGGCAAGAAACAATTAAAACTTGTTAAACTGTGAACAATAAAGCTTGTTGATGAATCCAAATTCCAATTTATAGGATCCTAGCAAGAATGAAATTGTATAAAAATCATTAATCAAATCAATTTAATAGCTAGTGTAGCTTTTATTCAGAGAAGTCAATTTAAAATGATAATTCTTAAATCTCATCTTTTCTTAGGACTTCAACAGAACGAATTATCTGACATGGACACACAGTCCACAAGGGTAACTAACCATTTTAACACAACTCAAAGCCATGAAAATAAGCGCAAGGACAAACCCACGAATAACAGGCGCAGGTACAAGACCCACGAATAATAGGCATGAGAATAAATCCCACGAATATTCGACGTAAATACTATGCTCACAAATATCCATCGAGCTCGAGTTTAACCATGGTACACTAAGGACTAACAGTACTATTTTTAATAACTAGCGTTCTGTATTCAGTCCTCTCCAAAATATTTCCAAGCAATGCGTGAGGTCAACTTATCATTTATAAAGAACAAGATCTTTCAGTACCAAAATATCATAATAATATTTTATAATCAAGGACCCCAGCGTGTAAATCAAACTAGAATCTCAAGATTTCTTTCAATTTATATGCAGTAAAACTTCTTTCAAATAATAGAAGTTTATATAAGAATATTTTGGAATGACAAGTCATCTTAATATAAAATTTTATAAAATACTTTTCAAAACTTTGTCCATTCCATAAATAAGCATGACAGTATAAACCATCAAAAGAAAAATCAATGACAATAATCATAGCCCTTAATTCAGATAAACATGCTTTTAACAATCATGTTTAAAAAAATTGATACTTTAAATACATTGTATTAAGTGACAAGATATTATTAAAAATGTTACTATAATAGGACGTTATTCACTCATATGATAATCCTAATAGTTATAATCTATCACATTTGATAGCTTTCAAAGTGCTTCAACCTTAATTCCCTATCATATAAATAAAATTATTATCACCCAATTATAACCTTGTAGAAATCTACCAAAATCTTAATCAACAAAATTCTCTCATTTCCTTCCTAAAAACCTTCGTTTATTTTTATTTTTATTTTTTCCCTTTAAAGCACTCAAACATAGTTATATATTTTATAAGTTATTTTAAACTATAATTTCAATGACTAATATATGTATATATATAATTCTTTTTTTTAAGTCTACTATAAAAACTAATTAGTTTATAATTATTCAATGCTATATTCTCTCGTGCATTTATTGAAAACAAAAACTTAATTTCTTTAATATAATTCTTTTGAATTTGTGCCTATCTATAACTTATTCAATCCATTCATTTCTTTTTAAATATAATGAGTAAATATGTGTGTATACATACGACTTAATTCAAATTGACATTTGAACTTGTTTTCTCCTTTCACAAAACATGCTATATATCCAATTAAAATTCCAATATATATATCAAATTTATGGACCTTGGGATTTATGAATAATCAATGAAAATTTAGAAAGAGGTTTTTGTATTAATCATGCATTTACACCATTGATATGACGATAATAATTTGAAACTCCTACACACTTACGATTTTAAATTTCACCAATTCCATGCTTATGAGGAAAATTTTGAATCTAAAGAAAACAAGAATTGGAAAACGTCTTATCAATCAAACCAGAATAACGCATCTACAAACCACGACATATAGAACCAACTTTCTGCATCTTGAATCAAACAAACAAGAAGGAAAAAAAATCACTAGGCTTCCTTTCCTCTAGGACTTGTTTCTTCAAGGACTCACATAAATATGAAACATGTCGTTTCTCTTGTATTTCCTATTACTACCTTTCCCTAATCATTGTCTACAAATCTTCTCACGGCAGAAATTTGAGAAAACAACAATGAAACCTAATTTTTACAAGATACAGACTTCCTATAGCTGTCACTACATGGAAGGTTAAGCGAAAAAAGAAAGCATAGCTCAAATAGATCATACAAATTTTTCTTCCACACACAAAAATAATAGGTAAAGGGTGACTAATTACCTTCCCAAACATCTTTTAAACCTCTATAAGCACATTTTTATACCTTGAACCACTTTTATAATAATTCTATTATCCTAAATAATATTTCCAATTTAAACTCTTATTCAACTCCAAGCACTAAACATTTTACTAACTCTTAATATCATTCATCCTTCTCATTCAACTTAATTTCATCTTTCCTATTCTAATTTTAATTAATCATAATCATCAAGCTCTAACTCCCCAACCACACCCAAAATCATTTTAACCATAAAGCTTCCACTTTTAGCAATCTCACAAAATCCATTTTCTGTACAAAATCATTTACTCCAACCAAACACTCAAATCTTAGAACACTACCACTCCATGTATATCTTCATACTTGCTGCAATAATAGAAATAAATCTCAACACATCATAGTCACCAACAGAACAATCTTTAGCTCCTAGTTCTCCACAAACTACTCAGATAAGAAGAAAAGAAATATGCATCATCCTCATTTATGATGCAAGCCTAACACCATATCTTTAATCAGTCAAAACACACAACCAAATAAGACCCACATGCATAAACCCACACAAACACTGAACAGAAAACCATCATCACTTTACTCAGTAAGCTCACAGATCAACCATAGCATACAACATTATACATATTATAATCCAAGCCTTAAGTCTAGTTTTAATTGGTGACCTAACACTAGAAATCAAGAATCACAGCGGCGATGAAGAGAAACAGATTCGAAACACTTACCACCCACAGTCGACGACTCTGTAACTCTGTATCCACCATCGTGAACTCAGGCTTCCTTCCTTTCTTCTGTCACACTCTCACTCTCTCGCCTTCCTTCTACTCTGTCTCTCTCTTACTCAGCTCTCATGGTACCAACAGAAAAGGGAAATGGGGAGTGTTCTTTAAAAAAACATAGAGGGATAATTGTGTCACTTCTTACAATGGCTAAAAAAATAAAATTCTACTTTGGGTTAAGCTAGGGTTTAAACCTTGGACATCTTACTCTTTTCACAACCTTCAACCACTCAACCACCAGCTTACCTTTATGACAACTCTATAAGAAATACTATATACTTTATTAAATTGGTATTATTTATCTTTGTGTTTTCTAGGGTCATTACAGGGCAACTGCCTACCACATCCAAATTTAGAACGATTAGTTAAGGGTGACGTAGAAAACGTGATAATTGAAAATGTTCTTGTCCCAATTCCCACTGATGAGATGAAGACAGTGAGTCAGGCAAAGGGGACTTTCATATTATGGCTAAAGCATCTTGTTTCAAATCATGTCACATCATCCCCGAGTGAACTTCTTACACCTCCCACTTTGAATGCCATGCAACGTGTGATCCTATTGGCATATGACAAAATGTTCCATGTAGATGCGTTGCCTATGGATTCAATTGTGGGCAACGTGGGGGGTCACTGGCCTTTATTGACCATACGGATGTGAAATCTTTTATCACTTCTGGTGATGAATTGACCTCTGCGTGCGTCCAAGTGTTTTTAATATAAGTCTAATTTAAATGTAAATTTATGTAATAACAAAATTCATGCAAGCTGAGTGTTTGCATTAACTAACGTCGTGTTTGCATTAACTATAGGTACATGCACGCTGAATTGGTTTCCAAGGGAGAACAAGGTTAGTTTGGATTCCTATGCCGAATTCATATTTATGCAAAAGGGACCTCCCAAGATGTGAGGCTTCAATATATTTCAAGGAGATTTGGTGAAACCGATATTGATTATTTCTTCGTACCAAATATGTAGGAACAAGAATAATAATATTTTATTTTATTTCATACTAGTATAGTTTTGTATTTGCTTAATGATAATACTCATTATTGTTTAATTAATTTCTACAGCAATCATTGTCAAATGATCATACTATGCAAGTCCACTTATAAAGTTTTCTTCATATGCTCCCTCTATTACAAGCCATCAGTTGATGCCAAAAAGATTATGAACACGTGAGTTTTCTTCTATACAGAACAATGGTCTTTGTAATAAATAAGTTACTAACTTCATAACTTTGTTCATAGAGCTATGAGGACATTTACAATTGCAAGGGGTCTTAATCACACCCACTCGGTGAGAGACCCTGAATGGATCACACCGAAGGTAATAAAAGTATTAAGTCTTATGCTCTACGATTTTTCGCCGATGACAAATATTTTTTCATGTTAATATTACAGAGTCGAAGGAAACCTAAAGAAAGCAATTTGTGTGACTTCTACATGGTTAGACACATGATCAATATCATCTTATCAAATAGAACTAACCTAACTGAGGAGGTAATGTGTTTTTAATGATTTCATATTTCTTGTCAATTTAATATATATTACTAATGCCTTGATTTCTTTTATTTTAATTTGATATTTCAGATGTTTGATCAACCTAACCTATTTCCTAAACAAGATATTGAGAACTTGTGCAATCTTTAGGCTGAGTTTTATATTGAATTTTATTAAATGAGCAATTGAAGATCTGTCTCTGCCATCTTGAACTCTGTCTCTGCTGCTGTCTCTTTGAGTCATATATTTGGACAGTTTATTCATGAAGCTTCAGGGGATGGGGTTAATGAAACATTGAAGAGGTCATTTTTTAGAAATACATTTAAACTAAACAAAAAATACTGACAGGTTTAGAAACAATATGTAAATATTATAGCATCTATACTAGTTATCTTTATTGTGAGGTGTAGAAAATGGATTAATCTACACCGGGTGTAAATACAACCGATGTAAAAAATTAATTAATCCACGGCTAATGTTCAAATAACCAATGTAGAAAATGTATTCATCTACACCAGATGTCTTTATAACCCTGTGTAGATATTAATAAATTCTACTTTTGATTTCAAAAGAGACCGATTTAAAATCTACTCCTTCTACACCAATGAACCACCTGGTTTAAAAAGTGTACACTTTCTACACGGTTTGTTTTAGAATACCATTTTTAATCGATTTAGAAAGCCTTTTTTGCAGTAGTGAGTCTTATATCTACGAACAAAATGAATCCCTTGTCTAGTTCTTATAATTAGGACGGGAGATAGTATTATATAAAAATATTTTATGGAAATCAAGTCCCATTAATAATAATTAAGTAATTAATCTAAATTTTTTAATTTATTCAAATTAATTAATTAATTTTAATATTAGGGTAAATGTGCAAAAACAGCCGTATTTTTTCCCCTTTTTAAAGGTGTGTCTAACCCCATGTGTTTTTTCCTAAAACAAGTCAATTAATTTTATCGATATCAAAAAATAGGTACAAACACCAATAGGAAAAAGGCTAACAAGACCAGACAAAGACTCAAACCTACGGCTATAAAACCAAAGTAAAAACGAAAATCACCAAGTACAAGTACCTGCAAAAGACAAAAAAATGACTAAAGCTATCCACTGTGAAAACTAGGCTACCTATCCAATACCACCCCTTACTGAGCTATCAAATCTGGATCCAGGAGAGAATTTGCAAGAAAAACTCGTTCCCCTACTCCTATGCGACCCACCAGGGCATTCTGGGTCTTGAGCTCTATCAGAGTCCATGTGAAAGTGCTACCTCCGCGGTTCTTAATTATAAGATATAGTGTGTATTTGGATAAAATTTAAAAAATAGGTTTATGAAAAAAACGGGCTTATAGACAACTTATGGAAAAGGGCTTTTAGAAAAGAGATTATAGAAAAAAAATAGTTTGGATAAATGAGTGTTTGGATAGTTGTTACAAAAAGGGTTTTGTAATTAGAAAATTACTAAAAAGGGTATGTATGAGAGAGGAGAGATGAGAGATGGTGAAAAAGATAGAGGAGAGATAAGAGATAATGGAAAAGATAGAAGAGAGAGGAGAGAGGGTGTAAGAAAAAATAGAGGAAAAATAGTAATTGAATAGTTGAAAAGTGGTTTACTATTACAAAAGCTATTCTGACCAGCTTATATGAAACTATGGTTTTAAACCATGGTTTAATCCAAAAGCCCGTTTGAACAAATATGGCTGTTTGTTTTAAAATTTTTCCAAACTGAGGTTTGGGCCAGAAGCCCTTTTAAAACCTCGGTTTTGGCGGTTTCCAAACACACCCATAATTAATTTAAGTTAATTAAAAATTTAAATAAATTAATTAATTATAATATTAATTTTTCTAAAATATCATCTTCAATCATGTGTACTTGAACTATCATTTATAGATACCCTCCTAATATGTATAATTATATAAGGATACATTGTGTGTAAATTATAATTTTAAGAGACAAAATGAATTAGGGATTTAGTGTTCGTTTGGAAAACTTGTAAATCTAGGTTTTAAAAGAGCTTCTGGCCCAAATATTTATTTAGAGAAATTTTAAAATAAATAGTCATATTTGTCCATAAGTAATTTTGGGCTAAACTATGGTTTCAGATAAGCTAGTAGGAGTAACTTTTGGAATAGTAAAAGAGTTTATGAACTACCTAAATACTATTTTATCCCTATTTTTTCTCACTTTCTCTCCTCTTCTCCTTATTCTCCCTCTTCTCTTCGTCCTCGTCACCATCTTTGTTGCTGTGGGTTTTGTTGCCATGCTTATCACCGTTTGTCTTCTGCACGCCTTTGTCTTCGTCATCGTCACCGTCAAATGCTCGTCTTTTGCTTGCCTTCGTCTTTGTCGCTATCTGATGCTAGAGTTGATAGCCTTTCATGCCGTTGCGCAACTATAGGAGAGGAGGAAGAATGCTACAATGGTTGCTAGAATTTCTGAGGAGTAAATAATTTGTTTATCTCGTACATTTTTTAATAATTCATCAATCACAAAAATCATTATAATAAAACTATTTAAACACTCATTTATTTATAACTATTTTTTTTCCCATTAACTCTTTTTCATAAGCCTTTTTCTAAAAGCTGTTTAAATTTTTTTTCCGTAAGCCATTTCCTAAAAGCCTATCTAAACAGGCCTTTAGAAATAAATCCAATTTTTCAACTAGCTCTTATAATTAAGAACGGAGGGAGTAATATCCAAAAGGGAAGGCATATTAAAGATAAATCCTTCATTTGGATCTTAGCAAGAGGGAGTGGGGGTACATGAACCCAATGTCCAATCCACACCCCCATTGTGCTACTCACTGCTAATTAATCAGTCGGCAGCTTCGTTCCTTGATCTTGAGAGCAAGGGCAATTTGATATTTCTTGATGCAGACATATATAGCAGCCAACACATAACCTACTATTGTTTGACTTTTCCGTTCACACTTTGTCACATCTCCCATCTAAATACATTTCATCACAAGGGTCTCCTACTCTGACTCAAGGGAGGTTTGTATATAATTTAAAAATATAAGGGAGGTTTATGTAATTTAGATAAAACAGAGGGGTAGTTAGTGTGCTTTACTCATAAAAAATATGGGTTAATGTCCTTAAAATATCCTCTTTAATTATTTTTAATAGTTTGAGGAAAAAATTATATATTTGAGAGACAAAGTATATTAAAGTTTTATCTTTAAAATTTTATATTTAAAATTAAAATAAATTCTTTAATTAGATTCTACGTACTAGAGGAGTATGTACAAAAATAAAAAGAAAAAAGGAAATCATGAAAAAAGATTGTCCTTCGGTTCTTGCTGCTGTGAAAGAAGGAACTACAATATCTATACCTGTCCTCACTTCTAAGTCTTTAATATGAAAAACACCGCACCCGAAGAAAATATTAAATTGATAAAATTTTGTTTCAATCATTTTGTAATCACACAGAAAATTGATTTTTAATTAACGACGTTGGTATGTCCGGAAAATAAAAAAATCCAAAATTTATCCAATGAAATAAACACAATGCAAGGTCACAAGACAATATAATATGCTTCGACAAGAATAAATGTCCTCGATTTCATCGCCTATTAATGTTCTCAGTCGATGCTATCACAAGCCAGCTGTGTTGTTTTCTCCGTCATCCTTCTCTATATCCATGTCCCCTCTTTGTATTTTTACATTTCCCACTTCCAATAATGACAATTAGCCAAAGTAAGAGAGCCAGTTAATCATCATCTTCTTCTTCTTCCACAAAACACTCCAATAATGGGTTCTCTTCACTCATCATCTGGACCTTCAGAAGATTCCCATTCCAATGATTATCATATCTGCGTTGTGTTCTGCCCAAAAGAGCCAACCGGCTCAGATGGTAGCGTCGTTACCAACTGGATAGAGCTTTTCAATCCACAGACAAACACGTGGACTTACGTTGGCTCAATTCCTGGCTTAAACGATGACCAAGTTTTAAAAGGTTTCGCTATGGTTTCCTTAAGAGACTCAATTTACATCATCGGTGGCCAAGTTTGTCACAAGGAGAGGGTCCATGTGTCTGATGACGTGGCCGACTGGGTAGACATAGGCATACAGGTTGTACCTACGGTTCTACGTTATGACTTCCAAAGCAGCCAGTGGTCCAGCTGCGCTCCACTAGGCGTGGCAAGGTATGACTTTGCCTGCACGGTTTGTGAGGATAAAATCTACGTGGCGGGTGGGAAGTCCATGCTGGCGAGCGCCCGGGGGATCTCATCGGCTGAAGTGTATGACCCGAAAACCAACACGTGGGCACCCTTGCCTAATTTGCGCATCTTGAGGTACAAATGCGTGGGCGTGACATGGCGAGGGAGAGTAAACGTGATTGGAGGGTTCGCCGACAGGGGGGATTCCGACATGACAGTGCCGAGCCTCGTGGAGCGAAGCTCAGCCGAAGTGTACGACACGGAGGCCAAGAAGTGGGACCTGAAGGCGGGGATGTGGCAGTTAGATGTGCCACCTAATCAAATTGTGGAAGTGAATGAGACTCTTCTGAGCTCCGGAGATTGCTTGAACGCATGGAAAGGACAAATTGAAGCATTTGATGGCAGGCTTTGGAATGAAGTGGATGGGTCCCACAAGCCAAGTCTTTCAACTTTAGAAACAAACCAAAGACTTTACCTAACAATGGCGCCAATAGGGAGGCAGTTATATTTCTTGGCAGGTTATGGAACAGGAAGAACAATGTCTATTGTTCATAGATTTGACACGTCAGCAACAAGAGAAGCATGGAGAAGCTTTGAGCCAATGGAAGTAGAGGGTGAGAGAGAGCTTTGCAGCCATTGTTGTGTTGTGCAGATCTCATCATAGAGCTTGTTGATGGAAACTACCCTTTTAATTTATAATGCCAACAAGTTGTGATGGGATTAGGATTATGATTCGGATTTACCTAGTTTTTGATCTAAATAGTTGAGAATATATTCATAGACTTGAAAACAACATTGTTGCACTTAATGCAATGTTTGGCAGCATAATATGACGAGAGGCGACATATCGAAATATAGACTAAAGATGTGCTTATTCTCCAATTGAATGGATTCGTTTTGTGCGTTTGGTATGACAAAGAAATTATTGTATCAGCATAGGATTGAGTTACCAACCGGCTGAAGTCTAGTAGAAGGGCTTAATCTCTCTCACTATAGTAAACTAATATTTGAATCTCTATTAGGAGAGGTGTCCACATTTAGTGCCCGACAGTATCTCGAATAAGATTACTTTCGATAGGAGGATACATATGCTTAGTAAAAAAAATATATGATTGAGTTTCATAACCATCCAGATCTAATATGAACTGCCCAAATTTAATCTTTTAAGAAAATTATTTATATTTAATACATCCGGATTTAATATTTATATTTTAATTTTTATAAATTTTAAATATGGAAAGAACGGGTATTGAATATATGGCCCTCAATTTTATAAGAAGAGATATAAAGGGAGCTAAAGAAGGATATGACTTCTAATAAAATATAATACTCTACTATTCTTTAATATAAGACCTAATTAAGAAGTTGATCTTAATCCTATATATAAGATATATTTTCTATACTTATCAATTTTTTTCTATATTACCTTTATTGATACTACCTTAACAATAATCAATTAAGAGGGGGAGGAGTTAAGAAAGATGATTAAAGTATTTTAGAAAAAAATATCTCATAATAACTGATTTAATTAATTTCTTTAATATAATTAAATTAGTTAACTATATCCTATGTTAATAAGCAGTGGAGTAGAATATTTGAAGAGTTAACTGCTAATAGAATATTATAGCTGTGAGCATGCCAACCCCATTTAGAAGAAGGATATGATTTGTTGTTGTTATAGGTAAACTGATCTTAGTATTTTTAATCTCTCTCTCACACTTACTATTCTCTAATAATATTAATATATAAGTTAGTTTGGTACAATATTATTAATATAGTTAGCAAGTAATTAAGACTGGGTAAGGTCTTCAGTGTCTTCTTCGTCAACAGCTGCAATTCTTCATTGGATGGTTGAACCTAGCAAATATTAAGTCTTTAACAACTCTCCTCTCCATTTCTTTCAACTATTCTGTTGTTAGTATTGAATATTCCATTGTTTTTACTTTTCTTCTTTCGTGCATTGACCTTTCTCAGGACTTTATTACACAAAAAATTAATAACAATTTTTCTATTTTAATCTCACATATTTATCATGTATAGCAAAAAAAAATTATTTACTAATAAATACAATAAGTCTAGATATCGCACGTGCCCTCACATGCTGATAACATTTTTAGGGCTTTATAAATAACTTTTAGGTTTTTTATTGTAGGCAAATTTGATCGACTAAATAACTCTAATATTGGGGGAATTATCACGAGGTCGGGATTTAATCACAAAAAATCTCAATAACAAATGAGCAGTATAAATTTATTGTCGTCTCTTACACAAAAACTTGTCATTATATATTCTTATTTTTTATTGGATTAGGTACTTAAATCCATTTTCTAGGAGACCTTATAATAATTACCCTATAATATTCCATATGTTTTAGCTTCCTCCCTCTTTCTTTCTCCTTCTCCCTCGTCCCCTTCCCCCTCCTTATTCCACGTTAGTGATGTATTTATTTGCATACAGAGAAAAACTAATACTTCTCGATCCTATCCTTAATATAAGAAATAATTAACTAATTTAATTAGGTTAAAAAGTTAGTTAATATAACATATTTTTTCTAACACATCCAAATTATATTCCTTTACTCCTTCCCTTCTTCTCTTACTTGATGATTATTATTGCGGAAGAATCAATAAGGGTAATTTAAAAAAAATTGATAAATATAATAAATATACCTTATATTTAAGATCCAAATCAATTCTTTAATCAGATCTATAACATGTCCATCCTTGGTTTCACATATCTGTAAGTAGTTTTTATTGTAGTTGAAACCCACATATATGGCTAGTAGTACAACAAGCAAATGAAATACAAACCGAGAACAAGCCAAAACATAACTTGAATGCATCTTATTTACTTATTACATAGGTCATATTGGAGATGCATAGGAATAAAACAAGATAGCAATATGAAGTAGATTAATTGATGATGGTGCATGCTGGATAGATGTTTAGCTGTTGTTGTACCAAAATTGCTTTTGAAGATAATCAATAATTTTCTTATCGACTTGGAATGCCTTTGTAAGAACCTCAGGAGAGATGGGAGGAGTGGATCCAAACACCGCATTAGCAATTGTAATAACTCCTGGATTTTGGCTGCTGAGACCTGCAATCGCTAGGGCATCTCCGTACCCAACATTGAGCTGAAAGTGTATCAAACCGATAGGGAACACAAACACGTCTCCTTTGTTGATCACTTTGGTAAAGAGAAGGTTAGTATTATCTGGTTGATTGGAAGTCACAAATCCAACCAAAAGAGTTCCCTCGATGACGATCAAGATCTCGGTGCCGCGAGGGTGAGTGTGTGGAGGATTCAGACCACCGTGTGCAAAATCGATGCGAGCAAGAGAGATGCCAAGAGTGTTGAGTCCTAGTATTTCATTCACAGTTACTGGAGTCACTTTGGAGCCCAAAGGGTTGGATGTATTCCCCGGCATTACGTGGTAAAAGAAATCTTCAGCCTTGGCAAGTTTGGGGTCTTTGCAAAATTTCCCATTCACAAACACTAGAGTATATGCATATATATCTAATTAGTAATCAATCAAAGAACATCCTATATATATAGGCAATAGTGTATATTTAGTCCTCTCACTTTATATAAAATTTTAGTTTCATCTCTTAATTTTATAAAGTATTTTTTTAATTATTTAACCCTAATATTATAGTAATAGCATCAAATGTTGATTTTTGTGATAATCATTATTATTTTTGAAAATTAAACTTAATATGTAAGTATTAAAGAATGTTTCATGAGCATTTAATATGTTAATGTCAGCATTTTTTTAACTGCGTAAGCTTTAAAGGATTGAAAAGATAATTTATAAAATTAAGAATTCAAAATATAAATGGGTTAAGATAAACAACTAGAGATAAATTTTTGTCTATACACACACACCACTGGATCCTATATATAGTAATAATTAATATAAACACACAAACATATATTCCTCTTATATTTAATATAAAAACTAATTAGAAAGTTAATTTTAATTATAAATATAAGACATATTTATTATATTTATCAATTTTTTTTCATATTATCCTTATTGATACCTTTCAACAATAATCAAATAAGAGAGAGGTTGAGGGAGTTAAGGGAAATTATCAAGATGCTTTAGAGAAAATATAGTATATTAACTAACGTGACTAATTTTTTTAATCTAATCAAATTAGTTATATAAATATTATATTAAGAACAAGAAGAATATATATATATATATATATATATATATATATGGTATCATCATATAGATGGGCACGTACCTCCATTTTTGGTATCATTTATAGCGACACAAAAATCTTGGAGAGGGCTAGGGTCATATGCAGAAGCGAAGGAAAAAGCCAAAGCCAAGAGGGCAACGAGGGAGCAAAGTACTACTGAGCCTTTCATGTTTCTCAATAATAATTCTTCTCTCTGTAATTTGTGTATTGTGTGAGTATTATGGAAAACATGCATGTGTTATTTATAGCCCGAGGGAGCACTAGTCGGCACTGGGCAATATTGAATTGGTAATAAAGATTATAATTTTAATTAATTTATAACTATATTCTTTAATGACTACACTGTCCCCAGGCTCTTTTTTTCAAATGTTTATAGACTTGGTTGGCCTGTATTAACGTATAGTAGATGTTTCACTCAGCTGTCGGCCCAATATTATTATTACCCACTTCCTCGACTTGGTCTTTATTTTTTTATTTATAATTACAATATATCTCTATACGGTATATTTCATGCGTCCTTCTACCTGACCAGCTGAATTTGATCGTGTCGAAGCTCTCCGATCTTGCCTACGCATAGAAATAATCAAATATTGTACTCTTCTGATCTTTAATATATGACATATTTAACTAATTTAATTAAATTAAAAAAGTTAATTAATATAACATATTTTTTTTAAAATACCCTAATAATCTTTTTTGACTCCTTCCCTCCCTCACTTATTTTATTATTATTGAAGGGGTATTAATATGGGGTAATTTAGAAAAAAGTTTATAAATATAGAAAATAGATATTAAATTTAAGACTAAAATTAACTCTTTAATTAAGTCTTATATTAAGGGCCGGAGGAGTATCATATATTAAGATAATAAAATTATTTGGAATTAAATTTTACATAAATAAAGACAATTAAATACAAAATTTAAAATATACCTATGGAGACATTTAGGCTCAAATTAACATAATTGAAATATAAAAAACCCAAATTAAGATTATTTAATATATGAAAATAATACTCCTCCGGTACTTAATATATAAATTAATTGGAGGGTTGATATTATTCTAAATGTATAGCCTATTTATTATATTTAATTTTTTTTTTCTAATTTATATCTATTTATACTCATTCAATAAGAATCAATAAAAGAATGAGGGAAGTAGTTAAGGAAGATAATTAAAATATTTTAAAAAAAATATGTTATATTAACTAACTTAAATAACTTCTTTAATCTAAGTAAATAAGTTAAATATGTTCTATATTAAAGATCGGATGAGTAGAAAATATCAAATAGTAAGGGATATTGTCCCTTGTTAATGTGAGTGAATAACCCTCTGTTGTTAAATTTAGTGTCATAATATTTAGCAGCGACATTAATTGCCATTTAGCGAGAGATTTGTCCCTTACTAAATCATTTAATTTGTTTATAGTAGTTTAATATTCGCAATAGAAAGGATAGAATACAAGCTATATTGAAAAGAAATTGCATGGCAAGGCATGGGGAAAGAATAGAAAATTGTTTAAGATAACTTAGACATATAAAAATGCCCCTAAAGGTAATATGGAAGAGTTGAATAGTTATGGTCTTTAATTTTATATGAAGAGATGTAAAGGAAATTGAAGAAAATTGTCAAGTTGAATCTCTTAGTTAATGACATATTTGAAGAGTCACCTTCTAATAAAATATAGTAGTTTTCGCAATATAATAAATAATATAACCAACCCCATTTAAAAAGATATGACTTCTTCCTGCTGTCGAAGATAAACTGATTTTAGTATTTTTTTATCTCTCTTTCTCTCTCTTTCACACACACAATTTTCTATGATATTAACATATAAGTTAGTTTTCTACAATATTATTAATATAATTATCAAGTTAAGACCGGGTAAAGTCTTCACACAGGAACGGTCAATGTTGAAGATAAACTTATTTTAGTATTTTTAATCTCTCTCACTCTCTCTCTTTCACACTCACAACTTTCTATGATATTGACGTATAAGTTAGTTTGCTACAATATCATTAATATAGTTAGCAAGTTAAGACTGGGTAAAGTCTTCAGTGTCTTCTTCAACTGCTGCAATTCTCCATTGGATGGATGAGACTAGCAAATAGTAAGTCTTTAACAACTCCCCTCCCTTTCTTAATTTAAACTATTCTGTAGTTAATTAGTTTTGAAAATTTGATTATTCTTACTTTTCTTCTTTCCTACATTGACCATTCTCATCAGGTCTTTATTACACAAATTAATAACAATAATATATAATAAGAAGCAGCTTACGATTGTATGTATTTCTTGGGTTTTCCTATTCTCTCTCATCCCTTATTTAGGTACTAATTAATTAAGTGTTTTCTAAACGATGATTTCTCTTCCCTCTTTTTGAAATCTAAATATAATATACGGTGTAATGCTAGTATGCTACTAACGCTGATTTTTAATCACGTAATTTTATGTTGAAGTTTCAAAATTTAACTAGATTGTTGGCATATTCTTTGTCTGAAGACTGGGGGGTGAATAATCCAATATAATAAACTATGGGGACAGAAAAACAAAACAGAGATCAAGATTTATGAAGGACATGTGAATTATTTGTAACATGGCAATCGCTCACACAATATATATATACACACACACATGACTATTTTCTAAATGTGCTCAAAGTAGCTTATCGACATGTGAATTCTTTGAAACATGGAAATCGCATATGGGGGTGTGTGATTATTTTCTAAAGATACCCAAAATAGCTTCACAAAATAATTAGAAAACTGTTTCTGTTTTTCAAATTCTAATTAGAACAACAAGAAGTGGTGGGATCGGTCTACATGGATTGCACAGTACAATTATACTCTATCAACAAACGTGATTGTTTTTAAATTTAAACAAATATGATAAAATTTCTCAAAAATATTTTTTTCAAAAAAATAAATTTTCATAAAAAAAAAGCTTAAATAAACCGCTCGTAAAAATATAAATTTTATTATTTTGAGCAAATTTACTTCAAGTAATTTCAGAAAATAACCATAGTAAATAATAAATCACTTTTTATATACAAAGATATATAAATATGTACAATAAAGTCTAAAAATTACTTAAAACAGCTTTATATAATTGTAACAAAACACAAAATAATTTCTATATTTTATAAATATTTACATAATAAATTATTGTTATACTTCAAACTATCTAAAAATCATTTTTTAATTGCTTAAAAAATGGTCCTTAATTAAGGCTTTCATTAAGGACTGGAGAAGGGGAAAAAGAGAAAATAATACTGATAGCTTTTTCTTTTTTCTTTTTAATTCAAGTGTGATTGGTGGAATATGGGATAACATATAATTAGGCTTATTTTAGAATTTTAGGATTATTTCAATAAGAATGTTTAGAATATTCTTTAGATTAATCAGGATTTAATTGAATTTCCTTATCATTATCTCTTTAAGGATTACGTTTATTTGTTCTCAATAAAATAGCATATCTAGGTCATTTAGATTATCTAATTAAGGGGAATCACACTCAAGTCGTACAGAAAAGAATTTATCCTTACAAAATTCTATAAAAATCAAAGCATTAACAAGTACCGTAGACCTCAGGGGGAGAGATTCCAATTATTAAATGACCATCTTGCCCTTATTAATAAAAATTGACAAGTGAGATGGCACAAATAGTAACTATATGTGCTATAATTGACAATTTAAGGAGCTATATGAATGACAACTTATATAATTTAGACATAATATTTTAAGACAAATAGAGTTGTCATTTGTTGCTCCCTGACTTGTCTATTACAACATATGAATTTGTCATTTATATCATCTCACTTGTCATTTTATAATTGGAATATCTCCCTTTGAAATCCTATATGACTTGTCAATATAATGATTATAGATTCTCTTATGTGGGACTTGTATTGGATTCCCCATCTAATTATCTGTATTAGCTTTATATTTTAATATTAGACTAGGGTTTAAATTATATTATTTTAATATTTCCAGGACTTTAATTATAGGAAAAATTGCATTTAAGTCCTAGGAATTTAATTGCAAGAAAATCCTAGGAAACAATCAAATTACTGTGAAGTTCTACAGAACCTGGGATTAATTTTTTCAATTTATGAAATAATAGAACTGCCCCTATGAAGAAAACTTCATACAATAGGTATGACAATTCTATGGGAGAAAATAACCACTTAAGCAATGTGAATGACAATTCTTAGAGGAAGGAATAACAATTGGAAAGTAAAAAAAATAATAACTGATATATTTTTTTCAGTGATAGTTCTGTCATCTCTTAATTAGAAAAAATTAATCTTAAATTTCGTAGGACTTCACAGTAATTTGATAATTTCTTAGAACTTTTCTACAATTAGATTCCTTACATGGGGCTTAAATATAATTTTTCCTTAATTATAAATAGCTAGATTTTCACACGGTAGACTTGTTTATGATGGAATAAAGTGTTCCATATTTTTTGGCCTCCCCTCTCTCTCTCTCCTCCCTCCTTTCTCTTTCTTCCTCTTCCCCGTTTCATATCAGTGATGCATTTTGTTTGCAAATGGAGAAAAACAAAAAGTTATAATAAGCAAAACATATATAACACGTCCATTCTTGGTTTCACACAACTGTAACTAGTTTTTATTGAAGTGGAAACACACATATATGTTTTTCTTGTTGGCCAAATTAAGAACACAACACATATATGACTAGTACAACAAACCAAATGATGAAACCCAAACTGATCAGAATAAGGAAAACTATGAACCTGAATGCATCTTATTTACTTATCATATGGGTCATTGGAGATGCATGAATAAAACAAGAATTCAACATGGAGTATAATTGAGGGCGATACTGCTTGCTGGATAGTGTTTAGCTGTTGTTGTACCAAAATTGCTTTTGAAGATAATCAATAATTTTCTTGTCAACTTGGAATGCCTTAGCAAGAACCTCATCAGAGATGGGAGGAGTGGATCCAAACACAGCATTGGCAATAGTAATAACTCCTGGATTTTGGCTACTGAGGCCTGCAATCCCTAAGGCATTTCCATATCCAATATTTAGCTGAAAGTGAATCAAACCAATAGGGA
Source organism: Leucaena leucocephala (assembly GCA_037074615.1). NCBI lineage: Eukaryota > Viridiplantae > Streptophyta > Magnoliopsida > Fabales > Fabaceae > Leucaena > Leucaena leucocephala. The sequence continues at coordinate 7,443,741 of CM073549.1, forward strand.
ACACAAACACGTCTCCTTTGTTGAGAACTTTAGTAAAAAGACGGTTATTATCTTGATTGGAACTCACAAATCCAACCAAAAGAGTTCCCTCCATAACGATCAAGATCTCGGTGCCGCGAGGGTGGGTGTGGGGAGGATTGAGACCATGTGGTGCAAAATCGATGCGAGCAAGAGAGATACCAAGAGTGTTGAGTCCTAATATTTCATTCACAGTTACCGGAGTCACTTTAGAACCCAATGGATTGGCTGTGTTCCCCGGGTTTACGTGGAAAAAGAAATCTTCAGCCTTGGCAAGCTTAGGATCTTGGCAAAATTTTCCATTCACGAACACTAGAGCACAAGAATATATATACTAGTTAATTAGTAGCCAATACAAGAATATATATACTAGTTAATTATAAGCCAATTAATCAATAAGCACCTAAATATATACTCTCCCTAATCCTTAATTATTATAAAAATCTAATAACAACTTTACATAAACTAATAAGGTTAGTTAAAATTAATTAGTTATTTCTTGTAAAACATCAAAATTACCTTCAATAAAAGTCTTTAGCTATATACCAGTTTGGATAATTAGTTAGGGATATTAGGTGAAAAAAATAATATTTAAGACAAAACATGTACAATAAAACATACATAGATCCATATAATAAGAATATGAGGAAATATAAGGGAAACGTTTTCATCAATATACAAATATATAGTAAAATTAGTCCATTAATTAGATTCTATACAAATTAGGTGCCATATAAGTTCTTATGTTATCCTATATATAAGCTGCAACTAACAAAATCATCCAAAACAAAATGTTACTTAAAATTAAGTAAAATCAATAAATATATAAGAAATATTATTTTTTACAAATATACCCTTATTTATGGAGAGAGAGTAAGAGTGAGAGAGAATGGGTAGAAAATATCAGAAAGAGAATTAATGTATATGCAAGTATCTAATGGACGTAAAAATGGAAAGAGTAGATTAAAATTTTAGATAAAAAATAATATGTAACTTATATATAAGACTGAGGGAGGAGGATTGAATTAGCAATAATCTATATATATATATATGATATCGCATATATAAATAGGCACGTACCTCCATTTTTGGTATCATTTATAGCGACACAAAAATCTTGGAGAGGGCTAGGGTCATAGGCAGAAACGAAGGAAAAAGCCAAAAGCCAAGAGGGCAACGAGGGAGCACAATACAACTGAGCCTTTCATGTTTCTCAGTAATATAATTCTTTTCTTTGTAAATTGTGTGTATATGTGTTATGTGTATTGTGTGAGTGTTATGAGAACATGCTTGCATGTGTTATTTATAGCCTGAGGGAGCAGCCGGCATTATTGAATTGGCACTGAGTATTAGGAATTTAATTATTTAATTAATTGATTGATTGATGATTAAATTAAATCATATTCTTTAACGACTACACCTCTCTAGGCCCCATTTTTTCAATGATGAGATTTGGTTTATCTGCCTCAACGTCACAGTAACAGTAATTTTTTTTCTCATTGCAGTCAGCTCAATACCCACTTCCTCTACTTGCTCTTTATTTTATTATTTATAATTATAATATACCTCAATATAGAACAAATAATTATTTGGAGACCAACGAGAGGGAGGGATTAATGAATTGAATATATTGAAAAGAGTTGTTAGTAATCTTTTGATTTCATGTGTATTTCATATGCCTTCTTCACAACATTCTTTAATTTGGTTTATTTTCCTCTTTGCAACACTATAATATTTTATAACTTAGAAAGAGAATGATTTTCTTAATCAGACATATCATTGACTCTTTCTTATGAATTTTCCTTTTACACCTATTAAATATTGGTGCATCTGTCGTTAAAACATGGGAGAGTTAGTTTTAAAATTTTCTTTAGTTTAGATGAAACGTGTTAGAAGTGACTCATAATTAAATACTAGAGGAATACTATAATAAAGAATAATTAAATTAATTATTTATTATTCATTTCTATAACAACAATCTAAGCCTCATGGTTTCCACACAGGTCATTATTACGATTTAATTAATCATAACCAATACTATTCTTTGTTATTGGAACTTTATATAAAGCGATTAGGTTATTCTTCCAGGTGTATGTACGTAGTCAAGAGTAGTTGGAAGGGTGGACGCAAATATTTATTTCAAAAGAGTGGTTAACCTTAAAGAATTTGAAATATTTAATGATAGGGATGTATGGCTATGAATCTGAACGAGCTTGGAATATTCGCTGGAGTAAGTTAAGATTTTCGTTATCCATTTATGTAGTAGGCTTTTAATTGCAACTTCTGCTTTTCCTGGTCGCTGTAGTTTTTAAAATATGTGTGATGCTAATTATACACCAAGAGACCAGGGACTATATTTTGGTAACAAAGTGAAAAAAATCCACAATTTTTCTTACATAAAAATGAAACTCGAAAGTGATTTAAAAAAAACGTGTTAAAAATATAATAAGTACTCCATTTAATTTAATTTTTTTATAAAGCGTTCCTAACAGTTTTATAAGACGGGAATGTATTAGTATTAGGACGTCCCGACCATAATTTATTTTTTAAAAATTAATATAAATAAAAAATTTAAATATATTTTCATTAAAAATAAATATATATTAATATTCACTTGTTTGATATTATCTTAAAAATTAAGTCATAATAATATGTATGTATTAATATTAATATTATATAATATATATTAATATAAATAAATTTAAAAAACTTAAAATATATATATATATATATATATATATATATATAAATTCGGAATTGGAAAGGATTAGGACACCACGATCCTGTGTCCAATCGCATCTTGAAATTGTCTGTCCCGTCCCAATTTCGACTCAGGGCAGAGATGCTTACGTAAAATTATCTTTTTAATAATGATAATTAATTATTTTAAATTATTTTTATTAAACTTAGTTAAAAACTAATTATAATAAAAATAAATTTTATTAATCATTTAAAATTTATTGTGATTAGAGAAAGAAAATTTTACTTATAAAAAATTACTTATGATAAAAAAAATAAAAATACTCTTACGCACTATTATAGTTAAAACAATTCAACTTATTTTAAAAAGATTATCCATGATAGAAAAAGTAAAATTTATAGAGGGATACGAGTAAAACTTACAGAGGGATACTATCATAGATATAAGAACTTCACACAATATTCACATATAAAACTATATGTAGAAAGGATTCAGATTGAAGCCCCCAATAAATACTAATATCGCTGTTATTCTCACAACCATCTCAAATGGGCCTCTAAACATCAAACCTAAGAATAACATCACATAAACCCACTTCACAACTAAGATCCTTTATAATACTCGTTTATAAATAAATTCTTAATATTACATATTATAAAAGTGGATTCACAATCAACAAATCACAAGCAACAGTTTAAGACCTTAATCCCACTACCAGCACGTATTCTCAACATTAAATCTAAATAGAGTATCAAATTATATCATAGTATGTAAAATGAGTCATACTATGCCAATATATAAGTAATCTATACATAAATTCAAAGAGGAGGCTATACAATTGATATAACACTAACCAAGCCTATGAAGCCTTTCCTTATATTCTAGCACGACTACCACATGAAAAATATTAATAATTATGGGGTGAGACAAACGTCTCAGTAACTAACAATCATACTCATCATGCATACTAACATGTACTCTTAAGGTATCAAGTGGGAAAGTTAATAAAATACACGAGATAGAAAATAATATATTATCATAATATAATCAAATAGAAATATCACCAAATTCTTCCCATCAAACCAATCGAACCGTCTTATACCTGCCGACCGCCACCCATGGGTTAGTGATAATTATCATATGACTGGCAACTCAAAAAGCTAATCAATCGAGTGTTATGAATCAGCCAAAATCCACAGAGCACAAAACTCGATCATAGGCTTATTCCCCCTCGATAAACTGGTAAGGGTGTCGTAACTCCTCGATTAAACTGGTGGGGCAATTCCTTCGGTAAACTGGTGGGACGAAAGCCAACCATCGAGCTTTAATAGAGGTTATATCACGTGGTATAAATATAACTCTATCATCACCAATCCCCAATACCTAATTCTCAAGATAATCATATTAATAAAAATCTCAATAGTTCAATAATCAATAACATCAATAAATATCACAATAGGATTTTTCTCAAGATAATTATTTTCTTCAAATTCCATTACCAAGATATAACAAGTTTATAATCTTAATTCAAACTTTCTAAGTTAAACTTTAAATCCCACAATATTGTTTACAATAAAATCATGAATCAAGTTTTCTCAATATAATTATATCATCATCAGTAGATATATATATCAAATCACTCACAAATATCACATTAGCACATACAATGAGTGAAAAGTAGTTACCTCTCGCCAAAGCTAATAAAAGTACCACAAATGAGGAGCCACGTACTTAGTTCATAATTCACTAGTCAATCTATAACATTTGTATAAATGTACATCAATAAGTTATTAATTTGACATAACATATACTTTTAAATAAATATTCATATTTCTCTTCTAATTTTATTTTATTTAAAAATTATTAATTCAATACCATAACTTAATTTCTATATCCCAATCCCAAATTATCATTCTAATGATAATCCTATATTATCTTAAATTTATTCTATTCATATAAATTTAACATCGATCTACTCAAACAATTCAAAAATACCAAATGTATAACCCTTAAAGCTTCACCCAAAATTTTCAATGCTCATATTTCATAATCAAGCTCAAAAATCATAATTCATAATTTCCAATCAAACTCTAACTTTAATTTACTTAAATCAACCACTAAATCCTCCAATTATACAAAATTCTCAAATCCCTTAACTTATAATTAACACTCAATGGATTAAATCTTGAGTTTCATCACTAATCAAATTGCTAAACAAATATTCAACTTAATTACATAAATTTAAAGTTTCTAATTTTTACCTCTAATTTCTAAATCTCACTCACAATATTTAAATCTTTATTTCAATATTAAATCCAATTATTCCTAGATTTTAATAACTCATTTGAACCATCAATCACTGGTAGAAAATATGCTTTCTAAATCGGTTGAAAATAGACTTCTACACTGGACTTTGATCCGGTGTAGAAACAGCCCGTGTAAAAAGTTTAATATTCTACACCGGTTGTATATGATCGGTGTAAATAATCATTTTTTTTAAATCGGTTATTCCATACAACCGGTTTAAAAAGTAATGTCAATAAAAAAATCCAGAATAAAAAAATTTTAGGTCCAAAATTATTTTCTTCTTCGTCACAAATCTGAAGGAGGAGGAGAGTGATGAAGAAGAATAGGTACCTGTAAAATACAAGCAGAGAATAAAAAAGAGGAAGAAAGAAAAAGCCAGAGAACTCAGAAACGAAAGAAACAAAAACTCAGATATATAAACAGTAATGAAAATCCATAAACGTCGTCACCTAATTGAAGATATCACAAAAATATCGTCACAGCTCTTTTGGGTTACCTGCTCAAAAGCAAACAAAAATAATTTTGGACCCAGAAACCCAGAAATTATTGAGACAAAAACCCAAATATATACACAGAAACGAAAACCTAGAAACGCCGTTACCTAATTGAAAATATCATAGAAACATCGTCACAATTCCTCCGACTTACCCAGTTAAAAGTAAACAGAAATATATTTAAACAAAATCGAGAAAGAAAGGAACAAAAAAATAGACACCCACCATCATAGATATAGGTCTTCTTCTTTGGAGAGCTTTAGAGGTTACAATGACTGACTTCAACAATAGAGAACGACGAGCACAGGTATGGGTCATCGTATATCTAGGTCTTCTTCTTCGGTGAGCTTTAGAGGGTGTGTTACGAAGGTGGAGCTTCCTGTCACCATGTATTCTCCCTTGTCTAGTTTTCTCCATGGACGACAATATGATTTGTGAAGATAAGGAATCGTAAAAAATTAACGCTTTTTGTTAGATTTTTAATAGCAAAGACATTCTACACCGGATATAATTCTATCAGCTGTAGATAAGACTGGTTTAAAAATATGCTTTTTAAAACCCCATTTTTAAAGCCCCATTTTTAAATCGGTCACTGCGGAACCGGTTTAAAAAAATGACTTGTGGAATTTTTGTAAATAAGATAAAATATTTACACCGGTCATGTGTACAACCGATGTAAATATTTTATCTTATTTACAAAAATGTCACCGGTCATGACTTTTTACACCGGTCATGTTTACAACTGGTGTAAATATTTCATTTTATTTACAAAAAAGCCACTGGTCATTTTTTTTAAACCGTCTCCGCAGTGACATGTTTAAAAATGGGGCTTTAAAAAGCCTATTTTTCACTAGTGAATTAACCCATAATTATTCAATTTTATCAAAATTTTCAATTTCTCCAATCTAAGATTTTAACAAAAATACCTATTTTTAATTTACAAGTTCTAACTACAATTTAAACTAATTAAATATCAATCATACTTTCAATAAACATAACTCAATCATTAAACTCAAATTTAATCAACAAAATTTTCATATTAAATCATCTCTACTTTTTAACATTTAAACTCTAACTCTAAACCTCTTAAATAATGCAAACAGAAAAATTCTAAACTGATTAAATATAAGTATTCACTTATCTCTACAATTTTATAGTTCTTATTTGTTAAAACTTTATAATTATTCTAAGCTTTAATCTTCAAACTTCTTTATTCCTAATAAAAATTATATTTCTAAAAATCTCTCTAGGTATAAAAAATAATTAAGAAATAAATATGGTAGTAGAAAAATTTTATGGGAAAAAAATGAAACTCAAATGGATATAAAACGGGAGGGAAATAGATCTCAAACACAAATGAAAATGGCAAAAGATTAAAAAAAGACGCCCGCGGCTGGTTTGGGTGGGTATGCTTGATATATTATAAAAGGATACGTGGGCTCTACTTGAATTTTTAATATTATATTATATATTTTTTAAAGAAATTAGGCAGTGGTTTTTGTGAGATATTTATTTATTATATAACATATTTAGATATTAATTATAATAATTAATAAATATTTTTGAGTATGGCCCATAGTTATTTGGGGCCGATCCAAGGTGGATTATTAACTCAGTTTATTAAGGTTTATTTTCTAATGGTAGAAATTAACAATTGAGATGTATAATAGTTTTTGAGTCCACAGCGAAACCTATTTTCTCAACTCACTTTCGAAGGTTCTTCATTGGTGACGACAGTTAACAAATTGCCATCACTGTGCCTAATCACCAATTGGAAGAGTCTATCGATTATCTAATTGTGTTTCTCGATTCACATGTATCTCTAATTCGTTCTAGTTATTCTCAGATCCAGATCAGTAAAGCTAATGGTAAGAGGTAACTTTAAGTTTCTGCTGCTCTTATATTTATGTATGTCATAATCTGGATAGATTATTTTATGTATGAGATATTTATTTTCTAACATGTTGCATCAGAGCCTGGTTTAAGATCACCCTTGCATTGCTTGTTACTTTATAATTCTCATGAGTAGCAATATGAGATAAAATATGGGATACAGGAACATCTAGATATAATAATTTGTTGATTAGTTTCTTTTTACCCTAACCATTTGGTCCTTTGTATATGTTATTGAGAGATAAATTGAGATAGAGGAGAATATGTTCGAAACATGGTCTCACAGTAAGAGAGTGATTAATCTATAAACTCTTCGACTTAATTTCTCCAATCCACATAAAGCTTTGTCATCATATATCATATGGATGCTTGACTTTTTGGTACTGTGAGGAGCCATGGTGCGATGGAAGTGGCTGTGATTGGGCAAACAAAGAATAGGCCATGTGGAGTTTTGGGCTAATGATATTTTTTTTAATTTTTTTGGCAGCCTATTGGGCCATGTGTTTCTAGGTTGAACAAAATATTTTTTTTCTGGTTACTTCTGAAAAATACTTTGGGCCTGAAGTTTTTTGTTTTTGCTTCTGGAAAAATTTTGAGCTCTGTTTTAGACGTTTGTGTATGAGCTATTTGGTTTTATTTCCAGAAAAATATTTTTGGCCATTTAATTTAATTTTCTAGAATATATTTGTTCAAAATAAAATTTTATATATCCTTTTAATTACTATTACATGCATTGTAAATATTTAAATAAAAAAAATAATTTTTTTATTATTAATCTTTATTTGAAAAATATGTTTACAAATTTTAATTTTATATTATTTAATTACCTATTTTGTAAATTAATTTCTCCTTTGGCAATTAAATTAACTATTTAATTTTTATAAAAAACCTTTTGAGTTGAAATTAATTTATTAAATATTTTTTGGGTGTATGAAATAGTGGGAGAATTTAAATGAAATTATTTAGTCACATTTGTTGATTAAATTAATTTATTAAATGCTCCATTAAGTTGTGCATATTTGGATTTATATGCACATTAATGATATTTGTGATTAGCATACAATTTTTTTAAGGAGTAGCCACAACATCCTTATTTATTAAATTTTGTTGCATGCCTTAATTAATCACATATGGATTTAAAATATCAATTGTAATTAAATGTAGAGTTATGATTTATCTTTTGCCCGCAGGTAGATATTTCATAATTGTACATTTAATTTGAAGAGAATTAATTACTCTATTACGTTGTGCATATTTGGATTTTCAATACACATGAATGATATTTGTGATTAGCGTGCAATCTTTTGAGGAGTGCTACAACATCTTGTTTATTGAATTTGTTGCACGTATTTATTAATGACATATGGATTTGAAATATCAATTGTAATTAAATGTATCGCTATGATTTATCCCTGCCCACAGGTAGATATCTCATAATTGTACATTTAATTATGATGGAATAGAATGGCCTTGTTATTTTCTACGTAGCCCACAGGTATTAAAAAATTACGAATGCATTCTAGTTCTATCACTTGAGATAAATATATGCTATGCTAGTGTCTTTGCCCATAGGTAGACATTGGTGATACGTATTTATATTGCTTGCATGCTACATTTGAGATAAACATGCATACATGGCACAGTGACTTGTGATTGCTTCAAATTTTTACTTGTGAGCTTCTTTGTATATTTGTCTGTTTTCATTTTGTAGATCCAATTGTTGCCCCTAGGATTATGGATGATGTCAGCAACAAAACAATTTTAGATGGCAGTATTAACTATGCTGATTGGAAAGATGATGTTTTGTTGTAGCTTGGTTTCCTGGACTTGGATTATGCCTTGAGGTATGAAAAATCTTCGAGATCTGATGATGCCTCTGATGATAGAGAGGCAAAGGAAATGTATAATATGTGGAAGTGGAGTAACCACTTATCTCTTCTGCTTATATAACAAAGGATCACTAGAAGCATTAGGAGAATAGTCCCTAAGTGCGACACAGCTAAAGGGTACCTGTAAGCCTTAGATAAGTAATTCAAGCTGACTGACAAGCAGATGGGTGGTGTCATCTGAAGGGAATTGGAAGACACGCAGCAAAAATTAACTTTAAAAATTTTTCCATTCCCTGCCAGGATCTATCGAATATGTTTAAGTCAAGGAGAAAGAAGTGTTACCTTCGGTATTCGAGCTGTGGTCGCGACCTCAGTGTCCACTAGTCGCGCCTCTTCGCTTCTAGAGTTTATAGTCGCGACCTACTCATCTTATAGTCACGACCTGTCACCTCTGGAGTTTTTGTCGCAACCTCCTCAACTACTAGTTGCGAGCTATAGCCTCTGGAGTTGTTAGTCGCGACTTCCTCTGCTTCTAGTCGTGACCTGTCATCTCTTTTTGATTTTCTGACGTTTAGATGCTTATTTGGTCACGACCTCTGTGTCAACTGGTCGCGACTTATCGTCGTACCTGGTGCTCTTTTCTCGATCGTAAGAAGTCGACAACTCAGATCGGCTTTCTCTACCGGTATCTACACAGATAACGTTCCAATCACGAACGACGTGCTAGCGCCTCTTGTCCCTCTAGGGCTTTCTCAAGAATCCGTCCTCATCGTCTCTATTTTGGTAGTTTCTTATTTGTAAACCTTTTGCACTCTCCTTGCCCCTTTTTCCTCTTCGCAAGAACCCTAGCCCCTAATGTCAAATATATAGGATGCCATCGGTGTTCTTATTGGGCTGGATTTCAGAATTAATCTAATATTAATTTTAAAATTAATACAATATCATATATTGCATAATTTATAAGAAACTAATTAAATAAATATGGTTTATATTAAATCCGTCCCACAGATTTAATCCACCTATTTATTTAATTTAAAATAAAGATAAGACATAATTATATTTGATTTATTCTCATAAATCAAATTTGAGATATCTTATCAATTTAAATTTCAAATTCAAATAGATCAATCAATTTAAATTCAAATTCAAAAGTGATAGAGATTTAATTTATCCTTATAAATTAAATTTTGCAAATATCTCTTATATTATATATAATATATATATACGAATTTATATATATATAAAATATATATATCCACCCTAGATTATTCATTGAATTTAGACATATCTTAGATTCAATGAATCTGGACATTATAGCTCGTGTTGGGCTATTTTGTGTGCGACCCTGTAAGCCCATATGAAGTTGGCAGTGTGCCAGTCACTATACTGACCCACAAGTCATAAGCGGTCTCTAGCAAGATATTACGACTACCCAAATCATATGAGGATCGATAAACGATGTAACATTTCATACAACCATATCACGTCCCTTTTGTCACACGATATTTTGGTCATGGATGAGGCATGGAGAACGTCATCCTCCTGTTCCTGACCGTTACTTTCTCGATCCCTGAGTAGTCTGACTATAGAAATGGAACTACCTTTCTATTACAGTATGGCCATACATTTCTCAGACTCACTCATCGAGGGGCCCAGTAATATCTCTCTATGAATGTGAGAGACAAATTCCATCTTGACCATTCACATTCCTCCGCATGAAAAACCACTAAGCCCGAACATAGCCTTTATGATCACTCGGTCAAAAGTAACTTTTGACTAGGTCAAAGCTGAGCGTATGTCATGTAGGAATCCATGATGATCTTAAGTCAAAGGGCATAGTGACATGGTTTGTATATGATATAAGCTTATAACTTGACCCATGCAGCTCTCTCATAGCAGGTCGGTCCAACACCTTGTACTCTTATATGTGCCTATGACTTTGATTTATATATCTATATATCTTCAAAGTCATACTGGTCTTATTTCATCTTTGCTCCCGCATAGATGACTGACCAGGGACATTTAGGATAAGATCATGAGTTATCCAAAGATGGTCATCACAGTAAACATGCAAATAATGTGATAACATAATTAAGAAATTCATAAATCAACAATGTTCATAATACAATGATTGGCCCCTAGGGCACAATCTCCAACACTATCATGTCTGAATTATGTGCTATGAAGCTTACAGGTATTGTGGTGTGAGGCAACATGTAATGAAGATGAGAGGTATACTTTCATCGTGTGTTACTTTTGAATATAATTTTTCTAGCGTTAATAATGACACTTGGTGGATTGACACTGGTTCGATGATCCACATTTTGACTACTACGTAGGGCTTTCTGTCAAGCAGGACTCCACATCCTAATGAGGAAACTGTCCTTTCAAGAAGTGGGAGAGGAGATCCTGTGAAAGCTGTTGAAACTTTTCGCATAACCTTTTCGAATAATCATGTTTTAGAATTTTATCATATATTTTATGTTCCTTCTTACAAAAGGAATTTGATTTCTATGTCAAAACTTATTCCATTTGATTATCATTTAGTTCTTTTTATGAAATTTATGACTTTAACAAAGGATTCCGTTTTGATCACGAATTTAGTTATGATTGATGGTTTATTTAAAATTGTTTCTTATTCATCTCAATCTTTTACTGTTTCACGTGGTACTAAGAGAAGTGTCATCGATGAGAATTCTTATAGCCTATGGCATAGGAGATTGGGACATATCTCCGTTGATATAATCAAAAGGTTAAACAAAGAAGGAATTTTTCCATCTTTAAACCATTCGGAATTTGATTCTTGTGTGGACTGCATAAGGGAAAAGTAGACCAATAAGTTACATAAAGGGGCTAAAAGAAGTTTTGAATTGCTAGAAATTATACACACGGGTATCTGTTGCCCTGATTTGACAGCGCATGGTCAAGAGTACTTTATCACGTTTATTGACGATTACTCGCGATACATGTAAGTTTACATGGTTTATAATAAAAGTGAGGCACTAGATGCTTTCAACCAATATAAAGCGGAAGTAGAAAAACAGATTGGGAAACCAATCAAGATCATGAGATCAGACCGTGGCGGTAAGTATTATGGCAGATACACTAGTGAAGGATAAGCGCCAGGTCTATTTGCTGATTTTCTTCGAGAGCAAAGTATAGTATCCCAATATACTATGCCTGGATCACCTGATATGAATAGTGTAGCAAAAAAAAAGAAATAGGACCTTGCTGGATATGGTTAGGAGTATGATGAGTAGTTCCAAACTCCCATTTTCTCTGTGAAAGGAAGAACTCAAAACAGCCACATACATATTAAACAGGGTTCCAACAAAGGCAGTGTCTAAGACACCCTTTGAAATCTGTAAAGGATGGAAACCCAGTTTAAATCATTTCAAGGTATGGGGTTGTTCTGCTGAAGTAAGAGTATATAATCTACAGGAGAAGAAGTTGGACCCCAAGACTATTAGAGCTTACTTTGTAGGCTATGAGGAAAAATCTAAGGGTTATAAGTTTTATTGTCCTCTACCTTCTAAAAGATTTGTAGAATATAGGAATGTCAAGTTTCTTGAGAATGATATGATTAGTGGGAGTGATTGTCCACTAGATAATCACATAGAGCAAACCACTGACATCATTCATGAGGGGACATCGATAGTTAATGATCATCCTACTGTTAAAATTGACATTGAATGTGATGTAGACCCTGTGGCTCAAGTTGACGATACTGAACAAGATGGACATATACCAGATGATCAACCTATCACACAAGTAGAATCACCACAAGATGTGATAGAGGATGTCCTTATTCAGCAACCTAAATCAACCCAAGAGGTTGAATTAAGGAGGTCAACTACAAAAAGAAGACAGCATTACCTGATGACTACGTAGTGTATTTTGCTGAAGTTGACTATGATATAAATGTTAAGAATGATCCTTTATCGTTCACTCAAGCTATGAAGAGTGCGAACCCTAAGTTGTGGCATGATGCTATGATTGATGAAATAAATTCCATGGCAAACAACCATATTTGGGAACTTGTAGAGTTGCCTAGTGGATTTAAGGCCATTGGCTGTAAATGGGTTTATAAAACCAAGAGAGACTCACAAGGTAACATCGATAGATACAAGGCTATGTTGGTTGCTAAGGGCTTCACTCAAGTGGAAGAAATTGATTACAGTGAAACTTTTTCACCTGTATCTAAGAAAGATTAATTCCGTATCATCATGGCATTGGTTGCCTATTTTGATCTGGAGTTGCATCAAATGGATGTAAAGACCGCTTTCCTCAATGGTGAACTGGAGGAAGAAGTCTATATGAAATAGCCTGAGGGGTTCGTTGTAGAAGAGAAAGAACATTTAGGATGCAAGTTAAAGAAATCAATATATGGTCTGAAATAGACTTCACGACAGTGGTACTTGAAGTTCCATAAAGTGATCACATTATTTGGTTTTGTTGAGAACATCATGGATGATTGTATATACCACAAGGCTAGTGGGAGCATGATCATATTTTTAATTGTGTATGTAGATGGCATTCTACTTGTTACCAATGATCTGGGACTATTGCGTTAGGTGAAACAATTTCTGTTTAAGAGTTTGGATATGAAATACATAGGTGAGGCATCTTATGTCATAGGCATAAAGATCCATAGAGATAGAACTCAATGTCTTGTAGGTTTGTCTTAAGAGGCTTACATTGTCAAGATTCTTAAATGATTCAGAATGTAGAACTGTTCATCTAATATAGCTCTTATTGAAAAGGAAGATAAATTTAGTCTAAAACAATGTCCTGAAACCGAGCTTAAAAGAAAACAGATGGAAAATGTCCCATATGCCTCAGCGGTAGGAAGCTTGATATATGCACAAATTTGTACAAGACCTGACATCGTTTTTTCTGTGCGTATGTTGGGAAGATACCAAAGTAATCCTGGGGAAGCACATTGAACAACTGCAAAGAAAGTGTTTAGATACCTATAAGGTACTAAACACTATATGCTCACATATAGGAGAATAGACAACCTGGACATAATTGGATACTCAGATTCAGATCTTGGAGGATGCATAGACACAAACAAGTCTAAATCTGGTTATATCTTCCTATTGGTAGAATGAGCTATATCGTGGAGAAGCGCTAAATAAACTCAAACAACTCCTTCTACCGGTGATACTGAGCACATTGCGTGTTTTAAAGCAAGTCTACAAGCTATTTGGATAAGGAATTTTATTGCTGGGCTTAAAATTATGGATTTAGTCTTTAATCCAATTAGAATATACTGTGATAACGCAACTGTGGGGGCCATAGCGAACAACAAAAGGAATAAAAGTCGAAGCAAGTTTGTCGAATTTAAATTCCTTTACTTGAGAGAAAGAGTTCAGGATGACCAAATTTTTGTTAAATGCATCAGTACATTGGATATGTCGGCTGATCCTTTGACGAAAGGATTGAAGCCAAACATCTTTGTCACACATGTACCTCATATGGGACTTCGTCCTACTTTTAATTAGTCGAGGTATGAGCAATGAAATCAAATTTTATGGTTTATCATTTCAAATTTGTGATTGTATATATTTGTGCTGTTGAAATTGATAAACATTGAGACAGAAACCGAATGAACATCGAGTTCATGTATATTATGATACCCATTAAGTGATGGTGCTACTTGTAATACATGGAAGATAATACTAGATTAAAAGGGGACTTATTGCCATGATTCTTGTAGCATGACATCGGTTTACATAGACAGGGTAATGACATTGAGTATATGGGCCAAGTGGGAGAATGTGAGATATTTATTTATTATTATATAACCTATTTAGATATTAATTAGGATAATAAATATTTTTGAGTGTGGCCCGTAGTCATTTGGGCCCGATCCAAGGTGGGTTATTGACTCAGTTTATTAAGGTTTATTTTCTGGTGACGGCAGTTCACAAGTTGCCATCACTATGCCTAATCACCAGTTAGAAGAGCATGTCGATTATCTAACGGTGTTTCCTGATTCACAGGCATCTCTAATTCATTCTAGTTCTTCTCAGATTCAGATCAACAAAGCTACTGGCAAGAGGTAACTTTAAGTTTCTGCTACATCTTATATTTATGTATGTCATAATCTGGATAGATTATTTTGTGTATGAGATGTTTATTTTCTAATAATTTCCTCTTCTTTTTTTTCCTTTTTGTTTTAATATTATATTATATATATATTACTAAAAGGTACATCTATTTTTTTTCTTCCTCTTCTCTTTTGTTTTTTTCTTTATTTTTAATAGAAACAATTTTTTTTATACTTTAGATAAACTATTTTAACTTATGTAATTAAATAAAAATTTTATCTATTAAAAATTAATTTATTCTAATATTACTTAAATCTTAAAATAAAAATTAGGATATTATACCATACCTCTAATATGACACTAGGGGTGTCCACGGGTCAGGACGGGACCGGGACAACCCCGTCCCGAAACAGTACACAGGACCCATTTTGCGTCCCGTGTACCGTCCCGTCCCGTTCGGGATCGGGACGGGACGGGACATCCCGATTTTATTTTTAAAAAAATTAAAATACTAGATATTTTATGCACAACCTATCTATTAGTAACATATAATTAGAACGCAAAAAATAATAGAAAAAATTAAATTCTCCTTATTATGATTACTAACTTAAAACAATAAATACCATTAATTATATTACAAATACCATTATTTTTTTTTAATTTTTTCACTTCACCAACTGAAGTTACTATTTCATCTGCAAAGAAACAAATATATATAAAGAAGAGAAAAATAAAATCATCTAATAAATAATATGATATAACTAATACTATTTTCTATTTCTATTTTTTATAAAAAACATAAATAAAATAAAAATATTTTTTTTATTTTTTTTTATTCGGGACAGGACGAGAATCCCGAGGGTCAAACCGAGACCCGTCCCGTCCCGGCCTTTCCCCCCGTCCCGTCCCAGTTTGTCCCGGCCCGGCCCTTCACGGGACGGGATGGACCCGTCCCGAATTGCCCGGTTCCAGGTCCGGACAACCTGGGACGGGACAACTTGAATACCCCTATATGACACACACAATCAAAGCTTGCTTGCTCATGGGTAAGGTTGGACTTTGCTTACAAGCAAGCGAGAGCCTGCTCATGAAAAAGTTGAGACTTGGTCACATGTTAAAGACCTACTCCCGAGTAAGGTAGGATAGGCCATGTAAGATGTTCACACAAAGCCGAAGCTTAGACTTTGCTTATGGGTCAAATTGGACAAGGCAACTGACACATAAGTATTATTATGTAGCCTTTAATTTGTTAGATTGAGTTGTTTGATTAGATTTATATATAAATACATTACTTCATACTTTAATTGTAAGATTATTGTTGGAATTTTTTTATTGATGAAAAAATAATACCAATATTACATTGGTTGTTCAATTTATATTGCATTATCTTTTAGGTGTTAAAATGGGTTTTAGGGGAATAAAAACTATCTAAATATAAAAAAATGCCCTTTGTTTAGACTAAGCATTTTTTATTGAACGCACTATTTAGACAGAGTACAAAGATAATCGATTCAAAAAATGTATTTTTTAGACTGTTTATATATCTACTATAAAAAGTATCAATTTTTTTTTACACCGGTCTTAATTAGACCAATCCCAAGTCTAGTCTAAATATTTTTTTTAATCGATCTAATTTTTTTTCTACTAGTGATGTTATGTTTATTAAACATAATATTTTGAGTTCGAATTAAGCCGTGTGTATTAAAAAAAATTTATTAGGAGAAATAAAATCTATTTCGATAATCTCTATACAAATATTTGCTTACTTTTTACCGAGAAATAGGAAAGCCAATGAAAGATAGTGCCAGCGCTTTTCAAGTGATTCAAATATATACAATCCCCTTTGTCTTCATTATTATTCTGTACAATGTACAAATAATGCACTTATTTGATAGACTACGTACGTACGTATGTATACTGGAGATTGTACTTTATTCTTGTTTTTCACAGTCCCAGAGAAAAGTGGATCCTTAATTACAGCGAAGGCTATAATTAATCTTGCATACGAATGATGCACCTGATGGACTCTCCCTTCAACATGTACTCAAAGGCTTTGTTAATCTCCGAGAATGGCACAGAATGAGTGATGAACTTGTCCAATTCCAACTCCTGTGTGTGTGTGTAAACATCAAGTATAGAAAATTATAAAGAGAAATACTGTGAGGTCTCAACTAATAAATATAATTATAAAAAAATCTCATAAATATTATAGATATAGGAACTTTTTGATACTATCCCAAAATTAAATGAAATTAGTTTGGGTACTCATTAGATCTAGACATTCTAGATCTAATTTTTTTTCTTATCTTTACTTTTTTTAAAAGATTTTTTTAATGAGTATAAAATATAAAATATAAAATAAAGATAATCTTTTAACAATCAGCTTTTATAAAAAAAAAAAGAATTTTTTGTATTTAAAATACGTTTAACAAAAAAATATTAAGTCTACACAGTCCAAATCAAATCTAAACATCCACCCAAACTGATCCCAAATTAAACCTAAAGTAATATAAACTCTTCCATAATTAAACAGGCTTAATAACGTACCCCTTTCATGCATTTCTCCACAAGAGAAGGAAGATCAGATCTAGGCTTGAAGTTGCCATAGAAAGTACCCTTCAGAGTTCTCTCCTTCAAGAAGTTGAGGGGATGAGTTTTGAATTCATCACCCTTATTTGGCAGACCAACGAGTACAGCAACACCCCAACCCTGCACACATTAATGATGAACGCCTTAATTGATCAAAATACGGAGTCTGGTATGCACACAAGAGACATCATAAATTGGTCAATTATGATGTTTGTTGCGAGATATAACAGATGCAAAAATACTATTGTTATTACTATTTCATCCCATATGCAATCATGAAAAAACATTTCTAATAAAAGCAGAATAATATAGTATTTTGCACTAATGACAACGTCTTTAATTAGTGCTAGCAATCGAAAGTCGATGAGTTTTGAAGAGACGTACGTGATGGACACATTCAAATGCCGACATCATGGCTTGGACGCTCCCGGTGCATTCAACGGCACAATCGACCCCACCATCGGTCATCTCAGCTATCACCTGTGAACAATTGAAACAAGGCAACAACAATGACATCATATATATATATATATATACATGGATGCGACTCATGTATCTATTCATAGACTCAACTAGTTTATCTACGAATGTACTTGATTACCTCATGCACAGCCCTGTCATGATCTTTTGGGTTCACAAATTCATTAACCCCAAACTTTTTGGCTGCCAGCAACAATAGAAACAAAAGTAAGAACTATCAATCAATATATATATATATATATATATAATTGAATGAAAAATTATTTTTTTAGTCTTGTAGTTTTAATTTAGTTATAAATCAATCTTTAAAAATTTACTTCGTACAACTCAATCCTTATAATTTTAATTTAGTTAAAATTTAATCTATAAATTTTGACTAATTGCAACTTAATTTTTATAATTTTAATCATTTATAGCTTTAAATCTTAAATTTTATAAAATATATAATATTTTTAAAATATGGAGACTAATATTTTAAATAATTAAATTTTAGTGACCAAGTTATAAACTTTAGTTCCTCGATAATTTTTTTAATTCAAAGAAAAATGAGTTGTAGGTACCTTGCTCAAAACGGCTAGAATTTAAGTCAACCCCAATGATTCTAGAGGCACCAGAAACCCTTGCACCTTCAGCAGCCTAAATTTCATTTTAGAAGATGAGATCAGGAGAGTTAATATATATATATATATATATATATATATCATCTTTTGTTTGTCATATGCAATAAACACAAAAAAGGGGATATAAAACATATATATATTACATACAGCTAGGCCGACAGCTCCGAGCCCAAAGATGGCAACAGTGGAACCAGGTTTTGGTTTTGCTACATTTACAGTAGCACCGAAACCTACGGGAAATAATCAAGGGATTAGAATACAGTTTTTGTATCCAAATAACCAAAACCTGGTGAGAAGCATGATCAACACCATGGTGCTCACCCGTCAGTAAAATCTGCGTTGTTCAACAAAGACAGGTCTAACAGATGATTTTTAAATAAAAAAAAATTATTTTTTTTAAAAAAAGTGATAGTTAAGAATTTATCTTTATTATCTCTACCCATAAAAATAAAACATTTTCTAAAAAATAAAAGTAAAAAAATTAAACTTAGACCCTTCGCATTTCAGTGTTCATTTACCTTGATTGGCAAATGAGTTTGGGTATTCGTCCCCCTAGATCTAGACAGCCAAGATCTAATTTAAATAGTCTAGATTTATTTTTTATTTTTATTTTTTTAAAAAATTATTTTGATATATATAGAAATCTAGAATAAAGATAATTTCTTATTTGTCAATTTTTTTTAAAAAAATATTTTTTATTTAAAGATCATATCATCAATACAAAAATTTAAATCAGTATCATTAAAATTGTATTTAGACAATGCAATTGAATATGTTGTAAGGAAACACATTCCTTATAGAACCAATTTGGATACTTATCTTTCAGATGAGAGGTAGCTCATCCTATTTAGACTGTTTAAATATAATCTAGACGGTCTAGATTATAAAAAACTCTTAACTATCATTTTTTTTTTAAAAATGATTTTTTTATTTAAAATACATTAGTTAAAAAATTAAATATAGACTGTCAAAATCCAATTTAACCAATGCCAGATATATAGGATGATGAGCTTCAGATAAGCGCTCAAACCGTTTCCATTCCTTATCCCTTAAGGTGAGGGGTATAATGTTGGGAAATAAACCTGTGCAGAATCCGCAACTAAGGAGACAAACTTTGTGAAGAGGAGCAGAAGGATTGATGTTGGCAACACAACCAGCATGGACCACTGTGTATTCACTGAATGTGGAAGTGCCAAGAAAGTGATATATGGGCCGTCCATTCTTAGAGAACCTGCTGTTTCCGCCGTTGATCATAAAACCTCTATCAGGATCCACCATGAGAATCTCGCACAAGTTGCTCTCTTCTGACTTACAATGCTTGCATTCTCCACACTCCCCTGTGAATACTGGCAAAACATGGTCTCCCTCTTTCAGATGCTTCACTCCTTCCCCTACACTCTCCACTATCCTGAATAACATATATCATTAGTTAATTAATACTCCCTTCTGTCCAATAACAAATTATAATCGGGATTAAACTCATAACCTCTCATTAATAGAAAAAATTTCATTGTACTAAGATACAAGGTTGTTATTGGCGACAATCTCCATCATTCCAAGGGTCTGATGAGGCAAATAAAGGAGAGGGAAAAATTTGAATGAGTTCAATTTAAAAAAGCGGAGTTACATGTGTTTGTTAAATTTTTTTATTTTTTATATCTTCTCTGTATTAAAATTTTATAACCCCACTTATCTTCTTTTTTTTTTTTAAAATTGAACTCATTAAGATTTCTCCTCCATCCCCTCTATTACCTTCTATATTATATAAATAATCATATAATAATTAACTAATTATATAAATAATAAATTACTCACTTATATATATTATTTATTAATTAGATCAAAACAAAATTAAAACTTGAAATTTTTAGCTTATGTAAATACCACATTAACTATGTCTTTTTTTATACATAAAAATTATTTTGAAATAATCATGTAAATATTTTCAATATTTTTTATCAATATCACTCCTAGAAAATATCATCCAAACATTATCAATTTATAACAAAGCCTATTATATTTAAAATCATGATTTTTAATCAATTTTATTTAAAGTCTATTCTCTCACCCTCTAATCTAAACACACCCGAATTACTTGTGTGTGTATGTGTTCTGTTTATGGTAAAAGGAACACTAGGAAGGGAAAGGAAACATACCCTGCTGCTTCGTGACCAAGTATACGAGGGAACAGTGGAGTTTGACCCTGTAATATTATATATAAACGTAATTTTATAAATGAATTACAAAGAGCAAAAATTTATTACTGATAGGTAATCAAAATATTAATTAATAATTAATTACCTTGGCTTCCCAGAAGTAAACATCACTATGACAAAGGGACGTAAAGAGGATTTTCAGACGCACTTCTCCAGCCTGTGGTGGCGCTACTTCTATTTCTTCAATCACCAGAGGCTTCTCTGCTTCCCATGCAATCGCAGCTACAAAGAACGTTGTTGTTAGGAGAAATGAAAACTCTTTAATTCATCCAAGTCTCAAAAGGGATTAATCCCAATCTCAAAATGACTTGAGCATACCTTTGATAATTCAAAAAGAAAGAAAGAAAGAAAAGCAACAACAGAAATTGAAGAAATCCAGAAATGTCAGACCTTTGCACTTGATGACGCGACCAGAAGTGGTAGACATGGCTACTGAGCACGGAGGGTGAAAGAAGAAAAAGACGACGACGAGGGAGAATTGTTGAATGTGTAGAAGAGTAGAAGACTAATCCTCTTGCCTCCTATATATATGCAAAAATGGTGGGCCAATAGAAAGGGAAGGAAAGGATTCGTTCCGATAAAGATTTGACGTGTCGGATAAACTCAACGCCAGGTGGTGAGATGTATATATCTTATTTTAATTAATTATAAAATAGGACCGAGAAAATGGTTGAAAAGCCATGTTTACAAAATTTATTATCTAAAAATCTTTAAGAAACTTCATTGAACGATTAACAGAGAGTTAATTTAATTATGTAAGATTTTATTATATTATATTATAATTAATTTATTTTATTTTTTTAATCTATCTAAATTATTTAATTAGCACTTTTATTAAATAAGGTTGGAAGTTTATATTATTGATTTTAATTTTTTTTAGACTTTCAGTTACCGAAAAATTAATAATCAATAATTATAGATAGCAAGCGATTTTAAATGTTTTTTTAAAAGCCTTGCAGTTTAAATGACACGAAACAGTATTTTAAGTTTTTTTTTTTTAAATGTATGTGAGGCTGTCATATGAAGGATATAATTAATGTATGAGTCACGACAATAAAATAGTTTAAATATTTTTTATATTAAAAATTCATAATTATTTTTTTAATATAAATACTTCCTTTAGAAATTAAATTTAAATCCGAATCTAGTGGGGCCTTAGTACTTAACATAATATCATTTAAATTATAATCGGCCACCACCTAGTTATGCAAAGCGAGCCATTATACATTCTTTGCATTTTTTTTTGTGAACAAATAATGAGAGGTTGACATAATTGTACTGGTCATGATACTTTTTATAAATCAAATCTTTTATATCCATTTATAAAAATAAATACGGGGTAAATGTTAATCTGATACAACACATAAACATTATTAACGCTAACCCAAATAATAATTTTATTTATTTACTGAATTAAATTAATTTCTTTACATAAAAACGTGGATCCAATAGAATTTTTTTATTCATTACGATGGCAATTTAAAAAACACTATATTAATATCAATCTGATAGGACATGTAAGCAAGCACATGTTCATCCAATTGATATTATTCATTTACTAAATTAAGTTCAGTGCATGAATAAATTAGAAAATATTCAATTTGATTTTTGGGTTAAAAAAATATTTTTTTTCCTAAGAGTGTTGGTTATTCTAAACTAGCAAGTGAAGTGGTGTAATGTTTTCGAAAATTTTTAAAAAGGGGGAAATTTGCCTCTCCGCTAAATAACCATTATATTAGTTGACTGGAAAATTATGAAAAACGACCCAGATAATTAGAAATAAATGCTTTATAAAAAAATAATACTAATTAAATTTCAAAAATTATAAATAAATGTCAAGTGATTAATGTTTTTTCTTACTTTTGTAAAAGATTAAAATACCATTTTAATAGTTACTGAGTGATTATCAAATCATCATTATTTGCAACAACACAACTGGTAAATAATTAAAAATATTATATTTCCTCTGATTATGTTTTATTAAAATATTAATAATTTAATATTTAAAATATTTTTATTATTGACAAATCTCCACTTATAATTTATAAGTTAATTTTTAAGATTTATAAATAAATTTACAACTTAATTAGTGTATCTGTAATTTAAAAGTGAATGTACATTAACGGTAAATTTACCAAGGAGGGATTATAAATTTTGTAAGAAGGATTATAAATTATCATATTATTTTAATTTATAGCTCAGTTGGTGTAAAAAATAATTTTATTCATAAAATCTTGAATACATTAATTGAGTTGTAAATTTTTAAAGGATGAAAGTTATAATTAACCACACTATTTTAATTTACAACTTAACTATGGGATAAATGCTAATCTGAAACAAGACATATAAGCATTATTCATACTTATCCAATTAATCATATTATTTATTAACTAAATTAAATTAATTTCGTTACATAATAGAAGAGAATAATCCAATGTAACTTTTTTTATTCATTACGATTGCAATTCAGAAACACTAGATTAAAATCAATCTGGTATTGCAGGACACATAAGCAAGCATGCATGTTCATCCAAATGATATTATTCATTTACTAAATTGAGTTCAGTGCACGAATAAACTCAAGAAGATTCAGTTTATTTTTTTAATGATTATAATGACAATATATATATACATATATATATGATAAACACAATAAGCACACATGTTCATCTAAACAGCCAAATTATGATAATTCATTCACATGATTAAGTTCATTAATTAATGCATGAATGCTGATGATCAATCTTATTACTTGATTTTATTCTGATTACGATGGTAATTCATAAGTGTTGGTTTCGTGTCAATCTAATCTAATATGCCACATGCAAGCATATTCATTCAATTAATATGACACATGCAAACATACCCATCATCCGTGAGTTCAACTGGCGAATTGGTGAGATATGCGAATATTTAGAGCGTATTTAATTTCTGGGGAGTATCATTTTATTGTGGTTCTAGTCACTGTATTTGGGGAGACATCTTAACTCCTAGGTACCTAAATTTACGCTTGAGTGTAATTGACAGCTCGCCCTGCTCAATATTAGTATTACCTATGAGTAAGGGGGATTTCTCTCTACCCTTGGATCGTATGTGAGCCCAACTCCTTCCAAAACTTTCTATACAAAAAAAAAAAACAATTGTGATGGAAAATTACACAACTCCTGCTTTAGAAGCACTTATGGGTGGACTTTCCATGATATTTTTTCAAAATATCCGTTAAATGTTGCTCTTTTAAAGGCGATAGGATCTACTGTGCCCGGGAAATTGCTGTTAAAAACTATTTTTAACCACCATTAAATTCTTTTTTACTCTAGTAGTGTTGGTATAAAAACATCTTATGTGATTATATGTGGCATACTAGTTGGCATCCAAGGTGGCACCATAAGTGGTGTTTAACATGGCATCCAAGTTGATTTGGGCATGGCTAGCTAGTTAGAAAAATAATATATCCGTATGTGCACATTCCTTCTAATACAATATAAATTAGATCTTATATTAGTGAGATCGAGGGAAGGAGTATTATATATTCCACAGTTTCAGTTCTTCAAAAAGTTTATGATACTAGGCTTCCTTAATTAGCATGCCTATGAATGGAAAGTGACCTTAATATTTTGTTGAGGAAAATTCCATCTTGAAAATGCGGCTTTTCACTTGAGTTTCTATTAACACTTATAGAGGAGATTGCCATCACTGAAGATAATATTCAACAAAATCACCAAAATATACAAGAGAAATGTTCAATCATTGACTTATAAGCTTCATTGAAAGAATACTTCAAAAAACAAAACAAAAACTCATTGAATAACTTATTTTTATTTAACTATTTTCTAAATAAAAACTTCTTATCGTCACATGTCAATTGAACTCAAGACCACATAAAAGAATCTTATGAGATTTTATATCGTTAGACTAACTCTATATTTATGTCATTTCTCTTCATTCTCAAAGTTAATTTTAAAAACTATTATTGCAAATAAATTTTTTTATTTTTAAATATAATTTATTAAAATAATTATCTAAACAGATTTTTTTTTTGTTTTTTCTAAAACTTATTTTTGAAAAGGAAAAAAAAAGGTAGAGAGAATAGAAACACACATCTCAATTTCTCCTCATTTCTATCCCCCATTTTATTCCCTCCGTTTTCGCTCATCTCTTATTCTGATTCTCCACTCATCCAAACACAGCGCTAGTCTGAGACGGGATCTGATGGAAGAGAGCGGCAAAACTGAGGATGAAATTCTGAGAGCATTCGAAGTGAGAGAGCGTGAGAATAGAAGGGAATAAAAAGCAGATGGAGTAGGGAGATTCAGAAGAAAAGACAGACGAATTGATCGAGATGGAGGATGGAAGGAAGTTTGGAAGAGACGTAGATGAAAGACGAGAGGAAGGATTCATCTATTAGAACGCTGAAACAGGTCATAATTCTTATTCTCACCTTATGCGCAACGTTTGATTTTGATGCTTTTAAAAACTCAATAATGCTCGGACAGTATGAATCATATCATACCTGTATATGTAATGTTGCGTGTTAATTGGTATTCCGTTGTTGGCCTGTCATTAGGGAAGTTAAAAAAATCATGTTCAGTATTTCTTTTAAAGAAGCCTGTCAAGTATTTGATTAGATGCTTGAAGGGGTTATATATGTCTATATTGTATTTTTCTGGTCATAAGAGTTTAGCAAGAACCTCGGCTTCTTCTCAGATTATCTTTGGCTCCATTTACTGAATGTTACCCTCTTGAATATTTTCCGGATTTTATTTTGTTCTGAAATGTGGGTTCTTTTTAATCATCTGTTTTTGGCCGGCTTGTAAAAAAAAAAAAAAGTTTCTTGTGTTTACCCTTGTTCTTAATGAGCTTTAGGGTAAAGAAATTTCAACCCCTTGTGATGAGCTATAGGCTGATGATATAATCATCCCCCGTAAACACTTAAACTCAAATGTGATGTATTGAAGGTATCAAATAGTGGAATTATTGGATAAAGTTTGGAAGGTTATCAGGTGGAACAGAGAGATCTTAGCACACAAGATTTGGTGGAAGAGAAGAAGGTTTTCAACTGACCTTGTAAAGTTAGGGTCTGAATCTGAATATTTTAAAACTTCATTTTTTGGTCTTTTTTCTAATTCACAATATCCTACTAGAATTTTGTATTTCTTCATTTGGCATCTGAGTTTTTTTTTTATGATATAAAGTAGCCATCTGTAGCTTTAAAATAAACCCTTTTTTAATTAGAGCGATATAACTCAAGTTATGAATTTTTTGTTTACTGTAAAAAAAAAATAGAATTCGTGCAGCAAAAACAGCTCAATAAGCTAGTCAGCTTTATCAGCTACTTCTGAATTTCTCTGGGTATAAACTGTTGGAAATCGTGCCCTAGGGGCCAATCATTATCTTATGAACATTATTGATTTATGAATTTATTAATTGAGTTATCATATTATTTGCATGTTTACTATGATGACCATCCTTGGATAATTCATGATATTATCCTAAATGTCCCTGGTCGATCATCTATGTGGGAGCACAGATGAAATAAGACCAGTATGACTTTGAAGATGTATAGAGATATAAATCAAAGTCATAAGCACATGTAAGAGTACAGGGTGTTGGACCGACCCGCTATGAGAGAACTGCATGGGTAACGTCATAAGCTTCTCTCATATACAAACCATGTCAATATGCCCTTTGACCTGAGATCATCATGGATTCCTACATGACAAAACGCTCAGCTTTGACCTAGTCAAAAGTCACTTTTGACCGAGTGATCATAAAGACTATGTTCGGGCTTAGTGGTTTTTCATGCGGAGGAATGTGAATGGTCAAGATGGAATTTGTCCCTCACATTCGTGGAGAGATATTACTGGGCCCCTCGATGAGTGAGTCTGAGAAATGTATGGCCATACTGTAATGGAAAGGTAGTTCCATTTCTATAGTCAGACTACTCAGGGATCGAGAAAGTAACGGTCGGGAATAGGAGGATGACATTATCCATGCCTCATCCATGACCAAAATATCGCGTGATAGAAGGGACATGATATGGTTGTATAAAAGGTTACATCGTTTATCGATCCTCATATGATTTGGGTAGTTGTTATGTCTTGCTAGAGACCGCTTGCGACTTGTGGGCTAGTATAGCAAATGGCCCACTGCCAACTTCATATGGGCCTACAGGGTCGCACACAAAATAGCCCAACACGAGCTATGATGTCCAGAGTCATTGAATCTAAGACATGTCCAGATTCAATGAAAGATCCAGGTGAATGTATATATATTTATTTATATTCGTATATATATAAATTCGTATATATATATATTATATATATGAGATATATGAGATTTAATTTATAAGGATAAATTAAATCCCTATCACGTTTGAATTCGAAATTCAAATTGATAGGATATCTCATATAAGAGATATTTATAAGATTTAATTTATAAGGATAAATTAAATCTCTATCACGTTTGAAATTCGAAATTCAAATTGATAGGATATCTCATATAAGAGATATTTATAAGATTTAATTTATAAGGATAAATTAAATCTCTATCACGTTTGAAATTCGAAATTTAAATTGATAGGATATCTCAAATTTGATTTATGGGAATAAATCAAATATAACTCAGTCTCATCTTTATTTAAAGTTAAATAAATAAGTAATTAAATCTGTGGGACGGATTTAATATTATTTTATTTAATTAGTTTCTTATAAAATTATACAATATATGATATTGTATCAATTCGGAATTAATATAAGATTAACTCCAAAATCCAATTAGGTCAAGTGGAAAAACGCATAGCATCCTCCATATCTGATTGGAGGAGCTACGTTTGAGAATAACACAGAACATAAAAAAGGCCGAACGGAATCTGCAAAAGGTTTGCAGACAAGAAACTGCCGAAATAGAGACGGAGACTTGTGAAAGCCTTGGAGGGACAGGAGACGCTAGCACGTCGTTCGTGGTTGGAACGCTGTTCGTGTGGATACCAGTAGAGGAAGCCGACCTGAGGCGTCGACTTCTTGTGATCGGAAAGAGACCACCGTCCGCGGAGAGAATCTGTGAAGGTCGCTGAGGAACACTCCGTCGATTTCTTGCGATCAGAAAGAGATCACCACCCACGTAGAGAAGCTGTGAAATTCGCTGAGCAACACTAAGGGTAATGATTCTTTCCACTTGACTTAAACACATACGGCAGATCCTGGCAAGGAATGGAAAATTTTTAAAGTTTATTTCCGCTGCGTGTCTTCCAATTCCTTACAGTGGTATCAGAGCCATGCCGTTTTGTGTTTAAGTTAGGCTTGATTTGTGATTTATATGATATATGTTAGTAGTAGCCGATCATATAATAAGCGTTGTATGTGTGACATATATGGAATCCTTGTTGTGTATGACATAAAAGGAATCTAAAAGGAAATTGAAATCGGTGGTGATGCTTTTGATTTGATCAATCCGCATAGATGGGGTCTAAGAAAACCGAATTCGAATTTGTGATTATTTGTGAAAACCGAATTCAGATTTGTGATTATTTATGAAACAAAAACAAAAAAAAAATTTCTTCCGGGGCGCTGCCCCAGAGACCCCGCCCGCTAACCGGCTAGCGGGACAGCCGCCCGCTAACCGGCTAGCGGGACCGCCGTAGCTACCTGTTCGTAGCGCAACATAACCGTAACAAATGTTACTTTGTAAATGTTTTTTGCCCTTCGATTAGATCTGAATATTGATTCTTGAATGTTTGGGTATGGTGAACAATATGGCTCTAGATTGCAAGTGTTGTAATTTTTAAAAATACGGCCTGCGTGTCGTGCCTTCCTCTATATACTCTCAATGTACCTTCTCCTCTCATCTCACTCCCCTCGAATGTTAAAAGAGGTTTCTATATGTAATTTCTCTTTTCTTACTAGAGAGCTCCTCTCATTGGCTTGAGGGGACTTAGGATAGGTGAGCCATATTGTATCACGTTTGAATTATGCATCTTATAATTAGATCAGCACATGCATATTACTTGTATGAGATACGAACTGAGAAACATGCGTTTTATAAACCAGATAGTTAAATTAGGCCCTCTAAAAGAAATCTTAAGTCATAATGCCGTCAATTTATGAACACTTGTCAAAACCTCGATCGCTCAATTGTGGACTCCACCAAAGTGGGTGCTTTTGAGTTATCTTGGGGAGATAAGCAAAGAGTAATGGTGCTACTCTCATAGGTTCATTATTGTTTGACTTAATTGAGATTAACAAAATGGTTTTGGATCTCAAGGCATTAGATGGGATTAGAACATGCCAGATCATATGATGATAGGATCCCATGAATATCTAAGAGTTACATTTGATGTAATTGGTAAAGGTGTTACCTACCTAAATAACTTAATTTAAGTGTCCTGCCAAAGCGGACTTAAGTTTGAGCCAAATATGGATCTTAGCCCACTAACTATTGCATTGAGGGTTGTTTATTTAGTGGGAGATTACTAATTACATTGCATATTTTAATTGTAGAATCATGACGACTAGTAATACTGCTACATTATCGCTGCGATCTGTCCTTGAGAAGGACAAACTTAATGGGACAAACTTTCTTGACTGGTTTAGGAACTTGAGAATTGTTCTCAAGCAGGAAAGAAAGGCGCATGTCCTAGATCAACCCATTCCTGAGGAGCCAGCCGCCAATGCTCCCAGAGCTCAGAGAGATGCTTATATGAAGCATAAGGAAGACTCTGTCGATGTGGGATGCTTGATGCTAGCCACCATGGTTCCGGAGCTCCAAAGAGATCTGGAACACATGGAGGCTTATAAGATGATTGTGCATCTCAAGGAAATGTTCCAGCAACAGGCAAGGCAAGAGAGGTATGAGACCACTAAGGCCTTACATTCCTGCAAGATGGCTGAAGGTGCATCAGTCAGTGCTCATGTCTTAAAGATGAAAGGGTACATTGATCACCTTGAACGGCTTGGATTTCCCATGAGCCAGGAGTTAGCTACAGATTTGATCTTAAACTCACTCCCGGAAAGTTATGACCAGTTTGTTATGAACTACAACATGAACAACATGGAGAAATCTATTTCTGAACTGCATGGGATGCTTAAAACTGCTGAGCCGAGTCTTAAGAAGAAACCCAGTAGTGTTTTTGATGGTTCAGAAAGGAAAGGGTACGAAAAAGAAAGGCAAAGGCAAGGGGAAGGGTCATGGCTCATCAGGTAAGACCAAAGAGTCAGGCAAGCCCGAAACCAAGCCTGCACCAAAGAAGGCAAAGCCTCCGAAGGAAGGAGTCTGCTTCTTCTGCAATGAACCGGGTCATTGGAAGAGGAATTGCAAACTCTACCTCGAAGATCTGAAAAAGAACAAGAAGGATAGCGGGGCTATCGCTTCAGGTATTTATGTTATAGACATTCATCTTTCTACTTCCACCTCATGGGTATTAGATACTGCATGTGGTTCTCACATTTGTACGAATGTGCAGGGACTAAAGGACAGTAGGAAGTTGAAAAGGGGTGAAGTTGACCTACGAGTTGGAAACAGAGCAAGGGTTGCTGCGTTAGCTGTAGGCACTTATGAATTAGTTCTGCCCACTGGGCTTTTGTTAGTTTTGAACAATTGCTATTATGTTCCTGCTTTAAGTAGTAACATTGTTTCACTTTCTTATTTGGATAAGGAAGGTTTCACTTCCATTGCTGGGAATAGTAGATGTTCTATTTATCGTAATGATGTTTTATATGCTCATGGTGATTTGCATGTTGATCATTACATATTAAATTTGGAACAACCCAATCATGGAAATATCTATAACATAACCGCCAAAAGGGTCAAACCGAACGATTTGAATCCCACATACCTCTGGCACTGTCGTCTGGGCCACATAAATGAGAAACGCATTTCCAAACTCCATCAAGATGGATTTCTAAACTCATTTGATTTTGAATCATATGACACTTGCGAGTCTTGCTTGTTAGGAAAGATGACAAAGTCACCTTTCACTGGGCACAGTGAGAGGGCCACTGATTTATTGGGCCTCATACATACAGATGTGTGTGGACCGATGAACACAAATGCCAGAGGAGGTTATTCGTACTTTATAACATTCATAGATGATTTCAGCAGATATGGGTACATCTATCTAATGAAACATAAATCTGAATCTTTTGAAAAGTTCAAGATATTTCAAAATGAAGTACAAAACCAGCTTGGCAAAACAATTAAAGCCCTTCGATCTGATCGGGGTGGTGAATATTTGAGCCAAGAGTTCATAGATCATCTTAGGAATTGTGGGACACTCTCACAATTGACTCCTCCAGGGACACCACAATGGAATGGCGTTTCTGAACGGAGAAATCGAACACTATTAGATATGGTTCGATCCATGATGAGTCGAACAGATCTTCCGCCCTCCTTTTGGGGCTATGCCCTAGAGACAGCTGCGTTCACACTCAATCGTGTTCCATCTAAGGCAATCGAAAAGACTCCGTATGAGATATGGACTGGGAGGACGCCTAGTTTGTCTTTCCTCAAGATTTGGGGATGCGAGGTCTATGTTAAGCAACAAGCCTCAGACAAATTAGCGCCCAAATCCTCAAAATGCCTTTTTGTGGGATATCCTAAGGAAACCAAGGGATATTACGTCTACAACCCTGCTGATAACAAAGTGTTTGTTGTCAGAAATGGTATCTTTCTTGAACGAGAATTTATCTCTAAAAGAACCAGTGGGAGTAAGGTACAACTCGAAGAAGTTCGAGAGCTACAAGACACCACAGAACTGCAGATGGAAAATAGAGAAGACTCACAACAAGTTGTTGAGACTCCTCAAGTCACGCAAGGTCCACGAAAGTCTAATAGGACACGACTTCAGCCTCAGAGATATGGATTTCTGATTTCTGATAGTCGTGATGTGTTGCTCATTGAGCATAATGAGCCGACTACCTATCGAGAAGCTATAGTGGGACCAAACTCCGAAAAATAGCTTAGTGCCATGAAGTCTGAGATGCAATCCATGTACGATAATAAGGTTTGGACCTTAGTCGACCCGCCTGAAGGTGTAAAAACTGTCGGGTGCAAGTGGGTTTTCAAAGAGAAAACTGACATGGATGGCAATGTAAATGTCTTCAAGGCACGACTGGTTGCAAAAGGTTTTACTCAAACTCATGGTGTGGACTATGATGAGACCTTTTCCCCAGTAGCAATGGCCAAATCAATCAGAATCCTCTTTGCTATTGCAGCATATTATGACTATGAAATATGGCAGATGGACGTCAAGACAGCCTTCCTTAATGGAAAGCTCCTTGAGGATGTGTACATGACACAACCTGAAGGGTTTGTGCGTTCCGAGGACTCTGGTAAAGTGTGCAAGCTTCAAAAGTCCATTTATGGACTAAAGCAAGCCTCTCGGAGTTGGAATCATCGTTTTGATGAAGTAATCAAAGAGTTTGGATTTCTTCAAAACATTGATGAACCTTGTGTGTACAAGAAGGTTAGTGGGAGCACAGTTGTGTTTTTGGTACTCTATGTCGATGACATCCTACTTATTGGGAATGACATTCCTACCTTGCAGATTGTCAAGTCTTGGTTAGGAAAGTCTTTCTCGATGAAAGACTTGGGTGAAGCCACCTACATCCTAGGAATCAGGATCTATAGAGATAGATCTAAAAGACTTCTAGGACTCAGTCAGAGTACATACATAGACAAAATACTGCATAGGTTCAGTATGCACGAATCAAAGAGGGGTTTCATACCCATGTCTCATGGTACTCACCTCAGCAAAGATCTGTGTCCTAGTACATCTGATCAGCGAGGTCGCATGAGTAAGGTTCCATATGCCTCGGCCATAGGATCTATCATGTACGCCATGTTATGTACTCGACCGGATGTCTCGTTTGCCTTAAGTATGACTAGCAGATACCAACAGGACCCTGGTGAGGGCCATTGGACTGCTGTCAAGAATATCCTTAAGTACTTAAGAAGGACTAAGGACTTATTCTTGGTCTATGGTGGATTAGATGATGAGCTCTGTGTAACTGGTTACACAGATGCGAGTTTCCAAACTGACCAGGACGACCAAAAATCGCAGTCTGGATACATATTCCTCCTCAATAATGGAGCAGTAAGCTGGAAGAGCTCTAAGCAGGGCACTGTAGCAGATTCTGCAACGGAAGCTGAGTATATAGCAGCATCTGATGCAGCTAAGGAAGCCGTTTGGATCAGGAAGTTCATCACAGAACTAGGGGTGATACCTACCATCTCAGATCCAATAACTTTGCTCTGTGACAATAGCGGTGCTATTGCACAGGCCAAAGAGCCTAGGTCACATCAAAGGACCAAGCATATACTCAGGCGATTTCATCTCATCAGAGAAATCAACGATAGAGGTGATATAAAAATATGCAAAGTAGCAGGAGAAGATAATGTTGCTGATCCTCTAACAAAGCCGCTTGTGCAGGCAAAGCATGAGCGTCATGTTAGGTCAATGGGAATTAGTCAAATTAATGATTGTACCTAGTGCAAGTGGGAGGTTGTTGGAAATCGTGCCCTAGGGGCCAATCATTATCTTATGAACATTATTGATTTATGAATTTATTAATTGAGTTATCATATTATTTGCATGTTTACTATGATGACCATCCTTGGATAATTCATGATATTATCCTAAATGTCCCTGGTCGATCATCTATGTGGGAGCACAGATGAAATAAGACCAGTATGACTTTGAAGATGTATAGAGATATAAATCAAAGTCATAAGCACATGTAAGAGTACAGGGTGTTGGACCGACCCGCTATGAGAGAACTGCATGGGTAACGTCATAAGCTTCTCTCATATACAAACCATGTCAATATGCCCTTTGACCTGAGATCATCATGGATTCCTACATGACAAAACGCTCAGCTTTGACCTAGTCAAAAGTCACTTTTGACCGAGTGATCATAAAGACTATGTTCGGGCTTAGTGGTTTTTCATGCGGAGGAATGTGAATGGTCAAGATGGAATTTGTCCCTCACATTCGTGGAGAGATATTACTGGGCCCCTCGATGAGTGAGTCTGAGAAATGTATGGCCATACTGTAATGGAAAGGTAGTTCCATTTCTATAGTCAGACTACTCAGGGATCGAGAAAGTAACGGTCGGGAATAGGAGGATGACATTATCCATGCCTCATCCATGACCAAAATATCGCGTGATAGAAGGGACATGATATGGTTGTATAAAAGGTTACATCGTTTATCGATCCTCATATGATTTGGGTAGTTGTTATGTCTTGCTAGAGACCGCTTGCGACTTGTGGGCTAGTATAGCAAATGGCCCACTGCCAACTTCATATGGGCCTACAGGGTCGCACACAAAATAGCCCAACACGAGCTATGATGTCCAGAGTCATTGAATCTAAGACATGTCCAGATTCAATGAAAGATCCAGGTGAATGTATATATATTTATTTATATTCGTATATATATAAATTCGTATATATATATATTATATATATGAGATATATGAGATTTAATTTATAAGGATAAATTAAATCCCTATCACGTTTGAATTCGAAATTCAAATTGATAGGATATCTCATATAAGAGATATTTATAAGATTTAATTTATAAGGATAAATTAAATCTCTATCACGTTTGAAATTCGAAATTCAAATTGATAGGATATCTCATATAAGAGATATTTATAAGATTTAATTTATAAGGATAAATTAAATCTCTATCACGTTTGAAATTCGAAATTCAAATTGATAGGATATCTCATATAAGAGATATTTATAAGATTTAATTTATAAGGATAAATTAAATCTCTATCACGTTTGAAATTCGAAATTTAAATTGATAGGATATCTCAAATTTGATTTATGGGAATAAATCAAATATAACTCAGTCTCATCTTTATTTAAAGTTAAATAAATAAGTAATTAAATCTGTGGGACGGATTTAATATTATTTTATTTAATTAGTTTCTTATAAAATTATACAATATATGATATTGTATCAATTCGGAATTAATATAAGATTAACTCCAAAATCCAATTAGGTCAAGTGGAAAAACGCATAGCATCCTCCATATCTGATTGGAGGAGCTACGTTTGAGAATAACACAGAACATAAAAAAGGCCGAACGGAATCTGCAAAAGGTTTGCAGACAAGAAACTGCCGAAATAGAGACGGAGACTTGTGAAAGCCTTGGAGGGACAGGAGACGCTAGCACGTCGTTCGTGGTTGGAACGCTGTTCGTGTGGATACCAGTAGAGGAAGCCGACCTGAGGCGTCGACTTCTTGTGATCGGAAAGAGACCACCGTCCGCGGAGAGAATCTGTGAAGGTCGCTGAGGAACACTCCGTCGATTTCTTGCGATCAGAAAGAGATCACCACCCACGTAGAGAAGCTGTGAAATTCGCTGAGCAACACTAAGGGTAATGATTCTTTCCACTTGACTTAAACACATACGGCAGATCCTGGCAAGGAATGGAAAATTTTTAAAGTTTATTTCCGCTGCGTGTCTTCCAATTCCTTACATAAACTTAGGCTTTGATTGTTGATTTAAAATTCTTTGTTTGTGAACTCTAATTTGTTGGAAATATGCTGTACATTCTGGTGTTCTTACACTGTTTGTTGATGCCAAAAACCATTGTGGATTGATGCTATTTGTTTGCATGTTATTTTGCTAAACCTTTTCTGTCAACTGAGAATAAAGAGAATAATTTCTGGGTTTGCCAGCAGGATTGGCTTTGGTCCACTATGCAACATTCAAAACCAATTTCAAATAACTGCCTATGATTCTCATGATTTATTATTTTGCCATTGGGTCATTCATTTTTTGGTCAATATTTGTGTGTACATGTAAATGGGCACGTATTTTTATAATAAAAGAAATCATTTTAACAATATTTTTATTTTTTGAGTTTTAAATTTAAATGAAGATTACAAAAATTGAATTTTGTGTATAGAGATCACTTAATATCATTGGTAGCCAAAAAGCAAATCAGCTTTGTAAAATTAAGCGCCAAAGTTCATATACAAGCTTGGAAAAGATATAATCTCTGAGGTTACCTTTTGCAGACACTTCTTAATTGAGAGCTCTTGACAACAATTATTATTGTATTGACTTCATTTTTACAAGATAAAGAAATGCTACTATTCATACAATCATGTACAACGACTATGAAACAAAATTAAGTTACGTATATAAATTGGGACACCTTAGATATGGATGAATAAAGTAACTATCTGCCATTTATCTCTGTAATACCAAATTTTCTTCATTCCGTGATTTCCATGCCTATATCGTTTTAAAAGGGGTAAAAGAAGAACAAAAAAGTGTTAGCATTTAAAGCCTGTAATATAAGAGTTGACTGAACAACAACCAACAAAGACTTGTAATTCTTCAATGATGAGAGTAATGAATGGAAGATACTTACAAATCCTAAAAGGCTTAGGGAATTTTCATCATTATAAAAGCTAGAGATTCTTCTTCCTGCAACAATCTCTAACATTAAGACTCCAATGCTAAATACATCTGATTTTTCTGAAAACAATCCTTCTATTGCATATTCTGGGGACATATAGCCACTGCAATATTGTGGGCAAGTAAGTTTTAGAGCATTTTTCAACTCCACTTTACCAGGTGGAAAAAAAAAACTTACTAGCTTCCAACGACTCTTCTGGTGTTAGCTTGGTCTTCACTCCCTCCAAAAATTCTAGCCGTACCAAAATCTGATATTTTTTTATTTAAATTTTCATCTAGCAAGATATTACTGGCCTTTAGGTCTCTCTATGTATAATTTTTAGTCTAGAATCTTGGTGAAGATAAAGTAACCCACGAGCCACTCCTTCAATTATGCCCAAGCGTATTCTCCAACCTAGGAGTTTATGTTTTTCTTGATCTACAAAAGCAGAAGGAACAGTAGTATTAGTTTCAAAAGAACATGAGGTGCTAAACATATAAAGTGCTATTGATAGCTACAAATAAGGGATCAAAAGGACCAACCGAATATAAATGCATCCAAACTTTTATTTGGCATGTACTCATAGATCAACATCTTTTCTTCTCCTTTGATACAACAGCCTAGAAGTCTTACAAGATTACGGTGTTGAAGCTTTGAAATAACAATCACTTCATTCATAAATTCCTCCACTCCTTGTCCAGATGCTCTAGAAAGCCTCTTAACTACTATTTCTTGGCCATCTTGCAATTTCCCCTATACAAAAATTGCGAGAAATTATAGTTACAGGCTCATTATTGGAAATGGATTAACATTTAATGAATGATTGACGTACCTTATACACCGGGCCAAAACCGCCTTGCCCTAGTTTATTAGACAAGTGAAAATTGCTTGTAGCAATTGCAACCTTTTCGAAATCATATGCTAATAGCTCTTGGAATCTAACTTGTTACAGTTCTCTTAGAATACTTTCACTTGTATTTTCTACACAAAAATAAACCTTTGATTTACTAACATAATTATTTTCCCTTCCATTTTATTATTGATTGAGAACAATGAAATGAATTTTGCTGGAGTGAGACATGGAATTGTGGTGCACTTCCTCTGTCTCTCCATATTTATAAGTCCTCATAGGAATAAACACACAAACCAATGAAGAATGGAAATGTAAGTGTTATGTAGGAATTACTTTTTTCTTTCCATTTTGCCCTCCATTTAGTGCCAGTGTGACACACTATTTAAGATTACTTTTACTTTCTAACAGGGGTATTACTTGAAACAAGTATTAATTATACCTTGAAATTTGAATCAAGATTTATATTTAGGGACAACATGGAAATGTAAATCAGGACTTATAAGTAGGTATGGAGGACATTGCCTCTGAAAACATCTGGTTGTATGAGTCTAGACTTAAATTGTTTATTCTTAAACAGTATAAAACCCAATAAGCATGGCTCCATTGGAAATAACCGGTTTAAAAAGTAATGTCAAAATAAAAAAAATCAGAATAAAAAAACTCTAGATCCGAAATTATTTCCTTCTTCGTCACAAATCTGAAGGAGGAGAGTGATGAAGAAGAATAGGTACCTGTAAAATACAAGCAGAGAACAAAAAAGAGGAAGAAAGAAAAAGCCAGAGAACCCATAAACGAAAGAAACAAAAACTTAGATATATGCGCAGAAATGAAAACCCATAAACGTCGTCACCTAATTGAAGATATCACAAAAATATCGTCACAACTCCTTTTGATTATCTGCTTAAAAGCAAACAAAAATATATTTAAACATAACCCAGAAATGAATGAGACAAAAACCCAAATATATATACAAAAACGAAAACCTAGAAACGTCGTTACATAATTAAAGATATCATAGAAACATCGTCACAATTCCTCCGACTTACTCAGTTAAAAGTGAACAGAAATATATTTAAACAAAATCGAGAAAGAAAGGAACAAAAAAATAGACACCCACCATCGCAGATCTGGGTCTTCTTCTTTGGCGAGCTTTAGAGGCTACAACGACTGACTTCAACAATAGAGAACGACGAGCACAGGTATGGGTCATCGCATATCTAGGTCTTCTTATTCGGCTAGTTTTAGACGGTGTGTTACGAAGGTGGAGCTTCCTGTCACTATGTGTTCTCCCTTGTCTAGTTTTCTCTATGGACGACGATATGATTTGTGAAGATAGGAATGGCTTAAAAATATGCTTTTTAAAGCCCCATTTTTAAATATTTCATCTTATTTACAAAAATTGCCACCGGTCATGACTTTTTACAGCGGTCCTATTTTACGACCGGTGTAAATATTTCATCTTATTTACAAAAATGCCACCGATCATGACTTTTTACAGCGGTCATTACTTTTTGCAGCGGTCATATTTTACGACCGGTGTAAATATTTCATCTTATTTACAAAAATGCCACCGATCATGATTTTTACAGTGGTCATTACTTTTTACAGCGGTCATATTTTACGACCGGTGTAAATATTTCATCTTATTTACAAAAATGCCACCGATCATTTTTTTTTACCGTCTCCGCAGTGACCGGTTTAAAAATGGGGCTTTAAAAAGCCTATTTTCCAGTAGTGGACCTTACATGGAGAAGTGACAATTCTAATTATATATGATATCAGAAGAAGGATAGATGTAATTCTCAGGTATTGAATTATACTATTTAGAAGAAGGATTAATGGGGGCTACAAACGCTCAACGTGGGAAAAATTGTACTTTTTTAAATATTTTTTTAGCATGGCGCCAAAGTTTTTAGTGGTTCTAATACCACTACAAATTTTGGTGCCAAGGTGAAATTTTTTGTTTTCCGTCTAAATTTTTCATTCCCCCATCGTCAATATTTTCCTTTCCCACCAACTAGTTATGACTTTGTAGTGGTTCAATAATTGCTACAAACTATTTCCGCTTATTTTGATATACACTTTTATAACTGTTTACGTGACTGCTACTAAGTTTCGTAAACAGCTATAAAAGTTGCATTGTTTTGACCATTATGAGTAGCAGTTTATCCAACTGTTTATAGCACCTGATTTTGCAATAGTTAGACAAACCACTGCAAATCGTCATTACAGCGGTTATAACTACTACAAAGTCAAAAAAATAACCGCTCCTAAACATCTTTTTTGTAGTGTATATATTATTTTTCGAGAGGTTGATAGAGTATGGTATGTTGAGAGTGATACTCTAGCTTGGAGGGATTTTTTTATTTTTTTCTTATTTATAAATATGACTTAGGGAAAAAATAAAGTGGATAACATGTTTATTGATTAGCTTAGCATATTTGGTCATACTAACGGTGAAATTGAACCTAGATAATGGTCAGGATAATATTGAACATAAAAAAAAAAATTCAAGATACCCAATACTCCCAAGTGAAAACTTTCGTTACAAATTTGCATATTAACTTAAAATAAAAGATGGCGTGAATTCCACGTTAATAGTCAATTAACGGACAAACTTAATTTTTAGTAAGTCAAAATGACATTGCTACGATTTAAAAATTTTTAGGGTAACATTGCTCCAAAATTTTTTTTGGATACACAGCACTTCTAATTGGAAATTTCCAGGGGAAAATTATATTTTAACCCTTTATTATATTTATCAACTTTTTCTCAAATTACCCTAATTGATACTCCCTCAACAATAATCAATGAAAGGGGTAGGGAGGGAGTTAAGGAAGATGATTAAGGTATTTTAAAAAAAATATCTTATAATAACTAATTTAATTAATTTCTTTAATATAATCAAATTAGTTAACTAGATCCTTTATTAATAGTGGGGGAGTATAATGTTTGAAGAGTTAATTGCTAATAGAATATAATAGCTTTGGGCATGCCAACCCCGTTTAGAAGAAAGATATGACTTATTGTTGTTGTTATAGGTAAACTTATTTTAGTATTTTTAATCTCTCTCTCACGCTTACTATTCTCTAATAATATTAATATATA
Organism: Leucaena leucocephala; assembly: GCA_037074615.1. NCBI lineage: Eukaryota > Viridiplantae > Streptophyta > Magnoliopsida > Fabales > Fabaceae > Leucaena > Leucaena leucocephala. The sequence goes on from CM073549.1 coordinate 7,484,325, forward strand.
AGTTAGTTTGGTACAATATTATTAATATAGCTAAGTAATTATGACTGGGTAAAGTCTTCAATGTCTTCTTCATCAAATGCTGCAATTCTTCATTGGATGGATGAACCTAGCAAATATTAAGTCTTTAACAACTCTCCCCTCCAATTCTTTCAACTATTCTGTTGTTAGTATTGAATATTCCATTGTTTTTACTTCTCTTCTTACGTGCATTGACCTTTCTCGGGACTTTATTACACAAAAAATTAACAACAACTTTTCTATTTTACTCTCCCATATTTATTATGTATAGCAAAAAATCATTTACTAATAAATACAATAAGTCTAGATATCGCACGTGCCCTCACATGCTGATAACATTTTTAGGGCTTTATAAATAACATTTAGGTTTCTTATTGTAGGCAAACTTGATCGACTGAATAGCTCATATTGAGGGAATTATCATGAGATCGGGATTTAATCACAAAAAATCTCAATAACAAGTGAGTAATATAAATTTATTGTTATCTTCTCCACTAAAACTTGTCATTATATGTTCCTTTTGTTATTGGATTAGGTAATTAAATTCTGTTTTCTAGTAGACCTTATAATAATTACCCCTAGAATATTCCATATTTTTCAGCTTCCTCCCTCTGTCTCTCCTTCTCCCTCTTCCCCTTCCCCTTCCCCCTCCCCCTCCTTGTTCCACGTTAGTGATGTATTTGTTTGCATACAGAGAAAAACTAATACTTCTCCGATTCTTAATATAAGACATATTTAACTAATTTGATTAGATTAAAAAAATTAGTTAATATAGTATATTTTTTTTTCTAACACACAATAATAATATTCCTTTACTCCTTCTATCCCTCTTTTACTTGATTATTATTGTTACGAGAGAATCAATAAGGGTAATTAAGAAAATATTTTATAAATATAGAAAATAAGTCCTCCAATTAGATCATATATTAAAAGTTGGAGGAGTAATAACTGTAAGTAGTTTTTATTGAAGTTGGAACACACATATATGACTAGTAGTACAACAGCCAAATGAAATACAAACCGAGAACAAGCCAAATCATAAACTGAATGCATCTTATTTACTTATTACATAGGTCATATTGGAGATGCATATGAATAAAACAAGATCGCAATAGGAAGTAGATTAATTGATGATGGTGCATGCTGGATAGATGTTTAGCTGTTGTTGTACCAAAATTGCTTTTGAAGATAATCAATAATTTTCTTATCGACTTGGAATGCCTTTGTAAGAACCTCCGGAGAGATGGGAGGAGTGGATCCAAACACCGCATTAGCAATTGTAATAACTCCTGGATTTTGGCTGCTGAGACCTGCAATCGCTAGGGCATCTCCATACCCAACATTGAGCTGAAAGTGAATCAAACCGATAGGGAACACAAACACGTCTCCTTTGTTGAGAACTTTAGTAAAGAGACGGTTAGTATTATCTTGTTGATTGGAAGTCACAAATCCAACCAAAAGAGTTCCCTCGATGACGATCAAGATCTCGGTGCCGCGAGGGTGAGTGTGTGGAGGATTCAGACCACCGTGTGCAAAATCGATGCGAGCAAGAGAGATGCCAAGAGTGTTGAGTCCTAGTATTTCATTCACAGTTACTTGAGTCACTTTGGAGCCCAAAGGGTTGGATGTATTCCCCGGCATTACGTGGTAAAAGAAATCTTCAGCTTCCCATTCACAAACACTAGAGCACATGCATATATATCTAATTAGTAATCAATCAAACATCCTATATATATAGGCAATAGTGTATATTTACTCCTCTAACTTTATATAAAATTTTAGTTTAATCGCTTAATTTTATAAAATATTTTTTTTTCAATTATTTAACCCTAACATTATAGTAATAGCATCAAATGTTGGTTTTTGTGCTAATCATTACTATTTTTGAAAATTAAACTTAATATGTAAGTATTAAAGAATGTTTCATGAACATTTAATATGTTAATGTCAGCATTTTTTTAACAGCGTCAGAGTTAAAGGATTGAAAAGACAATTTATAAAATTAAGAATTCAAAATATAACTGTGTTAAGATAAACAACTAGAGATAAATTTTTGTCTATACACACACACCATTGGATCCTATATATAGTAATAATTAATATAAACATACAAACATATATTTCTCCAATATTTAATATAAAAATTAATTAGGGAGTTAACTTTAGTCATAAATATAAGATTTATTTATTATATTTATCAACTTTTTCTCATATTATCCTTATTGATACCTTTCAATAATAATCAAATAAGAGAGGGGTTGAGGGAGTTAAGGGAAATTATTAAGGTATTTTAGAGAAAATATAATATATTAACTAACATGATTAACTTTCTTAATTTAATCAAATTAGTTATATAAATATTATATTAAGAACAAGAGGAATATATATATATATATATATATATATATATATATATATATATATATATATGATATCATCGTATGTAGATGGGCACGTACCTCCATTTTTGGTATCATTTATAGCGACACAAAAATCTTGGAGAGGGCTAGGGTCATATGCAGAAGCGAAGGAAAAAGCCGAAGCCAAGAGGGCAGGGATGGAGAAAAATACTACTGAACCTTTCATGTTTCTCAATAATAATTCTTTTCTCTCTGTAATTTGTGTATTGTGTGAGTATTATGGAAAACATGCATGTGTTATTTATAGCCCGAGGGAGCACTAGTCGGCACTGGGCAATATTGAATTGGTAATAAAGATTATAATTTTAATTAATTTATTACTGTATTCTTTAATGACTACACGGTCCCCAGGCTCTTTTTTCAAATGTTTAGACTTGGTTGCCCTTCATTAACGTATAGTAGATGTTTCAATCAGCTGTCGGCCCAATATTAGTATTACCCACTTCCTCTACTTGGTCTTTATTTTATTATTTATAATTACAATATATCTCAATATGATATATTTCATGTGTCCTGACCAGCTGAATTTGATCGTGTCGAAGCTCTCCGATCTTGCCTACGCATAGAAATAATCAAATATTATACTCCTCTTATCCTTAATATATGATATATTTAACTAATTTGATTAGATTAAGAAAGTTAATTAATATGATATATTTTTTTTTCTAAAATACCTTAATAATCTTTCTTGACTCTCTCACTCCCTCTCTTACTTTATTATTGTTGAAAGAATATCAATAGGGGGTAATTTAAAAAAACAGTTTATAAATATAGAAAATATGTATTATATTTATGACTAAAATTAATTCTTTAATTATGTCATATATTAAAGGCAGGAGGAGTATCATATATTAAGAGAATAAAATTATTTGGAATTAAATTTTACATAAATAATGACAATTAAATACAAAATTTAAAATATACCTATGGAGACAATTAGGCTCAAATTAACATAATTAAAATTTAAAAAAACCCAAATTAAGATTATTAAATATATGAAAATAATACTCCTCCAGTCCTTAATATATAAATTAATTGGGGAGTTGATTTTGTTCTAAATGTATGACCTATTTATTATATTTATAATTTTTTTAAAATTATATCTATTTATACTCGCTCATGAAGAATCAATAAAAGAAGGAGAAAGGCAGTTAAGAAAAATGATTAAGATATTTTAAAAAAATATATTATATTAACTAACTGAAATAACTTATTTAATCTAAGTAAATTAGTTAAATATATCCTATATTAAGGATCAGAGTAGTAAAAAATATCAAATAGTGAGGGATATTGTCCCTTGTTAATGTGAGTGAATAACCCTCCGTTGTTAAATTTAGGGTCATGATATTTAGCAGCGAAATTAATTGCCATTTAGCGAGAGATTTGTCCCCTAAAGGTACCATGGAAGAGTTGAATAGTTATGGTCTTTAATTTTATATAAAGAGATGTAAAGGAAATTGAAGAAAATTATCAAGTTGAATCTCTTAGTTAATGACATATTTGAAGAGTTACCTTCTAATAAAATATAGTAGTTTTCGCAATATAATAAATAATATAACCAACCCCATTTAAAAAGATATGACTTCTTCCTGCTGTCGAAGATAAACTAATTTTAGTATTTTTTATCTCTGTTTCTCTCTCTTTCACACACACAATTTTCTATAATATTAACATATAAGTTAGTTTTTGTTATGAATATTAGAATATAGATGTCCATCTCCATCTCCCTCTACCTCTTCAAATTCCCTAAGTCATTATTCCTCCATTAATTACTAGACTCTTCATTACTCCTCCATTAATTACTAGACTCTTCATTACTCCCCCATTAATTACTAGACTCTTCATCTTCAACTTCTATGCCTATAAATAGGGCATTCCATTTGTGTTGTAAGGTGAAGGAGAAAGAATATAATATATACTTCTCTCATTTTCTTGTCTCCATCTTTTCTCTCTTTCTAATCTTATTGCTAGTTTTATAACACGTTATCAGCACGACTGCTCTAGCCAACTGATATTATTGTAAAATCTATCATTGGAAGGTGAGTTTCTATATTACTTTCATGTTAAATTGTAGTTTCATGTTTGATTATTTTCTAATTACTCAACCTTCTTAATCTAAATCTCCATTTAACTTTTGTTGCATTTTATGATAGTATCATCATGTCGAATCTTACAAAACTTGAGTTTGTGGCTCTTGACATTACTGGAAATAATTATCTATCCTGGATACTAGATGCAGAAATCCATCTAGATGCTATGGGTTTAGGAGACACTATCAAGGATGGCAATCAGGAATCTAACAAAGACAAAACAAAAGCCATGATCTTTCTCCGCCGCCACCTAGATGAAGGACTAAAAACTGAGTATTTAACTGTCAAGGACCCACTTGTTCTTTGGAACAACATAAAATAAAGGTATGACCACAGAAAACTGTGATTCTTCCAAAAGCTCGTTATGACTGGATGCATTTACGTCTGCAAGATTTTAAATCAGTCAGTGAATATAATTATGCACTATTTAGAATTAGTTCTCAACTGAAACTATGTGGAGAGAAAATTACTGATGATGACATGTTAGAAAGAATATTCTCCACATTTCATGCATCTAATGTGCTCTTGCAACAACAATATCGTGAAAAAGGTTTCAAAAAGTATTCTGAACTGATTTCTTGCCTTTTGGTGGCTGAACAAAATAATGAGCTTTTAATGAGGAATCATGAATCCCATCCAACTGGCTCTACTGCATTCCCAGAAGTGAATGTAGTAACAAATGAATCATCCCGTGGTCGGGGACATGGACGTGGACGTGGCTATATACTAGGCCGTGGTCAATGTGGTCATGGTCGTGGTTTCCACTCGAGGTGGGCAAACAATGATGATAACCACAAAAAGGAAACTAGTGGGAATGATAATTATATTGAAAATTTATGTCATCGTTGTGGTGGCAGAGGTCATTGGGCTCGTACTTGTCGTACACCAAGATATTTGGTTGAATTATATCAAGAATCGCTTAAAAGGAAAAATAAAAATAAAGGTAAATAGCTAAAGATAGAAATAAATTTTGCTAGGGAAGAAAGCGATTCTTATTATGGCAATATGGATGTGACTCATTTAGATGTTGCTGATTTCTTTGCCGATCCTAACGGAAGAATGGATCACCTAATTGGTGATGGGAGTGTCCAAAAAACAAACTAAATTTTTACGATTATGTGTGTTTTATGATTATGTGTGTTTTCTTTTTGATATAATGAAGTTATTTCTCTCAATAAATAAAAGTATAAGTATTTCTTTTCATTAATTCTTTTGTGTTTCTTTTGCTATGTTCCTGTTAATGAAGAATGGCACTCATTGACATTAATAAAGAAGATTTGTGTCTCGTTGATAGTGCAACAACTCATACAATATTCAGAAATGCAAAATATTTTTCATCTTTGGTAATGCGAGAAGCCAATGTCCAGACCATATCTGGAAGTATAAAGATGATTGAGGGGTTTAGAAGAGCTAATATATTGTTACCTGGAGGAACACAATTATATATTGATAGTGCATTTTATTCCTCCAAATCTAACAGGAATTTGTTAAGTTTCAAGGATATCCGTAGAAATGGATACCATATGGAAACAACAAATAGAGAAAATCAGGAATATCTTGTTATCACATATATGATTTCTGGTAAAAAATGCACACTGGAAAAATTCCCTGCTCTTTCTTCTGGAATGTACTACACATTTATTAGTACAATTGAAACACATGCTATTGCAAATCAGAAGTTTGCAAGTGAGAATAAATTTAATATTTGGCATGACCGGTTAGGCCATCCTGGGACAATAATGATGCGAAGAATAATTGAGAATTCATGTGGACATTCGTTGGGAAGAGAATCAATTCCACAATCCCATATTTTCTCATGTGCTGCATGTTCTAAAGGAAAATTAATTATTAGACCCTCATCGATAAAAATAGAAAGTGAGTCTCTCACTTTTCTAGAACGTATATAGGGAGATATTTGTGGGCCGATACACCCACCATGTGGACCATTTAGATATTTTATGGTTCTAATTGATGCATCAACAAGATGGTCACATATTTGCTTATTATCTTCTCTTAACCTGGCATTTGCGAGATTACTTGCTCAACTAATTAGATTGAGAGCACATTTTCCAGATTATCCTATTAAGAAAATATGTCTAGATAATGCTGGTGAATTTACTTCACAAGCTTTCAATGAGTATTGTATGTCTCTGGGAATTGATGTTGAACATCCTGTAGCACATGTTCATACACAAAATGGTCTTGCAGAATCATTAATTAAACGTTTGCAGTTGATTGCAAGACCATTGCTTATGAAATCAAATCTCCCAATATCTACTTGGGGGCATGCAATTTTACATGCAGCGATGTTAAATCGTATCAGGCCAACTAGTTATCTTAAGGTCTCTCCTTTACAAAAGGTTTTTGGTCCGGAACCAAATATTTTCCATCTAAGGACTTTTTGATGTGCGGTATATGTTCCGATTGCTCTACCACAATGTACTAAAATGGGTCCTCAAAGAATGATGGGAATATATGTTGGATATGAATCTCCTTCTATAATAAAATATTTAGATCCAACAACAAGACATTTATTTACGGCTCGATTTGCTAATTGTCATTTTGACGAATCAAATTTTCCAACATTAGGGGGAGAAAATAAACAGCTGGAAAATAAAGTTAGTTGGAATGAATTATCATTATATCATCTTGATCCTCGTACAAAATAATGTGAGTTAGAAGTTCAAAAGATAATTCATTTACAGAGTTTAGCCAATCAATTGCCAGACGCATTCACTGACCCCAAGAAAGTGACCAAGTCACATGTTCCAGCTGCGAATACTCCTATCAGAATTGATGTCCCTATTGGACAATCTACTGATACAAATGGATCAAAAGCACGCTTGAAGCGTGGCAGGCCCATCGGTTCCAAAGATAAAAATCCTCGAAAAAGAAAATGAGCTATAAATATAGATGGCCAGGTCGAGGATATTCAACAAAATTTAGTGACTCCAGAAGAGTCCTTTGACAACACTAATGTCTCAATTTCGAGAGACATTCAGGTACCTGAAATATATGAAAATAATGAGATCTCAATAAATTATGTTGTTAATAGAATACGATGGGATCGAGATAAAGTCAACGTTGACGATATTTTTGCATATAATGTAGTGCTTGATGTAATAAATGATGATGAGGATCATGAACCAAGATCTATTAGCGAATGCAAACAAAGAGATGATTGGTCAAAATGGAAAGACGCAATTGAGGCTGAATTAAAATCATTAGAAAAATGAAAAGTTTTTGGCCCTGTGATTCTTACACCTGAAGATGTAAAACCAGTTGGATATAAATGGGTTTTTGTGAGAAAACGAAATGAAAATGGTGACGTAGTAAGATATAAAGCATGACTTGTTGCTCAAGGATTTACACAAAGACCTGGTATTGATTTTATATAAACATACTCACCAGTGGTGGATGCAACTACTTTTCGATATCTAATTAGTCTGGCAGTAAAAGAAGGCCTCGATTTACGTCTAATGGATGTTGTTACAGCCTATTTGTCTGGCTCACTTGACAATGACATTTATATGAGTCTCCCTGATGGATTTGAGTTACCAAAAATATATAATTCAAGTTCTCGAGAACGATACTCAATTAAGTTAAATAAGTCTTTATATGGATTAAAGCAATCAGGGCGCATGTGGTATAATTGACTTAGTGAATATCTATTGAAAGAAGGATATAAGAATGATCAGATATGTCTATACATTTTTATAAAAAGATCTGAAAATGAATTTGCTATAATTTCTATTTATGTCGATGACATAAATATCATTGGAACTCCTGAAGAGATTTCCAAAGCAGTGAATTGCTTAAAGAAAGAGTTTGAAATGAAGGACCTGGGAAGAACAAAATTTTGCCTTGGACTACAAATTGAACATCTGAAAAATGGGATCTTCGTGTGTCAAGAAACTTACACGAGAAAAGTCTTAAAACGTTTTTATATGGATAAATCACATCCATTATGCACTCCGATGATTGTAAGATCTCTGGAGAAAGATAAAGATCCCTTTAGACCTCAAGAAGGTGATGAAGAACTACTTGGCCCATAAGTGCCTTATCTTAGTGCAATTGGTGTGCTTATGTATCTTGCTAGTCACACACGACCAGATATATCATTTGCTGTTAACTTATTAGCAAGATATAGTTCTTCACCAACACGAAAATATTGGAATGGGGTTAAGCACATTCTTCGTTACTTGAATGGTACTATGGATATGAGATTATTTTATTCAAATGAACATAAGACTGACTTTGTCGGATATGCTGATGCTAGATTTCAATCTAATCCACATGTTGGTAGATCGCAAACAGGCTATTTGTTTACATGTAATGGTACAACTATTTCATCACGATCAATGAAGCAAACCATATCAGCCACATCATCTAATCATGCAGAAATAATAGCGATACATGAAGCAAGTCGAGAATGTGTATGGTTAAGATTGATAATACATCATATACGTACTACTTGTAGATTGTCATCTAGTAAAATGATCCCAACAGTTCTATATGAAGATAATACTACATGTATTACCCAACTAAAAGAAGGGTACATCAAAGGAGACAGGACAAAACATATTTCTCCAAAATTCTTTTTCACACATGATCTTCAAAAGAATGGTGAGATTAATATCCAGCAAATCCGGTCTAAAGAAAATCTAGCAGATTTATTCACCAAGTCACTTCCAGCAACAATATTTGAGAAGCTCATACATGATATCGGACTTCGCAGATTCAAAGATATCAATTGACGTTACAAAAAGGGGGAGTCGATACACGCTGTACTCTTTTTTCCTTGTTTGAGGTTTTGTCCCACTGGGTTTTCCTAGCAAGGTTTTTAATGAGGCAGCTCTGTAAGTGTATCAATTAATTGTGTATTCTTTTTCTTTTACTAGGTTTTTATCCCATAGGGTTTTTCCTAGTTAAAGTTTTTTAATGAGTCACATTATTAAAGAATTGACATCTAAGGGGGAGTGTTATGAATATTAGAATATAGATGTCCATCTCCATCTCCCTCTACCTCTTCAAATTTCCTAGGTCATTACTCCTCCATTAATTACTAGACTCTTCATTACTCCTCCATTAATTACTAGACTCTTCATTATTCCCCCATTAATTACTAGACTCTTCATCTTCAACTTCTATGCCTATAAATAGGGCATTCCATTTGTGTTGTAAGGTGAAGGAGAAAGAATATAATATATACTTCTCTCATTTTCTTGTCTCCATCTTTTCTCTCTTTCTAATCTTATTGCTAGTTTTATAACAGTTTTCTACAACATTATTAATATAATTAGCAAGTTAAGACTGGGTAAAGTCTTCACACAGGAACGGTCAATGTTGAAGATAAACTTATTTTAGTATTTGTAATCCCTCTGTCTCTCTCTTGCACACTCACAATTTTCTATAATATTGACATATAAGGTCGTTTGCTACAATATCATTAATATAGTTAGCAAGTTAAGACTGGGTAAAGTCTTCAGTGTCTTCTTCAACTGCTGCAATTCTCCATTGGATGGATGAGACTAGCAAATAGTAAGTCTTTAACAACTCCCCTCCCTTTCTTAATTTAAACTATTTTGTAGTTAATTAGTACTGAATATTTGATTTGATTATTCTTACTTTTCTTCTTTCCTACATTGACCGTTCTCATCAGGTCTTTATTACACAAATCTAAACGATGATTTCTCTTCCCTCTTTTTGAAATTTAAATATAATATACGGTGTATATTCTCTGTCTGAAGACTCGGTGGTGAACCCAATATAAATATATATGGTGACAGAAAAACAAAACAGAGATCAAGATTTATGAAGGACATGCGAATTATTTGTAACATGGCACCGCGCACACAATATATATATATATATATATATATATATATATATATATATGTGACTATTTTCTAAATATGCTCAAAGTAGCTTATCGACATGTGAATTATTTGAAACATGGAAATCGCATATGTGGGTGTGTGATTATTTTCTAAAGATACCCAAAATAGCTTCTCAAAATAATTAGAAAACTGTTTTTGTTTTCCAAATTCTAATTAGAACAACAACAACAAGTGGTGGGATCGGTTTACATAGATTATATGATGCAATTATATTCTATCAATAAACTTGATTTTTTAAATTTAAACAAATATGATAAAATTTCTCAAAAATGTTATTTTAAAAAAATAAATGATTTTTATTAAAAAAAAAAGCTTAAACAAACTGCTCGTAAAAATATAACTTTTATTATTTTGAGCAAAGTTACTTCAAGTAATTTCAGAAAATAATCATACTAAATAATAAATCACTTTTTATATACAAAGATATATAAATATGTATCATAAAATATAAAAATGACTTAAAACAGCTTTATATAATTGTAACAAAACACAAAATAATTTCTATATTTACATAATAATTCAAACTATCTAAAAATAATTTTTAAATTGCTTAAAAAATGGGTCCTTAGTTAAGGCTTTTATTAAGGTCTGAAGAAGGGGGAAAAGAGAAAATAATATTGATAGCCTTTTCTTTTTTCTTTTTAATTCAAGTGTGATTGGTGGAATATGGGATAAGATATAATTAGGCTTATTTTAGAGTTTTAGGATTATTTGAATAAGAATATTTAGAATATTCTTTAGATTAATTAGGATTTATTTGAATTTCCTTATCATTATCTTTTTAAGGATTATTTTAAATTTTATTTATTCTCAATAAAATAGCATATCTAGGTCATTTAGATTATCTAATTAGCGGGAATTACACTCAAGTCCCACAGAAGAGACTTTATCCTTACAAAGTCCTATAAAATTATTAAAGCATTAACAAGTACCATGGACCTCAGGGAAGGGGAGAGATTCCAGTTATTAAATCACCATCTAGCCTTGTTAATAAAAAATTGACAAGTGAGGTAGCACAAATAATAACTTTATGTACTACAATTGATAAGTTAGAGAGTTATAAATGACAACTCATATAATTTGGATCTAATATTTTAAGAGAAATAGAATTGTCATTTGTTGCTCCGTGACTTGTCTATTAAACACATAAATTTGTCATTTGTGTCATCTCATTTATCATTTCATAAATATAATATCTCCCCTTGAAGGCCTATGTGACTTGTCAATATAATGATTATAGATTCTCCTATGTAGAACTTGTATTGGATTTCCCATCTAATTATCTGTATTAGCTTTATATTTTAACATTAGACTAGGATTTAAATTATACTATTTTAATATTTCCAGGACTTTAATTATAGGAAAAATTGTATTTAAATCCCATGTTAGGAATTTAATTAAGAAAAAGTTTTAGGAAACAATCAAATTACTGTGAAGTCCCACAGAATTTAGGATTAATTTTTTCAATTTGTGAAATGACAAAATTTCCCTTATGAAAAAATAACTCAAACAATAGGTATGACAACTCCATGAGGAAAAAATAAAAACTCATGCAAGGAGGAAAAACATAACAACTTAAGCAATGTGAATGACAACTCTTGGAGGAAGGAATAACAATTGGAAGGCAAAAAAATAATAACTGAGATATTTTTTCTTAGTAGTAGTTATGTCATTTTACAATTCAAAAAAAATTAATCCCAAGTCCCGTGGGATTTCACAGTAATTTGATAATTTCTTGGGATTTTTTTACAATTAGATTCCTTGCATAGGGCTTAAATATAATTTTTCCTTAATTATAAATAGCTAGAGTTTCTCTCGTTTATGATGGAATAAAGTGTTCCATAGTTTTTGGCCTCCTCTTCTCTCTCTCTCCTCCCTCCTTTCTCTTTCTTCCTCTTCCCCATTTCATATCAGTGATGCATTTTGTTTGCATATGGAGAAAAAAAGTTATAACAAGCACAACATATATAACACGTCCATCCTTGGTTTCACACAACTGTAACTAGTTTTTATTGAAGTGGAAACACACATATATGTTTTTCTTGTTGGCCAAATTAAGAACACAACACATATATGACTAGTACAACAAACCAAATGATGAAACCCAAACAGATCAGAATAAGTAAAACTATGAACCTGAATGCATCTTATTTACTTATCATATGGGTCATTGGAGATGCATGAATAAAACGAGAATTCAACATGGAGTATAATTGAGGGCGATAGTGCTTGCTGGATAGTGTTTAGCTGTTGTTGTACCAAAATTGCTTTTGAAGATAATCAATAATTTTCTTGTCAACTTGGAATGCCTTAGCAAGAACCTCAACAGAGATGGGAGGAGTGGATCCAAACACAGCATTAGCAATAGTAATAACTCCTGGATTTTGGCTACTGAGGCCTGCAATAGCTAAGGCATTTCCATATCCAATATTTAGCTGAAAGTGAATCAAACCAATAGGGAACACAAACACGTCTCCTTTGTTGAGAACTTTAGTAAAAAGACGGTTATTATCTTGATTGGAACTCACAAATCCAACCAAAAGAGTTCCCTCCATAACGATCAAGATCTCGGTGCCGCGAGGGTGGGTGTGGGGAGGATTGAGACCATGTGGTGCAAAATCGATGCGAGCAAGAGAGATACCAAGAGTGTTGAGTCCTAATATTTCATTCACAGTTACCGGAGTCACTTTGGAACCCAATGGATTGGATGTGTTCCCCGGGTTTACGTGGAAAAAGAAATCTTCAGCCTTGGCAAGCTTAGGATCTTGGCAAAATTTTCCATTCACGAACACTAGAGCACAAGAATATATATACTAGTTAATTAGTAGCCAATACAAGAATATATATACTAGTTAATTATAAGCCAATTAATCAATAAGCACCTAAATATATACTCTCCCTAATCCTTAATTATTATAAAAACCTAATAACAACTTTACATAAACTAATAAGGTTAGTTAAAATTAATTAGTTATTTCTTGTAAAACATCAAAATTACCTTCAATAAAAGTCTTTAGCTATATACCAGTTTGGATAATTAGTTAGGGATATTAGGTGAAAAAAATAATATTTAAGACAAAACATGTACAAGAAAACATACATAGGTCCATATAATAAGAATATGAGGAAATATAAGGGAAACGTTTTCATCAATATACAAATATATAGTAAAATTAGTCCATTAATTTGATTCTATACAACTTAGGTGCCATATAAGTTCTTATGTTATCCTATATATAAGCTGCAACTAACAAAATCATCCAAAACAAAATGTTACTTAAAATTAAGTAAAATCAATAAATATATAAGAAATATTCTTTTTTACAAATATACCCTTATTTATGGAGAGAGAGTAAGAGTGAGAGAGAATGGGTAGAAAATATCAGAAAGAGAATTAATGTATATGCAAGTATCTAATGGACGTAAAAATGGAAAGAGTAGATTAAAATTTTAGATAAAAAATAAAATATAACTTATATATAAGACTGAGGGAGGAGGATTGAATTAGCAATAATATATATATATATATATATATATATATATATATATATGATATCGCATATATAAATAGGCACGTACCTCCATTTTTGGTATCATTTATAGCGACACAAAAATCTTGGAGAGGGCTAGGGTCATAGGCAGAAGCGAAGGAAAAAGCCAAAGCCAAGAGGGCAACGAGGGAGCACAATACAACTGAGCCTTTCATGTTTCTCAGTAATATAATTCTTTTCTTTGTAAATTGTGTGTATATGTGTTATGTGTATTGTGTGAGTGTTATGAGAACATGCTTGCATGTGTTATTTATAGCCTGAGGGAGCAGCCGGCATTATTGAATTGGCAATAAGTATTAGGAATTTAATTATTTAATTAATTGATTGATTGATGATTAAATTAAATCATATTCTTTAACGACTACACCTCTCTAGGCCCCATTTTTTCAATGATGAGATTTGGTTTATCTGCATCAACGTCACATTAACAGTAGATTTTTTGCTCATTGCAGTCAGCTCAATACCCACTTCCTCTACTTGCTCTTTATTTTATTATTTATAATTATAATATACCTCAATATAGAACAAATAATTGTTTGGAGACCAACGAGAGGGAGGGATTGATGAATTGAATATATTGAAAAGAGTTGTTAGTAATCTTTTGATTTCATGTGTATTTCATATGCCTTCTTCACAACATTCTTTAATTTGGTTTCTTGTATAGATTATTTTCCTCTTTGCAACACTCTAATATTTTATAACTTATAAAGAGAATGATTTTCTTAATCAGACATATCATTGACTTTTTCTTATGAATTTTCCTTTTACACCTATTAAATATTGGTGTATCTGTCATTAAAACATGGGAGAGTTAGTGACTCATAATTAAATACTAGAGGAGGAGTACTATAATAAAGAATAATTAAATTAATTATTTATTATTCATTTCTATAACAACACTCTAAGCCTCATGGTTTCCACACGGGTCATTATTACGATTTAATTAATCAGAACCAATACTATTATTTGTTATTGGAACTTTATATAAAGCGATTTGGTTATTCTTCAAGGTGTATGTACGTAGTCAAGAGTAGTTGGAAGGGTGGACGCAAATATTTATTTCAAAAGAGTTGTTAACCTTAAAGAATTTGAAATATTTAATGATGGGGATGTATGACTATGAATCTGAACGAGCTTGGAATATGGGAAAATGACGCTTGGGTCCCGTGTAAGGCATTGAATGCCAAAAAAAGTCCCAAGAAATGGCATAATTAATGTCAAGTCCCATGGTACCTCATATGAATTTTTTCTAATTGTGAAAAGACATAACTACCCTTATGAATTGAAAAAAGACAGACAATAGCAGACACCTTTCTTCTTCCAATTGTGCTTCTTCGTCTTTGCTTGGTCGCCTTTCCTCTTCCAATCACCGTCGCTGCCACCTAAACCTTCAGCTGTCGCCACTTGCTTCGTCATATTCGATCGTCGCTGTCATCTCTCCGGTAGTATCGTTTGTTCTTGTCGCTGTTTATTTGTAATGCCATTACGAGTATCTTATTCTATATAGAGAATCTTTTGTCCCTGCTTTGTTGCTTCCTACTCAAACCATATAATCAAACAGAGCAAATCTATTACTGCTTCACCACTTTAGAGTTTATCATCATCGATAGAAATGGATTATCTTCTTTGGAAGCTTTTGCCTCTATTAGCACTTCTCGTCTCCTTCGTAGCCTTCTTTTTCTTACAAAATTCCTACATGGCCCACTTACTTCAGTTGAAAAAGGTCTACTTTCTATTCATCTTCTCTTATCTTTTTTATTTATTCATATACACTCCTTTTTAGCTATTTTGATAGGATATCTTGCTTTTGACCAAAATTGCAACTTCTTGTTTTTTTTTTAAGTGCGGAGTGAACTTGTGATATTCCCTTTTTAGATATTTTGACTAGTTTAACCTTTGAGTTTTACTTCATCATTTGTCACTACTATGTTCTGAAACTGTTGCATTTCTTTACATTAGAGGTATAATGTCTATTTAGTGGACTTCTCCAATGATTTTTCATGTGTTCTTGATGGGTAGTGGTTATCTGGAATGTGACTATTATTGTTACTGTTTCTTGACTTTTTCACCATTGTATCATTGATATGTATAACTTACTGCTCTCACTCTGTTTCTAAAGGTGGTGTAACAGCAGTGGTTGACATACCTCTAAATAATCACCCAACAACAGTGTCTAAGGAAACACTGGAACTTAAGGTATCTTTGAACAATTATATGTCTCTCATGTTTTGATTTTTAAAATATTTAATAAGAACATTCATGGCAGTAAAAACATGTCATCGCTTGTTTTATGACAAACCCATTTATATCAAAGAGAGGAGGGCATAGTTCCTTCTAGATGCGTTAATTTATATCTTTGGGGTGTTTAATATTCTAATATCTGGTAAAGCTTTTTTTTATGCTATTGAATTTAAATCCTTGGTGTTCATAGCATGACTTTTTTTATCATTTGAGTTGTAGGTTAAATGAGTTTATTTAGGGTTTTAAAAGTTATGTTTGGTTTGCAGGAATTTGTGGTGTGTTTAGTTGAGTGTATTAACAAAATATGAACAATAGAAAAGTTTCTGTAAAATGTGAATGACAGACATGATCTGATATGCCAGGGTAAGAAAAATTGTTATTATAGTACGCGATAGTTGTTAATATAAGTACATGAGTTGTTAATTTTACATGTCTGGTACAGGTTGTCATTATTGATGGCAAGTTCATCTGTAAAGCATCTATTCTGTTATGTTCATATGGGAGGACAACTTGAAAATGATGTAGAAGGTCATACATATGTTAGGGGTCAAGTAAGCATAATATCCATAAAGGAAGGCACAACAAAGAAAGGTTTCTTGACCCCCCAATTACTAGAAGGCCTCCGGGAAGGCCAAAGAGAAAAAGGATTGAGTATCAATTTCAGAATAGGAAGACTTATCATTGTGGAAGATGCATGATGCTGGACACACAGTGAAGACAAGCAAGAATCCAAACCTGAGCTGAGGAATGGCGTTGGGTTGCTCTATTTTTATGTGTAAATACATAGCACACTAATTTTTTCTTTGTATATATCTGTAGAAAGTGATAAAAGTAATTTTTTGTAACCTTTATCAATCTCCATCTTGTTGGAAGGTAAGGTGGATCTTGATGGAGGTGTCTATATTTGCTATATGCCTTTTATATTTGCTGCTAAGACCTGATGTTATTTTCAATATCAATAAATAGAATGGGCTCATGAAAATTGTTATTTTCTGCCATTGTAATATTTATAAGTGTTAGAGTTGTTATTCCTTTACTACAAGGTTGTTATTTATAAGTGCTAGAGTTGTTATTTTTGTTGTTGTTGATAAATTATTTTTCAGTTGTCAAGTTCTTATTCCTTCACTATGGGGTTCTTATTTGTAAGTGCTGGACTTGTTATTTTTGCTGTCATGGATGGTTGTTATTTATACTAGTTCAATTATCATTCCTTCACCATGGGGTTGTTATTTATACTGCTGAAGTTGTTATTCCTTCAATATGGGGTTGTTATTTTCAAATGCTAGACTTGTTATTTTCACTGTTGTGTGTAAGTTATTTTTCAGTGGTAAGTTGCTTTTACTGTCATGATAAAATTCATTCATTAACAATATAATAAGTTGATATATCTTAAACATGTTTTATTACACGTATTGTCAGGCACTCAGAATTACACTTAAATAGTCACTTAAAATTTTAAGATGGTGTAAAAGTTTTCTCTGATAGTCCAACCATTGGAAACAGCACATTGATTTTTGCTGTATGCCTTTTACATTTCTTGTTGGAAGGTAGGATGAATCTTGATGAAGGTGTCTTGTTGGAAGGTAGGATGAATCTTGATGAAAGTAGGATGAAGGTGACATATCTTGATAAGTTGACATATCTTGTTGGAAGGTTGGATGAATCTTGATGAAGGTGTCTATGTTTGCTGTATGCCTTTTACATTTGCTGGCAAGACCTGATGTAATTGGAAAGTGCATATATATGAATCAGATCAAATACTATGTTTGCTGTCATTTGTTAGTTGCAGTCACAGGGGTTGTTATTACAGGCACAGGAGTTGTCATTCCCAGGCGCTGGGGTTGTAACTAGAAAGCTCTGGGGTTGTAAGTAGCAGGTGCTGGGGTTGTTATTCACAGGCGCTGGGATTGTAATAGTAGGTGTTGGGGTTGTTATTCCCAGGCTATGGGGTTGTAAGTCGCAGGTGCTGGGGTTGTCATTCCCATTCGCTGGTTTTCTGGAAGCTTGTGTGAACAAGTGTCGCGATCGGATAACACTGTTGTCGCGACCAAAAACTCCCGAGATGTCCAGTCGCGGCAAGAGGATCCACTAGTCACGACAGCAGGTGCTGGGGTTGTTAGTTGCAGGTGCTGGGGTTGTTACTGCAGGTGCTGGGGTTATTATTTGTTGGTGATGGGGTTGTTATTCGTAGGTTGTGGGGTTGTTATTTGATGGTGGTGGGGTTGTAGTCGCAGGTGCTGGGGTTGTTATTTGTTGGTGGTGGGGTTGTTATTCATAGGTGGTAGAGTTGTTATTCCTTCAACACCTTCTATTGTACTCCTTTTAACTGTTGTAACTGTAAAGTGTACATATATATGAAGTTATATTCATTTAGCATGGAGTTGTTATTTCCTAATGGTCGAGTTGTTATTCTTTAAAATTATGTAGTAAAGAGTTTAGACATAAGAAGAAAGTAGTGACTATTTAAGTGTATTTTTTACTGTAAAATTTAGAAAGAATACTTGTACTTGAACAGTTTCAATTAATATCAAGTTGTTAACCTATTCAGGAAAGAATGTTGTCATGTTCATTAGGCAGGTGTCGTTTGATATGCACTGTCATTTGATATATATGCAGTTTGCATAGTATGCACTGTCGTTTGATATATATGCAGTTTGCAATTACACAAGGTGTACTTACGAATAACAACCCCAGCACCTGAAATAACAACCCCAGCACCTGAAAATTACAACCCCAGCACCTGAAAATTATAAACCCCAGCACTTGAAAATAATAACCCCACCAGTTTCAATTAACAAACCCCGCACCTGAAAATAACAACCTCAGCACCTGCAACTAACAAGGTGCTGAAGGAATAACAACCCCAGCACCTGTAACTAACAATCCCAGCAACTTGTTGAATGAATAACAACCCCAGCACCTGTAACTAACAACCCCAGCACGTGAAAATAACAACCTGAGCAGTTTCAAATAACAACCCCGGCACCTGAAAATAACAACCTGAGCGGTTTCAAATAACAACCTCGGCACCTGAAAATAACAACCCTAGCCCCTGAAAATAATAATCCCAGCACCTGCAACTAACAACCCCAGCACCTGTAACTAGCAAATGACAGCAAACATAGTACGCACTTTGATTCATATATATGCAGTTTACAATTACATAAGCTCTTAGAAGCAAATGTAAAAGGAGTACAGCAAACATAGACACATTCATCAAGATCCACCCTACCTTACAACAAGATGGAGAATGATGAAGGTTACAAAAAATTACTTTCATCACTTTCTATAGATATATACAAAGCAAAAATCAGGGTGCTATATATTTGCACAGAAAACTAGAGCAACCCAGCACCATTCCTCATCTCAGGTTTGGATTCTTGCATATTTTCACTGTGTGTTCAGCCTCAATTTGTGGAAGATTCAAAATGATGAATGTAAATTACTCTATTGAGCAACAGCAAAACTTGTATTTCAATCACTTGAGCCTTCCTTATTTTCTCGAAATATAAATTATAAGTCTTCATTGTCTCTATACAGTTGCACAAGAATAGCGGCCTTGTAGACAAGCATCCCAAAAATGGCTGGCACAATCTAGATTGAACAAAAATATATTTATTATAACTGACCAAATACCATAACCAATGCTTTTTAACTTCAGAAGAAAACCTTAGTAACATATTTCTAAAATTTACCTGAAAATCAAAGAAGTCATCCGCAATATATTGATGAGACAGAACCCAAAGTCCATAAATTGCTGCTGGGATCACAAGTCTTGGAGATGAAAGCGAAACTCCAATACCCTTGATTGATCTCTCCAATGAATCCTGAAGGTCCTCACTTCTTATGCCAGTTCTGGTTATAATTAAAATGCTCATTTAATCAAAACAAAGGGCTTAATGAATGCCAACATCAGAAGATGTGTTAAAATGACATAATTAAATCAAAGCAAGGTTTTCAGTTTTACTTCTTTGACTTCTTTTTCATGAAAATATGAGGAATATCTTTACCAGATAGGTTGTCTACGTGTCGATACAAGAACTGAAGGTACAAGCAACTGCATTGAAAATGATAGTAGTCAAATGCCACAATAACCAACAACAGAAGCATTTTTTAAGAGATGTTTCATTTCTCTCCCTGTCTACCACACAAACATAGTCACGGTCTTAATATATTATCCTTCCTTCTGGGTCAATTCTGAGGAGGCAGAACCACAAAGGACCACCATCCATTACCCCAGAAAGAGTAACAATCATTATGATAATATTAACTAGTCAGTTCATTTGGACAAGTTACTTTTTCTTGGGCAAAAGCTAAAAACAGCTTTTTCTTACGATCTCAAATAGGAAAACTGAAAAGATCTGGAATTAAAGACATACTAAAAGGTGCAAACAGCCAAAACAAATTAGCTTCATTTTTTAGAAGGATGGAAGAAAAAAGAACGTACACAGAACTACTAGCACTAGTACAGCAAACTTTAATTGAATTAGAACTATAAAGAAATAGATAAAACAATTACCTTCAACAGAGCAAAGAGAGGGGAAGGAAGAGATATGACCACACGGGATCTACGACGGAGGCATCTTCGGCGGCAAGAGAATTTGAAGAAGAATTGCAGAGAGACGGAGAGGAGATTGAGGCAGTGGAACGAAGAGAGAGAGAGTAGATTCTTGATGCTGATGAAAGGGGAATTACGGGAAATGAAAGGAAAAATTTAAGTCTCAGGGACAGTTTTGTCTTTTCACAATTGAAAAAAATCCATATGAGGTCCCATGGGACTTTAAATTACTTATGCTATTTCTTGGGACTTTTTTGACATTTAATTGCTTCTACGGGACCCAGACGTCATTTTCCCTTGGAATATTCGCTGGAGTAAGTTTTCTCATTATCCATTTATGTAGTAGGCTTTTAATTGCAACTCTGCGCTTCATGGTGGCTATAGTTTTTTAAATAGGTGTGATGCTAATTATACACCAGGAGACCAGGGACTATATTTTGGTAACAAAGTGAAATAATCCACAATGTTTCTTACATAAAAATGAAATCGAAAGTGATTTTTTTTTTTAAAAAAACATGTGTTAGAAATATAATAACTACTCCATTTAATTTAATTCTGTTTTTATAAGGCATTCCTGACAGTTTTATAAGATGAGAATGTATATTAGTATTAGGATGTCCCGACCATAATTTGTTTTTTAAAAATTAATATAAATAAAAATTTAAATATATTTTCATTAAAAATAAATATATATTAATATTCACTTCTTTGATATTACCTTAACAATGGGTCATAATAATATGTATGTATTAATATTAAAATTATGTAATATATATTAATATAAATAAATTTAAAAAACCTTGAAACATATATATATATATGGGGGATCGGAAAGGATTAGGACACCATAGTCATGTGTCCAATCGTATCATAAAAATTGTCAGGACAGTCTTGTCCCGTCCTAATTGCTACCCATACCAGGGCAGATGGTATATGTAAATTTTTTTTAATAACGATAATTAACTACATTAAATTATTTTTATTAAACTTAACTAAAAATTAACTATAATAAAAATAAATTTTATTAATCATTTAAAATTTATCATAGTTAGAGAAAGAAAAATTTACTTATAAAAAGTTAACCATGATAAAAAAAGATAAAATTATTATTACGCACTATCGTAGTTAAAAGAGTTTAACTTATTTTAAAAAGGTTATCTATGATAACAAATAGTAAAACTTATATAGGGATACTATCATGAATATAAGATATTCACACAACATTTATATATAAAACCATATTAGAAAGAATTTATGTTGAAACCCACGATAAATACTAATATCGCAGTTATTCTCACAACCATCTCAAATGGGCCTCTGAGCATCAAATCCAAGAATAACATCACATAAGCTAGCTTCACAACCAATATCCTTTATAATACTCGTTTATAAATAAATTATCAATATTACGCATTCTAAAAGTTGATTCATAATCAATAAATCACAAGCAATAGTTTAGAGCTTCAACCCCACTACCAGCACACATTTTCCGCATCCAATCCAAATAGGGTATCTCATTATATCAAAGTATGCAAAATAATCCCTATTATGGCAATATACAAGTATTCTACACATAAATTTAAGGAGGAGGTCTTCCCTGAGGTTCTAGCACGAGACTATCACCTAAAAGATGTTAATAACCACGGGATGAGATAAACATCTTAGTAACTAACAATCCTACTCATCATGCATACTAACATATGCTCGTGAGGTGTCAAGTGAGACACTTAATAAAATATACGAGATAGAAAATAATACATTATCATAATATGATCAAATAGAAATACCACCCTAATTCCTTCCATTAAATCAACCGAACCGTATTATACCCTCTTATCAAACCCATGGGCTAGTGATAACTACCATATGACTGGCCACTCAAAAAGCTAATCGATCGAGTATTATGGATCGGCCAAAATTCATATAGTACAAGACTCGACCATAGGTTTATTCCCCCTCAATAAACTAGTAAGGCTCCTCGATTAAACTGGTGGGGCAAATCCCTCGGTAAACTGGTGGGACGAAAGCCAACCATCGAGCTCTAATAGAGGTTATATCACGTAGTATAAATACAACTTTATTATCACCAATCCCCAATACCTAATTCTCAAGATAATCATATTAATCAAAATCTCAATAGTTCAATAATCAATAAATATCACAATAGGATTTTTCTCAAGATAATTACTTTTTTCAAATTCCATTACCAAGATATAACAAGTTTCTAATCTTAATTCAAACTTCCTAAATTAAACTTTAAATCTCACAATATTGTTTACAATAAAATCATGAATTAAGTTTTCTCAATATAATTATATTATCATCAGTAGATATATATATCAAATCACTCACAAACATCACATTAGCACACACAATAAGTAAAAAGTAATTACCTCTCGCCAAAGCTAATAAAAGTATCATAAATGAGGAGCCCCGTACTTAATTCATAATTCACTAGTCAATATATAACATTTGTATAAACATAACATATACTTTTAAATAAATACTCACATTCCTCTTCTAATTTTATTTTATTTAAAAATTATTAATTCAATACCATAACTTAATTTCTATATCCCAATCCCAAATTATTATTCTAATGATAATCCTATATTGTCTTAACTTTATTCTATTCATATAAATTTAACATCGAACTCCTCAAACAATTCAAAAATCCCAAATTTATAATTCTTAAAACTTCACCTAAAATTTTCAATCCTCATATTTCATAATCAAGCTCAAAAATCATAATTCATAATTTCCAATCAAACTCTAACTTTAATTTACTTAAATCAACCACAAAATCCTCCAATTATACAAAATCCTCAAATCCCTTAACTTATAATTAACACTCAATATACTAAATCTTGAGTTTCATCACCAATCAAATTACTAAATAAATATTCAATTTAATTACATAAATTTAAAGTTTCTAATTTTTACCTCTAATTTCTAAATCTCATTCACAATATCTAAATCTTCATTTCAATATTAAATCCAATTGTTGCTAGATTTTAATAACTCATTTGAACCATCAATTAACTCACAATTATTCCATTTGATCAAAATTTTCAATTTTCCCAATCTAAAATTTTAACAAAAATATTTATTTTTAATTTACAAGCTCTAACCACAATCTAAACTAATTAAATATCAATCATACTTCCAATAAACATAACTCAATCATTAAACTCAAATTTAATCAACAAAATTTTCATATTAAATAATTTCTACTTTTTAACATTTAAACTCTAAATCTAAACCTCTTAAATAATGCAAATAGAAAAATTTTAAACTGATTAAATATAAGTATTCACTTATCTCTACAATTTTATGGTTCTTATTTGTTAAAACTTCATAATTATTCTAAGCTTTAATCTTCAAACTTCTTTATTCATAGTAAAACTTATATTTTTTAAAATGTCTCTAGGTATAAAAAATAATTAAGAAATAAATATAGTAGTAAAAAGATTTTATGGGAAAAAAATGAAACTCAAATGGATATAAAACGGGAGGGAAGTAGATCTCAAACGCAAACAAAAATGGCAAAAGATTAAAAAACGCGCCGGCCGCCATTTTGGGTGGGTATGCTTGATATATTATAAAATGACGTGTGGGCTCTACTTGAATTTTTTAATATTATATTATATATTTTTTAAAGAAATTAGGCAGTGGTTTTTGTGAGATATTTATTTAATATAATATAACTGATTTAGATATTAATTATGATAATTAATAAATATTTTTTAGTGTGGCCCGTAGTCATTTGGACTCGATCCAATGTGGGTTATTGATTCAGTTTATTAAGGTTAATTTTCTGATGATAGAAATTAACAATTGAGATATATTGTACAATAGTTTTTGAGTCCAGAGCGAAACTTATTTTCTCAACTCACTCTCGAAGGTTCCCTACTGATGATGACAGTTCACAAGTTACTATTACTGTGCCTAATCACCAGTTAGAAAAGCCTGTCGATTATTTAACGGTGTTTCTTGATTCACAAGTATCTCTAATTTATTCTAGTTCTTCTCAGATCCAGATCAACAAAGCTAATGGCAAGAGGTAACTTTAAGTTTTTGCTGATCTTATATTTACGTATGTCATAATCTAGATAAATTATTTTGTATATGAGATATTTATTTTCTAACATGTGGTATCAGGGCCTAGTTTAAGATCACCCTTGCCTTGCTTGTTACTTTATAATTCTCATGAGTAGCAATATGAGATAAAATATGGGATACAGGAACATCTAGATATAATAATTTGTTGATTAGTTTCTTTTTACCATAACCATTTGTTCCTTTGTATATGTTATTGAGAGATAAATCGAGATGGAGGAGAATATGTTCGAAAGATGGTCTCAGAGTAAGGGAGTGATTAATCTATAAACTCTTCGATTTCTCCAATCCACAGAAAGCTTTGTCATCATATATCATATGGATGCTTGACTTTGTGGTACTGTGAGGAACCATGGTGAGATGGAAGTGGCTATGATTGGGCAAACAAATAAGCTCGACTATTGTGATGAGAATTTCTATCGACGGCTACATGAAGAGGAAAGAATAAGAGGGTTTTCTTTACACATTTACCATTTTCATTTGCAAAAAGATAAAAATAAATAAATTTTAGAATAGGCCATGCGGAGTTTTGGGCTAATGATATTTTTTTCATTCTTTTGGCAAACTATTGGGCCCTGTGTTTCTAGGTTGAACAAAATATTTTTTTCTGGTTGCTTCTGAAAAATACTTTGGGCCTGAAGTTTTTTGTTTTTGCTTCTAGAAAAATTTTGGGCTCTGTTTTAGACTTTTGTGTATGAGCTATTTGGTTTTATTTCCAGAAAAATATTTTAGGCCATTTAATTTAATTTTCTAGAATATATTTGTTCAAAATAAAATTTTATATATCCTTTTAATTACTATTACATGCATTACAAATGTTTAAATAAAGAAAAATTAATTTCTTTATTATTAATCTTTATTTGAAAAATGTGTTTACAAATTTTAATTTTATGTTATTTAATTTTCTATTTTGTAAATTAATTTCTCTTTCGGCAATTAAATTAAGTATTTAATTTTTATAAAAAACCTTTTGAGTTGAAATTAATTTATTAAACATTTTTTTTGGGTGTATGAAATAGTGGAGAATTTAAATTAAATTATTTAGTCAAATTTGTTAATTAAATTATATTATATTTAGTCACATTTGTTGATTAAATTAATTTATTAAATACTTAATTAAGTTGTGCATATTTGAATTTATATGCACATTAATGATATTTGTGATTAACATACAAATTTTTTAAGGAGTAGCCACAACATCTTTATTTATTGAATTTTGTTGCATGCCTTAATTAACCACATATAGATTTAAAATATCAATTGTAATTAAATGTATAGTTATGATTTATCTTTGCCAACAGGTAGATATTTCATAATAGTACATTTAATTAGGGGAGAATTAATTGCTCCATTACGTTGTGCATATTTAGATTTTCAATACACATGAATGATATTTGTGATTAGCGTGTAATTCTTTGAGGAGTAGCTACAACATCTTGTTTATTGAATTTGTTGCACGTATTTATTAATCACATATGGATTTAAAATATCAATTGTAATTAAATGTATCGCTATGATTTATCTCTGGCCATAGGTAGATATTTCATAATTGTACATTTAATTATGGTGGGATAGAATGACCTTGTTATTTTCTAAGTAACCCACAAGTATTGAAAAATTACGAATGCGTTCTAGTTCTATCACTTGAGATAAATACATGCTATGCTAATGTCTTTGCCCACAGGTAGACATTGGTGATACGTTTTATATTGCTTGCATGCTACATTTGAGATAAGCATGCATA
Organism: Leucaena leucocephala; assembly: GCA_037074615.1. Taxonomy (NCBI): domain Eukaryota; kingdom Viridiplantae; phylum Streptophyta; class Magnoliopsida; order Fabales; family Fabaceae; genus Leucaena; species Leucaena leucocephala. Next base: position 7,510,966 of record CM073549.1, read on the forward strand.
CATGGCATAGTGATTTGTGATTGCTTCAAATTTTTACTTTTGAAGTTCTTTGTATATTTGTCTGTTTTCATTTTGTAAATCCAATTGTTGCCCCCAAGATTATGGATGATATCAGCAACAAACAATCTTAGATGGAAGCATTAACTATGCTGATTGGAAAGATGATGTTTTATTGTAGCTTGGTTTCCTGGACTTAGATTATGCCTTGAGGTATGAAAAATCTCCGAGATCTGATGATGCCTCTGATGATAAAGAGGCAAAGGAAATATATAATATGTGGAAGCGGAGTAACCACTTATCTCTTCTGCTTATATAACAAAGGATCACCAGAAGCATTAGGGGAACAGTCCCTAAGTGCGACACAGCTAAAAGGTACCTGGAAGCCTTAGATAAGCAATTCAAACTGACTGAAAAGCAGGTGGGTGGTGCCATCATGTCTGAATTATGTGTTATGAAGCTTACAGGTATTGGCGGTGTGAGGCAATATGTAATGAAGATGAGAGGTATACTTTCATCGTGTGTTACTTTTGAATCTAATTTTTCTAGCGTTAATGATGACACTTGGTGGATTGACAATGGTTCGATGATCCATATTTTGACTACCATGTAGGGCTTTCTGTCAAGCAGGACTCCACATCCCAATGAGAAAACTGTCCTTTCAGACAGTGAGAGAGGAGATCCTATGAAAGCTTATGGAACTTTTCGCATAACCTTTTCGAATAATCATGTTTTAGAACTTTATGATGTGTTTTATGTTCCGTTTTGATCGCGAATTTAGTTATAATTGATGGTTTATTTAAAATTGTTTCTTATTTGTCTCAATCTTTTACTGTTTTGCGTGGTATTAAGAGAAGTGTCATCGATAAGAATTCTTATAGCCTGTGGCATAGGAGATTGGGACATATCTCCGTTGATAGAATTAAAAGGTTAAACAAAGAAGGAATTCTTCCATCTTTAAACTATTCAGAATTTGATTATTGTGTGAACTGCATAAGGAGAAAGTAGACTAATAGGTCACATAAAGGGGCTAAAAGAAGTTTTGAATTGCTAGAAATTATACACACGGATATCTGTTGCCCTGATTTGACAGCGCATGGTCAAGAGTACTTTATCACCTTAATTGACGATTACTCGCGATACATGTACGTTTACATGCTTTATAATAAAAGTGAGGCAGATGCTTTCAGGGAATATAAAGCAGAAGTAGAAAAATAGATTGGGAAACCAATCAAGATCATGAGATCAGACCGTGGTGGTGAGTTTTATGGCAGATACATTAGTGAAGGACAAGCGCTAGGTCTATTTGCTGATTTTCTTCGAGAGCAAAGTATAGTATCCCAATATACTATGCCTGGATCACCTAATATGAATGATGTAGCTGAAAAAAGAAATAGGACCTTGCTGGATATGGTTAGGAGCATGATAAGTAGCTCCAAACTCCCATCTTCTCTATGAAAGGAAGCACTCAAGACAGCCACATATATATTAAACAGGGTTCCAACAAAGGCAGTGTCTAAGACACCCTTTGAAATCTAGAAAGGATGGAAACCCATTTTAAATCCTTTCTAGGTATGGGGTAGTTCTGCTGAAGTAAGAGTGTAAAATCCTCCTATACATAACCATCTTAAATCATTTTTACCAAAATAAGTTACAAACTAACCATGATAGAAATAAATTTTGTTAATCATTTGAAATTTATCATGGCTATAGAGAGAAAATTTTACTTTTAAAGAATTAACCATGATAGAAAAAGATAAAACCACCCTCAAGCACTATCATGGTTAAAAGAATTCAACTTATTTTGAAAATGTTATTCATGATAGAAAAGAGTAAAACTTATATAAGGATACTATCATAGATATAAAAGCTTTACACAACATTCGCATATAAAACTATATAATAAAAGATTAGGGTTAAAGCCCTCTATTAACACCACTATCACAGTTATTCTTCCAATCATCTCGAATGGGCCTCTAGGCATCAAACTCACGAATGACATCATATAGACCCACTGCACAACTAAGATCCAGTATAATCCTCATTTATAAATCAATTCTCAATATCCCACGTTCCAAATAGTGGATCCACCATTAACAATCACAAGCAATAGTCTAGGGCCTTAAGCCCACTCTCAGCACACATTTCCAGCATCAAATCTAAATAAAATATCACATCATATCAAGATATGCAAAATGAGCCATACTATGACAATATATAACTATTTCACACATAAATCAAGAGGAGGTGGCTATACAAATGATATAGCACCAATCAAGTCTCTGAAACCTTCCCTGATGTCTTGATACGACACTATCACCTGAAAAATGTTAATAACCACATGGCGAGACAAACGTCTGAGTAACTAACAATTCTACTTATCATGCATACTAACATATGCTCGTGAGGTGTCAAGTGTGACAGTTAATAAAATACACGAGATGGAAAATAATACATCATCATGATATGATGAAATAGAAATATCACCCAAATTCCTCCTATCAAACCAACTGAATCGCCTTATACCCGTCGATCGAACCCATGGGCTAGTGATAACTACCATATGACTGACCACTCAAAAAGCTAACCGGTCAAGTGTTATGGATCAGCCAAAATCCACAGCGCACAAGACTGGACCATGGGTTCATTCCCCCTCGGTAAACTGGTGGGGGTGTCGCAGCCCCTCGGTAAATTGGTGGGACAAAAGCCAACCATCGAGCTCTAATGGAGCCTATACCACGTGGTAGAAATATAACTCCATTCTCACCAATCCCCAATGCATAATTCTCAACATATTCATAATAATCAAAATATAAATAGCTCGATAAACAATAACTTCAATCAATACCACAATAGGATTTTTCTCAAAATAATAACTTTCTTCAAATTCCAATCTCAAGAAATAATAAGTTTTTAATATCCATTTAAACTTTCCAAATTACTTAAAGTCCCACAAGACTATTTTCAATAAAATCAGCAATCAAATTTTTCTCAATATAATCATATCATCATTAGTATATTTATATATATTAAATCACTCACAAATTTTATATTAGCACACACAATGAGTGGAAAGTTGTTACCTCTCGCCAAAGCTAATAAAGGTACCATAAATGATGAGCCCCGTGTTTCGTTCATAATTCACTAGTCAATCTACAACATTTGTATAAATGTGCATCAATAAGTTGTTAATTTAACATAACATATCCTTTTAAATAAATACTCACATTTATCTTCTAACTTTATTTTATTTAAAAATTATTAATTCAATACCATAACTTAATTTCTCTATCCCAACCACACATCTATTTATCAAATTATTATTCTAATGATAATCCTATATTGTCTTAACTTCATCTACTTATATAAATTCTCATTTAACATCAAACTCCTCAAACAATTTAAAAACCGCAAATTTACAACTCTTAATGCTTCACCCAAAATTTCTAATGCTCACATTTCATAATCAACCTCAAAAAGCATAATTCATAATTTCCAATCAAACTCTAACTTTAATTTACTTAAATCCACCACTAAATCCTCCAATTATATAAAATCCTCAAATCTCTAAACTTATAATTAACACTAACATACTAAAGCTTAAGTTTCATCACCAATCAAATCGCTAAACAAATAATCAATTTAATTACATAAGTTTAAAGTTCTCAATTTTTACATCAAATTTCTAAATTTCCCTCACAATATCCAAATCTCTATTTCAATATTAAATCACATCATTTCTAAATTTCAATAACTCATTTACACCATCAATTAACCCATAATTATTCAATTTGATCAAAATCCCCAATTTCTCCAATTCAGGGTTCCAACAAAAATACCCATTTTTAAATTACAAGCTCTAGCCACAATCTAAACTGATTAAATATCAATTATACCTCTAATAAACATAACCTAATCATTAAACCCAAATTAAATCAACAAAATTTTTATATTAAATCATCTCTACTCTCTAAAATTTAAACCCTAACTCAACCTCTTAAATAATACAAATAGAAAAATTCTAAACCGATTAAATGTAAGTATTCACTTATCTCTACAATTCTATGGTTCTCATTTGTTAAAAATTCATAATTATTTCAAACCCTAATCCTCAAACTTACTTTCTTCCTTATAGAAATTATATTTCTAAAGAGCTCTCTTAGTATAAAAAATAATTAGGAAATAATTATAGTAGTTGAAAAATTTTATGAAAACTAACCAGAGATTAAATGGATCTGATTATGAAGAGAAATGGAGCTGGAATGTCGAACGGAAATGGCGAAAGAGAAGAAACGCAACGAAGGAAAAAGAAAGAAATGAAGTCAGAAGGGAGAGAAGGAACATATGTATTATTATAATGTTGTGGGTCACATACCATTATAATATATATATTTCTCTATATATATATATTTTTCCTTCTCTTTTATTTTTCGTTTTTCATTTTCTTTTATTTTTTTTCTTTCACCCTTTCTTGAACACGGGCTCTTCTTCTTTTTCTTTTTCTATTTTTTTTCTTCCTTCTCTCTTTCTTTTTCTTTAATTCTTTCTTCTCTCTATTTTTTCCCTCTCTCTCTATATATATTTTTTTATTTTTTAAATACTAACAATTGAAAATTCTTTTTTTTTACTCTTAAACCATATCTTAACATTGAATATTTTTTAAATATATTTTTTATTAATCACCAATTGGTAAGATTATCTAAAAATTTAAATAGTTAAGCTCTATTTATATGAAAATATAATTTGAATAAATTCTTTACACTTAAATAATTATACAGTAGTTGTCAATTACCATAAAATAACCCTATTGAATTTAACTCAATATAAATATAAATAAATACATGTTACCTTAAATTTTAAATCCTATTTTATTATTTCTTAATTTTGTAATTTTATATATGAAATAATGTATTTTGAAGTACTCTAAATCTTAAGTTACTTAATAAATTACATTATAATGTTACCCAAATGTTTAGAATTAAAATTAGGAAGTTACAAAGAGTATATAATCTACAAGAGAAGAAGTTGGACCCTAAAACTATTAGAGCTTACTTTGTAGGATATGAGAAAAAATCTAAGGGTTATAAGTTTTATTGTCATCTACCTTCTAAAAGGTTTGTAGAGTCTAGGAATGTCAAGTTTCTTGAGAATGATGTGATTAGTGGGAGTGATTATCCACTAGATAATCACATAGAGCAAACCACTGACATCATTCATGAGGGAATATCGATACTTAATGATCATCCTACTGTTAGAATTGACATTGAACGTGATGTAGACCCTGTGGTTCAAGTTGACAATGCTGAACAAGACGGATATATACCGGATGATCAACCTATCACACAAGTAGAATCACCACAAGATGTGATAGAGGATGTCCTTATTCAGTAACCTAAATCAACCCAAGAGATTGAATTAAGGAGGTCAACTAGAGAAAGAAGACCATCATTACCTGATGACTACATAATATATTCTACTAAAGTTAACTATGATGTAAATGTTAAGAATGATCTTTTATCGTTCACTCAGGCTATGAAGAGTGCAAACCCTAAGTTGTGGCATGATGATATGATTGATGAAATAAATTTCATGGCAAACAACCATATTTGGGAACTTGTAGAGTTTCCTAGTGGATCTAAGGCCATTTGCTATAAATAGGTTTATAAAACCAAGAGAGACTCACAAGGGAACATCGATAGATACAAGGCTATGTTGGTTGCTAAGGGCTTCACTCAAGTGGAAGGAAATGATTACTGTGAAACTTTTTCACCTGTATCTAAGAAAGATTCGTTCCATATCATCATGGTATTGGTTGCCCATTTTGATTTGGAGTTGCATCAAATGGATGTAAAGACAGCTTTCCTCAATGGTGAATTGGAGGAAGAAGTCTATATAAAATAGTCTAATAGGTTCGTTGCAGAAGAGAAAGAACATTTAGTATGCAAGTTGAAGAAATCAATATATGGTCTGAAATAGACTTCACTGCAGTGGTACTTGAAGTTCCATGAAGTGATCACATCATTTGGTTTTGTTGAAAACATCATGGATAACTGTATATACCACAAGGCTCGTGGGAGCAGGATCATATTTTTAATTTTATATGTGGATGACATTCTACTTGCTACCAATGATCTGGGACTACTGCGTGAGGTGAAACAATTTCTGTTTAAGAGTTTTGATATGAAAGACATGGGTGAGGCATCTTATGATAAAGATCCATAGAGATAGAACTCAATGTCTTGTAGGTTTATCTTAAGAGGCTTACATTGTCAAGATTCTTGAATGATTCAGAATGTAGAACTGTTCATCTAATGTGGCTTTTATTGAAAAGGGAGATAAATTCAATCTAAAATAATGTCCTGAAACCGAGCTTAAAAGGAAACAGATGGAAAAGGTCTCATATGCCTTAGCGGTAGGAAGCTTGATATATGCACAGGTTTGTATAAAACCTGACATCATTTTTGCTGTGCATATGTTGGGAAGATACCAAAGTAATCCTGGGGAAGCACATTGAACAATTGCAAAGAAAGTGTTTAGATATCTACAAGGTACTAAACACTACATGCTCACATATAGGAAAACAGACAACCTAGACGTAATTGGATACTCAGATTCAGATCTTGGAGGATGCGTAAACACAAACAAGTTTACATCTAGTTACATCTTTCTATTGGTAGAAAGAAGGAGCTATATCGTGGAGAAGCGCTAAACAAACTCAAACAACTCCTTCTACCGGTGATACTGAGTACATTGCTTGTTTTAAAGCAAGTTTACAAGCTATTTAGATAAGGAATTTTATTGCTGGGTTTAAGATTATGGATTCAGTCTCTAAGCCAATTAGAATATACTGTGATAACGTAGCTGCGGGGGCCATAGCGAATAACAAAAGGAATAAAAGTCGAAACAACTTTGTCGAAATTAAATTCCTTTGCTTGAGAGAAAGAGTTCAGGATGACCAAATTTCTGTTGAACACATCAGTACATTGGATATGTTGGCTAATCCTTTGACGAAAGGATTGAAGCTGAACATCTTTGTCACACATGTACCTCATATGGGACTTCGTCCTACTTTTGATTAGTGGAGGTATGAGCAATGAAATCAAATTTTATGGTTTATCATTTCAAATTTGTGATTGTATATATTTTTGCTGTTGAAATTGATAAACATTGAGACAGGAATCGAATAAACATTGAGTTCATGCATATTGTCATACCCATTAAGTGATGGTGTTACTTGTAATACATGAAAGATAATACTCGATTAAAAGGGGATTTATCGCTATGATTCTTGTAGCATGACATTGGTTTACCTAGACAGGGTAATGACATTGAGTATATGGGCCAAGTGGGAGAATGTGAGATATTTATTTATTATTATATAACCTATTTAGATATTAATTAGGATAATAAATATTTTTGAGTGTGACCCGTAGTTATTTGGGCCCGATCCAAGGTGGGTTATTGACTCAGTTTATTAAGGTTTATTTTCTGATGGTAGAAATTAACAATTGAAATATATCATACGATAGTTTCTGAGTCCAGATGGAGACCTATTTTCTCAGCTCACTCTTGAAGGTTCCCCGCTGGTGACAGCAGTTCACAAGTTTCCATCACTATGCCTAATCACCAGTTAGAAGAGCATGTTGATTATCTAACGGTATTTCCTGATTCACAGGTATCTCTAATTCATTCTAGTTCTTCTCAGATCCAAATCAACAAAGCTAATGGTAACAGGTAACTTTAAGTTTCTGCTGTATCTTATATTTATGTATGTCATAATCTGAATAGATTATTTTGTATTGAGATGTTTATTTTCTAATAGTTTCCTCTTCTTTTTTTTCCTTTTTGTTTTAATATTATATTATATATATATATTACTAAGAGGTACATTTTTTTTTCTTCCTCTTCTCTTTCTTTTGTTTTTTTCTTTATTTTTAATAGAAATAAATTTTTTTATACTTTAGATAAACTATTTTAACTTATGTAATTAAATAAAAATTTTATCTATTAAAAATTAATTTATTCTAATACCACTTAAATCTTAAAATAAAAATTAGGATATTATACCATACCTCTAATATGACACACACAATCAAAGCTTTCTTGCTCATGGATAAGGTTGGACCTTGCTTACAAGCAAGCGAGAGCCTGCTCATGAAAAAGTTGAGACTTGGTCACAAGTTAAAGACCTACTCCCGAGTAAGGTAGGATAGGCCATGTAAGATGTTCACACAGAGCCGAAGCTTAGACTTTGCTTATGGGTCAAATTGGACAAGGCAATTACTGACACATAAGTATTATTATGTAGCCTTTAATTTGTTAGATTGAGTTGTTTGATTAGATTTATATATAAATACATTACTTCATACTTTAATTGTAAGATTATTGTTGGAATTTTTTTATTGATGAAAAAATAATACCAATATTACATTGGTTGTTCAATTTAGATTGGATTATCTTTTAGGTGTTAAAATGGGTTTTAGGGGAATAAAAACTATCTAAATATAAAAAAATGCCCATTGTTTAGACTAAGCATTTTTTATTGAACGTACTATTTAGACAGAGTACAAAGATAATCAATTCAAAAAATATATTTTTTAGACCGTTTATATATCTACTATAAAAAGTATCAAACTCTTTTACACCGGTCTTAATTAGACTAATCCCATGTCTAGTCTAAATTGTTTTTCTACTAGTGATGCTATGTTTATTAAATATAATATTTTAGGTTCTAATTAGGGCGTGTGTATTAAGAAGACTTTATTAGAAAAAATAAAATCTATTTCGATAATTTCTATCCAAATATTTGCTTACTTTTTACCGAGAAATAGGAAAGCCAATGAAAGATATTGCCAGCGCTTTTCAAGTGATTCAAAAATATACATTCCCCTTTGTCTTCATTATCATTCTGTACAATGTACAAATAATGCACTTATTTGATAGACTACGTACGTACGTATGTATACTGGAGATTGTACTTTATTCTTGTTTTTCACAGTCCCAGAGAAAAGTGGATCCTTAATTACAGCGAAGGCTATAATTAATCTTGCATACGAATGATGCACCTGATGGACTCTCCCTTCAACATGTACTCAAAGGCTTTGTTAATCTCCGGGAATGTCACAGAATGAGTGATGAACTTGTCCAATTCCAACTCCTGTGTGCATGTGTGTATATATTGGTAAACATCAAGTCTAGAAAATTATAAGGAGAATAACTGTAAAGTCTCAACTAATAAATGTAATTATAAAAAAATCTCATATAAAATTTTTTTGATAATTATATTATTTTTTTTAAGACTCTATAGGGACTATCCCAAATTTAAACGAAACCAGTTTGGGTACTCATTAGATTTGGACAGTCTAGATCTAATTTTTTTTATCTTTATTTTTTAAAAAAATATATTTTAATGGGTATAAAATATAAAATAAAGATAATCTCTTAATAGTCATTTTTTTTTTGAAAAAAAAGAATTTTTTGTATTTAAAATACGTTTAACAAAAAAAATATTAAGTCTACACAGTCCAAATCAAATCTAAACATCCACCCAAACTGATCCCAAATTAAACCTCAAGTAATATAAACTCTTCCATAATTAAACAGGCTTAATAACGTACCCCTTTCATGCATTTCTCCACAAGAGAAGGAAGATCAGATCTAGGCTTGAAGTTGCCATAGAAAGTACCCTTCAGAGTTCTCTCCTTCAAGAAGTTGAGGGGATGAGTTTTGAATGCATCATCCTTATTTGGCAGACCAACGAGTACAGCAACACCCCAACCCTGCACACATTAATGACGAACGCCTTAATTGATCAAAATACGGAGTCTGGTATGCACACAAGAGACATCATAAATTGGTCAATTATGATGTTTGTTGCGAGATATAACAGATGCAAAAATACTATTGTTTCCTATTGTTATTACTGTTTCATCCCATATGCAATCATGAAAAAGCATTTCTAATAAAAGCAGAATAATATAGTATTTTGCACTAATGACAACGTCTTTAATTAGTGCTAGCAATCGAAAGTCGATGAGTTTTGAAGAGACGTACGTGATGGACACATTCAAATGCCGACATCATGGCTTGGACGCTCCCGGTGCATTCAACGGCACAATCGACCCCACCATCGGTCATCTCAGCTATCACCTGTGAACAATTGAAACAAGGCAACAACAATGACATCATATATATATATATATATATATATATATATACATGGATGCGACTCATGTATCTATTCATAGACTCAACTAGTTTATCTACGAATGTACTTGATTACCTCATGCACAGCCCTGTCATGATCTTTTGGGTTCACAAATTCATTAACCCCAAACTTTTTGGCTGCCAGCAACAATAGAAACAAAAGTAAGAACTATCAATCAATATATATATATATATATATATAATTGAATGAAAAATTATTTTTTTTAGTCTTGTAGTTTTAATTTAGTTATAAATCAATCTTTAAAAATTTACTTCGTACAACTCAATCCTTATAATTTTAATTTAGTTAAAATTTAATCTATAAATTTTGACTAATTGCAACTTAATTTTTATAATTTTAATCATTTATAGCTTTAAATCTTAAATTTTATAAAATATATAATATTTTTAAAATATAGAGAGAGACTAATATTTTAAATAATTAAATTTTAGTGACCAAGTTATAAACTTTAGTTCCTCGATAATTTTTTTAATTCAAAGAAAAATGAGTTGTAGGTACCTTGCTCAAAGCGGCTAGAATTTAAGTCAACCCCAATGATTCTAGAGGCACCAGAAACCCTTGCACCTTCAGCAGCCTAAATTTCATTTTAGAAGATGAGATCAGGAGAGTTAATATATATATATATATATATATATATATATATATCATCTTTTGTTTGTCATATGCAATAAACACAAAAAAGGGGATATAAAACATATATATATTACATACAGCTAGGCCGACAGCTCCGAGCCCAAAGATGGCAACAGTGGAACCAGGTTTTGGTTTTGCTACATTTACAGTAGCACCGAAACCTACGGGAAATAATCAAGGGATTAGAATACAGTTTTTGTATCCAAATAACCAAAACCTGGTGAGAAGCATGATCAACACCATGGTGCTCACCCGTCAGTAAAATCTGCGTTGTTCAACAAAGACAGGTCTAACAGATGATTTTTAAATAAAAAAAATTATTTTTTTAAAAAAAAGTGATAGTTAAGAATTTATCTTTATTATCTCTACCCATAAAAATAAAACATTTTCTAAAGAATAAAAGTAAAAAAATTAAACTTAGACCCTTCGCATTTCAGTGTTAATTTACCTTGATTGGCAAATGAGTTTGGGTATTCGTCCACCTAGATCTAGACAGCCAAGATCTAATTTAAATAGTCTAGATTTATTTTTTATTTTTATTTTTTTAAAAAAATTATTTTGATATATATAGAAATCTAGAATAAAGATAATTTTTTATTTGTCAATTTTTTTTAAAAAAATATTTTTTATTTAAAGATCATATCATCAATACAAAAATTTAAATCAGTATCATTAAAATTGTATTTAGACAATGCAATTGAATATGTTGTAAGGAAACACATTCCTTATAGAACCAATTTGGATACTTATCTTTCAGATGAGAGGTAGCTCATCCTATTTAGACTGTTTAAATATAATCTAGACGGTCTAGATTTATTTTTTTTTTATCTTTATTTTTAAAAAATATTTTAATAGGTATAGAATATAACATAAAAAACTCTTAACTATCATTTTTTCTTAAAAATGATTTTTTTATTTAAAATACATTAGTTAAAAAATTAAATATAGACTGTCAAAATCCAATTTAACCAATGCCAGATATATAGGATGATGAGCTTCAGATAAGCGCTCAAACCGTTTCCATTCCTTATCCCTTAAGGTGAGGGGTATAATGTTGGGAAATAAACCTGTGCAGAATCCGCAACTAAGGAGACAAACTTTGTGAAGAGGAGCAGAAGGATTGATGTTGGCAACACAACCAGCATGGACCACTGTGTATTCACTGAATGTGGAAGTGCCAAGAAAGTGATATATGGGCCGTCCATTCTTAGAGAACCTGCTGTTTCCGCCGTTGATCATAAAACCTCTATCAGGATCCACCATGAGAATCTCGCACAAGTTGCTCTCTTCTGACTTACAATGCTTGCATTCTCCACACTCCCCTGTGAATACTGGCAAAACATGGTCTCCCTCTTTCAGATGCTTCACTCCTTCCCCTACACTCTCCACTATCCTGAATAACATATATCATTAGTTAATTAATACTCCATCCTGATCCTTAGTATAAGATCTACTTAATTAATTTCTATAGATTAAGGAAGTTAATTAAGTTGGTTATTGGTAACAATTATATATTGATTTCCCTAACTTGATATAACTCCTTAATATATATGCAACCATATGGGGATACTTTAGGACAATATTATAAATTTGAGAGATATAGTAGACCTTTTGTCTAGCTCTCATAATTAGGACCCAAGGTAGTACAATTTAATTAGTATGAGGGCCATGCACTAATGCCCTAAAGTTATAATCAGGATTAAACTCATATAGAAAAACTTTCATTCTACTAAGATATAAGGTTGTTATTGGTGACAATCTCCATCATTCCAAGGGTCTAATGAGGCAAATAAAGGAGAGGAAAATATTTTAATGAGTTCAATTTAAAAAAGCGGAGTTACATGTGTTAGTTAAGTTTTCTTATTTTTTATATCCTCTCAGTATTAAAATTTTATAACCCCACTTATCCTTTTTTTTTAAATTGAACTATTTAAGATTTCTCCTCCCTCCCCTCTATTACCTTCTATATTATATAAATAATCATATAATAATTCACTAATTATATAAATAATAAATTACTCACTTATATATTATTTATTAATTAAATCAAAACAAAATTAAAACTTGAAATTTTTAGCTTATGTAAATACCACATTAACTGATGTCTTTTTTTTTTTTTATACATAAAAATTATTTTGAAATAATCTTGTAAATATTTTCAATACTTTTGATCAATATCACTCCTAGAAAATATCATCCAAACATTATCCATTTATAACAAAGCGTATTATATTTAAAATCATGATTTTTAATCAATTTTATTTAAAGTCTATTCTCTCACCCTCTAATCTAAACACACCCAAATTACTTGCGCGCGCGTGTGTGTGTGTGTGTGTGTGTGTATTTATGGTAAAAGGAACACTAGGAAGGGAAAGGAAACATACCCTGCTGCTTCGTGACCAAGTATGCGAGGGAACAGTGGAGTTTGTCCCTGTAATATTATATATAAACGTAATTTTATAAATGAATTACAAAGAGCAAAAATTTATTACTGATAGGTAATCAAAATATTAATTAATAATTAATTACCTTGGCTTCCCAGAAGTAAACATCACTATGACAAAGGGACGTAAAGAGGATTTTCAGACGCACTTCTCCAGCCTGTGGTGGCGCTACTTCTATTTCTTCAATCACCAGAGGCTTCTCTGCTTCCCACGCAATCGCAGCTACAAAGAACGTTGTTTTTATGAGAAATGAAAACTCTTTAATTCATCCAAGTCTCAAAAGGGATTAATCCCAATCTCAAAATGATTTGAGCATACCTTTGATAATTCAAAAAGAATGAAAGAAAGAAAAGTAACAACAGAAATTGGAGAAATCCAGAAATGTCAGACCTTTGCACTTGATGACGCGACCAGCAGTGGTAGACATGGCTACTGAGCATGGAGGGTGAAAGAAGAAGAAGACGACGACGAGAGAGAATTGTTGAATGTGGAGAAGAGTAGAAGACAAATCCTCTTGGCTCCTATATATATGCAAAAATGGTGGGCCAATAGAAAGGGAAGGAAAGGATTCGTTCCGATAAAGTTTTGACGTGTCGGATAAACGCAACGCCAGGTGGTGAGATATATATCTTATTTTAATTAATTATAAAATAAGACTGAGAAAATAGTTGAAAAGTCATATTTACAAAATTTATTATCCAAAAATCTCTAAGAAAGTTCATTGAACGATTAACAGAGAGATAATTTAATTGTGTAAGATTTTATTATATTATATTATAATTAATTAATTAATTAATTTTAGTTTTTAATTTATCTAAATTATTTAATTAGCACTTTTATTAAATACGGTTGGAAGTTTATATCATTGATTTTAAACTTTTCAGACTTTCAGATACTGAAAAATTAATAATCAATAATTATAGATAGCAAGCGATTTTAAATGTTTTTTTAAAAGCCTTGCAGTTCAAATGACACGAAACATTATTTTAAGTTTTTTTTTTTAAATGTATGTGAGGCTGTCACGTGAAGGCTATAATTAATGTATGAGTCCCGACAATAAAATATTTTAAATATTTTTATATTAAAAATTTATAATTATTTTTTTTAGTATAAATATCTTTTTTAAAAATTAAATTTAAATCTGAATTTAATAAGGCCTTAGCACTTAACATAATATCATTTAAATTATAATCGGCCACCACTTAGTTATACAAAGCGAGCCATTATACATTCTTTGCATTCTTTTGTGAACAAATAATGAGAGGGTGACATAATACTTTTTATAAATCAAATCTTTTATATAAATTTATAAAAATAAATACGGGGTAAATGTTAATCTGATACAAAACATAAACATTATTAACGCTTACCCAATTAATAATTTTATTTATTTACTGAATTAAATTAATTTCTTTACATAAACAACGTGGATCCAATAGAATTTTTTTATTCATTACGATGGCAATTCAAAAACACTAGATTAATATCAATCTGACAGGACATGTAAGCAAGCATGTTCATCCAATTGATATTATTCATTTACTAAATTAAGTTCGGTGGATGAATAAATTAGAAAATATTCAATTTGATTTTTGGGTTAAAAAATATTTTTTTCCCCTAAGAGTGTTAGTTATTCTAAACTAGAAAGTGAAGTGGTGTAATGTTTTCGTAAATTTTTAAAAAGGGTGCAATTTGCCTCTCCGCTAAATAACCGTTATATTAGTTGACGGGAAAATTATGAAAAACGACCCACATAATTAGAAATAAATGCTTTATAAAAAAATAATACTAATTAAATTTTAAAAATTATAAATAAATGTCAAGTGATTAATTTTTTTTTTACTTTTGTAAAAGATTAAAATACCATTTTAATAGTTACTGAGTGATTATCAAATCATCATTATTTGCAACAACACAACTGGTAAATAATTAAAAATATTATATTTCCTCTGATTATTTTTATTAAAATGTTACTAATTTAATATTTAAAATATTTTTATTATTCACAAATCTCCACTTATAATTTATAACTTAATTTTTAAGATTTATAAATAAATTTACAACTTAATTAGTGTATCTGTAATTTAAAAGTGAATGTACATTAACGGTAAATTTACAAAGGAGGGATTATAAATTTTGGAAGAAGGATTATAAATTATCATATTATTTTAATTTATAGCTCAGTTGGTGTAAAAAATTATTTTATTTATAAAATCTTGAATACATTAATTGAGTTGTAAATTTTTAAAGGATGAAAGTTATAATTAACCACACTATTTTAATTTACAACTTAACTATGGGATAAATGATAATCTGAAACAAGAATCATATTATTTATTAACTAAATTAAATTAAGTTCGTTACATAATCGAAGAGAATAATCCAATGTAACTTTTTTTATTCATTACGATGGCAATTCACAAACACTAGATTAAATCAATCTGATATTGCAGGACACATAAGCAAGCATGCATGTTTATCCAAATGATATTATTCATTTACTAAATTGAGTTTAGTGCATGAATAAACTAAAGAAGATTCCGTTTATTTTTTTTAATGATTATAATGACAATATATATATATACACATACATATATGATACACACAATAAGCACACATTTCATCTAAACAGCCAAATTAGGATAATTCATTCACGTGATTAAGTTCATTAATTAATGCATGAATGCTGATGATCAATCTTATTACTTGATTTTATTCTGATTACGATGGTAATTCATAAGTGTTGGTTTCGTGTCAATCTAATCTAATATGACACATGCAAGCATATTCATTCAATTAATATGACACATGCAAGCATACCCGTCATCTTCTGTGGGTTTAACTGGCGAATTGGTGAAACATGCGACCATTTAGAGTGTATTCGATTATTAAGGAGTATTATTTTATTGTGGTTCCAGTTGCTATATTTGGGGAGACATCATAGTTCTTGGGTGCCTATGTTTACGCTTGAAGATAATTGACAACTCGTCTTACTTAACATTAGTATCGTATATGAATAAGTGAGATTTTTTCGCTCTGCCTTTGGATCGTACGTGAGCCTAACTTCTTCTAAAAAATTTTATACAAAAAAAAAAACAATTGTGGTCAAAAATTTGTTAGAAGCACTTATGGGTAGACTTTCCATGATATTTTTTCCATAACGACATTTTGTAACCGCCGTCAAATGTTGCTCTTTTAAGGGCGATAGGATCTATTGTGCTAATAAAATTGTCGTTAAAAACTATTTTTAACCATCATTAAATTCTCTTTTACTCTAGTAGTGTTAGTATAAAAATATCTCATGCGATTATATGTGGCATAATAGTTGGCCAAGGGGCACCATAAGTGGTGTTTAACATGGCATCCAAGTTGATTTGGGCATGGCTAGCTAGTTAGAAAAAATAATATATCCATATGTGTACACAACTTCTAATACAATATAAATTAGATTTTATATCAGTGAGATCGAGGGAGGGAGTATCATATATTCCACAGTTTCAAGTCTTCAAAAAGTTTAGGATACTAGGCTTCCTTAATTAGCATGCCTATGAATGGAAAGTGACCTTAACATTCCAATAAAAAAAAAGTGACCTTAATATTTTGTTGAGGAAAATTCCGCCTTGAAAATGCGGCTTTTCACTTGAGTGTCTATTAACACTTGTAGAGGAGATTGTCATCACTTAAAATAATATTCAACAAAATCACCAAAAAAGTACAAGAGAAATGTTCAATCATTGACATATACGCTTCATTGTGGAATGTGATTGAAAGAATACTTCAAAAAATAAAACAAAATCTCATTGAATAACTTATTTTTATTTAACTGTTTTCTAAAAAAAAAACACTTTTTGTCGCTATATGTCACTGTCATTTTTGCTTATCATTGATTAAGGGGTATCTAGTAGGTTTAATTAGTAAAAAAATAAAATATTTAACTATTTAGAGTATATTTAATTCTTAAAAAAATATCATTTTGTTATAATTTCAGTGGCGACATTTAGGGAGGCATCTTAACTACTAAATATCTAATTTATGCCTAAACTTTTTCTAAAATTTTTGAATAAAAAAAAAAGTTTGATGTTAGTGTCTACTCCTCCCAATATAGATTTCTCATGTAAGAATTGAACTCAAGATTATATCATTAGACTAACTCTATATTGGGTCACATTCTCTTCATTCTCAAAATTAATTTTTAAAAACTATTATTTTAAATAAGTTTTCATATTTTTTATTTTTAAATATAATTTCTTAAAATAATTATCTAAACAGATTTTTTTTTTTCTAAAGCTTATTTTTGAAAAGGAAAAAAAAAAGTAGAGAGAATAGAAACACGCATGCCAATTTCTCCTCCTTTCTATCCCCCATTTTCTTCCCTCCGTTTCCGCTCATCTCTTATTGTGATTCTCTTCTCATCCAAACACAGCGTTAGTCTGAGCCGGGATCTGATGGAAGAGAGCGGCAAAACTGAGGATGAAATTCTGAGAGCATTCTAAGGGAGAGAGCTTGAGAATAGAAGGGAAGAAAAAGCCGATGGAGGAGGGAGATTCAGAAGAAAAGACAGACGAATTGACCGAGATGGAGGATGGAAGGAAGGTTGGAAGAGACGAAGATGAAGGACGAGAGGAAGGATTCATCTATTAGAACGCTGAAACAGGTCATAATTCTTATTCTCACCTTATGCGCAACGTTTGATTTTGATGCTTTGAAAAACTAAATAATGCTCGGACAGTATGAATCATATCATACCTGTATATATAATGTTGCGTGTTTATTGGTATTCCGTTGTTGGCCTTTCATTAGGGAAGTTAAAAAAAAAAAAAATCATGCCCATTATTTCTTTTAAAGAAGCCTGTCAAGTATTTGATTAGATTCTTGAAGGGGTTATGTATGTCTATATTGTATTTTTCTGGTCATAAGAGTTTAGCAAGAACCTCGGCTTCTTCTCAGATTATCTTTGGCTCCATTTACAGGACCATTGTTGGTTTGTTTACTGAATGTTACCCTCTTGAATATTTTTCGGATTTTATTTGGTTCTGAAATGTGGGTTCTTTTTAATCATCTGTTTTTGGCCGGCTTGTAAAAACAAAGTTTCTTGTGTTCGCACTTGTTCTTAATAAGCTTTAGGGTAAAGAAATTTCAACCCCTTGTGATGAGCTATAGGCTGATGATATAATCATCCCCCGTAAACACTTAAACTCAAATGAGATGTATTAAAGGTATCAAATAGTGGAATTATTGGATGAAGATTGGAAGGTTATCAGGTGGAACAGAGAGATCTTAGCACACAAGATTTGGTGGAATAGGAGAAGGTTCTCTAATGACCTTGTAAAGTTAGGGTCTGAATCTGAATATTATAAAACTTCATTTTTTGGTCTTTTTTCCAATTCACAATATGATACTAGAATTTTGTATTTCTTCATTTGCCATCTGAGTTTGTTATTTTTATGATATAAAGTAGCCATCTGTAGCTTTAAAATAAACCCTTTTTTAATTGGAGCTATATAACTCAAGTTTTTACTGTAAAAAAAAAAAATTAGAATTCGTGCAGCGAAAACAGCTCAATAAGCTAGTCAGCTTTATCAGCTACTTCTGAATTTCTCTGGGTATAAACTTAGGCTTTGATTGTTGATTTAAAATTCTTTGTTTGTGAACTCTAATTTGTTGGAAATATGCTGTACATTCTGGTGTTCTTACACTGTTTATTGATGCCAAAAACCATAGTGGATTGATGCTATTTGTTTGCATGTTATTTTGCTAACCTTTGCTGTCAACTGAGAATAAAGAAAATAATTTCTGGGTTTTTCAAGCAAGATTGGCTTTGTTCCACTATGCAACGTTCAAAACCAATTTCAAATAACTGCCTATGGTTCACATGATTTATTATTTTGCCATTGGGTCATTCATTTTTCGGTCAATATTTGTGTGTACATTTAAATGGGCACTTATTTTTATAATAAAAGAAATCATTTTAACAATATTTTTATTTTTTGAGTTCTAAATTTAAATGAAGATTACAAAAATTGAATTTTGTGTATCGAGATCACTTAATATCATTGGTAGCCAAAAAGCAATCAGCTTTGTAAAATCAAGCACCAAAGTTCATATACAAGCTTGGAAAAGATATAATCTCTGAGGTTACCTTTTGTAGACACTTCATAATTGAGAGCTCTTGCCAACAATTATTATTGTATTGACTTCATTTTTACAAGATAAAGAAGTGCTACTATTCATACAATCACGTACAACGACTATGAAACAAAATTAAGTTACGTATATAAATTGGGATACCTTAGATATGGATGAATAAAGTAACTATCTGCCATTTATCTCTGTAATACTGACATTATTGTTTGAGAATAATCCATGACTTTCTTCATCGGGCATTGAACTAAATATACTCTGCCACTGGATGAATGCAGGTTGCCTTGGACTGGGAAGATTCACAATCTCACTGTTGAGCATAGAAGTTATGGTGCTCATACTTGGCCTCTCTCTTGCAAGGTCTTGCACGCACAAAAGTCCTATGTGTATACATCTCAAAATGTCCTCCTTTAGGTATGGGTCAAATAGTTCTGGATCTATTAGTGGCACCAAATTCTCTTCATTCCATGATTTCCATGCCTATATGGTTTTAAAAGGGGAAAAAGAAGAACAAAAAAGTGTTAGCATTTAAAGCTTGTAATATGAGAGTTGACTGAACAACAACCAACAAAGACTTGTAATTCTTGAGGAGAGTAATGAATGGAAGATACTTACAAATCCTAAAAGGCTTAGGGAATTTTCATCATTATAAAAGCTAGAGTTTCTTCTTCCTGCAACAATCTCTAACATTAAGACTCCAAAGCTAAATACATCTGATTTTTCCGAAAACAATCCTTCCATTGCATATTCTGGGGATATGTAGCCACTGCAATATTGTGGGCAAGTAACTTTTAGAGCATTTTTCAACTCTTACTTTACTAGGAAAAAAAAAACTTACTAGGTTCCAACGACTCTTCTGGTGTTAGCTTGGTCTTCACTCCTTCCAAAAATTCTAGCCATACCAAAATCTGATATTTTTGGATTTAAATTCTCATCTAGCAAGATATTACTGGCCTTTAGGTCTCTATGTATAATTTTTAGTCTAGAATCTCGGTGAAGATAAAGTAACCGACGAGCCACTCCTTCAATTATTCCCAAGCGGATTCTCCAACCTAGGAGTTTATGTTTTTCATGATCTACAAAAGCAGAAGGAACAGTAGTATTAGTTTCAAAAGAACATGAGGTGCTAAACATATAAAGTGCTAATGATAGCGACAAAATAAGGGATCAAAAGGACCAACCGAATATAAATGCATCCAAACTTTTATTTGGCATGTACTCATAGATCAACATCTTTTCTTCTCCTTCGATACAACAGCCTAGAAGTCTTACAAGATTACGGTGTTGAAGCTTTGAAATAACAATCACTTCATTCATAAATTCCTCTACTCCTTGTCCAGATGCTCTAGAAAGCCTCTTAACTGCTATTTCTTGGCCATCTTGCAATTTCCCCTATACAAAAATTGCGAGAAATTATAGTTACAGACTCATTATTGGAAATGGATTAACATTTAATGAATGATTGACGTACCTTATACACCGGGCCAAAACCGCCTTGCCCTAGTTTATTAGACAAGTGAAAATTGTTTGTAGCAATTGCAACCTTTTCGAAATCATATGCTAATAGCTCTTGGAATCTAACTTCTGACAGTTCTCCTAGAATACTTTCACTTGTATTTCCTACACAAAAATAAACCTGTGCTTAACTAAAAGAATTGTTTTACCTTCCATTTTCTTATTGATTGAGAACAATGAAATGAATTTTGCTGGAGTGAAAGACATGGAATTGTGGTGCACTTCCTCCGTCTCTCCATATTTATAAGTGCTCATAGGAATAAACACACAAATCAATGAAGAATGGAAATTTAAGTGTTATGTAGGAGTTACTTTTTTTTGTCATTGAGCGGGATCTCCTGGTCAATAACTTGACCAATGATTCAGTTTTTGATAGAGCACAATGACGTCGTATGATCCATGTAGCCGACCCCATTTAATGGGATAAGGCTTTGTTGTTGTTGTTGTTGTTGTTGTAGGAGTTACTTTTTTCTTTCCATTTTGCCCTCCATTTAGTGCCAGTGTGACAGACTATTTTAGATTACTTTTACTCTCTAACAGGGGTATTACTTGAAACAAGTATCAATTATACCTTGAAATTTTAATCAAGATTTATATTTAGGGACAACATGGAAATCCAAATCAGGACTTATAAGTACGTCTGGAGGAAGTATGAAATATTAGAAACATGAATTACCAAAACTTGATACTCATAGGGACTTTGCCTCTGAAACCATCTTGTTGTACGAGTCTAGATTTAAATTGTTTATTCTTAAACAGTATAAAACCCAATAAACATGGCTCCATTGGAAATAACTGAGATGAAGTAAAATGTCAGAGTACCTGAGTGTCTAGCTTTCCATTTCAATAAAAAATATGTGCTAGTGGCAACGGCAATGGTTACTATTAGTGCAATGACGATTATGATGACTATTATAATTCTCTTCTTATTGTTGTTTACATCACCCTCTTTCCCTGCATTCAAAGAAAAAGAAGTTAGTTTACCAAAATCCAATCCAGGCAACAAAAAAAATGTTATGTTAGATGGCTCAAATAAGAAATATTCATAATCATAAAATTTATATAAAATACCAAGTTCTGTATAAGCTAAACGAATATATAGGTCATTTCCTTCATTTGAGAATTGTTGTATATCTGTAAGGTTTCCTCTCCAAGAAATACAACCAATCTCAGCATCATAAGAATATGCAACACAAGGGCAATTCTCCAAGCACTGGCTTTTGCAAACATCTTCTGAAGCTGATGACCATTTTCCAAAATCTGGTAGTTTAATGTTTTGCAGATGGAAAAACCCATCTTTGTTTTCATCTCCAGTCCCAGTTTTTACTCTCTTACATTGTAGAGCTGTTCTTCTGACACAGCCACGATCCCATTTTTGTCTATTCCACTCCTCTCTACTGCTTGGTTCAAATCCTCTCAAACAATTGCAGATTGGTGAGCTCCTTGAATTGCAGCTTCCAAATGGCCCGCATATACCATAAATATCACAGTCTGATTGTGGAACAACATTGGTTTCTTGCCATATCTTCTTTGCATCATCCCATCGTTTATATGACGAATTCCCTTTTGAATTCAGGACGCTGAATCCTTTGAAGTCAGACCCATTTGGTACGTTAAAAATATAATAAACAGTCCCATCCATTTCAGTCACTATATTGGCACCATTATTATACTGAGAATTCATCATAATCAACCCTGTGAAGGTTCTGCCATTCCATGGACCACTGCGCCAGTGAGGGCGAGTTCCATTCCATATAAACAATTCAGGAAGATCTAGTCGTTCAAGACTCATGTAGAAATTCCCAAGTGATGGATCTGATGGACTTCTCCATGATACGTATTTCACTCTCTTACCTGTTATTTTGTTGCTACTAATTTTCATGTTTGGTAGGTATGCATCTGAAGGATGCTCGAAACTTTGCCATATGATCTTTCCTCCATTTTTATCAAGCAGGACAAGGTTTCCAGAATCTAAAAGCCGGCAGGTGGTATTTGATGCAATATCTGATACGTTTGAAGACC
Organism: Leucaena leucocephala; assembly: GCA_037074615.1. NCBI lineage: Eukaryota > Viridiplantae > Streptophyta > Magnoliopsida > Fabales > Fabaceae > Leucaena > Leucaena leucocephala. The sequence continues at coordinate 7,533,946 of CM073549.1, forward strand.
AAATGATTTGCTTCTGTTCATTTTGTACAACTAGATTGCCATCATCAGATATAGTAACAATGCTTGAAGAAACGTTTAGTGGTTGATTTCTGTTAGCCACCCATACAATACTCGATTCGGACATGTACCATATTCCTACATAGCGATTTGTCGAATTTTCAGGACTGAAGAACCCTAGTGTGAAGAAATTGCCATTGGAGCTAAGAGTTGCAGGGTCCTTTATGAATTGGGATGATGTTATGGTGTCTGTGGCACTTCCAAAATCCAAAGAGAGGCATAATATGATTACCAAAGAGCACAGTCTGGCATGAACAGAGAAGAATCCCATTGTAGAGATGTGCTCTTGTTATCAGAATGGTGGGTTTTTGAAGCCAATGGTGTGAATGTTATCCTATATTTTTTCTTTTCTTTTATGACTTTTCTATGGTTCGCAACTCTCCAATAATATATTGGTATTGACTTGTGTCTCATGGTGTGCTATTTTTCAAAGTCTTATTTCCGTGACATTCTTGGCAATTTCTTATTCTTGTATGTCTTTATTATCTCTTTAATGACTCAACAATGACGTCTGACTTTCCTCCTCCCAATAATGCTGATGATGAATAAAAGAAGGAACAAATGTACACACACGTCATGGTTATGAAACCTCACCCTTAATCTGAATAAATTTTCTGATAAATTGAAACAGTAAAGTCAGAAAAGTCCAAAAGCTAACGATGTTTTAATTTTACCATTGCTTCAATTAAAACAGGGAGAAACAAGTACTTTTAAAACTTTTCATGACTCAAATTTGCTCTGAAACAGCATAAGAATGGAGAAATAGAAGGCGTTTTGCTGATTCATTCAATGTAAGAAATTAAATGTAACTCATTAGATGTGTATCCCTCCCTCTTAGACTTTGAAATTAACCACATTAGTATTCCTTTGTTTATATATAAAAAAAAAAAATCAAATGCGGATGCCTCCCTCTTATTAAAATCATTTATAAAATGTACTCTTCAAAAAATTGGAGGTGGGAAAAGACTTTCTGCGGAGTCGCAATCCTAGAGAATTGTCATGGCTCCAGAGGATTCCAATTCCTTCCTTACTAAACAAGAAAATTGCATCCAAGAACCAATTGAAATTAACAATATCAGGGACCAACATAGCAATCTGACGCGTGATCAGCTAAGGTTTTTAGTTTTCATTATGTTATTTACGTATTTTTTCCTCTTTATTTTCTCTAGTCCATCAAATAAGAGGGGTGATAACATTTTCTTTTAGTTTTCTTTGCATCTTCTCTCGTTCTATTTTCTTTCCTCTCAATTTTTCTTTTATCAAGATAAATTCATATTATATACTATTTAATTTATTTAAATTAGTCAAATAACTTTTATATTATTTATAATTAATTTATTTGACTTCTTTAATATAACTAAAAAAATAAACTAACTTTTATTTATATTAAGGAATTGAGGGAACACTATAATGTTTACTAAATTTCATAAAGTTAATTACAATCCTCTGTTTTTTTTTATATTGAATTGATTCGTCATTAGATTCTTTTATCTCGTTTGCTAGCTTGTGATTAAGAAATCTTCTTTCTACAAAATAATCTATTTCTTTCTTTCTTTGCAACCCAACCAAGTAATGAGGCTTAGGATAAAAAATGCTAGCTTCAATTGTTTTTCCCAATTTAACTTGTTACAATGTGCCAACAATATAATTCGTAGGTACGGAATTAAGCATGAAATATTTGATTTAATAATAATAAACGAAGTAAACACATAAGAACTATTGACATGAACATTAGAAATTCAGTACAAAATAATATATTTCTTTCTTTCTTTGCTTAACCATATTTTTCTTGTTAAAAAAAATTAGGTAAGTTCGGCAACAGTTTTTCACTAAGACCAGGGCACAACCTTAAGGCTCAGAGAGCACTTACAAGGAACTTACGAGATCGCCTATTAAAGGAGCCCTCACAACAATAGCAAGAATCGAACTTATATTCTTATACAATATGAGTCCGTTCCTTACTTTCATTGGCTTTACTTAACCATCTTGAGGATAGATGCAGTAGCAAAGATATCAGTTAACTTTGATGACAAATAGCTTATTGTGCTTGGTGAAGATACATGGGTTAGACTTCTTAAATTATTGGAAAAGCATTCATTTTTTTATACAACAAGATTTAGGTGAATTCAATACCGGTCTCCTACCGAAACTAAGGCATAACCCCAGGGTTCAAAAAACGCTTACAGGAGACTCATAATATCGCCTACTAAATAAGCCTTTATAATGATAGCGGGAATTGAACTCTTATTCTCGTATAATATGAGTCTGTTCTTTACTATCTGTAACAACTCTTATTAGCAAAAACATTCATATTTCATTAATGGGGGCTAAATCTAATGAAGAACTTATATGGATAGATGTAATTATTAGGTATTGAATTATACTGTTTAGAAGATTTCATGAAATTTGAAATTCCATATGAAGTTAATTCTTTTTATTTGGCATAGAAGGATGCTTTATTGATTAAGCATTATCTAGCAATATATATGTATATAGAGATGACAAACACAAGTAACAAAGGGCAAATTATGAAAGTAGTACTCTCATCAGGTCAAATACTATCAGTAAAAGGATAAATATGGTTGAAAGCTTTAACTAGTACCACTAATATGCCAATTACTTTTTGATTTAAATTGAAGATTGCAGCATCTCTTACACTTATGAAGGATTCTCAACAAGCATATTGCTAATTGATACAAGGCTTTCGATGCAATTGTAAATTACTACGTCATAGCCATTGTCACCGCCACGTATAGCATATGTCTTAAATTCATTACTTGAAAGATTGTATAAGTATAGAGAAGTAGTTGGGTCATCAACCTCCTTGAGTTCATGATCAAATTCAGATTTAGATTCAGAGTCAAATTTAAGTTCGCAGATAATTTCATTTCTTCAAAAAGTGAGAGGATGTACCATTGACAAGTCTGGACAGAGGCTGCTGTATTTGGTAGTCCAACTTCCCCTCTCCCCAAATGTACCTAATCCTTCGTCCATCACCCACAATTTAACGCAATATTCATCTGGTGCAATCCGTTTGACACAAAGCATAGCAAGGTTATTCTCATACTCATACACAGCAAGCTTTTTTATAGGAACGTCATGTCTATCAGGTATTTGTATCAATTTAAACACTTCATTTGCTATGTCAAATAAGACTACCCAGCAAGAACAATCATCTTCACCCTCCTTGTACCCAAACCAAAACATACCTCCACCCACACTAACGGTTCCAATACGAACATTTAAACCCTCCAAATTTCCAAATTCCACTTCCTTCCACGACTTTATACATAAAGAATACGCTTCAACACGATACAATCGCCCACCCTCAGTATCACGCTGCTCATATATTAACACGATCTTATAATCATTAATACTTGGACTGAACCCAAATCCTATATAGCATTTAACTTCCAAATCATTGATAGTCATAGGGACCTTTCTGGCCTCTCTAGTTGATGGATTACACAGTAAAATGAAACTTAGATATTCACTTTTAAGACAGAGCAGCCATTGCTGGACCCATATATGGGAAAGTAGGGTAAGGAATCAGTCAAAGATGATCCCTGAAAATAGGCTTCTCGAATGTCACAATCCAGCAAAACCCACCACAAATCAGAGAATCTAAAACGAGGGCATATGAGGAGACGCGAACGGGTTTGATGACTGGAGTGGCAGAGATGTTCTGCTATAAAAGACGGCTTATTGATAAGATTTTTCCAACGCTTGCATACACATTGAAATTGGATTAGAGATTTTACTGAAAGCCTTTTGAGAATGTTAACCATCATATCATCAGCAATAAAGGGTATGTCGCTTTCCATTATCAACAGCTTTATGGTTCTCTCCATTGAGGAAGGGATCAAAGTGTTTGGAAATGACAGAGGGATTGAAAAACAGGATGGGTTAAGAGGAACAAACTGTACCGGATTAAACCATCAGCATCAAGCAACAGATTTTTAGTCTGCAATGGAGGCATATAGAGTAAGCATCGTACTCTATGCTTTTGGAGCAGAGCTTATGTGCAAAGTTTAAGCAACAAAACTATCAGCAATACTTTGATCCAACACCCAAAATAAGCCGATCATTTTGAAAATTTGACAGCAATCAAAGCACAATAACAAAAATTGAAGCACCGAACCAACACCCAAAATCAGTTTTTTTTTTCTTTAAAAAAAACAGAGAGAGAGAGAAAAATCACAGAACAAGGCAAGCAAATTGACAGTAAATCCAAAAGAAATTGTGAGAAGAAATAAACCAAATCAAACAAAGTTCAAATCAACAGCAAAATCCAGAAATTTGAAGATTAAATCAACAGACGAGTACAACGAAATCAAACTTTGATCCATGCTTCGTTTCGTCGTTCACGCAAATACATTAAGATAAGATGAAGAACAGGGTGATGGAGACGAACGGAAAATGAAAAGGACGCTGAAAGTGCTCTCGCGAAGCATTTTGCGGAGCCGTCGAACGGCGACTGAATTTAAACAATTTACTCTGGCGGTGGGCTTCGGGCAGTGAAAAATGACCCTGAAGAAAGAAAACGCTCTTCAGGGCTTAAATCTGGAACAATGAGCGGCCACGATTGAATGAACGGACGGCCAAGATGCAACTTTAACGTTAGATTATATGGATGGTCTAACGCTGGAGGATGAATAAAATAAGTGTGTTTGTCAAAAAATAAAATAAAATAAGTGGGTGAAATGTTTATTGAGAAAAAGACAGAAAAAAGAAATTTTTGTTCTTTTCCCCAGCCCGAACATATCTCATTGTTATTAGTTTGGTTTGCAATGTGTCTTTGGATCTTACAAAAATGACTTAGAGATCTAAATATTACTTTAGTATTCTTAGACTTTCATTTTATTTTAAAAACACACACTTAAGTCTAAACCATTAACTCTATTAAGAATATTTTAAAAATATTATTCTTAATTAAATTTTTATTTTTTATTAGTTTGTAAAAAATTAAAAATTAAATTAAAATAAATTTTATTTTTGCTAATTTACCCTTAATGATAAATTCCCTGACTAAATGGTTGTACAAAAAAATGTGTTAAAATTTTTAAATTACAAATCTACATGATTCAAAAGCTTAAAAAATTAATAATTACAAAATTTAATATTTTAAATAATTATTTGTGAATTTTTAATTATTATTCTTTTGTGCGTGGATATGTATATATGAGGATAAGAAAAAGGGTTAAGGTATACCTAGCACCCCAAATTAATTATAGTATTATAATTAGCACTCTAAACTATTTAATTGCACCCTAAAGTAATTTTTTGGGGTGTAATCAACACCCTTCATTAACTTCTGTTAATTTCTCTGTTAAAGATTGTGTTAAAGATTTTCTACGTAAGTATTTTTATTTTCCACCTCATTATTTAATTTCCAATTGTGTAATTAATTGTTTTAAAAAATAATTCTAGCAAACCCACACATTCAGTGTTCTACTTTTTTAGGTTTAACTTTGAGGAACAGAGCGTACAATATAAGAAGAGGGAAGATCTGAGTTGCTCCATTAAAGAAAACGAAGGTGTTAGAGGAGAATGGCATTTGATGGGAATCTGGGAGACGATGTGGATTGGGTGAAGATGATGTGGATTTGCCCGGCAATGATGTGGTGGTGCCTAAAGATGACGTGGAGCTTGCCGATTTCGATGACGTGGAGGTGGGGATGAAGAAGAACGGCGCTTCTAATGATGTTCCCTTAGTTATCTTTAATTTTTCTTTCCAGGATGTTGATATGTATATGGGTATCGATATATAGCAAAAACAAAAACGTAGTAATATTTGGTTGAAACCAAGTAGAAAATTTCCCTTAGTTATCATTATTTTTTGTCATTAAATCAAAACTGAAACATGTATATATATATGAGTTTACTGCAATCACTTTCTTATTTTAAAACGTGTAACTTAAATCACTTTCTTATATATATGGGCGTACCTTAAATCAAAATTGAAATGTATATATATATGAGTTTAGATATATATATCGTTAAATTTCCCTTAGTTATTGTTAATGTTTGTCATTTTGCTTATTTTTCCTTTAAAACTAAGTAGAAATTCTATTTCATACTAGTAGTCTTATTTGGTTGAAGCTCTATTTTAAATTCACGTGGTTTTGAATTATTTTTTTGGAAATATAGATTCTGAAATTGGAAGTGATAAAGATGAGTCAACAATTGATGAATATGAAGTTGAGAAAGATGAGTTTGTAATTGAAGAACAAAGTGAATATAATGAGAAAGATTCAGCAAATGAAGAATATGAGGATGAGGTGATGCAAATTGACCATGATGGATTAGAGAAGGGACCTTTCTTTATGTTGGGTATGACATTTGCCAACCATGAAGAAATGAAGAGGGCCATCAACAAATATGCAATAATGAATGGGGTTAAGGTAAAAATAGCTAAGAGTGAGAAGCACAGGATTAGGGTTATATGTCAAAAAGGTTGTCTTTTTATTTTGTATAGTTCAAGAGAGGGGGCCAAACTTAGATTAGTAGTGAAAACTGTGTTGTGATCATAGATGTCTTAGGATTTATAAGAACCCAAGAGCTAGTGCAAAGTGGTTAGCTGAGTACTTCAAAAATAAAATTTAAGAGAGACCACATTACAAAATATGTGACATAAAAAAGATGTAAAAACTGAGTTAAAGTTGCACATGAACATCCATAAATACAATAGAGAGAAGAAGCTGATAATGGAGGAAATAAAGGGAAGCTATAAGGATGAGTTCAATAATTTAGAAGTTTATTGTAATGAGTTGACAACCTCAAATCTAGGTTTAGATGTTAGTGTGGAAGTGAGCAAGGAAGCTTTGGATAATGGGACAAGAGTATTTAATAGAATGTATTTGTGTTTTAATGCTTCTAAGGTGAGATTGATGTCATGCAATTTAATAAAATATATTTTGAGTCATGAATTTTTTTAATATATATTGATATGTTCATTATTTCATGGTTTCAAGGTTGGGTGGAAGGCTAGGCGTAACCCATTTATAGGGTTGGATGTAACATTTTTGAAAAGTAAAGCAAGAGGCATTCTTTTCATTGTAGTAGGGATTGATATAAATGACTCTTTATATCCTATTGCTTTCGGATTGGTGCAACAAGAGAACAAAGTAAACTAGAAATGGTTTATACAATGGATTAAAGTGTCATTAGATCTTGATGATGGAGCAACAATCACCTTAATGTCTAACATGCAAAAGGTACTGGTAGTCATGTTTTTTGAACATTAAGAATGATAATATGAGCCTAACTATGAACGTTTTATATTTAGAGACTACTCCAAGCTACTCATAGGTTCTACCTAAATGTGAGCATAAGTGGTATGCCAGATATATATATGCTTGTTGGAGTAAAAAGTAGAGTGGACCTGAGTTGTAGAAAACAATTTACCACTACTACAAAATAGAGTTTCTAAAGCCCTATTTTTAAACCGATTCTAGCAGAAACGATGTAAAAAAAATGAACGGTGACATTTTTGTAAATAAGGGTAAACTATTTACGCCTGATGTACACATGAACAGTGTAAAAGAAATGAATGATAGTATTTTCATAAATAAGGGTAAAATATTTATACCGGATGTACACATGACTTATGTAAAAGAAATGAGCGGTGGTATTTTTGTAAATAAAATAAAATATTTACACTGTATTTACACGTAACTGGTGTAAAATATCTATAACCGGTGTTATTATACTCTCTATTCTGACTCTTCAGTTTCTTGTCTATACTTTCCCGCTTCTTTTCTGTATATTCTTTAGACCATTCATTTCACTTCTTCGATTCCCAATGTTTGTAGTCATCATTATAATAGAAGGCCAATTGGTTTCTTTGATATTCTTTTCTAAAACTGTACGTTCTTATTCCTCAACCATATGTATACCATTCCTATGATCAGTACTTTTCTTCTCATCACTACTTGATCTGTGTTTTCTTTTCTTTTCTTCTATTTGAAACCTCCAATGGCTTCTTCCTCGCGCACACCTTCTTCTACACCTCACAAAAGAAACAGAGACGAATTTGAAGACAAGCATCTTGACCCTCACCCTGTAGTTCCTTCTGCTCCTCCCCTAGTTGTCACTCTGATAAAGCCCCTTGAGGAATTCATCATGCGCTTCAATGGCCTAGAGGACTCCCTGGAAGAACTGTCTGAGAAAGTTAACAGGTTGAAAGATAGTTTTAGAGCTTTCCGCTCAAAAGTTCGCCGCCATCAACAGAATGATAGCTTCTATAATCCTATTGATCCTACGCACTCTGATGAATCCCAAAACTCTGAGTCTGATAAGGAGTGAAAGCCTGCAACCTGCTTTAGTAATGACAAAAAGAGAGAATATATTATATATTCTGGTAGATATTATTTTAGAAATTTTAAATTTTCGATGTAAAGTTATTAGTAAAGTTGAATGAATGAAGTTTGTTGCTCTGAAGATTAATATTTCAACAGACACCGGTTGTAAAAGTGACAGGTGTAGAATATAATGTCTGGTTTAGAAAAGTTATTTCTACATCTGTGTTCCATTTTAACTGGTGTAGATTTGCACTTTAATTTAATAGAAACCCCCTTCTCGCCTCCCATCTCTGATTTTTCACTGGTTCCCGATTTTACATCGGTTGTAAAAGTGACAGGTGTAGAATGTAATGTCCGGTTTAAAAGAGTTTATTTCTACACTGGTGTTCCATTTTAACTGGTGTAGATTTGCACTTTAATTTAATGGAAACCCCCTTCGCGCCTCCCATCTCTCATTTTTCATTGGTTCTCACGTTTAAGTCTTCTCGACCTTTCACAGCCGGTGAGTTTTATTTTGAACTCCTTGTCTGTAGAACGGAAAATTTATACTGTTATTTACTGGATTCATTCATTTACTTGTTTCATTTGGTAAGTTCTTTCACTTGTGCATGATATATTCTCTCCCATAATTAGTTGCAAGCTAGGTTTTCTTGTTTTCTGTTTTTCTAGTTTTTTAGTCTTGTACAAATATGAATCATAGTTGGATAAATGCTAAACGAATATGTGTTGAGTATGATGAGGGGGTGAAGGAGTTTTTGGATTTTGCTAAACGAAATGGTGATGATGACAATAGAAGATTTTATTGTCCTTGCGTGAGTTGTTTGAATAAGAGGAAACAAAGTCCTGCAGATATGTACACTCATCTAATTTGTGAGGGGTTTTGTAAGAGTTACACAGTATGGATATGGCATGGTGAACCTGTGCAAAGGTCGAGTGCATCTGAACAGTTAGAACAGGCCTTTGATGATGACATGGATACCGATGATCGGGTAGAGGACATGATTCGTGATGTTGAAGAAGATGATTTTATGCGGTCATATGCATATGGTAATATGTGCAATGATACAGAAAAACCTCTATACCCAGGGTGAAAAAAATACAACCTGTTAAATGCGGTGTTGAGATTGATAAGTATGAAAGCACAACATGGGTGGAGTGATAGAGATTTTTCAGAATTGCTTGAGTTGTTGCAAGACATGTTTCCAGAAGAAAATGTCTTACCTAAACGCTTCTATGATGCTAAAAAAATAATATGTCCTTTAGGAATACAGTATAGAAAGATTCATGCATGCCCAGATGATTGCATATTGTACAGGAAAGATTTTGAAGATGAGGAGAAGGGTCCAATATGTAAGACACCAAGGTACAGATCAAACAAGTCTCCTGCAAAGGTGTTATGGTATTTTCCAATTATACCAAGGTTTAAGCGCCTCTTTGGTAATAAAGATGATGTAAAGAAAATGTGATGGCATGCGACTGAAAGGATTTGTGATGGAAAGCTTCGTCATCCTACTGAATCTTTGTAGTGGAAGAAGATTGATGAATTATTTCCCGAGTTTAGGAATGAACCACGAAACCTAAGGCTTAGACTTAGTACAGATATCATGAACCCATATGGTAGCCTTAGTAGTATACATAGTTCATGGCCTGTCCTCTTGGTGATTTACAACCTATCTCCCTTGTTGTGTATGAAACGCAAGTATGTAATGTTGTCTATATTGATCTTAGGACCGAAATAACAGAGAAATGACATAGACGTTTACCTAAGACCCTTGATCGAAGATTTGAAGAAGCTATGGGAAGGTGTGGATGTTTTTTATGTGATTAAGAAGGATGTCTTCAATATGCGGGCCATGATCTTTTGTACGATTAATGACTTTCCTGCATACAAAAATTTGTCAGGGTATAGTGTTAAGGGCCATAAAGCATGTCCGATTTGTGAGGAAGGGACTTGCTACTATCAACTTCGTCATGGAAGAAAGACGGTATACCTAAGTTATAGGAGATTTCTAAGACAAGACCAACCATACCGTCGACTGAAGAAACAATTTTTTGGCGGCCAAGAATTTGAAAATGCTTCGGACCCATTGACTGGAGAACAAATTTATGAAAGGGTCAAAGACATTAATGTTACCTTTGGTAAGATTGCTAAGAGAAGTGAGAAAAATATATGAAAAAAAAGATCTGTCTTCTTTGAGCTTCCACATTGGCAATATCTTCATGTAAGGCATTGTATTGATGTCATGCATGTGGAGAAAAATATGTGTGACAGCATTGGTGGAACACTTCTCAACAGCCATGAAAGTTACAAAGACGGTTTGAAGGCAAGATTAGATTTGAAAGAAATAGGAATACGTGAGGATTTACATCCAAGGCCAGATGGTGAGGGGAGTTACTATGTTGAAGAGACTAATATTTTGTCCAAGGATGAGAGAAGAAGTATTTGTGAGTGTTTGCAAGGAATCAAAGTTCCCTCTGGGTACTCATCTAATCTTAAGAAGATTGTGTCGATTAAAGATTTGAAATTAGTATGCCAAAAGTTTCATAATTGTCATGTCTTGATGCAACAATTACTCTTAGTGGCTGTTCGAGGAATCCTTCCAGATGATTTGAGACACATTGTAACCCGACTTTGCTTCTTCAATGCTATATGTGGCAAAGTCTTTGAGACTGAAAAGTTGGATGAATTGGAGCATGAGGGTTATGTTATTTTGTGCTATCTTGAAAAACTGTTTCTTCCTAGCTTTTTTGACATCATGGTATACCTCATCATTCATCTAGTTAGAGAGATAAAACTGTGTGGCCATGTATACTTACGATAGATGTACCCATTTGAAATATACATGAAAATCTTTAAAGGTTATATGAAGAATCTAAATCAGCTCGAAGCATCTATTGTTCAAAAATATGTTTTCAAAGAAGCTATGGATTTTTGTCAACACTACCTGTATAAAGTAAGACTGACTGGTCTCCCTAAACCCCGTGCCAAACAGGGGTCAATGTGGAATGTCGGTGAAAAATGTTGATCGTAATAAATTACAGCAAATACACTTACACATCTTGAATAACATTGATAAAGTTCAAGACTACATAGCTGTTCATAAAGAGCTTGTCCTAAAAAAAATAGAATGACAGAGCAAAAACTAATTAGAGAACACAATAAATCTTTTGCACATTGGTTCAAACAGAAGGTTGAAACTGAGGATTTGTATCTGATAGAGTTAGATGGTTGGCATATGGTCCTGAATTTCATGTGATATGTTGGAATTTATTTGATATCAACGGGTATTCCTTTTACACGAAGACCCTTTATGATAAAAGTAGCGTGCAAAATAGTGGGGTTATGTTAGTAGCCGAGGCTATGCATTTCTCTAGTTCAAAAGACAATAATCCTAAATTAGCATCCATCCCTTATTACGGTGTTGTTGAAGAGATTTGGGAGGTGGATTACTCCAAATTCACAGTTCCCGTGTTCAAATGCAAGTAGGCTAATGTAAACAATGATGTTCTGATAGATCGATTAGGATTTACATTGGTTGATTTGAATAGTACAAGTTTTGGGAACCTTTTATTATGGCAGACGAAGCAAAGCAAGTGTTCTATAGCACTGATCCGGCAAATAAAAGATGGTTTGTCGCTCTCCAAGGAAAAATGATTGTTGACGACGATGATTCTATTTGGGAGACCACTTCTTTTTCAGTGGGTTTACCAAAATTGAATGAAGAAGAAGTGGATTCTGATTGATTTGGATGTGAGTGTTTTAGGTTTTTGATTAATTTGTATGATGATTCTATTTATTATGATTGCATATATGTTTTTTATGTAATAATAACACAAGTTTATTGATTTGATTGCATATATATCTGTTGTAACTTCAAGGGATAGGGCGATATAAGAGTTTGTGAAAAAACATAACATCAATATTTAAACCGGTCGCAAATGTTAGTAAGGTGTAAAAACCTCTAAGTGACATTTTTGTAAATAAGTAGTGAACAATTTACACCGGTTGTTTTTTTATCCGGTGTAAAATGTGATATGAAAACGTCATTTTTTACATTGGGTTTGATAGTTAACCGATGTAAAAAGTGTTATGAAATTCAAAATTAAAATTGTCAACCGGTTTTTTAATTTGACCAGTGTAAAATGTCTACGGAAAATAAATTTTGAAGACTCCCCTTGGCGCTCTCTTATTTCTCATTTCTCAGGTTTTCTTCAGTCTTCCTTCTTACTGATATCATTACTCCGCTCGTCCTGCGCTATGGTTTTCATTCTTCTCTTTCTAGCTCTTGTGATTTGCCGTGTACGTGTTCTCCATACTTCTTTTATCGTGCACGGCTTCCGTTTACGTGTTGGTTTAATCTAGGTTTTATACTTTTCCTATGATAAATGCTTGCACTTCTTTCCATGGATAAATGCTAAAGGAACTATCTTCTTTATGTATTCTGATAGGTGAAGGATATAAGTTAAGCCTGTTTAAAAAAGATCTGATTTTGTTATTGCGTATATAGGAATATGGAGGGTAGTATTAATCAGAACGAGAGTAGCGTTGCTCTAAGTGACTCTGCGCAAAGCAATGGCAGAAGTGCGACGTGATTGAAAGATATTACGAAAGATAGGAAGGGAGGGAAGTTGCTACCAATTGAGTTTGATAGACGTTGGAACCAATTGGTGAACATAGGACCAAATACATTAGTTATGTTAGCCTCTTAGCACGCAACAAGCCTAGCATCACCATACAGACTGTTGGAGATTGTGCCCTAGGGGCCAATCATTATCTTATGAACATTGTTGATTTATGAATTTCTTAATTATGTTATCATATTATTTGCATGTTTACTATGATGACAATCCTTGGATAACTCGTGATCTTATCCTAAATGTCCCTGGTCGGTCATCTATGCGGGAGCAGAGATGAAATAAGACCAGTATGACTTTGGAGATATATAGAGATATAAATCAAAGTCATAAGCACATGTAAGAGTACAGGGTGTTGGACCGACCCGCTATGAGAGAGCTGCATGGGTCAAGTCATAAGCTTCTCTCATATACAAGCCATGTCACTATGCCCTTTGACCTGAGATCATCATGGATTCCTACATGACAAACGCTCAGCTTTGACCTAGTCAAAAGTCACTTTTGACCGAGTGATCATAAAGGCTATGCTCGGGCTTAGTGGTTTTTCATGATGAGGAATGTGAATGGTCAAGATGGAATTTGTCCCTCACATTCGTAGAGAGATATTACTGGGCCCCTCGATGAGTGAGTCTGAGAAATGTATGGCCATACTGGAATGGAAGGGTAGTTCCATTTCTATATTCAGACTACTCAGGGATCGAGAAAGTAACGGTCAGGAACAGGAGGATGATGTTCTCCATGCCTCATCCTTGACCGAAATATCGTGTGACAAAAGGGACGTGATATGGTTGTATGAAAGGTTACATCGTTTATCGATCCTCATATGTTTTGGGTAGTTGTAATGCCTTGCTAGAGACCGCTTACGACTTGTGGGTCAGTATAGTAATTGGCCCACTGCCAACTTCATATGGGCCTACAGGGTCGCACACAAAACAGCCCAATACGAGCTATGATGTCCAGATTCATTGAATCTAAGAGATGTCTAGATTCAATGAATAATCTAGGGTGGATATATATTTTATATATATAAATTTGTATATACATATTATATATAATATAAGAGATATTTGTAAGATTTAATTTATAAGGATAAATTAAATCTCTATTACTTTTGAATTTGAATTTAAATGGATATGATCTATTTGAATTTGAAATTCAAATTGATAAGATATCTCAAATTTGATTTATGAGAATAAATCAAATATAATTATGTCTTATCTTTATTTTAAATTAAATAAATAGGTGAATTAAATCTGTGGGACGGATTTAATATGAACCATATTTATTTAATCAGTTTCTTATTAAATTATGCAATATATGATATTGTATTAATTCAGAATTAATATAAGATTAATTCTGAAGCCCGGCCCTATTAGAAGCCCGATAGCTTCCTATATATTTGACATTAAGAGCTAGGGTTCTACACACAATAGATCTCTACACACACATTCAGACGTGAGAAAAAGGGCAGGGAGAGTGCAAAAGGTTTGCAGATAAGAAACTGCCGAAATAGAGACGGTGAGGACGGAATCTCTAGAAATCCCTAGAGGGACAAGAGACGCTAGCACGTCGTTCACGATTGGAACGCTGTTCGTGTGGATACCGGTAGAGGAAGCCGATCTGAGCTGTCGACTTCTTGCGATCGACCAGACACGAAGCAAGGTCGCGACCTATTGACACTGAGGTCGCGACCATACGGGCATCTGAACGGTAGAAATCGGAAAAGAGGAGACAGGTCGCGACTTGAAGATGACGAGGTCGCGACTACAAACTCCAGAGACGTCCGGTTGCGACGAGAAGCAGTGTAGGTCGCGACTAACAACTCCAGAGGCGACAGGTCGTGACTAGAAGCTGAGGAGGTCCCGACTGAAAGTTCCAGAGGTGAGGAGTCGCGACTAGAGGACACTGAGGTCGTGACCAAAGCTCGAATACAGAAGGTAACACTTCTTTCTCCTTGACTTAAACACATTCGGTAGATCTGGCTGGGAATGGAAAAATTTTTAGTTAATTTCCGCTGCGTGTCTTCCAATTTCCTTCACAGACTTGGGATGCTGTTAATGATCGTGTGAAGAACCAAATTTGGGACACTATCTGGGTATAGAAACTACCTATTTTATATTGTATTCAGATCAATACCAAAAAATATAACTGTTTATGGATAACTCTGCTTTCAATGGCAATTATTGCAGCTCACTTACGATATTCCCAACAATGAAGCCTTGAAGAAGAAGGCGATGTCTTACTGCAGTGAGCGTTAGAGGGCATTCAAGACAAACTAGCTTGTCTTTATGTGCATGGCCGGGACAAAGATGGTCAGCCTCATCCTTCTCCATGCAGCAAGTATCAATTCATTGACAAAGCTACCTGGGAAGAATTTGTTAGGATTCGGACTACGCCAGAAGCTATGGGGAGTTGATGCGCAAATATCCTGCAAATGCATTTCCCATGTTTCTTCCTTGTGTATGTGTTGGCACCAAATGCAAACGCATCAGATTATCATTTGTTTTGATTTGTAGGAAAAAAGGCAAAAGCTATTGAACATGCTCTCAAGAATGATGCCCGCACATAATGTCTCGAGGAGGTTGAGAAGGCTAAAAGAGACTTGTTGAGGGCCAAGAGGAGAGGCTAGAAGAAAATTCTGAGGATCCTAGTGTTAGTCTTGCTGCCCCATCTCCAATATGTCATGAAGATAAATGGTTGTATGCTCACCAAACAAGGAGCGGAACATATACAAGCGATCATGCTCGCACTATTGCGGAAAAAATTATAAGTACTACTTCTATTATTTTGTTTTAGTAGACTAATTAGATTATTTCTTATGTTTGTTATTTATATGTTATAGTCATGTCTTAAAGAACAAGAGGCCTATGGATCCTTCAAGTTGGATGGTAGGAATGACATCTTAACTGTTGCTACGGGCAAACAAGAGCATGGGGGCCGTGTCAGAGGAGTTGGAGGAGGTATGGGTATAAGAGATTACTTTGGAGCATCTTAACGGCATACCACACATTTGGTGCCAAGGGCAAAGTTGGAATCGTTGTTATCCACTATTAGGACAGAGGCTAAGGCAGAGATTTGGGCAGAGGCTAGGGCACAGGCAGAAGCTTCATTTGAGGCACGATTACAAGAGGGGTTTGCAAAGCTCAAGGTAGAAATGTTGTCCATGATGACATCAAGACAACAGGAGCCAAGTGCCCCCCAAACGCTCTCACATGCAGCCCTTCATAGCACTAAAATGAGCTGTTGCATGGCCGCGCTGGTGTCTGAGGATGCTGAATCGTGTGACCTATATGTGGAGGATCTAATTAGACAGTTAGTGGCACAAGGTTCCTTCCATAGCTTAGGAGCAACTGCCCACCACATCCAAATTCAAGAAGATCAATTAAGGGTGACAGTTGAAGACGTGATAGTTGAAGATGCTCTTGTCCCAATTTCCACTGATGAAGTGAAGACAGTGATGCAAGCAAAGGGGACTTTCATATTATGGCCAAAGCATCTTGTTTTGGATAATGTCGCGTCATCCCATATCTAACTTCCCACACCTCCCAATTTGAGTGCCATTCAATGTGTCATCCGATTGGCAGATGACAAAATGTTCCATGTGGATGCGTTGCCTATGGATTCAGTTGTGGGCAACACGAGGGCTTCGGCCTTTCTTGACCATACGAATGTGAAATCTCTTCTCACTCCTGGGGATGAATTGACCTCCAGGTGCATCCAAGTATTTTTTATGTAAGTCTAATTTAAATGTAAATACATGTGATAACAAAATTCAACTCTTATAACTAACGTCTTGTTTGCATTAACTGTAGGTACATGCAAGTTGAGTTGATGTCCAAGGGCAAACAAGATAAGTTTGGATTCCTATGCCCAATTCAAATTTATACAAAAGGGACCTCTCAAACTTTGCGACTTCAATACATAACAAGGAGGCTCAGTCAAACCGAAATTGATTATTTCTTCGCACCATATATGCAAGAGTAAGAATAATAATATTTCATTTTATTTCATAAAAGTTTTATATTTACTTAATTATAATACTCATTCTTTTTTAATTAATTTCTACAGCAATCATTGGCAATTGGTCATCCTATGTAAGCATAGTTATAAAGTTTTTTTCTTATTCTCCCTCCATTACAAGCCAGGGGCTGATGTCAAGAAGATTATGAACTCGTGAGTTTTTTTCTATACAGAACAATGGTCTTTGTAATATATATGGTCTTTGTAAGAAATGTGTTACTAACTTTAACTTTGGTCACAGGCCTATGAGGACGTTCAAAATTGCCAGTGGTCTTAAGTATGTCAACTCGGTGAGGGACCCTGAATGGATCGTACCGAAGGTAATGAAACTATTAAGTCTTATGCTTCACATTTTGCTCTTTAAAAATAATTGTTCTCATCATGTTAATATTACAGAGTCGAAGGCAGCCCATAGAAAGCAACTTGTGCAGCTTCTACATGGTTAGACACATGATCAATATTATCTTGTCAAATAGGACTGACCTAACTAAGGAGATAAAATTGTATTTCCTAATGATTTCATATTTCTTGTCAATTTAATATATACTAGTAATACCTTAATTTCTTTGATTTTAATTTGATATTTTAGATGTTTGATCAATCTGACTCATTTCCTAAACAAGATATTGAGGAGCTGCGCAATGTTTGGGCTGAGTCTTTTGTTCAATTCATTGATTCTCAATAGTATTTGTGTTTCAATGAATACATTCTTTTATTTTTCTCTTCAAATTATTGATTTTTTATTCAATTTTATTAAATGAATAATATATATAATGAGCAATTGAATTTTGTCTCTGCTGCTGTATCTTTGAGTTATATATTTGGAAGCTTCAGGGGATAGGTTAATGAAATGTTGAATAGGGTTTTTTAAACCTATATTTAAATCAGACAAAAATTACCGGCAGGTGTAGAAGTAATATTCATATAAATATTAAAATATCTACATAGGTTGTGCTAATTGTAAGGTGTAGAAATGACTAATCTACACATGTTATGAACATAACCGGTGTAGAAAATAGCATAATCTACACCGGCCATTAAAATAACCGGTGTAGGACAATAGCCTAATCTACACCGGTCAATAAAACAATCGGTGTAGAAAATAGCATAATCTACACCAGTCTTTAAAATAACCGGTGTAGAAAATAACATAATCTACACCTGTCATTAGTACAACTGGTGTCCAAAATAGCCTAATCTACACTAACCATATAAACACACCAAATGTAAAAAATTCATTAGTCTATAGCTGACGTTCACATAACAGTGTAGAAAATCTGTTCATCTACACCGATTTTCCTCGAATTCGGTTTAGCATGTCTCACTTTCTACACTGGATATCTGACCGATTTAGAATGTCTCACTTTCTACACGGTCTGTTTCTACACCAGTTCTTTGTCTGGTGTAGAATGTCATTTTAAACCGGTTTAGAAAGCCTTTTTTGCAGTAGTATACTCTTATTCATGGAGTACATTTGAGGAGCAATTTAAGGACAACTTAGAAAAATTAGGTGCTTTGAGCAAAAAGGCAGCTGAGAGAGCTTTATTTTATGCTCCGTGAGTTTTTTTTTTTGTTACAAAAATTTTTAGAAAAGGGTTGGACTCACCCGTAATCTAAGAGCAGGACGAAGTCTCTCTTCATCCTAGGCGATATCAATATTAGGGCGAGCTGTCAATTACCCTCAGGTATAAACTTAAGTACCCAGGAATTAGGATGCCTCCGTAAGCGTCACAACTTGAACCACAACAAAGTGGTACTCTCTAGGGATCAAACGTATTTCAAATGATCACATATTATACCCCTTCACCAGCTCCGGGAGTTGGTTGTAGCTTGAGGAGAGAGAAAAGGGGTAGGTGGACTTAGGCTGGGGCTATGGGGCCACTTTCTCCAACAGAAATTTTTTTAAAAAATTGTATAGTGCACAAGTATATGATGGGCTGAACGACTTGCGTATAAGTTGAAAATGGCTCTTGCTTAGAACAATTTTCTCTATAGTACCACTTTATTTTGTTCCAGTCGTGATATTTGAGAAAACATTCTAACTCCTAGGTATTTAAGTTTATGTCTAAGAATAATATACGGCTCACCCTGCCTGACATTGGTATTGCCTAAGAGGAAAGAAGACTTCGTCCTACCCTTAGATCGTGGGTAACCTCTTTCTAAATTTTTTTGTACCTAAAAAAAATTTCTATAGTATCCTGATAATTACTTCCCACAATATAGTATTTTGGTCCTTTTTTTACTGTTTGTAACATCTCGGTCAAAAAGCCACTGGGAGAAGTTATTAACAATTTGAGTTCAAAGGAATCTATATTAACTGATAGCAAGAGATAAATATACTAATTACAATATTACTATTTGATAAGTGTATTATTTCATGACAATTTATACTTCAATATTCTGGAATTAGCTTAAAATCTGCATAAAATGGGATTGTTGATAGCATTTATACATGAGGGTATTTTGGGAATAAGAGAAAATTTTTGATTATAATAATGTATTTTCTGTGATTAAATAAATGCTTTGTTTTAGTTGTTTCTAAATGCAGAATATTTCTTTTACACATTGATTTTATACTCAACCTAGAATTGAAAACCCTGGGAAATTGAATTCATCCCCACAAAACAGTTGTAGTTAGTAGGACGTTCAAGAACATTACTAGGGAATAACTTTTAACAGTGATTAAAAAGGTGTTTTCGTGAAGCTTTTATGTTCGGCGCGATACTATCGCTATAATAAAATCATGAAAAACCACTGTAAAAATCGTCATGAAAAGTCCTTCCATGAGTGCTTTTTAAGGCTGGTAATGGATAACTTTCTACGGTAGTTTTTACCTTAACGGCTGTAGAAAGTCTCTTTTTACAACGGTTTTCTATTTAACCGTTGCGAAAAGACATTTTCTTATACATTTCGCATTTAATTTCATATGATAACATCCTACATTGAGCCAAATAATAAAAAAAAATCTAGTTAACAAATTATGCAGAAAGAAATTTCTGAAATCCAATTGTAAAATCAAAATTACCCATGAACACTTCAATGATAAGATAAATAAATTTTCCCTTTTTGTTTATCAAGGCAATAGTTTAACTATAATCAACTAAAAAAGCTAATAATGAATATCAAAATTTTGACAATTATACCTAATGTATTGAAATATTATTTTTGCCAAATTATCTCTCATGTCAATAAGCTCGTCTTCATATATCTCTTTATTATCAAATGAGTACAAATTAAAAGTAACAAAATAATTAGACAAGTATTAAAAATATAAAAAGAATTGAAGAAATCACAAAATATTAATCATGTCCTTTTTGTTTACCTCATGTAGGTTCTTAGTGAGCCATATCAATGATCTCTTGAATATAGCAGATCATATAATATCCGAATTCAACACCCCCATGTTGATGACGGAACTAATAAAATAAAAAAAATATTAAACATATTAAAAAATATTAAACTTTTATATTTAATAAATTTATAAATATAAAATTTAATTAGTTCAAAACAACTTACTTTTAAGTAAATCTATGCAAATTGATAATTACCATTATTCCTGTTAGCGAACAAATTGACACTTTATATAGCCTCCAATTGAAAACAAAAAACTAAAAGAAGAAGATATTATAACATGCTAAACTTGATAAGTAATAAATTTATAAATATAAACTTACGGCTCCATGATGTCTCTAATTCAATCTTATGGCGGTCTAGACAAGGAATCGAGCCAATAAATAGTGTTATCATTCATGGAGAAGACAAGCAAAGTCCAATAACCACTACAACAACAACAACAACAACAACAACAACAACAACAAAGTATTTTCTCATTAAATAGGGTCGGCTACATGGATCATACGACGCCATTGTGCTCTGTCAAAAACTAAATCCTTAGATAGGTTATTGACCGGAGATCCCGCTCAATGACCTCGTTAAGCGTTTTCTTTGGCCTTCCTCGACTCCTTTTAACCGGACTCCAATCTGTTTGATCCACCCTCCTCACCGGCGCATCCCTTGGCCTTCTTTGTACGTGTCCAAACCACCTAAGACGGTTCTCCACTATTTTCTCCTCAATAGGTGCCACTCCAACTCTTCCCCGTATTTGTTCATTGCGAATCTTATCTTTTCTTGTATGCCCACACATCCATCTCAACATCCTCATTTCGGCTACCCCAATTTTATGCTCTTGCTGTCCTTTTAAAGCCCAACATTCACTTCCATAACTTACTTTTTAATATAAGATGAAAAATATATTATCTTCTTGATTTGGTTCATTACACTCAACATGTACTCCTTTCTCGCTTGCGCAGATTCAAAGAAGCATGAAGGACGTTCCACTTTCAGATTCATTCCAAACCCTAAGGATTCAATCGCACAACACATCTTCATCTTTTCTCTCTCAACTCCACACTTATCTTCGATGGCCCATCTTTCTGATACAAAGACTTGTTGAGGTTATCTACTAATAAGGAATTGATTTACACATGATTTTTTTATGGTTGCATAGGGATTTCAAGATATATTGAGTTTAGATCTGATTATGATCTACCAATTCTTTAAGAGTTTAATCAGTTTAATAATTAATTTGGTTCCAGAAAGATTGCTTGCTGGTTTAAATCTCTATTATATATGTGTTATCTTAGATTTTGAATTAATATCGGTAGAACTCTTAAATCTGTTTGCAATGAAGCAGAACACTCTTATCTCTAGAAGAATTCTCTATCAATTTCATCCATTTTTTTTTGGTGATATTCATCCATTTTTAGTTCGTACTGTGTTTTACTTTCAGCTCTGGAATATTGTAGAAAAACATAAATATTAGTTAGCCAATTCAGTTCTGTAGTCTTATGCAGTTCTTACATCAGATTAATTTGCTCTGTACTCATCTCATCAAGACCTAAAAGGTCAAATGGTGAGGTCAATAATCATAGGATTACAATCACTAATAAATTAGGAAAGAATTCGAAAATCAAATCCCTATTCTATATACAGTTTTTAACTAAGGTCTGCAAAATATCTTTAGTAATAGTAAAAGTTATTAGAGTTTCAAATATTTAAAATTTTAAATACAAAATATCCTTATAACTAGATATTTCTCCCACGAGAGATAAGAAAAAGTAGGGTATAATTAATTATTTATTTTTAATTATTATAAATTTTTATTCTACAAATAGATAAGTTCAAATATTTGGGATCAATTATACAGAAGGATAGTGAAATTTTGGAGGATGTTAATAATAGAATTCATGTTAGGTGGTTTAAATAGAGAAAGACTACTGAGGTTATATGTGATCGGAAAGTACAAGATAAAGTAAAAGGAAAATTTTATCGCACTATTATAAGACTAGCAATGCTTTATGAAAATGAATGTTGGGCTTTAAAAGGACAGCAAGAGCATAAAGTTGGGATAGCTGAGATGAGGATGTTGAGATGGGTGTGTGGGTATATAAGAAAAAATAAGATTCGTAATGAACAAATACGGGGAAGAGTTGGAGTGGCACCTATTGAGGAGAAAATGGTAGATAACAGTCTTAGGTAGTTTGGACACGTGCAAAGAAGGCCAAGGGATGCGCGGGTGAGGCGGGTGTGTCAAATAGTATGGAGTCCGGTTAAAAGGAGTAGAGGAAGGCTAAAGAGAACGCTCAACGAGGTCATTGAACGGGATCTCTTGGTTAATAACCTATCTAAGGATTTAATTTTTGATAGAGCAAAATGGCGTCGTATGATCCATGTAGCCGACCCCATTTAATGGGATAAGGCTTGTTGTTGTTGTTATATTATAAATTTTTATTATGATTAAAAATTTAAAATTTAATTTTCGAAAGATTTTAAGCACTATTTTAATAGGATTATTGATTAATTAGTATCATGGGTTTAAATTCAAATATTAAAGTGAGATTACTGATTAAGATTATTGATTATGACTTGAAGACAAAGAAATTAAAAGTATTAAGTCAAGTCGACCCAAATATATTTTTAATTAAACTGAGTATTATAATATTTTAATAGTATAGAAGATGATTGATAGTTGATGATGGATTGACATTACAAAATTTTAAGTCATTAATCAAGATCAATTTTAACATTAAATTATATGAAATGTCAAATTTTATCAAATTTAATTTTTTAAAATTATAGTATTTATAAGTTTTTCTATTTTTAAGTTCTGTGTAATTTATAGGAAATCAACTGAGTTTTAAAAACATAATTATCAACTTGATATAAAATTTTAAAGAAACTAATTCAAATATAATAAATAATAGGACTCTTTTTAAAATAGGAACATTCACTAATCTATATTTACAATATTTTTCATACCATTTACTTATCCAGTTTTAGAATTTACAATACTTTCTCACGATTAAAGAAGTTATGCATCTTCCATGTTTCTTTAATGTTTGGTAGAGTGGAAGAGGAAATGAGGAAGTGAGAGTGGATTCAACCAGTTCTCTCTTTTAGTATAATATAAGTCACTTTCACTTTTAATATTTTGAGTCATGTTAGTTTTATTAGAAAAATTAAAAATTGAGGTGATAGAAATGTAAGTAAAATTTTTTAAACTATTTTATCCTAATTATAAAATTTCTAAATAACTTTAACCCTTCCCAAATAATAAAAAAATATTTTAGATTATTTTATTCTAAATTATAAAAAAATTTATATCAATTTCATATTTATTTTTATCATACCAAATAAACTTTTAAAACATATTTACAACTTAATTTTACTTCTACTTTTATTCTTATTTTTATCAAAAGCTCTTACATCCTACTGAATATATCTTATAAGAGTTAAAAGTTCAAATACGGGACCTATCCAATTGTTAAACTGAAAAAATAAACTATAACACACATACATAGGGAACTACCCAATTGTTAAACTGTAAACATAAATTTTAAAATTTCCATGAAAAAAAATCTAAAATTTTAGCTTAAATTTATGATCATTTAAGTGACTCGTTCTATTACCAATTATCACATAAAGATCTTGTCATGGTCCATTTCATGCCATTTGGAAGACACGCCAAACACTAAACCAAAACCCCCTTCTGAAACCCCACATGTAAAGCCCACAGAATTTATTATGATTCACCGGGTTTTCCGCGCGTGTTCTTTTGTGTGGCTATAATAGCATCCTTCCCAAATTCCAAACCTATTGGTTTAGTTATTTATTTGTACAAAAAATATACTCCCTCGACTCCCATATTTATATAAAAAATATTTTTAAAAAAATTTAATCCAAAATATAAAGAGTTAATAAAATAATTAATAATTATTTTCTACTTTTGCCACCAAAAAGAGAGATATAAAATATAATAAATATATACTTAAAAATTACATTCTTTAATAAGAATAAAATAAATAAATTTTATCAATTTAAAATACTTTAAATAACTTAACTAATATTTATTCGTTTGTATGAATTAATTAATAATATTTTATATATTAGATTTATATGTTAATTTTTTTAAAATATTTATTTTAATTATTTATATAAAAATTTATTTTATTCATAAAAAATCATCTTAATATATATCATCAGTATAAAAAAAATAATAAACTAAAGAGATAATATGAATTATCGTATTATATTTATAATAAAAATAAATATATATACTAATTCCTTTTTTTTTGGATCAATAATATATATACTAACTCTTATATTTAGATATATTTAGAATAGAAGGAAGTATATACCATCATATATCTATAGTTATATATAATACAAAATTTATAAGAAGTTTGCATTTTAAGAGAAACCAATCTCTGTAACCTAAACTCACAAAAAATAAAATAAAAATTTTCATATCTTATAAATAATGTAACTTATCATAAATATTACATAAAGCATAGGACCTGCATTATTATTTTTAAAAAAATATTTATATAAATTTTGAAATTAAGTAGATGACAAATTTTATTTAAATATTTTTTACTTGATTCACCTTTTAACTTGAATTTTGAATAATTACAGCATGTATTGTAAAACATAAATAATATTGTACTATTTATTGATAATTTGATATATTTATTTTCTTCTTTTGAGATATAAATGCAAGGTTAAAGCCGTTGAAACTGGAAAAAAAAATTATGAAAAACAATTAGATTTACCACTCAATTTTTATGGTAAGTACCACTTATTTCTTTTTATTTACTTATGAATTATAAAAAAAATGCTAAAAACAATATATTTGTATGGTAAATATGATTATATTATAATCATATTTAAAGAAAAGTAATACTTAAGCCAATTTTTTCTCTGATAAGTAATAAATCATAATTAAAGAAAAAGTAAATAACTTGGATAAATTTAGGTAGGTATTAGTCGTAATTCATTACGAAGATGTTATCTCATTTTTCAACTCAACATACTTTATATAGGTTTACTATTATAATAACACATGTTAAGAATTAATTAAAAAATTAATACTCCTCCAATCTTAAATATAAAATCTATTTAACTAATTTAATCATATTAAAAAATTTAGCTAAATTAGTTAATATATCATAATTTTTTATAGAAGAATTAGAATAAGAGACCAATAGTAAATAATATTTATTAGAAGGACTGTAAAAAGTTATAATTATTTAGAAGGATCAAAGAATAAAATAAAAATAAAAAATACTAAATTGTCCTTACCAAAACTCCATAGATTTCAATAAATTAAACAAAATTTATCTCAACATTTAACAGTTACATACGTGGATATCGATTGAAAAAAATAACACAAATTTTGTACAATTATTTTATCAAATTTATAATTTATTTTTAAAATTTATCTAAACTTTAATTGAAAATAAAACTTATATAACGTAAAAAAAGATTAAAATATTTTCTAATTTATTACATATGTTAAAGAAAAGTTATATATATCTAGAAAATTTAAAAAAATCACAGTTATACATATCTAAATAATTTATTATTGTATATTCTTTATGTGAAAGTGATAATCATGTAAGCCCAAAAAAAATTCAATAAAAAATTCAAGGGTAAAGTAGACCTAATATTTTGATCTTATTTCCTAGATGCGGCCGATATTTTAATCTTATTTGTGGTATAATTTTACCTATAATCTTTATAATTTGGTACAATTTTTGGTATTTAAAAAATAAGATTATAGGTGAAATTGTACTAAATTAAAAAGATTATAGTTAAAATTGTACTACAAATAAAATTAGGATATTAGCCACACCTGAGAAATAAGATCAAGATATTGAGTGTTACTTTACCCTTAAAAATAAGTAAAATAGGATGTGGAAAGAATATAAGATGTTTAAAAATTTATATTATTTTTAAAAATAAAATGTGGGAGAAAATATAGGGAGAATGTAATGAGTAAAGGGTATTTTAATAATTGTAAATTTTTATTTGGTACTTGATCCTTCTAAATAATTAAAACTTCTATGATCTTTCTTAAAATATAATATTTACTATAGGTCATTTATTATAATTTTCCCTTTTTCTAAAACAAGTGTGAATCTTATAAAATAGGGTTTAAATGTAATTACTATGTTTTGCCAGATTTAATTATTATTTTGTTTCCATATCCTTCCCTCAATTTATTATTATGGATCCGTATCTCTTTTTAGTATTTTTTTTTAAAAAAATTTGCTGAAATTCCCTATGAGAAAACTTTTTATTGGCCAAACGAATATTTTTATACACAAACTTTTAGTATTTTAAAAAATTTATACATAAAAAATATCAATAATCTAACTTAAGTTATTTTTATCAATAAAACTTTTTACCAGAGATTTTTTACTGATGTTCCCATTTTTTTGAAGCCAATCTAAAGGAATTTTAAGATAGTTAAGAGCTTCTATCAATAAAGTCCACAAAAAATTGTAGTTTAAATATCATATTAGATTTTGTCTCAATTAAGTAGAGTTAGTTGATAACTCAACTCCTTTTCTAAAATTTGATTATAAAAATAGAAAAAGTAGAGTTATCTCTCAATATTTAGAAAAGTAAATTAAAAAAGGGTGAGAAATTATTGCCAATTATATATATATATATATATATATATATATATAGTAAACAAAATTTAACCATTGGAGCAAAGTTAAATTTTTCCACATTTAAAAAAAAGGACAACTACTATTAAATATGGTTGGTCGACTTAATTGTTTTCAAAAGAAGGTTGAGAGTTCAAATTTTGATTAAAAACTAATGAGAGATACGCTTCATTGAAATTAACAATTTTTAAATTTAACCTAATGCTACTAAATATTAGACCGATATACTAAAAAAAAAACAAAAGAAAAAGAAAACCGAAAGGGCCAGGAATAATCATCAATGAGTTGAAATCAATGGATCAACCAACTCGTTTGACTCCAAGTCATTACATTAACAAGCACTTATCATTTTCTTCTCTCAACCCTTTGTTTTTATTAATCTCTGCTTCCCATCCACAAACTCACTACTTCTTCTTCTCTAACAAAACCTTCAGATTATGAAGAAGTGTGAGCTCTGCAACTCTCCTGCAAAACTGTTCTGTGAATCAGACCAAGCTGATCTCTGTTGGGTATGTGATTCCAAGGTTCACTCTGCTAATTTCATTGTAATAAAACATTCCAGAATCCTTCTCTGCCATCTCTGTCAATCTTTTACTCCTTGGCGTGGTTCTGGACCCAAGTTGGTTCCCACCATATCTGTTTGTAATGATTGTGCCACCACCAAGAATGACGGGTTCCGACAACAGAACGATGACGAAGATGGTGGCGAAGATGAAGAAGAAAATGGCGACGATGAAGAAGATGACGTCAGAGAAGGAGAAGATGATGATCAAGAAGATCAAGTGGTTCCATGGAAATGTGCGCCAACACCTCCAGTTTCAAGTTCTTCATACAGTTCAAACAATTCTTCGAGGTTCTCAGATTAGTTTTATGGTCTTCCATCTTTGTCAATCTCTGATTACTATGTTTCTTACATCCTCTGTTTTCATTGCTTTTTTGTTTTTCTCTGCTTTTGACAGTTTATGCCATTTCCTTGGCTAAGCAAAACCAGAAATATTCAAGAGAGAGAGAGAGAGAGAGAGGAAGACGTTTCGATTAGTGATAGGTTAGATTAACGAGAAATGTTGTGTACAATTATTAATCTGCTAGTGTCTTAATAATAATGATCATCATTCTCTTGAAGCATTTCTTGGCATTTACATGTTTGTTTAGGAAATTCTAAAGCATTATACATACATACATACTACCTTACCTCCATTTTAATAGATTAATTTAGATAAATTAAAAAATATAAATATAAATTTATTTTGAGAGATTGAATTTTGTTATAATTAATTTATTTAAAAAATTAATTAGCTCTTATATTAAAGAACGAGAGAATAATTTTTTCACGAATTCTTTTCTTGGTATTCTATATATATATATGTAGTAATTGACTACTAAGATTGTGATATGTTTACATAGACATTGTTATTCATGAACTCAAATTTTCTTGGCACAATTACTTAGAGATCTCGTGGGAGAAAATTTATTATTAAAAAGTCTTATAAAATTATTAAATAATTAAATAGTTCCAACCGACTTGAGAGTGATAAATTAGATTTGTGCAATTATCAAGTTGCCGTTATACACAAACGACAAGTTATTAGGAACGTAATGACAATTTAATATAGTATAAATAATAACTGGAGACATGCGATGATAATTTCATGTCGCACAAATAACAACCCTCAATTGTCATTTGTTGTATATTAAATTACCATCACATTCCCCTAAGTGTCATTTATGTCATATCAAATTGGGTTGGCTTACCCCTATGTGTCATTTATATTACATCAACTTGTCACCGTTTGACCAGAAATTTATGCATAAAGATAATTTGGTAATTGCACAAATTAAATCTAGGGTAAAAGTGTAATCAACACCACAAACTAATTTTAGAGGAGCAATTAGCACCCTAAAATATTTAAAGGTGCAAATAACACCCTGAACTAATTTTGGAGGTATAATTAACACCCTAAAGTATTTAACTTGTTACAATTTTACCCATTCGCTAACAAAAATATAAACTTTTATCTTGATACATGCCACATAAACTTTTTATTTTGACATATTATTGTTTAAAAGGTCACATGTGTAATATTGTTTTAATAAATTATACTAAATAAACTATATAATTTCTCAATTTTTATAAATAAATTCTATATAATATCAATTTTAGGGTATATTTAGTATTTTTTTAAACAATATGACACATTTGACATTTTAAATAATAATGTGTTAAAATAAAAAGCTCCTGTGACATGGATCAGACAGAAATTTATGTTTTTGTTAGTGAAAGGGTGAAATTGCACCAATTTAAATACTTTAGGGTGCTAGTTACACTTCCAAAATTATCTCAGAGTGTTAATTAAACCCTGAAATACTTTAGAGTGCTAATTGCTCCTCTAAAATTAGTTTGAGGTGCTGGATGCACCTTTACCCTTAAATTTATCAACCCTAGGTCCCTTCACTATTTAATTATTTGATTATTTTATGAGATTTTTTAATTATAAATTCTCTCCCATAAGATCTCCTAGGACTTCAATTCTACCAATTTTCTTTAACAGGTCTGTGATTGTTATAACTGATTGAAAAAATAATTATATGCAATTACGTTTGTATTTTGATTCTTTACCTTTTCAATGAAAATAAGGTAAGCGTATAGTTTTCGTAGATAAGTTTGTAATTTTTCAATTAAAACTATTTATAATATATATTTATTTATCTGTATCTGTATAGTTATATATATTATAGAATATATATGAAGACTACAATAAAAAAAAAGAATATATATATATATGAAGACATAATATTCATAAAAAAGTCTGAAAGCCATCTTAAAAGAACATGGGAAGAGTCTACATATTAGAATTTTAAAAAAGTATAAATTTATTATATTCTAATTAAATATTTAAACATAAAAATAAAAAAAAAATTATGGCTCAGGCTTATACAATTTAAATATTCTTTTCAAGAAAGATGAAAGAAAAAGCTCTCCGATGACAGAAAAGAGAGAATCGCAGAGGTTAAAGCTATCACATCTGGAGATAGATGGAAGGACGTGAGGATCCAGATTACATTTTAAATATGACTACTTGACTGTTATTTGAAAACAAGTGACAAATATAACAAAAAAAAATTGTCAAATATTAGCCTCAATTATTTGACGACTGTTAAATCAAATAATTATAAAATTGTCAAAAAAAATAAAAAACATATAATTATTTGATGGTTTTTTAAAAACAATAAATGTCAAATATTTGCTCAAATTTATTTGGCAATCAACATATTAATCGTTTAATAAGTTTTTATCAAATATGACTTTTCTTTCTTTCTAAGTAGTGGTAGAAGTCTCTATTTTATGACATGTGAATTCCAACTCCCTATTTTATTCTTTATATTAATTATGGATGATATATTCATATTTTCAGATCGTTGGCCAAAAGAAAATTATTTATTTCAGACCAACTAGAAGAGATGAAGAACATGAAAATTTTGACATGGTATGGTGGAGAGGAAAGGCATGCATGTGCAACACACACACACACATACATATTCAATATGCATGCATGTTATTCATTGCTTTCTTTTTTTTTTTTTTTTGTTGCCCACCCGGTTCACCGGAGCTTTGCCTCGACTACATCCGGATCCGACCCGCGTCGCGCACCTGGCTATGGTGGGTGAGTCTCCCAACGGGGATTTTCTGCGTACGCCAAGGCTCGAACTCGAGACCTCGCTTAAGCGATACCGAGCCGCTTACCACTCGGACCAACCCCCGTTGGTTATTCATTGCTTTCTAGCCCTTAATAGAAACTATACATAACTATATCGGAATACAAGATTCAAGTGTTAGATTTTTAATTGTTTTTCATTTTTTGGACATAATTTTTATCAATTTTGAAGAGAGAGAAACACGTGAATAGTGCAACACCATAACTCAAATAAGCTAGTCTCACACCTATACAAGATTCCGACACTTGCACATGGCATGCTTTCCATCAAAGCATAATTATATGCAACGGAAGATGTCAGTTATTCAAAGAATATCTTCCCTCAAACAATTAATATTCTCCTGGTCCTGCATGTAAAAACTAATTATAATATTATTTTAATTTTAAATATAAAATATTAATATAAATTTATAATTTTTCTGTTAAACTATCTGTATTCATTACATATATTAATAAGTTTATCAAACAGTAATTCTAATATAAATGATTAAAGGGAATATTTTAAGAAAATTAATACATAAGTTTTTATAAATAACTAAATTTATTTTTTAATATTTTTAAATTAATTATATAGCTCTTCTATTAAGAATTTAAAAATAATTAAATATATTTGCGCGAGCGTGTGTTTATATATAAAACCATGTCAAAAAGTTTGCCAGTAATATTTCAAAGAATCAATGAGGGCTTTTATCTTGAAGAGGCTTTTGTGGTGCAAAATTGATGTCTTTAAAGGAGGAAGGCATATACGTGTGGTTATCAATGCATATGCTTTTTTTCCAAAATTTACTGAATTCTTATTCTCTCTCTTTTTTCTTGAAGAAAATATTCATTTTAAAAGAATACCATCCAATCAGTGTGTGTGTGTGGTCTTCAAAAAATTTAATATTGTTTTTTTTTTCCTAAAAAAATTTACACAAAACAAAATTGAGAAAAGAAAATAATAACGACATATTGTAAAAATTTATGTATAATATAAACTGTCCGTATTCATTATTGCAAGTGCAGCACATCATCTGCATTCGGTGGAATTAGATTTTGAGTTTGACGTTGTTATTGGACATTTGGTAATATTGGGTAAGGTTAAGGTTGTCAAATTTACAAGTAAATTGGTAATATAGACATAAATTTAGATTATAAACTCAAATTTTAAATTTATATGAGTTTATTTTTATTAATAAATAGCTATTAAAATTATATAATTAAAATATAAAAATGACAAGAATTTAATTTGGATCTATTTAAATATAAATAACTAAAACTAAATCTATTAATATTTATAGTTTATTATATTTAATTAAAAAAATTTATGAAGTTCATGTATGAAGTCAATAAATATAATCAAATTTAAAAAATTAACACAAATTTAAAAATAAGTTGACACGATTTTATAAATTAAAAATATAAAAATTATAAATTCGAGGAGTGAACTTGTGAGTTTAACTAAATTTATATTAACATGAGTTTAAAAGTGAGTTAATACAATTTTATAAATTAAAAATATAAAATTAGTAAAATCAATTATTCAACTTATGAATTTAATAACAATAACTTGATTCCATATATCAAGTATATGTATTGAGTTATAGAAGGAGAATTTAGACATGATTTAGAATTGAAGTCTAGTGAGGAAAAAATACCATCTCTCATTTTTTATTGTAAATTTATTGGCTAAAGTCGGCACCCTAAATTATTTTTAAAGATATAGCCAGTATATTAAAATATTTAATAATATAATTTTATCTTTGATATATTAAAAATTGAACAATATAATTCTCACTCCAAGCTAACTGTAACTTAACGTCTCTCCCTCCCTTATGTCACTCTCTCACTCCAGAAAAAGAGAACACTAGCAGTGATGGCGTCTTAGGAGGCAAGGGCGGAATTAGGGGAGTGCCGCCCCTTGCGTCAGCCAAAATTCTCTTATACTCTCTTACTTATTTAAACTATTATAATTATAATATTATATTTTCTTTAATTTTAAATTTAAATATACATAATTAAAAGATATATTTTAAAAAAATTAACACATAATTATTATAAATAATTAAATTAATTATTTTGTTTAATTTATTAAAATTAGTTAAATAAATTTTATATTAAGAATCGGATATATTAGTTTATTTGTTCATAATAAGATAATTTGTTAAAAGTTTAACCCTCTTATTCTAAATTTTTAGTTCCGCCGTCTACTCAGAGGAGGGGACCCTGAAATTGCTATTTTATTCGGTTAGAGAGTAACATAAGGGAAGAAAAGATAATGGAGGTTAAGTTTTAGTTAATTTAGAGTGAGAATTGCTCTATTTTTAATATATTAAAACTGAAATTATATTACTAAATTAATACTTTAGTGCTTTCGCTATTTCACTTGAAATCCTAGTTCTTTCTCCCAAGGATGCCATCCCTGAGGATGGTCGTTCCCTTTTTCTTGGGTGAGAGCTACGCATTGGAGAGAGAGATAACGGAGGTTAAGTTTTATTTAGCTTTAATGAGATTTGTTTTTATTTTAATATATGAAGAGCAAAATTGAGACTATCAAATATTTTAAGATACTGCATGTATCTTTAAAAATAATATAAAGTTCTCAGGGCCCTTTAACTCTAAATTTATCTCAAAATTTGAAAACTAAGAAAACAAACTCATTTACACTTATTTTTTTATATGCAGTTTAAAATTATAAAATTTGGAGATTTTAACATGAAATTTAGCCTTTTAACTTTTTATTATCAAGTTTAATGAGAGTAGGGAACAATAAAATAGAATAAAAATATTATTACGAACTTTTATTTATTGTATTACTATTTTAAATATTATATATTTGTAAAAAAAATATGAAAGTTCCTCAAACGAAACCTTGTAAAGTCAACGGTTTGTCTTTTCAAATCATTATTAGCTTAAATTTGAAGATGGTGAAGTTCAGAGAAGTTGGACCATATAATTATAATAATAATAATGAAAGTCTTAAATGGGGAAACAATGGTAGCCACTTGAATTTAGTTTGGTTAGGCAGTTGTTTGGAATATCTATAGACCATAGCATACCCAAAAAAGACAAACATTCTACATTGAATGTGAAAACATATGAGAGGCCAGGCAACTTCTAATGTATTATATGAGACTTTGAATAATAGGTTGATTTTTTTTAATAAGATAGAATCTATTATTCAATGTGAGAGTCAAAACATATGAGAGGCCACACAAAACATCAACCTATTTTGTTGTGACTCTCTAATACATATGAGTTGCCTGGCCTGTACTATATGAGACTTTATTGGCCTAGGTTAATATAAAATCAATAATAATAATATTTAATAAAAAGAGAAAATTAATTATTTAATAATAAAGTTTTAACCCAATTGTATCAATCATTAAAATTTAACTCGGTGCAACTAATTCCTCCAAATTTTCACCATTTAATATATTCTCTCATCCTTATTACAAATCCATTTCAACTAATTCCTACATATTAAAGAATAATAGTTAATTTATTAAATATGTCTTAAATTGATACAAAATTTTAAATTTTTCCTTACTGAATTTTTCTCTATATTAGATATACTAATTATTCTCATATATCTCTCTTGGTTCTCATTTTTCAAAGAGAATCAAATAAAGATAAAATTAAAAAAAAAGTCATTAATAACTATAGGATTTATGGCGTAGATAGAATCTTATTTTGACTCTCTAAGTACCAACACAAAATCAGAATACTTATATTAGACTCTGATTACATCTCACAACAAATAATACCAAAAGGAAAGGAAGAGAGTTTTGGAAATTGAGAGAGAAGGAGAGGAGAGAAAAATGATAAAACTGAATACACCCCTGATGCTTTTATTTCATGTATATATTGTAGGGAATTGGAAGACACGCAGCGGAAATTAACTTTAAAAATTTTTCCATTCCCAGCCAGGATCTACCGAATGTGTTTAAGTCAAGGAGAAAGAAGTGTTACCTTCGGTTTCAAGCTTTGGTCGCGACCTCAGTGTCCACTAGTCGCGACTCCTCGCCTCTGGAACTTTCAGTCGCGACCTCCTCAGCTTCTAGTCGCGACCTGTCGCCTCTGGAGTTTGTAGTCGCGACCTACTCTGCTTCTAGTCGCGACCTGTCGCCTCTGGAGCTTTTAGTCGCGACCTCTTCAACTTCACGTCGCGACCTGTCTCCTCTTTTCGGATTTCTGACGTTCAGATGCCCGTTTGGTCGCGACCTAAGTGTGTTCTGGTCGCGACCTTTCTTCGTGTCTGGCCGTATCGTAGAAGTCGACAGCTCAGATCGGCTTCCTCTACCGGTATCCACACGAACAGCGTTCCAATTGCGAACGACGTGCTAGCGCCTCTTGTCCCTCTAAGGCTTTCTGGAGATTCCGTCCTCACCGTCTCTATTTCGGCAGTTTCTTATATGCAAACCTTTTGCACTCTCCCTGCCCCCTTTTCTCACGACTGAATGTGTGTGAAGAGATCTATTGTGTGTGTAACCCTAGCTCCTAATGTCAAATATATAGGAAGCTATCGGGCTTCTAATAGGGCCGGGCTTCAGAATTAATCTTATATTAATTCTGAATTAATACAATATCATATATTGCATAATTTAATAAGAAACTGATTAAATAAATATGGTTTATATTAAATCCGTCCCACATATTTAATTCACCTATTTATTTAATTTAAAATAAAGATAAGACAGAATTATATTTGATTTATTCTCATAAATCAAAATTGAGATATCTTATCAATTTGAATTTCAAATTCAAATAGATCATATCCATTTAAATTCAAATTCAAAAATGATAGAGATTTAATTTATCCTTATAAATTAAATCTTACAAATATCTCTTATATTATTTATATAATATATATATAAACTAATTTATATATATATATAAAATATATATCCACCCTAGATTATTCATTGAATTTAGACATCTCTTAGATTCAATGAATCTGGACATCATAGCTCGCATTGGGCTGTTTTGTGTGCGACCCTGTAGGCCCATATGAAGTTGGCAGTGGCCCAGTTACTATACTGACCCACAAGTCGTAAGCGGTCTCTAGCAAGGCATTACGACTACCCAAAACATATGAGGATCGATAAACGATGTAACCTTTCATACAACCATATCACGTCCCTTTTGTCACACGATATTTCGGTCAAGGATGAGGCATGGTGAACGTCATCCTCCTGTTCCTGACCGTTACTTTCTCGATCCCTGAGTAGTCTGAATATAGAAATGGAACTACCCTTCCATTCCAGTATGGCCATACATTTCTCAGACTCACTCATCGAGGGGCCCAGTAATATCTCTCTACGAATGTGAGGGACAAATTCCATCTTGACCATTCACATTCCTCCGCATGAAAACCACTAAGCCCGAGCATAGCCTTTATGATCACTCGGTCAAAAGTGACTTTTGACTAGGTCAAAGCTGAGCGTTTGTCATGTAGGAATCCATGATGATCTCAGGTCAAAGGGCATAGTGACATGGCTTGTATATGAGAGAAGCTTATGACTTGACCCATGCAGCTCTCTCATTGCGGGTCGATCCAACACCCTGTACTCTTACATGTGCTTATGACTTTGATTTATATCTCTATATATCTTCAAAGTCATACTGGTCTTATTTCATCTCTGCTCCCACATAGATGACCGACCAGGGACATTTAGGATAAGATCACGAGTTATCCAAGGATTGTCATCATAGTAAACATGCAAATAATATGATAACTTTATTAAGAAATTCATAAATCAACAATGTTCATAAGATGATGATTGGCCCCTAGGGCACAATCTCCAACATCCTCCCACTTGCACTAGGTACAATCATTAATTTGCCTAATTCCCATTGACCTAACATGACACTCATGTTTTGCTTGCACAAGCGGCTTTGTTAGAGGATCAGCAACATTGTCTTCCCCTGCTACCTTGCATATTTTTATATCACCTCTATCATTGATTTCTCTGATGAGATGAAATCGCCTGAGTATATGCTTGGTCCTTTGATGTGACCTAGGCTCTTTGGCCTGTGCAATGGCACCACTATTGTCACAGAACAAAGTTATTGGATCTGAGATGGTAGGTACCACCCCTAGTTCTGTAATGAACTTCCTGATCCAAACGGCCTCCTTAGCTGCATCAGATGCTGCTATGTACTCAGCTTCCGTTGCAGAATCTGCTACAGTGCTCTGCTTAGAGCTCTTCCAGCTTACTGCTCCATTATTCAGGAGGAATATGTATCCAGATTGCGATTTCTGGTCATCCTGGTCAGTTTGGAAACTTGCATCTGTGTAACCAGTTACATAGAGCTCGTCTACCAATCCACCATAGACCAAGAATAAGTCCTTAGTCCTTCTTAAGTACTTAAGGATATTCTTGACAGCAGTCCAATGGCCCTCACCAGGGTCCTGTTGATATCTGCTAGTCATACTTAAGGCAAACGAGACATCCGGTCGAGTACATAACATGGCGTACATGATAGATCCTATGGCCGAGGCATATGGAATCTTACTCATGCGACCTCGCTGATCTGGTGTACTAGGACACAAATCCTTGCTGAGGTGAATACCATGAGACATGGGTATGAAACCCCTTTTTGATTCCTGCATACTGAACCTATGCAGTATCTTGTCTATATATGTGCTCTGACTCAGTCCTAGAAGCCTTTTAGATCTATCTCTATAGATCCTAATTCCTAGGATGTAGGTGGCTTCACCCAAGTCTTTCATCGAGAAAGATTTTCCTAACCAAGACTTGACAATCTGCAAGGTAGGAATGTCATTCCCAATGAGTAGGATGTCATCGACATAGAGTACCAAAAATACAACTGTGCTCCCACTAACCTTCTTGTACACACAAGGTTCATCAATATTTTGAAGAAATCCAAACTCTTTGACTACTTCATCAAAACGATGATTCCAACTCCGAGATGCTTGCTTCAGTCCATAAATGGACCTTTGAAGCTTGCACACCTTACCAGAGTCCTCAGAACGCACAAAACCTTCAGGTTGTGTCATGTACACATCCTCAAGGAGCTTTCCATTAAGGAAGGCTGTCTTGACGTCCATCTGCCATATTTCATAGTCATAATATGCTGCAATGGCAAGGAGGATTCTGATTGATTTGGCCATTGCAACTGGGGAAAAGGTCTCATCATAGTCCACACCATGAGTTTGAGTAAATCCTTTTGCAACCAGTCGTGCCTTGAAGACATTTACATTGCCATCCATGTCAGTTTTCTCTTTAAAAACCCACTTGCACCCGACGGTTTTTATACCTTCAGGCGGGTCGACTAAGGTCCATACCTTATTGTCGTACATGGATTGCATCTCAGACTTCATGGCATTAAGCCATTTCTCAGAGTTTGGTCCCACTATAGCTTCTTGATAGGTAGTGGGCTCATTATGCTCAATGAGCAACACATCACGACTATCAGAAATCAGAAATCCATATCTCTGAGGCTGAAGTCGTGCCCTATTAGATCGCCTTGGGCCTTGCGTGACTTGAGGAGTCTCAACAACTTCTTGTGAGTCTTCTCTACTTTCCATCTCTAGTTCTGTGGCGTCTTGTGGCTCTCGAACTTCTTCGAGGTGTACCTTGCTCCCAGTGGTTCTTTTAGAGATAAATTCTCGTTCTAGAAAGATACCATTTCTGACAACAAACACTTTGTTATCAGTGGGGTTGTAGACATAATATCCCTTGGTTTCCTTAGGATATCCCACAAAAAGGCACTTTGAAGATTTGGGCGCTAACTTATCTGAGGCTTGTTGCTTAACATAGACCTCACATCCCCAAATCTTGAGAAAAGACAAACTAGGTTTCCTCCCAGTCCATATCTCATACGGAGTCTTTTCAACTGCCTTAGATGGAACACGATTCAGTGTGAACGTAGCTGTCTCTAGGGCGTGGCCCCAAAAGGATGGTGGAAGATCTGTTCGACTCATCATGGATCGAACCATATCCAATAGTGTTCGATTCCTCCGTTCAGAAACCCCATTCCATTGTGGTGTTCCTGGAGGAGTCAATTGTGAGACTATTCCACAATTCCTAAGATGATCGATAAACTCTTGGCTCAAATATTCACCACCTCGATCAGATCGAAGGGCTTTAATTGTTTTGCCAAGCTGGTTTTGTACTTCATTTTGAAATATCTTAAACATTTCAAAAGATTCGGATTTATGTTTCATTAGATAGACATAGCCATATCTACTGAAATCATCTATGAATGTAATGAAGTACGAATAACCTCTTCTGGCATTTGTATTCATCGGTCCACACACATCTGTATGTATGAGGCCCAACAAATCAGTCGCCCTCTCACTGTGCCCAGTGAAAGGCGACTTTGTCATCTTTCCTAACAAACAAGATTCGCAAGTATCATATGATTCAAAATCAAATGAGTTGAGAAATCCATCTTGATGGAGTTTAGAAATGCGTTTCTCATTTATGTGGCCTAGACTACAGTGCCAGAGGTACGTCGGATTCAAATCATTTGGTTTGATCCTTTTGGCGGTTATGTTATAGATATTTCCATGATTGGGTTGTTCCAAGTTTAATATGTAATGATCAACATGCAAATCACCATGAGCATAGAAAATATCATTACGATAAATGGAACATTTACCATTCCCAGAAATGGAAGTGTAACCTTCCTTATCCAAATAAGAAAGAGAAACAATGTTACTACTCAAAGCAGGAACATAATAGCAATTGTTCAAAACTAACAAAAGCCCAGTGGGCAGAACTAATTCATAAGTGCCTACAGCTAGAGCAGCAACCTTTGCTCTATTTCCAACTCGTAGGTCAACTTCGCCCTTCTTCAGCTTTCTACTGTCCTTTAGGCCCTGCACATTTATACAAATGTGAGAACCACATGCAGTATCTAATACCCATGTAGTGGAAGTAGAGAGATGAATGTCTATAACATAAATACCTGAAGCGATAGCCCCGCTATCCTTCTTGTTCTTTCTCAGATCTTCAAGGTAGAGTTTGCAATTCCTCTTCCAATGACCCGGTTCATTGCAGAAGAAGCAAACTCCTTCCTTTGGAGGCTTTGCCTTCTTTGGTGCAGGCTTGGTTTCGGGCTTGCCTGACTCTTTGGTCTTACCAGATGAGCCATGACCCTTCCCCTTGCCCTTGCCTTTCCTTTTCATACCCTTTCCTTTCTGAACCATCAAAACAGTACTGGGCTTCTTCTTAACAGTCGGCTCAGCAGTTTTAAGCATCCCATGCAGTTCAGAAATAGATTTCTCCATGTTGTTCATGTTGTAGTTCATGACAAACTGGTCATAACTTTCCGGGAGTGAGTTCAAGATCAAATCTGTAGCTAACTCCTGGCTCATGGGAAATCCAAGCATCTCAAGGTGATCTATGTACCCTTTCATCTTTAAGACATGAGTACTCACTGATGCACCTTCAGCCATCTTGCAGGAATGTAAGGCCTTAGTGGTCTCATACCTCTCTTGCCTTGCTTGTTGCTGGAACATTTCCTTAAGATGCACAATCATCTCATAAGCCTCCATGTGTTCCAAATCTCTTTGGAGCTCCGGAACCATGGTGGCAAGCATCAAGCATCCCACATCAACAGAGTCTTCCTTATGCTTCGCATAAGAATCTCTCTGAGCTCTAGGAGCATTGGCTGCTGGCTCCTCAGGAATGGGTTGATCTAGGACATATGCCTTTCTTTCCTACTTGAGAACAATTCTCAAGTTCCTGAACCAGTCAAGAAAGTTTGTCCCATTGAGTTTGTCCTTCTCAAGGACAGATCGCAACGATAATGTAGCAGTATTACTAGTCGTCATGATTCTACAATTAAAATATGCAAGCGAATTAGCAATCTCCCACTGAATAAAACAACCCTCAATGTAATAATTAGTGGGCTAAGATCCATATTTGGCTTAAACTTGAGTCCGCTTTGGCTGGACGCTCAACTTTAAGTTATTTAGGTAGGTAACAACTTTACCAATTACATCAAATGTAATTCTTAGATATTTATGGGATTCAATCATCATATGATCCGGCATGTTTTAATCCCATCTAATGCCTTGAGACCCAAAACCGTTTTGATAATCTCAATTAAGTCAAACAATAACAAACATAAGAGCAGCACCATTACTCTTGCTTATCTCCCCAAGATAACTCAAATGCACCCACTTTGGTGGACCTACAAATGAGCGATCGAGGTTTTGACAAGTGTCCATTAATTGACGGCATATGACTTAAGATTTCTTTTAGAGGGTTTAATTAATTATCTGGTTTATAAGATGCATGTATCGCGGTTGTATCTCATACAAGTATTATGCATATTAAAACATACATGCAGTGATCTAATCAAAAGATGCATAATCTTAAACGTGACACAATATGGCTCACCTATCCTAAGTCCCCTCAAGCCAATGAGAGAAGCTGTCTAATTAGAATAGGAAAATTACATAAGGAAACCTCGTTTTAACATTCGAGGGGAGTGAGATGAGAAGAGAATGTACAACGAGAGTCATTAGAGGAAGGCACGACACGCAGGCCGTATTTAGAAAAATTACAACACTTGTAATCTAGAGCCATATTGTTCACCATACCCAAACATTCAAGAATCAAAATTCATACTATTTGAAGGGCAATAAATGTTTCAAAACATTCATATATCAGGAAAGTCAATACATATTACGATTATGTTGCGCTACGATTAAATAGCCACGGCGGTCCCGCTAGCCGGTTAGCGGGCGGGGTGTGGGGCAGCGCCCCAATAGAAATTTTTTTTTTGATAAATAATCAAGAATCTTAATTCTTTTTCCTTAGACCCCATCAATATTAATTGATCAAATCAATTGATATACACCACCGATTTCAGTTTCCTTTTAGATTCCGTATATGTCATACATAAACAGATTCCATATATGTCATACATATCACGCATGTTATCATATAATCAGCTAAGAAGTCTAACATACATCACATGTATCAACAATCAAACCTAACTTAAACACAAAACGGCATGGCTCTGATACCACTTAGGGAATTGGAAGACACGCAGCGGAAATTAACTTTAAAAATTTTTCCATTCCCAGCCAGGATCTACCGAATGTGTTTAAGTCAAGGAGAAAGAAGTGTTACCTTCGGTTTCAAGCTTTGGTCGCGACCTCAGTGTCCACTAGTCGCGACTCCTCGCCTCTGGAACTTTCAGTCGCGACCTCCTCAGCTTCTAGTCGCGACCTGTCGCCTCTGGAGTTTGTAGTCGCGACCTACTCTGCTTCTAGTCGCGACCTGTCGCCTCTGGAGCTTTTAGTCGCGACCTCTTCAACTTCACGTCGCGACCTGTCTCCTCTTTTCGGATTTCTGACGTTCAGATGCCCGTTTGGTCGCGACCTAAGTGTGTTCTGGTCGCGACCTTTCTTCGTGTCTGGCCGTATCGTAGAAGTCGACAGCTCAGATCGGCTTCCTCTACCGGTATCCACACGAACAGCGTTCCAATTGCGAACGACGTGCTAGCGCCTCTTGTCCCTCTAAGGCTTTATGGAGATTCCGTCCTCACCGTCTCTATTTCGGCAGTTTCTTATATGCAAACCTTTTGCACTCTCCCTGCCCCCTTTTCTCACGACTGAATGTGTGTGAAGAGATCTATTGTGTGTGTAACCCTAGCTCCTAATGTCAAATATATAGGAAGCTATCGGGCTTCTAATAGGGCCGGGCTTCAGAATTAATCTTATATTAATTCTGAATTAATACAATATCATATATTGCATAATTTAATAAGAAACTGATTAAATAAATATGGTTTATATTAAATCCGTCCCACATATTTAATTCACCTATTTATTTAATTTAAAATAAAGATAAGACAGAATTATATTTGATTTATTCTCATAAATCAAAATTGAGATATCTTATCAATTTGAATTTCAAATTCAAATAGATCATATCCATTTAAATTCAAATTCAAAAATGATAGAGATTTAATTTATCCTTATAAATTAAATCTTACAAATATCTCTTATATTATTTATATAATATATATATAAACTAATTTATATATATATATAAAATATATATCCACCCTAGATTATTCATTGAATTTAGACATCTCTTAGATTCAATGAATCTGGACATCATAGCTCGCATTGGGCTGTTTTGTGTGCGACCCTGTAGGCCCATATGAAGTTGGCAGTGGCCCAGTTACTATACTGACCCACAAGTCGTAAGCGGTCTCTAGCAAGGCATTACGACTACCCAAAACATATGAGGATCGATAAACGATGTAACCTTTCATACAACCATATCACGTCCCTTTTGTCACACGATATTTCGGTCAAGGATGAGGCATGGTGAACGTCATCCTCCTGTTCCTGACCGTTACTTTCTCGATCCCTGAGTAGTCTGAATATAGAAATGGAACTACCCTTCCATTCCAGTATGGCCATACATTTCTCAGACTCACTCATCGAGGGGCCCAGTAATATCTCTCTACGAATGTGAGGGACAAATTCCATCTTGACCATTCACATTCCTCCGCATGAAAACCACTAAGCCCGAGCATAGCCTTTATGATCACTCGGTCAAAAGTGACTTTTGACTAGGTCAAAGCTGAGCGTTTGTCATGTAGGAATCCATGATATATCTCTTTGGATAGCTGGATTAGTAGGATACTCATAACATCTATATCCCTCATTTTTCTCCTTTGAAAAATTAAACTACTGCCTCCATTATTTCACACATATAGACTTGGGCCGAATCCACCGTAAGTGGACTGACTCATTTTTAAACATCTCATACTCACACTTAGTAGATTAGATGTCTTGGCTCCAATCTCATTCTCTTCCTTCTTTTATACTAGGTGCTTTGCAGTGACCTCGTAGTTATAACGTCTTCATTCGAGTGTTT
The DNA here is from genome assembly GCA_037074615.1 of Leucaena leucocephala. NCBI lineage: Eukaryota > Viridiplantae > Streptophyta > Magnoliopsida > Fabales > Fabaceae > Leucaena > Leucaena leucocephala. The sequence goes on from CM073549.1 coordinate 7,577,550, forward strand.
GTACTAGAAATCTCTTTTTTTTTACAGAGACTAGCACAAAATAATCCTTTAGTGTCGTTCGACTAAAATAAGTTATAGTGGCTTGAATGTCCTAGATTTATCCATATACACTTTTTTTATGGCTAATCTAATCCCTCTTGAGTCAGCATATAATTCATATAGCCTTTACTTATGCATAGTGTCTACATTTATGAAATTAATAAAATAATATCACAAAGAACCGGTCATAGACACCAGTATGAATGTGTATATTCTGGTAATATTTCTTTCACCCATATATCATTTTGATATGAATCAACTGCATTCCTAGCATAATACATTTGGTTCATATATAATTTGACCATAGGACATATATTAAGTAGCAGGCGTTGAAACATATCTCTATGATACTGTCAAAGTCAAAGGACATTAATGAAATGATGTTACCTTTTTGGAACTCATACAACAATGAAGCAGTGATTTATTCACTTACTTTCTATTTGAGGTTCTTTAGCATATATGGTATGAATCATATGTTATGGTATTCCTCTTATTTTATAAGAGTGTACGTTGTTTTGATTCTATCAATCACACTGTATAAATTTAAGTCTAAACCCAAACTTTTCAATTCTATTCACATAATATGATGTCAATTTTGAAGAATTTGTTATGTGGGTATCCATAATTTGATCCATATCCATACTCACAGATCTCATCTCAACTTACTGGACATTTTAAGCTAAGGCAACATTTTCTGTGTTTCTTTTCTTCCATTATCAGCACTTTTGCAGCTTTACTGGTGAACATAAGTCTCATATTTGAACGCTTCTCTAGCATCAAAGGCGATTGCTTTTATGAGAGAGCTAACCTTTTCAACCTGTACGACATACTAGACATTGTATACTTTCACTCAGATGCATAAGTAATGATAAATGACATGATATCATTAATAAAATAAAATATTACATACGATCTGCAATTTTATATTTTATATATGCTAATAGCTTTTACATATTTCTCAAATGTTTCTTTGCCTATTGGCTTGGTCAGGGGGTCTGCTACCATACATTTAGTTGAAATATTTTATACAATTACAATTTTTTGTGATATATAATCCCTCACAAAGTTATACTTGATATCAATGTATTAGTCTTGCTGTAATACTTAGGGTCTTTGGTGTAGGCTATGGCTGTAGTGTTGTCACAGTGTATCAACACCGGATTAGTACTCTCGTTCCCAAATCCTAAGTATTAGATAAATCTCACATACAAATAGCCTTTTGAGTTGTTGCAATGCATGCCATAAACTCAGCTTCTATAGAGTTTAAGGCCATGTATGTATGCTTCTTGATACTCTAACATAGGACACCGTTGTTAAGCAAGAAGGTGTATCTTGAAGTTGATATTTACTCTTCTTCATCACCGCTTACATCAACATAAGAATATATGACTAGGCGTATATTGCTTCCTTGATAACATAATGCATAGTCAGTTGTATCCTTTAAGTATCGCAAGATCCTCTTCACTACTTTCCAGTGTTTCTCACCAAAGTTGGACTAGAACTAACCAGCCCTATGGCATAACAAATATCTAGTATTGTACATATCATCGCATACATTAGGTTACCAACGACATTGGCATATAGAACTCTTTCTATTTGCTTTTTATCTAATTCAATTTTGGGACACATATCAGAACTCAAGGCTACTCTAGTGGCTACAGGGATATTCATAGGAGATTAGTCACTCATATTAAATTGCTTAAGTATCTTCTTGATATAATTCTCTTGTGAAAAAGTGAGGATTATTTTGGAGCTATTTCTTCAGATCTTGTCTCCAAATATGTATTATGCTTCACCCATGTCTTTCGTCTTAAAATTCGATGAGAGCCATTATTTAATAGCTATTACTGAGTCAAGACTATTTCTGGCTAAGAGTATGTCATCTATGTATAAGGATAATGTTACAAAGCTACCCTCAAATTGCTTAACATAGACACAATGGTCTTCTATCATCTGAAAGTTATATGAGGTTATTGTCTTGTGAAACCTCAAGTATCACTGTCTGGATGGCTATTTTAATCCATAAATAGACCTTTTGAGTTTGCACTTTTTATGCTCAAATCATGTTTTAATAAAACCTATTGGTTGTTCCATATATATTTCTTCATTTAGATCACCATTTAGGAATGCAATTTTTACATGTATTTTGTAACATCCCGATTTTTGGGTCTAGGGGAACTGGGAAGTAGTCTGATATGGGCAGGCTGTTAAACCCGTAGTTCCATGGTAGTAATCTGATATGGGCGGATTACTTACCTGTATTTTATAGGAATCCAAGGGATAAGCTAAGTCTTTCAGGATTTAAAGATGAGTTAAGTCTTTAACCTACAGAATTGGGATAGTTCACCTAGATTCAAAATAAGGAATGTGAGGAATATCCTAAGTTTTAAGCCTAGAAATTCTGCAGGTAGCTTGATATGGGCTGGCTCCTGTGTAAGATAACCTGATATGGGCGGGTTGTCGAGCCTTTCAATTAACGATGACTCCCGAAGAGTTTAGGGGATGGGTTATTGAAAGAGAATTTCTAGAACTTAAGATGAAGGATGAGAAGATGAGTAACAGGGCCAGAAAGAGAATGCAGGGGCATAATCGTAATTATGGGAAATATCGGGCTGTAGCCGATGAGTACCATATTTTGCCAGAAAATAGAGAAAATTATGCTGATCATTTCACTGAACTGTGAAATGTGCATATGAGGTCTCTATGTATATGAAAGAATTAGAAATGTGACCAGGGGTAAAATGGTCATTTTGGAAAAATATGCTTGGGAGCGCTTTTTCAGGCCAAAACAGCCCGGTCCGGATAAAATATCTGAAAATACCGGGAGATAGAGAAAAGGATTCCGGGTTGAATGAGGAGTCACGGAATTTTGATTTGAGGTCCCAATTTTTCTGTAAAAATTCCGGAAGATGGGAATTTACAGTTATAATCGGTAAAGGAAAAGCAGTCCCGATAGGGATGATCGGACGGTGGCCAGGGGGCCGTATAGGGTTTCTAAGGCCCTTAGTGATACCAGGGAAGGCCCAGGCCCATTATATCAGTCCAGTGGTAAAAGGGGCCGGTGTCCGGGAAAAAGGTGCAAAATGACGAAAATGCCCCTATGTTATAGAATAGTGAAAGAATGAGTAAAGGGTATTTTGGTCATTTAGCTAAGGTTAGACAGTCAAGAAAGGGTATCTGGATAGTTGACCAGGGTCAGAGAGTACTCTGGTAAGATGTGAAAAGATAATAATGCCCCTAGACTCATTGAAGTAAAGAAAGAAAGACTAAGGGCATTTTGGTAATTTGCCAAGGGGTGTTTCTTGGGAAGCGTGCCATCAGAGTACTTGGGCTGGATCAAAGACCCAAGATGATATTTCCAGGCCCAAAAACGCTGGGCCAGTGATTCATGGGGAAAAGTGACATTAAAATAATGATTTAGTAACTTTTCCGTAAAGTAAAGTTACTCGGTGGGCACGATAACAGAGGAGGTGATCAGATAAAGTCCGGGACTTATTTGGATAGCATTGGAAGGCGTGAAAGGTCCCTTCCAGGTGCCACATGGCGCCAACATAAAGGTAGAAGAAAAGTTAAGGACACGTGGCACAATCTCAGTTGGTAAGTCTGGTTTGTGGGAAATCGGACCGGACCGGTACTGGATTGGACTGGAAATGCTAAGTCAGCTGATGAGGTGTCCAGGAATTGTGACATGTGAAGAATGTGGTGATGAGGTGTCCCGGTGAGGTGTCCTGGGTGATGCAGTAAAAGAGAATAAAAGAAAATAGGAAAATCCAGGAAAAATCAGGACCACATGTTCAGATGGCTTCAAAATTACAGAAATGCCATCCATCAAAGCTATAAATACCCCCTTCCCCTCCCATTTTATGCATCCCACATTTTTGGCAAGAAAAGAGAGAGAAAGAAGAGAGAGAAGGAGAAAGAAAGAAAGAAAGAAAAAAAGTTCTGGTGGAGTTGGAAGCAGTATAGAAGTTCTGGAGTTCTGCTTTTGAGGTAGTATCTAATCATAGCTTTTATGTAATGTCTTTGTGAGTTGATGTGCTATTGTTTGGTTGGATTGTTGTCTTATATGTTATGTCTGAAGCTCTACTGCAATGCTATGATCATATGTTATTGAGTATGGAAGCATGCAGCATACTTATTTGTACACAATCACAAGCAAGCACTATCACACTGCATTACATATATTGTTATGATTATTTACTACTGAGATTCCCCCGAATCTCATTCCCCATGTCTAACCCATTACAGGGAGATTATGTTGAAGTGAATTTTAAGAATTTAGAGAGACGCCGTTATGCTGCCGAATTAAAGACTGAACATCAGAATATGATAAGTACTGTGTACATAGTGCTGTCTAAGGAGGCTGGAAGTGAGTGGACCTAGCCGGTTCATCCAGTCTTTCCTGGGTACTACGTAGAATGGTAGTTCTCCTGAGGGAATTACCGAATCAGTACAGTTCAGTTCTTTGTACAGATGAAGCCTAGCGGTTATGCTGCCGGATTTTAGGTAGGAAAAGATGTAATAGAAATATGAGAATTTTGTGTATGCCTTGTTATATGACATTTTGTTATTCAATAATAAATATTGTTTGGCATGTTTAATTTGTGAATGAGAAATTAAGAGAGAAATTCGCAGGTCCTGAGGTAGCAGTGTTCTGACCTCAGTTTGACCTAGTAAACGAAGGAATTTGGTCACAAAATTCGGTGTGCTAGTAGCACACATCTGGGCATTACGTGGATAGGTAATAAGCCTCATTTGGTTGTGTAGAATGAGATTAATCAGTTCTCAAATTAAAGATTCAGAATAAGGAACTTAAAGGTAAAATTTTCAATTTCTGGGCTTAAGTTAAGATATAATCGAGCTAATATGGCTTCCGCAAGTGTACTCTGAGGAGTCTAAGGGAGGATGTTTCATATTTAATGTAACTCTAGGTTTAAACTATTTATTATTGCTAGAATGAGTCTTATCGAGTTTAAGCCCATAACATGCGAAAAAGTATCCTCATAATCTATACCTTCTTGTTATGTATCCCTTTGCGACCAATTGGCTTTATATTTGTTAATTAATCCATCCATATTTCTCTTGATTTTGAGAACCCACTTGTTCCCAATGGCTTTTTGCCCTTTTGGCAAATCAACCAACTCCCAAACTTGAGTTTTCATTATTGAGTCCATCTCCTATTTCATTATTTTCTTCTATTCCTCATTGGCAAGACCTGCCAAGGATTCATGAATAGTGCAAGGTTCATGATCCCCTTCTGGAGTAACTACGAGGGCTTTGCCTTATATTTGGAAGTGTCTCTTTGAAATACTTTCCCTATTACTCCTTCTGAATGGAGCTAATTGCTTATTTTTTTCTTATTTGCCTCGGTCTAAGTATTGACTGTTCTTAGCTCTCACTCAGATTGACATACCTAGAGGATTCTTGTATGTCAATTTGTTCTGCATTTTCCTGTTCCTAAGTCTCATAAAGAGATACAGTGCAATCAACATCTCCCCTACTGTAAAATTTTGTCTCAATGAATACATCATCTCTAGATTCTATTTCAGTCACTGTCCCATCTTCAATTTCACTTGTGAATACATATCCTTTTGAGGGTTCAGAGTGCTTTATGAAAATACATTTCTTCCCTCTATGACCCAGTTTCCCATGTTTGTGAGAACTATCATGGAAATAGGCCGCCGTGCCCCAAGGTCTAAGGATGCTTAGATCTGACTGGCATTTAGTCTATAACTCGTATGGCATAAAAATGACTGACTTTGAGGGCACACGATTAATTATAAATGTTATTGTCAAAAAGCATCACCCCAATGTGAAATTGGAAGGTTTACTTGAGCTATCATATACCTAACCATATCTAGAAGAGTTCTATTTCTTCTTTCAATAACCCTATTTTGTTGAAATATGCCAGGGATAGTTAGTTGCCTAATAATCCGTTTTTCTTCATAGAGCATGTTTGAATTGATCTAAAAGGTATTTACAACCTCGATTAGTACGTTATGCTTTTATTTATGTATCATCTAAAGCACTCTAGTGCCTCAGACTTATGTGAGATCAAATAGACATTATCATATTATGAAAAATTATCAATAAAGGTAATAAAATACCAAGCTCCATATCTCACCTTAACACTCATTAGCCACAAATATAGGAGTGGATTAATTATAACAGATTTTCGACTCATGTTCCCTTACCGAATGGCTTTCTAGTAGCTTACTAGCTAGACAACTTTCGTATAATGACATATCCAAGTTGTGGATTACCCCTAACATGCCTTCTTTTTCCAGTTTAATCATTCTATTTTGATTAATATGTCATAGTAATAGCAAAATCTATAATAAAGATCTATAAAATCTATAATAAAGAACTTTTGAAAATAGAAAGATAAACTATAAAATATTGAGTTGCTATAAATGAAAGCAACTTTACCATGAAAGTTTACATTAAACCCAAAGTCTAATAAGCAAATAATAGAAGCTAAATTCCGTCAGATGTCAGGAGCATGAAGTACATCATGTAGTATCAAGGTCTTTCCAATACTCAGAACAAGTTTACAGGTGTTAATACCTCGAACATCGAGCCTCACATTATTCCCAACGTAAAACCACTTGCTTTGATGTGGCAATCGACAGTATTCCATGAAAGATCCTCGATATCAACTTACATGGTCTGTGGAGTCTGAGTCAATAATCTAAGAAAAAGAAATAGGTTCTATTAAAAAATAGTAGTAGAAACAAATGAAATATGAGAATTTACATAATTTAATGCACTAGTAGAAAATATGCTTTTTAAAGCCCCATTTTTAAACCGGTCATCGCGGAGACGGTTTAAAAAAATGACTGGTGACATTTTTATAAATAAAATAAAATATTTACACCGGCTGTAAATATGACCGGCGTAAAAAGTCATGACCGGTGTAAAAAGTCAAATATTTACACCGGTTGTACACATGACAGTGTAAAAAATCATGACCGGTGTAAATATTTTATCTTATTTACAAAAATGCCACAGGTCATTTTTTTAAACCAGTTTCGCAGTGACCGATTTAAAAATGGAGCTTTAAAAACTATATTTTTAAACCAGTCTTATCTACAGCTGATAGAATTACATCCGGTGTAGAATGTCTTTGCTATTAAAAATCTAACAAAAAGTGTTATTTTTTACGATTCCCTATCTTCACAAATCATATCGTTGTCCATGGAGAAAACTAGACAAGGGAGAACACATGGTGACAGGAAGCTCCACCTTCGTAACACACCGTCTAAAGCTCGCCGAAGAAGAAGACCTAGATATACAATGACCCATACCTGTGCTCGTCGTTCTCTATTGTTGAAGTCAGTCGTTGTAGCCTCTAAAGTTCGCCAAAGAAGAAGACCCAGATCTGCGATGGTGGGTGTCTATTTTTTTGTTCCTTTCTTTCTCGATTTTGTTTAAATATATTTATGTTCACTTTTAACTGGGTAAGTCAGAGAAATTGTGACGATGTTTCTGTGATATCTTCAATTAGGTAACGGCATTTCTAGGTTTTCGTTTCTATGTATATATTTGGGTTTTTATCTCATTCATTTCTGGGTTCTGTTTAAATATATTTTTGTTTGCTTTTGAGTAGATAACCCAAAGGAATTGTGATGATATTTTTGTGATATCTTCAATTAGGTGACGATGTTTATGGGTTTTCATTTTTGTGCATATATCCGAGTTTTTGTTTCTTTCGTTTCTGGGTTCTCTGGCTTTTTCTTTCTTCCTCTTTTTTGTTCTCTGCTTGCATTTTACAGTTACCTATTCTTCTTCATCACTCTCCTCCTCCTTCAGATTTGTAACGAAGAAGGAAATAATTTCGGACCTAGAGTTTTTTTATTCTGATTTTTTTTATTTTGACATTACTTTTTAAACCGGTTGTATGGAATAACCAATTTAAAAAAGTTGATTGTTTACACCGGTCATATACAACCAGTGTAGAATATTAAACTTTTTACACGGGCTGTTTCTACACCGGATTTAAGTCCGGTGTAAAAGTCTATTTTTAACCGATTTAGAAAGCCTATTTTCTACTAGTGATGTTACTATTATGGGAGGCAAAGCATTTGATATTCTTTAGGTCTATCTTTTTCTTGCAACATTTCTTTCCTTTCTTCTTGTATTGTTACTTGCCTTGCTTAGGTGGAGGACTACCTTTCTTTCTATTCTTCTAGTGGCCTTGTAAGCCTCCAGATGTTCATCCTCTAGGTCCAAATGCTTAGCTACATAATTGAAAGTGATGATATTTTTATTATGGGTCATATTAACTTTCATGTGCTCCCAACTGGTACGGAGCGAACTGATGATAACTTGCACTAGCTGCTTATCAGATAGATTATGTTCAGTCTCTTTCAGTTCACGAATCATGTTGGACATCTCTTTTAAATATTGCCTCAAGGTTATTTGGCTTTAGCTTATAAGTATCAAATTTAATCATTAACCTTCTAAACTTAGTCGTGGAGACTCCGCCAAACTTATCTTTCAAGGCTATCCATATAGCTTGTGTAGTTTTGTATGTCTCATACTCACACATCAAGTCATCAGCTATGATGCTCAACATGATTCTTGTAATGCTATTCTTCTTTTTTCAAGACAGGTATGCCTCCTAGTATCTCTTGTGCTGTACCGTATTTTCAACCTCAGGTTCCACCAATGCCATCGTTAATGGCTCAATTGCATCATATTCTTCTAGGATATATTGGACCTTTTAGTGCTAAATATCCCATTTATCCCTGTTGATTTTTCTTCCTTGTTTAATTCAACAATAATGTTCTTGATTGCTATTTGTTCAATTTCAGTTCTATGATAAACCTATCCCATATTAATTTATTGAACCATAAAATATTTTAACGAATTTACATATATAGCTTATGTAAAATATACAATTTTATGTACTTTTATCATTTTTGATCAGAAAATAATAACATCACTAAACCCATGATTAGAAGAATAAGTTTGTACCTCCCATCACATAGGCACTAGCAATAGCCATTACTTTGTATCAAAATTAATATAAGTATTATTCTTATAAAATTTTACTTTTGGAAGACTCATTATCTAAAGGCTCCTACTTACAAAAAGTATGCATGAATCATAACTAAGGATAAAATGAACTATGTTTCTTTAAGATATAAGACATGTAATAAATTGGAAGTCTTTACAAAGAAAGAGTAATAAACATATCCTTAACAAAACAAAGTAAGAAAGAAACTAAACACAAATATACATAATTTTATATGAGCATGACAGTATGCTAGCATTGTTTTTGTTAGCTTCTTAAGTTTGCAAGGTGGTTTAATACAGTTAAAAAGAAACTCTATAGTTTTAAGTCAATACACCTTCCTTATGGGTCTTTCCTTGGGCTTGCCTTTAACCTTGGTTGTTCTTATATATTCTATTTTGACTTTTAGGTAGAATTCAATATTCTCTTTATCTGTCATAAATCTAATGTATTTGGCAAGCACACCATTAATGTCTTTTATATTTGTTAGTGTGGTTGCATCTCTTTCAGCTATGTTCATAGCCAAAGCAGGGGTACAAGATTAGCCCACTTCCTCTCCATCCTTAACTAGAGATTCGTCGTAAAGAGTAGGCATCGACTTGGAGTTTAAATATGAAGAAACCATGAAAGGCTGTATAGGAAAGGGTTCGATGGGGAATAAAGTTTTTGACCTTGATCTAAAATCACATATTACTTTAGGTTCCTCATGTAATACTTCCTCCAGTAACTCCTCCTGGTATTCTTTAGGAAATTCATCAAGTTCTAGGTATGGATCCTCTTCAAGTTCCCCTTCGACGTCCTCTTGCAGATTCTCCTCTAGATCATTGACATCTAGACCTTCTGTAAGATCATTCTGTTGATCCTCTTCACCAAAAAGTTTCTCATCCTCATCATCACTTTGAGATTCAAACAAATCCCAAGAATTTAGTATTAGATGAAATCAATTTTATCAATAGATTAAAAATATTAATTATCATAATTTTTTGGAATTTTTTAAATAATAAAAACACCAAAAAATACACTGAATACTCACAAATAGGTCTAGAATTACTCACAAAAATAGGCAAATTATATATAAAAATAAAGATAATTTTAGAGATTTTAAGGGATAAACTATACCTCAATCGGAGGTCCCATACTAAGCGCCCCAAGAAGAAAATATTTAGAAAAAAGTAGAACTCTACCCATTAAGAGCACTAGTGAGTGGCATACACACGCCAGTCTGGCATTGCCACTATCGCATAGTTAGGAATTATTTTTTAAATTATAAAATTAATATTTTTTAAAAATTTTTGTGGGCCCACCCATTATCCTTATAGCCTAAACTAATATTTTTTTCATAAACTTGGACTGGGCTAGGCATGCCTAGTCTGATGGCAGCCTTTAAAAAAATTTCTTTTTCTCAGATTATGCCCAGCCCAGCCCGTCAGAAGCCCAACAATTTAGTTTTTTTATTCAAGCTATAACGCCTTCAGCCTAGAACATTTTTTTTATGTGCAGGGTCAAAATGGCGCATAAAGGTCATCCTTGACCTCCAGTTGGGTCATACCAAGCCCGACTCATTTTTTCTTTGTAACTTCTCTGTCCAACGTCTATTTTTGACGTTCTTAGTGTCATTTTGTTTGTTTTTTCATGCTCTATATACAATGGGACCAATTTTGAGGCCTAAAAATATATTTTCCTAATGACACAATTTTGAAACGAAGAAGCTATGTTTAGAAGATAGCATGTTCTATGGTATTTTATGATTTAGATGCATGCTCCATGTATTTCATGTTCTCTGGGTCATTGACATCTAGACCTTTTATAAGATCATTCTGTTGATCCTCTTCACCAAAAAGTTTCTCATCCTCATCATCACTTTGAGGTTCAAACAAATCCCAAGAATTTAGTACTAGATGAAATCATATTTACCTATAGATTAAAAATATTAATTATCGTAATTTTTTGGAATTTTTTAAACAATAAAAGCACCAGAAAATACACTGAATACTCATAAATATGTCCAGAATTACTCAAAAAAATAGGCAAATTATATATAAAAATAAAGATAATAATTTTAGAGATTTTGAGGGATAAACTGCACCACAATCGGATGTCCCACGCTACGCGCCCCAAGAAGAAAAAATTTAGAGAAAAGTAGAACTCTACCCACTCAGAGCACTAGTGCGTGGCATACACACGCCAGTCTGGCATTGCCACTATTGCATAGCCAGGAATTAATTTTAAATTATAAAATTAATATTTTTTTTTATTTTTGTGGGCCCACCCATTATCCCTATAGCCTAAACTAATATTTTTTTGTAAACTTGGACTGGGCTAGGCTGGCCTAGTCTGATAGCATCCTTTAAAAAAAAATTCTTTTTCTCAGATTATGCCCAGCCCAGTCCGTCAGAAGCCCAACAATTTAGTTTTTTTATTCAAGCTATAACGCCTTCAGCCTAGAACATTTTTTTATGTTCAGGGTCAAAATGGTGCATAAATGTCATCCCTGACCTCCAGTTGGGTCATACCAGGCCTGACTCATTTTTTCTTTGTAACTTCTCTGTCCAACGTCTGTTTTTGACATTCTTCGTGTCATTTTTTTTTGTTTTTTCATGCTCTATACAATGGGACCAATTTTGAGGCCTAAAAATGTATTTTCCTAATGACACAATTTTGAAACGAAGAAGCTATGTTTGGAAGATAGCATGTTCTATGGTATTTTATGATTTAGATGCATGCTCCATGTATCTTAACATAAAAAAAACAAAATAAGGACAATAACAGCATTCAACCAAAAATTGAAAACATCATAATAGAGAAGCATAAACAGAAACATAGTACGGTGGAAGCAATAAAATCTTGCTATGATACCAATATAGGATTTCAGGCATACCTGGAATCTTACTCTGACTCTGTGGGTACCCAGACAAAACCAGAGCACTTATATTAAACTCTAGTTATGTCTCATAGCAAATAACACCAAAAGAAAATGAAGAGAGTTCTAGAGACTGAGAGAGAAGGAGAGGAGAGAAAAATGATAAAACTGAATACAACCCTGATGCTTCTGTTTCACGTACGTATCTCTTAGGATAGTGGGATTAGTGGGATATGCATAACTTCCATATCCCTCATTTTTCTCCTTTCAAAAATTAAACTACTCCCTCTATTATTTCACACGTATAAACCTAGGCCTAATCCATCATAGGTGGACAAACCTATTTTTCAACAATAACTCTTTAGGTAGTAAGAATATTTAAGACTAAAAATTTCTTCAAAAATAAATTTATAATAAGGATAAAAGTAGTATTCATCTCTCAAATAAAAGTAAATTCCCATATATCAGCCATGGTAATTCATGTGGAAAAAAACGAATAGCTAGGGCAGGGAGGAGGAAAATGATGGTGTTCTGGTATGTGTCCTTCATCCTCTTCAAGAGCTTAAAGCTTAGAGGTTGAGTTCCTCCATCTGGTATGCATCCTTCACATAAGATAGTTTGATAGTTTTGATGAGTATTAATTTATATATATATATATATATATATATATGCCCATATTCAATAAGGGTAGTGAAAGAGTAAGAATTAATATCATGTTGGAATTTAGTGTAGTTAATAAAGGTAATATTGGAAATCATTTAAAATTCTATGACAAATTTAATTCTTTATATTATTTTTATTGGTAGATGTGAATTAGTTAGAGACTTCTTATAAAGAGACATATTTACATACTCATAGAGTGTCACCTTATTTGTACTCTGATCAATTAAAATATAACAGCTCATCTTATTTAAATTATAATTCGAACCCTCTATTTTTTTAGTAAAAGAAAAAATTTCTCACAATTAGAATAGGAATAAATGTAAATAAATTGTTGACAATAAATAGTATATTTTAATTGGTCAATGTATACATGAAGTGTCACTCTAAGACTAAGAATATGTATGTATTTCTCTTGTAAAAGAGGGTGCAGCTTCCGCGATTGAATATATACTTAGGTTAAAAGTTAAAACTTCAAAGGTGTACATGATTCAAACTCTAGCGACTGAATATATAATTGGGTTAAAAAGCTAAAACTTCAAGGGCTAAATGATTAATTTTTTTTCTAATAAAAATATAACTTCATAATAAGTTGCACTATTTACAATGAACCATAAATAATTCAGCTTATTTTCAAATTTCAATCTAGTTTTAATTTAATATATAAAAAGTGAAGTATTTCTCTTTTATAAATTATGGTAAATAAAAAATGTCAATATCAATTTTTTCCTGCATCAATATGAAAATATCATAAAAAACATAAAATAATATATAATTAAGGTTAAAATACACGAAAATCCCTTAAATTTTGGGTCAGTTACACATAACCTTCATAACATTTAAAAGTTGCAATTAAATACCTTAATATTTCATATTTTGATATCAGACCCTTACTGTTAAAACTACTGTTAAAGTTAAAGGTTTTTTTCCATGTCATAATTTTTATATTTTTTTATTATCTAATATGTCATTTAAAAAATAACATTTGGTACTTGATATATAATTGGAAAAAAGACAATAAAAGACCAATTTAATTTGAAAATGATAAAATAGGCTTATGAATATTTAGAAGGATAGATTCGGCAGGAGGTCCAATCTGTCCTTTATAAATTTAGGTAAAAAGACTGTGAAGTCCCACATAGGGTGGGGAGGCGAACGAAGCATGCTTTATAAGTGTGTGGATACCTTCCCCTCGTAGACGCATTTTCGGGTTGAAAAGCCTGAGAAACAAAACTGTGAAGGGTGATATGGGCCCCCGAAGCGGACAATATCTACGTGGAAGGGTGCTGGGCTGGGCTGTCACAAAGACTAAATTATCCTTAGAAGTTTTTGAAGTAAAAACGAGAGAATTAGGTTGAGAACATAGAGCATCTCGTCCTTGACTATTACTCACACCTTCTTGAAGCTTCATATTTGTCTGAGAAAGCAGGCCAGTGCACTTTATTGGTATGTCTTAAAGGCTTCATAAATGTTCCTGGAACATTTTGCTTTTTTCACAATTCAATGAGTGCTCCAACAAATTTCAATGGTGATAGACTAATATATTCTTTATAGACGCATATCGCCAGCGAAGTATTACAAAACTCGTGCCATCTAACGACCCGATTACCAAATTTTCACACTTTGTTCCAGAAGCTCCACTTTCTCCTTCACCATTACCATCATCATCTAGTTAGAAGGAGTTTGTATCGATACCTCTCCATCTCTCTGTCTATCCCCCTTATACATCTAATGATTGCGTAGGTAGATCTGTGTGGTATTGTACAAGAAAGTGAACATAGATAAAATCTTTATGTCTGAATGATTTGCAATTTGTTTTTGTGCAAGTGAAATTGTGTATTATGTTTACTAAATTGTTGATAATTACTAAATTGCCTACAATGAGATTTATAACATGAGTAATGATATTTATAACTTTCACTAAGACATCAACAACTATACATATCAACCGACTTGCAACTAATAGCTTTGGGGTTTACAACTCCTACAATGAGATTTGTAACATAAGCAATTGTATTTACAACTTCCCATAAGGCATTAACAACTATCTATAACAATGTTCCTGCGAGTAATAGTGTTTGGGTTTGCAGCTCATGCAATAGGATTTACAACATGAGTAACGGTATTTATAACTTTCCCTAAGACATTAACCACTGTACCTATCAACAGACTTGTAACTAATGGCTTTGGGGTTTGCATCTCCTGCAATGGGATTTTAACATGAGCAATAATATTTACAACTTCTTCTAAGTCATTAACAACTCTTTGTAACAACATTCCTATAACTAATAGCGTTTGGGTTTGTAACTCTTGCAATAAGATTTGTAACATGAGCAATGGAATTTACAAATTTTCTTAAGACATTAACAACTGTACCTTTCAACATTCTTACAACTAATGGCTTTAGGGTTTGTAACTCTTGTAATGTGATTTGCAACATGATCAATGGTATTTACAAACCCAAAAGTAATATGTTTCAATTTTAGAGTTGTAAATATTATAGGGAAAATTGCAAATCCCATTGTTGAGGTTGCAAATCCAATTAGAGGAGTTGCAAATCCCATTAGAAGAGTTACAAACCTTAAAGCAATTGCAATTACTTAGTTAGAGTTGTAAATATCTTAGGAAAAGTTATAAATTCTATTGTTGAGATTTCAAATCCAATTAGAGGAGTTAAAAATCCCATTGCAGGAGTTACAAACCTGAAACCAATATATTACAATTTCAGTTGTAAATGTGTAACAGAATATTTAGGCACAATCATTACAAAATGAGATCCTCTAATGGGATTTGTAACTTCAATAATAAGATTTGTAATTTTTCCTAAGATATTTGTAACTCTCTAACGAAGTAATTGCAATTGCTTTTGGGTTTGTAACTCCTCTAATGGGATAAGTAACTTCAACAATAGAATTTACAACTTTTTTTAAGACATTTAGAACTCTCAAATTGCAAGATATTGCTTTCGGGTTTGCAACTCTTGCAATGAGATTTACAACTTCATCAATGGGATTTGCAATATTATCAAAGACATTTAAAATTGAAATTGTAACTTATAAATAGTCATAACTTACTGCACAATTTTGAATATAAAAGTAGCATTTTTATTACCAAACAAAAACATATTATCATTTTGAATACAAAAGTAGCATTTTCCTTACTAAAGAAAAGATAATCTTATTTAGGTGTTAAAGCTATCGACGACTTGACGCATTTATGGGAGAAGAATGGATATGGCTAATGTGAATGATGGCATTTTTGTGTGTTGTAGTCATTTGATTTACGCATTGGGGAATTCTTATTCAACCTAATCAGATTGAGAGGGAAAGAGTAATCATTAGTGAAAGAGCAGTCCCTTGCTTTTCGCATGACTAATAATGTTTATAGTAAGACTTACTTGTAATTCATTAAACTAAGTAATTGCTGTCATGGGCAGGATAATTTTTTGTATACAAGGGTTCATTGCTGGTTGTAGACTCATAATGTTTATTGGTGTTATTTGATTATATATAATGTAATTGCTGTCAAGGGCATGATATTTTTTGTAAATGCCATAAGTAAAGTAGTCAATGTCATTGAATGAAATTGTGCAGTAAGTTATGACTATTTATGAGTTACAATTTCAGTTGTAAATGTCTTAGGAAAAGTTACAAAGCCCATTGTTAAAGTTACAAAAACCATTAGAGGAGTTACAAACCTGAAATCAATAATGCAATTTAAGTTGTAAATGTATTAAGGAAAATTATAAATCTCATTAGATGAGTTACAAATCCTATTGCAGGAGTTGCAAACCTAAAAGCAATATCTTGCAATTTCAGTTGTAAATGTCTTAGGGAAAGTTGAAAATCCCATTGTTGAAGTTACAAATCCTGTTGAAGAGTTACAAATACCATTAGAGGAGTTACAAACCCGAAAGCAATTGTAATCAAATTTTAGTTGTAAATGTCTTAGGGAAAGTTACAAATCCTATTAGAAGAGTTGCAATTCCCATTGCAAGATTACAAACTCGAAAGCAATATCTTGCAATTTCAGTTGTAAATGCCTTAGGAAAGTTGTAAATCTCATTGTTGAAGTTGTAAATCCTATTAAAGAAGTTACAAATCCCATTGCAGGAGTTACAAATATATCCTATATGCATAACAACCTGCCTACTATAACTCGTTCAACATTATCAACTAACTGTTACTAAACATTTAGAAGTAATTTCACGCTATTGGCAACAGACATTGAGGTTACAGCATGTATGGTCTGCATACTAATTGATTAAAGATACCATTGTATCAGGAATTCCTCCATGTCAGGACTGCACAGTGAGCTTCGACAGTGACAAGGCGTGTGCAAAATTTGAGCTTGGAGGGTGCTGTAATTAGCTTTGACACTCTTTGACGACAATAAGGTGAGTGCTATGGAGTTAGAGAGGCCACCTGCAGCAACAACCTAACGACTATGGAGTCACAGAACAAGAAATCTAGTACTATCTGGCATGTCAAAATTGGATCCATTTGCATTTTTCACTAGTGCAAATTCTTCTTCCTGTAGTACCTGTACATGGATGCAGAATATCCATTAGCAATAGTAGTACTACCCTTAGGCACTCAAGGCCATTAGCGAGTTGGTTCAGAAAATCCCGCTTCATTCTCTCACTTTTTCTTCAAATGCTTCTAGAAGTAATTTGGTTTTTTCACCCAAATTTACAAAGGACAGATTGGGCCCCTACCCAATTTATCTTTTGAGATATTCGTATGCTCAAATTGTCATTTTCAAATTCACATTGTTGTTTATTGTCTATTTCCCTATATAATTTTAAGTTTTTTAAATACTTATAATAAAATACTTTAAAAATATAAAATATTTAAATAACATTTGGCATTTGACATACACTTTAAATTATTTTTTAAATACTTAAACATATAAAATACTTCAAAAAATATTAAAAATATTTATTTGAATATTTATTATTTAAATAAAAATATAAACCACTTTAAATTACATTTAAATTGCTAAGTATTTTTTTAAATGATGTAGTATATAATAAAAAATATAAAAATTATGATACGATAAAAACTATTGACTTTAATAAAAATTGTAACAATAGGGGTTTGATAATCAAAACAAAAAATATTAAACTCTTTAATTTAAACTTTTAAAGGTTATGGAGGTTATGAACAACTGACCCAAAATTTATGGGAATTTTGTTATTTAAAGCTATAATTATATCTATAAAGGTGTATAAATACTAGTAAAATCTTATCACTATGAACTAAATGAAATTTTTATTTTTAATTGTGAGAGAAACTTTAAGCTATAAAGGTGAAAAGTTAAAATTTAATAAATTATAAACACTAAAAATAAAATGTTTTTCAAAATCTATATATATTATTAATATTATAATTATACTATACATATTTTTATGCATTATTATCATATTTGGAAAAATGAAACATACCATTTAGGGAAAAAGACCATAAAAGGCCATATGAATTTTGAAATGGCAAAAAGGGTATCTGAATATGTAAAAAGACAGATTAGGCATAATACTCAATATGTCCTTTCAGAATTTGGGAGAAAAAACCAAATTGTTCCTGGAAGTTTTTAAAGAAAAAGTGGGAGAATTACGCTGAGACTGACTCACACTTCCCCGAAGCTCTACTCGCCTTGTCTCTATCGAAGAGTGTCAGAGCTCATTATAGCACCATCTAATCCAAAAAACTCAAATCAGACACACGCCTTATTGTCGTCAAAACCCTATTCAGGTCCAGGTGAAAAAACTCAAAATGCCTCATTCCCATCCCCAATTTTGACCTACCATCTTCCTCCCTACCGTTACCATTTCCGTATATAGTAAGAAAGGCTTTTCAAGAGAAGTTGTCTTTCACGAGGTTCTAGCTGTGACTGTAAATATAAGAGGAAATCCGTTATTCAAGTTCGGTTCAAGCCCTAATCAAGTACATTTTTTATGCTTCATCGATTGATTGTTGATTTTTTTTGGTAGGCATCTCGTATTACCTTTATCCCTCATCAATTTCTCGTTGTAGATAGTCAGCTATACGGTTGTATAGGATTTATGTGTAGCCTTTGTATTTTGCTTATTCATTTTGTCTTTGCCAATCATACATCAAAAGGAATTGTTTTCCTCTATGTCTCGGTCCTTTATCATATAAATATATATGGCAATCATATTTAATTGATTCAAATCCTTCTTCTGCGCATAATGGTTATAATTCATGAGAAATATAAGAAACACTATTAGATTCCCATAGGAATAAGTTAAAAAAATAATGTCTTCAGTACGTATATCAGTAATAGTAAGAGGACGTAAAGCATATATATCAAAAGTTGAGATTAATGTTACTTCAAAAATAATAGGAGGTAACCAATATTCAAAAGCTGTTAGACCTTGTTCTAATGACCAAAGATTCGATTAGGAAAAGACAATGATAGATAATGGAGCTTTAAGCTTGATGGTCATGACCAAATGAATCGAAATTGACTTTTATGGTTCTTCTATCAAATGGTCTTTTTGTTTGATGATAATAACATGATGATTCCAACCCGTGATGATTCTGAAGTCTCCTTTTTATTGTTCTCTTTAGGGCATTCAAAACTAGAAACATAGAATAATAGGAAACCATGGTTTGAAATCCTCTAACAGCTTAAAGAAAATAAAATAAGGGGAACATAAGCTAGATAGCAAGCCCGCAAGCATACGAAGGTGAAAAATTCTATTTACCTTCCCATCATTGGCCTTATATCAACCCCATCAAAGTTAAGAATAACATATGATGGGTTCAAAACATTAAATTCTGGAGCAGGTGGATCAATTCTTGTAATACATACCCCCTTCTGATAAGATCTAATGCACACTATTAGTTTGTGGCCTTATCAATGACATTATTTTTTGTCTATAGCATTATGCCTTATCGATGCCATTAGCGGTTTTTGGTTCTTCATTTTGTTACTTGTCATTTTACTGTTGGATGGAAACTGACCCAACCCATGCGTGATAACTCAGCCTGATTATATACTGGGTTGTCCCAAGTTGGATGGACCATTAGGTTTATGTTCTGAGCCCAGAGGATGTCCAGTCAGAGCTTTCAATTATTTTCATGCCTCATTTGTTGATGCATTTTTATTTTTGTAGCAGAGGCACTTTTCATGCCTCATTTGTTGATGCATTTTTATTTTTGTAGCAGAGGCACTTTTCATGCCTCATTTTTATGAAGCCAGTTAAGTGTAGTCGATGATGGGATTTACTACAATTATTTATAGAATTGAATACACCTATTTATGTAATTTACTATAGATTTGTTTTTTAGGAGACAAAATATGGCATTTGAAGGAAGCCAAAGCAAATGGGAGAAGAATGCGTATTTATTGTTTCAAGATCAATTTATTGGTAAGGATAAGAAGTTTAAGAATATGAGTATACAAGCTAAGGAGGCAGCAAATGTCATCCCTTACTTTCATATGTCTTAGGAATCAATCAGTAGAATTTAGAACCCCTTGTATGATCATTGAATTTCATTTGTAAAATATGGAAATTTCAAGTTCACGGTTACTGTTTATTTGGTATTTTCAGATTTGACTATGAACTTTAAAAATTCATAACTAATTCAATAAAAATCAAAATGAAATGGTTCAAAAGATTATATGAAGATAACATAATCAGGTTTAAGGGAAAAATATATCTCAGACCAAATTCTTAGTCAATCAGTACAGTTTAAGTATAACATTACTGTTCATTTGGTAAAAAATTCTAAAAATAGATTGTAGTCCCTAAGTTTGAAAAATTTATTCTCCTTGTATAGATATCAAAATAAGGCATTCTTAAACCAAAATGAAGCTTGACATGTTAAATATTTACTGAAAAAATATCATATATTTATTATTTTATTTACTATTTTTAATTCCATCTCAAAAGTCACTGCCTCATCATGAATTACTATTTACAGGTAGAATTTTCAGCAACCATACATATGTTTACATATAGTACAACATTAACTAGCATGCACCTTGCAAGCAGTAATTACATCATAAAATATTCATCTCCTCTTGTGCTTGATGGTCCTACTGTTTGAGAGTAAATAGGGGTGATATTTCGAGGGATATCTTAGTAGTAAAAGGAACTAAACGGTGCATGCATCAATGTCTAATGTTTATGCTTACTCGTGATTGTGTTAACATATTATAATGAACATGCTTCCATGAATCATATCAAATACAATTGGCCAAAATAATCATAGAAACAGAGTAACTATCAAGTACATATATGCAACACAATTTCTCAAAGCCAAAGCACCACCATACATCACATTCAATGACAAGTCTGTGTTAGTTTACTACTTTAAATACTTGACTTTGCTTTAGCCTTTTCTTTGTCACTTTCCATTTCTATGTGGCATCCTTCTTGAGCACACAAATCAAAGTCTAACATCACATAATCATTCATTCATCACAATCCAATTGAACTATAATTTCAAGAACATTGAACTTAACTTATCAATTAATTCCTAACTTTCTTGATTTGTGATTAATTGCCTTGTCCTTTAAATTAATTTGTGTCTTGACTTTACCCTATACAATTTTTTCTTCTAAATCCATTCATGACCTTAGAATTATAAAATTCCAATTCTTACATAGAACCTGGAAAGACGTACAACACCCTTAGGAATTCCAAAAATTCCTTTTTTGATTCCAATGCTTCGAATACTTATTTCTCTACTTAAACCCACACAATTTTTGCATTTTAAATCCATTGAAAGCATTAAAATTATGAAATTTTCATTGCTATCCAGGTGCATGAATTGTAATAGAGAGGGGTTTCAATATTTCACTTTTTAATTATAATGCTTCCAAGGCTCCAATATTATTCAGTCCTATACAAAATTATTATCTAGATCCAATGGAAGTATCAGAGCAATGAAAATCACATCCTTCCTATCCAGAATAGCACTGGTCGAATAGCCTTTATAATGGGCTAAAGAATTACAAATTTAATTCTATAACTAATCATCCAATCTAACTTATCTAAGTGTTAATTACATGATTTTAACTTAATCTTCCTTTTCTTCCTTTCCTTTAACATTTTGGCCATCACATAGAACCATAGGAAAATGAGATTTTTAACAACTAAATCTTAGGTTTCAATCTTTTAGAACATATATATAAAAAATAGGAAGATTGCTTACTTTAAGCCTTTACTATTCTTGAATCAAAGTACCTTGAATTTCCTCTTTGGATTGCCTTGGATTGGTTGAGTTGTAAAATGGCAAGAGTTTCCCCAAACACATGGCTTCACTTTGGCGTTAAAGCGAGGGGTATTTATAGAGTGAATTTTGACATCTTGGGACCATTTTGCCCTACTTTATCTAATTATTATAATAGCTTAATCTTACTCTTATTAGTTGGTTTCTTGAATTAATTAAACTTAATCATCATTCATTTAATTACTTCATTATTTTATTACAAAAAACTTAGCAAATGGCACCACATAACAATGGTGTGGGTCCCATAAAAGCACTTCACCATGCCACCTCAAATGCTCTTGAAAATTCTCCTTTCTTTTCTTTTTTTATTAAATATCCTTAAAAATTCATTTGACCACCACCATTTCTTAGTACTTTAGGCCTCATGCTTGACGCCATATTGGGGTTGTCTAAGCTAACTAATTAATTTAGCACAACTTCTAAGGCACTTCCTTCACCGAATATCCTAATATACCTTACATTTTGGGATAAATTATATAAAGATCTTTTAAGGGTCTTGAAATTTTTAGAAAATCATTCTACTATTAAATGAATTTCTACAAAATCTCAAAGTTTTAGACCTAAAAGTTCTGATAAAAATTTCATATATTTCTTTAAATCATTTATAGGTGTCTGATTTTACCTTAAATTCCATAATAAATTTTACAAAACTCCTTTTTAATTTTTTTTCAGTTTTATAAATTACGAGGTCTAGAAGGTCCTGTAATAATTTCTAAATTTAAGAAATTTATATCAATTTTTTGGATCTCAAATTAGAATTCTAAAAAGTATGGGTCTCCTAAATGTTATTTCCTATTTACTGGTAAAATTTGGTACTAAAATGCTTCTAGGTAGTTTTGGGCCTTTTCTAGCTCAACTTTCTTATAATTACAATTTTACTCCTGAATTTGGTAAAATACACTTTAGTCCCTAAATTTATTAAATTCTACTTTAGTCCCTTTCTACAAATTTGAAACTGCAGTTTAGTACCTAAAATATCAAAACTCTATTTAGGTCATTTCCTATTTTTCCTTCAATTTTCTAATTAACTTTTGCCCAAATGACATTTACTTCTCTTGGGTTTATAACTTTATATTTTCCTCTCTTTCTTTTAACTTAAAACTTATATAATCATTATCTTTTCTTCTGATTATTATTACTATCCCTTCCTAACATCTTTTCTCAATCAATCTTATACATATAAGAAAAATTAGGATGTGATAGCAAAGGCTTGGAAGGAGTTGTCTGTGGATGAGTAGAATAAATATAGGCAAAAGGTGAAGAAATCACAGCCTAAGAATAAGAGGGGGAAGAGGAGGAGGAAGAAAGAAGTTACTTTTAATACCCGTTGTTCTCTTCGACAATTGAGGCATTGTTGGAATTTGTAAATAAAGATAAAGAGTTAATAGGAAGAGTAAAAAGCTTATGATTCTATAATTTGCTTCATGTGGGAACAAGAATCTCTCGTTACTTAGCCTCTTTCAATTAATAATATGATCCCCTGACCCATTAATTCAAAATTAGGGGAAGACAAATGAAATAGAAGCAAAAGCAGTTGCTTGGCGTACCTTATAATGGGGAGGAAGTAAGAATGGACATTGATGATGATGATGATGATGATGAGATGTATAAGAGGTTGAAGAGTAAGTATGGTAAAGTCCCTTATGTGAAGATACTCGTTGACGTAAAATCTAGGCAGCACAAAGACAAGTTTGAATTTTTGTTTATGTTGTATACAGTTGGAATTTTCTATCTCCCATTGCAAGTACAATAGTGAGTGACAAGCTATTGAAGGTGATATGTTACACTATGAATAGATTTCAACACTTTGATTGGGCCACATACATCATCAATGTCTTGTACAAAGAGATAGTAGATTATGTGAAAGCATTGAAAAAAATAAGACAGGGAGTTACAACATTAAAGGATGTGTCTACTATTGTTGGTATGTAATTTTTTACCTCTATTTCTACCTATTTCCTTTAATTAAAAATGTTAGAACTTATGCATTTGGTGTTATAGTTATATTTTGATGAACATTTTCTATTGGTTCAAGTTGGTCAGCATGAGTCAACCTAAGTAATTTAGTTCCGGACTAATAAGAAGGTGAAGGAGATGGTTATGATAGAAAGGAAGAGCTATATGGAAATTTTATATAGTGATAGTCATAATGAAGTGAGGGATGTCAAGGATGGTAAAAAAATATTGCCTCATTTAGACCCGGTATAGGAGTTGAAGAACTCGCAAACACGATTAGTGGCTGTAATTGAGGAAAGGAATCAAAGGCTTATTAGTGTAGTTAGAAAGGACATTAAAGGTACATCTCAAGAAAGAGGGAAAGCATAATAGACAAGATGAAGTTCCTATTGAAATAGTTGATGAAGAAGAAGATGATTCTCATAGTTATGACAATGAAATGAAACAAGAAGGTAGTGAGAAGGAGAATAAGGTAGTGAGGGAGACGAAGAAAAAGAAGCTGGTAAGAAGGGAGAAGGAGAAGAAGTTAGTGAGGAAGATAAAGAGAAGAAGCTGTCAGAAGGGCAAAAGGAGAAGGAGGTGGCAAGGGAGAGGAAGAAGAAAAAGTGGTCAGAAGGGAGAAGGAGAATGAGGTTGTAAGGGAGATGAAGAAGAAGCTGGTGAGAAGGGAGAAGGAAAAAAAGGTAGCCCCATTAATGTATATGCAAATGATGATGATGATTAAGGAGTTTACCCCATATCTATGTCTATAGATACTTAAGGCCTAGTAATGAATGAGGAAGAAGTGGATAGGGAAGTAGAGAAAAGGAGAACAAAAAGGAAAAAGAAACCAGAAGTAACAATATCATCTCTATGGGTGTTGACAAAGTCGCTTCAGATGAGAAACAGGCTGACAGATAAGAAGGATATTTTTTTCAACATGATAAGTCGCATGTGTACACTTTAATAATTTACTATCTGCATATTGCTAATGCTACACTTTACAAAGTTTTGGTTAACATATTGGATAAATATACGAATTGGGATTAACTATAACCTTCGTAGAATTCAAAAACTAAGTTACCATGTAAGTTTGTAGTAACAATTAATAATTCTTTATCGATTTACATGGATTTGTTGCTGAGTTTATGGTGAGCTTGTCATGAAATATAGGTGATGTCAATGGTCTATAAGACATTAATGGTTGATATGAAGAAGGAAGGACTAGTGAGAAGACACTTTTTATGCTGACTTTATGGTGAGCTTGTTGTGATGTAAGTATTTAGTGGAATATGCTAAATTACTAACCATAAATATATTTTGCAAGCAATACCAGCTTCTAACCCAATTCATTGGAATGTTAATAAAAAGAAGCAACTATTACCTAAACATATAGCTTACAACTTAGGAGATTGTGATTTGATACTTAGACCTACACTTGTCAGAGCACACTGGTTCTGTTTAGCGCAAGAGCCAAAAATAATGAATTTCTATGTGTTGGATTTGTTGATTCAAAATGTTTGTAGTAATAAGAGAAAGAAAACGGGTGCAAAAGGGAATGACATGACATTTGTGATCAAAGTATGTGTAAGTATATCATTTATCGCTTATATTTACAAATTTGTATTCACCATATTGCTGACCTATGCAACTATTTTTTTAGCAGGGATATCAGTTTTATGATATTATTGGGTTAGTTAAACCTAAAATCCTTGAGAAGGGGAAGAAGGCAAAGGGTGATATTATTTGACCCCTTGTGAAACATCCTTACTTTCATACGTCTTAAGGACCATTGGGTAGCATTTAGAACCACTTACAAGACTTTGGAAGTCCATTAGTTAGATCTAGAATTTTTACTCTTGGCGAGTTACTGTTCATATGGTATTCCAGATTAGGTGATGAACTTTAAAAAATCATAATTAATTCTAGAAAAATCTAAATGAAGTGGTTCAAAATTATACTCGAAGCTAACATCTTGAAGTTTAAGGGAAAAATAATTTCCTGACCAAATATTAAGCAATTGATACAGTTTATTCGTTAAAGATTACTGTTCATTTGGTCAAAAATTCTGAAAACAGATTCTGGTCTCCATCTTTGGAAAATCGGTTCTCTTTGTACAGACATCAAAATAAGGCGTTCTTGGTGTCAAAACGAAGCTTGACATGTTAAATAAATGTATGTAAAATTTCATATATTTATTCCATCATTTACTATTTTTCCTCACATCATAAACATTGTTGCCTAAACTAGCCATACAGCATCATTACTTGCAAGAATGTTTTATACAACATCATATAACATTACATTGACCAATCCCTAATTCCTCTTCATACTTCTTCATCCTCTTTCCTCATTCATAAACCTAATGGGATTGGGTATTATATTGACCAATCACTATTTTTCAATGGAAGTATTATATCATTGAAATTCCATCTCCTTCTATCATGAACAGTGCATGAACAGTGCAAAATGAAATATTTCCACCATGGCAAAGTCAAGAACATCAACTTGATTCAACAACCAATCATCTAACTAGCTTGTTTAAGCTTTAATCACATAACTCTAACTTTAATTTCTTCTTTCTCCTTTCATCTAAGGTTTTGGACAGCATATACACCTTGGAGAAAATTCAACTTTCTTCCATGAAAACCCTAAGTTCAAGCTCCCAAATCAAAGGAAAATAAGTTAGGATAGATTATTTACCTTTAATCTCTAGCTTGCTTGAACTTTGGCCTTTGAATTCTTCTTTATCTTGGCTTGAGTTTTCATTTTGCAAGAGGTTCCCCAAGGGTTCTCATTGCCACGGTTTTGCATCAGATTTTGGGGGGGGTATTTATAGGCAAATTCCATGGAAAATGAAAGGCCAATATTATTTTGTGCACTATTTGATCTAATGGCTTAGATTTAATCTTGAATTTCCTTTTCTTTAATAATTATGACATCACCATCATGACATCATCAAAGGGGACACCTCATAAGCCACATGGCGAAATTCTAAGGGAGAAGAAGTCTCTGGAAAATTCCAGTCCATTCTGGTACCGGCTCGGTCCGATTCCCCGAAAACCAGACTATTTTCTAAATCTAATTTTTCTGAGGTTCCATAATATGTGTTCTGACCTTAAATCCAGTATCCAGATTCTTTCTACCATTGACATTCTTATCTGGGTCTAAACTTAATTACAGATCCCTTGAAAAATGACCAAAATACCCTTGGTGCCCTTTTTTGAACTACATTGGCCCTAAGGGCATAATTATCATTTCACACCTCTTTGTACCATTTCAGAGCATATACTGACTCTGAGGAATCATTCCTGTACTTGCCTTGGCATTTTGGCCTATCCAGAATGACCAAAATGCCCTCCATTCATCTCTTGTACATCATTATAACTTAGGGGCATTTTCGTAATTTTACACTTTTTCGGGTTTCCTCTGGACACTGGCCCACATACTACTTAGGTACCTTATTGGGCCTCTGGGATGCCATTTTGGGCCTTTGTCTAGGTCTACTACCTTTATGGCACAAATCCCAAGAACCCTCTCCCCAAGGTATTTATCGGGTATTTTATTATACTGTAAATTCCATTAAAAATTTTACAATTCCTTTTTTGATCCTGTTAATTTTATAAATTATCATATTAATTATATTAATTTACTATAAAGTTTCATCTGATTCTGAGATCCAAAAAATATTGTAATAATTTTATCTGGCTTCAAAAATTTATATCAATTTTTGGGGACCTCAAATCAAAATTCTTTGTTGC
The DNA here is from genome assembly GCA_037074615.1 of Leucaena leucocephala. Classification (NCBI taxonomy): domain Eukaryota; kingdom Viridiplantae; phylum Streptophyta; class Magnoliopsida; order Fabales; family Fabaceae; genus Leucaena; species Leucaena leucocephala. Next base: position 7,605,090 of record CM073549.1, read on the forward strand.
GTCAAACTAATCAGAATAATTTTCTCTATTTACTGGTAAAATTTGGGCCTGATCTGATTTTGGACATTTTGGCCTATTTTCGGTCCAAATTCTTCATAATTACACTTTTGCCCCTTGACTTTTTATAAATTACACTTATGCCCTCGAATTTGGCTAAAATTATACTTAAAGACCCCACATTTTTGTCTACTTTCTCTTTTGGCCTTAAAACTTTTATAATTTCACTTAAGTCCTTGCATTTCCTTCCTTTTTCAATTCAATCCATTTCTTTACATAAATGACCACATTTTGCTCAGAAAATCTCACATATATTACGTACAAACTATACATACTATTCAGTACAGAAAATTAGGGATATTACACCTTGTTCCACTACAAAACAATTTGTGAGTGTTTTAATCAGTTGGTATAATTGTCTGTAGAGGATGATCTATTTTAAGTTATTTACAATATTGATATAATTGTCTATGCAAGCGAGACTATGGGGTTCATATATTGATCTGGTTGACTGGGAGCTAAATGTAGCACCTGAATATGACGAGGAACATGTTGCAGAGTTTAGACAAAACATAATGTGGTGGCTAGTTAATCATGAGCTCCACTCAAGGCGAGAATTTGTGTTAAGCCTACTTTCAACAAATGAGACTGCCACATTAACTAAATGATGTTTCTATGTTTGTAATGTTCTACTTTTGTAATGGTTAATTTTTTTAATCTTCAACTATTGACTAAATGATGTACAATCACCTTTTGTTAAGATGTTTATTATAACTTTTGAAATTACTTTAACCACTTTGGTCATTTATTACCCTACAATGGGATTTATAACTCTTACAATGAGATTTACAATTTGAGCAATACTTTTGACCATTTCGTTAAGTCATTTACTACTCTTTGTCACAACTTGGTTGCCAGTAATTACTTCTATAATTTATTACTCCTATAATGGGATTTACAAGTTGAGTAATGATTTTGACTACTTTCGCTAATATATTTACTACTCTCTATCACAACTTAGTTGCAAGTATTTGTTTCGATCTTTTACAACTCTTGCAATGAGATTTATAACTTAAGTAATGCTTTTGATTATGTTTGATAAGACATTTACTACTTTTTAACACAACTTAGTTGAAAGGAATTACTTCGATCATTTACTACTTCTACAATAGGATTTATAACTTAAGCAATGATTTTGATTATTTTCACTAGGAAATTTACTACTCTCTATCACAACTTAGTTATAAGTAATTGCTTTGGTCATTACTACTGTCATTCCCTAAAAATCAAAGGTGGCCAGTACAGAATATGAAAAATTCATATTCCTTAAAACTCAAGTATTTAAACAGAATAAATGATTCAATGATTAAAATAATCTTGAGCAAGTATATATAATCCATCAAAATAACAAGAGTAAACATAATCTTGCTATAAACTAAATGGAGCATCTATTTTTCAAAGATAATATATATTTTTATAAGTTTATAATTACATTCTATAGCAGCTACACAAACCAGAGTGACAACTTCAAATCAATAGAGAGGCTCTCCGCTACTTAGTGAGGAATAAGGTTATCAAATAGCACTATCTGAAGCTAAAATAATCTACCAGTGAATAACGTCCCATTAAAAAAAATACGAAAAGAAATAATTTAAACACATTTAACTTCAAATAATGAGGATTGATAATAAATCTCAACTTCTGCATTATAGAAATATAGCAAAAATGAATCTACATAAAAATCATTAGTCAAATCAATCTAATACTCAGTAAAATAGCTTGTCTAAAGAAACTAGTTTTAAATGATAATTTTCAAATCTCATCTTTCCATAGGACTTCAACAGAATGAATTATTTGGTGTGGACACACAATCCATGAAAGTAACTAACTATTCTGATACGGCTGGAAGCCATGAAAATAAGCGCAGGTGTGAGATCTACGAATAATAGGAGAGAGAATAAATCTCACAAATATCCAGTGTGAGTACTGTGCTCACGAATATCCATCGAGCTCAAGTTTAACCATGGTAAACCAAAGACTTATATAGTACTGCTGTTAGTAACTAGCGTTCTGTATTCAGTCCTCTCAAAAGCATTTCCAAACATGCATGGAATCAATTTAACATTAATAAAGAATAAGATCTTTCAATACTGAAATATCATAAATAATATTTCATAATCAAGTACCCCATCTTGAAAAGTTCACAAAATCTCAAGATTTCCTTCAATTTCCGTCTTCCAACTAAAACCTTTTAAATTAAAAGCAACTCATATAAAACATTTCATAATGTAAATCATTCTAACATGAGAGTTGATAAAAGATATTTAAAAAAATTTCTTGATTCGTATGAATATCAGTATATTTTTCCAAGATGTTAAAACATGACAATACCAATAAAATGAATATAAATCATGATAATATTTAAATGACATTTCCTTGATAAATAACATTTAACATAATTGATAAATTGATAAAGTGTGACAGATGGCTAAACATATAATTCAAAATTAATAATTATAGGACGTTATTCACTCACCTGCCAAGCTCCCAAACCTCTACTCTTTCTAGCCAAACAACTTCCAATTATTTTTCACTTCTCAATTTCCTGATATACCAAAAATAACGTATTAAAATTAAATTATATTCTTAACAATCCAGAATCGTGTCCCCATGCTCAATTCATAACACTTTAAAATAGAAGGAGAACCCAAACTTTAATTCCCATTTTTCTCAAAATAATATCATGACAATTTAATTGATAATAGAACTTATCACTCATAGGTAACAAATACAATCTTTAAACTTTAGAAATTATCCTCCACCTTTCCCCTTTCTCCTTGTCAAGCTCCAATTCAATAAATTTAACCGCCATCATAGCAACAATAAGTATTTATATACATAGACAACTTTGATTATTTTCTCTAATTTCTATCGAGAGCTTAGAAGACTTTATTTCAACCAAATCCTTGTATATAAAGAACATCTACTTCCAGAAATATATAACTATGCTAATTCAAGCAAATATTTTCAAGATCATCTATTTATGAATTCCAAAAATATCACTGTAACATCCAATTTCAATGTAGAAGAACAAAAAACTTGTATTTCCTTCAATGTATTAAATTTCAACTTCAATATTTTAGCCCATCAAACATCATTTAAATCTTCCTCCTTTTCTTTCAAATGACCATTTAATCTTTAAATCCTTTTCCCAACAAGTTTCCAAGCATAATTGTATAATGCCCTTCATAGCAGCAACACCAGGAAACGATTGAAATTAAATACATATCCACACACTTTGCAACCATATTTAAATTCAACATCTTTATCCAAATTTCATATTCTCTAATTCAGCTCAACCCCACACACCAACAAATTTGTTTTTCAAACATCAATATAATATATTAAGTTTCAATCTTTCTTCTTCTTCTTTTTCCAACAAACACTTTTTCACAGCCTCAGTAACCAAAGAAGAACAGAAAATAAATCCTCTAACCCAAAGCTATGAACGATCAATGAAGAGGAGAAGTGTGAGGCTTACACAGCAGAAATTTCACAATAATATGAGGGAAAGAAGTAGAAGGTTGCTACAGTAGTAACGACAAAAGTATGACAGCATCACATCGACATAACAGAAGAACAAAAAAAGAGGAAGAAAAGCTTCCAACATCCGAGATATGAGCAATGAGGAAGGACGACAACGATGTGCGATATAGAACTCAGATGATGGAATCTCAATAGTAGACGAGATCAACACAAAGAAGAAAGATGGCAGACGACCAATAGTGGATAGGGATGACATGGCCACCAGTGAGCATCACAGACGACAGAAACTGATGGAAAACACAGTGACAGGGTTCACGGCCACAAGTTCACGAAACTTCTCTATTCTCTCTCTTTCTCTCACTTCCTGACTGAAAATAAGAAAGGAGGGGTATGCTGATGTTAAAATGGACAGAGGGGTATTTTGGTCATTTCACAAGATGGCTTAAGGAAAATAAAATTTCACTTTTGCTTGGCTAGGATTCAAACCTTGAACCTCTTATTCATTCTATAACCTTCAACCACTCTGTCACTAGCTTCCCTATGTGACAACACCACAAGAAATAATATATTCCATTAGAATAGTATTATTTATCTATTATTATTTATTTATTTAGGGTCATTACAACTACTCTTGCAATAGGATTTATAATTTCTCTAATGATTTTAACAACTTTAGCTAAGATATTTACTACTTCGTGGAAGAACTTACTTACAATTCATTACTTTGATCATTTTTGCAAGTCATAAATAGTCATCACTTACTGCACAATTTTATTAATAATAGTATTCATTAGTAACAACACTTTCAATAACATTGACCACTTTACTTATGACATTTACCAAAAATCATACTGTCCATGACAACAATTATATTAAATATATTCAAATGACAAATGAACATTAAGATTCCACTTGTGCCTAATGTTTTCTTGCCATTAACACTAGATAGCATATTTAATCCACTATACATTAACTGTAAAAAGGATCAGTAGTATACCACAACCCTTCTCAAAAACATATTATGAAGGGTACACTCAAATAACCTCCAAAAAATCACCCATCATGTACTAATACCCAACTTCACATTGGGTTTAGATTTTTGCATGTCCTTCTAGTGTACCCAACTTGATGGCATGTGCTCTAGTGATATATCTTCTTATTTTTAAACTAAGACTCTCTCATTTTTGTTCTTGGCCTTCCTGGTGGTTGACTAGTCACAGGTGGTTTAGGTATGTTTGATCAACTATATTTTCCATCCGATAGTCATTAGGATTTGGCATGTCAATTGTCACCACTAGAATCATGGTCCTGCTATAAATCTTTTGTTAGGAGGAAATCTTGTATTGGACTTCAATGTTTTAATGATGACAATTGAGAAAAGATTTAAAGCATTTTAACTGATAAAGAACATTTATCGATAATTTTATCTATATGAGGTATACTTGATGAGCTCTTTGATAAGTGAGAAAGGAATTTTTGAAGAAAAAGATTTTTCTGATATGCATTTATTGAAGTCCTATTCGATAAGACTACTTATCGATAAAACCTTGGATAAATAAATAATATAATCAGTTTTAGAAAAACCTGAGTCTTTGATTTAAAACTTATCTCTTCGAACACTTGTTCAATAAGGTTATTTATCAAAAAAGCTTTTGATAAATTAGAAATTGACTCAGTGTTTTATATGAATGCATTTATTGAAGTATTTCTCTAATAACAAATTGATCGAAAAAGACTTCAAAAAGAAATATTTTGTGAAAATTGTTTTAAAATAGATTTATTGAAGTCTTAATCAATAAATAAATTGACGGATAGGCATTTGATAAATAAAGTTTTTCTCTGTTTAAAGAACTTATCACTTTATCGATAATTTATTTGTAACACCTTACTTTCGTATGTCTTATAGACATTCTGTAGCATTTAGAACCACTTTTAATATTATTGAAGTTCAATTTCAAAATCTAAAATTTTCAAGCTTCATGGTACTGTTCATTTGGTATTTCTAGATTTCGCGATGAACTGCAAAAAATCATAATTAATTCTAGAAACATGAAAATGAAGTGGTTCAAAAGGCTACACAAAGCTAACATATTGAATTTTTAGGAAAAAAATATCACTTAGAATAAATAAGCAACCAATAAATACAGTATTGGCATCAAAGAATACTATTCATTTGGTCCAAAATCCTAAAAATAATTTTTGGCCCCTAACTTTGAAAAATTTATTCTCTTTATATAGACATCGAAATAAGGCATTCTTGGTATTAAAAAGAAGTTTGACATGTTGCTGGTGTGGGGATGAGATGGAGGGGTGAGATTTCTAAAGAAATCTCAGTAGTAAACGGAAATCATACAATGTATGCAACTGCATGCTTGATGTTAATATATGTGCACTTGATCATTCTTGCCTAATGATAACTTTACATGCTTCTATGTTTCCATAATTATAACATATGACCATAGCATAAAAAGAAACAGAGAATCACCTAATCATACATGCTTCACATAATCAAAATAAACAAATATCACAAAATATCTAAGCAACATAAGCATACAAATAGGTAAATTTACTATCTCTATTCCTTACTTTTCCTTACTCTTTTCATTTCGCACTTTTCCTTGATTTGTTGCTGCCTTCTTTGAGTACACAAGATAAAGCCTAAACATTACATAATCATTCTTTATCACAACCAAATTACCTAACATTAATGAACATTAAACTCAATTAACCACTTAACCCTTAATTTTCTTTATTTGTGGTTAATTGTCTTGTCCTTTGAATTAATTTGTGTCTTGAGTTTACCCTACACAATTTTGCCTTCTAAATCCATTTATGAGCTTAAAATTACAAAATTCCAACTCCTACATACCCTGCTGGACAGAACTGAAAGAATGCACAATTTTCTCAAAATTTCTGTTTTGATTCCAATACTTGTTTCTCTACTTTATCCCACACAATTTTTTATTTTAAAACCATTGAAAGCATCAAAATATGGAATTATAATCACTATCATGCATATAAACAGTAACAAAGAGGGCTTCAAATTTTCCCTTTCTCAAATTCAGTGTTTCTAAGGTTTCAATCCTACACAAAATCATCATATAAAATCAATGAAAGCATTAGATCATTGAAATTTATTCTCTTTGGTCCTATACAGTAGGTGGCTGAATGGCCTTCATCAATAGCAAAGTCAAGAGCATAACTTAATTCAATAATCAATCACTAAATCTAGCTTATCTAAGTATTAATTACATAATTCTAATTTAAATTTCTTCTTTCTTCTTTATTGTACAGTTATGGACAACAGCATAACATAGGAAATATCTCACTTTTCTTCCTTTAAAACCTAGGTTTTATCCTTCCAAAATACATAGAAATAAACTGAGAATGATTGCTTACCTTAGGTACTTATTTAGGTGGCTTCTCTTTGATCTTATTTTGAGTTCTCTCTTAATTTTGGCATGGTTTCTCCAAGGGTCCTCTAGGTGCACAAATTATGAAGACAAGGGGTATTTATAGAGCAAAAAATTTGGCATCTTGGGACTATTTTATCCTCCCTTCAACTAATTATTACATAGTCTTAGTTTTAACTCTCATTGGTTATTTTCTTAATTAATTATCCTTAATCATCATTAACTTAATTCTTAAATTATTTTCATATAATTCTACATGTACCAAAACTCTTCCTCTCCTGCTTGGCTTCCATGTGTCATTTTTGTACATGGTGTCCTACCACAGACACCTCATATGCCACCTTGCATTACCTCTTGATTTTCCTTGATTTCTTTCTTTAAAATTTCATAAATTATCCTAGAAAATTTATTTAGCCATATGATAAATTCTTTGACTTCTTGAGCTCTTACTTGACACCACTTTAGAATGGTTTAGGCCTAAACTATTAGTTTGACACATATCCCAAGGCATTTCTTTTACTAGGTACCTTAAACCACCCTAATTTTTTAGATAAATTCTACACTTCTTTTAAGGGATATGACATTTTTATAAATTCATTCTAATATAAAATAAATTTTTTATAAAGTCTCATAATTTTTTGAGACCAAGAAGTCTTAATAAAAATTTTATACGTTTTCTTTAAATCCTTTATCAGTATCCTTTTTCACCTTAAATTCTATATGACTCATTTTTAATTTTTGTTAATTTTATAAATTCTTATATTAATTATAAGAATTTACTACAAAATTTTATCTTATTCTAAGTTCTGAAAGATACTGTACTAATTTCTAAACTTAAAAAATAAATATCAATTTATTGGGACCTTAATTTAGAATTCTCAGAGATATGTCTAACCTAAATTCTATCCTCTATTTACTGTTAAAATTTGGGATTGATATATTTCTGATAAATTTTGGGCCTTTTCTAGCTCAACTTTCCATAATTACAACTTTTGACCCTGGACCTGACAAAATTATATTTTAGTCCTTGAAATTGTCAAATTCTATTTTAGTTCATTTTTACCAAATTTGAAACTCCGATTTGGTACTTGAAATCTCAAAACTCCATTTAGGTCTTTGAACCTTTCACTATTTATAAGTTAGTCTTAGGCTGTCATTATTTACAATTTAATCCATAAACTTTTACTATTTACAATTTAATCTCTTTGGCTTTATAACTTTATTCCTTCTCTCTTTCTTTGAGTTAAAATTATCTAACAATTGTCTTTTCTTTTAATTATCATCCCAATCTCTTCATAACATCTTTTCTCTATCAGTCTTATACATAAAGAAACAAATTAGGATGTTACATTATTTTATCAATATTGATAAATGATTCTTTGTATGATCTTAATAAGCTTATAACTTGCTTTGATTTTCTAAATGATCATATGAATTCTTGTTTCCAAGTATATTACATTGTTTTGAAGATCAAAGAATGTCTTATAGTATGTTTTGAATGTTTGGAAGAATATTCTTCAGATATTTATCGATAAACTATTCAATAAGGCTATTTATCGAAGAGCACTTAGATAAATAATATATTGTTAACTATATCGATAAGTCTGAACACATATATTTTGAAAAGAATATTTCTCGTTAAGCTTTTTGATAAGAATGTTTATTAAAGTTCTATTTGATAAATCTATAACTATTTCAGTCAATTCATTTAAGATTTATCTAAGACCTTTTCAATAAGACTGCTTATCAAAGTCTTATTCAATAAATCTAAGAATTGTTTGAATGAAATTTATTGAAGATTTATCGAAGTCCTTTTTGATAAGGGACATATTTGATGAACACTTTGATAAGATTCAACTAATACTGAATAGATTTTCAAAACTAGACTTTGACAAAATTTGATCTTTAAATCTAAATCATTTGGAAACAATTGCCATGTGCATATACTAATTATATATCTTCTCTAAAGCATGTTTCAGAATCATTTGCAGATCAAACAAAGAATTACATAAAATGTGAAAAACCATCAGACTGCATACGCTAGTAATAACTAATATGTTTTTTAACGGCTACTTCAACGGGCTTATGAAGAACTTATCTATAGAAAAAGCCAAAGAGAAAAGCTCAAGATGACGATAAAGTGAGATGAAAAGAAAAAAAAATAGAGATACTCAACATGCACTTTGATTATATTCAATAATTGTATCTCTGTTTCACTCTATTTCTCCTTTGGTACAGAGGTATCATATTTGAGAGAAAGAAATTTAGAAAATATTTACTTAAGTGACTATCACAATTCCTGTAGTTGAGAGAGATATTTGTAAAACCACATTTCATTTTCTAAGTTGCTCAAGAGTAGGTCTTTTGAGTAGTTATCACCTTACTGGATTGTAAGGAGAAGTGAGTGGAATCTCACAATTGATATACTGAGGCACCAAAAGCCCAGCTAATCTTAGAAGATAGTGAACTCAAAGCAGTGCATAATACTGAACTTGTTTATCGAAGAAGCCTTTAATAAATTAGAAAGTGACTCAATGTTTTCTATGAATGATTTATTGAAGTATTTCTCTAATAAAAGATTGATCAAAGAAGACTTCAAAAAGAAAGCTTTTTTAAAAATTGCTTTTAAATGGATTTATCGAAGTCTTAATTGATAAATAAGTTGACTGATCATTTGAACTATATTTTAAGCCTTATCAAAGAGTTAATCGATAATGAAGTTTATCGAAAAACACTTTGATAAATAGAAGAAATCTTTGGTTTATAAAAAACACTGAAGTGTTGCTTTGATAAATAATTTTGATGGTGATTTATTGCTTATAATGTTGCTAAATTGTTTGAATTATCAATTTCTCAAAGTACTTTAAGAAATCTTGCAAAAAGAAGAGAGATTAAACATGAAAAAAAGGAAGTTTGACATTGCACTTCTGGTATTTATCAATAAGTTTTTTGATAAGCCCATTTATCAAAGAATACTTTGATAAATTGGATATTCTGAAATATGAAATTATGATATTTATCAAATAACTATTCAATAAAGTCATTTATCAAAGTCTTTTTCTATAAGAGCCCTTTTCAATAAGCACTTCAATAAATGAGAAGAAAATTCCTCTAGTTGAGAGAGATATTTGTAAAACCATATTTAATTTTCTAAGTTGCTCAGTAGTGGGTCTCTTGAGTGGTTATCACCTTAGTGGATTATAAGGGAGAGTGAGAGGAATTATTACTTGTGTTACCTTACTGTTATAAGGGGGAGTGAGTAGAATCTCACAATTGATGTACTAAGGTGTCAAGAGCCCAGCTAATCTTAGAAGATAGTGGAACACTTAGAGGAGCTCTGAAGATTGGAAATAGGCTAAGTGGTTAGGTCGAACTAGTACAAATTGATGTGTTCAACCTCTTACTTATCTATTTCCTTCTTCTTTCTACAATCGGTGATATCTTTTCAAACTTAACCTTGTTTAGTTTAATTAAGCAACTTCAGTCCATCTTCCCTTGTTTGTCCACTCATCTTTCTCTTACCTCTATTTAGTTTAATTATTTATATGCTGAAGTTCTCCTTCACATGCCTATAATAGTATGCATGCTTGTCTCCTTCGAATATTTCTTGGCAAGCACTTATTATTGCCCCTTGTGATGGTCAAACACAATTGTTAATTGTATATAACAACTATTCATTACATGTACAAAAACCGTGTCTAGTCCTCTAATGTCATCCCTTCATAATTGCATATGTAAATAGAGACAATTCATTGTCTACATCATAGATGGAAACTACCAACAATGAACCCTTTATACAACATCCATAGTGTATGAACACGCTCAAATGTGTTCCCACTAGCCACCCATTCAGCCATAATTTTGTCATCACTTTCCTTCAACCATTCACATATCCATGGTATTAACATGTAAGATTGATCAGGTATACATGTATTTTTTCCAATGCTTTTCCTTCGCCCTATATGCTTTCTTATATGTCAACTTCACACCATAATCTCTCTCCAAACTCTAATTTCATTTGTACGCTTCTATGTGATCCCTCACCTCATTAATTATAATTGTTGATGTCAAGCTAACATTTTCATCATGTGTCACTTTAACATTGTCTTGAGCACTATGAACATGTTCATTTCTGAATTTTGTCACACAAAGGAAAAGTTTGCTCTTCCCAACTACTCTCGCAATTACATTTCACGAACAAACTTCAACCTTACATTTCAGATGCATATTGTCCTTATAATTTTTGACATAGTTATACTCAAACCAGTGTGCAATTCTAAACTTGTACAATGACTTTTTAAATGTGTCCACATTTGCAAAAATCTACATCGCTCCAAACAACTCTTCCTTCCATTTCACAGGGTTCATCTCAGGCATATATATTTGTACACTTTGTACTCCACATGGTAGGCTTAAAAAAAGTCCTCCACCACCCCTATAAGTTATAGATTCAATAGTATTTTGGTCAAAGAAATGTTAGTCTGGCTTCATGAAGAGAGACACCTTTATTTTGACAGTCCAAACAAATTCTCAATACTAGATGCAAAATAACAAATTTTGTAAAAATATTAACAACAACAATAAAATAATTAACAACTTTCATAACCACAAAAGTTCTCACTTACATTTTCGATCATCCCTTTCTTATGGTATATTATTATTAACTTCAGTTACTGTCATTCAACTGAAAAAGATTATCAACTTTACTATCATCACTGAGATCTAATAATATCCACTCATCAAACTTCATTTTATATTTCATGTTACAACTATTACTATATATACCAAACCATCCACCTATCATTAATCTCAAATCTTTAAGTAGCATCCCCTCCTTTATCGATTTTACCTTCACTTTCCCACCATTATATTTAACTCCACCTTTAACATTGTATACAAAGCTCCCACCTATATGGAAAAAATAACAAATTTTCTTTAAAGATATTGACCCAATATTAGATGTCATCTTTCTTACTAACCTATAACAAACAAAGTATTCTTCAAAATTTTAATTTCCTAACAATCATAATTTAACACTTTATAAAATGCCCACAACAAGGATTTCAAGATGCAAGGTAGTAAATGTCTTGAGGTAATGACTTGCAAGTAAGTTTTTCAACAGAGTAATAAATGTCTTAACTGAAATTGACAAAATCATTACTGAAGTTATAAATCCCATTAGAGGAGTAATAAATAACCCAATTAATTACTTGCACGTAACCTTTTCTACGGAGTAGTAAATGTCTTAGCTAATGTTGTCAAAATCATTACTCAAATTGTAAATCCTATTATAGGAGTAGTAAATGACCTAATTAATTAGTTACAAGTAACTTTCTCCATAGAGTAGAAAATATCTTAGCTGAAGTTATCAAAATCATTAGTGAAGTTGTAAATCCCATTATAGAAGTAGTAAATGATTAAAGTAATGACTTGCAGGGTAGTCTTACTATAAACATTTTGAGTCATGCAAAAAGCAGGGGACTTTTTCCGTAATGTCTACTCTTTCCCGCTCAATCTGAACTGGTTGAATAGGAATGCAAAAAGTAAGGGACTATAGGACACAAAAACCTCTCATTCACATTAACCAACTAGTCATATGCATCATCGATATCCATGGGTAAATCAATCTCCTTGCCCCATAAATACGCCGAGTTGCTTATGGCTTCCAGTATCGTCTAGGATTTTTTCACTATTCCTCCAATTGCTTTCTTAATTTCATCGAAGTTATAGTAAAAGTGAAAGTCTATGTCTGAAGGTAAACATCCAAATCAACAATGGCAATGGTAATGATCGGAGGAGTAAAAGAGGAATATTTGTGTCAAAAATTTACTTACACTTCGTCATTTCCAACATCCACTCAGCCAAAGACATTTCTCTCAAGCTTCATTTCCCATGCACTATTATGGTTCTTTCTTCACATTGTTGCCTTAGTATATATTTTATTTAACTTAGGGGCAATTTTATCTTTTCCCTCCAAATTTTAAAAGGATAAATTGGGTCTTGTGCCCAATATGTACTTTTATATATTCAAATACCTTTTTTAGCATTTCGAAATTCACATGGTCTTTTGTGATCTTTTTTCCCACCATTTATAAGTTGTTATAATTCTTTTTTATAACATTAAACTGGATTATTTTTTTTGTATATATTGATCAATACTATGAATTTGATTATAGGCTTCCTATTAATATATCGATATATTGATTTGCTTATAGATAGAAGGCAACAGGTAATAGTAATAGGGCAATTCAATAATTCATCATATGAATATATTTTAATATGTTCCCATTTCTCAACATCAAATTAAACGAAAGCTTTTATTTTCCCTTCTTCTTTCTTGCTCTTTTGAAAAGGGATTGTAGGAGACCTAATGAAGAACGATGTTCTTAATTAAACTTTGAGTAAAATACATTAATTACCAATATGTTTTACCTAAAATATAGAAACCTCCCCATATTTTGAAAACATATGGAAACCTCTCTTACAATTAAAATATATATTACATAGATTTTCCTTATATATTTGAGATTCTATTTTCATCCAACCATTAGTTGATCGTTAAATTTGACTCTCAAATTTGACCAAAATGTTCCTCCTTAACATAATTACGAATTATTTAAACATTTATATTTGCAAAAAATAATTCTTTATAACACCAAAAAGTAATTCTAATACTTATATTTTTAAACTTTCTAATATGTTATAAAAATTATTAATTTTAATTATTTAATAAAATTTTATAATTTTAATTTTTTATCTCGTTAATTGAAACTTATTTATTTAGCTAGGCTTCTTTTGAATGGTTAAAAAACATTTCAAACATATATTTTTTCATCATATAGTGGTATAAATGATGTAATTTTGAAAGATTATAAAAATAATTTAGATTTATAACTTAAAATTTGTAAACAAAATTTTTGTTACAAACATTTATAAATATATTTAATCAATTATATATTTATTTAATGAATTAATCAAATTTTGCAATCAAGTTTTTCTATTGATATTAACTAAATTATTTAATTTTCTATCCCAATATGATAAAAATATTAAACAAATAATTATTTGCAAAAAAATAAAACATCAAATTGAGGAAAATAAAAAAAAAATCTTAAATTCTTCAAAACAATTTTAGCTAAAATTGGGGATTTAGTGTGATGAAGGGTAAATTAGTATGAAAAAATTTTTTAATATAAATTTTAATTAAAAATCATCTTTTTAGAATATTCTGAACAAATTTAACAATTTGGATTTAAGTATATAATTTTAAAATAGATGAGAGGTCCGTTTTATTAAAGCTAAATGTAAGGGAGGTTAGAATATTGGGTAAATATGCAATCATCAACTTGAACTAATTTTAGAAATGTAATTAGTACCTAAAGTATTTTAGAGGTGCAATTAACACCATAAAATATTTAAATTATTACAATTTTGCCCATTTACTAACAAAAATATAAATTTTTGTTTGATATATGACACATAAAATTGTTATTTCGATACATTATTGTTTAAAAGGCCACATGTGTAATATTATTTTAATAAATTATAATAAATAAATTATAAAATTTCTCAATCTTTATATATGAATTCTATACAATGTCAAGTTTATGATTTATTCAAAACTCTTTTTTTAAACAATATGATACATGTGATCTTTTAAATAATAATGTATTGAAATAAAAATTTTATGTGACATAAATTAGACAGAAATTTGTGTTTCTCTTAGTGAAAGGGCATAATTTTATCAATTTAAATAATTTAGAGTGCTAGTTGCACCTCTAAAATTAGTTAGCATATTTAAATACTTTAGGGTACTAATTGCTCCTCCAAAATTAGTTTGAGATGCTGGATGCACCTTTACCCTAGAGTATTTTACTCCTAAACTTTTGAAAGGTTTGATATTATCATGTTTTAATTTTTGAAAAATAAAAACTTTGAATGAGTTTGGCTGGGACATTTTCCTACTTAAAGATAAAATCTCAATTTATATGCCATGGTGGCTCTCCCTTAAAACAATTTATTTAGACCAAGAATTTTACTATTGGATATTTTGTGGCTTATATGAAACAAAAATATTTTGTGAGAAGAATATATATTTCTCTTGTGTTGAATACTGAGATAAATCAGGCATTTATACGTAAGAGGAAGAGATAATGTATAAAACCTAATAATTACTAATATAGGCTAATAACTACTAATAAAGGCTGTACAATAATTAATAATATTTTCAATAAATACACAATATCCTCACACTCCCCTCAAGAGTTGATCCTATATGCTAATCATGTCTGACTGACTCCCTTAGTAGAATCGATCGTCATCTCAAATTTGGAGCATTGCTCGTGGACTCAGAATTGTTGTCGTGTTTTGCAAGTATAGCATTGCTTGTCTTTGTCATATACCGTCTGTCATTCATTGGCCGCTCATCACAAATCAAAGGGGGAGAATGAGTAGACGAAGAAGCTCTTCGAAACCAAATCAACAGTGAAGAACTGTCATTTGCCGCCATCTATTGTCGTCCTCGCTCCATCATCCTCATCATAGTCCTCTTTTGTCTTAGGAAGAAATTGTGAGGGGGCAAATTGGTTAGAGTTGTAGTTCCATGAGATATAGGATTGGGATTCTTCGGGGATGGGATGGAACAATGTTCCCCCTATTTTAATGGAACCGAGTTCCATGGGGAAGAGGGTTCAGGCTAGCCAAACACACAAATATCTCAATTCCAGTTCCACTTCCTTGGCTCCAATTCCCTGCTACTAAATGTGGCATAATTCAATAGGCCAGGGGACAACCTTTTGAGCAATTTGAATCATATGCACAACCTAATATTTAAACATAAACTACATGGAAAAGAGTATAAAGTATTGGTATTACGATTTTCATTTTTGAAAAAAAAAAGATAAAATGATCTTCATTTAAAAGATAAGTTAGAGCACACAATAAGAAATATGACAGGAGCTATAATTACATATCCTAAAAAATAATCCTGACCGCAAGTCTTAAAAAAGAAATAAAAGACTTGTATTATGTGAGAAATATCTTGTTATAAAATGCCTTTCAGTAAGAAGTCATGCTGCCAAGGGAGATGAAACTTTTTGTTAACAATAATGATATTTAAAGCTTCGGTTTCCAAAGGGATTCTAGACCGGCATATCTAACTTAAGGCAGCTTGCAAGCAATAGATGATGAACAAAGAGGGCTTGCATGCTTTCTTCGCATGATGGCAACATCTAGGTGGTAACAAATGGTTGTCCTAGTTTGATGATATCATCGGTTTTTAATATAGTAATTAATTATTAACTAACTAATCTCAGATATATGTTATGTATACTAATCTGTTTATTAAATTATAGGCCGGCAATTAAAAGTTCGTTTCTTCATCACCCAATATTAAAATCTTGGGGCGTGACTATTATTTTAAAAGTACAGCATGACAAACAGAAAATACTAGCAGTTCGCAGTTCTCATGGTCCAAGAAGTTTTAATAGTGGTCGAACTGGTGACGTAATAATTAAATAATAAAATTTAATAAAAATAATTAAATACATTTAAATAAATCCAAAATAAATCTAATTGTAGGCACATAATATATGGAATTTTTAATAAAATAACACTATATGACTATAAATTGACTTAAATCATGAGCTTTTTGAGAGTAATTTTTTTTATATCTTTTCATTAATTTTTCAGCATTTTTCATGATACCCAAAAACCATTATGGTTTTTAGTTTCATTCCGAGTTTTGGCTTAATGATAGACTCAACTCTAATATAACCCAACTCAATTATGAAAATAGTTTTTCAGTTCAAATCATCAATATGGTTTTGCCAGTGCTGATATGATCATGAGGGAATAACGACTCAATGGGACTTCTGGAAAGTGGGAAATAGTCGGTATTTACATTAAAAAACGATTAGAAAAAATAAAGAAAAGTTGAATACCCTGCTCTTTTACACTGGATAATGTTAATCCAGTTATTTGAATCCTTCAAGATTACCCTTTTGCCTAAGTATTTATTACCATAGATGATTAGATTCAGTTGGAGAGTTTGTCACCCTACGTTAATTAATGAATAATTTAATTATTATTTTATAACACCCTCTTGCTGAGAACACGTAGGATATCGATATCATTATTAATATTTTATATCAAATGTCATAATATGTTATAATAGAGTCCAGATAGTTACGTACGCTACCAATCACCTTGCTTGACCTGTGACTTTTATAATACTGCAATAATTAAATTGTATATATAAAGTTATTGTCTTATTTGAAGTTACATGCATTTTTGAATTGTTTATTCATTGATCCTATATATATATATATATATATATATATATATATATATATATATATATAAAGTGCTCAGTGCTTCGTATAGATAGGGACAAAATTAAAATGCTTTATGTTCCTAGGGATAAGAATATTTTAACCGATCATCTTGCTAAGATGGCTCATGATCTTATAGGTAATTTTTATTTCCTTAATTACCCACCACCTTCTTTTCAGGAGGGGATAGTTAACGATGGAATAAAGGTTGTCTTGACTGTTTTTTATAGTTAATGATGGAAGATAGGTTGTCTTCACTGTTTTTGTATTGCTCTGTTGAGCTTATGATTTTTCAGTTTTTTAATAAAAAATTAAAATGCTAGTTTTAGTATGAATACTATTCTCCTAATTATTGCCTCTATTTTTTTATAAGAGATAATTTTTAGATATAACTTATATTAATGATGACTATCAAAAGTTTGGTAACTCCCATTCATATATCCCCATATGAATATTTGTTATTATCAATTTTAAAAAGTCTTATTTACCCTTTAGTATTATTTATGTTTGTTTCAGTAATCTTTTTCCATTCCACCCACTGCCATGATCGCCATCAACACCACGACGATAAATCTAGAAAGGGAAGAGTTCTTCCTCTTTCTTTGTTTTTTTTTTTTTTTTGACTGAGGGGTAATATAGATTTTTTTTTTGTTTGATTCAATATAAAAAATAAATTCTTTTGTTCGATATTTTTAATAACGTATCAAACATATTGATATAATTAAACATTGCATTACATCAGTGTCTCTAATAATTTGAGAATTGAACCAAACGGGACTTACGTACATTTTATCTTTTGATTAAGAGACTACTATAGCTACAAGTTGTGTTAAATCTTTAATATCAACAACTATTGAGCGTGCTTTTTCTTGTTGATGCTAAATTTTCATAAGTTTTTTTGGGGATCAAAATGTATAGTCGGTATTACAATATTTAAAAAAAATGAAAAAGAAAAAGAAAAGGAAAAGTTGAACATCCTCCGCTCTCACTGGGTCCAGTTAATCAACAAGTTACTTGTATCCTTCTAGTTAGTCCGATCCATAAGATTAGGCCGAAACGGCATATACGTTAATGATTACCCTTTTGCCTTACCAATACGATAGATGATTATATTCAGTTGGAGAGTTTGTCACGCTATGTTAATTAATACTCCATTTAATTTTTAATATAAGAATTAATTAATTAATTTAAATAGAATAAAAAAATAAATTAATTAATTAATTATAATTAATATAAAAAATAGTTAGCTAATTTAAGTAAATTAAGAAATATATGATATAAATTTGTGTTAAGGGATTAGATTTTATTATAATTAACTGATTTATTTAGTTTTCTTAATTAATCAAAAAAGTAATTAACTCTTATATTAACAAAAAAAATAATACTAATTTATAACACTCTTTTGCCGAGAATGCTACTATCATATCAAGATCAAATTAATATTTTATCAAATATTATAATATGCGATAATAGAGTCACAGATAATTACGTATGGTAACAAACACCTTCCTTGACTTGTGACTTTTATTATATAAAGCTGGAATAAATTGTAAATAAAGTTACTGTCATATTTGAAATTACATACATGCATATTTGAGTTGTTTATTCATTGATACTAAATATATATATAGAAAGTGCTAAGTGCATGTATAGGTAGGGACATAATTAACATATTAGTTTTAGTATGAATAACTAGAGATTTTTTTTTCCCCACATGGCGTTAAAAAAACAAGTTGTATAAAACTCAAAAAATTTTAAAGATTAAAATAATGTATGATTATTATAGTTAAAAATTTAAAATATTATAAAATTAGTTAATACAATTATTGATTAATTTATTATCACGGGGTTTAAAATTTTTTAAAAATTAAAATATAATTTTTTTGATTGGGGACTTATAGATAAAAAAAATTAAAAATATGTATTTTAAAATTTGAAGAGTAAATTTCTTTGATAGTGTTCTCTTAATTATTAAAAAGCACATTTGGCCAAAAAACTATGATTGAAGAGTACTACTTGAATGGACCGTTCCTTCAATATGATGAGCTGAGATTAGGGAATATCCTTAGTCTTAATTTTGTCTTTAAATAAATGGGTTTGAAAAATTGTCGTTCAAGTCAAAAGATAACTTTTGATTACAAATGATTCTATGGCCGACGATATGAACAGAATCTTTAAGAATCTCGATGCATTTACACCGGGAACGAGGAGTCTCCAAACCTCTTGTTTTCTTCCCCCCCCCCCCCCCTTTCAAATAAAAAATAAATTTAATCATTAATGATTTTTCTAACCCTTGATAGAATCTTAAAACTAGATCATTTAAATAAAGTTGAAACGGTTGAAATTTAATATTATTTTATTTTTATATTTGAAATTTCAATATTTTCATTGTCCCTGTATAAAAAAATAAATTTATTATTAACATTACAAATTAAACTATTTACTTATTTATAAAAAAAATTCTTTATCTAACAAATTATTAGTTGAGAGTGTAAATGATCTTCTTTGTAAAAAAAAATATAAATTTAAATATTTATAAACGTTTTTGTTAAAAATGAAAACCCTAAATAAAAAGTTGGAATGCTTTAGTACTCCCCACATTATCAACCCTATCCTATAATAATATATTCCTTTTGGTTTTAAAAATAATTTTTTTTACCTGTTTTTACATAATTAAAAAAGAAGTTCAATTAGTTTTCTTGTAACTAATTTGTCAATAATTCATCAAAAATACCCTTTTCCCTTTTATTTATTGGACTATTCCTTTTTACTCATTTAAAGTTTTAAAAAAAATGATGCATTAAGTAGGCATTTTTTCAAAAAATAATTAATATGATAAATAAAAATGAATAAAGTATTATATATTACTCATCTAATTTTATTTATAGAGTAGAGAGAGAATAATTTTTAATCTTATTTATAAATCATATCATTAAAATTTGTATATGAATATAAATTTTATATTTCATTTGTTATTGTATTGATTTTATTCTTAAGGGATATAATATTTATTAAATAGAGATAAAATTGTGAAATTGTTGAATTTTAATGAAGATTTAATAAAGTTTAAGGTTTTATTTAATCAGTGTGAAATATACTAGGAGTAACTTATAAAGCGTACTATCTCTAGTTCTAAATATAAGAGTTTAACAAGGAGTTTAGTTTGATCATAAATATAAGATTTTAATTTACGTTATCTCGTAATTTTATATTTTTTCTTAAACTCTCTATATTGATTGTACATAATAAAGAGCATCAAAGAGTAGGTACAATACACATGATTAGGAAGAGTATTATAAAAAAAATTAATATATATTTATTATAAATAATTAATTTAATTAATTTTTTAATTTATTAAATTAGTTATGTAGTTTATAGTTATCAGAGTAATGATTATACCAAAGTTAGCACTTAGCACACGCTTCATTGGATTGGTACGGGTCCAATCCAACTGTGCGTATCTGTCATATTGCAATTAAGGGTACCGAAAAGCATTCAATAATTTCCCAAATGCTTTCTTTGTTTTTTATTCCTTTCTCCTGCCGCTATATCAACCTCTTGCGCATTTTCAGTCACCCATGAGATATTTATTTAACTTTGTTGGGTCTTTCTCTTTCCCAAATCCCTCAACTTCCGGTAGCAGAATTTCTAATCTCTGGGGGAGAATTCAAATTCTCCTTTGAGGTATGAGTAATAAAATATATATATACTATATATATATCCTTTTTTTTTTCTTTCTTCTTTAGCGAGAGACACCATTGTTTTCTTCTGGTGTGGTGTAGTGAAACAAACATGACGATCTCCTCTGCGGAAAGTGGTGGCGCTCCTATGATCAGAAAGCAGGAGGTATGTTACAGTACTTTGTTTGATTATTGGGGAGGAATTCAATTTCCTTTCCCTGCAGAATTTGAATTGAAAGGAACTGAAACCAAACAGGGAAAATTGCAAGCCATGGCTGTTTGCTTCATTCTGGGATTGGGATCTCTTGTTGCGTGGAACAGCATATTAACAATAGGAGATTACTACTACAAAATCTTCCCTGTACGTAACATCACATTATTTCTTCGGTATGTGTTTGCTTTTGTTTGAGAGAGAGATTCAACTTTTTCAATAATGGAGAGAGACTGATTTCATGAAGAGTTAGAACGTGCATGGTTTCTGTTAATCGTCAATTGGGATAAAGTTTGACAGAAAAGCCAAGGTTATTATTTGGGAGAATCACGAAAACATCCTATGAATCTAAGTACTAAAAAATCTTGACAAATAAATAAGATATAACGTATATAATAAATTTTTTTAGTAATTCTATTATCTTTTGGCATCGCATGGTGATTTTTTCTTATTCTTTCCTCATTTATTTGCAACATTTTTATACAATATTTGCAGCATTTTTTTCACATCTGTTCAATATTTTAAGCATATATATGCTGAATCTTTTCAAGTCTTTTAACGGATCAACGAAAAATTGCAAAAAGATATTTATTTTAATTTTATTTCAGAACTTCTCATAATAAACGCATATTATATTGTTTAACGAGTTAGAAAACTTTTCATGGATGATGTTCATTTTGAATTATAATAATTAAAATATGTTCTAGCTCACGTGAGTCGTAACAATATTTTTTTTGGTACAATGAGTCGTAACAATATAACCCAACAACAAACGTCCTCGGCCCAAAAACGGTTTTTAGGCACTACTTTTTTGGGCTTTGGCACAATAAGAAGAAATACTGTTTTCAAAAACCAAGTTGTAACTGTATCCAAAAAAAAAATATCAAATTGTAACCAACGGGGGTTGGTCCGAGTGGTAAACGGCTCGGTATCGCTTAAGCGAGATCTCGAGTTCAAGCCTTGGCGAATGTAGAAAATTCCTGTTAGGAGACTCACCCACCATAGCCAGGTGCGCGACGCGGGTGGGATCCGGATGTAGTCGGGGCAAAGCTCCGGTGAACCGGGTGGACAACAAAAAAAAAACAAATTGTGTTATATAAAAAAAAAAAAATTTGTGTGCATTGAACAAACTGCAAAGTTAGAGAAAATAAGGTAAAATAATTTGCGCCTCTCACTACCCAAAAATATTTAGTCTAATGGTGGATCAAGTAGATCATAAAATAAGAAGATTGATGTTTGATTTTCACCTTGTTAAAGTCTTAGGGAGAGGCATTTTGGTTGTAAAGCCTCAATCCAAATTAGTCGGTTGTTTGGATATCTGATAATAAAATTTAGAAAAAATATTGGATACAAGTTATCCAAAAGGGTTCTGAAAAAATTACTCTCTCTATACACACTTGGTTTGGATAGAGGGAAAAATGGACGGAAAACAGGGAGAGAGATTATTATGAAATAAAATTTTTAAAAATTGTAAAGTTCTTTTACTATTTTTGAGAGTTTTCTCTTCTAATAATTTTTGCTCTCTAATTTTCTTTCTATCAAAGTTAAAAAATATATATTTGTGGGTCTTTAAACATTAAATTTAATGTGCTTTGATTCAAAAAGTCTTACCAAAAGCTTTTGGTTTGCTTCATAGAAATATCATCCGTCGAGGGTACTCACTCTGGTATACCAACCATTCGCACTTATAACAATGTCAATTCTGTTGCACTATGAGGCCAAGATCAACACAAGGATGAGAAACATTGCGGGATACACTCTCTTCACTGCAAGCACTTTCTCAGTTCTTGTTGTAAGTAACACTTTAATTATTACTCTTAATTACTAAGTTTCTAGTTTCTTCATTGGCAAATTAATCAATGATTCGTATATTATGGTTGATTTTAGTTGGATCTAGGGACATCGGGAAGAGGCGGGATCAAACCTTACTTAGGTTTATGTGCAATTTCTGCTTGTTTCGGAGTTGCAGATGCTCATGTTCAAGGTGGCATGGTCGGAGACCTGGCTTTAATGCGACCTGAGTTCATCCAGGTTCGTGTTTTGACTCATGTTGGACTTAGTAATTTGTTAAATATTTTTTATGAATTGTTTTTTGAGTTGTGATCGAGTACCTACCCTACTTTTAGTGAGATCTCAAGATACTCAATTAACATAAACTAAAAATAATTGTTGAAAAATCTTCCGTTGAAATATTTCCTATAACTACTTGAATTTTGTTCAAGAGGTCTTTGAACGAATGTAACTTTTTGATAAATGTAACAAAATAGTACTGTAGTTAGCAGTCCCTTTTCTATTTTTTTCTTTTAAGTGAGCTATATGTGCCGTATTGTTTGATATTCTTGTAGCTTTGATGTCGTTTTGCAGTCATTTTTTGCGGGTTTAGCAGCTTCTGGGGTTCTGGCCTCTGGTTTGAGACTGCTCACAAAATCGGCTTTGGAGAATTCTCATAATGGCCTTCGCAAAGGCGCTAGTATGTTTCTCTTCATTGACTAGTAGTGCATCTATATATATATATACACTTTCTAAAGTTCTTTAAAGTGGCCAATGGCCCAATGCTTTTGTAGCATAGTAGTATGAAAAATCCCTTACAAGTGTGAGGTTGCAATTTGATCCTGGTCGTAATGTTAACTTGTTGGTGCTTACCTATTAGCGATACCTAACAATACGCCTTACTTTTGATATATGGTTTCCACAAGAAAGAATCAGACTCACCCTTATGTTTCTTTTTTCTACTTTATGTAAAGTAAAGTTGGGGAGATTCAGTTTAATGACAATATTATTGGTGGATATATACTTGAGAAACAAAGTTATATTATGTCACATTATTTTTAATATAAGAGCTATTTAAGATATTAGTTTTGGTCATAAATATAATATTCCCTCTGGTCCTAAATATAAAAGCTAGTTAGGGAGTCTATTTTTGTTTTAATTATAAAGTCCCAATTCACTTTATCTCCCAAAATTGTAATTTTTCTCCTAAACTATCCCTATGATTGAATATATTAGTGGGGTTTCTACTATTATAGTTCAAATTCAAATGATTAAAAAGGGTATTTTAGGAAAATCAACACGTAATTATTACAAATAACTAATTTAACTAATTTTCTTAATCTACATAAATTAGTTTAGTAGATATTATATTAACGACTGGAGATAGTACCTCAATTCACTTTGTTTGCCAAATTTATAATTTCCTCTTAAAGTATTCCTATTGATTGCACATATCAAAAGGTTTTTATCTAAAGGTACCAAATCATATTTGTTGTAAATAACTAACATAATTAATTAGTTATCTAGCTCTTATATTAAGAACTGGAGGTAATATGAATATGAAGCTGTAATTTTTTTTCCAAATATGAAGTTGTAATAGAATGACTGTTAAGCTTTCTTGATTTTGCAGTGCTATTCTTTGGGATCTCTACATTCTTTGAGTTGGTGTGCGTAATCCTCTATGCGTTCTATTTCCCCAAATTGGCAATAGTGAAGTATTACCGATCAAAGGCTGCCTCAGAAGGATCCACAACTGTATCTGCTGATCTTGCTTCTGCGGGCATTCTAACTAACACAAAGCCCCAAGTACGTACCCATAAACTAATCACATACTCTTTCTTTCTAATTTTTAATATAAGACTTAGTTAACTAATTTATAAAATACTCTAACAATCTTTCTTATTTTCTTCCCCTTCTTTCTTTACTTGATTATTGTTGATGGAATACTTATAGATATAATTTAAAAAAAAATTGATAAATATAATAAATATGTCGTATATTTAGATCCAATATCAAACTCCAAAATTACCCACGAACTTAGAAACTAAGATACATAGTGATAAGACCAGATTAATATTATAAAAAATATAATCTTTCTAATTAGATTTTATATTATAATTTGAAGAGTATGAAAAAAAGATATGTAATGAACTTTACAGATTTGAATTTTCTCAATCGCTCGTGTTAGCTTAAGTAAGGATATTGAAGTCGTAGAGATAGAGGTAGATCCTCCTAGTTATTAGTGTGGGTCCCATGATAGTCCCACTAAAAAATAAGGCGTCTCCTTTTCCCTACTCTTTCTTTTCCCCTTAATTATCACTGTTAGATTACAATTTTAATAGTATAAATTTAATATTTTATAATACTATTATTATGAGTTTACATAAATAAATTTAAACTATTAAAATTTAATCATAACATTTCACAACTATAGACTATTATTAAAATATTTAAAAAAGTATGTTTTATTTTTTTTACTATAGTTCTAAATTGTCTATTGTTGTTACTGTTCAAATGAAATTTTAATAATTCATGTAACAAAAAAAAATTGATAGTTACATTTATTTATGTAAAATTATAACAATATTTTTGTAAACTATTTAATTTGAACCATTAAAATTTGATATCTATTTAAAAATTTTATTCACCAGAAGGACCTGAGTTTAAGTATTAGTACTCTATATATAGATTTTTTAGAGCAACAATATTTTTTGTGTATTAAAATATATTATATTCTTCTTACCAATATAATTTTAAAACAATGATTTTTCGCCAATTTTACCTTAAACTTTCGAACCAATTGTGTCGAGGGGAAAAGGAGGGAAAGGAAAAAGGGAGACACTCATTTATAGTCTCACTCTATCTCAAAATCTCCATCTTTCTGCTCACTCCAGCTTTCAGGGAATTCAAATTTGATTTTTTTTCAAAAAAGAATACTGATTGACGGATTTTCGGATATATATATATATGTATGTATGTAGGTTGAATCTGATGCTAAACAACAGGAGCGTATGAGCCATAAGCAATTGTTTCTTGAGAACATTGATTATGCAGCAGACTTGTTTCTGATATATGTGTTAACATTGTCAATTTTCCCGGGCTTCTTATATGAGAATACTGGTTCACATCAGCTAGGAGAATGGTAAGTTCACATCAATACCTTATTTCTCGCACAAAATATTTTTCGTCCTTTTGTCAATTATCTAAATCAAGCTTTAATATAGGGTCATACAAACCCACTCCCTGAATTTTTAACAGTTTTACTTTTACTATTTATATATTTTTTTCTCTATACTTTATGTCATCTAAAATATTGGTTCTTATAGTTTTATAAAGATTAGGATATAAACTTAATAGTGTTAACTTTGTTTAACACCATTGAATAGGCTAATGTGGACCACTGACTATAACTAACATGGCTTATAGATAGGATTAAAACTAAAACTCGTTAATATAATGGGGATCAAAACCAAAATTTTTTAATAGTATGAGTACTTGGAAGGGTTTAACCTTAGGAAAAAAAGGCAACTTAAACGCATGATAGAGAATAAAGAAACTGATTTTGACTTATAAAAATCTATTTTGAGTTGAGAAATTACTTTCAACAATAAAATTTGATTTCTAATATTTGAATTTATGTTGTAAAAATACGAAAATTAATTTTATTCTATGTGGTTTTGCTAAAGCATCCGAGAGCATGAGCTCAAAGTCAATTTCTTTATCCTTTATCATGCGCTTAAATTTCCTTTTTTTATAGGGTTAAACTCACTTCAAGTGCCAACACTTTTAATGAATTTGGTTTTAGTCTCTATATTTGTGATGAATTTTAATTTTAGTCCCTACACATAAGCTACATTAGTCCTAGTTAGCAATCTATAGTGTTTATAATGCATAAGCGAAGTTCACACTATTAAGCTTATGTCTAAATAATCTTGAAATTATAAGGACCGTTTTAAAAAGTACCAGTATAAAAAACAACAAAAAGAAAATATAGAGATGTAAAGTGGGTTTAACCCGTCAATATATTTAGATATCAAAATACAATTTAATATGTACATATTGGGACACTTTTTTTTTTAATATCAATTTTTTATGATGAAATTGAATTTGTAGGTATCCTCTTGTTCTGATCGCAACGTACAACGTGCTGGATCTAATATCCAGATATATTCCTCTCATAAAATGCCTGAAGATGGAATCAAGAAAAGGCTTACTCATTTCAATTCTGAGTCGGTTCTTGCTGATCCCAGCTTTCTACTTCACTGCAAAATATGGTGACCAAGGTTGGATGATTTTCCTTGTTTCTTTCTTGGGATTAACCAATGGCTATCTCACTGTTTGTGTCCTCACTGTTGCACCCAAAGGCTACAAGGTCAGTTCATTTAATCAAACCCTTCATGATATTCCTGTAGTGTTTAATATATGATATATTTAACTAATTTGATTAGATTAAAGAACTTAATTAAATTAGTTAATATAATATGTCATTTCTAAAATACCCTAATCATCTTCCTTAACTCACTTCTTCCCTCTCTATTAAAGGAGTATCAATAGGGCTAATTTGAAAATAAGTTGATAAATATATAAAATAAGTCTTATATTTATGATTAAAATTAACTCTATAATTAGGTCATATATTAAGGACCTGAGGAGTATATGAAG
The DNA here is from genome assembly GCA_037074615.1 of Leucaena leucocephala. Classification (NCBI taxonomy): domain Eukaryota; kingdom Viridiplantae; phylum Streptophyta; class Magnoliopsida; order Fabales; family Fabaceae; genus Leucaena; species Leucaena leucocephala. Next base: position 7,632,700 of record CM073549.1, read on the forward strand.
CTTGATAATAATATAAGTCAAGATTCATTAGTATATGACTTAAGTTGAAACAAATTAAATTATACTCCTCCAATCCTTAATATAGAATATATTTAATTAATTTGATTAGATTAAATAAGTTACTTAAGTTAGTTAATATGATATTTTTTAAAACACCCTAATCATCTTCCTTAACTCTCTCCCTCCTTCTCTTACTTGATTATTATTGAGGAAGTATCAATACGGATAATTTTTATAGCCGTTGATCAAACTATACAATGAACTACGGCATAAACTGTTACATTTATGCAAATGGTTCCTATATGATTAAAATTTAGAGGATTATCTACATATCAATTAAAGTTTAAAGGGTTACATATATACAAAAAATAAAATTTAAGAGGGTATATAATTAATAGTTGAGAGTTTTCGTCACACCCCTAAAAACTCAGTGAGGTTGAATACAAGTTTTAAAGGTTAAGAGATAATTTGAAGATGATTCAAAGTTCAAGAAAGATTTGTGTAATTTAGCCAAAATAATATTTAAAACATAAAATAAATGGGTTTTAGGTGGAGTTTTTACTAATTCTGATAAGTTTTTTCACTTGTTTGGGCAATTATTTTACAAATTATAGAATATAGTCTTACAATTATATTGTTATATTGTAATAAATATAATTTTAGGCTTTATGACAAAGTAGTAAAAACTGTTACATTATATTCAAATTAAAATGAAAAATAAGTACTAAATAAACGAGCCTATATTATATATATCCAGCTCAAACTTAGTTAACTTTGATGCACTTTATTACTTAATATGTTATATATATATATATATATATATATATATATCAATACTCATAGAAGAAGTTTTTTTTGTTTAATTTTTGGTGGTTTTGCAGGGTCCTGAGCAGAATGCATTGGGCAATTTGCTTGTTCTATTTCTATTGATTGGTATATTTGCTGGAGTCTCTCTTGATTGGTTATGGCTCATAGGATCAGGTCAAGAGTTTTGAGAGAAACACCCAAGTTCCATTATTGTAAATAATGACTTTGTTTTCTTTGATAAGTTTCTCTTAATTAGCTTAATAATCATGGAGGCCCTGTTTCTCATATCTAATAATTCATTTTAATTGCATATAATGTAACAAAACAATCAACATATCACGCAACAACATCAAGGGCCTGAGCCAAAAAGACGAATTCTAATAGAAATTGATCCAAACAAAAAGCAAGAGGTTTTCATATATAGGAGGACAAATCTTCGTGAGCCTTTCTAATCACAAGATATTGCCTCTGGTCTATAATATAAGTAATTTTTACAAAAATTTCTTGTTCTACTCACTTAGATAGTAATTAATTTTTATTTATCAAATCTGTTGCAATTAATGCTTAAATATAACTCATTATATTTTTCTATCTCCTCTACAACTTCTTTTTTCGTAAGTATATATATCCTTTTAACTGAGAGGAGGGAGGAGAGAGTTAAAAAAAATGATAAAAATATTTTAAAAAAATATATATCATATTAATTAATTAAATTAAATTAATTAAATATGATATATATCAAGAACTATAATGGAGTTATCATTAATTAAAAGAAATATTGGGGACTACATTCTTATAAAAAGAAAACGTAGGAGGCTACATTATAAAATTTTATTATTTAAAGACAAAATTTAGAAAAGAATTTTTTTAATTATATAACTAAATTTACTTGAAATTTATTCTTGTGAATTGTGAAGTGATTGTATTTAAAGTCTCGAGTTGAACTTCAATTTACTATTCGCAGTACTGTTATACTTCCTTCATAAGAGTTAACGTAAAAAATGACATTGATATAAAAAAAAATAAGAAATCAGAAAGATCGATTATATTACCTTGGAGTCACGTCCCCCTGTAAAGTCGACGCCTTTTTATCATTTCTCATTTTATGGAGTGTCAATCAATGTCAAATAAGGACCTTTCTACTATTTAAAGTATAAGTTTCTAATTTTTACAACATTATCTATAATTGAAAAGTCATATTTTTCATTATTGTTTTTACAATCACCTCTTCTATTGCCATTTCTCTCCTCATTTTAAGATCCCATACTAAAACACAATAAAATTCAAGAAAATTGTACATAGAAAGATAAATTCAAATATAATACTCTTTTATTCTAATCCTAAATATAAAAATTAACTAAAGTTTTTTGAAATATAATATGAGTCATGATGTCTTTTAAATTTATAATTTTTCTTTAATCTTTCAATATTAAAGTGCACGATTTCATCAATAAGAATGGTTTCAATTGTTACAGAAATATTATAAGAAAACTTATTTATATATATTTATAAATAATTAATTTAATTAATTTTTAATATATAAATTAGTTATGATTGGATGGAGTATAAAATTGCTGCAGGAAAAAAATGAACAATATGCAAATCGAAGTTGAAGGACAAAACTAATAGAGAAAGTGACACATATACAATTAACCTGGTATATCTGCTCATCATGATATATTAATAGGCGTTTTCCAGAATCAGCAGCATCCCACAACGACAATAAACATGATTGAGTGCAGCGTCAATGAAGGCGATTCGACCCTGATCAATCGCTCGGCAAATCCGATGACGAGGTTGTTAGGACTTGATCGTCATCAACGCTGCACTCAATGATGTTTTTCCGTTCTGGGCAAAGTAACTTCCTCTTGATTTTTCCACACAATCTCTTTCACGATCTTGTGGTTTGGCCAATTAATGAATATATACATATATATATATATATTATGAAAAAGTACTTTTAAAACGAACGTGGGAGACATTGTAGTACCCCAACCTTCGAAGAATTGTACTACCATTTCGTTACTTCACTAGTTGGCAATTCTTCTTCGGTAATAGTACTGGCTAGTTGTACTATAACGGAAAACCTTGTACTTCGCGATCTAGTTAATTTCATTCCGAACTCCTTTCTCAATTATGGCTTTAATTATTTTCTTATGGAAAGTCAACATTTTATTGTTATTATTTTTTTGGGCGAAAACGATTTATTATTATTATATTATTACTATTACTATATTTTTTTCGGTAAGTTTGTATATATCTAACGATTTCAGACATCAGATCTGGTTATTTTATAGGCAATTAAAAGTTTCATATAAAAATTAATATTTATTAAAAAGGGATGATATAAATTATAATTATATTCAAGGATGAAAAATATTAAAGCCACCGTCAAACCATTAGAGAATCGAAATGATCCACAAACAATTAAAAACATCCCTGTAATAATCATGAGTTTCTCTAGATTTAATCAACGAGTAGTTATTTCTTTTTGGTAAAAATTTTTTTAAAAAGGGGTTGAGCTCACCTATGATCTAAGGGCAGGCGCGAAGTCTCCTTTCCTCTTAGGTGATATCAATATTGAGTAGAGCGAGTTATCAATTACTCTCAGGTATAAACCTAAATACTTAAAAGTTAAGATGTCCCTCTAAACGTCACGACTGAAACCACAATAAATAATAGTTTTAAAAATCAAACATCCTCTAAATAATTGTATATTTTATTTTTTTATCAGTTGAACCGTGGAAGAGTAGTTATTTAATCATGGGACAGGATACTTCAACACCCTACTCAAACGTACCATATTGATGGAGTCATTTGGTTGGAGGGCCCATAATGTGGAAGGTTTCGACGTGGTTAGACCACTTTGTCCTCTGGACACATTTTATATGGGCGTCGTTTTGTTAGTGGGTTTAGTTAGTTTGCTATTAATAAGTTCCAAAACAATGTGTGAGTGTGGGTGTATTTAATAATTTATAACAACCAACGAGGTTGATTTGAGTAGTAAACGACTCGGTATCGCTTAAGTGAGGTCTTGAGTTTGAGCCTTGATGTATATAGAAAATTCCCGTTGGGAGACTCACCTACCATAGCCAGGTGTGCGACGCAGGTCGAATCCAGATGTAGTCGGGGCAAAGCTCCGGTGAATTAGGTGGGCAACTAAAAAAAATAATTTATAACAAAAAGTTGAGTGAAACACTTAAATTAAAAAGATAAAATAATTGACACGTTGCTAAAAGTAGGTCAACCATTGGAACAAGATAAAAAAAAACTGAACCCGGTCCAATTAGTATCTACTTCAACTCATAATCAATTTCGTTGTTTAAGTTGTAACCAAAAAAAAAAAAAACATTCATTGTTTAAGTAATCCCTGCTATTTTCGTTTTCCTACTTTCTTATTCGTGTTTGGGTAGATATTTTGACCCAAAACCTGCTTCTAGAAGAAAAAGAATTTTCATCAATACCTTTTTGGGAATTAATAATTAGAAAATATACAATAATTTACGCCTATTACCAGATTGCATAATCTGTCTTTAATTTAGTTGAATTAGTTCAAAGAATGATATATCTGCTTCGATGATTAGTTAGTTTGTGGCCAATAACTTATTGACACCTGACTTCTTTGAAGACTTGATCTTCGGAGGATATATATATGTTTGAAATTATCTTTCTTATAAAAAGTAAAGCTACAAGTTTCATTTTCTTTGGACGGCATTATTATCTTTGAAGAAAATGATGGGATTGACGTGATTCCACTTGAATAAGGGTCCAAAATTTATTTTATTCTACAAAAAATATCGATAGGTAAGAAATTAAATACATATAGGTTTTCAAACTTGGAAGGCGCGTCTCTCATCTACCTTTACTCTCTTCTAGCCCCTTTCATCACCGTTAGATCAAAATTTCAACGGTTCATGTTTAACATTTTATAAAAATTATTATTATAATTTTATATAAAAAGTATAAAAATAAATTTAAACAAAAATATGTCATCTTTCTTTGTTTTTTTTAATATTTCTCTTGATATATATTGACAAAATTTATTTGGCTAACGTCTAATTTTATATTAAGATTTAGTTTAGTTCTTTAAGTTTATAAAATATATTTTTTTAGATATTTTTTTATTTATCCATCAGTATTTGGCCTTACTAGCAACGATTAGTTCAGTTTACGGGAATGCAGACTACAATATTGAGAACCTCGTTATCTCTAAATAATTATCATAACTGCGTACCTAAAGCTCGAGCACGAGACCACGTTGAAATGACCCATAAGCATTTGTTCCAGGCGATTGGTGGTATAAAGTGTATTTACAATCCTTTAATTTTAACATCATTAGTTTCATTAACAAAAAATACTAATTCGGCATGTTCAAATAATAACTTTACAATTAAATGTTGATAATGCATACTTAAAATTTAATCATTTAATATAATATTTTTGTATTTTGAAAAATGAGTTGTTGATGCTGAAAGTTTAGATCATACTCATCTTTATTTTATTTTAAATATTTTTTAATTTACAAATTTTAAATTAAATATTAAGGTGTCAGCATTTAATTAGAATGAACGAAATGAACTTGATCTAAATTATTTTTTAATTATAGAGTCATTATTTAAATTCGCTTAACAGTTGTTAACATCAAGGAATTAAAACCAAACATATAAAGTTAAGAGACTAAATTAAAATTTAATATAAATTTATCAAACTAAACATATATTTTAGGCAAAACAATCTCTCGGGTAAAATTGAAAGAATTGAGGAACATTTTCTCTATATAGTCTGCAGGCAGATAATTCTTTTAGACAATTCCCAAGCAAGCTATATAGTTTCTCTCAAAATTGTCCAAAAGCAGCGAATACCTTATTTTCATGTAAATATGCTGCTTCGGATGAATAGTTAGTGCCTATTTGATATTTATATATATATATAATTCAAAAACAAAACTAAATTAACAACATACAACACATAGAATATTCGACTAGTGAATCAGAAACAAGGGTATTGATGCAGGCTATGCTACATCAAACACAATACAACTCAAAGAAGTAATATATTATATAAGAAAACCAAATAAAACATTGGGGCATCTATCCCTACAATTTATTTATTTATTTAATATAATAATATATAAAACGCTCATGTATATATTTTTGTGGTAGGCATTAATATTAGTTAAGCTTGGAATGGCTTCTGAAGGAGATCAATTATCTTCTGGTCTACTTGGAAAGCCTTCTGAAGAACTTGAGGATTGATAGGAGGGTTAGAGCCAAAGACAGCATTAGCAATAGTGATCACTCCTGGGTTTTGGCTACTGAGACCTGCGAAGGCAACGGCATTGCCATAACCCACGTTCAGTTGGAAGTGAATAAGACTGATTGGAAACACAAACACGTCTCCCTTATTAAGCACTTTGGTAAACAATCGATTGTCATCTTGATTGGATGTCACAAATCCCACCAGAAGGGTGCCCTCAACAACTACGAGGATCTCGGTGCCACGTGGATGAGTGTGAGGAGGGTTCAAACCCTTTGGTGCGAAGTCAATGCGAGCAAGAGAAATACCAAGAGTGTTCAATCCAGGCAACATATTCACGTCTACGGCAGTGACATTGGAGCCATTAGGGCCAGATGTGTCTCTGGGTACATCCAATCCAGAAAGGAAGAAGTCCTCAGCTTTCACAACCTTGGGATCCTTGCAAAATTTCCCGTTCACAAAAACTGCAAATTTAATAGATTAATTACTTTTTTCAGTGAATTAGTTTGCTAAAACAACAATAACTGAATCAAACTTCTAAAGATTTAGTAGTATAATTTGCTCTCTACAATACCTTTTGGAGTAGCTGAGTCATCGAGCGCAACGCAGAAATCTTGAAGAGGACTTGGGTCGTATGCGAGAACATGTGCAGAAGCAAATGCCAAGAGGGAAACAACCAAGTACACAGCTTTCATCTTGTGTGTGTATATATATATATCTTTCAATTCTCTGTGTGTTTATGGGTTTATGATTGAACTTAAAGGGAAGCATATGAAGGGTATTTATAAGGAGAAGCCATTGATAAGATCTTGAATTTGCTTGGAGGAAGCAAATAAAGACTCGGTAGTATTTCTTCACCTCCAACTTCTTCTCTCCATTCATTCATTGGATCCGAGTTGTGACCCTTTCTTTACCGACTACGTACGTGTATGCATCTTTTACCAAATATATATCTCTGATTAATTAATTTATTAAGATGCCTTATTTTGACCTTTTCTTTGTATTTTCTACGTGACTATTGAACTTTTCAGTATTTTACGTTTGGACCATTGAACTTTTCAGTATTTTAAGTTTGGATCCCACAACCAAATCCTTTTTTCTAAAAGAAAGAAATGAAAAAAAAGGGGATTCGAGTACACGCGTCCCGTTCAAATATAAAAATCCTGGCTTTTCTGCCCAATTCAAAAGGAAATTAAAATAATAGTTTTCTTTCGGAAAGCCAGTTTGAAGGATTAACAACTAGAGACCTCAACCAATTTACCACTTCTTATATATGTTTACCCCCCCCCCCCTCCACACACACACATAATTTTGAACAAGGGACCATATATCATTAATAAAAAAATTATTATAGATTAAATTGGTTTAGTTAGTTTGCTATTACGTTCAAATTAGCAGATATGACGTTTGCTTATTACTTGATTGAAATGTAATTGTCTCTGCTGAATTTTCAAGGAATGATATGTCTGCTTCGATGATAGATTAGACTGTGACCTGAAATTTTATAGCACCTGACTTCTTTTAGTTGGCGGAGATGTTAGAAATTAAACCGTATCAGGTAAACTTTTATTATAGAAAATAAATCTCTTAATATTATATCTTCATTATTTTTACCCTTTCTATCCTCATTATAGGAGCTAGTAAAAGGATTTATTTTAAAACTAAATATAAGACCTTAATTTATTTTTCTCTAAACTTTATAAATAATATTTGATTTGATCCCTATCAAAATATTTAAGTTCATTTCTCACTGTTATCCTGAATTAAAATGATTATGAACTCTTTTTTTTTTTTTTGCTTGAGAATGATCATAGATACTAAACAGGACAATTAGTGCATCTTTTTTTAGTAAAGTCTAGACGATATCCTCTAACCTATAGCTATAGACTAATCCCCTGAAATATAGAGATTATTGAAGTAAATTTTACTTATCCTAACAAAACTTTTTCTTATGGCTTAGTTTGAATACGGGACATCATGTTTAAGTGTACGAGGATTACCTTATTGATTGTGGGGATCATTTCGTTTGGAAAGGACAAAACTAACCTCTAGTTCTTTATATCCAGTGCAACCAGTTATCCAATGAACAAGTGCCACCTAGATTCATTCAACAGGTCATCCTTTAACGCCGTCGTCGTCAGTTTTGTTGGAAGGTCTGACTTCCTTGTCGTCTTCCTCACACAATCACAGACGAAGACAGCCGACGATCAACCGCTTCCTTAGTTGATTGCTATTGTCCATCGCTATGAAGATCCGTCTCTTCCCAATTTCTTGCACCAGTACTTGACCACTGCATCGGCATTATTCTTCAATGGACTATGTGTTAATTTTCCAGCACCCGTGGCTGCGGTTTAAGAATCGATGGTTGAGGAGAGAGAAGTAGAGGAGTGAATATATGCTGAATGACAAACACAATATATATGGGTAGTTGGGAAGGGAATATATGTTGTATAATTAGTTCTCGAAATTGAAATGATATATAGTTCTGGAACTTTTTGTTTCTCTCCTTCATTTCTTATTCTACTTTGATTCAACACAATTCCCTCCCATTCTCATCTCTCCTCTGTATTTCATTTCACTCATTTATTTCTTGCACATAGATTTCTGGTCCTTTCCTTCCCTAAAGAAATCACTAACAAGGGCATGCCATCAGGATTAGCTATTTCCGCTTCCATTATATGGCGTCTTTGCAGCCCAACTTAGATTTTATTCATTTCGATACGTTGCCGCAATGGGAGTAGATCTTTTCAGAAGCATTTTTCTCCTCATCCCTCAGAAGCAAAATCTCAATCGTCCATTACGTTAAATTCATCTAAAGGCTAATAGAGCATGTATATTCCCTCTCCCTCTCTCTCCTCGTCTCAGTTCAACAGTAGAAACCCATTTTCGGAGACGAGACTGTTCGAGGAGACAGAGACGACTATAGTATTAGAAAAGCTCTTCAAATTTGTTGGAAACAATCTCAAGCAAGAACATCGTAAAAAATCCCTCCCATGAAGGTTCCGATTCTAACCCTGGTCACTATTGCTTTGGCCTCAATAAAAACAAGATCTACTACGTTAGCGAATCACTCATCAAGCGGGCCAGCAACATAGCACGACCCAACCTCATCTCTCTCGGCACTTGCATCTCAAATACAAGCATGGAGGTAATTTTCATCTCACAGTTCAGGCTCTCAACTTGTTGGCCGCTAACGCCAAACACAAGTTATGGCTTAAACCCTAGTCTGAGATGTCGTTCTTGTATAGGAATAATGTGTTGAAAAGCTCTTTGGGAAGGATTACGAAGAACATTGCACCTGGTGATGGATTTGTGATATTTTCCATGTCTGATGTGCTACTAGTTTTTGGCGTGACTTCTTAGTCCACTCAGGATTGCAGGAAATTGGACCTTAATGGTATTGTGGTTCTACACTAGGCGGATATTGGTGAGTATTTGAGGATGGAAGATGAGCTTTAAATTTTTTTTTTCGGTTCAACAGAGAGGGGCTTATATCTTATCCAATTTGGGTTACCGTGAGTTTTTTATTCAACTAGAAACTAGGATATTACATTGGGAATTGAATATTGCAGTGACTATAATTGTATGTCTTTCCCTCGACTACATTAATGCCTACAATATTGTTTTACTCGTATGAATTTGATTACTTGTTAAGGAATTTTGAATTCATTAGGCTTTTTACATCTACGTTTAATATTAAAAACTCCTTGAGGTTTCTGCTCCACGATAGTAATTAAAAACCTCTTTGTTTTTTAGCCTTCAAATAATTTTGCATATAAACTCGAACGAAACTAAGATTAGCTTGCCCACCAAAAAATGCAGCACAACATTGGCCTGGCACATGGTCAAACCAAAAGACTTCAACTTTCATGAATTAAAAAAATAGAAAGAAACGAACCAGAGTGAGATTTCAAGCAATGACTTTCTCTTTATTGAAGAAAACATCCAAGGAATAAAGTCTCGATCTCTCATCAGTTTCCCGTAACTATAACTATAACCCACAATGACCAGTGTAGATTGCAGAGTTTCTGTCAAGGGGAAAACCACTAGAAAGATATTTTTTATTGTAAATTGAGTGACGGTAACTTGTAGAAGATATGACCTGCGCTCACCTAACTGTAAATTAAAAAACAATGCAGAGTATTCCAATAGAGCAAGTTCGTTGCTCACAGTCATAATGTTAGAGACAGTCCTAAGGCAGTATAGAAGCAGGACTAGTTTAACATTAGTAAGGCTCCAGCACCGAGCTCATCTTTTTTGGGCCACGTGTTCTATCCAATGTACCAGGGGAAATAAGTTGCTGTGACTCCCTCCCCACCACTGGTGCTGGAGCACACTAACCTATAATTATAAAACATATAATTATCTTATTCACACCGATAAAAGAAACATGCATTGTTCTGCAGCTAGCCAACACAACTCTACGAGCTTTACTAGTAAAAGCACACGGAGGCAAGCCACAGAAATTTCAACTAGACCACATACAAAAGGATAAAGAATAGTAGAGCTGGAGATTATCGAAAACGAGAAGATTTTATACAGCAAAACAAACACGAGTATAGCACATTTATGGACAAAAACAAAACACGTTCATATACCTACTGAGTATATAAAAAATTTCAACTTTACGGACTTGAGCTATTCAAACTAAAAAATGAAAGGGGAAAAAAGATGTCACGTTAATGATACTGATCAAGATATTGGTAAAGCATTCTTTTATATATATGATTTTTAAGCGATTCTATTTTTAGAAAAGGATTTCCTTTGCCAAGCGATTCTATTTTTAGAAGCAACTATACGGGAAAGGATTGAGGATTACCTTGGTGAAGCTTTCCCATCAAACTGATTGAGAATGTCTAAGTCTTCTGCTTCTGTTACTGTTTTAATATTCACATGTATCAAATATGGGCAGTCAAGATTATAACGTAATGGACGTTTGAGATTTTGCTTATGAGGGATGAGGAGAAAAATGTTCTCAGATCTGCTCCCTGCCGCAATCCAGTCTTATAACACCGCACCGGATAGTTGGATATACTCGTCGAAGCTCTGCACCACGTCCTTCGTCACAGTCCTTCTCTCCCGTCTGAATCTGGCGGTGGTCTTGAAATTCGTGAGACAGCTGATAGAGTTGTAGCCACGACGACCAAGGGCAAAACTCGACGGAGTTGAGCAATTCTGGCTTCTCCACTCCGCCATCGAATATGAAAAGAGGACTTAAAAAACCGGAGATTAGGAAAAGAGAAGGAGGTTGCCAGCTCTGCAGAAGAAAGCGCGCGTTCTCCGCCGATTAGTTCCTGGTTGCCGTAAGGTCTCCTGTGTACGATGATTTTTCTTCAAAGACCTTCCATCGAAACTGAGGACCATAGCCAGAGGAGTGACGGCGTTAGATGGTGACCTGTTTAAAAATCCACGTGTCACTTGTTGATTGGGCAACCTGTTATCCTTGATATAAGTTACGGGAGGTAAGTATGGTCCATTTGGAAATTATGTTTGAATTAGATGTTCTTTTGTAATATTTTGGAGAATTTGAATATTTGATGTTTGTGATTTTCAATATTGTATTTCAAATTCAATGATTTAGGCTTATGAAGAAAAAAAATTTCATTCATATTTTCATATATGCTGTATAAGTGGAAATATGAAAAAAAGACAAAATATTAAAAAAAAAGGCAAAAAATTAAAAGTGCTAGGTTGGCGCTAACAGGTGGGGGTGTTCAACAAGCCCATGGCTCGGTGAATCTGTTTGAGCCCGCACAAAAAATACTCTGCCCAGCTCAGTAAAAAATAACCTAATATAAAATAGATAATTTTGAGTAGGGCTAATATTTGGATAGGGGTTGCTGCCCCGCCCAATTAGTTACCTTTTTACATATCAAAATTTATAGATTATAGTATTTCACATAGAACAAATATGATGGATACTGGTGACTAAAGGTAATTTTATAAATATGAGTAATCAAGTAGGTAATTGTATCTTTTAAAATTTATAACTAAATTGATTTCTTTTTAAACTTTGTTAACCGTCATTTTTTTTCCAGGTGCTTCATCTTTATCAACTTTAGGGAGATTGATACAAAGTTACAATTACAAATTACTTAGACTTCAATACTTTTTTTTTATATGCAATGCATTTTAAAATTTTAATTATTATATTTTTGTTGCCTTATTCTTAATAGATTATTGATATTATTGAACTCTTGAACACATATGAATATGATATTATTTTATAAGTTTATATTTATAGATTTTTTTTCACAATATGAGTAGGGCATCACGATTTGGGTATACCCAACTCGCCCATGCCTAGCCTAAAATAGTTAAGACTTTTACTGGATAGGGCTAAGCATCGGGCAAAATATAGCTCATACTTTTTTAGATAGTGCACCAAGCAAGGGGCTGTCCTACCCAGACTCAAGTTGGCAGCCCCAACCCATAGCAAGCCAACTTGTAAAATGTGGGTTGGCCCACGTTATCAATTCTCACTTACTATTTTTCTATAAATCCTTGAACGTACATTTTTCGAATGTAATGGCAAACTAATTAAACTAAATTAAACGTATATTTTTTTTACTTTTATTTATAAATTAATTTTAATATATTTTATTAAAATTAAGAAAAACTTTAAATATATTATCTCTATTTTAAAATCTATTAATTTTTTAATTTTATCCCTATTTAATATACACTCTATTTCAATAATATAATGTCTACACAATAATAATAATAATAATGAAAGGTAAATTTAATTATGTGACAATTTTTTTTTTGCCAAGGATAAAAAATATTAATCTACCATAGAAGTATAGCATGAAATTTAAAACAAACGGTATTCCTCATGATTTATAAATATTATAACTTGTTATATATTTTGTCTTTATAGATAAAAACTTGTTATATATTTTGTCTTTATAGTTTAATGGTTGGGTAAAACATAAGTGGTGAATTGGTTGAGGTTTCTAGATTGTTTAATCATTCAAACTTAAGAAAGGCAACTAATTTTTTTTCAATTGGGTAGAAAAGCGGTTATTTTTATTCTTGAATGAGACACGTGTTCTGGAACCTAGAAAGGAAGAATATGAAGAAAAGTTCTCTTTATATTCTAAAGTCTCACTAGATCTCTCTCAATTTTAAATTTAATTTCTAGAGTAGACACTTATGTTAGAAAGAGCAGTCACGAACCCCAAAACAAAGATATCTAGTAATAGGATTCGGTTAATATTATTAAAAAAAGTAATATGTAGTAGCACCAAGATGATAGAAAACATGAACAATTATAGTTCTTGTTTAATATAAAGTGCTAATTTACGCCAAAAGAAAACTTTTGTAAAAGGCGAAAGAATAGTTCGCTCTGTGCTCACTGCGTGGCTGCGTACGCCAAAAGAAAAATTAATTGGCCGATTCAACGACCCGATTTAAATATCTATACTACTTATTGATTCCATTAATTGATTAAACGTTGATAGAATACTGAATTATTTGAAACAAAAATGATTGGGAAATTGGACGCAACAACTATGCACACCGCCCTGTAGAAAATTGCCCGGAAGACCACTTCTTCTGTTCCTTCTTAAACATATAGATTGACTATAAAAACGAAAAGTTCCAACAAAAGTTAAAATAGTGAAAAGTTCAATTCGGATATATAATGCATATATATACGTAGTTGGTAAAGAAATGGTCACAACTCGGATCCAATGGATGAATGGAGAGAAGAAGTTGCAAGTGAAGAAATACTACTGAGTCTTTATTTGCTTCCTCCAAGCAAATTCAAGACCTTATCAATGGCTTCTCCTTATAAATACCCTTCATATGCTTCCCTTTAAGTTCATTCATAAACCCATAAACCCTCGGAGAATTAAAAGATATAAATATACGCACACGCACAAGATGAAAGCTGTGTACTCGGTTGTTTCCCTCTTGGCATTTGCTTCTGCACATGTTCTCGCATACGACCCAAGTCCTCTTCAAGATTTCTGCGTTGCGCTCGATGATTCAGCTACTCCAAAAGGTATTGTAGAGAGCAAATTATACTACTATATCTTTAGAAGTTTGATTCAGTTATTGTTGTTTTAGCAAACTAATTCACTGAAACAAGTAATTAATCTCTTAAATTTGCAGTTTTTGTGAACGGGAAATTTTGCAAGGATCCCAAGGTTGTGAAAGCTGAGGACTTCTTCCTTTCTGGATTGGATGTACCCAGAGACACATCTGGCCCTAATGGCTCCAATGTCACTGCGGTAGACGTGAACATGTTGCCTGGATTGAACACTCTTGGTATATCTCTTGCTCGCATTGACTTCGCGCCAAAGGGTTTGAACCCTCCTCACACTCATCCACGTGGCACCGAGATCCTCGTAGTTGTTGAGGGCACTCTTCTGGTCGGATTTGTGACATCCAATCAAGATGACAATCGATTGTTCACCAAAGTTCTTAACAAGGGAGATGTATTTGTGTTTCCAATCGGTCTTATTCACTTCCAACTGAATGTGGGTTATGGCAATGCAGTTGCCTTCGCAGGTCTCAGTAGCCAAAATCCAGGAGTGATCACTATTGCTAATGCTGTGTTTGGCTCTAACCCTCCCATCAATCCTCAAGTTCTTCAGAAGGCTTTCCAAGTGGACCAGAAGATAATTGATCTCCTTCAGAAGCCATTCCAAGCTTAATCAATATTAATGCCTACCACAAAAATATATACCTGAGCGTTTTATATATTATTATATTAAATAAATAAATAAATAAATTGTGGGGATATATGCCCCAATGTTTTATTTGGTTTTCTTATGTAATATATTAGTTATATTGTGTTTGATGTAGCATAGCCTGCATCAATACCTTTGTTTCTGATTCACTAGTCTAATATTCTATATCTGTTGTATGTTGTTAATTTTGTTTTGTTTTTGAATTATATATATATATATATATATATCAAATAGGCACTAACTATTCATCCGAAGACAGCATATTTACAAAAAAAGTGCTTTTCCTGGTTGCGACCAAGTGCATTACGTGGTGAAAATAAGGTATCGCTGCTTTTGGACAATTTTGGGAGATTGTTTTTGTTAAAATATATGTTTGGTTTTATAAACTTATATTAAATTTTAATTTAGTCCCTTAAGTTTATATAATGCATTTTTAATTCCTTGATGTTAATACTATTAATCTCATTAAAGTTAGCGAATTTAAATAATGACTCTACAATAAGGAGAAAATTTAGATCATGTTCACTACGTCCATTCTACAATTTAACGCTGACAATTTATATTTAATATAAAATTTGTAAATTGAAATGTATTTAAATAAAAATAAAGATGACGTCTGATCTAAACTTTCAGCATCAAGAACTCATTTTTCAAAATTCAAAAACATTATATTAAATGATTAAATTTTAAGTGTGCTTTGTCAATATTTAATTGTAAAGTTATTATTTGAACTCGCTTAATCAGAGCCTATTACTTTTCAACTGGAGACAGAGTAGCTATAAAGTTAGAGATGAGTGAATAAGAGCAGACTTTGCAATTATGAGTGAAGCTTATATTTCAGAACCCGTAAGACACTCTTCCTCCTTATCCAAAGATAGAATTCCTTCTTCTATCCGTCGTTCCCTGTCCAATAGAATTGAAAACCTTGTTGAATTTACCCACCTACTAGAAAAAGCTAGAGTTCGAGACACTAATCTACCTCTGCTTAATCCTTATTCCATTTATCACCGATAGCATTCCACTTTTAGGAATATTCGTACCGTCATTACCAGTCTACTCCACCCGTCAAACAAAATGTACAAAGTTCTAGGCTTGACTAGTGTGGTCTTCCTGCAACTTCTACTGAACAACATGTTACTCTAGAACTTCCCCAACCTCTCATAAACTCATATTTATCCCAAGGTTACATACATCTTCATCTTAGAGCCGTATGCCTTGTTCTAACCCTCCATGGTAGAAAAGGCCTTCCTGTTTTTGCCAAAGTCACTTTGTTAAACACCACTTTCAAATCTTACCAGCACGCTCTCATCGGAGCCTTTGTCACAACTCTAAACAATAGAAGTATAGTTCTCACTATCGCCCCTAACTTCAACATGATACTATCTGAAGAGATCCTCTCTCAGAGATTAAAATTCAGGTACATATCGTTGGTGCTGATCAAGATCCCAAAGTCATCATGGCCACCTTACATCATTAACTGATCTATAGAGTCTAGAACCATTCTCTGGATATCCAGTTTCCAACTACAACCCAATATGCTCTACTCAAGTTCATGGATAGAGACCATGGCCTTGCCATCTTCAATATTCCATGATAAATTTCTAATGAGGAATTAGCCCAGATTATTCCCCTTGATTTTGATCACCAATTATGAACGAGAATTCAATTCTACTCCAGCTGATGTTCATACCACAGAACCACCAGTAGTCTTGAAGATGTCTGATGGTACTATCTAAACCTCCTTCCAGACACCAGGTACTGAAGGTCTCTCTTCCCCTCCACTTAGAAGAATTTCAACTATCTCTCCTACTTACACTAGTAAGGAGAACCCTCCAGTCCATTAATTTATAAAGGATGCAAAGCCCATCTTTGTTTCACATGTTAATGGACACTTCATCTAGGACTTTGACCACAATATGTGTGATTCTGGTTGTGAAATGCCAGTTTCTTGACTTCTAGTATCCTTTAGATGATGATGAGCTTGTTGACTTCAGCTTTAAGAAGAAAAACAAGAAGAATCGTTCATCCGTTTGCTCTTCCCACAAGAGAAACAGAAGGGACAATGATGATGATGATTATAGACCAAAGTGCAATGTTGGTTGGTCTATGTCTGTTAAAGTCTTAACTCCTGAATTATCTCTATATGATCTTCTCAAAGAATAAGGTCATGATGACCTTCTTGCTTATGTATTTTCACAAAAAGAGAAGTAGCCCCTGTGCTCATAGCCTGTTATTCCTACCATCCTTTCACCTATTCTGCCAAAACCTTTGCCTTGTATTGCCATGATGAGCTCTGGCACATATGAATAAGATTTCCAACACTTGAACCACATACTAATAAGAATACTAAGGTAACCAGATGACCATATGTCACGGCTATCGAGGTCACTCCTCAAGGATAGAAGTCGACCACACCTTCTGAAGATGTCTTAAACTGGCACACAAATAATGTTATTAGCCAAAATAGATTTTTTCACAAGATTGACTCTAAGCTAGATAATCTTACCACAAAGATTGAAGATTTGACATCCCAAGTTGATGTTTAGGCAAAAGAAATCAAGAAGTTACATATAAGGCTTTCTTCACAGGCTCAGTGAAACATCCTTACTTTCATATGCCTTAGGGACCATTTGGTAGCATCTGGAACCACTTTCAAGGTCATTGAAGTCAAATTTCTCAATCTGGAGTTTTACTCTTATCGAGTACTGTTCACTATGTAAATTCCAGACGAGTGACCTGACTTCGAAAAATCATAACTAATTCTAGAAAAATCGGAATGAAGTGGTTCAAATTGATACATGAAGCTAACTCAATACTCTCTCAAGGAAAAATAACTCGTTGACCACAAATTGACCAAGTCAACGTCAGTCAACGTTACAACTTTACTGTTTATCTAGCATTTTTCTCCTGAATCCAGCATTTTGGTCCCAACTTTGATAATTTATATCTCCATGTGTAGACATCCAAATGAGGCATTCTATATATCAAATTGAAGCTTGGTATGTGTACTATTTATCATAAAACTATCATACATTTATTTAATCATTTACTATTTTTAATTACAGATCAAACATTACTGTATCACCACGAGTTACTGTTCATGCCATCAATCAACTTTACATACATATGCATAACATCTCTTAATTCCTCATACACAAGCCGAGCATGCCAAACAATATTTATTATTAAATAATAAATTGTTATACAAAAGGACATGAACAAAATCCTCATATCTTTATTACATCTTTTCTGCCTGAAATCCAGTAGTATAACTACTATACTTCATCTTTTCTGAAAACTGATTTGTATTGATTCGGTAATTTCCATGAGAACTACCATTCTACATAAGTACCCAGGAAAGACTGGATGAACCGACTAGGTCCACTCACTTCCAACCTCCTTAGACAGTACCTGCGTACACAGTATGTATCATCTTATCCTATCTTCATTCTGCCGTAATTTTAGCAGCATAACGGCGTCTTTAAGCATTCAAAATTCACTTCAACATAACTTCCCTGTAAAGGGGTTATACATGGGGAGTGAGATTCGGGGGAATCTCAGTAGTAATAATCATAACAATATATGTAATGCAGTGTGATAGTGCTTGCTTGTGATTGTGTATAGATAAGTATGCTGCGTGCTTCCATATTCAATAACATATGATCATAGCATTATGTAGTAGAGCTTCAAGCATAACATATAAGACAACAATCCAACCAAACAATAGCACATCAAATCACAAAGCCATTACATAAAAGCTAGGATTAGTTATTATCTCACAAGCTTAGCAGAACTCTATTCTATCTCTATACTGCTTCCAGCTCTGCCAGAACTTTCTTCTTTCTTTCCTTTCTTCCTTCTCTCTCTCTCTTCTTTCTCTTCCTTTCTTTGTGTATGCCGTGGGATGAATAAAAATGGGAGTAGGAGGGGGAGGGGGTATTTATAGTTTTCATGGATGGTATTTATGTAATTCTCAAGAACTTTGATCTTGTGGCCACCGATTTTCCTGGAATTTCCTATTTTCTTTAATCCAACTTATTTCATCATCATGGTGATGTCATCTTGATGACTCATCATGATGACTCATGGCCTTTCATAATTATCTGCTGACTCAACATGCTGACTCAGTGTTCCAGAGCATTCCAGAGTCTTACACCGAAATACACGGCTGAGATCGTGCCACGTGTCCTCAGCTTTTCTTTTTCCCCTAGATCAGTGTCATGTGGCGTCTTGCTGGCACCTTTCACGCCATCCCATGACTTCCAGATAAGTCCAAAGCTTTATCTGATCAATCCCCCGGTTACCACTTCGACTGGGTAACTTTACTTTATAGAAACAACATTAAAATAGTATTTTAATGCCACTTTAACTCACATATTCCTTGGGCTACGTTTTTGCACTCTGGGGCTGCTATCTTGGGCCCTGATCAAGCTCAAGTACTCTTATGGCTCGATTCCCAAGAAATACCCCTTGGTAAATTACCAAAATGCCCTTGGTTCCTCTTTATCTACTTTAATGAGTCTAAGGCATTATTATCTTTTCACATCTTACCAGAGTATTCTCTGACCCTGGTCAACTATCCAGATACCCTGTCTTAACTGTCTCACCTTAGCCAAATGACCAAAATACCCTTTACTCATTCTTTCACTATTTTATAACATAAGGGCATTTTCGTCATTTTGTATATTTTTCGGGACACCGGCCCTTTTATCATATAGACTGCCATACTGACTCTAGACATCCCTTTGTGTCATTACGGGCCTCTGACTGATGTCATCTGAGCTCATTCAGTCTCAATTTGAATACCGATAAATCTCCTAATCGGATACCCGGAGGTTACAAACTCTCGTCTGAATTCACTAATTTATGAATAACTTTTTCTGCAGACCTCCTTTCGGTATTCTGTCAGTTCCCTGACTTTCGTCTCTACAGGACGCATCTTCCTGCAGTTTTTCACTCATATCTGAGATCTAGGATATTCGGTAAATTTTTTTTATACTTTTAGACTATCAGATAGATTTCGGCTATCTAGAGTCCTGATAAAATTTCTGTATTAAGCTGGATTATCCAGCATCATTTCCTCTATCTACTGATGAAATTTGGGACTGAAATGCTTCCAGGCAGTTCTAAGCCACTTTTGTGTGAACTTTCCATAATTACCATTTTGCCCCTGGAAACTTTTCTTCTTTTCACTTAAGTCCCTTAACTTTCCATAATTCTTACAT
The DNA here is from genome assembly GCA_037074615.1 of Leucaena leucocephala. NCBI lineage: Eukaryota > Viridiplantae > Streptophyta > Magnoliopsida > Fabales > Fabaceae > Leucaena > Leucaena leucocephala. The sequence continues at coordinate 7,652,687 of CM073549.1, forward strand.
ACTCATAGAGACGTCATATGCATATTTCACAGTTTAGTGAAATGATCAGCATAATTTTCTCTATTTTCTGGTAAAATATGGTACTCATCGTCTACCAGCCCGATCTTTCCCATAATTACGATTATGCCCCTATATTCTCTTTCTGACATCTTTTCTTATCCTTTATCTTAAGTTCTCGAAATTCTCTTTTAACAACTCATCCCCTGAACTCTTCGGGAGTCATTGTTAATTGAAAGGCTCGGCAACCCGCCCATATCAGGTTATCTACTCAAGAGCCAGCCCATATCTAGCTACCTGCAGAATTCTTAGGTTTAGACTTAGGATATTCTTTACATTCCTCTTTTTGAACCTAGGTGAAACTGTCCCTATTTTGTAGGTCAAGTACTTAACTCATCTTTAAATCCTGAGGGACTTAACTCATCCCTTGGATTCCTACAAAATATAGATAAGTGATCTGCCCATATCAGATTACTATCCTGGGACTACGGATTTAGCAGTTTGCCAAATCAGACTACCTCCCAGTTCTCCTAGACCCAAAAATCGGGATGTTACACTCAGCAGCTAGATACTGATCTCAAAAGGTACATTGATCAAAGGTACTTTAGACCAGAATTCCAAAGAAAGGAGCAAGAACTTTCAAAGATTAAACAGGAGCTCAAGAAGATTGAAGGAGACATGTCTAAGCCTCAATCTTTTCCTCCATCACCTCCTACCTTAGACCCTCAAACTTCATACTCTCCTTTATACTCTCCACCTCACCCGTCATGTTCGCCACCATTTCAGTTCCTACAATTACAGCCAACTTTTCCAATCTACTTACCATCTGGCCAGACAACTCAATCCAACTAAGAAGCACTCCAAAAAGAAACAAGTCACTTATATAGGCCATGAAACTACCTCTTCTACACCAGTAGCTCCACCTCCTTACACAGGACCTACCTTTACCTACATTAGACCATCAGAAGGATCCATGTGTGTTCCATCTCCTTCACTAAAAATCCATTCACCACCTACATCTCCTCCAAAACCCAAGACACAAACCCTTACCAATAAAAGAGGAAAAGGTATTGAAGGAACTTCAAACACCATTAGAGCACTCATGAAAAACAAGTATGAATCCCTCTCTAAGGCTAAATCTACTCAGTCAGAATACACTTCCAGTTCTACTGATAAACCTGATTCAATAACCAGACAATTAGATCTTGAGTCCTCTGCTCCTAAAGAATCTTCTACACTAGGAGATTCAAATATTTCAGAATCCTCCAGTGATAAGCATTACTATGCTAATCTCTATACCATTGCGATGGTTAATCCTTAGACAACTGAATCATCGAATAGGAATGATCCTATTGTCCAAGATCCTTCATCTGATGAAGAAAGTACTGGAGAAGGAACTAGAAGAACTGGAGAGACTAATACACGACCCTCAGCATTCAAAGCTAAGAAAAACAACTCTTGGTTTACCTTTGATGATATTTCGCTGTTGAAATGGCATGACAAACTATATGAATTTGGTGCATGGATAGATTCCCATATGACTAATCCGAATCTCATTTTGGAAAAAACTCTTATAGAATTTATGGCCCAAATGACTGGAAATTTAAGGGAATGGTTCACCTAACTTAGTGAATACCAAAGATTACAGCTTCTCCACTCAGCCAATCCAGGAGCATTTCTCCGGGCACTTTACCATGAATTTGTTGGAGATTTAATGTTATCCAAAAGTGAAATTCACAAGAATACTTTGAGATGAAGTGTTGTTCTATAAAGCAAAATGATTTACAAAAATATTACATATGAGTGGCTGAGAAATACTATCCTTTGGTAGGACCTCAGAATCCTAATCTCAGACATGTCTTTATTACCTCCTTTCTAGATGAGTTGTAGCCAGGACTGAACAAGATGAATACCTCTTTGAACAAAGATGTGATTCTCACTCTTGGTGAAATTTATCAATTGGCTCTGGCTACCCTTGACAAATTGTGTGACCAATAAAAGTTTTTCAAATCCATGCTTAAAGGAAGTTCAAAGTTGAAACTAGCTTGCAATGGATCTTATCTAAAGATCAAATGCAAAGACAAAGATACCTATAACTTCCTGACAAAGAAAAAATCTCACTTCTTTAAATACAGGCCTAGCAAGACTCATAGAAGACAGAAGAAGCCTTATTTTATATACTTCAAAAGGTATTCTTCTAAATCTCTAAAGGCTAATAGATGTTTTCTTTGAAGGGAATTGGAAGACACGCAGCGGAAATTAACTTTAAAAATTTTTCCATTCCCAGCCAGGATCTACCGAATGTGTTTAAGTCAAGGAGAAAGAAGTGTTACCTTCAGTTTCGAGCTTTGGTCGCGACCTCAGTGTCCACTAGTCGCGACTCCTCGCCTCTGGAACTTTCAGTCGCGACCTCCTCAGCTTCTCGTCGCGACCTGAAGTCTCTGGAGTTTGTAGTCGCGACCTCGGCAGCTTCAAGTCGCGACCTGCCTCTTCTTTTCGGATTTCTGACGTTCAGATGCCCGTATGGTCGCGACCTCAGCGTGTTCTGGTCGCGACCTTGCTTTGTGTCTGGTCGTATCGTAGAAGTCGACAGCTCAGATCGGCTTCCTCTACCGGTATCCACACGAACAACATTCCAATCGCGAACGACGTGCTAGGGCCTCTTGTCCCTCTAGGGCTTTCTGGAGATTCCGTCCTCACCATCTCTATCTCGGCAGTTTCTTATGTGCAAACCTTTTGCACTCTCTCTGCCCCCTCTTCTCACGACTGAATGTGTGTGAAGAGATCTATCTTGTGTTTGGAACCCTAGCTCCTAATGTCAAATATATAGGAAGCTATCGGGCTTCTAATAGGGCCGGGCTTTAGAATTAATCTTATATTAATTCTGAATTAATACAATATCATATATTGCATAATTTAATAAGAAACTGATTAAATAAATATGGTTTATATTAAATCCGTCCCACAGATTTAATTCACCTATTTATTTAATTTAGAATAAAGATAAGACAGAATTATATTTGATTTATTCTCATAAATCAAATTTGAGATATCTTATCAATTTGAATTTCAAATTCAAATAGATCATATCCATTTAAATTCAAATTCAAAAATGATAGAGATTTAATTTATCCTTATAAATTAAATCTTACAAATATCTCTTATATTATATATATAATATATATAAACTAATTTATATATATATAAAATATATATCCACCCTAGATTATTCATTGAATCTAGACATCTCTTAGATTCAATGAATCTGGACATCATAGCTCGGATTGGGCTGTTTTGTGTGCGACCCTGTAGGCCCATATGAAGTTGGCAGTGGGCCAGTTACTATACTGACCCACAAGTCGTAAGCGGTCTCTAGCAAGGCATTACGACTACCCAAAACATATGAGGATCGTTAAACGATGTAACCTTTCATACAACCATATCACGTCCCTTTTGTCACACGATATTTCGGTCAAGGATGAGGCATGGTGAACGTCATCCTCCTGTTCCTGACCGTTACTTTCTCGATCCCTGAGTAGTCTGAATATAGAAATGGAACTACCCTTCCATTCCAGTATGGCCATACATTTCTCAGACTCACTCATCGAGGGGCCCAGTAATATCTCTCTACGAATGTGAGGGACAAATTCCATCTTGACCATTCACATTCCTCCGCATGAAAAACCACTAAGCCCGAACATAGCCTTTATGATCACTCGGTCAAAAGTGACTTTTGACTAGGTCAAAGCTGAGCGTTTGTCATGTAGGAATCCATGATGATCTCAGGTCAAAGGGCATAGTGACATGGCTTGTATATGAGAGAAGCTTATGACTTGACCCATGCAGCTCTCTCATAGCGGGTCGGTCCAACACCCTGTACTCTTACATGTGCTTATGACTTTGATTTATATCTCTATATATCTTCAAAGTCATACTAGTCTTATTTCATCTCTGCTCCCACATAGATGACCGACCAGGGACATTTAGGATAAGATCATGAGTTATCCAAGGATGGTCATCACAGTAAACATGCAAATAATGTGATAACCCGATACAATGATTGGCCCCTAGGGCACAATTTCCAACATCCTCCCACTTGCACTAGGAACAATCATTAATTTGTCTCAATCCTATTGACCTAACATGACGCTCATGTTTTGCTTGGACAAGCGGTTTTGTTAGGGGATCAGCATCATTGTCTTCTCCTGCTACCTTGCATATTTTTATATCACCTCTATCATTGATTTCTCTGATGAGATGAAATCGCCTGAGTATATGCTTGGCCCTTTGATGTGACCTAGGCTCTTTGGCCTGTGCAATGTCACCACTATTATCACAGAACAAAGTTATTAGATCTGAGATGGTCGGTACCACCCTTAGTTCAGCAATGAACTTCCTGATCCAAATGGCCTCCTTAGCTGCATCAGATGCTGCTATATACTCGGCTTCCGTTGCAGAATCTGCTATAGTGCTCTGCTTAGAGCTCTTCCAGCTTACTGCTCCATTATTCAGGAGGAATATGTATCCAAATTGCGATTTCTGGTCATCCTGGTCAGTTTGGAAACTTGCATCTGTGTAACCAGTTACATAGAGCTCGTCTTCCAATCCACCATAGACCAAGAATAAGTCCTTAGTCCTTCTTAAGTACTTAAGGATATTCTTGACAGCAGTCCAATGGCCCTCACCAGGGTCCTGTTGATATCTGCTAGTCATACTTAAGGCAAACGAGACATCCGGTCGAGTACATAACATGGCGTACATGATAGATCCTATGGCCGAGGCATATGGACTCTTACTCATGCGACCTCGCTGATCTGGTGTACTAGGACACAAATCCTTGCTGAGGTGAATACCATGAGACATGGGTATGAAACCCCTTTTTGATTCCTGCATACTGAACCTATGCAGTATCTTGTCTATATATGTGCTCTGACTCAGTCCTAGAAGCCTTTTAGATCTATCTCTATAGATCCTAATTCCTAGGATGTAGGTGGCTTCACCCAAGTCTTTCATCGAGAAAGATTTTCCTAACCAAGACTTGACAATCTGCAAGGTAGGAATGTCATTCCCAATGAGTAGGATGTCATCGACATAGAGTACCAAAATACAACTGTGCTCCCACTAACCTTTTTGTACACACAAGGTTCATCAATGTTTTGAAGAAATCCAAACTCTTTGACTACTTCATCAAAACGATGATTCCAACTCCGAGATGCTTGCTTCAGTCCATAAATGGACCTTTGAAGCTTGCACACCTTACCAGAGTCCTCAGAACGCACAAAACCTTCAGGTTGTGTCATGTACACATCCTCAAGGAGCTTTCCATTAAGGAAGGCTGTCTTGACGTCCATCTGCCATATTTCATAGTCATAATATGCTGCAATGGCAAGGAGGATTCTGATCGATTTGGCCATTGCAACTGGGGAAAAGGTTTCATCATAGTCCACACCATGAGTTTGAGTAAATCCTTTTGCAACCAGTCATGCCTTGAAGACATTTACATTGCCATCCATGTCGGTTTTCTCTTTAAAAACCCACTTGCACCCGACAGTTTTTACACCTTCAGGCGGGTCGACTAAGGTCCATACCTTATTGTCGTACATGGATTGCATCTCAGACTTCATGGCATTAAGCCATTTTTCAGAGTTTGGTCCCACTATAGCTTCTTGATAGGTAGTGGGCTCATTATGCTCAATGAGCAACACATCACGACTATCAGAAATCAGAAATCCATATCTCTGAGGCTGAAGTCGTGCCCTATTAGATCGCCTTGGGCCTTGCGTGACTTGAGGAGTCTCAACAACTTCTTGTGAGTCTTCTCTACTTTCCATCTCTAGTTCTGTGGCGTCTTGTGGCTCTCAAACTTCTTCGAGGTGTACCTTGCTCCCAGTGGTTCTTTTAGAGATAAATTCTCGTTCTAGAAAGATACCATTTCTGACAACAAACACTTTGTTATCAGTGGGGTTGTAGACATAATATCCCTTGGTTTCCTTAGGATATCCCACAAAAAGGCACTTTGAAGATTTGGGCGCTAACTTATCTGAGGCTTGTTGCTTAACATAGACCTCACATCCCCAAATCTTGAGAAAAGACAAACTAGGTTTCCTCCCAGTCCATATCTCATACGGAGTCTTTTCAACTGCCTTAGATGGAACACGATTCAGTGTGAACGCAGCTGTCTCTAGGGCGTGGCCCCAAAAGGATGGTGGAAGATCTGTTCGACTCATCATGGATCGAACCATATCCAATAGTGTTCGATTCCTCCGTTCAGAAACCCCATTCCATTGTGGTGTTCCTGGAGGAGTCAATTGTGAGACTATTCCACAATTCCTAAGATGATCGATAAACTCTTGGCTCAAATATTCACCACCTCGATCAGATCGAAGGGCTTTAATTGTTTTACCAAGCTGGTTTCGTACTTCATTTTGAAATATCTTGAACATTTCAAAAGATTCGGATTTATGTTTCATTAGATAGACGTAGCCATATCTACTGAAATCATCTATGAATGTAATGAAGTACGAATAACCTCTTCTGGCATTTGTATTCATCGGTCCACACACATCTGTATGTATGAGGCCCAACAAATCAGTGGCCCTCTCACTGTGCCCAGTGAAAGGCGACTTTGTCATCTTTCCTAACAAACAAGATTCGCAAGTATCATATGATTTAAAATCAAATGAGTTGAAAAATCCATCTTGATGGAGTTTAGAAATACGTTTCTCATTTATGTGGCCTAGACGACAGTGCCAGAGGTATGTCGGATTCAAATCATTTGGTTTGATCCTTTTGGCGGTTATGTTATAGATATTTCCATGATTGGGTTGTTCCAAGTTTAATATGTAATGATCAACATGCAAATCACCATGAGCAAAGAAAATATCATTACGATAAATAGAACATTTACCATTCCCAGAAATGGAAGTGTAACCTTCCTTATCCAAATAAGAAAGAGAAACAATGTTACTACTCAAAGCAGGAACATAATAGCAATTGTTCAAAACTAACAAAAGCCCAGTGGGCAGAACTAATTCATAAGTGCCTACAGCTAGAGCAGCAACCTTTGCTCTGTTTCCAACTCGTAGGTCAACTTCGCCCTTCTTCAGCTTTCTACTGTCCTTTAGGCCCTGCACATTTGTACAAATGTGAGAACCACATGCAGTATCTAATACCCATGTAGTGGAAGTAGAGAGATGAATGTCTATAACATAAATACCTGAAGCGATAGCCCCGCTATCCTTCTTGTTCTTTCTCAGATCTTTAAGGTAGAGTTTGCAATTCCTCTTCCAATGACCCGGTTCATTGCAGAAGAAGCAAACTCCTTCCTTTAGAGGCTTTGCCTTCTTTGGTGCAGGCTTGGTTTCGGGCTTGCCTGACTCTTTGGTCTTACCAGATGAGCCATGACCCTTCCCCTTGCCCTTGCCTTTCTTTTTCATACCCTTTCCTTTCTGAACCATCAAAACAGTACTGGGCTTTTTCTTAACAGTCGGCTCAGCAGTTTTAAGCATCCCATGCAGTTCAGAAATAGATTTCTCCATGTTGTTCATGTTGTAATTTATGACAAACTGGTCATAACTTTCTGGGAGTGAGTTCAAGATCAAATCTGTAGCTAACTCCTGACTTATGGGAAATCCAAGCCTCTCAAGGTGATCTATGTACCCTTTCATCTTTAAGACATGAGTACTCACTGATGCACCTTCAGCCATCTTGCAGGAATGTAAGGCCTTAGTGGTCTCATACCTCTCTTGCCTTGCCTGTTGCTGGAACATTTCTTTAAGATGCACAATCATCTCATAAGCCTCCATGTGTTCCAGATCTCTTTGAAGCTCCGGAACCATAGTGGCAAGCATCAAGCATCCCACATCAACAGAGTCTTCCTTATGCTTCGTATAAGAATCTCTCTGAGCTCTAGGAGCATTGGCTGCTGGCTCCTCAGGAATGGGTTGATCTAGGACATATACCTTTCTTTCCTGCTTGAGAACAATTCTCAAGTTCCTGAACCAGTCAAGAAAGTTTGTCCCATTGAGTTTGTCCTTCTCAAGGACAGATCGCAACGATAATGTAGCAGTATTACTAGTCGTCATGATTCTACAATTAAAATATGCAAGCGAATTAGCAATCTCCCACTGAATAAAACAACCCTCAATGTAATAATTAGTGGGCTAAGATCCATATTTGGCTTAAACTTGAGTCCGCTTTGGCAGGACGCTCAACTTTAAGTTATTTAGGTAGGTAACAACTTTACCAATTATATCAAATGTAATTCTTAGATATTTATGGGATTCAATCATCATATGATCCGGCATGTTTTAATCCCATCTAATGCCTTGAGACCCAAAACCGTTTTGATAATCTCAATTAAGTCAAACAATAACAAACATAAGAGCAGCACCATTACTCTTGCTTATCTCCCCAAGATAACTCAAATGCACCCACTTTGGTGGACCTACAAATGAGCGATCGAGGTTTTGACAAGTGTTCATTAATTGACGGCATATGACTTAAGATTCCTTTTAGAGGGTTTAATTAATTATTCGGTTTGCATGTATCTCGTTTGTATCTCATACCAGTATTATGCATATAAAACATACATGCTATGATCTAATCATAAGATGCATAATCTTAAACGTGATACAATATGGCTCACCTATCCTAAGTCCCCTCAAGCCAATGAGAGGAGCTCTCTAATTAGAATAGGAAAAGTACATAAGGAAACCTCGTTTTAACATTCGAGGGGAGTGAGATGAGAAGAGAATGTACAACGAGAGTCATTAGAGGAAGGCACGACACGCAGGTCGTATTTAGAAAAATTACAACACTTGTAATCTAGAGCCATATTGTTCACCATACCCAAACATTCAAGAATCAAAATTCATGCTATTTGAAGGGCAATAAATGTTTCAAAACATTCATATATCAGGAAAGTCAATACATATTACGATTATGTTGCGCTACGATTAAATAGCCACGGCGGTCCCGCTAGCCGGTTAGCAGGCGGGGTGTGGGGCAGCGCCCCAATAGAAATTTTTTTTGATAAATAATCAAGAATCTTAATTCTTTTTCCTTAGACCCCATCAATATTAATTGATCAAATCAATTGATATACACCACCGATTTCAGTTTCCTTTTAGATTTCGTATATGTCATACATAAACAGATTCCATATATGTCATACATATCTCGCATGTTATCAGCTAAGAAGTCTAACATACATCACATGTATCAACAATCAAACCTAACTTAAACACAAAACGGCATGGCTCTGATACCACTGAAGGGAATTGGAAGACACGCAGCGGAAATTAACTTTAAAAATTTTTCCATTCCCAGCCAGGATCTACCGAATGTGTTTAAGTCAAGGAGAAAGAAGTGTTACCTTCAGTTTCGAGCTTTGGTCGCGACCTCAGTGTCCACTAGTCGCGACTCCTCGCCTCTGGAACTTTCAGTCGCGACCTCCTCAGCTTCTCGTCGCGACCTGAAGTCTCTGGAGTTTGTAGTCGCGACCTCGTCAGCTTCAAGTCGCGACCTGCCTCTTCTTTTCGGATTTCTGACGTTCAGATGCCCGTATGGTCGCGACCTCAGCGTGTTCTGGTCGCGACCTTTCTTCGTGTCTGGTCGTATCGTAGAAGTCGACAGCTCAGATCGGCTTCCTCTACCGGTATCCACACGAACAGCGTTCCAATCGCGAACGACGTGCTAGCGCCTCTTGTCCCTCTAGGGCTTTCTGGAGATTCCGTCATCACCATCTCTATCTCGGCAGTTTCTTATGTGCAAACCTTTTGCACTCTCTCTGCCCCCTCTTCTCACGACTGAATGTGTGTGAAGAGATCTATCTTGTGTTTGGAACCCTAGCTCCTAATGTCAAATATATAGGAAGCTATCGGGCTTCTAATAGGGCCGGGCTTCAGAATTAATCTTATATTAATTCTGAATTAATACAATATCATATATTGCATAATTTAATAAGAAACTGATTAAATAAATATGGTTTATATTAAATCCGTCCCACAGATTTAATTCACCTATTTATTTAATTTAGAATAAAGATAAGACAGAATTATATTTGATTTATTCTCATAAATCAAATTTGAGATATCTTATCAATTTGAATTTCAAATTCAAATAGATCATATCCATTTAAATTCAAATTCAAAAATGATAGAGATTTAATTTATCCTTATAAATTAAATCTTACAAATATCTCTTATATTATATATATAATATATATAAACTAATTTATATATATATATATAAAATATATATCCACCCTAGATTATTCATTGAATCTAGACATCTCTTAGATTCAATGAATCTAGACATCATAGCTCAGATTGGGCTGTTTTGTGTGCGACCCTGTAGGCCCATATGAAGTTGGCAGTGGGCCAGTTACTATACTGACCCACAAGTCGTAAGCGGTCTCTAGCACGGCATTACGACTACCCAAAACATATGAGGATCGTTAAACGATGTAACCTTTCATACAACCATATCACGTCCCTTTTGTCACACGATATTTCGGTCAAGGATGAGGCATGGTGAACGTCATCCTCCTGTTCCTGACTGTTACTTTCTCGATCCCTGAGTAGTCTGAATATAGAAATGGAACTACCCTTCCATTCCAGTATGGCCATACATTTCTTAGACTCACTCATCGAGGGGCCCAGTAATATCTCTCTACGAATGTGAGGGACAAATTCCATCTTGACCATTCACATTCCTCCGCATGAAAAACCACTAAGCCCGAACATAGCCTTTATGATCACTCGGTCAAAAGTGACTTTTGACTAGGTCAAAGCTGAGCGTTTGTCATGTAGGAATCCATGATGATCTCAGGTCAAAGGGCATAGTGACATGGCTTGTATATGAGAGAAGCTTATGACTTGACCCATGCAGCTCTCTCATAGCGGGTCGGTCCAACACCCTGTACTCTTACATGTGCTTATGACTTTGATTTATATCTCTATATATCTTCAAAGTCATACTAGTCTTATTTCATCTCTGCTCCCACATAGATGACCGACCAGGGACATTTAGGATAAGATCATGAGTTATCCAAGGATGGTCATCACAGTAAACATGCAAATAATGTGATAACTCGATACAATGATTGGCCCCTAGGGCACAATTTCCAACATTCTTTGTGGTGAAAAAGGTCATTTTGCAAAATATAGTCCTGAAAGAAGAAATCAAAGGGAGATTAAGATGCTTCAGTCAATCCATAATGCTCTACCTATAGAAGACACTGAAGATATTGAGTATATTTATGAAGAACAATCTAAAGAAGATGAGAGATTTAGTATGTTCTCCATATGTCTAAATCAGAACGTTCTGATGATAATGACTGCTACCCTCACAGGCCAGTTTGCTCTCTCTTAATTCTTTACTCACAGACACAAGCCTTTTTAAGGAGCCAAGCCCAATCCTAGGATCTCTTGGATCCTTAGGAATGTCCCAAATAGACAATACTCCAAGGTCTCATTGGGCTTATTAGGCCTTTTATTTGTAAAAATGATCTAATCAACTCAGAAGAAAGAAGAGATCGGTAATTGATTATAAGCCTCTCAACATGTTCTTACATGATGATAAGTTTCCTCTACCTAAAATGAATATATTAGCCTCTAGGCTATCCAAGGCAAAAATCTTCTCCAAATTTGACCTAAAGCCAGGTTTTTGGAATCTTGGAATCCACCCTGACGAAATATAAAACTACCTTTTATATTCCTGATGCTTAGTACCAGTGGATTATGATGCCATTCGATTTGAAAGTGGCTCTGTCTATTTTCCAAAAAGCCATGGTAAAGATTTTTGAGTCTATTCTCCATTTTGCCCTTATCTACATAGATGATATTCTTCTATTCTCAAAAGATGAGCAGACCCACAAGCACTATTAGCCCATTTTGCTGATTTTATTACAAAATATGGAATCATGCTTTCCTCCAAAAAATGCTACATAGCCCAAGCCCAAATTGAATTCCTTGGCATGATATTCCATGATAGTCTGTACCAACTTGGCCCTTACATTTCCCAAGAATTGCTTAACTTTCCAGATGACAACTTGTCGGTAAAACAGATTCAATAATTTTTAGGCATTGTCAATTATCTGCGTGACTTTATTCTAGATGTGACTAAACATACAAGCCAGCTGTCAAAACTCCTGAAAAAGAATCCCCCTTCTTGGGGAGCCTCACAAATTACAATTGTCAAAACTCTGAAGAAAGTTGCACAACTCCACCTCCTTTAAATATTCCAGCTATAGGACAGATAATTCTGCAGACTGATGCCAGTGATCATTTCTGGGGAGCAATACTTCTTGAAGAAGTTAATGGGAAAAGATATTATTGTGCCAGTGCTAGTAGACAGTTCAAGGACTTTGTAAAACATTATTATGCAACTTACAAGGAGATCCTTGCAGTTAAAAAAGGCATTAAGAAATTTAATTTTCACTTAAGTTCTTATGAATTTATTATGGAAATAGACAACACGTGTTTTTCGTCCTTACTAGACACCAAAAAGAAGACTCTTCTAGACTCACAGCTACTTAGATGGAAAGACTGATTTTCTAGCTATAAATTCATGGTGAAACACATCAAGGGTTACCATAATACTATAGCTGACTATCTTTCCAGACCTCAAAAGATCCAGCTCCTTACTCCCTTTAGACCTCGTTATATCTTACTCATGGAAAACCTTCATCTCCCAAAAGCTTCCTACTTCACCACCAAACGTCATGAATTTCCACCTGGATTTAAGCCCACAAATGTTGAATAGATCCAACAAGTAGCCAAGAGAAATCTCTTCTATTGGCTCTACCTTCTCACCAAATATCCTATCCCTCCATCCACTTATCTCTTTGATATAAAACCTCATCTAACCGTTTCTTTCATAGCCGGTTCTATTCTTGAGGAACTAAAGCGGTACCTTTGGTCCCTTTCTGCTCTTTATGCCTATTTCATAGGCATTGAACCTCTACCTTTTTACCATTACCTCTATGACAGTAAAAATAAAAAATCATGTTTATGGTCAGTTTTACAGTAGTTCTGTCACATCCCAAAAATCAAGGGGTGACCGGTACAGAATATGAGAGAACTCACATTCTGTAAGCCTTTAAATATCATAATTAATATATGAATAATCTTAGACATGCATAACCATTTTATTATTTATTATATACGAATATATTTATACCTTTCAAAATCATAAAGACCATACCATATACAATTATTTATACATCTCGAAAAGATAAGAGAGGACATGAATCCTAACCTATAGACTACGTAGAGCATCTATAGGTTTTGAACAACCATGAGAGCCTTCTTTGTTTTGCTGGAGGTGCAAGGTTGGCGGTGCTATCTAAGGCCAAAATAATCTATCTGTAAATAACGTCCCATTAATATAAATGAATCAAATACGAGAAAAATAATTTAAACACATTTAGCTTTGAATAATTAAGCTTGATAGTAAATTTCAATTTCCAAATTATAGAATTATAGCAAAAATGAAACTTCATAAAAATCATTAATCAATTCAATCCAAACAGCCAGTAAAACATCTTATTTAAGGAAATCCATTTGAAACAATAATCATTAAATCTCATTTTTTTCATAGGACTTCAACAGAACGAATTATCAAGCGTGGACACACAGTCTATGAGGGTAACTAACCATTCTAGCATAGCTCGAAGCTATGGAAACAAGCGTGGACGCATAGTCCACGAGGGTAAGTAACCAAGCATAGCACGAGGCCACGAATAACAAGCGCAGGTATGAGACCCACGAATAACAAGCGTAGGTACGAGACCGATGAATAACAAGCATGAGAATTAATCCCACGAATATCTAGCGAGCTCGATTTTAACCATAGTGCACCAAGGACTAATAGTGCTGCTGTTAGTAATCAGCGTTCTGTATTCTGTCCTCTCAAAAACTAATTTTCAAGCATGCATGGGGTCAATTTAACATTAAATAAAAATAAGATCTTTCAATATTGAAAACTCAGAATATTCCATAATCAAGATCCCCAGCATGAATATCAAAATATCAAAAGATTTCCTTCAATTTAAATGTAATAAAATTCTTTTCAAGTAATAGGAATTCACATGAGAATGTTTCAGAGTGAAAAATCATCTCAATATAAAAATATCTTCAAAACTTTTTTGTCCATTTCATACATAAGCATAATGATATTATAAGTCATTCGAAAGAAAAATCAATGACAATAATCAAAGCCCTTAATTCATATAAACATAGGTTTAGCAAATTATGCTTAAAAATTGATACTTTAAATAAAATGTATCAAGTAACAAATATTATTAAAAATATTACCATCATGGGACGTTATTCACTCACATGTTAACTCCCAAGTACTTCAATTTACCTTTTAAGTATACTTGAAGAACTTCTTCCATATAGCTACCTAATTATGCAAAAGAAATGACCTCTATTAACTTTAATTTTATACAGTCCTTTAATCTTTATTTCAAATTTCTTTATTCTATTGCCATCCTTTTTAAATAGGCTTGATTATCTAACAAATTAGAATAAATTTACAGCCAACTATGGTAAAATTTCACCTTTCTTCTAACCATTTCATCAAATATATAAAATGTATTAAAGTTATTATCATACAACAAAAGTTCTCGCCTTTCTATTCGTTCCTCCAAATATAGGCAAGCATGAATTCAACTCCACCAGTCCTTGAACAACCAATTTAACAGCAACACAGTAAAAATCACAAATTCTTAATTCATTATAACTTACATTAGCTTTATTGGGACACAATGCCCTTTTTCAAGCATTTTAACAAACACATTATATGCGTTCCAAAACTGTTCAAGCTCACATGAAAGTTCATAGTTTCTTAAAGCACCATTCCTAGCCAATTTATGCATCAACAAAATTTTACCATACTTCATATTCATCAATCTATAGGTTATCTTACAACCCCCAATATTCAACATAGTTTAACTCAGAAATTAAAGAAAAATCATATTATAATTCTCAATCTTCCTCTCAATAAAATCCAACAAATAAGACACTCAATATACATTCCATAAGCTAACATAAACTAAACAAAATCAGTTCTTAAATTATATCACTCAACTACATCTTCCCAAAGGTTCCAAAAATCATTATAACCTTCATTATACAGAATGATTGCCTCTTATGCCATAATTTAGTAAAAAATGATGCTTTTATTATACTTAAAAATCACTTTCTATACCTGAAATGTTCCGCCAAACAACCAATAATGAGCTACAATTTAATTCTTCCCAAACCAGAAAAACCCATAACAGATTCAAACACTTAAAAATTTAGACCCATTTGGAATTCACTACTTAGTGAACAATAATCAACATTCCTACACTAAATCAACTTCCTTGAATATTATTGCCAGAGAAACCAAAGTCATATCTTCCAAAACATTTTCAAACATCAATTTATATATATACACACATGTTATGCTTCCGACTCCATTATCTGCTTTCGCTTAAATCAACTAACTTAAACAATAAAAGAAAATTTTCAATTCCTCTTTTCCTCACAGTCTCGACAAGAGGATGAAAGTAATCAAATCTCCAGCCAAGGCTAACAACAATAAATAGAGAAGGATAAGTCTTAAGCTTACCACACTCGCACGGTGAAATCTCATAAAAATAGGAAAGAAGGAAGATGGAGGTTACTACAGTAGCAACGATGGAAGGGCAATAAGGAAGACAGAGCTGAACAGGAAAAAAATAGAGCAGAGCTTCTTTCCTGAATAGCGGCCACCGAGCTGAACAGAAAAGGAAAAATGATGGCAGAGTCCATAACCATAGCTGCTTGGATGACAGAAGTAGACTGCAACACAGCATTGACGGTTTTCAGGTGAGGATCATGAAGCTTCTTCCCTCCCTCTTGATGTAAGTTGATAGGGAATGGGAAAGGAGAAGTGGTATGATTTAAAAAAATACATAGGGGTATTTGGGTAATTTCATGTCATGGTCTGAAAAGAAGAAAATGAAAATCCGCTTTGGAGAGAATTGGAATTCAAACTTTATACCTCAAGTTCATGCCACCGCCTCTAAAATCACTCAATCACCAGCTTCTCTTAGTGCTTAGTTGCAAGAAATAATATATACTATTAAAGTTGTATTGTTTATCTATTTATTTTCTTTATTAGTATAGGGTCATTATATTCTCCCCTCTTAAGAAATTCAGTCCTCCAAATTTAAAATATGCTCACCTTAATTCTCGAACAAGTGTTGGTACTTAATCCACATCTTACTCTAAATTTTCCAAGTAGCTTCTTCTTTTAAATGGTTAGTCTATAACACCTTTACCAAAGGAATCTCTTTCGATCTCAACTTCTTTACTTATCTATCAACTATAACCACTGGGTCCTCATCATAAGATAAATCTTCATTTACTCAGGCTTCTTGTTATTTACTTATTTAGCTTGCCCTTCTTTCCGAATCTTATACCGCCTTTCATAGGTGACACATTTTAAAAATACTTTATCCCAACCATGAACTTTAATTCTATATGACGATTATTCACATAAGATTTTTGCCAACTTTGAGCTATCAACAATCTTTGCTTGATCACTTACACCCTCTCTTTAGTTTCCTGAACCAAATCTAGTCCTAAAATCTCTTTATCACCAACTTCAAACTATCCAATTGGAGATTTACATAATCTACCATACAATGCTTCAAATGGTGCTATTTGAATACTCGCTTAATAGCTACTATTATAAGCAAATCCTACTAACAGTAAATAATTATCCCTACTTCCACCGACATCTAAGATACTATACCTTAACATATCTTCAACTATTTCAATCGTTCGAATAGTCCTGCAGGCTTCTGATGAGAACTTTAAGTTGTTGACATACCAAACAGCTTTGGTAGAAGCTCTAACTATAATTTAAAAAAACCTTATTTAATCTTTGCAATGTTTCCTATTAACTTCAAAGAAATTTTATTTTCCAACTATTTTGTGGCAATTCATTAACCCAACTATATTCATATCTCTTATTAAAATACCTCAAAATAGTATGTCTTTACTAAAACCTCAGCCTCAAGAAAATGAACACAATCAACATTTAAACTCTCCCATGTTTCTAAAAAGTAACCTTACTGATTTAACAATCAGTGTTTCCTTAACAAGTTTCATTACTAACCTATTTAGCATAAAATCCTTCTTTACATTACTTACATTAAAAAGGGGTTTAACATTAAACCTCATGTTGACTAAGGCTAGAGAGTCAATTTTTCTTTAACCAAAACTCACACATTTAAGATTTTATAGTTTTTCATGTAAAATTATAGCCCAAACCAGAACCTATATACACAACTATATTACCAGAAGTCCTTTAAATGAAACAATATTAAGGAGTCATTTTATAAGCTTTAACCAACCCAACTAAGTCAAACTTTCAACAAAAAGATCACCAAATAGTCTGCCAATAATTAAATAATTGGATCTAAAACGATATAAAATATTAATTAATCCAAATTGCCCCAAAATCTACTGGCCCACGTTCAATAAGTGGCAATGTACACATAAAAGTTGAATTTAGAATTCTATAACTCTAAGTCAAATCCATAAATTCAATCCTTTAGAATTTTCTAATATAATCCAACAGAATTCCATCTTCAAGAATATTGCACCATGCTTCATGTTGGAACCTCAATCATGATCTAATAATTTGAATCACTCTTCTCTTTTCAATAATATATATTCCACATTTTTCAAACAATCTACATGTATAAAATACTTGAACCACAAAAGAATATACACCTTGCGACATTATAGCAGCACCTTAATCAAAAGGATGTCTTATGTTAACCATCAAAATTTAGATCTATCAAATGAATCTATCATTGCTGAACTTCAATTCTAATCCCTTATAGCTTGAGTACATTATAACCATTAAAACAATAAAGCTCCTCTTGAATTTCTAATTTCTAAATAATTCCTCGAATATTATATTGCAGCTTAATAAATTCTCAAAACTAACCTCCAACTCTTTTTCTAGCTTTAACTCAAGCATATCATCATGACGTCTAAGGAATGATACATAATTGAAATCCTTTTACAAACCTCAAACAGCATTTCAACTATTAACTAGAATAAGCATTTAACTTCCTTAAACATCAATCAAGAAACTATATATAAATTTTCAGCTTCAAAAACTTAATTCAATCCTCACTTAAGTGTCTCTTTAATATTTTGTTATACCTTCTTAAACCTTTATTGCCTAAACCAATGTCTCTTCTTCATAAGATTCAAGCCTATACATTCCAGAAATCCACATCAAACTAATCAATGGGAAAATTTATCATTTACCCTTCTATTATGACTAATTATCAAAGATCAAAAATCACTAAAATATAACTGAAAACCTTAATATAGAAATTAGTTTATAATGGTAAATAATCTTCATGTATGCATTAAATAAGCTCCTATACATCTCATTCCCAAAGAAGCTGAAATTACAACATTAAAGTAAATTATCAGCTCAAACTCTACAAACAGAGGCAATTTTTTTCACATAAATCCAACTCATAATTTCACCATTTAATCACTCTCAAATCATAATTCCCAAAAGTTCAACACCTCACTGCTTCAAACAGCAACGTTTACTTTAAATATGAAAATATTGTTTTTTAATATATCATCACACAATTTATATGTGCTCCAATGAACAACATAGAAATAAACAAACTTAATCATTAAAATTTCCTATCAGTCTTCATCTACATGCCCTCATTAAGTTATAAGCCCTCGACATTCCATTTCTTAACAAGACTTATGCTAGATCCAAATAAAGCAGAACCTAAATCCTTTCCCTGTCACTTTTAACAATCAAAATTACAAGGTAAATTTTTTCATCCACAATAACCATGTGTTCTTTCAAACTGTTTATCAAACACTCAATGCGCATTCAATTTGACAAACCCCAAAAATATTATTCTTAAGATCACAACACCAAACTTCATATATTGAACTATAAATCCAATTTTATTTAATTAACAAGACTTGCTAAAGCTCAAATCAAACACCAATTGAAAGAAAAATCGCAATTTCCAATCCACACACACAAGTGAACATAGAGGAAAATGGCAACATTCTATATGTATATATGTATATATATATATGTAAAAATGACAACATTTCAATTATAAGGAAAAAGAACTTTGAACATACTCCATATCAAAGACACACAGGTAAAGGAGAAGAAAGGGGAACGACGTGACGTTTGTACACACCTATTCATGCATAGCAACGACAGCAAGGAGGATAAAAGAAAAACTTGTTGCAACCACATTTTAAGATTTAAGCTTGCTTTAACATTTTTAAGCTTCCACTTTTGCTTTATCTTTCTTGAGTATATACTATATCAATAAATCTTCCAATTTTTAGTCTTTCTAATCATGACTTAAAATCTTTAAGGCATCTTCGCTATATAAGTAAATATCTGATATGTTTAGTACAATATATATATATGACTTATATAAATAAAACATGGGTGACATAGACAAAGAAGACCTAGACCACCTAAAAGGATGTCAATGATGCCTCGTTTATGATTATGCCTAGGTTCATAATAATAATCGAGACCCCAAAGAAGAATCCTTACTCCACATAACTATAGAAAATATAGGCTCTGATACCAAATGTCACATCCTAAAAATCAAGGGGTGACCAGCACAGAATATGAGAGAACTCACATTTTTGTAAGTCTTTAAATATCATAATTAATATATTAATAATCTTATACATGTACAAACTATTTTATTATTTATTATATATGAATATATTTATAACTTTCAAAATCATAAAGATCATATCATATACAATTATTTATACGTCTCGAAAAGATAAGAGACGATAGAAATCCTTCCTAAAGATTACGTGGAACATCTATACATTTTTTAATAACATGAGAGCCTTCTTTGTTTTACTGGAGGTGCAAGGTCGGTGGTGCTATCTGAGGCTAAAATAATCTACCGGTGAATAATGTCCCACTAATAGAAATAAATCAAATACGAAAAAAATAATTTAAACACATTTAACTTTGATTAATTAAGCTTGATAAACCAAGGCTAACAACAATCAATAGGGAAGGAGAAGTCTTAAGCTTACCACACTCGCACGGCGAAATCTCATGAAAATAGGGAAGAAGGAAGACAGAGATTACTACAGCAGCAACGGTGGAAGGGCAACGAGGATGACAGAGCTGAATAGGAAAAAAAATAGAGCAGAGCTTCTTTCCTAAACAACGGCCACCCTAGCTGAATGAAAAAGGAAAAATGAGGATAGAGTTAACAACCACAACTGCTGTGATGACAGAAGCAGATGATAACACAGTAATGACAGTTTTTACGTGAGGATCGCGAAGCTTCTTCCCTCTCTCTCCCTGTATGCTGATGGGGAATGGGAAAGGAGAAGTGATATGATTTAAAAAATATAGAGGGGTCTTTAGGTAATTTCACGCCATGGTCTGAAAAAAGAAAATGAAAATCTGCTTTGGAGAGAGTTGGAATTTGAACTCTATACCTCAAGCTCATGCCACTGCTTCTAAAACCACTCAATCATGAGCTTCTCTTGGTGCTTAGTTGCAAGAAATAATATATATACTATTAAAGTTGTATTGTTTATCTATTTATTTTCTTTATTAGTATAGGGTCACTACAGGTTCTCTCCTCTCCCTATTTGGCGAAGACAACTTGGTATAGTCATTGAACAATATCATCTCTGGGATACCATAGAAGATCAACATACTTTCTAGTGTTTCTTTGCTCTACACAGACCTCATCACATAGATCATCAAGGCAGGTTGTATACCTCAAATCAGGCTTACCTATTGCAAACCCAAGCTCATTGGCCAAAATACAAAGATACTATTTTTTAGAATTTAAAACTCTTTGTAAGCAAGCTAAACAATTGCTCAGATGGTAATTCAGGTTTAACATGCACCTCTCTTGATCCTATTCCCAATGAATCCTTTATGCTTTCATATGTCCAAAAATGTAACATGAGACCTTGAGAATAGATCATCAGTCCAGCTGCCTTGGCTTATCTCGACTCCAGCAAATCACAACCATTCCCTGAGTTATAGCTTTCTCAAAGCTCACAACCAGCCTCTCAGGACGACTTCCTATCATAAGACCCATGTAGTGGACCATTTTCTCAAGACCCATGGGGTGGACCATTCTCTCAAGACCTAGAGTCACTCTTGACATATGATCCACATGATGGAGACTACTCAAACCTTTCCCCTAATAATGACCATGAGCCCAACCTCATACTAGGTTGGTGAGGTGTAAAGAAGATTCCCGCGTGTTGTTCTCATCAGCTTTTAATAAAGAAGATGCTCATGTGCCCTGTTCTTCTCAGCTTTTAGTAAAGTATGTTTAATTATTGTCCTTGAGTGGTCATATCATAAGAGGAACCTGTGTATCAGAAAGAATATGATCTTGATCCAAGGGATTGATTTTCCACATGAGTATTTTTATTTAGTCTGGGTATCCATATATTAGGGTTCTAAAATGGGCAGTATGGCGAGAGCATGTCGAGGTAGGACTCTAATATGGATAGATCTATGAATATCCTGGCTGATTCTCATAATTCATAAGGAGATCTTCCCCCGTGGTATCATGGTGTTAAAATTAAGGGATTGAAAATACACTTTGTACAATCAAGCGCTTAGATCAAATGGTTATGGGTCATTTCAGCTTAACCAGTAGTCTCGTGCTCGAGCTTTAGGTATGCAGTTACGCTAATTATTTAGAGATAACGAGGTTCCCAACATTGTAGTCTACATTCTCGTGAACTGGACTAATCATTGCTAGTAAGGCCAAATACTGATGGATAAATAAAAGAAATATCTAATAAAATATATTTTATAAACTTAAGGAACTAAACTAAAACTTGATATAAAATTAGATGTTAGCCAAATAAATTTTATCAATATATATCAAGAGAAATATTAAAAAAAAAAGGAAAGAAGACATATTTCTGTTTAAATTTATTTTTAATACTTTTTATATAAAATTATAATAATATTTTTTATAAAATGTTAAACCTGGACCGTTGAAATTTTGATCTAACGGTGGTGCAGGGGGTAAAGGAGAGGAAAGGTAGTTGAGAGCCGCGACTTCCTGTATTTAATTTCTTACCTATGCATAATTTTTTGTAATAGAAAATAAATTTTGGACCCTTATTCAAGTGGAATCATGTCAATCCCATCATTTTCTTCAAAGACAATAATACCGTCCAAAGAAAATGAAACTTGTAGCTTTACTTTCTATAAGAAAGATAATTTCAAACATATATATATATATCCTCCGAAACTCCGCCTACGCATGTAGCCGGTCCCAAGCTCGGGTAAAGGAGGAGGGTTGTGTTAGGCCCCGACAGCCAACGTAAAACCTGTCGAATCTTATGAACATGGACATACGAAGAAATTGCGCTATTACTAGGTCGTTGCCCGTAAGTAACGCGCTGTATGGCTCGAGTACAGTGAGAAGTGAGCAAGGGCCGCTGCATCGTCGCCCGGATGTAGTGTTAAATGAGCAAGGGCTACCGCTCTCTTACGGACGGAGGCGGCTAAAGAAGCTAGTTCAGGAGAGAAAGATCAGATTTGGCACTTGGAATATTGGAACTATGAACGGAAAAGCATGGGAGGTGGTGGGCGTAATGGTAAAGCGAAAGATTAACATCTTGTGCCTTCAGGAAACTAAATGGGTAGGAGAAAAATCTCGGGAAATCAATGAGTTCAAATTTTGGTACACAGGTAAAACAGGTACGAGGAATGGGGTTGGTATCATTGTGGATAAAGAGTGGAAGAAGAATGTGGTGGATGTTAGAAGGATTGAGGACAGAATTATATCTTTAAGAATACTTGTTGGAAGGGATACAATCAACGTTATTAGTGCCTATGCACCTCAAGTGGGAACAGAAGCACATCTTAAGGAAAAGTTTTGGGAAGATTTGGAGGGGTTGATTCAAAGCATATCACATACTGAGAAGATTTTTATTGGTGGGGACCTTAATGGTCATGTTGGTAAGGAGACGGGGGAATATGCGGGGCCTCATGGTGGTTTTGGTTTTGGAGAGATTAATAATGAAGGACGATCTATTCTAGAGTTTTCCTTAGCTTACAATCTTAAGATTGTCAACACGTGTTTTAAAAAGCGGGAGGAACACTTGATCACTTACAAGAGTGGGGTCCACAGGTCACAGATTGATTTCTTTTTGGTAAGGAGTCATGACAGAGGACTTTGTACAAATTGTAAAGTGATTCCAGGGGACGGAGTGACAACCCAGCACAGGTTAATGGCCCTTGACGTGCGTATTAAGTGCAGTAAGGAAAAAAGCCAACGTGTTTTAAATACAAGAGTCAAGTGGTGGCAGTTAAAGGGGGAGAAGAGGGAAACTTTTAAAAGAACTATGTTAAATGAAGGGGTTTGGGAGGCGCAGGAAAATGCTAATATCATGTGGAAGGAAATGGCTGACAAGGTACAAACGGTTGCTAAAGTAATTTTGGGAGAAGCTAAAGGTTTTGGTCGACGAGATAAGGAGACTTGGTGGTGGAACGAAGACGTACAAGAGAAAGTTAAGAACAAGAGAGACTGTTTCAAGGCTATACACTTATGTGATAATACTGAAAATTGGGAAAAATATCGTTTAGCTAAGAAGGAAACGAAGAAGGCGGTGAGTGTAGCTCGTTCTAAAGCTTTTGAGGAATTTTATAAGGAGTTAGGGACAAAGTCGGGAGAACGAAAGATTTATAAGATTGCAAGAGACAGGGAAAGGAAATTGAGGGATTTGGATCAAGTACGATGTATTAAAGATGAAGAAGGCAAGGTTTTGGTTGCAGATGGTGATATTAAAGAACGGTGGGAGACTTATTTTTACAAATTGTTTAATGACGAGGGAGGAGGGTCGAGTTATGAGTTAGGAGATTTAACACGAGAAGTTGAACCAAATTTGGTATTTTACCGTAGGATCCGTGTTGGCGAGGTTAAAGAGGCGCTTAAGAAAATGGAAAATAATAAAGCGGTTGGACCTGACGGGATTTCTATTGAAGTTTGGAAGTGTTTAGGCGAAACGGGGGTGGTGTGGCTTGCTAAACTTTTTAATGTGATTTTAAGTTCTAAGAAAATGCCTGATGATTGGAGGAAAAGTACTTTAGTTCCTATCTATAAAAATAAAGGGGATATTCAAAATTGTGCAAATTATAGAGGGATAAAGCTTATGAGTCACACTATGAAGTTATGGGAAAAGGTAATTGAACACAGGTTGAGATTAGAGACTGATATTACGGAGAATCAGTGTGGTTTCATGCCAGGTAGGTCTACAATGGAGGAGATTTATTTATTAAGGGGGTTAATGGAAAAGTATCGGACCAAAAGAAGAGACTTGCATTTGGTCTTCATTGATTTAGAAAAAGCGTATGATCGAGTGCCAAGGGAGGTGCTTTGGAAAGCTTTGGAAAAGAAAGGTGTACGGATAGCATATATCAAAGCAATAAAAGATATGTATGAAGGGGTAACTACTACTGTAAGAACGTCTGGGGGAGAAACAAAGGATTTTCCCATAAAGATTGGTCTACATCAGGGATCATCTTTGAGTCCTTATTTATTTAATCTGGTAGTGGATGTTCTAACTAAGCCTATTCAAGACGAAATCCCTAAGTGCATGCTTTTTGCGGACGATATAGTTCTTATGGCGGAGTCAAGAGAAGAGATCAATTTTAAACTTGAGTTATGGAGAAGTACTTTAGAGTCGAAGGGTTTTCGTCTGAGTAGAAGTAAGACTGAATACATGCATTGTAATTTTTCTAAGAGGCAAGTTAGAAGTAATTTGGAGGTCAGATTAGGAGATCAAGTTATTCCACAAATAGATAAGTTCAAATATTTGGGATCAATTATACAGAAAGATGGTGAAATTTTGGAGGATGTTAATCATAGAATCCAGGCTGGGTGGTTTAAATGGAGAAAGGCTACTGGGGTTATATGTGATCGGAAAGTACCAGATAAATTAAAAGGAAAATTTTATCGTACTGCTATAAGACCAGCAATGCTTTATGGAAGTGAATGTTGGGCTTTAAAAGGACAACAAGAGCATAAAGTTGGGGTAGCCAAAATGAGGATGTTGAGATGGATGTGTGGGCATACAAGAAAAGATAAGATTCGTAATGAACAAATACGGGGAAGAGTTGGAGTGGCACCTATTGCGGAGAAAATAGTGGAGAACCGTCTTAGGTGGTTTGGACACGTACAAAGAAGGCCAAGGGATGCGCCGGTGAGGAGGGTGGATCAAATAGTATGGAGTCCGGTTAAAAGGAGTAGAGGAAGGCCAAAGAGAACGCTCAACGAGGTCATTGAGCGGGATCTCCTGGTCAATAACCTATCCAAGGATTTAGTTTTTGACAGAGCACAATGGCGTCGTATGATCCATGTAGCCGACCCCATTTAATGGGAAAAGGCTTTGTTGTTGTTGTTGTTGTATATATATATCCTCCGAAGATCAAGTCTTCAAAGAAGTCAGGTGTCAATAAATTATTGGCCACAAACTAACTAATCATCGAAGCAGATATATCATTTTTTGAACTAATTCAACTTAATTAAAGACAGATTATGCTATCAGGTAATAAGCATAAATCATATTTATTGTATATTTTTTAAGTATTAATTCTCAAAAAGGTATTGATGAAAATTCTTGTTCTAGAAGCAGGTTTTGGGTCAAAACATTTACCCAAACACGAATAAGAAAGTAGGAAAACAGAAATAGGAGGGATTACTTAAACAATGAAATTGATTATGAGTTGAAGTAGATACTAATTGGACCGGGTTCAGTTTTTTTATCTTGTTCCAATGGTTGACCTACTTTTAGCAACGTGTCAATTATTTTATCTTTTTAATTTAAGTGTTTTCGCTCAACTTTTTGTTATAAATTATTAAATACACCCACACTCACATATTTGTTTTTGAACTTATTAATAGCAAACTAACTAAACCAACTAAGAAAACGAAGCCCATATAAAATGTGTACAGAGGAGAAAGTCGTCCAACCACGTCGAAACCTTCCTCATTATGGGCCCTGCAACCAAATGACTCCATAATTATGGCACGTTTGAGTGGGGTGTTAAAGTGTGTCCAATCGCGGTCTTGGTCATCCGGAAAAATTTTGAGACGGAACAAAAAGAAGGCGGAGTCCAAACTGGGACGGGACAAAAAGTAGGCCATGTCCCATCTTTAATATATTTATATATATATTTTTTATTTTTTTAATTTATTTATCAATATGTTAATATGCATTTTATGACATTAATATTATTATATATTATTATGACCTATTTTTTAAGATAATGCCAAAAACTTGTTAAAAACTATATGAATTTATGACTAGTTTACTTCATTTTGCTCATTTAATTTAATTTAGATTGAATTTTTTTTAAAAAAAATTAGATCAAGATCGGGACAGCCTCAGAACAAGACATAGAACACAAAATTTGACCTGGTCCAGTCCCATTCCAGGAACACTCATAAATTAATATGGTGACGAAAAAGATATGACAATATGAGAATTTTAAAATGTTTTTGGAACTATCTTAATTTTTTTGAAGTCTCTAGGAACTATTCTAAAATAAAGATTTTTATAAAATGACTTAATTGCCCTCACATAACAAAATCCCATTACCACCTTTATTTTTTTTAAAGGTTGGTCTAGGATTTGATCCCCCAAAAGCTTCATCATAATATAATGCAAAATATTATATAAAATAACTATCAAGATTTAAGATATAAAAAATCACTAGAACAATTAAACGGATAACAACTTTCGCATAATAAATTATAAGAATAGCTGAGCCAATAACAACTTCGCTTAAATAGGGACCTATAAATTAACGATAAGAATAGTTAAGCAAATAACAACTTCGCTTAACATTGCATAGAGTTTTCATCTCAATCCTTGATAGACCTAGCAAACATATGTGTACCACATCGTAAATGTTAGCCAACTGCCACAGATGCCATTCAAGAGACTGAGCCTAAACTCACTTATGGAAAAGATATACCTAACTAAAGGTATACAGCTCAACATCGGACTATGACTCCCATTTTTAAAGGACAAGCTTAGGGGGGCCCTTTGTCTCACATTCTTATCACAATCGTGACCAAAGTAAAACATGGAAAACGTGGCCAATCTATTACATAAGCATCTATTTAATCATCACATAGAATTGCAAATAGGTGAAAAATAATTGTACAACACCTACAGTAACATACAATATATTGTACTCTTTTGATATTTAATATAAGACATAATTGGGGAATTAATTTTAGTCATAAATATAAGACATATTTCATATATTTATCTATTTTTCTCAAATTATTTCTATCGATACTCTCTCAACAATAATCAAGTAAAGGAGAGAAAATGAATTAATGAAGATGATTAGGGTGTTTTAGAAAAAATATGTTATACTAATTAACTTAACTAACTTTTCTTAATATTAGAAAAAACCCATTGGCTTAGTTGGCAGTGTCTTAGTAAACAAATCTGCAAGGTTGTCACATGATCAAATTTTCTAAACATCTATATCACCATTTTTCATAAGATCATGAGTGAAAAAAAAAATTCGGAGAAATATGTTTTTTTCTATCTCGTTTGATATATCCCTCTTTCAATTGAGGTATGTATGATGTATTATCTTCATATAATACTGTTGAAATCTCTTGTTCCGGGAGCAGACCGCTCATTCTTTGGATATGTTGGATTACTGACCTTAGCCAAACACATTCTCAATTATTTATATATGATTTGATGAGGTAGCTAATAAAGTATGCTTTATTGAACGCCAATATATAGTTGTACCTCTACAAGTGAATCAATATCCTGTTTAAAATCTACCTTTATGTGGATCTGATAAAAACACTGCATTTATATAACCAATCAATTGTGATCCAGATTCGTTAGAATAAAATAATACCATATCAATTGTCCCTTGAAGGTATCGGAATATATTTTTAACTCCATTCCAATGTCTTCTTGTTGAGGAAGAACTAAATCTTTCCAATAAACTTATAGCAAATACAATATCAGGTGGTGTTAGATTAGCAAGATATATTAGTGAGCCTACATCACTAAGATATGGTACTTTCAGACTAAGAAGTTTTTCCTTTTCCTCTTGAGAGCGAAAATGATCTTTTTCTTTAACAAGCAATATCAACTATTGGAGTAGTTAATGGATGAGCTTTATCCATATAAAATCGTTTTAATATTTTTTCAATACAAGCGATTGATGAAGAAAAACTTCATTTGTTAAGTGCTTGATTTGTAAATTGAGACAACTTTGTTTTCCTAGATCTTTCATTTCAAATTCTCTCTTTAAACAATCAACTACTTTTTGAAGCTCTTCAGGAGTTTCAATTATATTCAAGTCATCCACAAAGACAACAATTATGACAATTTCTTATGCATTCCTTTTTATAAAAACACATGAGCTAATTGAGTCATTTTTATAGTCTTCTTTTAACAAATATTCACTTAGACAGTTATACCACATTCTTCCAGATTGTTTTAATCTATATAAGGATTTATACAAACGAATTGTATGATTTTCTTAAGAACTCTTACGTACTTCTGGCAATTTAAATCCTTAAGGGATTTTCATATAAATTTTAGTATCTAAAGAACTATATAAGTATGCTGTAACAACATCCATTAGACACATATCAAGTCTTTCATTCACTGCTAGACTAATTAGATATCTTAAAGTGATTTTATCCACTACAGGGGAATATGTTTCTTCATAATTAATGCCAGGTATTTACGAAAAATCTTGTGCCACAAGTCGTGCTTTATATCTAACAACATCATTTTTCTTATTTCATTTTCGTACAAAAACACATCTATACCCAACAGGTTCAACACCATTCGATATTTGGACTACATGTCCAAAAACTTCACGTTTTGAAAGTGAATTCAATTCCGCTTGAGTTGTGTCGTTCCATTTTGGCCAATCATTTCTATGTCTAAATTCTTCAACTAATCTAGGTTCAAGATCCTCATTTTGATTAGTTATTTCAACAGCAACATTGTATAAAAAAATATCGTCGATGACTATATTTTCATGGTTCCATTGTTCCCCATAGTAGCATAACTTATCGAGATCTCTTCATTATTTTTAGGTGTTAGAATCCAATGTTTTAATGATAACAATTAAGAAAATATTTCAAAAAGTAATCTTAAACTGATATAGAGTATTTATCGATAAGAGACATATTCGATAAGCCCATCGATAAATAGACAAGAAATTGTGAAAATAATTAATTTTTGAAGCATATTTATCGAAGACCTATTTGATAAGCTTACTTATGGATAAGACCTTCGATAAATGAACTATTAAGAAAACTCCGAGTCTCTGTTTTAAAATGGTTTCTCTTTGAAGACTTATTTGATAAAGTTATTAATCGATAAAACCTTCGATAAATTTGAAAATAACTCAGTAAATTTGTAAATGCATTTTTCCAAGCATTTAGCAATAAGAATAGTTTTGTTTAAAGTTTTTAAAGAGAATTTATTGAACTCCTATTCGATAAATAGATTTATCGATAAGATCTTTGATAAATGAAGTATTCCAAATAAAGAAGAACTTGCCAATTTATCGATAATCTATTTGATAAATATAAAGTTTGTTAAGTTTTCAAAGACTCAATTTATCAAAGAACTATTTGATAAGGCTACTTATAGAAGAACTCTTTAATAAGAATAAGAAAATTTCATTACAGACTCGCTGAACTCATACTTTGTTTTAATTAATAAGATTGTTTTTTAAATAAGTCTTCGATAAATTAATACAGAGAATTTAAATTTAGTATGATTCAGTTATCATATTTATTGATAAGCTATTTGGATAGACCATTTATCGATAAGAGGTTCAACTATTTTATGAAGGATTTCATTCAAGTTTTATCGATGTCCTCTTCAATAAACTATCTTATCGATAAACTAAAACATCCTACTTTTAACCCCTTAGAGTATGTATTTGGAAGCGTATTTAACTAGTGGAAGCATTACTTTGGCCCAAAAATTAAAAAATTTAAATTTTAATTATCAGGTACTGTTTATTTGGTAAATTCTAGATTGACAGTCCAATTTTAAAAATTTATAACTAATTATAAAAAAATCGTATGAAGGTGTTTCAAATTTTTGCTTGAAGCTCTTTCATAGCTCTTTAAGAAAAAATATAAATTTGGACATTTACCTTGCCAATCAATACAATTACATAATTACTTTTTACTATTTATATGGTAAATTCTAGAAGTTCAAGATTCTGTCTTGTAACTTTAGAAATTTATTTCTCTTGATATACACATCCAAAAGAGGCTTATCACCTATGAATTTAAAGATCTAGACGTGTACTACATGCTCATAAAATTTCACGAATATTTCTTCATTTGCTAGGTCAAATTAGAGTCACAACAAAACTGCTCCAGGACCTACGTTTTTACTCATTTCATTTTCTTTCTTTAATTTCCAGAAATTAATCTAGCATTCATAAACCATCAAATAGTCTTCCCATATATTCATATACATCATGTAAATATGCCATAATTATTTTATATATTTTTATCATATAAATCGGCACTTTACATGGCATTTATATACATGGAAATTCATAGCATATGCTAGGACATCAATTACTTCACTTTCTTTCTTTTATTCTTTAGCTCTTCTCCATGCATACATTTTCCATCATGCTTGACCTGAATTGGTTGGTTGTGGGAGGGTGAGATACTAAGGAATCTCATTAGCAAACATTACCACTTAAATATGCAAGATGGATGCTAATGCATGATATGTAATTTCATTAAACTTTCTTTAATTAGTGACATGCCATCATGTTATTTACTTTGTATAAAAATGCATGGCCATGGGAAACATGTTATTCATAACAAATTCAACATCTTTTATCATGTTACAATATTATTCAATCATCATATACATGTCAACACATAAGCATACCACATCAAGCACATAAAGAGGTAAGTCCACTACCTTAAAATTTTATCTTTTTCTCTTCGCTCCCTTTGTATCCAACCAAACATTTGTTTCTTGCTCATCCTTTTTAACTCATTTTCTTTGACATATCATGGCCCTAAACACAATTACATTGTGTATACAACTCATTAGAGCCATTACATAAACATTGCACATCAAGTTCCTTAAAACCCCTAACTCTTAACTTAATTCTTGGAGTTAGTGGTTTAGCTTAGTAATAATTATTTCCTTAGACCAATCCTACATAATTTTATCCAAGGAATCCAAATATGAGGTTAGAATTTCAAAATTATAATTCCTCCCTTGCCTACTGCCCTTGACTGAACCACTTTTCCTTTTTTTCAAAAAATTATCATTTTGATTCCAATGTTTCCAATACTTATTTCTCTACTTTACCCCACACAATTTTTCATTTTAAACTCATTGAAAGGATCAAAATTATGAAATTCTCACAAATAAACAGTGATTTGTACAGTGGTAGAAATGAACTCAAACCCTAATTCCAGCATACTTGAATTCCCAAGCCAAAAGTACTTGATTCTAGCTTGTTTAAGCTTGTCTAAACTATTTACAACATAAAATTCATATTCTCATCACATATGACCATAACTTCTAGCAGCATCTCATGGAAGAAAAATGGTATTTCAACAATCCAAATCCAAGAGAAATCTTCCTACAACATAATACAAAGATAGGGGAAGAAATTACCTTGAATCTTTACTTGATTGGTAGCACCTCCCCATAGCTCCATTATTTCACGCCAAAATGAAGAGAAATAGAGGGGGATTTATAGGCCAAAATCCAAGGTCATGGATGGTCAAGATTGCTTCCAACACTATTTAATCTAATGGTCCAAAATTGCTCTCATTCTTGGCTTAATCTTCAAGCTAAATTGATAAGTCACATGATGAAATTCTCCTCCCTTATTTAGCTACCATGTGGCGCAAGGGAGGTCCCACAAGGGACACTTCATGTGCCACCATATGCTCTTGCAATTTCCTTGAAGTTTCCTTTCTTTTTTTAATAAAATAGTATAAAAATCCCATTTGACTTCTAAATAATCTCTTAGCATTTTGGGCCCTCACTTGATGCCATGTTAAATTAAAATTAGGTCCCACTAAATATTAGCATACATCCCAAGGAACTTCCTTTAATTTCTTATACTGATATCCTTAAATTATCCTAATTTTTTAGATAAATTCTATAAATCTCTTTTAAGGGTGCTGACATTTTTAGAAATTTATTCTACTATTAAATGAATTTCTTGAAAAGTTCATAATTTTTTTAAGCCCAAAAATCCTGATAAAAATTCCATATGTTTCATTAAATCCTTTTAACGGGGTCTAATTTTACCTTAAATTATATAATAAATTCTATAGGACTCCTTTTTTATTTCTATTAGTTTCATAAATTCTTATATTAATTATAAAAATTTACTACAAAATTGTATCTGATTATGAGGTTTAGAAGATACTGTATTAATTGCTAGACTTTATAAATTAATATCAATTTATCAGGACTTTAAATTAAAATTATGAGAGATATGCCTAACTTAAATTATATTCTCTATTTACTGATAAAATTTGGGACCAAAATATTTTTGGACAATTTTGGACCTTTTCTGGCTCAACTTTCCATAATTATGTTTTTGCCCTTAAATTTGGCAAACTTACACTTTCGTCCCTAAAATTGCCAAATTCTATTTTAGTCCCTTTCAACCAAATTTGAAATTCCAATTTGGTTCCTAAATTCTCAAAATTTCATTTAGGTCCTTTAACTTTTCACTATTTGCAATTTAATCCCTAAATATTCACTATTTATATTTTAGTCCCTAAACTTTCATTAATTGCAATTTAGCCCATTTTGATTTATAACTTTATACTTTTCATGTCTTTCTTCAACTTAAAACTCATCTAACCATTATCATTTCTTCTGATCATCATCACAGTCCTTTCCTTACTTCTTTCCTCTATCAGTCTTATACAGATACGAAACAAAGTCACTCTCCAATAAATGCTAGATTTTCAAATGATTTTCGCAAATTTTGATACAACGGTTTAAACATAGTGTAATCATTCATATGTTTTTCTTATAATTATCTATTATACTCATAATATTTTTCTAGAATGTTTACATTATAGAGAAAATTTCAAATGGCCAATTGCGGCTGATAGCTACTATCAGAAAACACATTAAATGCTACCACCTACTGCCGCCAACCACTAACAACTTTATCTCTACTACACTCAATGCTTCATGTGTCCAATGGATAACTCAGGAGGTGAAGTTATACATATAAAGAGAATTGAATATTGGAGGTAAAAGAAGCATAACTACCTACCAAGAGCATTAATCTCGTATTCATTCTTATTCTCTGTGTTCTGTGCTTATACTCTGTTATCCTCTGTTTCCACTTAGCGTGAATAGAGTGTTTATCTGAGAGAGAATTTTATGTACTTCAGTGTTTATCATATCTTCTATGTGAGATAGACTTGTAATTTCTCTATTTTAAATCAAAATTGCTCAAGAGTGTGGGACTCTTTGAGTGGTGTATACCTTACGGGTTGTAAGGGGAAGTGAGAGGGAATTCTCATGGTGATTATACTGAGGAGCCAAGACGAGTAATCTTTGACATTATAGTAAAAAATCTCAGAGGGAATCTAAAAATTGGCCGTAGATCAAGTGGTTAGGCCAAACTAAGATAAATCTCTAGTGTCAAATTGTTCCTTCCATTACTCTCGGTGAAATCACTCTAATCTTATCTGTTTACTTTCAAAGAATTTTTAAATTTTTAGATATCACCTAATTCACCCCTCTTGAGTGTAACTATTATACTAACTTTAGTGTCATAGAAGGTCTCTTGAAAAGACTTTACAGTCTCAAGAGCTATTATGGCAGGTTTTGGAGATAGCGTATTACCTGAAGGAAGCTCTAGGTCAAAGCCTCTAGGATTTAATGGATAAAATTTCATTCTCTAGAAAATAAGGATAAAGACATTTATAAACGTATGGGATAAGGAACATTATCCAGGAAGGCAACTATGTTCCAACAAAAATTATTGATGGAATTAACGTTCCAAAGACTCCAAGCGAATAAGATGATAATGACAAAAAGATGATCATCCTCCATAATAAGGAGGTAAATGTTCTGACATGTGCTCTTAGTCAAAAGGAGTGCTTCAGAGTATCAAGTCTAGAGATGGCAAAAGAAATATGGGAAGCTCTAGAGATTGTCCATGAAGGGTGTCACATCCTTATTTTTCTAGCTTCATCTTCTCCAAACCAGTACCCTGTTATGTTTGGAAAAGATAGGGGTGAGATTTAACGGGAAATCTCAGTAGCAAACGATACTAAACAGTGTATGTATTAATTATTGGTATTCGTGCTTGCTTGTGATTGTGTCAACTTAATGTAATGTACATGCTTCAATGTAACATATGAAATACAATTGGCTAAGGTAATCATAGCACAGAGCTTCAACAATTACATAATAACATCAATCAATCAAGCCATAACACAATCAACCATACATTCAACACATACAAGTTTAGGTAAGTTTACTACCTGTTGTGTAGCCTTTCCTTTATTCCTTAGCCTTTGCACTAAGGTTACTCCTTTTCATAGGTTAGATCCTATACATAGCATAATAATATTTTCATTATTATTCTATCTAGCATAACTCCACTTAACTCAAGCTTATCGTGAGGTAGTACCCCTATTTTGACAATCCCCTAACTTTCTATCCACGGCTAACCTTATTGAGAGAGATATTTCTCTATTATGACTATCTAATTTATAAGAAAAATCCTCTAATTTATTAGAGCAGGGACTAGAATAAATTACTTACCTTATTCCTAAGCTTGCCAAGTCCCGAAGCTCCTTGGATTGCTCTTAGCTCAGCCATAACTCTTTCTTTCTCTTCCTTCCTTTCTTTCTCTCTTTCTCTCTCTCTCTCTTCCTTTCTCTTCTTCTTGCCGTGGATGGTATGAAATGGCAAGGGGGTGCCTATTTATAGGTGAAGGGAAGTGGATTGAACGGTCCAGATCAAATCTCGATGGACGGCTCAGATCACTTAGCTTCCTCACCAAGCCTTGCTTACATCACTATGATGACATCATCCTCCATAATGACTCATCAAAAGTGACATCATCAAGGGACACCTCACATGCTTAGGTAGCGCATGGTGGGGCCCTTGGGACACCTCACCTGTTGACTCAGTGCTTCCAGAGAATTCCAAAGTATTATCCCCGGAATGAACGGCTGAGATCGTGCCACGTGTCCTTAGCTTTTTCTTCTTCCTCTATGCTTATGCCATGTGGCACCTTGCTGGGTACCTTTTATGCCACCTCATGGATTTCGGATAAATCTCAAGCTTTATCTAATCAACTCCCTGGTTATCACTTCAACCGAGTAACTTTACTTTATTGAAAACTCACTAAAATATTACTTTAATGCCACTTTAACCCACATAATTCTTGGGCTACATTTTTGTACTCTTGGAATGTCATCTTGGCTCTCTGATCAAGCTCATATACTCTGATGGCTCAATTCCCAAGAAACATCTCTTGGCAAATTACCAAAATGCCCTTGGTTCCTCTTTATTTATTTTAATGAGTCTAGGGGCATTGTTATCTTTTCACATCTTACCAGAGTATTCCCTGACCCTGGTCAACTATCTAGATAACCTTTCTTGACTATCTAACCTTAGTCAAATGACCAAAATACCCTTCACTTATTCTTTAATTATTTTATAACACAGGGGTATTTTCGTCATTTTGGCACCTTTTTTAGACACTGGCCCCTTTTTCCGCTGAACTGATATCATAGGTCTGCGCCTCCCTTGGCATCATTATGGGCCTCTATATGACGTCATCTGGGCTTATTCAGTCCAAGTTTTCTTACTACTTAATTTTTCAATCGGATATCGGGCGTTCACGAACTCCCGACAAAATTCACTAAAAAGGGAATAACTTTTTCTACAGAACTCCTTTTGGGATTTTGTCAGTTCCCTAACCTCTAGCTTCACCGAACGCACATTCCTATAATTTTTCACTCATATCTAAGTCCAGGAGGTCTGATAAAAATTTTAGATAACTTTTAGACTATCAGATAAATTTCAGTTATCTGAAACTCTAATAAAATTTTTCTAATAAGCTAGATTAACCAGCATCATTTTCTCTATCTACTGATGAAATTTGGGACTGAAATGCTTCCGGGCAGTTTTAAGCCACTTCCAGCTCAACTTTTTATACTTACCATTTTGCCCCTGGAAACTTTTTTCTCTTTTCAATTAAATCCATTAACTTTTTATAATTATACTTAATGGCCCACAACTTGTGTCTACTTTCACTTTTGCACCATGAAACTTTTAGACTTTCACTTTAGTCCCTTTCTTTTCTAAAATGACCCTTATGCCCCTAGGGACTTTCATTATTTACATATAAGTCCCTGTACTTTCACTTATTTGCAGTTAAGTCCCTGAAAACCCTCTGTATATTTTCGGGACTTCTACTCAAAGTGGTCTAGTAGCCTATCTATTTTAGTTTACTTTCTGAGTCTCTGGGCCTGAAAATTGGGATATTACAAAGGGACATCTAGAGTAAAGCAGAACAGAATAAATACACTCACCACTAAGTTTAAACTTTTTAAGATGAACCCAGGAGAATCTATCAGAGATGGAAGTTAGATTCTCACACCTCATGAATCATTTGACTACCCTTGGAAAAAGATATAGCCAAGAAGATCAATTAAGAAAGATTCTAGATGGGCTAACCAGAGAATAGGATCTTAAGGTAATAACTATCGAAGAATCAAAAGGAGAATCTATGAGGACAATTGCTGCTCTTTTTGGAAGCCTATCGGAGTTCAAGAGCAAGTAAAAATATAAGAAAGACCTGAAAGAGAAACATCGTAAAGGCGTTGGTCTGAAGGCACAAGAAAGTGATGAAGACGAGCTCGAAGATGAGGAGATGGGACTTCTGGTTAGGCGATTCTGGAAGTTCTATAAGAATAAGGCTGGAAGGAAAATTAATCTAAACAAAACTTTCCTTCAACATCAATATCAGAAACTCGAGATCAAATCATATTCTTCGAATGTAAAATGCGTGGACACATTAAGGCAGACTGTCCTCAACTTGCAAAGAAAGATAAAGAGAAGAAGAAAGAAATATTTTAGAAGAAAATAGCCTTTGTAATTTCTATCTGGGGAGATATTTTGTCCTCATAAGATGAAGGTAGTTATTAGCAAGAAATTGCAAATATCTGCTCGTTACTCAGGAGGAATCATAAACTGATGCGGTATGTCTCAGAGCATCAAAGACAACAAAAATAGAATATAGATAGTGGATACTCAAGATACATGACTGAGGATGCTGATGAATTCTTAAAGCTTACACCTAAAGAAAGAGGAAAAGTTATCTTTGGAGGAAACTAATCTAGAGAAATTGCTTGGATTAGAGAGATTGGAGGCTCAAATAGGATGATAATTAAAGATGTCTACCTTATATATGAACTTTGCCACAATCTACTCAGTGTTAGTCAAAGCATAGATAAGGACAATTAAATAATCTTCGACTCTGAAGGATGCTTAATTGTCAATAAGAAAGATCTGACACTGAATAAAGATGAATTGAAAGTAAAACTCACAGCACCAAGGGAAGGTAACTGTTATACTATTTCATTCAATTTAAATCTTTCTATAAATTATTTTGTGGGAAAAATCTATGAATATTGGCTGTGGTATAAAAAGTTAGCTCATTTAAACATGAGTCAAGTTTCAAAACTAACTAGAAAAGATTTAGTAATTAGTTTACCCAAAATAAATTTTGAAAATAATATTATTTGTGATGCCTATCAACAAGGAAAGCAAACAAAGTCATAATTTAAATCAAAGAAGATAGTCTCCACTGAAAGATCACTTCAAATGCTTCATATGGATTTGATTGGTCCAACAAAAGTTAAAAGTTTTAGAGGAAACTTGTATACTCTTGTGATAGTATATGATTATTCTATATTCACATGGACTTTGTTTCTCTCATCAAAAGATGAAACATTTGATGCCTTTGTTATTTTTGCCAAAAAAGTCTAAAATGAGAAAGGTATTTCCATTGTATCTATAAGGATTAATCATGGAGGAGAGTTCGAGAATCATGAATTTACAATATTCTGTGAAGAACTTGGGATTGACCATAACTTCTTAGCTCCTCAAATACCTCAACAAAATGGAGTGGTGGAATGCAAAAATAGTGTCCTCACTGACATGGCACGAGCAATGTTGAAGGAGAAAGGTGTATCTTAAGTTTGTTGGGATGAGGCTATGAGCACCGCGTGTTACATCTCAAACAGAGCCTATTTCAGAAGCATACTTGATAAGACACCCTACGAGCTGTACAAAGGCAAAAAATCAAATATTTCTCATATGAGGATCTTTAGCAGCAAGTGCTTTATCCATAACAACAAGAAGGATAACATCAGTAAATTTGATCCTAAATATAATGAGGGTATATTTCTGGGTTATTCTAACAAGTAAAGCTTATAGAGTTTTTAATAAAAGACTTTTACAATTGAAGAATCAATCCATGTTGTTTTTGTTGAAGTTGAAAGTTTTTCAAAACATTCTTCCGAAGTGATATTGATTGCTCAAAAGTTTGGAAATTTGAATCTTAAGAAAAAGCCAGCATCATCTAATTCTAAAAATATTTCTCATGATGATAATAATCAACCTAAAGCATGGAATCATATAAAGGATCATCATTTAAACCAAGTCATTGGTGAAGTCAATAAAGGGGTTAGAACCCGTAGATAAGTGTTCAATAAAGTGTGTTTTGTTGCATTCATTTTAAACATTGAACCAACCAATGTTGATGAGGCTCTATCAGATACTTTTTGGATAGAAGCGATGTAGGAATAGCTGAACCAATTTGAGAATCAAGTTTGGGATTTGGTACCCATGCTTATAAATCATCTTATTATAGGAACCAAATGGGTATTCAAGAATAAGCTCAATGAATCTACGGTCATCATTAGAAATAATGCTAGATTAGTTGCAAAGGGATATAATCAAGAAAAAGGTATTGATTATGAGGAAACGTATATTCCAGTAGCTAGATTGGAAGCTATATGGTTCTCTTAGCCTTTGCTTGTTGATAAGACACAATTTGTGTAAGGTTTCTGCGATATTTTTAATGGTTTTGTAACAGTTTTACCATTCATTTATGCTTGTAATTATGCTTTTGTGGTAATACATGATTGTGCTTGACAATATGCTATTTTAAGGGTAAAATGATAAAATTAACTCCTCCAAACTGCAATTATGCATTCTTTTACTGATGGGATTTTTACATCAAGCTTTGATTTTGCATTTGCAGGTACTTTAGAGGAAAATTAAGAACTAATGTGAGCATAAAAGAAATCACAAGAGAGAAGCAAATCAAGAAAGCAGCTTCTGTGTATTCTAGTCGCGACCAAAGTATCCATAGGTCGCGACCTAATTTCTCCTGGAAAGTTTCTCTGTGTTTATAGGTCGCGACCAAAACATGGATCTGGTCGCGACTAAAGAAGACAGTCATGAAGATGCGCATTTTTTATTAGGTTAACCTGCTGTTAAAAGGAGAGGCAAGCCACAGACGTCCGGGAGGCTAGTTTTTGACCTGATTAGGCTAAGAAGCAGTGCTCGAACTTTTTCTACCCTCTCTCTACTACCTACAGACATCTTCCATCATTCATCTCTTCATCTCACTTTCTGCTCTCTCCATGGCATCATATGTGAACAGCTATTGCAGCACAATATGAGTCATGAGATGCTAAACCCTTAGTCTCTTGATGATGGATCTCGTGTCTTGAGCTCATGGACTGCACTGGGGAGTTTTCTGTTTCAATCTTTACCTATTTCATGTTTTGATGCTGCTAGATCTAGGGTTTTCATTATATGAACAAGGGTTGAATGTCGATTGATTATTCTTGGATTGGACAATTGCAATTTACCTTAGAAGTTTTGAATGCTGGTTTTAATACAATATTTTAGTTTCAATTTTAAGATAGATGAACTATTATCAACGATCGTTGCTAATTAATTAAATTGCTTGAAATCTAGGGTTAGTCGATTGATGCTCATTCGAGGGCATTTTCAATATCTGGTTTAAATTACACACTAAGTAATTCTTAACAGTTCATTAAGAGCTCTTAAACTAGCTTTGATCAAAGGAGTTTAAGAAGTATTAATGCTCTGGACTCAATCGATCGATTGAGATTTTATTTAAGACTTAGTGATTTCAAACTCTATATCAATTGAGAGCAAGGATAGATACGTTTTCATCATCAAGAGTCTGTCATCACATACTACTTTCACAAACCAACTCCTTTTCATATAAATCAAAAGCACAAAAATATTTACTTTATTGCACTTTTATTTTACTACACCAACCAAAACCCAAAACCATTTCACTTTCACTCAGGTTTTCAATGGTTTTGACACCAATAAGCTAGGTCTCCAATAGAAAGGATCCTCGAGAAGAATGATAGGGTTGTGCCTTATATACATTATTTGGTGAAAATATAACTTATTTTGATGGGTCAGAAGGCGACAATCCGACCTGTTCATCACCTGTATTAAAGCTTTCAAGCTTTATCAAATGGATGTGAAAAGTTCTTTTATAAATGGTTTTATCATGGAATAAGTTTATGTTGAACAATCACCTAGTTTTGAAAGTTTTAATCATCCATATTATCTTTACAAACTTAAAAAGGCTCTATATGGTTTGAAACAAGCTCCAAGAGCTTGGTCTGAATGATTGAGCAATTTTCTATTAAATAAAAGTTTTGAAAGAGGCAAAGTGAACACTACACTTTTTGTTAAAAGAAATAAAAATATTTTGTTAGTAGTCCAGATTTATATAGAGGATATCATCTTTATACTAATGATGATATTTGCCAAGAGTTTGCCAACTTAATACATGGAAAATTTGAAATGTCAATTATAGGTGAGCTCAACTTCTTTCTGGGGCTTTAGATCAAACAAAAGAAAAATAGAATTTTCATCTCAGACAAAATATTTGAAAAAGCTACTAAAGAAATTTGAGATGAAAAATGCTAAGTGCATGGCAACTCCAATGAGCTCAACTATACAGCTAGAAGCATATAAAATGGGAGTGGATTTAGATATCAAAAAATATAGAGGGATGATTGGGTCACTCCTCTATTTGACAACAAGTAGACCATACATTCAATATAGTGTTGTCATGTGTGCAAGATACCAAGCTTCTCCTAAGGAATCACACGCCAAAGCTATCAAAAATAATTTTTAGATATCTCTCTAGAACCATCAACCTTGGAATATGGTTTCCAAAAAGAGTTGGAGAGTATCTAGTAGCTTACTCAGATTCAGATCATGCTGGATGTTAGACTGATAGGAAAAGTACCAGTGGACAATCCCAATTTCTTGGGGATTGTCTTGTTTCTTGGTTTAGCAAGAAGTAATACGCTGTGGCAATTTTATCCATTGAAGCTGAGTATGTAGCTGTAGGAAGTCATTGTGTATAAGTATTATGGTTAAAGCAAGAGCTACAAGATAGAGGAATTCATCTAAAGGAGATACCAATCCTCTATGACAACATAAGTACCATTAGTCTATCAAAGAATTTAGTACTCCATCCTAGAACAAAACAAATCGACATAAGGCATCATTTTCTAAGAAATCATGTGCAAAAGAAGAATGTCAATATGGAATTCATTCCAACGCATCTGTAGCTTACTTATATCTTCACCAAACCTTTGACAAAAAAATAGTTCACATACATAAGAAGAGAATTGGGAATGATGAATCCTAATGAATTGTAAAGTTTCTTTTAACTCCAAAATCTCTTTATTTCCTTTCCTATTTAATGTTTTTGAACTTTAACTGACTTAAGCATCGAAGAATCTAGAAATTTATTTTACAGGAAAGTTGATATTCAGCGATAAATTCTTCGATAATAAGACTTATCAAAGAATACTTCAAAA
Source organism: Leucaena leucocephala (assembly GCA_037074615.1). Classification (NCBI taxonomy): domain Eukaryota; kingdom Viridiplantae; phylum Streptophyta; class Magnoliopsida; order Fabales; family Fabaceae; genus Leucaena; species Leucaena leucocephala. The sequence continues at coordinate 7,694,739 of CM073549.1, forward strand.
AAAGAGGGAACTTTTTATAAGGAAATGGCAATATTTATCAAATTACTTGTCGATAAACATGTTTATTGATAACTACTTAGATAAATGTGAGGTAAAAAGTTGTATGATTATTGCCTGAATGCATTGATTTTATTGATAAACTACTTGATAAAGGAATTTATCGAGCAGCTATTAAAAAAAATATTGATTTTGATTCTATTCTTCTGTGAAATTTATTGAAAATATCTTTGATAAAGGAGGTTATTGAAGTATTCTTTAAAAAGAATTAACTATCCTTCTAATTCTGTGAAGTTTTTTAAACTAAGATTTATCGAACACATTATCGATAAAGGGTATTATCAATAAGCTAATTGATAAATTATCTTATTCTTCAAAATATTTTGTGATGTTTTATCGATCAATTCTTTGATAACAGCACTTGTCCAATTGTTATTCAATAAACTTTCTACTTTTAATATAAAGTAAATGATGTTCCTATTTTAATAACACTTTACACTTTGATAAAAGAGGTTTTTCAAGCATTATTCAATAAATTCTATTGATTTATTTGAAAAAGGTAGTTATTTATCGATAAGTATGCTTATGAAGAGCTAGTCGATAAATAATTTACCGTTGTTTGAATAATTAATAACAACCACTTCGAACATGATACTTTTCGAAGAGCTTATCGATAAGATAACAATATTTGAGAAAATATATATGTTACTCTTGAGTTTATCGAATACTTTCTCAAAAAACTTTCTCTCCCTATTTGAATCCAAAAAATATTAACTGCTTCTGTAACCTCCCATCTGCAATTAACTCCTTTCATAATCTTTCCCCAATGTTCAAAAACTTATTCTTCTACAAGAACCTCAGATTTCTTCATTCATCTAATCATCCTACATCTTTACTTCATACATTCTTCAATAAACAAATGGTAAGAACTAAGGTTCCAGAAGTTGGGCAAGAAAAATCCAATGGAAAACAATAGGCATTTTCATCTAAGCCCAGGTAGAAATCAAAAACCAAAGGTAACAACTCCTACTTCTAAATAAGATCTACAAGAACAAGTATAGGAAAGCTCTGTAAAATAGAGTGCCAAACAAGCCTCGAAGAGGAAAAGACATCAACTGGCCAATGTTCCTGAGAAATCAGACCACATGCACATTGATGAGAACCTTGAACAAATTGTCAAGAAGATTGCACAATCTGTTGGAGGTTCCTGAAACCAAACGGGAAAGAAGAAGAAAATTATGTGTCCACAAGGAAACTTAGATAAGGGAGTAGACAAGGGTAATTAAAAGCCGAATATGTTCATAGGGATTTATGCCCGGTAGTAATGGTTGATCTAGATTATTTGAAATACAATGATAAGACCTATCTTGATCCATCTAACCCACTTAAACACTACTAAAATTGACAAGGAATTAACCTTCCCTACTGCCCAGAGGTTGTTAGGAGATTCTATTATAATATGAAAGTCTTTGATGAGGAGGCCGAGGATAATGAGGAACTGATCAGTAGTCATCTAACTACATAATTAAAGGGAAGAAAAGTTAAAATAACTCTAGTATCATAAATCATCTTCTAAACACCCCAGATTTTGAGTCTAAGCCTGAGCCATCAATGAGAGAGATATATCAAATCTTGATGTTAGAGGACAAGTTTTCTAGTAACCTAAAATTTGTGCCAAGGATATGTATGATTATCACACGATAATCTACTATATTTATTCTAGAAGTATGGTGAACAAGTCTGGAAGCTTCACCTACTGACACAAGAAGACTATGTGCTACTGGCAAAAATTATAAGTGGAGAAAAGATCAATATAGGAGATCTGATCTATGGAGAATTTTCTTCTAAAAAAATAGAGTCGCCCCAATTCCATATCCTTAGCTAGTATCCTACTTTCTTTATTGCAATAATATTGTCTATCTGGAGAAGGGTGAGAAAGTAGTAAAGATTCCTAAGTTTAGAGTCGAGCAAATTCATAGGATGAAAGTCTCTCTACCTCTCATTGCTAGAGGAAAGAAGACTCAAAAGGATAAGGGGAAGCAGCCAGTTCAAGAAGAAGCTTAATAATCTGCTGCACCATCTGTTCCTGCTATACCATCAGCCATTGTTCCTACAATTATTCAACAAGAATTAAAGAGTTTTGAAGAAAAGGTACAGCTCCAGATTAATGAAGGAAACCATAACATTGTGCATAATATTCACAAATGCTAAATGAGGTTAGAGCTAACCTAGAAACTAAGTTGGCTTTGGAAATGGCCCAGAGGCATGAAGCAACAAATGCATAAATTTAATCTCATAAGAAGATTGCTGAAGCCCAGAAGTCTGCCATTGAGGTTCTAGGTATAGAAATTATGGACTTAGAGAGCAAGATGGTTTCTTCTAGCACTGTCTTTAATGTGGGCGATCTTTTGTATACCCCTGGATCCCAGACTCAGCCTCCTTCTACTCAGACTCATCCTTCTCTTGCTCCAATTCAATTGTCTGAGTCTATTTCCATTGCACAAACCATTTCTTCTACCTCTAAACTTTAAGCCATGACGACTGTTCCTCTCTCTACTTTTGGCTTCACAACCATTCCTTTTACCTCAACCTCTCAGCCCATTCTTCCTCAAGCCACTAAGGCAGTTCCTCCCTCATAATCCACCAAGTCACCATCTCCACCACCACCACCACCTGAATCTACCCTTGATCTTCCACTTCCTCCTTATCAACCAACTAAACACACTCCACCTACTACTACACAACAAACTGACTCTCAATCCTCCACATACTCCATTTTTTATGATTGACAAAAAGGGGAGAATTAAGATAAACTTGAACAATAGCGGTTATATTTAATTGTCAGTGGCGTTTGATATATTATTGTTTCATTGTTGTTGCTTTATTACTCAATCAATGCAATTATGTTGACTCCTGTACTAATGATATATTTTGCTTCTATCTTTTCTGATGCATTGTTCTAAATTTCTTTAAATATCTTATTCTTTATAAGTTCATCTATTAAGTTTTGCATCATAAAAAATGGGGAGAAATCTTAGAATCTAATGTTTTGATGATGACAATTAAGAAAATATTTTAAAAAGTAATCTTAAACTGATAAAGAGTATTTATTGATAAGCTTATCAATATGAGACCTATTCAATAAGCCCATCAATAAAAGGAGAAGAAATTGTGAAAATAATTGATTTCTAAAGCATATTTATCAAACACCTATTTGATAAGTTTGCTTATCGATAAGACCTTCGATAAATGAACTATTAAGAAAACTCTGAGTCTATATTTTAAAATAGTTTATCTTTAAAGACTTATTCGATAAAGTTATTTATCGATAAAACCTTCAATAACTTTAAAAATGACTCATTAAATTTGTAAAGACATTTATCCAAGCATTTATCAATAAGAATAGTTTTGTTTAAAGTTTTTAAAGAGAATTTATTGAAGTCCTACTCTATAAATGGATTTATCGATAAGATCTTCGATAAATAAAGTATTCCAAATAAAGAAGAAATTATCAATTTATTGATAAACTATTTGAAAAATATAAAGTCTATCAAGTTTTTAAAGACTCAATTTATCGAAAAACTATTCGATAAGGCTACTTATTAAAGAACTCTTTGATAAGAATAAGAAAATTTCATTATAGACTCACTGAACTCAGACTTTGTTTTTATCGATAAGTTATTCAATAAGACTATTTTTCAAATAACTCTTCGATAAATTACATAAAGAGAATTTAAATTCAGTTTGATTCAGTTATGATATGTAAAGATAAGATATTCAGATAAACCATTTATCGATAAGAGGTTCAACTATTTTGTGAAGGATTTCATTCAAGTTTTATCAAAGTCCTCTTCGATAAACTCTCAAATAAATGCTGATAGATTTTCAAATGATTTTCTCAGATTTTGATACAACGGTTTAAACATAGTATAATTATTCCTATATGTTTCTTATCATTATCTATTACACTCACAACATTTGTCTAGAATTTTTACATTATAGAGAAAATTTCAAATGGCTAATTGCGGTTGATAGCTACTATAAGAAAACATATTAAATGCTATCACCTACTGCCACAAACCACCAAAGACTTTGTCTCTGCTACACTCAATGCTTTATGTGTCCAACGGATAACTTAGGAGGTGAAGCTATAAATACAAGGCGAATTAAATGCTAGAGTTAAGAGAAGCGTAATTACCTATGAAGAGCATTAATCTCGTATTCATTCTTATTCTCTGTGTTCTGTGCTTATACTTTGTTATCCTCTGTTTCCACTTAGCGTGAATAGAGTATTTATCTAAGAGAGAAATTTTTGTACTTCAGTATTTATCATATCTTCTCTATGAGAGAGACTTGTAATTTCTCTATTTCAAATCAAAATTGCTAAAGAGTGAGGGTCCCTTTGAGTGTTGTATACCTTACGGGTTGTAAGGAGGAGTGAAAGGGAATTTTCATGGTGATTATATTGAGGTGCTAAGAGCTTGAGTAATCTTAGAGATTATAGTGAAAAATCCCAGAGGGAATTTGAGGATTGGATATAGGCCAAGTGGTTAGGCTAAACCAGGATAAATCTCTGGTGTCAAATTGCTCCTTCCATTACTCTCAGTGAAGTCACTTTAATCTTATCTATTTTACTTTCGAAGAATTTTAAATTTTTAGATATCACCCAATTCACCCCCTCTTGGGTGTAACTGCCATACTAACATCAGGTACCTGGACCTCTTTTGGGGTCTTTTGATCAGTTATGTTTGGGGTCTCTCCTATAAGACCAGCCTCTTCAACTTGACCATATTGATTGTTTGCTCTTTTTTTCTTTCTATGATTTTTATCTTTGGAACCGATTGGTCTGCCACGCTTCAACTATCATTTAGTTTTATTTATACTTGCTACTTGTCCTGTTGGGACATATATTTTAATTGGAGCATTTTTAGTTGGAATATGAGATTTGGTAATTCTATTAGGGTCAGTAAATACATCTGGAAGGTGAATTGCAATATTTTATAAATGAATTATTTTTTTAACTTCAAGCTCACATTGTTGTGTTTGAGGATCTAGATGAGACAATGATAATGATTTCCATGTGATTTCTTTATCCAGCTGCTTATTATCTCCCCCTAATGTTGGAAAATTTGTCTTACCAAAATGACAATCATTAAAACATGCTGTAAACAAATCTCCCATTAATGGTTCTAAATATTTGATTATAGAAGGAGATTCATAATGAAGATCGATACATCTTGAGATATTGCTAGAATATACATCAGGTACTTTTATGTTCTTTAGCTTCGAAAGGAAGATATCCTTATTATGCTTCATCAAGGTGAATTTAGCTGGCTGGAACTTGTCGTTTTCATTAGGCAAAGCCTCTTCATTTATTCCATAGGCCCATAAATCTTTTCTGGCTGTGAGATGGTCTTGGGACTTTCTGACTTTGTTTAGTAACTTATAGATCACATTATCGCACACATTCTTCTCAATGTGCATCACGACAAAACTGTGTTTCAGCAAATTAGATTACTAATAAGGAAGAGTGAAAAATATGCTTCTATTTTGCCATTGCATAGTCTGAGCACTAGATATTCCTCGAGACCGTTGTCCCAATTGTTCAGGATCCTCGTTCTTGCCAAATTTGTAACATCCCAATTTTCAGGCCTTCAGACACGGAAATAGCCTGAGAATGAGAGGCTACCAGACCCCTTTTGAGCGGAAGTCCCAGAGAGACACAGAGAGTTTTTAGGGACTAAGCTGCGAGTAAGTAAAGGTACAGGGACTTATGTGTAAACAGTAGAAGTCCCAAGGGGTAGAATGGCCATGTGGGATGATGTAAAGGATAAAGGTTGCGAGCTGATCATTTAGGTCGCGACTAGAGAGCAGTATGGTCGCGACTAATGGTTACAGAAAGAGCCATACGCGACGAGAAAGTAGTATGATCGCGACGTGGAATAAGTATGGTCGCGACTAATAATGGCAGAAAGGTTTAGACGCGACTGAATGATGTGTGTGTCGCGACTAATAGGTGAAATGGGCTGGTTGCGACTAGAAAATGTTATGGTCGCGACTAGATTGTGTTATGGTCGCGACGAAAGAATGTTGTGGTCGCGACTAATGTACACAGGATTGTAAGGTCGCGACAAGATGATGTTGAGGTCGCGACTAGTGACTAAAGTGGCGCTAAGCGTATGGGCCAAGAGTGGTGAAGGTCCAAGAGAGATAGTTACCCGGTTGGAGATAGATCGGAGGCAGGATATCAGATACAGGAAAGGTTATCTGGAAACCATGAAGTAAACTGATAAGGTATACTCATGGGTCCTGCAAGATGCCGCATGGCATTAAAGTAATGATTCAGTAAAGTAAAGATACTCGGTTGGCGCGATAACCGAGGAGGCACGTAAACCGAGGAGGTGATCAGATAAGTCTGGGACTTATCTGGGTGGCATTGGGAAGCGTGCAAGGTCTCTTCCAGTTGTCACATGGCATTAGTCTGCAGAAAGCAGATAAAGTCGAGGGCACGCATTACGAGGCAGGAGACTGGACCGGTGAGTCAGCATGGTGAGTCAGCATGCTGAGGTGTCCAGGGAATTGTGACATGTGAAAAATGAGGCGCTGAGTCAGCATGGTGAGTTGGCACGATGATGCAGTAAAGGAGAAATAAAAGAAAATAGGAAAATCCAGGAAAAACCAGGACCGCAGGATCAAAGTTCATAGAAACTACGATTGTGCCATTGAGCCCTATTATAAATACCCCCCTTCCCCCATTCCATTTGCATCCCGCGGAGGAGGAGAGAATGAGAGAGAAAGAAGAGAGGGAAAAGGAAGGGAAGGAAGAGAGAAAGGAGAAAGGAAGAAAGGAAGTTCTGGCGGAGCTGGAAGCAGAATAGAGATAGTAGGGTTCTGCTGAGCTAGCCAGGTAGTAACTAATCCTAACTTTTATGTAATGGCTTTGTGATTTGATGTGCTATTGTTTGGTTGGATTGTTGTCTTATATGTTATGTCTGAAGCTCTGCTGTAATGCTATGGTCATATGTTATTAAGCATGGAAGCACGCAGCATACTTATCTGTACACAATCACAAGCAAGCACTGTCACTCTGCATTACATATATTGTTATGATTGTTGCTACTGAGATTCCCCCGAATCTCATCCCCATCCATAACCCATTACAGGGAGGTTATGCTGAAGTGGATTTAGAGAATCCTAAGAGACGCCGTTATGCTGCCGGAGTAAAGACTGAACATCAGTATATGATAAGTACTGTGTACGTAGTGCTGTCTAAGGAGGCTAGAAGTGAGTGGACCTAGCCGGTTCATCTAGTCTTTCCTGGGTACTACGTAGAATGGTAGTTCTCATGAGGGAATTACCGAATCAGTACGGTTCAGTTCTTTGTACAGCTGAAGCGTAGCGGTTATGCTACCGAAGTTTAGGCAGAACGAGATGTAATAGAGATATGAGGATTATGTATATGTCTTGTTGTTTATGCCATATTGTATGACATTTTATGATTCAATGATAAATAATGTTTGGCATATTCAAATTTTGGATTATGAAGCTAACGCATAATAAAGCTAATATTGCTTCCGCTAGTGTACTCTGAGGGCTGTAAGGGAGGATGTTTCATTTTGGTATCAGAGCAAGAGGTTCTGGCACCAACCAGAAAGGACTCTGGTTCAGAGCATAAGATTCTGGCACAGAACAGAAGGTTCTGGCTCAGTGATGCTCTGATTTAGCCCTTGAGTACGACAGAATAGCACTCCGGTCGCGACTAAAGTGGTTTATGTCACGACGGGTAGCCTCAATGAGATGTTTAGTCGCGACGCATAAGTTTATAGGTCGCGACGGTTATTCACAGAAAGATTTGGTTGCGACGTAAAGAGACATAAGTCGCGACGAGAAAATATCATGGTCGCGACGGTAGAGGAGTTGAGTCGCGACGTAGAAAGGTTAAGGTCGCGACGAAAGAAGATTTAGGTCGCGACTAGAAGACAGAAAATGTTAAGGACGCGACGTCTGAAGCTGTAGGTCACGACTAAAGAATAGAAATGATAAGTCGTGAGGAGTTAAGGGTAATGAGAAATCATAGAGGCTATGAATAGTGATTACCCAATACTCATATCGCGACGGAATGACAGAGATGTCCTGGTATGACATTAGAAGATTCAGATCGGGACTATTATGGGTTTAGAAGAGCCCGTGGAGATAAAGCTCCTAGATGGAATAAGAGGTGTTCATGTTTCGAACATAGAGCTTGAGTAGAGAAGTCATGCATAGAGGAAGTTGGCAACTCCAATAAGCAAGTCATCCTTGCTAGGTAGGATAGGTCGCAAAGGATGATAATGTTAAGATGAGCTAGCTAGATGAGATAGCTAGAATGAGACAGATCCTCCATGTGATTACGAGGAGTAGATCTACATGGTAAAAGTCTTATTCAACCTAGTTGAATAAAAGACCTGAGAGCTAGAATGGGATAGCTAGTATGAAGTTTGCCTCGGAGTAATCCTAGAGCATAGCCTAAAGGCTAGAGATGTTTGATATGGCCTAAGGCTAAGGCTAAGGACGTGATGGTTAATAGGTAAAGAGTTAAAATTCCCTAAGCAGAGGGATTCCATCACAGAGATTTAGGGTAGAGTACCCTAAAGAATAGAAATAATAGTAAAAGATAATGAATGAGATCTAGGCGACTGAAGTTCGCTAGGATTAAGAGAAAGATGCGTTTTCAGGTGCTTAAGGGCTGTGGCTCGTGTGTCTGGAAAACAAAACCGTGACCTCATGTGGGCACCAAGCCTACCTAAGGGGAAAGCGGATAATATCTTTGTAAAGGGGTTCTAGGCTGTTACAGTAAAGGCCGATAAGGAACCACAGTCTGGTCAAGAATAGACTGAGACTGATAGATAGACAAAAGGAGAAATGAGATAGTAGAAGGTAGCCACAGATTACGGGATACAGTGACTCCCCTATGTAAGAAAGAGTGATGAAGGGTTGAGTCTGTACCTTAATAAGAGGGTAGCATGGCAGCCTGAGATAGATAGATGTTTCAGGATGACTGACCAAGATATGATAGGGAATATGATAAATAAAATATGTCTTGAGGTTTAGTTAGTCTGATGGATGGTTGAGCAAAGTATGATGATGATATGGCTTATGATGCCATAAGTTATGATAGTTGCATCTCCTTGCAATTGTCATATGATGACATGCATGTTAGAGTATGCCATGATGAATGAATACTCCCTTTTACAGTGCATGAAGGGTAGAGTATATATGAGATGAGAAAGTATGTTGCTCCCATACCATATGACATGTAATGAGATATGTATTGAGGATACTCAGGTAATTCTGCAGACTTGTGAATACAGTACTCAAAGCCATTTCTATTAAGCGGAATGGTAAGCAGATAAGAGTAAAGAGATTGTTTTTAGATCACTCTTCAGATAAGAGTTGGATCTGAAACAGATGTCTCTCAGATAGAGCTAGATTCAGATGAGTATAGATCACTCTTCAGATAAGAGTTGGATCTGATACAGGATGCTCGCAGTTGGAGCATAGTTCAAATGGTTCACAGTTAGAGCACAGATGAGTTATGATGAGGCCATAGCAGTAGAATGCAATGGCAGGTGGTTAGACCATGATGGCACAAGCCAATGTTAAGCCACAGTAAAGTAAAAAAAGATGAGAAGGAACTCCTGAGTAAGAGAGGAAGTAAGTAAAGTCTGGGTAAATGATGTGAGGCTATAAAATTTTTATGGAGTTATCAACAGGTGGAAACAGTTAACCTTATAACTTAGTCTGTTGGTTTAAGATCTTCGGGAGATATACAGTACAACAGAATCACAGTTAGATTCTGGAGGGTCACAGTTAGATCCTAGCATGGCTCCAGGGTCGCAGTTAGATCCTAACAGATCCAGAGTCACAGTTAGATTCTGAAGAGGCTAACGGTTGATCGCAGTTAGATCCCGAGGTCGCAGTTAGACCTAGCCTAAGGAAAGTAATGAGCCATGAGACATGAGTACGATGTAGTATCTCTTTGGGAAGATGAATGCCAAAGACGAAGTTAAGGTAAGGAAGTTTCACTAGTTGATAACCTGACCCAGAGAAAGTGTTTTATAATGATTTTCCTCAGGTAGCCTCTAGTCTACAGACTGAACTTAGCTTTCCCTTAAACGAAGATGGAGTCCAAGTTTAAATCTGAGTACTGAGATTCAAAGTTTTGTAGAAGTATGCCTGAGAAGTAGAGAAGAGAATCCTCTGTGTAATGAGAAGCAGAGAAGAGAATCCTCTGTGTAATAAGAAGCAGAGAAGAGAATCCTCTGAGAAGCAGAGAAGAAAATCCTCAATGTAATAAGAATAGAAAAGTATGAGTAGATAAAGATTACCCAGATGAGGGGTAAAGAGATTAAAAGGCTAGAGAAGACCTAGAGAAGAGGGTCTAAGGCAAGGCTGAGATAGAACGCAGTTCTATGAAAAAGAGAAAGCCAGTCTTATGTTAGTCTTGTGATAAGACAAGATAAGTTATGAAAGGGTGAAATACACCATGAGATAGCTAGAATGGGCTAGATATGCCATGATAACGTATCAAAGGCATGTAATGAGATACACGGTAGTAAACGTGTAATATGACACGTACCTAGAGATGTGCATTGTATGAACAGACAGAGAGGCTCCCTGTTTGGTAGGAATCAGATGTTTGAATGTTATGCTATGAAAGAGAATAGAAAATGAGAGCTTTCACTCTTTGCATGAGATGTTAGGCTTAATGTTATGCTAAAACTATGCAAGCTCCGAGTGTTAGAGCTGTGCCTAGTTAGAACAGGAATGCTTAAGCTCCGATGTTAGAGTTTTGCATTCATAAGCAGGTATGCAGTCCTGCAGTATGTTGGCCAAGCATTATGCATATTAGAGTAGGTGCTTTTGTTTAACAGCAAAGTAAAGAAAGAATAGCTGCGTAAGTCCTCTCTCTGTATGAAGTTAAGTGTAAAGAAAGATGAAATGCTTAAAGTATGATGAGTAGTTAGAAGAAATTCCCGAATACAGTAATATTCGAGAGGATTTCATATGAAAGAAATGGACACTACTCATAAGTGCAGTAAGTGGTCCATAAGAGGAAAGTAGATTTCACCTCTGATTGGATTAATCCAGAGAAAGAAAGACATGTTACGAAGAGATGTAAAGTTATGATGCGTACTTTGCCAGATGTTAAGTTAATTTGGCTATGGTACTGATTAAATTTCGAGGACGAAATTTATTTAAAGGGGAGGAGAAATGTAACATCCCAATTTTCAGGCCTTCAGACACGGAAATAGCCTGAGAATGAGAGGCTACCAGACCCCTTTTGAGCGGAAGTCCCAGAGAGACACAGAGAGTTTTTAGGGACTAAGCTGCGAGTAAGTAAAGGTACAGGGACTTATGTGTAAACAGTAGAAGTCCCAAGGGGTAGAATGGCCATGTGGGATGATGTAAAGGATAAAGGTTGCGAGCTGATCATTTAGGTCGCGACTAGAGAGCAGTATGGTCGCGACTAATGGTTACAGAAAGAGCCATACGCGACGAGAAAGTAGTATGATCGCGACGTGGAATAAGTATGGTCGCGACTAATAATGGCAGAAAGGTTTAGACGCGACTGAATGATGTGTGTGTCGCGACTAATAGGTGAAATGGGCTGGTTGTGACTAGAAAATGTTATGGTCGCGACTAGATTGTGTTATGGTCGCGACGAAAGAATGTTGTGGTCGCGACTAATGTACACAGAATTGTAAGGTCGCGACAAGATGATGTTGAGGTCGCGACTAGTGACTAAAGTGGCGCTAAGCGTATGGGCCAAGAGTGGTGAAGGTCCAAGAGAGATAGTTACCCGGTTGGAGATAGATCGGAGGCAGGATATCAGATACAGGAAAGGTTATCTGGAAACCATGAAGTAAACTGATAAGGTATACTCATGGGTCCTGCAAGATGCCGCATGGCATTAAAGTAATGATTCAGTAAAGTAAAGATACTCGGTTGGCGCGATAACCGAGGAGGCACGTAAACCGAGGAGGTGATCAGATAAGTCTGGGACTTATCTGGGTGGCATTGGGAAGCGTGCAAGGTCTCTTCCAGTTGTCACATGGCATTAGTCTGCAGAAAGCAGATAAAGTTGAGGGCACGCATTACGAGGCAGGAGACTGGACCGGTGAGTCAGCATGGTGAGTCAGCATGCTGAGGTGTCCAGGGAATTGTGACATGTGAAAAATGAGGCGCTGAGTCAGCATGGTGAGTTGGCACGATGATGCAGTAAAGGAGAAATAAAAGAAAATAGGAAAATCCAGGAAAAACCAGGACCGCAGGATCAAAGTTCATAGAAACTACGATTGTGCCATTGAGCCCTATTATAAATACCCCCCTTCCCCCATTCCATTTGCATCCCGCGGAGGAGGAGAGAATGAGAGAGAAAGAAGAGAGGGAAAAGGAAGGGAAGGAAGAGAGAAAGGAGAAAGGAAGAAAGGAAGTTCTGGCGGAGCTGGAAGCAGAATAGAGATAGTAGGGTTCTGCTGAGCTAGCCAGGTAGTAACTAATCCTAACTTTTATGTAATGGCTTTGTGATTTGATGTGCTATTGTTTGGTTGGATTGTTGTCTTATATGTTATGTCTGAAGCTCTGCTGTAATGCTATGGTCATATGTTATTAAGCATGGAAGCACGCAGCATACTTATCTGTACACAATCACAAGCAAGCACTGTCACTCTGCATTACATATATTGTTATGATTGTTGCTACTGAGATTCCCCCGAATCTCATCCCCATCCATAACCCATTACAGGGAGGTTATGCTGAAGTGGATTTAGAGAATCCTAAGAGACGCCGTTATGCTGCCGGAGTAAAGACTGAACATCAGTATATGATAAGTACTGTGTACGTAGTGCTGTCTAAGGAGGCTAGAAGTGAGTGGACCTAGCCGGTTCATCTAGTCTTTCCTGGGTACTACGTAGAATGGTAGTTCTCATGAGGGAATTACCGAATCAGTACGGTTCAGTTCTTTGTACAGCTGAAGCGTAGCGGTTATGCTACCGAAGTTTAGGCAGAACGAGATGTAATAGAGATATGAGGATTATGTATATGTCTTGTTGTTTATGCCATATTGTATGACATTTTATGATTCAATGATAAATAATGTTTGGCATATTCAAATTTTGGATTATGAAGCTAACGCATAATAAAGCTAATATTGCTTCCGCTAGTGTACTCTGAGGGCTGTAAGGGAGGATGTTTCAAAATTCAACATGAACATCTCGTAACTGCCGTAGGATATCCCCACCAAACAAGGTAACATGAGGATCTCTCTTTTCTTGGTTTCCATCAAAGTGAATCCATTATAATCTAAATATGTGCTTAGAATAAGGAACTATCGATGTCCCATAAAGCACCACTTACGACTGTGCAAAAGGAGACATGGTATGGAGTCAAAGTTGTACTCTGGACAGGCCAACCTAGTATGCACGTTCTATCTAAACAAGGTTCCCAAATTGGGGAAATCACTTAGCGTCCATATTAAGGCTACACGGAGGTTGAACAGTTACTTCTCATATGAGTCATACGTCTCAATACCATGTGTCCATAGTTCCATCAATTCTTGTATCAACGATTGTAGGTAGACATCTATATCATTCCCTAGTGCCTTCTTGCCAAGAATGAGCATCGAAGGCAAAAATGAGCTCTGTTTCATGCACATCCAGGGTGGAAGATTGTACGAAATCAACACCACGAGCTAGATACTGTAGGTTATTCTTGTACTGTCAAAGGGATTAAAACCTTCTGTTACTAACGCAAGACGTACATTTCTGGGATCACCGACAAAGTCTAAAAATTTTACGTCAAACACTTTTCACGCCTCACAGTTTCGTGGGTGTCTTAACTTGTCATCCAGATTCTGCTTAATCACATGCCACCTCATGTGCTCAGCTATTTTTTATGACATATACATTCTTTACAACCACGGTTTCAAAGAAAAGTACCGAACAATCCAATGTATTGAGAATTGCATTAATTTTTATTCAGATACATAATAAGTAGTACATTATATTTTAATAAATTATACCTTACAATTTTGGTGGGTTTCTTCTTCTGTATGTTTTCTTTCTGTACCGATTTGTATCGAGATGTCTCACATAGCTTACAAATCTCCCTGTTTGCCCTCTCCCTAATACAGCATGTAGTCGTTTAGGCATGCATCTATCTTATTGTAGTTCAAGCCAAGTTTGTTAATAATCTTCTTGGCCTCATAAAAAGATGGAGGTAACTCTGCTTGAGGGAAAGCATCTCATAGTAATCTTAGACTCCAATGTTCTAATGATGACAAATATTTAAATCATTTTCAAGAAGTATTTTTAACTTAGCTTATTTATTTATGATAAAGAGTATTTATCGATAAGGGGTTTGATCGATAAGCTCTTCGCTAAATAAGAAAGAAATTTAAAAAGAAAATCTATTTTTTGAAGTGAATTTATCGAAGCCTTATTCGATAAGTAGCCTTATCTATAAAGCCTTTGATAAATGAATAACAAAATCTATTTTAGAAAAAAGTCTGAGTCTTGGTTTGAAACTTTAATTCTTCAAAGACTTATTCGATAAGGTTCTGTATCGAAGAAGCCTCCGATGAATAAGAAGGTGACTCAGTGAATGACATTATCGAACTACTTATTGAGTAAGAGCTTTATCGATAAAGACTTTGATCAGAAAGAATTTGAGAAAATAATTTTTAGAAATGAATTTATTGAAGCATTAATCAAATAATGGATTTATCAAGAAGGCTTTCGATAAATAAATTAAAATCAAATATTTCTATGTTTTTAGAGAACTTATCAATTTATTGATAAGATATTCTATAAATAATCAGTCTTTTGCCTGAACTATATTTTCAAGACCCATTTATCAAAAAATTATTCGATATGGAAATTTATCGAAGAATACTTCGATAAATAGAGAAAATTTATGGTTTATAAAGAACTCTAAAATGTTGGTTTGATAAATGTTTTTTATAGCAATTTATTGCTTATAATGCTTTTAAGTTGTTTGAATTATCTATTTCTCAAAGTACTTTAAGCAATCTTGCAAAAAGAAGAGAGATTAAACATGAAAGAAGAAAGTTTGATATTGCTCTTCTGGTTTTTATCAATAAGCCTATTTATCGAAGAATACTTCGATAATTTGGATATTGTAAAATATGAAATTATGATATTTACCAAATAGCTATTCGATCAGGTCATTTATCAAATGGAAGACAATTCAGATTATGAAAGACAATTCATATTTTCAATAAGGGCCATTTTCAATAAGTACTTCAGTAAATGGAAGACAATTCAGATTATGAAGTTATTAAAGATTTATCAAATGATTATTTGTGTGATCTTAATAAGCTTATAACTTGCTTTGATTTACTAAATGATCTTATGAATTCTTGTTCCCAAATATGTTACATGGTTTGAGAAAAAGATTAAAAGATCAAAGAATGACTAAAAGTTTGTTATTCAGTATTTATCGACAAATTATTTGATAAGTCTATTTATCGAAGAACACTTCGATAAATTAGCTATTGTGAAATTTTTTAAATATATAAATAAGTCTGAAAGCTGTTTTAGAAAATGATATTTTTTGAAGACTTTTTTGATAAAGTTGTTTATCAAAGTTCTATTCGATAAATCTAGAACTGTTTTAGTGCAATTCATTTAAGATTTATCAAAATCCTTTTTGATAAGGCTATTTATCGAAGTCCTATTCGATAAATCTGAAACTGTTTCAGTATAATTTATTTGAAATTTATCAAAATCCTTTTTAATAAGGCATATTTTCAATAAACACTTCGATAAATTAAAACTGATATGTGGCAAGATTTTTAAACCAGACTTTGACAAAATTTGATGTTTCAATCTAAATCATTTGGAAACAATTGCTATATGCTTATACAATTCATATATTTTTCTAAAGTATATTTCTAGATATGTTTTAGGCATAAAGAAGATCAAACAAAGAAGATCATAAAAACCAAAATCTATCAGAATGTATCGTCAGCAATAATGGCTATATTCATCAATGGCTATTCCAACGGCTATCTAACAGTCTCATGAAGAACTCATCTATAAAAGAAGCCAGAGAGAAAAAACTGAAGCTGACAATGGAAGAAAGCTAAGAGAAATAAGAGCCAAAAAGAGATACACAACAATGCATTATGATCTTAAGCAGCCTTAGTTACTGATAATCTCTGTGTCACTCTGTTTCTCATTCTCTAAATAGGGCTCTTTATATTCTTTGAGAGAGAAACTTAGAGAGTATGTACTTAAGTTATTATCATAATACCTCTACTAAGAGAGCATATTCTTGTAATTAAATTTTTTTTTGAGTTTCTTTAGAGTGTGGATCTCTTAAGCGGAAATTACCTTACAAGTTGTAAAGGGAATTGAGAGGGATTCTCACGGGATATTACCTTACAGGTTGAAGTGGGAATAAGATGGATTCTTAAGGTTGATACCTTAAGGGTTGTAAGGGGGAGTGAGAGGGATTCTCACGTTGATGTACTAAGGTGCCAAGAGCCCAGCTAATCTTGGAAGATAGTGGAACACTTAGAAGAGCTCTAGGGACTGGATGTAGGTCAAGTAGTTGGGTTGAACCAATATAAATTGTTGGTGTTCAACTTCTCATTTATCTGCTTTATTCCCCTTTCTGCAATCGGTGATATCCTTCTTAACTTAATCTTTTGATTTTATTTTAAAATTCTTAAAGTTTTCTAATTTTAAAAAATCACTCAATTCACCCCCTTTTGGGTGAAACAACCATTCTAACAAGAAACTCCAACAACATGGATATCGCCTTCTTAGTCATACCGCACAAGCCTTTGATATGATACAACCTCACCAAGAAAGATAACTTAGAATACTTGGTGCATTCAAAATAAAGAGGTCTATCAGCTTCGTTCATGATGTCAACAAACTCTCGGGCAATTTTGTTTCTAACAAACTATAAACGAGGCCCCTCTTCTTCATCTGGCTCCTCAATTTCATGAACATAGAAAGTATCTTGTATAGCATCATTCACGATATCAGATTCTTCCACTCGTACTCCCATTCATAAAATAACAGGAATTAATTCAGCAATCATATATGGTCGTTCCCCATGTAGTTGCCAAAAGATATACTCTAGCTGGAATGGTTTAAATATCAAATGGTCTCTAACAACATATGTTAAATACCACTTTTTTTAGGACATGGGCACATGATTTTACTGTTTATAGAGGCATTGGCAGATGCAAAATCTAAGAAATTGTTTATTCTAGCTAAATATTATGGAGTCGACCGATACAAGTTGATCCATGACTTATTAATCTCCAGTATTGCTTAGATCTCGTTAACACTTCAGAAGGAAAGCACAAACAGAAGTTAAAGTGCACTGAGGAAGAAGTTGTTCTGCTTTTATAATGGTTACGCGTAACCATTAGAAAATCTCACCCACGAATTTTTAAAGAAGTTTAAATTAACATTAAAAAATTGTACAGACATTTAAAAAATTGTAATTATAATTAAAATTTTGACTTAAATAAAATGTCAAATATTAAACAATAATTATTTTTAATTTATTACTATTAAACAATATAAGTATCAGTGGTGTGGGCCAGCATATGCCTAATCCTCATCGAGTTGCTGGGGCTGGGGGCTGGGATGGGTAGAGTGAAAATCGAGGTAACTAAACATTTGGAGCCATACTCCTAACCAGCTGTTCCACAATAGTATAGAATTGGTCTTGATGGCCTTAAACCTCCTCCACAAGCTATAGCCAGATGTCATCCCACATTGCTCGTCTAAAATCCTCCCCAAATCTATAGTTTATCTTGTCTCGCACCTCAGGGTCCAACTCATGGGCTATAGCGTGCTTCATTCTTATGCTCGTGTGGTGGGACACCGCTGCGAATGACAAGTTCCCAGCATTTGTGAAGGCCCAACACCACCGGAGCAGGACAGCCTAGTCGGTATAGGCCCAAGCTGAGCCCGCTAACTCGCCCGAGGTGCTACAGTCGGCTATAGCCCATCAACAATGATGCGGTGGGATTGACCTTGATGAACCCCTATGATTCCCATAGCTTGGTATCCACCTGAGGCATGCGGACCTGTCAATATAATTAATTACATATCATCATCTCAGTAACATCAACTGTTAGAGGAGTCCCATCCTACGGCATGTAGAGATAAGGCCACATCTCGCTCGTAAGTAGGCGTGACACCCCGCTCCTGTTAGAGCTTTGCCCTCTATAGATTAAATGGAAACTGCAATTATTTATATCATATCCCTAATTTTCTTATCTGGTATGTATGTACAGTTTGTACATAATATATATGAGATTCTCTAAGGAAAGTGTTACAATTTAAGGAAGAAAAGGAATTAAATGGTAAATAAAGGAAAGTTCAAGGACCTAAGTGGAATTTATAAAAGTTTTAGGGCCAAAATAGAAGGTAGACATAAATATTGGGCCATTAAGTGTAATTTTAAAAAGTTAAGGACTTAAATGTAATTTATCAAAAGTTCAATGGGCAAAAGTGTAATTATGAAGAAATTGAACAGGAAAAGGTCCAAAACTGGTTTGGAATAGATTAGTCCCTAATTTTACCAGTAAATAGAGAAAATTATTTTGGTCACTTTAACGCAACACAAAATTTTGATTTGAGATCCCGATAAATTGATATGAATTTTTGAAGTTAGAAAAATTATTACAATATTTCTCAGACCTCAAAAAGAGATGAAACTTTATATTAAATTCTTAAAATTAATATGAGAATTTATAAAATTGACAGAGTCAGAAAAGGAATCCTGTAGAATTTTTAATAGAATTTACAGTAGAATAAAATACCCGATAAATACTTTCGGGAGAGGTTTCTTGGGATTTGTGCCATAAAGGTAGTAGACCCATATAAAGGCCCAAAATGGCATCCTAAAGGCCCAGTAAGGTAACTGAACAATTATGTGGGCCAGAGTCCAGAGGAATCCCGGAAAAATGTAAGATTACGAAAATACCCTTGTGTTGTAATAAAGAACAAGAGATGAATGGAGGGCATTTTGGTCATTTTGGATAGGCCAAAATGTCAAGGAAAGTACAGGAATGATTAATCAGAGTTTGTATATGCCCTGATAAGGTAAAAGAGGTGTGAAATGACAATTATGCCCTTAGGGTTAATATAGTGTAAGAAAGTATACCAAGGGTATTTTAGTCATTTCTCAAGGGATGGTTAGCAGATAAATACTCAGTCTAACAATATGAATGGTAGAAAAAATCTAAACACTAGTTTTCATGACAGAATACATATTCTGGAATATTATAAAAATTAGAAACATAAAACAGTCTGGTTTTTGTTAAACTGACCGGATCAATACCAGACTGGACTAGAATTTTTCCTATCAGTATTTTCCCATTATTTGTGCCAAACATAGCCTTTATGATGTCATGGACGATGTCATTAATGAGGCTTCTAGGGCAAGCTTCTTGGAAGGTGGATTATGGAGCATTAGATCAAATAGTAACCAAAGCAATCTTGGCCTTCCATTTCCACCTAACTTTTTCTATATATACCCCCACTTTTAGACCTAATTCAGCATCTTAGAAACCTTATGGAACCTCTGCCAAAATTTACATTGAAGCATACACCTTGGAGCAACAAGAAAGGTAACTAGTTCCTTTGATCATGGTATTTATTCTAGGAAGTTTGCTCTTAGTTTTAAGAGATTTTTGTGGCATATTTCCCTTGATGGTGCTGCTGGAATGCTGTTCATTTGTGATAGGAATATGAGTTTTATGTTATGGATAGTTTAGACAAGCTTAAACAAGCTAGAATCAAGTGGTACTAGCTTGGAAATCCAAGTATGCATGTAAATAGAATGTTGTGTTCTTGGCTGCTACTGTATGAATCACTGTTCATATATTAGAATTTCATAATTTTGATACTTCCAATGTGTTTAAAATGGAAAATTATGTGGGTTTAAAGTAGAGAAATAAGTAGTGAAAGCATTGGAATCAAAATGAGAATTTTTGGAAAATATAGGAGGCATTTTGGTTCTGTATAGTAGCCAAAGATGTGATTTGATTTTGGAAATTCTGATTTCATATTTGGATTCTACATGAAAAATTATGTGGAAATGAACCATGAGAATTTATTTTAGAAAGATGGAAGTATAAGTCATAAGTTAGACAAAGAATGGAATATAGTGAGAACCTAGTCTTGGAATTGTTTTGAAGTTGAGTTGTAACTTGATGTTACTTTGTAATGGATAGGTTTTGACATTTGTGTGGGAAGAAGATAATCTCAAGAAGAGTGTGACAAGGTAACTTAAGAGGTAGCAAGAATACCTAACTATAATTTTATGTTTGTTTGACTTTATGCTTGCTTGTTAGTTATGATTCTTGGTTGAGCTTAAGATGATGTTTTGATAATGATGATAAAGTATGAATGATTGCAACTCCTTGCAACTAATGTCATGAAAATATGCATGTTAGATTTTACTTATGTATGTTTACAAAGTAGCTCCCATATCATGATAACATGTTAGGCATTTAATCAAGCATGCATGTTATTATAGTTTGTATGACTTGCTATTGAGATTTCCATGAAATCTCATTCTTTCCATATACATAACCATGTTATAGGTGCTGGAACATCTCAAGGAAAAAGGGTAAATATGGATGTTTGAACTTGTATAATAAGCTAAGTTGATTACTTAACCTTATGGGATGCATAGTATATGATATTGTGTATGTATTTTGAGGCAGTACTCTTGTGATGATAGTTTTCATGACTTAACCAACGCATTTTGACGTGAAATTTGGCATAAAAATATTTAACATACATAGATTTAAATAGACACAAAGAACATCTCAATTGGTTAAGTATTAGATTTATTATGATTTTTCAAAATTCGAAATAAAATTGGAACAAGATAAAAATGAGCAACTAGAGGCTGTGAGGTTCATATGCGAATTTCAAATAGCAAATGAACGAGTTTTTCCACAAAATTTTGTGAACTTAAAGAGAACATTTGGAGCTTTAAATCCATAGATAACACGTCTCATTTGGATGAGTGAACAAGGAGAAATGAATTTTTGAAAATAAGGTAAGAAAACTAGAACTTCCAGATTTACCAAATAAATAGTATTTTTCAACTAATAAACTGATTTTATTTGGGCAAGGAAACCTTAATTTCACATTTTTCCTTCAAATTTCAATGAAATAGCTTTCATTAGAAATTTTCATTAGAAATTGGAACCACCCTATTTCAATTTTTTAGATTTAATTATGAATTTTCAAAGTTCAAATTGTATTCTAGAATACCAAATGAACAGGGCCAAGTGAACAGTACCCGAGAACCCTTTTCTTGAAAATTCATATTTCTAAGTTAAAGAGGTATTCAATTGGTACAAGCTACTTCCAATTGAGTATATCTGAGGGTGAAATTAAGGATAAGACAATTTACATATTGTATGTACAAAGATAATGTATAAATCATAATTTTAATGTACTTACTATTTCATCGTACTCGATAGCAAAGCTCTTGAAGCCAGCCTTGTGCCACACTGTTTGCTGCCACACACTGCCCACATTCCTCCGGGTGAGGGCCTGAAACAAAATGTAATAATATAAAAAAAATCAAATTAGTGCAATAATATTAATATCCTATGTACCTGCTGCTTAGGCGAGATCCTCAAGTAGACATAATGGGCCCAATCTTGCTCCAGGACTCTATCGGGTACATCCGCCAAAATGTACTGCCATGGCCTTATCCCATCGCGATTATTCTCCTGCCACAGATCCCCCCTCTTATTCTTCCGTGTTACCCCTATCTTGTTGAGGGTATCCGTCTTTAGCTACTCTCCCACTATGAATTTTCCCTATAATTAAATAAAATAATTGATCAAATAATTAAATAATATGTATATTTAATTAATAAACTAATTAATCACTTTAAATAAAAATATATCTTACCTTAATCATCTCCTATGCTGTATCCTTCTACCGTTCTTCGACCTTCTTCCAGTCCTTCATGGGAATCAGTAGCAGGGTTAACTACCTACCGACTAGGCGAGTGTACTTGCTAAACAACTAGCCTTACCCCTAGTCCGTTGGCCCAAATCACTCAGCGGCAGCAGCATGCGTCTGTTGGTGATCATGGATAGCACCTTAACAGTAAGCGTCTTGTTGGACTTGTCGCCCTAGGAGTCTGCACCAAGTATAATTTAAAATTTAATTACATATGAATTAAATATAAACAACCTTTTGTATAAATAAAATAATTACCTATGAACTTCACATCAAAGTTGCCCTAACACCTTTGAGCATGGCACCGCTTATTCTGGGCCGGCTGATCCTCCTCCTAGGGCTGCCCATACCACTGATCCTCCTCGTCCTCCTCCTGGGCCTCTGCTCCTGATGAGGAGCTACATTTGCCATGAACTCATCATCTCCTTATCACTGAAATCATAATCTTCGATGCTGATATGGGGCCATGAGTCATACCACCCATAGAAATTGGTGGGTGTACACTACAAAAAAGAAGGTGTTTTGTAGCGATTCATTTTTTACCTTTATAGCAGTTTAAACCGCTTAAACAATATTTTGTAATGGTTTACATATCCGTTACAAAATCAGGCACTACAAGCAGTGTTGTCGCTGTTAAGGAAAACTGCTACTCATGACGGTCAAAATGCTACAACAATTTATAGCGGTTTAAAGGATTTTATAGTAGTTTAGAAACCACTATTGACTTCAGGAGGGAAATGAAAAATTTCAATGTGACGCCAAAATTTGTAACGATTTTGTAACCGCTACAAATATTCCAGATTTGATAAAAAATAAAAAATTCTGTTTAAATAGTATGTATATATGTACATATGTAGATATATAGATAATTTATTAAATTTGATAGGTTAAAGTTTTATTATGATAATTGAGTATATTATTTAGTTGTACTATATTATATACTTTTGATATATTTTATTTAATGACATATAATTAAGATAAAGTGTAAAAGTAAAAAGTTATGGAATAGATGAAAAAATGTGTATAACAGAGTTGGAAAGTAAAGAAAGTGTAGAAAATATGATATATAATTAATTGAAAAGATCAACTAAAAAAATAAACTTACAAATCCAAATGATCTTACCACTATTTGAAGAAAGAACTAAATAAAAGAAATAGGAAGAAAAAACGTAGGAGGAGGAGGAGGAAGAGAGGAATGAGCAGGAGGAAGAATGGGAGGAGTGAAGGTATTTATAGACATCGGGTGGAGTTTGAAGCGATTTTGTAGATATTTGTAGCAGTTAACCGCTACAAAGTATTTGCGTGTGGGAGGGAAATTTAAATTTCATATTTGGAATTTTGTAGCGATTCAAAACAAATGTATTAACGCGTGGGAGAAAAATTTAAATTTCATATTTAGAATTTTATAGCAGTTTTGTGGACATTTGTAACAGTTTTGTGGGCATTTTGTAGCAGTTATAAACTGCTCCAAATGTTTGACAGTGAGTTTAAACGTGGGCGAGAAATTTCAATTCCATAATTGAAACTTTGTAGTAGTTTATAACTACGACCAAATGATAACTGTCACTGACACTTGTCAGTGACCTCGATCCTAACTGCTATAAAATTTCCTCACTCTTCCCGTATTCTGGCCTAAATATTTTCAGCAGTTTGAACTGTTGTAAATATTGGCGCCATATTTATAGCGGTTATAACCGCTACAAATGTCACTCCAAAATGCGGCTCCACATTCACGCCAGAAGGCTCTAACTTGGCGCCATATTTGTAGCAGTTATAATTGCTACAAATGTCATCGATGACACTGTTCACGGTCAAAGGGTTACAAAATTATAGCGGTTTATAGCCAAACCACTACAAAGTCAAGCACTTTTAGCGGTTCATTGTAACCGCTACAGCTCTCAGTTTTTTTGTAGTGGTAGTGGGTGTAGCAGGATCAATCAGCTCCTTCTCGAGTTGTCGACTTATCCTAATACAATAAATAAATTATTTTGAAAACACAATAAATAATATCAAATAATATAAAAAAAATAATAATTTCAAAAACACAATAAATAAATGAATAAAAGAATATCAAATAATAATAATTTCAAAAACATAATAAATAAATGAATAAAATAATTTCAAATAATAATATAGAATAATCTTAATTTCAAATTAAAAACACAATAAATAAATGAATAAGATAACTATAAATAATAATAAATTCAAAAACAGAACAAATGAACAAAATAATTTAAAATAATAATAATTTTAAAAATAAACTAAATAAATGAATAAAACAGTTTCAAATAATAATAATTTCAAAACAATGATAAATAAATGAATAAAATAATTTTAGATAATAATAATTTCAAAAATATAATAAATAAATTAATAAAACAATATCAAATAATAGACATTTTAAAAACATAATAAATAAATAAATAATTTTACATAATAATAAATTTAAAAACATAATAAATGAATGAATAAAATAATTTTAACTAATAATAAAATCAAACATTCTATAAACAAATAAAATAAAATAAAAACTTTAGAAAAAATTCATAGTTAAATTTAAATTTTAACCTTAAAATGTAGAGTACTTTGTAGAATTCGATCCAATTAGATCCGGATCTGATGTGTGTAGAGAATTTGGTAGAGTTTCGACTTACAACTCGCCAAAAGGGTGGAAGTAGAGGCGATACTATATATATATAGGGCGGTATTTTCTAGCGATTATCTAAAACCGCTAGAAATGTAACCCTAACCACCTCTTGCTACGTGTCATCACCCCTCGGTGACCATTGACATTTTCTAACGGTTTAGGTGCAGCCGCTAGAAATTCCTTGTGACATATTTAGTAGATTTTCTCTAACCGCTAGAAATTGACACAAAACTGCTAGAAAATGCAACCCTAGGACGTTATCGAGCTGTTTTTCTAGCAACTGGTTCTGAACCGCTAGAAATGTAGTCAACGTGGTTGAAAATTTTAGCGGTTTTGTCTAGAACTGCTAGTAATCAAATGTATTTCTAGCAGTTCATATTAATAACCACTAGAAATTAACTACTGCTAAAACAAGTATTTTTTGTGGTGGTAACTCAAATAATCTAATATGAAAGAGGAGATGCAAAAAAGACACGAGTCAGTAGATTACCATTTCACCCATCTGAAAGTTTGAATTTCATTATTGAAAGTAGATTACCAATTGTTGAGATAGCCCATATAATCTAATGTAGCAATAAAAGAGGTATATCTATTTCATATCTACATGTAGTTAGTGCCCCAATAGGATTTTTTAGTGTCTTTATTTTTTGTTAGTTAAAACATTCACATATTAACTTGGTTTAGTTAGTTTGCTAATAATAAGTTCAAATTAAATATGTGAGTGTGTGTATATTTAATAATTTATAACAAAATGTTGAGCGAGACCCTTAAATTAAAAAGATAAAATAATTGACACGTTGCCAAAAGTAAGTCAACCATTGGAACAAGATAAAAAACTGAACCCGGTCCAATTAGTATCTACGTCAACTCATAATCAATTTCATTGTTTAAGTAATCCCTCCTATTTCTGTTTTCCTACTTTCTTATTCGTGTTGGGGTAAATGTTTTGACCCAAAACCTGCTTCTAGAACAAGAATTTTCATCAATACCTTTTTGGGAATTAATAATTAGAAAATATGCAATAAATATGGTTTTTGCTTATTACCTGATTGCATAATCTGTCTTTAATTAAGTTGAATTAGTTCAAAGAATGATATATCTGCTTCGATGGTTAGTTAGTTTGTGGCCAATAATTTATTGACACCTGACTTCTTTGAAGACTTGATCTTCGGAGGATATATATATATATATATATATATATATATATATATGTTTGAAATTATCTTTCTTATAGAAAGTAAAGCTACAAGTTTCATTTTCTTTGGACGGCATTATTATCTTTGAAGAAAATGATGGGATTGACGTGATTCCACTTGAGGGTCCAAAATTTATTTTATTCTACACAAATTATCCATAGGTAAGAAATTAAATACATATAGGTTTTAAAAATTGGAAGCCGCGTCTCTCAGCTAGCTTTCCTCTCCTCTACCCCCTTCACCACCGTTAGATCAAAATTTCAACGGTTCATGTTTAACATTTTATAAAAATTATTATTATAATTTTATATAAAAAGTATAAAAATAAATTTAAACAAAAATATGTCATCTTTCTTTGTTTTTTTTAATATTTCTCTTGATATATATTGATAAAATTTATTTGGCTAACATATAATTTTATATCAAGTTTTAGTTTAGTTCCTTAAGTTTATAAAATATATTTTATTAGATATTTTTTTTATTTATCTATCAGTATTTGGCCTTACTAGCAACGATTAGTCCAGTTCACGAGAATGTAGACTACAATGTTGGGAACCTCGTTATCTCTAAATAATTATCGTAACTGCATACCTAAAGCTCAAACACAAGACCACTAGTTAAATTGAAATGACCCATAAGCATTTGTTCCAAGCGATTGGTGGTATAAAGTGTATTTACAATCCTTTAATTTTAACATTATTAGTTTCATTAACAAAAAATACTAATTTGGCGTGTTCAAATAATAACTTTACAATTAAATGTTGATAATGCATACTTAAAATTTAATCATTTAATATAATATTTTTGTATTTTGAAAAATGAGTTGTTGATGCTGAAAGTTTAGATCATACTCATCTTTATTTTTATTTTAAATATTTTTTAATTTACAAATTTTAAATTAAATATTAAGATGTCAGCATTTAATTAGAATGAACGGAATGAACTTGATTTAAATTTTTTCTTTAATTATAGAGTCATTATTTAAATTCGCTTAACAGTTGTTAACATCAAGGAATTAAAACCAAACATATAAAGTTAAGAGACTAAATTAAAACTTAATATAAATTTATCAAACTAAACATATATTTTAGGCAAAACAATCTCTCGGGTAAAATTGAAAGAATTGAGGAACATTTTCTCTATATAGTCTGCAGGCATATAATTCTTTTAGACAATTCCCAAGCAAGCTATAAAGTTTCTCTCGAAATTGTCCAAAAGCAGCGAATACCTTATTTTCATGTAAATATGCTGCTTCGGATGAATAGTTAGTGCATATTTGATATTTATATATATATATATATAATTAAAAAAAAAACTAAATTAACAACATACAACACATAGAATATTCGACAAGTGAATCAGAAACAAAGGTATTGATGCAGGCTATGCTACATCAAACACAATACAACTCAAAGAAGTAATATATTATATAAGAAAACCAAATAAAACATTGGGGCATCTATCCCTACAATTTATTTATTTATTTAATATAATAATATATAAAACGCTCTTGTATATATTTTTGTGGTAGGCATTAATATTAGTTAAGCTTGGAATGGCTTCTGAAGGAGATCAATTATCTTCTGGTCTACTTGGAAAGCCTTCTGAAGAACTTGAGGATTGATGGGAGGGTTAGAGCCAAAGACAGCATTAGCAATAGTGATCACTCCTGGATTTTGGCTACTGAGACCTGCGAAGGCAACGGCATTGCCATAACCCACGTTCAGTTGGAAGTGAATAAGACTGATTGGAAACACAAACACGTCTCCCTTATTAAGCACTTTGGTAAACAATCGATTGTTATCTTGATTGGATGTCACAAATCCGACCAGAAGAGTGCCCTCAACAACTACGAGGATCTCGGTGCCACGTGGATGAGTGTGAGGAGGGTTCAAACCCTTTGGTGCGAAGTCAATGCGAGCAAGAGAAATACCAAGAGTGTTCAATCCAGGCAACATGTTCACGTCTACGGCAGTGACATTGGAGCCATTAGGGCCAGATGTGTCTCTGGGTACATCCAATCCAGAAAGGAAGAAGTCCTCAGCTTTCACAACCTTGGGATCCTTGCAGAATTTCCCGTTCACAAAAACTGCAAATTTAAGTGATTAATTACTTTTTTCAGTGAATTAGTTTGCTAAAACAACAATAACTGAATCAAACTTCTAAAGATCTAGTAGTATAATTTGCTCTCTACAATACCTTTTGGAGTAGCTGAGTCATCGAGCGCAACGCAGAAATCTTGAAGAGGACTTGGGTCGTATGCGAGAACATGTGCAGAAGCAAATGCCAAGAGGGAAACAACCAAGTACACAGCTTTCATCTTGTGTGTGTGTGCATATATATATCTTTCAATTCTCTGAGTGTTTATGGGTTTATGAATGAACTTAAAGGGAAGCATATGAAGGGTATTTATAAGGAGAAGCCATTGATAAGGTCTTGAATTTGCTTGGAGGAAGCAAATAAAGACTCGGTAGTATTTCTTCACCTGAAACTTCTTCTCTC
Organism: Leucaena leucocephala; assembly: GCA_037074615.1. Taxonomy (NCBI): domain Eukaryota; kingdom Viridiplantae; phylum Streptophyta; class Magnoliopsida; order Fabales; family Fabaceae; genus Leucaena; species Leucaena leucocephala. The sequence continues at coordinate 7,723,112 of CM073549.1, forward strand.
CATTCATTCATTGGATCCGAGTTGTGACCCTTTCTTTACCGACTACGTACATGTATGCATCTTTTACCAAATATATATCTCTGATTAATTAATTTATTAACATGCCTTATTTTGACCTTTTCTTTGTATTTTCTACGTGACTATTGAACTTTTCAGTATTTTAAGTTTGGACTATTGAACTTTTCAGTATTTTAAGTTTGGATCCCACAACCAAATCCTTTTTTCTAAAAGAAAGAAATGAAAAAAAAAGGGGATTCGAGTACACGCGTCCCATTCAAATATAAAAATCCTGGCTTTTGTGCCCAATTCAAAAGGAAATTAAAATAAAAGTTTTCTTTCGTGAAAGCCCGTTTGAAGGATTAACAAGCAGCTAGAGACCTCAACCAATTTACCACTTCTTATATATGTTTACCCCACACACACACACACACACATATAGTTTTGAACAAGGGACCATATATCATTAATAAAAAAATTATTATAGATTAACTTGGTTTAGTTAGTTTGCTATCAAGTTCAAATTAGCAGATATGGCGTTTGCTTATGACTTGATTGAAATGTAATTGTCTCTGCTGAATTTTCAAGGAATGATATGTCTGCTTCGATGATAGATTAGATTGTGACCTGAAATTTTATAGCACCTGACTTCTTTTAGTTGGCGGAGATGTTAGAAATTAAACCGTATCAGGTAAACTTTTATTATAGAAAATAAATCTCTTAATATTATATCTTCATTATTTTAGAATAGTATTACCCTTTCTATCCTAATTATAGGAGCTAGTAAAGAGATTTATTTTAAAACTAAATATAAGACCTTAATTTATTTTTCTTTAAAATTTATAAATAATATTTGATTTGATCCCTTTCAAAATATTTAAGTTTAGTTCTCACTGTTATCCTGAATTAAAATGATTATGAACTCTGTTTTTTTTTTCTTTTTCGCCTGATAATGATCATGGATACTAAACAAGACAATTAGTGCATCTTTTTTTAGTAGAGTCTAGACGATATCTTCTAACATATAGCTATAGACTAATCCCCCTGAGATATAGAGATTACTGAAGTGAATTTTACTTATCCTAACAAAACTTTTTCCTATGGCCTAGTTTGAACACTGGACATCATGTTTAAGTGTATGAGGATCACCTTATTGATTGTGTGGATCATTTCATTTGGAAAGGACAAAACTATCCTCTAGTTCTTTATATCCAGTGCAACCAGTTATCCAATGAACAAGTGCCACCTAGATTCATTCAACAGGTCATCCTTTAACGCCGTCGTCAGTTTTGATGGAAGGTCTGATTTCCTTGTCGTCTTCCTCACACAAGCACAGACGAAGACACAGCCGACGATCAACCGCTTCCTTAGTTGATTGCTATTGTCCATCGCTATGAAGATCCGTCTCTTCCCAATTTCTTGCACCAGTACTTGACCACTGCATCGGCATTATTCTTCAATGGACTAGGCGTTAATTTTCCAGCACCCGTGGCTGCGGTTTAAGAATCGATGGTTGAGGAGAGAGAAGTAGAGGAGTGAATATAAGCTGAATGACAAACACAATATATATGTGTAGTTGAGAAGGGAATATATGTTGCATAATTAGTTCTCGAAATTGAAATGATATATAGTTCTGGAACTTTTTGTTTCTCTCCTTCATTTCTTATTCTACTTTAATTCAACACAATTCCCTCCCATTCTCATCTCTCCTCTGTATTTCATTTCACTCATTTATTTCTTCCACATAGATTTCTAGTCCTTTCCTTCCCTAAAGAAATCACTAACAAGGGCATGCCATCAGGATTAACTATTTCCGCATCCATTATATGGCGTCTTTGCAGCCCAACTTAGATTTTATTCATTTCGATACGTTGCCGCAATGGGAATAGATCTTTTCAGAAGCATTTTTCTCCTCATCCCTCAGAAGCAAAATATCAATTGTCCATTACGTTAAATTCATCTAAAGGCTGATAGAGCATGTATATTCCGTCTCTCTCTCTCTCTCCTCGTCTCAGTTCAACAATAGAAACCCATTTTCGGAAGCAGAGACGAGACTGTTCGAGGAGACAGAGACGACTATAGTATTAGAAAAGCTCTTCAAATTTGTTGGAAACAATCTTAAGAACATCGTAAAAAATCCCTCCCATGAAGGTTCCGATTCTAACCCTGAACACTATTGCTTTGGCCTCAATAAAAACAAGATCTATTACGTCAGTGAATCACTCATCAAGCTGGCCAGCAACATAGCATGACCCAACCTCATCTCTCTCGGCACTTGCATCGTAAATACACGCATGGAGGTCATTTTCATCTCACAGTTCAGGCTCTCAACTTGTTGGTCGCTAACGCCAAACACAAGTTGTGGCTTAAACCCTAGTCTGAGATGTCGTTCTTGTATGGGAATAATGTGTTGAAAAGCTCTTTGGGAAGGATTACGAAGAACATTGCACCTGGTGATGGAGTTGTGATATTTTCCATGTCTAATGTGCTACTAGTTTTTGGCATGACTTCTTAGTCCACTCAAGATTGCAGGAAAGTGGACCTTAATGGTATTGTGGTTCTACACTAGGCGGATATTGGTGAGTATTTGAGGATGGAAAATGAGCTTTGAAATTTTTTTTTCCGGGTTCAACAGAGAGGGGCTTATATCTTATCCAATTTGGGTCACCGCGAGTTTTTTATTCAACTAGGAACTAGGATATTACATTGGGAATTGAATATTGCAGTGACTATAATTATATGTCTTTCCCTCGACTACATTAATGCCTACAATGTTGTTTTACTCATATGAATTTGATTACTTGTTAAGGAATTTTGAATTCATTAGGCTTTTTATATCTATGTTTAATATTGAAAACCCCTTGAGGTTTCTGCTCCACAATAGTAATAAAAAACCTCTTTGTTTTTAGCCTTCAAATAGTTTTGCATATCAACTAGAACGAAACTAAGATTAGCTTGCCCACCAAAAAATGCAGCACAACATTGGGCTGGCACATGGTCAAACCAAAAGACTTCAACTTTCATAAATTAAAAAATTAGAAAGAAACGAACCAGAGTGAGATTTCAAGCAATGGCTTTCTCTTTATTGAAGAAAACATCCAAGGAATAAAGTCCCAATCTCTCGTCAGTTTCCCGTAATTATAACTATAACCCACAATGACCAGTGCAGATTGCAGAGTTTCTGTCAAGGGGAAAAACCTCAAGAAAGATATTTTTTGTTGTAAACCGAGTGACGGTAACTTGTAGAAGATATGACCTGCGCTCACCTAACTATAAATTAAAAAACACTGCAGAGTATTCCAATAGAGCAAGTTCGTTGCTCACAGTCATAATGTTAGAGACAGTCCTAAGGCAGTATAGAAGCAGGACTAGTTTAACACTAGTAAGGCTCCAGCACCGAGCTCATCTTTTTTGGGCCACGTGTTCTATCCAATGTACCGGGGGAAATAAGTTGCCGTGACTCCCTCCCCACCGCTGCTGCTGGAGCACACTAACCTATAATTATAAAACATATAATTATCTTATTCACACCGATAAAAGAAACATGCATTATACTGCAGCCAGCCAACACAACTCTACTCGCTTTAATAGTAAAAGCACACTGAGGCAAGCCACAGAAATTTCAACTAGACCACATACAAAAGGATAAAGAATAGTAAAGCTGGAGATTATCGAAAACGAGAAGATTTTATACAGCAAAACAAACACGAGTATAGCACATTTATGGACAAAAACAAAACACGTTCATATACCTACTGAGTATATAAAAAGTTTCAACTTTACGGACTTGAGCTATTCAAACTAAAAAATGGAAGGGGAAAAAAGATGTCACGTTAATGATACTGATCAAGATATTGGTAAAGCATTCTTTTATATATATGACTTTTATGCGATTCTATTTTTAGAACAGGATTTCCTTTGCCAAGCGATTCTATTTTTAGAAGCAACTATGCGGAAAAGGATTGAGGATTACCTTGGTGAAGCTTTCCCGTCAAACTGAATGAGAATGTCTAGGTCTTCTGCTTCTGCTACTGTTTTAATATTCACACGTATCAAATATGGGCAGTCAGGATTATAACGTAATGGACGTTTGAGATTTTGCTTATGAGGGATGAGGAGAAAAATGTTCTCAGATCTGCTCCCTGCCGCAATCCAGTCTTATAACACCGCACCGGATAGTTGGATACACTCGTCGAAGCTCTGCACCACGTCCTTCGTCACAGTCCTTCTCTCCCGTCTGAATCTGGCGGTGGTCTTGAAATTCGTGAGACAGCTGATAGAGTTGTAGCCACGACGACCAAGGGCAAAACTCGACGGAGTTGAGCAATTCTGGCTTCTCCACTCCTCCATCGAAGATGAAAAGAGGATTTAAAAAACCTGAGATTAGGCAAAGAGAAGGAGGTTGCCAGCTCTGCAGAAGAAAGCGCGCGTTCTCCGCCGATTAGTTCCTGGTTGCCGTAAGGTCTCCTGTGTACGATGATTTTTCTTCAAAGACCTTCCATCGAAACTGAAGACCATAGCCAGAGGAGTGACGGCGTTAGATGGTGACCAGTTTGAAAATCCACGTGTCACTTGTTGATTGGGCAACTGGTTATCCTCGATATAAGTTACGGGAGGTAAGTATGGTCCATTTGGAAATTATGTTTGAATTAGATGTTCTTTTGTAATATTTTGGAGAATTTGAATATTCGATGTTTGTGATTTTCAATAATGTATTTCAAATTCAATGATTTAGGATTATGAAGAAAAAAAATTTCATTCATATTTTCATATATGCTGTATAAGTGGAAATATGAAAACAAGACAAAATATTAAAAAAAAAAAAGGCAAAAAATTAAAAGTGCTAGGTTAGCACTAACAGTAGGGGTGTTCAACAAGCCCATGGCCCGGTGAATTCGCTCGAGCTCGAATAAAAAATGCCCAGCCCAGCCCAGTAAAAAATAGTCTAATATAAAATGGGTAATTTTGAGTAGGGCTAATATTCAGGCAGGGATTGCTGCCCTGCCCAGTTGGTTATTTTTTTGCATATCAAAATTTATAGATTATAGTATTTCACATAGAACGAATATGATGGATACTAGTGACTAAAGATAATTTTACAAATATAAGTAGTCAAGTAGATAATTGTATCTTTTAAAATTTATAACTAAATTGATTTCTTTCTTTATTTCCTTTTTAAACTTTGTTAACCGTCATTTTTTTTTTCAGATGCTTCATCTTTATCAATTTTAAGGAGATTGATACAAAGTTACAATTGCAAACTATTTAGACTTCAAAACTTTTTTTTTATATGCAATGTATTTTAAAATTTTAATTACTATATTTTTGTTGCATTATTCTTAGTGGATTATAGATATTATTTAACTCTTGAATACATAAGAATACGGTATTATTTTATAAGTTCATAATTATAGATTTTTTTCTATAATATGAGCAGGGCATCACGATTTGGGCATATCCAGCCCACCCATGCCTAGCCTAAAATAGTTAAGGCTTTTACTGGGTAGGGCTGGGTATCGGGTAAAATATAACTCATACTTTTTTTGAGTAGGACTCCAGCAAATGGGCTATCCTACCCAGGCTCAAGTTGGCAGCCCCCAACCCATAGCAAGCCAACTTGTAACATGTGGGTTGGCCCACGTTATCAATTCTCACTTAATATTTTTCTATATATCCTTGAACACACATTTTTCGAATGTAATGGCAAACTAATTAAACTAAATTAAACATATATTTCTTTACTTTTATTTATAAGTTAATTTTAACATATTTTATTGAAATTAAGAAAAACTTTAAATATATTATCTCTATTTTAAAATCGATTAATTTTTTAATTTTATCTCTATTTAATATACACTCTATTTCAATAATATAATGTCTACACAATAATAATAATAATAATGAAAGGTAAATTTAATTATGTGACTAAATTTTTTTTTGCCAAGGATAAAAAATATTAATCTACCATAGAAGTATAGCATGAAATTTAAAACAAACGGTATTCCTCATGATTTATAAATATTATAACTTGTTATATATTTTGTCTTTATAGATAAAAACTTGTTATATATGTGGTGAATTGGTTGAGGTTTCTAGATTGTTTAATCATTCAAACTTAAGAAAGGCAACTAATTTTTTTTTCAATTGGGGTAGAAAAGCGGTTATTTTTATTCTGGAACCTAGAAAGGAAGAATACAAATGAAAAGTTCTGTTTATATTCTAAAGTGTTTATATTTTAAAGTCTCACTAGATCTCTCTAAATTTTGAATTTGATTTCTAGAGAAGACATTTATGTTAGAAGGAACAGTCATGAACCCCAAAATAAAGATATCTAGTAATAAGATCTGGTTAATATTATTAAAAAAAAAAAGCAATATATAGTAGCACAAGATGATAGAAAACATGAACAATTATAGTTCTTGTTTAATATAAAGTGCTAATTTACGCCAAAAGAAAACTTAATTGGGCGATTCAACGACCCGATTTAAATATCTATACTACTTATTGATTCCATTAATTGATTAAACGTTGATAGAATACTGAATTATTTGAAACAAAAATGATTGGGAAATTGGACGCAACAACTACGCACACCGCCCTGTAGAAAATTGCCTGGAAGACCACTTCTTCTGTTCCCTCTTAAACATATAGATTGACCATAAAACCGCAAAGTTCCAACAAAAGTTAAAATAGTGAAAAGTTCAATATAATAATCACGTAGAAAATAGAAAGAGAAGATCAAAGTAAGGCATCTTAATAAATTAATTAATCAGATATATAATGCATATATATACGTAGTTGGTAAAGAAATGGTCACAACTCGGATCCAATGAATGAATGGAGAGAAGAAGTTGCAGGTGAAGAAATACTACTGAGTCTTTATTTGCTTCCTCCAAGCAAATTCAAGACCTTATCAATGGCTTCTCCTTATAAATACCCTTCATATGCTTCCCTTTAAGTTCATTCATAAACCCATAAACCCACAGAGAATTGAAAGATATAAATACACACACACGCACAAGATGAAAGCTGTGTACTTGGTTGTTTCCCTCTTGGCATTTGCTTCTGCACATGTTCTCGCATACGACCCAAGTCCTCTTCAAGATTTCTGCGTTGCGCTAGATGACTCAGCTACTCCAAAAGGTATTGTAGAGAGCAAATTATACTACTAAATCTTTAGAAGTTTGATTCAGTTATTGTTGTTGTAGCAAACTAATTCACTGAAACAAAGTAATTAATCTTTTAAATTTGCAGTTTTTGTGAACGGGAAATTTTGCAAGGATCCCAAGGTTGTGAAAGCTGAGGACTTCTTCCTTAATGGATTGGATGTACCCAGAGACACATCTGGCCCTAATGGCTCCAATGTCACTGCCGTAGACGTGAACATGTTGCCTGGATTGAACACTCTTGGTATATCTCTTGCTCGCATTGACTTCGCGCCAAAGGGTTTGAACCCTCCTCACACTCATCCACGTGGTACTGAGATCCTCGTAGTTGTTGAGGGCACTCTTCTGGTCGGATTTGTGACATCCAATCAAGATGACAATCGATTGTTTACCAAAGTGCTTAATAAGGGAGACGTGTTTGTGTTTCCAATCAGTCTTGTTCACTTCCAACTGAATGTGGGTTATGGCAATGCCGTTGCCTTCGCAGGTCTCAGTAGCCAAAATCCAGGAGTGATCACTATTGCTAATGCTGTCTTTGGCTCTAACCCACCCATCAATCCTCAAGTTCTTCAGAAGGCTTTCCAAGTGGACCAGAAGATAATTGATCTCCTTCAGAAGCCATTCCAAGCTTAATCAATATTAATGCCTACCACAAAAATATATACCTGAGCGTTTTATATATTATTATATTAAATAAATAAATAAATTGTGGGGATATATGCCCCAATGTTTTATTTGGTTTTCTTATATAATATATTAGTTATATTATGTTTGATGTAGCATAGCCTGCATCAATACCTTTGTTTCTGATTCACTAGTCTAATATTCTATATCTGTTGTATGTTGTTAATTTTGTTTTGTTTTTTAATTATATATATATATATATATATATATATATATATATCAAATAGGCACTAACTATTCATCCGAAGCCAGCATATTTACATAAAAAGTCCTTTTCCTGGTTGCGACCAAGTGCATTACGTGGTGAAAATAAGGTATCGCTGCTTTTGGACAATTTTGGGAGATTGTTTTTGTTAAAATATATGTTTGGTTTTATAAACTTATATTAAATTTTAATTTGGTCCCTTAAGTTTATATAATGCATTTTTAATTCCTTGATGTTAATAATGTTGGTCTCATTAAAGAAAGTACTGGAGAAGGAACTAGAAGAATTGAAGAGACTAATACATGACCCTAGCATTCAAAGCTAAGAAAAACAACTCTTAGTTTACCTTTGATGATATTCCGCATTAAAATGGCGTGACAAACTACATGAATTTGGTGCACGGATAGATTTCCATATGACTAATCCGAATCTCATTTTGGAAAAAACTCTTATAGAATTTGTGGCCCAAATGACTGGAAATTAAGGGAATGGTTCACCTAACTTAGTGAATACTACAGATTACAGCTTCTCCACTCAGCCAATCCAGGAGCATTTCTCGGGGCACTTCACCATGAATTTCTTGGAGACTTTAATGTTATCCAAAAGTGAATTTCACAATAATACTTTGAGATGAAGTGTTTGATGGGAATTGGAAGACACGCAGCGGAAATTAACTTTAAAATTTTTCCATTCCCAGCCAGGATCTACCGAATGTGTTTAAGTCAAGGAGAAAGAAGTGTTACCTTCGGTATTCAAGCTGTGGTCGCGACCTCAGTGTCCACTAGTCGCGACTCTTCGCCTCTAGAGTTTTCAGTCGTGACCTCCTCAGCTTCTTGTCATGACCTGTCACCTCTGGAGTTTGCAGTCGCGACCTACTCAACTTCTAGTCATGACCTGTCGTCTCTGGAGTTTGCAGTCGCGACCTATTCTGCTACTAGTCGCGACCTGTAGCCTCTTTTCGGATTTCTGACGTTCAGATGCCAATTTAGTCGCGACCTCTGTGTCAACTGGTCGCGACTTCGTCGTACCTGGTGCTCTTTTCTCAATCGCAAGAAGTCAACAACTCAGATCGACTTCCTCTACCGGTATCCACACGAACAGCGTTCCAATCACGAACGACGTGCTAGCGCCTCTTATCCCTCAAGATTCCGTCCTCGCAGTCTCTATTTCTGCAGTTTCTTATCTGCAAATCTTTTGCATTCACCTTGCCCCCTTTTCTTGTGTGTGGAACCCTAGCCCCTAATGTCAAATATATAGGATGCTATCGGGCTTCTTATTGGGCCGGGCTTCAGAATTAATCTTATATTAATTCTGAAATTAATACAATATCATATATTGCATAATTTGATAAGAAACTAATTAAATAAATACGGTTTTTATTAAATCCGTCTCAGATTTAATTCACCTATTTATTTAATTTAAAATAAAGATAAGACGGAATTATATTTGATTTATTCTCATAAATCAAATTTGAGATATCTTATCAATTTAAATTTTAAATTCAAATAGATCATATCCATTTAAATTCAAATTCAAAAGTGATAGAAATTTAATTTATCCTTATAAATTAAATCTTGCAAATATCTCTTATATTATATATAATATATATACAAATTTATATATATATATAAAATATATAAATCCACCCTAGATTATTCATTGAATCTAGACATCTCTTAGATTCAATGAATCTGGACATCACAGCTCGTGTTGGGCTATTTTGTGTGCGACCCTATAGGCGGCCCATATGAAGTTGGCAGTGGGCTAGTTACTATAATAACCCATAAGTCGTAAGCGGCCTCTAGCAAGACATTACGACTACCCAAATCATATGAGGATCGATAAACGATGTTACCTTTCATACAACCATATCACGTCCCTTTTGTCACACGATATTTCTGTCATGGATGAGGCATGGAGAATGTCATCCTCCTGTTCCTGACCGTTACTTTCTCGATCCCTGAGTAGTCTGACTATAGAAATGGAACTACTCTTCCATTACAGTATGGCCATACATTTCTCATACTCACTCATCGATGGGGCCCAGTAATATCTCTCTACGAATGTGAGGGACAAATTCCATCTTGACCATTCACATTCCTCCGCATGAAAAACCACTAAGCTCGAACATAGCCTTTATGATCACTCGATCAAAAGTGACTTTTGACTAGGTCAAAGCTGAGCGTTTGTCATGTAGGAATCCATGATGATCTCGGGTCAAAGGGCATAGTGACATGGCTTGTATATGAGAGAAGCTTATGACTTGACCCATGCAGCTCTCTCATGGCGGGTCGGTCCAACACCTTGTACTCTTACATGTGCCTATGACTTTGATTTATATATCTATATATCTTCAAAGTCATACTGGTCTTATTTCATCTCTGCTCCCGCATAGATGACCGACCAGGGACATTTAGGATAAGATCATGAGTTATCCAAGGATAGTCATCACAGTAAACATGCAAATAATGTGATAACATAATTAAAAAATTCATAAATCAACAATGTTCATAACATAATGATTGGCCCCTAGGGCACAATCTCCAACAGTGTTGTTCTATGAAGCGAAATGATTTACAAAAATATTACATATGAGTGGCTAAGAAATACTATCCTTTGGTAGGACCTCAGAATCCTAATCTCAGACATGTCTTTATTACCTCCCTTCCAGATGAGTTGTAGCTAGAACTGAACAAGATGATTACCTCTTTGAACAAAGATTTGATTCTCACTCTTGGTGAAATTTATCAATTGGCTCTGGCTACCCTTGACAAATTGTGTGACTAGCAAAAGTTTTTCAAATCCATGCTTAAAGGAAGTTCAAAGCTGAAACTAACTTGCAATGGATCTTATCTAAAGATCAAATGCAAAGACAAAGATACCTATAACTGCCCGACAAAGAAAAAATCTCACTTCTTTAAATACAGGCCTGGCAAGACTCGTAGAAGATAGAAGAAGCCTTATTTTATATACTTCAAAAGGTACTCTTCTAAATCTCTAAAGGCTAATAGATGTTTTCTTTGTGGTGGAAAAAGGCATTTTGCAAAATATTGTCCTAAAAGAAGAAATCAAAGGGAGATTAAGATGCTTCAGTCAATCCATAATGCTCTACCTATAGAAGACACTGAAGATATTGAGTATATTTATGAAGAACAGTCTAAAGAAGATGAGAGACTTAGTATGTTCTCCATATGTCTGAATTAGAAAGTTATGATGATAATGACTACTACCCTCACAGGCCAGTTTGCTCTCTCTTAACTCTTTACTTACAGACACAAGCCTTTTTAAAGAGCCAAGCCCAATCCTAGGATCTCTTGGATCCTTAGGAATGTCCCAAATAGACAATACTCCAAGGTCTCATTGAGCCCATAGAGTCTAATTGGGCTTATTAGGCCTTTTATGTGTAAAAACGATTTGAGCAACTCAGAGGAAAGAAGAGATCGGTAATTGATTATAAGCCTCTCAACATGTTCTTACATGATGATAAGTTTCCTCTGCCTAAAATGAATACATTAGCCTCTCGGCTATCCAAGGCAAAAATCTTCTCCAAATTTGACCTAAAAGCAGGTTTTTGGCAGCTTGGAATCCACCCTGACGAAATACAAAATTGCCTTCTATATTCCTGATGCTCAGTACCAATGGACTGTGTTGCCATTCGATTTGAAAGTGGCTTTGTCAATTTTCCAAAAAACCATGGTAAAGATTTTTGAGCCTATTCTCCATTCTGCCCTTATCTACATAGATAATATTCTTATATTCTTAGAAGATGAGCAGGCCCATAAAGCACTATTGACCCATTTTGTTGATTTTATTACAAAATATGGAATCATGCTTTCCTCCAAGAAAATGCTACATAGCCCAAGCCCAAATTGAATTCCTTGGCATGATATTCCATGATAGTATTTACCAACTTAGCCCTCACATTTCCCAAGAATTGTTTAACTTTTCAGATGACAACTTGTTAGTAAAACAGATTCAGTAATTTTTAGGCATTGTCAATTATCTGCGTGACTTTATTCCAGATGTGACTAAACATACAAGCCAGCTATCAAAACTCCTAAAAAAGAATCCCCCTCCTTGGGGAACATCACAAATTACAACTGTCAAAACTATGAAGAAAGTTGCACAGACTCCACCTCCGTTAAAGATTTCAAGTTTAGGACAGATGATTCTGCAAACTGATGCAATGATCATTTCTGGGGAGCAACACTTCTTGAAGAAGTTAATGGGAAAAGATATTATTGTGCCAATGCTAGTGACAGTTCAAGGACTTTGAAAAACATTATCATGCAACTTACAAGGAGATCATTGCAGTTAAAAAAGGCATTGAGAAATTTAATTTTCACTTAAGTTCTTATGAATTTATTGTAGAAATATACAACATGTGTTTTCCGTCCTTACTAGACACCAAAAAGAAGACTCTTCTAGACTCAGCTACTTAGATGGAAAAACTAATTTTCTAGCTATAAATTCACAGTGAAACACATCAAGGGTCACCATAATACTATAGCTGATTATCTTTCCAGACCTCAAAAGATCTAGCTCCTTAGTCCCTTTAGACCTTGTTATATCTTGCTCATGGAAAACCCTTATCTCCCAAAAGCTTCCTACTTCACCACCAAACGTCATGAATTTCCACCTGGATTTAAGCCCACAAATGTTGAACAGATCCAACAAGTAGCCAAGAGAAATCTCTTATATTGGCTCCACCTTCTCACCAAATATCCCATCTCTCCATCTGCTTATCTCTTTGATATAAAACCTCATCTAACCATTTCTTTCATAGCCAGTTCTACTCTTGAGGAACTAAAGCGGTACCTTTGGCCCCTTTCTGCTCTTTATGCCTATTTCATAGGCATTGAACCTCTACCTTTTTACCATTACCTCTACGACAGTAAAAATAAAAACTCATGTTTATAGTTAGTTTTATAGTAGTTTTGTCACATCCTGAAAATCAAGGGGTGATCGGCACAGAATATGAGAGAATTCACATTCCGTAAGCCTTTAAATATCATAATTAATATATTAATAATCTTAGACATGTATAAACTATTTTATTATTTATTATATATGAATATATTTATACCTTTCAAAATCATAAAGACCATACCATATACAATTATTTATACATCTCGAAAAGATAAGAGAGGACATGAATCCTACCTATAGACTACGTGAAGCATCTATAGATTTTGAACAACTATGAGAGCCTTCTTTGTTTTGCTAGAGGTGCAAGGTCGGAGGTGCTATATAAGGCCAAAATAATATATAGGTAAATAACGTCCCATTAATAGAAATAAATCAAATACGAAAAAAATAATTTAAACACATTTACCTTTGAATAATTAAGCTTGATAGTAAGTCTCAATTTCCAAATTATAGAATTATAGCAAAAATGAAACTTCATAAAAATCATTAATCAATTCAATCCAAACAGCCAGTAAAATATCTTATTTAAGGAAATCCATTTGAAACAATAATCCTTAAATCCTATTTTTTTTTCATAGAACTTCAACAAAATGAGTTATCAAGCGTGGACATACAGTCTACGAGGGTAATTAACCATTCTGGCGCAGCTGGAAGCCCTGGAAACAAGCGTGGACGAATAGTCTATGAGGGTAAATAACCAAGTATAGCACGAGGCCATGAATAACAAGTGCAGGTACAAGACCCATGAATAACAAGAGTAGATACGAGACCGACGAATAACAAGCGTGAGAATTAACCAATGGTGCACTAAGGACTAATAGTATTGTTGTTAGTAAATAGCGTTATGTATTTAGTCCTCTCAAAAATTGATTTTCAAGCATGCATGGGGTCAATTTAACATTAAAAAAAAAAGATCTTTCAATACTAAAAACTCAGAATATTCCATAATCAAGATCCCCAACATGAATATCAAAATATCAAAAGATTTCCTTCAATTTAAATGTAATAAAACTCTTTTCAAATAATAGGAATTCACATGAGAATGTTTCAGAGTGAAAAATCATCTCAATATAAAGATTTACAAAAATATCTTTCAGAACTTTCTTTGTCCATTTCATATATAAGCATAACGATATTATAAGTCATTCGAAAGAAAAATCAATGACAATAATCAAAGCCCTTAATTAATATAAACATGCTTTTAGCAAATTATGCTTAAAAATTGATACTTTAAATAAAATGTATCAAGTAACAAATATTATTAAAAATATTACCATCATGGGATGTTATTCACTCACCTGTTAACTCCCTAGTACTTCAATTTACCTTTTAAGTATACTCCAAGAAGTTCTTCCATATAGCTACCTAATTATTCAAAAGAAAGGACCTCGATTAACTTTAATTTTATACAGTCCTTCAATCTCTATTTTAAATTTTTTTTATTCTATTATAATCCTTTTTAAATATGGCTTGATTATCTAACAAATTAGAATAAATTTACGGCCAACTATGGTAAACTTTCACCTTTCTTCCAACCATTTCATCAAATATATAAAATGTATTAAAGTTATTATCTTACAACAAAAGTTCTCGCCTTCCTATTCCTTCCTCCAAATATACGCAAGCATGAATCCAACTCCACCAGTCCTTGAACAACCAATTTAACAGCAACACAATAAAAATCACAAATTCTTAATTCATTATAACTTAAATTAGCTTTATTGGGACACAATGCCCATTTTCAAGCATTTTAACAAACACATTATATGCATTCCAAAACTATTCAAGCTCACATGAAAGTTCATAGTTTCTTAAAGCACCATTCCTAGCCAATTTATGCATCAACAAAATTTTACCACACTTCATATTCATCAATCTATACGTTATCTTACAACCCCCAATATTCAACATTGTTTAACTAAGAAATTGAAGAAAAATCATATTATAATTCTCAATCTTCCTCTCAATAAAATCCAACAAATAAGACACTCAATATACATTCCATAAGCTAACATTAACTAAACAAAATCAGTTCTTAAATTATATCACTCAACTACCTCTTCCCAAAGGTTCCAAAAATTATTATAACCTTCATTATACATAATGATTGACTCTTATGCCATAATTTAGTAAAAAATGATGCTTTTATTATACTTAAAAATCAGTTTCTATACCTGAAATGTTCCGCCAAACAACCACTAATGAGCTACAACTCAATTCTTCCCAAACCAGAAAAACCCATAACAGATTTAAACACTTAAAAATTTTGACCCATTTGGAATTCACTCCTTAGTGAACAATAATCAACATTCCTGCACTAAATCAACTTCCTTACATATTATTGCCAGAGAAACCAAAGTCATATCTTCCAAAACATTTTCAAACATCACACGCTATGCTTTCGACTCTATTATATGCTTTCAGGTAAATCAACCAACTTAAACAATAAAAGAAAATTTTCAATTCCTTTTTTCCTCACAGTCTCGACAACAAGAGGAGGAAAGTAATCAAATCTCCAACCAAGGCTAACAACAATAAATAGGGAAGGAGAAGTCTTAAGCTTACCACACTCGCACGGTGAAATCTCACAAAAATAGGGAAGAAGGAAAATGGAGATTACTAAAGCAGCAACGATGGAAAGGCAACAAGGATGATAGAGCTAAATAGGAAAAAAATAGAGAAGAGCTTCTTTCCTGAATAGCAGCCACCCGAGCTGAACAGACAAGGAAAAACGATAGTAGAGTCCACAGCCACAGCTGCTTGGATGACAGAAGTAGACTGCAACACAGCAGTGACTTTTTCAGGTGAGGATCGCGAAGCTTCTTCCCTCTCTCTCGCTGTATGTTGACGGGGAATGGGAAAGGAGAAGTGATATGATTTAAAAAAATACAGAGGGGTATTTGGGTAATTTCATGCCATGATCTGAAAAGAAGAAAATGAAAATCCGCTTTGGAGAGAACTGGCATTCAAACTCTATACCTCAAGTTCATGCCACCACCTCTAAATCACTCAATCACCAGTTTCTCTTAGTGCTTAGTTACAAGAAATAATATATACTATTAAAGTTGTATTGTTTATCTATTTATTTTCTTTATTAGTATAGGGTCATTACATTCTCCCCTCTTAAGAAATTTGGTCCTCCGAATTTAAAATATATACTCACCTCAATTCTCAAACAAGTATTGACACTTAATCCACATCTTACTCTAAATTTTCCAAGTAGCTTCTTCTTTTAAATAGTTAGTCTATAACACCTTTACCAAAGGAATCTCTTTCGATCTCAACTTCTTTACTTGTCTATCAACTATAGCCACTGGGTCCTCATCATAAGATAAGTCTTCATTTACACAGACTTCTTGTTATTTACTTATTTAGGTTGCCCTTCTTTCCGAATCTTATACCACCTTTTATAGGTGACACATTTTAAAAATACTTTATCCCAACTATGAACTTTAATTCTATATGACGATGATTCACGTAAGATTTCTGCCAATTTTGAGCTATCAACAATCTTTGTTTGATCACCTACACCCTCTCTTTGGCATCCTGAACCAAATCTAATCCTAAAATCTCTTTATCACCAACTTCAAACCATCCAATTGGAGATCTACATAATCTACCATACAATGCTTCAAATGGTGCTATTTGAATACTTGCTTAATAGCTACTATTATAAGCAAATCCTACTAACGGTAAATAATTATCCCTACTTCCACTGACATCTAAGATACAATACCTCAACATATCTTCAACTATTTCAATTGTTCAAATGGTCCTGCAGGCTTCTGATGAGAACTTTAACTTGTTGACATACCAAACAGCTTTGGTAAAAGCTCTAACTATCATTTAAAAAAAACTTTATTTAATCTTTGCAATGTTTCCTATTAACTTCAAAGAACTTTTATTTTCCAACTATTTTATGGCAATTCACTAACCCAACTATTTTCATATCTCTTATTAAAATACCTTAAAATAGTATGCCTTTACTAAAACCTCAACCTCAAGAAAATGAACACAATCAATATTTAAACTCTCCTATGTTTCTGAAACAGTAACCCTACTAATTTAACAATCAGTGTTTCCTTAACAAGTTCCATTACTAATTTAGCACAAAATCCTTCTTTACATTACTTACATTAAAAAGGGGTTTAACATTAAACCTCATGTCGATTAAGGCTAAAGAGTCAATTTTTCTTGAACCAAAACTCACACATTTGAGATTTTATAGTTTTTCATGCAAAATTATAGCCCAAACCAGAACCTATATACACAACTATATTACCAGAAGTCCTTTAAATGAAACAATATTAAGGAGTCATTTTATAAGCTCTAACCAACCCAACTAAGTCAAACTTTCAACAAAAAAGATCACAAATAGTCAGCAAATAATTAAATAATTAGATCTGAAATGATATAAAATATTAATTAATCCAAATTCCCCCAAAATCTACTGGCCCACATTCAATAAGTGGCAACGTACACATAAAAGTGTAATTTAGAATTCTATAACTTTAAGTCAAATCCATAAATTCAATCCTTTAGAATTTTCTAATATAATCCAACAAAATTCCATCTTCAAGAATATTGCACCATGCTTCATGTTGGAACCTCAATCATGATTTAATAATTTGAATCACTCTTCTATATTCAATAATATATATTCCACATTTTCCAAACCATCTACATGTATAAAATACTTGAACCACAAAAGAATATACACCTTGCGACATTATAGCAGCACCTTAATCAAAAGGATGTCTTATGTTAACCATCAAAATTTAGATCTATCAAATGAATCTATCATTGCTGAACTTCAATTCTAATCCCTTATAGCTTGAGTACATTATAACCATTAAAACAATAAAGCTCCTCTTGAATTTCTAATTTCTAAATAATTCCTCGAATATTATATTGCAGCTTAATAAATTCTTAAAACTAACCTCCAACTCTTTTTCTAGCTTTAACTCAAGCATATCATCATGACATCTAAGGAATGATACGTAATTGAAATCCTCTTACAAACCTCAAACAACATTTCAACTATTAACTAGAATAAGCATTTAACTTCCTTAAACATCAATCAATAAACTATATATAAATTTCCAGCTTAAAAAACTTAATTCAATCCTCACTTAAGTGTCTCTTTAATACTTTGTTATACCTTTTTAAACCTTTATTGCCTAAACCAATGTCTCTTCTTCACAAGATTCAAGCCTATACATTCCAGAAATCCACATCAAACTAAGCAAAGGGAAAATTTATCATTTACCCTTCTATTACGACTAATTATCAAAGATAAAAAATCACTAAAATATATCTGAAAACCTTAATATAGAAATCAGTTTATAATGGCAAATAATCTTCATGTATGCATTAAATAAGCTCCTATACATCTCATTCCCAAAGAAGATGAAATTACAACACTAAAATAAATTATCAGCTCAAACTCTACAAGCAGAGGCAATTTTTTTCACATAAATCCAACTCATAATTTCACCCTTTAATCACTCTTAAATCATAATTCCCAAAAGTTCAACACCTCAATGCTTCAAACAGCGACATTTACTTCAAATATGAAAATATTATTTTTTTAATATATCATCACATAATTTATATGTGCTCCAATGACCAACATAGAAATAAACAAACTTAATCATTAAAATTTCCTATCAGTCTTCATCTACACGCCCTCATTAAGTTATAAGCCATCCACATTCCTTTTCTTAACAAGACTTGTGCTAGATCTAAATAAAGCAGAACCTAAATCCTTTCCCTGTCACTTTTAACAACCAAAATTATAAGGTAAAATTTTTCATCCACAATAAGCATGTGTTCTTTCAAACTGTTTATCAAACACTCAATGCGCATTCAATTTGACAAACCCCAAAAATATTATTCTTAAAATCACAACACCAAACTTCATCTATTGAACTATAAATCCAATTTTATTTAATTAACAAGACTTGCTAAAGCTTAAATTAAACACCAATTGAAAGAAAAATCGCAATTTCCAATCCACACACAAGTGAACATAGAGGAAAATGGCAACATTCTATATGTATGTGTGTGTGTGTGTATACAAAAATGACAGCATTTCAATTATAAGGAAAAAGAATATCTTTGAACATACTCCATATCGAAGACGCACAGGTAAAGGAGAAGAAAGGGGAACGACATGATGTTTGTACACACCCATTCATGCATAGCAACGACAGCAAGGAGGATAAAAGAAAAACTTGTTGCAACCACATTTCAAGATTTAAGCTTGCTTTAACATTTTTAAGTTTCCACTTTTGCTTTAATTTTCTCGAGTATATACTCTATCAATAAATCTTCTAATTATTAGTCTTTCTAATCATGACTTAAAATCTTTAAGGCATCTTCGCTATATAAGTAAACATCTGATATGTTTAGTACAATATATATATGACTTATATAAATAAAACATGGGTGACATAGACAAGGAAAACACTAGACCACCTAAAAGGGCGTCAATGATGCCTCGATTATGATTATGCGCGGGTTCATAATAATAATCGAGACCCCAAAGAAAAATCCTTGCTCCACATAACTATAGAAAATATAGGCTCTGATACCAAACTGTCACATTCCAAAAATTAAGGGTTGACCAGCACAAAATATGAGAGAACTTATATTCCATAAGTCTTTAAATATCATAATTAATATATTAATAATCTTAGACATGAACAAACTATTTTATTATTTATTATATATGAATATATTTATACCTTTCAAAATCATAAAGACCATACCATATACAATTATTTATACATCTCAAAAAGATAATAGACAATAGAAATCCTGCCTATAGACTACGTGGAACATCTATACGTGTTTTAACAACATGAGAGCCTTCTTTATTTTGCTGGAGGTGCAAGGTCGGTGGTGCTATCTGAGGCTAAAATAATCTACCGGTGAATAACGTCCCATTAATAAAAATAAATCAAATACAAAAAAAATAATTTAAACACATTTAATTTTGAATAATTAAGCTTGATAAACCAAGGCTAACAACAATCAATAGGGAAGGAGAAGTCTTAAACTTCCCACACTCGTACGGTGAAATCTCATGAAAATAGGGAAGAAGGAAGACGTAGATTACTACAGCAGCAATGGTGGAAGGGCAACGAGGATGACAGAGCTGAATAGGAAAAAAAATAGAGCAGAGCTTCTTTCCTAAACAACGGCCACCTGAGCTGAATAAAAAAGGAAAAATGAGGATATAGTTAATAGCCACAGCTGCTCAGACAACAGAAGCAGACGACAACACAGCAGTGACAGTTCTTAGGTGAGGATCGGGAAGCTTCTTCCCCTTCAGTCACTGTATGCTGACGGGGAATGGGAAAGGAGAAGTGATATGATTTAAAAAATATAAAGGGGTATTTGGGTAATTTCACACCATGGTCTGAAAAAAGAAAATAAAAATCTGCTTTAGAGAGAGCTGGAATTTAAACTCTATACCTCAAGCTCATGCCACCGCCTCTAAAACCACTAAATCACGAGCTTCTCTTAGTGTTTAGTTGCAAGAAATAATATATACTATTAAAGTTGCATTGTTTATCTATTTATTTTCTTTATTAGTATAGGGTCATTACAAGTTCTCTCCTCTCCCTATTTGGTGAAGACAACTTGGTAAAGTCATTGAACAATATCGTCTCTGGGATATCACAGAAGATCAACAGACTTTCTAGTGTTTCTTTGCTCTACACGAACCTCATCACATAGATCATCAAGGCAGGTTGTATACCTCAAATTAGGCTTACCTATGGCAAACCCAAGCTCATTGGCCAAAATACAATGATACTCTTTTTGAGAATTTAGAACTCTTTATAAGCAACCTAAACAATTGCTCAGATAGTAATTCAGGTTTAACATGCATCTCTCTTGGTCCTATTCCCAATGAATCCTTTATGCCTTCATATGTCTAAAAATGTAACATGAGACCTTGAGAATAGATCTTAAGTCCTGCTACCTCAGCTTATCTCGACTCTAGCAAATCACAGCTATGCACTGAGTTATAGCTTTCTCAAAGCTCACAACCAGCATCTTAGGATGACTTCCTATCACAAAACCTATGCAGTGGACCATTTTCTAAAGACCCATGGGGTGGACCACTCTCTTAAGACCTAGAGTCACTCCCAACATATGATCCACATGATGAAGCTACTCAAACCTTTCACCTAATAATGACCATGAGCCCAACCTCAGACTGGGGTGGTGAGGTGTAAACAAGATTCCTGCGTGTTGTTCTCATCAGGTTTTAATAAAAAAGATGCTCATGTGCCCTGTTCTTCTCAGCTTTTAGTAAAGTATGTTTAATTATTGTCCTTGAGTGGTCATATCATAAGAAGAACCTGTGTATCAAAAAGAATATGATCTTGATCCAAGGGATTGATTTTCCACATGAGTATTTTGATTTAGTCTGGGTATCCATAGATTGGGGTTCTGAGACGGGTAGTATGGCGAGAGGATGCCGAGGTAGGACCCTAATATGGACAGATCTATGAATATCCTGACTGAGTCTCATAATTCATAAGGAGATCTGCCCTTGTGGTATCATGGTGTTAAAATTAAGGGATTGAAAATACACTTTATACAACTAAGTGCTTAGATCAAATGGTTATGGGTCATTTCAGCTTAACCAGTTGTCTCATGCTTGAGCTTTGGGTATACAGCCACGATAATTACTTAGAGATAACGAGATTCCCACTATTGTGGCCTACATTCCGGTGAACTGGACTAGTCATTGCTAGTAATACCAAATACTGATAGATAAATAAAACAATATCTAAAAAATACACTTTATAAACTTAAGGAACTAAACTAAAACTTGATGTAAAACTAGACGTTAGCCAAATAAATTTTATCAATATATATCTAGAGAAATATTAAAAAAAAAGGAAAGATGAAATATTTCTGTTTAAATTTATTTTTATACTTTTTATATATAATTATAATAATATTTTTTATAAAATGTTAAACACGAACCGTTGGAATTTTGATCTAACGGTGGTGCAGGGGGTAAAGGAGAGGAAAGGTAGTTGAGAGACGCGACTTCCAATTTTTAAAACCTATATGTATTTAATTTCTTACCTATGGATAATTTTTTGTAAAAGAAAATAAATTTTGGACACTTGTTCAAGTGGAATCATGTCAATCCCATCATTTTCTTCAAAGATAATAATGCCGTCCAAAGAAAATGAAACTTGTAGCTTTACTTTCTATAAGAAAGATAATTTCAAACATATATATATCCTCCGAAGATCAAGTCATCAAAAAAGTCAGGTGTCAATAAATTATTGGCCACAAACTAACTAATCATCGAAGCAGATATATCATTCTTTGAACTAATTCAACTTAATTAAAGACAGATTATGCTATCAGGTAATAAGCATAAATCATATTTATTGTATATTTTCTAATTATTAATTCTCAAAAAGGTATTGATGAAAATTATTGTTCTAGAAGCAGGTTTTGGGTCAAAACATTTACCCAAACACGAATAAGAAAGTAGGAAGACAGAAATAGGAGGGATTACTTAAACAATGAAATTGATTATGAGTTGAAGTAGATACTAATTGGACCGGGTTCAGTTTTCTTTATCTTGTTCCAATGGTTGACCTACTTTTAGCAACGTGTCAATTATTTTGTCTTTTTAATTTAAGTGTTTCGCTCAACTTTTTGTTATAAATTATTAAATACACCCACACTCATATTTTTTTTTAACTTTTTTTTTTTTGATAAAGTTTTTTGAACTTATTAATAGCAAACTAACTAAACCAACTAATAAAACGAAGCCCATATAAAATGTGTCGAGAGGACAAAGTCGTCTAACCACGTTGAAACCTTCCACATTATGGGCCCTTCAACCAAATGACTCCATAATTATGGTACGTTTGAGTAGGATGTTAAAGTGTGTCCAATCGAGGTCTTGGTCATACGGAAAAATTTTGAGATGGAACAAAAAGAAGGCTGGGTCCAAACTGGGACGGGACAAAAAGTAGGCCAGGTCCCATCTTTAATATATTTATATATATATTTTTTATTTTTTTATCAATATGTTAATATGCATTTTATAACATTAATATTATTATATATTATTATGACCTATTTTTTAAGATAATGCCAAAAACTTGTTGAAAAATATATGAATTTATGACTAGTTTACTTCATTTTGCTCATTTAATTTAATTTAGATTGATTTTTTAAAAAAAAAAAATTAGATCAAGATCAGGACAGTCTCAGACCAAGACATAGAACACAAAAGTTGACCTGGTCGAGTCCCATCCCAGGAACACTCATACATTAATATGGTGACATAATTTAAGGGGAAAAAGATATGACAATATGAGAATTTTAAAATATTTTTTGAACTATCTTAATTTTTTTGAAGTCTCTAGGAACTATTCTAGAATAAAGATTTTTATAAAATGACTTAATTGCCCTCACATAACAAAATCCCATTACCACCTTTATTTTTTTAAAGGTTGGTCTAGGATTTGATCCCCCAAAAGCTTCATCATAATATAATGCAAAATATTATATAAAATAACTATCAAGATTTAAGATATAAAAAATCACTAGAACAATTAAACGGATAACAACTTTCGCATAATAAATTATAAGAATAGCTGAGCCAATAACAACTTCGCTTAAATAGAGACCTATAAATTAACGATAAGAATAGTTAAGCAAATAACAACTTCGCTTAACATTGCATAGAGTTTTCATCTCAATCCTTGATAGACCTAGCAAACATATGTGTACCACATCGTAAATGTTAGCCAACTGCCACAGATGCCATTCAAGAGACTGAGCCTAAACTTACTTATGGAAAAGATATACCTAACTAAAGGGATACAGCTCAACATCGGACTATGACTCCCATTTTTAAAGGACAAGCTTGGGGGGCCCCTTTGTCCCACATTCTCATCACAATCGTGACCAAAGAAAAACATGGAGAACGTGGCCAATCTATTACATAAGCATCTATTTAATCATCACATAGAATTGCAAATAGGTGAAAAATAATTGTACAACACCTATAGTATCATACAATAAATTGTACTCCTTTGATATTTAATATAAGATATAATTGAGAAATTAATTTTAGTCATAAATACAAGACATATTTTATATATTTATCTATTTTTCTCAAATTATTTTTATCGATACTCCCTCAACAATAATCAAGTAAATGAGAGAAAATAAATTAAGGAAGATAATTAGGGTATTTTAGAAAAAAAATATGTTATACTAATTAACTTAACTAACTTTTCTTAATCTAATCAAATTAATTAAATATGTTATATATTAAGAACCAAAATGCATATCTATGTACTATCGGTGTTACATGTTGATTTATTAAATAATTTTAATTTATAAATATTATAGCATCATACAATATAGTAACATCTATCTACTTTAATAGCTAGTTATTAAGGAACATCCCGTGCATTGCATAAGGGCAAAATCTAGCTTTTATAAGTATATATAATATATATATTGATGGACAAAAGATTGATATTTAATTTTCTTTTATTTCTCTTCTCTTCTGGAAATTATTTGGAGCATCCCTAACTTTGAATTAATTGATATGAAAAACATAACTACTCTTTGATTAATTCCAGAGAAACTCATGATTATTAAAGGGATGTTTTTAATTGTTTGTATTATAAAAATGAGAGAAGATGAAGAAGTTAGAGAGAAGAAATAAC
This sequence comes from Leucaena leucocephala, assembly GCA_037074615.1. Classification (NCBI taxonomy): domain Eukaryota; kingdom Viridiplantae; phylum Streptophyta; class Magnoliopsida; order Fabales; family Fabaceae; genus Leucaena; species Leucaena leucocephala. The sequence continues at coordinate 7,747,831 of CM073549.1, forward strand.
AAGATAAGAGATTGAAAGGGGAGGCAAGGGAGTATTCTTCATTTACTTATATGTTCACTAGTACAAATGCCTTGTGCATGGCCTTTATTTATAAGCCACAACTATTAAAGTCTAAATCTAAGGTTACAAAATGATAAAGATAAATATAATAGCATTAACAACAAGAAACTCCTCTCAAGTCATTCATTGGGGAGATTATAGGTTTATGACATTAAAAGAAGAATTAATCCTAAGAGTTAGGAGTTATATGGACATCCACACACGCATGCAATATTTATAACACTCCCCATTGGATCTCCATAATAAATATTGTACCTCATTAAACCCTTACTAGAAAAAACCTGTAACATCCCGATTTTTGGTCTAGGAGAACTGGGAGGTAGTCTGATATGGGCAGGTTGCTAAACCCGTAGTCCTAGGGTAGTAATCTGATATGGGCGGATTACTTACCTGTATTTTGTAGGAATCCGAGGGATGAGCTAAGTCCTTCAGGAATTAAAGATGAGCTAAGTCTTTAACCTACATAATCGGGACAGTTCACCTAGGTTCAAAATGAGGAATGTGAGGAATATCCTAAGTCTTAAGCCTAGGAATTCTGCAGGTAGCTTGATATGGGCTGGCTCCTGTGTAAGATAACCTGATATGGGCGGGTTGTCGAGCCTTTCAAGTAATGATGACTCCCGAAGAGTTTAAGGGATGAGTTATTGAAAGAGAATTTCTAGAACTTAAGATAAAGGATGAGAAGATGAGCAATGAGGCCAGAAAGAGAATGCGGGGGCATAATTGTAATTATGGGAAAGATCGGGCTGGTAGCCGATGAGTACCATATTTTGCCAGAAAATAGAGAAAATTATGCTGATCATTTCACTGAACTGTGAAATGTGCATATGAGGTCTCTATGTGTATGAAAGAATTAGAACTGTAACCAGGGGTAAAATGGTCATTTTGGAAAAGTGTACGCGTGAGTGCTTTTTCAGGCCAAAACAGCCCGGTCCGGATAAAATATCTGAAAATACCGGGAGATAGAGAAAAGGATTCCGGGTTGAATGAGGAGTCACGGAATTTTGATTTGAGGTCCCGATTTTTCTGTAAAAATTCCGGAAGATGGGAATTTACAGTTATAATCGGTAAAGGAAAAGCAGTTCCGATAGGGATGATCGGACTGTGGCCAGGGGACCGTATAGTGTTTCTAAGGCCTTTAGTGACACCAGGGAAGGCCCAGGCCCATTAGATCAGTCCAGTGGTAAAAGGGGCCGGTGTCCGGGAAAAAGGTGCGAAATGACGAAAATGCCCCTATGTTATAGAACAGCTGAAGAATGAGTAAAGGGTATTTTGGTCATTTGCCTAAGGTTAGACAAGTTATCTGGATAGTTGACCAGGGTCAAAGAATACTCTAGTAAGATGGGAAAAGACAATAATGCCCCTAGACCTAGTAAAGTAAAGAAAGAGAGACTAAGGGCATTTTGGTAATTTGCCAAGGGGTGTTTCTTGGGAAGCATGCCATCAGAGTACTTGGGCTGGATCAGAGACCCAAGATGATATTCCCAGGCCCAAAAACGCAGGCCCAGTGATTCAGGGGGAAAAGTGACATTAAAATATTATTTTAATGCTGTTTCAATAAAGTAAAGTTACTCGGTCGGCACGATAACCGAGGAGGTGATCAGATAAAGTCCGGGACTTATCTGGATAGCATTGGAAGGCGTGAAAGGTCCCTTCCAGGTGCCACATGGCTCAATCTTAGAGGCAGAAGAAAAGTTGAGGACACGTATTACGGTGCAAGACTCTGGACCGGTACTGGATTGGACTGGACTGCTGAGTCAGCTGATGAGGTGTCCAGGAATTGTGACGTGAAGAATGTGGCGATGAGGTGTCCCGGTGAGGTGTCCTGGATGATGTCATGCATGATGCAGTAAAAAGGAATAAAGAAAAATAGGAAAATCCAGGAAAAACCAGGATCACATGTTCAGATGGCTTCAAAATTACAGAAATGCCATCCATTAAAGCTATAAATACCCCCTTCCCCTCCCATTTTATGCATCCCACGTTTTTGGCAAGAAAAGAGAGAGAAAGAAGAGAGAGAAGGAGAAAAAAGAAAGGAAGTTCTGGTGGAGTTGGAAGCAGTATAGAAGTTCTGGAGCTCTGCTTTTGAGGTAGTAACTAATCCTAGCTCTTATGTAATGTCTTTGTGATTGGTTGTGCTATTGTTTGGTTGGATTGTTGTCTTATATGTTATGCTTGAAGCTCTATTACAATGCTATGATCATATGTTATTGAATATGGAAGCACGCAGCATACTTATCTATACACAATCACAAGCAAGCACCGTCACTCTGCATTACATATATTGTTATGATTATTACTACTGAGATTCCCCCGAATCTCATTCCCATATATAACATTACAGGGGAGGTTCTGTCAAAATAAAATCTGGAAATTTTGAGAGACGCTGTTAGGCTGCCAAAATTCTGGCAACAGAGGAAGGAACAAAGAAAGGAACTGATACGTACTGTGTACGTAGGTGCTGTCTAAGGAGGCTGGAAGTGAGTGGACCTAGCCGGTTCATCCAGTCTTTCCTGGGTACTTACGTAGAATGGTAGCTCCTACGGGAATTACCGAATCGGTACAAGATCAGTTACTTTCTACAGAAGGAATGTAGCAGTTATGCTGCCGGATTTTAGACAGGAGAAGATGTAATAGAAATATGATAATTTTGTGTATGCCTTGTTATATGACATTTTGTTATTCAACAATAAATATTGTTTGGCATGTTTAATTTGTGAATGAGAAATTAAGAGAGAAATTCGCAGGTCCTGAGGTAGCAGTGTTCTGACCTCAGCTTGACCTAGTAAACGAAGGAATTTGGTCACAAAATTTGGCAGGCCAGTCGTACACATCTGGGGCATTACGTGGATAGGTAATAAGCCTCATTTGGTTGTGTAGAATGAGATTAGTTAATTTTCAAATTAAAGGTTCCGAATAAGGAACTTAAGAGTAGAATTTTGAATTTATGGGCTTAAGTTAAGATATAATCAAGCTAATACTGCTTCCGCAAGTGTACTCTGAGGAGTCTAAGGAAGGATGTTTCAAAACCCATTGGCTTAGTGGATAGTGTCTTGGTAAACAAATCTGCAAGGTTGTCACATGATCGAATTTGCTGAACATCTATATCACCATTCTTCATAAGATCACGAATGAAAAAGAATTTCGGAGAAATATGTTTTGTTCTATCTCCTTTGATATATCCCCTTTTCAATTGTGGTATGTATGATGTATTATCTTCATATAATACTATTGAAATCTCTTGTTCTGGGAGCAAATCGCTCATTCTTTAGATATGTTGGATTACTGACCTTAGCTAAACACATTCTCAACTAATTACCTTATGAACTACAATTATTTCTGCATGATTTGATGAGGTAGCTAATAAAGTTTGCTTTATTGAACACCAATATATAGTTGTATCTCTACAAGTGAATCAATATCCTGTTTGAGATCTACCTTTATGTGGATATGATAAAAATATTGCATTTGCATAACCAATCAATTGTGATCTAGATTCATTAGAATAAAATAATACCATATCAATTGTCCTTTGAAGGTATAAGAATATATGTTTAACTCCATTCCAATGTCTTCTTGTTGAGGAAGAACTAAATCTTTCCAATAAACTCATAGCAAATACAATATCAGGTCGTGTTAAATTATCAAGATATATTAGTGTGTCTACAGCACTAAGATATGGTACTTCCAGACCAAGAAGTTTTTTCTTTTTCTCTTGAGGGCGAAAATGATCTTTTGCTTTAACAAGCAATATCAACTATTGGAGTAGTTAATGGATGCGCTTTATCCATATAAAATGTCTTTAATATTTTTTTCCATATAAGCTGATTGATGAAGAAAAACTTCATTTGTTAAGTGCTTGATTTGTAAATCGAGACAACTTTGTTTTCCCAGATCTTTCATTTCAAATTCTTTCTTTGAACAACCAATTGCTTTTTGAAGCTCTTTAAGAGTTCCAATTATATTCAAGTCATCCACAAAGACAACAATTATGACAATTTCTGATGCATTCCTTTTTATGAAAACACATGGGCTAATTGAGTCATATTTATAGCCTTCTTTTAACAAATATTCACTTAGACAGCTATACTGAAACATCCTTCCTTAAACCCTTCAGAGTACACTTACGGAAGCAATCTTAACTTTATTATATCTCTCTTGCCGGAAATTCTGGCAGAAAATAACTATATTGATTCGGTAATTCCCCATGAGAACTACCATTCTACGTAAGTACCCAGGAAAGACTGGATGAACCGGCTAGGTCCACTCACTTCCAGCCTCCTTAGACAGCACCTACGTACACAGTACTCTGTATAGTCTACCAGCACAACGGCATTTTCTAGTAAATATTTTTAAATCTTAACCTTAAAAAAACCTTGACCTTAAATTTTGAACTTAAACCTTAACCTTACTTATACTCAATTGGAACTATTTTAGAACATTGGAATACCTCTTAACCTCAAAAATATGAATTTCCAAGAGTTGGGCATACGGGTACTGTTCACTGCCGCTATTCACTGTGTAATTCCATATTACAACCTGAATTTTGGAAATTCATAACTAAATCTAGAAAAATCGTTTTGAGGTGATTCCAATTTCTAATGAAATATCTTTCACTTAACTTTGATAGAAAAACATGAAAATGAGGTTTCCTTGTCCAGATCAAATCAGTTTATTCGTTGAACTTTACTGTACATTTGGTAAATCTGGAAATTCCAGTTTCCTTGCCCCATTTTCAAAAGTTCATTTCTCCTTGTATACTTATCCAATTGAGTTGAATTACCTATGGATTTAAATCACCATATGTGTAATTTAAGCTCACAAAATTTCGTGGAAAAACTCATTCATTTACTATATGAAATTAGCGCATGAACCTCACTGCATCTGAGTAGTCGTTTTATCTTAATCCAGATTTCAACTCCTGACTTTGAAAAATCATAACAATTCGAGTTCTTAACCAAATGAGGCATTCTTGGTGTCCATTTAAATATCTATATCTTACCTATGTTCATGACAAATTTCATATGAAAACTCGTCATATAAGTCATCTAAACTATCATTGTAAATACGCTACCTCAAATCGGATTTATGAGCAGCATGCATCATACAAACCAAAACATCATCTTGTAATTAAAGTGCACACTCTTTAAGTTATGTACAGTCATCCATCAACATTTACCCTCTTTCCTTGAGAAGATCCAGCACCTAGAGCATAGTTATGGGGGGTGAGATTCGGGGGAATCTCAATAGCAAGTAATACAAACTATAAGGTTATGCATGTTTGGTTAAATGCCTAACATGTTATCATGCAATGGGAGCTAATTCATGCTTATACATAAGCAAACTCTAACATGCATATTGTCATGACATATATTGCAAGGAGTGGCACATACTCAATAGCACATCATCATCATCATAAACATCATCACATAATATTCCATGCTCAACCAAACCTTCATGCATAACAAGTAAGCAAAATAATCAAAGCACATAAGTTTATAGTTAGATATTCTTGCTACCTCTTGTAGATCCTTGTTCTTCCTTTCTTGCAATGGTCTTTACTTGCCACAAATGTCAAAACCTAAACACTACAATATAATTACCAAATTATAACTCCATTCCAAACAAATTCCAAGTCTAGTTTCTATAAGCTCCCTTTTTCCAAAAATTCCCATTTTGGTTCCAATGCTTCCCATACTTGTTCCTCCACTTTAACCCCACACAAAATCTCATTTTAAGACCATTGGAAGCATCAAAATTATGAAATTCAAATCACTGTTCACGCGAGTGAACAGTACCGTGAGGAATTTTCAACATTATAACCTTTAATTCCAATGGTTTCCAAGGTTCAAAACATTTCCAATCCTACACAAAATCATCATATAAACTCAATGGAAGCATTAAATCATTGAAATTCCATTTTCTTCTATCATGAACAGTGCATGAACAGTGCAAACCGAAATGGTAAAGTGAAGAACATCAACTTACCTTACTTGCTCCTTCAAGACCCTTGCTTCTTCCTTGCTTTCTTCCACTTTCTTTCTCTATAACTCACTTCTCTCTCTAAAGGAGCTCTTGGGTGTGAAGAATGAATGGAAAGGGGGGGTATTTATAGCAAAAGTCATGTGCCATTTGAAGGCCAAGATCACTTTGGAACTATTTAATCTAATGGTTAAAGGTTTGATCTTGGAATGTCTTTTCACTTTTCACCCATGACCTTATCACCATGACATCACTAGCATGGCCTCCCTTGGTACACCTAACCCTTCCTCTTTTTGGGTGCCATTTTGAAGTCCTTGTGGGTCCCACCATGTGCAACACCTAATTCTTACTTTATTCTCTTTTTCTTTCTTTTTAAAAATCCATAAATTATTCATTATTGGACTTGGGCTCCAAGATAACTTTTGGGCCTTATTGGGCTGGCCTAGGATGACATGTTGGGCCTCTTTTAGGTCCAATAGCTAATTGGCCCAAATCCCAATGTACTTTCCTTATACCGATAGCCGTAAATTATCCTGATCTTAGAATAAATGCTAAACACCTCTTTTAATTGCTCTAACATTTTTAGAAATTCATTCTAATATAAAATGAATTCTCTACAAAGTTTCATAATTTTCTGAGACCCAGAAGTCCTGATAAAAATTATATACATTTCCTTTAACCCTTTATCGGTGTCATTTTTCACCGTAAATTCTATAATTAATTCTACAGGATTCCTTTTTGACTTCTGTCAACTCCATAAATTCTCATATTAATTATAATAATTTACTATCAATTTTCATCTGATATCCATCCATTGTATGAAATGACCAAAATGCCCTCCATTCACTTCTGGTTTCTTAGGGCATCACGGAGGCATTTTCGTAACTTTGCACTTTGGCTCTTACACTTTCTTCCTCTTCCAATTTAATTCCTTTCTTTACATAAATGGCCACATCTTTTCCTGATAAATCTCATATATATTTTATTCAATCTGTACATACAACTCAGTACAGAAAATTAGGGATGTTACATATACCACATTCTTCCAGATTATTTTAATCCGTATAAGGATTTATGCAAACGAATTGCATGATTTTCTTGAGAATTCTTACGTACTTCTGGCAATTTAAATCCTTATAATTCTTTAGATGAATATTAATTCTTTCATTCATTGCTAGACTAATTAGATATCTTAAAGTGATTTTATCCACCATAGGGGAATATATTTCTTCATAATTAATGACAGGTCTTTGCGAAAAACCTTCTTCCACAAGTCATGCTTTATATTTAACAATATCATTTTTCTCATTTCATTTTCGTACAAAAACTCATCTATACCCAACTGGTTCAACACCATTTGGTATTTGGACTACGTGTCCAAAAACTTCACATTTTGAAAGTGAATTCAATTCTGCTTGAATTGTGTCTTTCCATTTTAGCCAATAATTTCTATGTCTAAATTCTTCAACTGATCTAGGTTCAAGATCCTTATTTTGAATAGTTATTTCAACAGCAACATTGTATGTAAAAATATCATCGACGACTATATTTTCTGGGTTCCATCTTTTTCCCATAGTAGCATAACTTATCAAGATCTCTTTATTATTTTTAGGTGTTAGAATCCAATGTTTTAATGATGACAATTAAGAAAATATTTAAAAAAATTAATCTTAAACTGATAAAGAGTATTTATCAATAAGAGACATATTCGATAAGCCCATCGATAAATAGACAAGAAATTGTGAAAATAATTAATTTCTGAAGCATATTTATCGAAGACCTATTCGATAAGCTTACTTATCGATAAGACCTTTGATAATTGAACTATTAAGAAAACTCTGAGTCTCTGTTTTAAAATGGTTTCTCTTCAAAGATTTATTCGATAAAATTATTTATCGATAAAACCTTCGATAAATTTGAAAATGACTTAGTAAATTTGTAAAGGCATTTATCCAAGCATTTAGTGATAAGAATAGTTTTGTTTAAAGTTTTTAAAGAGAATTTTTCAAACTCCTATTCGATAAATAGATTTATCGATAAGATCTTTGATAAATAAAGTATTCCAAATAAAGAAGAATTTGTTAATTTATCGATAATCTATTTGATAAATATAAAGTCTGTCAAGTTTTCAAAGACTCAATTTATCAAAGAACTATTCGATAAGGCTTCTTATAGAAGAACTCTTTGATAAGAATAAGAAAATTTAAATTAGTATGATAAGAACTCTTTGAATAAGTTTTCGATAAATTAGATACAAAGAATTTAAATTTAGTATGATTCAGTTTTGACATTTATCTATAAGCTATTTGGATAGAATATTTATCGATAAGAGGTTCAACTATTTTATGAAGGATTTCATTCAAGTTTTATCGATATCCTCTTCAATAAATTATCTTATCGATAAACTGAAACATCCTACTTTTAACCCCTCAGAGTATGTATCCGGAAGCGTATTAAAAAATTAAAAATTTTATATTTTAATTATTGGGGTACTGTTCATTTGGTAAATTTTAGATTGACAGTCTAACTTTGAAAATTCATAACTAATTATAAAAAAATCGTATAGAGGTACTTCAAATTTCTACTTGAAGCTCTTTCATAGATCTTTAAGAAAAAATATAAATTTGGACATTTACCTTGCCAATCAATATAGTTAAATAATTACTTTTTACATTTATATGATAAATTCTAGAAGTTCAAGATTTTGTCTTGTAACTTTAGAAATTCATTTCTTTTGTATACACATCCAAAGGAGGCTTATTACCTATGCATTTAAAGATCTAGACGTGTAATACATGCTTATAAAATTTCATGCATTTTCCTTCATTTGCTAGGTCAAATTGGAGTCACAACAAAACTACTCCAGGACCTACGTTTTTACCCATTTCATTTTCTTTCTTTAATTTCCAGAAATTAATCCAGCATTTATAAACCATCAATAGTCTTCCCATATATTCATATACATCATATAAATATGCCATAATTACTTTATACATTTTTATTATATAAATAGGCACTTTACATGGCATTTACATACATGGAAATTCATAGCATATATATGCTAGGACATCAATTACTTCACTTTCTTTCTTTTATTCTTTAGCTCTTCTCCTTGCATACATTTTCCATCATGCTTGACCTATATTGGTTGGTTGTAGGTGGGTGAGATTTTGGGGAATCTCATTAGCAAATATTACCACTTACATATGCAAGATGGATGCTAATGCATGATATGTAATTTCATTAAACTTTCTTTAATTAGTGACATGCCATCATGTTATTTACTTTGTATAAAAATGCATGGCCATGGGAAACATGTTATTCATAACACATTCAATATCATTTATCATGTCACAACATCATTCAATCATCATATACATGTCAACACATAGCATACCACATCAAGCACATAAAGAGGTAAGTCCACTACCTTAAAACTTTATCTTTTCTCTTTGCTCCCTTTGTCTCCAACCAAACATTGGTTGCTTGCTCATCCTCTTTAACTCATTTTCTTTGACATATCATGGCCCTAACCACAATTACATTGTGTATACAACTCATTAGAGCCATTGCATAAATATTGCACATCAAGTTCCTTAAAACCCCTAACTCTTAACTTAATTCTTGGAGTTAGTGGTTTAGCTTTGTAATAATTATTTCCTTAGACCAGTCCTATATAATTTTGTATAAGGAATCCAAATGTGAGATTATAATTTCAAAATTATAACTCCTCCGTTACCTACTACCCTTGACTGAACCACTTTCCCCTTTTTCTAAAAAATTCTCATTTTGATTCCAATATTTCTAATACTTATTTCTCTACTTCACCCCACACAATTTTTCATTTTAAACTCATTGAAAGAATCAAAATTATGAAATTCTCATAGATAAACAGTGATTTGTACAGTGCAGAAATGAACTCAAAACCCTAATTCCATGCATACTTGAATTTCCAAGCCAAAGTACTTGATGCTAGCTTGTTTAAGCTTGTCTAAACTATTTACAACATAAAATTCATATTCCCATCATATATGAGAATCACTTCCAGCAGCATCTCATGGAATAAAAATGGTATTTCAACCATCCAAATCCAAGAGAAATCTTCCTACAACATAATACAAAGATAGGAGGAAGAAATTATCTTGAATCTTTACTTGATTGACTCTTGGATTGCTTCTTCTTCTTGCTTAGATTTCATTTTGGCAGCACCTTCCCATAGCTCCCTCTTTTATAGGCCAAAATTCAATGTCATAGATGTCCAAGATTGCTTCCAACACTATTTAATCTAATGGTCCAAAATTGCTCTCTGAAACATCCTTCTTTATATCTCTCAGAGTACTCTTGCTATAGCACTCTCAACTGGATTATATCTCTCTTGCCGGAAATCCTGGCAAAAAATAACTATACTGATTCGGTAATTCCCCATGAGAACTACCATTCTACGTAAGTACCCAGGAAAGACTGGATGAACCGGCTAGGTCCACTCACTTCCAGCCTCCTTAGACAGCACCTACGTACACAGTACTCTGTATAGTCTACCAGCACAACGGTATTTTCTAGTAAATATCTTTAAATCTTAACCTTAAATCTTGACTTTAAATCTTAACCTTACATATACTCAATTGGAATTATCTTAGATCATTGGAAAACCTCTTAACCTTAAAAACATGAATTTCCAAGAGTTAGGCTTTTGGTACTATTCTCTGTCACTGTTCACTGGGTAATTCCAGATTACAGCCTGAACTTTGGAAATTTATAATTAAATCTAGAAAAATCATATTGAGGTGATTCCAATTTCTAATGAAAGATATTTCATTTAAATTTGAGAGAAAAATATGAAAAATGAGGTTTCCTTGTCCAGATCAAATCAGTTTATTCGTTGAACTTTACTGTTTATTTGGTAAATCTGGAAGTTCCAGTTTCTTTGCACCATTTTCAAAAATTCATTTCTCCTTGTATACTTATCCAATCGAGTCTAATTACCTATGGATTTAAATCTCAGAATGTTTAATTTAAGCACACCAAAAATCACGGAAAAACTCATTCATTTGCTATATGAAAACCGTGTTGGAACCTTACTGTATCGGATGACTTGTTTTATCTTGATCCAGAGTTTAAGTCCAACTTTGAAAAATCATATCAATTTGAAAACTTAACCAAATTACACGTTCTTGGTGTCCAATTAAATCTATGGATCTTAGATATGTTCATGCCAAATTTCACGTGAAACCGAAACGGATAAGTCACTCAAACTATCGCTGGAAGGTCACTCCCTCAACTCGGATCCAGTGAGTATTTACCATGTACATACCGATATATCATCACATAAATTAAAGGCATGCTTTCCAAGTCATATACACATTGTTCATTCCCATTTACCTTCCTCCTTGTGAAGTTCCAGCACCTAGAGCAATATTTATTGGTATGGAAGGAATGAGATTTCATGGAAATCTCAATAGCAAGTAATACAAACTATAAGGTTATGCATGTTTGATTAAATGCCTAACATATTATCATGGAATGGGAGCTAATTCATGCTTATACATAAGCAAACTCTAACATGCATATTGTCATGACATATATTGCAAGAAGTGGCACATATTCATAGCACATCATCATCATCATAAACATCATCACACAATATTCCATGCTCAACCAAACCTTCATGCATAACAAATAAGCAAATCAATCAAAGCACATAAGTTTATAGTTAAGTATTCTTGCTACCTCTTATGGATCCTTTTCCTTCCCTTCTTGAAGTGATCTTTCCTTACCACAAATGTCAAAACCTAGACATTACAAGACAATTACCAAATTACAACTCCATTCCAAACAAATTCCAAGTCTAGGCTTCAACATGCCCCTTTCTTTCTCTACTTTGTGACATATGTTTATATCTTTCTAAACTAAACTCTCATGGTTCATTTCCACATAATTTTTCATGTAGAATCTAAATATGTATTCAAAAATTTCAGAATCCAATTGTTTCCCAAAGTTCTGTACAGAAACCGAAAAGTGGCTCCCTTTTTCCAAAAAATTCCATTTTTGATCCAATGCTTCCAATACTTATTTTCCTACTATAACCCCACACAAAATTCCATTCTAAACCTATTGGAAGCATCAAAACCATGAAATTCCAACATATAAACAGTGATTCTGTACTGTACAGAAAAGAACACCTTCATGGATTCATAAACACACATGGATTCCTAAGCCATTATCATGTGATTCAAGCTTGTTTAAGCTTGTGCAAACTATCTAGAACATAAACACATATTCCTATCACATATCCAAAGAAATTTCAGCAGCATTTACCTAAGATTCAAGCCTTAAAACCAACTTAAACTCAAGAAGAAGTCATAAGAACAAAGTTTAGAAGCAAGGGAGCAACTTACCTTACAAGCTTCTTCAAGATCCTTGCTTCTTCCTTGCTTGAGAAAATATTTTGCAAGAGGTTCCCTAAGGTTCTTGCTCATGGTTTTGGCTTAGAATGAGGGGGTATTTATAGCAAAATCTTGGGAAAATTGAAGGCTAAGATCACCTTGGAAACTATTTGATCTAATGGTTAAAGGTTTGATCTTGGAATGTCTTTTCTCTTTTCACTCATGACATCACCACCATGACATCACTTGGGACACCTAAGCCTCCTCTTTGGCGCCATTTTGTGTGTGTGAGTTCCAAGAAAAGTTTCAACCCAATCCAGTCCCATCCGGTACCGGCCACCCGATCCGATTTTTCGTAAACTGGACTATTTTCTTAATCTAATTTTTATGGGACTTCATAATATATATTTTTCAATATTTAAATCCTTCATACCATTGACATTCTCATACTGGGTTTAAATTTAATTTTAAATGCCTTGGAAAATTACCAAAATACCCTTAGTGCTTTTCCTTGCACTATATTAAACCCAATGGCATAATTGTCATTTCTCACCTCTTTAGACCTTATCGAAATATATATTGACTTCAAATAACCTTTCCTGAACTTGTCTTGGTGTTTTGGCCTATCCAAAATGCCCTCCATTCACTTCTGGTTTATTAGGGCATCACAAGGGTATTTTCGTAATTTTGCACTTTTCCGGGGTTCCTCTGGACACTGGCCCACCCATCAATCCACTTATTTTATTGGGCCTTAATGACGCCATTTTTGGGCCTTTTAGGTTTCAATACCTTTGTGACACAAATTCCTAGCAAACTCTCCCGGCAATATTCCTCAGGTATTTTATTCCACTGTAAATTCCATTAAAAATTCTACAGGATTCCTTTTCTGATCCTGTCAATTTTATAAATTCTTATATAAATTATAGGAATTTACTAGAAGGCCTCATCTAATTCTGAGATCCAAAAAATATTGTAATAATTTTATCTAACTTCAGAAATTTATATCAATTTTTCGGGACCTCAAATCAAAATTCTGTGTTACGTCAAACAACCCGAAATAATTCTCTCTATTTACTGGAAAAATTTAGGTCCGATCAAAACACAATCATTTTTGGCCTGTTTTCAGTCCTGTAAATACAGAGAGCAAAATGATGTACAAATGCTTATTTTCATTCATATGTTGAATACCTATTTATAGATATAATAGGTAACCCTAGATATAATAGGTAACCTTAGATATAATAGGTAACCCTAGATATAATAGGTAACCCTAGACATTAATTACAATATCATATCAGTATCATATCGTATCCTCTACTAATTACGGAATATTACATATCATATAATATCACTACAATATCTCTACACTCCCCCTCAAGTTGGAGCATAGATGTCAATCATACCCAACTTGTTACAAAGATATTCAATCCGAACCCCATTAAGAGCTTTGGTGAGGAGATCGCCTAGTTGATCACTGGATTGGACATGTCCTGTAGAGATAAAATTTTCCTTGAGCTTGTCTCGGATAAAATGACAGTCGATCTCAATATGTTTCGTGCGTTCATGGAATACCGAGTTAGAAGCTATGTGTAGGGCCGCTTTATTATCACACCACAACTTAGCTGGTAATGAGGTTTGAAGGCCAACCTCCGTCATCAACTGATATATCCAGACTATCTCGCATACAGACTGTGCCATGGCTCTATATTCCGCTTCTGCACTCGATCGTGACACTACATTTTGTTTCTTGCTTTTCCAAGATACCAAGTTGCCTCCAACAAAGACACAGTAACCGGTATTAGACCGTCTTGTGGCCTTTGATCCACCATGATCAGCATCACAAAAGCACTCAATATCTATATGGCCATGACTCTTGTATAATATCCCACGACCTGGAGATCCCTTCAAATAATGTAACACATGTTCTAAGGCTTCCCACTGTCGAACAGTTGGAGAGACCATAAATTGGCTAAGAACACTTACTGGGTAAGTGATATCAGGGCGGGTAACTGTAAGATAATTCAATTTTCCAATTAATCTTCTGTACCTCTCTGGGTTCTCAAACGGCTTGCTCTTAGCAGCTTCAATGGGATCTTCATGTTGTATACTACCATCAGCATCAAGCAGCGGATTATAAACCATAGGAAAGCTAGATGGGGCAGCTCCAAGTTTTCCAGTTTCTTTTAGCATATCAAGAACATATTTTCTCTGAGTTAATAGGATGCCCTTCCTGCTTCTCATAACTTCAATTCCCAAGAAGTATTTTAGTGAACCCAAATCCTTCGTCTGAAAATGGGAGTTAAGAAATGACTTGAGTGATGAGATCCCTGAGGTATCACTCCCTGTAATCACAATGTCATCAACATACACAACTAGTAGAATCATGCCAGCACTTGTTTGCTGATAGAACACCGAATGATCACATTTACTCTGACACAAGCCAAAGTCCTTCACCATAGTACTAAATCTGTCAAACCATGCCCGAGGGCTTTGCTTTAAGCCATATAAAGATCTCTTAAGCCGACATACTTTACCATGCTCCCCCTGAGCAACAAAACCAGGTGGTTGCTCCATATACACTTCTTCTAGAAGATCACCATGTAAGAAGGCATTTTTGATATCCAGCTGAGAGAGATCCCAACCATAGGTAGCTGCTAGAGAAATGAAGAGATGAACCGAGGAGAGCTTGGCCACAGGAGAAAAAGTCTCAGAGTAGTCAACACCATACTTCTGAGCATAACCTTTAGCAACAAGACGAGCTTTAAGGCGTTCAAGAGAGCCATCAGCCTTAGTTTTAGGGGTCAACACCCATTTACATCCAATGGCTTTCTTTCCCGGCGGTAAATCAACTAAGGACCACGTACCAGCACGATCAAGTGCCGCAATCTCTTCTTCCATGGCAGTACGCCAACCCGGGTGGGACAAGGCCTCAGTTAGGGAACGAGGTACGGAGATAGTGTCTAAAGACGTAACAAAGGCACGAGAAGCAGAGGAGAGGTGGTTATATGAAACAAAAGATGAAATAGGATATGTGCAAGTGCGTTTACCTTTACGGAGGGCAATAGGCAGATCGAGGGAGGGATCTGGAGCAGGAACAGGAGGTATCTCAGAAGGAGGAACCAGGTCAGACTCAGGATGAGTGATGCTTTCTGCAGGATCTGATGAGGAAGTAGACAATGGTAGGGCAGAATCTGGAGGAAGAGCAGTAGTAGTTTCCTTCAAACATCTGGTGTAGACCCTAGACAAAGGTGGTTGACCAGGTGCCAGTACGGGAGTTGGGGTAGGTGATGAGGACGGAAGAACAGAGTATACCAGAAGAGTATCCTCCTCCGCAGGTGGAGGACGAGAAGCTGAATGGATAGAGGCAAAATAAGCAAGAGATTCCTGAAAAGTAACATCAGCAGAAACCAGATAACGATTAAGAGACAGAGAAAAACACCTATACCCTTTCTGCACACGGGAATAGCCAAGGAAGACACACTTGAGGGACTTAGGATCTAATTTAGAGATACTAGGACGCACATCTCGAACAAAACATACACATCCAAAAATCTTAGGGTCAATCGGAAACAAAGGTTTAGAAGGAAAGAGAGTAGTGTAGGGAATGTGACCATCAAGAACAGAGGACGGCATACGATTAATGAGAAAGCAAGCAGTGGAGACCGCATCTGCCCAAAAGGGTTTTGGAACCTGCATTTGAAATAAAAGGGCTCGGGCTACTTCTAATAAGTGACGATTTTTTCTTTCGGCAACACCATTCTGAGCTGGTGTATCCACACAAGAAGATTGATGTAAAATTCTGTTTTGAAGCATAAAAGAGGAAAATGATTTAGAAAAATATTCTTTGGCATTATCACTGCGCAAGGTATGGATAGAAGTATTGAATTGATTTTTAACTTCTGCAGTAAAGGCACAAAAATGAGAGAATAATTCAGAACGATTTTTCATTAAATATAACCAAGTAGTGCGGGAATAATCATCAACAAAGGTAACAAAGTACTTGAAACCAGCTTTGGACTCAACTGGACACGGACCCCAAACATCAGAGTGCACTAGCTCAAAAGGAGACGAAGCTCGTTTATTGCCTCGAGATACTAAGGGAAGACGATGATGTTTAGCAAACTGACATGACTCACAATCTAAGGACGACAAATGCTGAAACTGAGGATAAACCTTTTTCAGAGATGATAAAGATAAATGACCTAAACGATAATGTACTTCAAAAGGAGTGACACCACCGGTACAAGCCACCGCACGAGACCCCTGATCATCAAGAAAGTAATAACCACCAGATTCATAAACCCTACCAATAATCTTCTTCGTCAAAAGATCCTGTATCAAGCAATGGTTAGGAAAAAATGAGACCCAACAGTTTAATTCACGAGTAAGTTTACTAGGGGACAAAAGGTTAAACGCAAGGTTAGGGACATGGAGCATAGATTCCAAATGAATAGAAGAAGTAGGTTCAACAGTGCCAGAGCCAAGAACACAAGATTGGGAACCGTCTGCAATGGTGATATTAGAAGGGTTGGCATAAGACGTATAAGTAGAGAAGAGATAGCGGTTACCTGTCATGTGGTCAGTAGCACCAGAGTCTATGATCCATTTGGAAAACGAAGAAACAAGGGCAGTAGACTTATTACCTGTTGCAATAGTAGCACTCACAGGAATCTTAGTGACTACTGGAATCATCTCAGAAATTGCAGTAGTATTGGTCGCAGCCATAAAAAAAAGGATTAGTAACAAAGGCGAGAGTAGCCGAACAACGACTAAACAAAAGAACCAAAGGATCCAACAACCAGAGCTTCACCGGGAGCTCTGTAAGAACCAATATTCTAACAAGTAGAAGAGGACCACTCCAGGGGTCAAAACAGCGACCAAAATTGTCAAAAAATTAGAAACTCCAGATCTGCAACGAAGGACAGCCACAACGACGCCAAAAAATTAGCAAACATTAGGTTAACCTCCTCTGGTACCATGTAAATACAGAGAGCAAAATGATGTACAAATGCTTATTTTCATTCATATGTTGAATACCTATTTATAGAAATAATAGGTAACCCTAGATATAATAGGTAACCTTAGATATAATAGGTAACCCTAGATATAATAGGTAACCCTAGACATTAATTACAATATCATATCAGTATCATATCGTATCCTCTACTAATTACGGAATATTACATATCATATAATATTACTACAATATCTCTACAAGTCCAAAGTTCCCATATTTACAGTTTTGCCCCTTGACTTACCACAAATCACAACTTTTCATAATTACAGTTAAAGACCCCCCATTTTTGTCTACCTTTACTTTTATTCTTAACTTTCCATAATTTCACTTAATTCCTTACATTTTCTTTCTTTTTCAATTTAATCCATTTCCTTACATGAATAGCCACATATTTTCCTGAAAAACCTCATATATATTTCATTCCATATAAATCAGTACAGAAAATTTGGGATGTTACACTTTCATTCTTGTCTCAATCTTCAAGCTAAATTGATAAGTCACATGATGAAATTCTCCTCCCTTATTTGGGTACCATGTGGTGAAAGGGAGGTCCCACAAGGGATACTTCATGAACCACCACATGCTCTTGCAGTTTCCTTGAAGTTTTCTTTCTTTTTTAAATAAAATAGTATAAAAATCCCATTTGACTTCTAAATAATCTCTTAGCATTTTGGACCCTCACTTGATGCCATATTGAATTAAAATTGGGTCCTACTAAATATTGGCACATATCCCAAGGCACTCCCATTAATTTCTTATACTAATATCCTTAAATTACCCTAATTCTTGAGATAAATTTTATAAATCTCTTTTAAGGGTCCTGACATTTTAAAAAATTTATTATACTATTAAATGAATTTCTTGAAAAGTTTCATAATTTTTTGAGACCCAGAAGTCCTAATAAAAATTCTATATGTTTCATTAAATCCTTTTATCGGTGTCTAATTTTACCTTAAATTTTATAATAGATTCTACAGGACTACTTTTTAATTTCTGTCAGTTTCATAAATTCTTATATTAATTATAAAAATTTACTACAAAATTTCATCTGATTATGATGTTTGGAAGATATTGTACTAATTGCTAGACTTTAGAAATTAATATCAATTTATCGGAACCTTAAATTAAAATTATGAGAGATATTCCTAGCCTAAATTCTATTTTCTATTTACTGATAAAATTTGGGATCAAAATATTTTTGGGCAATTTTGGACCTTTTCTGGCTCAACTTTCCATAATTATATTTTTGCCCTTAAATTTGGCAAAATTGCACTTTAGTCCTTGAAATTGCCAAATTCCATTTTAATCCATTTCAACCAAATTTGAAATTCCAATTTGGTCCCTAAATTCTCAAAATTCTATTTAGGTCCTTTAACTTTTCACTATTTATAATTTAATCCCTAAACTTTTATTATTTATAGTTTAGTACCTAAACTTTCATTAATTACAATTTAACCCCTTTTGCTTTATAACTTTATACTTTTCATGTCTTTCTTCAAATTAAAACTCATCTAACCACTATCATTTCTTCTGCTCATCATCACAGTCCTTTCCTTACTTCTTTCCTCTATCAGTCTTATACAGATAGGAAAAAAGTCACTCTCCGATAAATGCTGATAGATTTTCAAATGATTTTCTCAGATTTTGATACAACGGTTTAAACATAGTGTAACCATTCATATATTTTTCTTATTATTATCTATTATACTCATAACATTTGTCTAGAATGTTTACATTACAGAGAAAATTTGAAATGGCCAATTGTGGCTGATAGCTACTATAAAAAAAGACATTAAATGCTACCACCTATTGCCGCCAACCACTAAAAACTTTATCTCTACTACACTCAATGCTTCATGTGTCCAACGGATAACTTAAGAGGTGAAGCTATAAATACAAAGAGAAGCGTAACTACCTACAAAGAGAATTAAATCTTGCATTCATTCTTATTCTCTGTGTTATGTGCTTATACTCTGTTATCCTCTGTTTCCACTTAGCTTGAACAGAGTGTTTATCTGAGAGAGAATTTATGTACTTCAGTGTTTATCATATCTTCTATGCGAGATAGACTAGTAATTTCTATATTTCAAATCAAAGTTGCTCAAGAGTGTGGGACTCTTTGAGTGGTGTATACCTTACGGGTTACAAGGGAAAGTGAGAGGGATTCTCATAGTGATTATACTGAGGCGCAAAGATGAGTAATCTTTGACATTATAGTAGAATATCTCAGAGGAAATCTGAAGACTGGCCGTAGATCAAGTGGTTAGGCTAAAACAAGATAAATCTCTGGTGTCAAATTGTTCCTTCAATTACTCTATGTGAAATCACTCTAATCTTATCTATTTTACTTTCAAAGAATTTTTAAATTTTTAGATATCACCTAATTCACACCCTCTTGAGTGTAAATGTCATACTAACTTTAGTGTCATAGCAGGTCTTTTGAAAAGACTTTACAATCTTAAGAGCTATTATGGCAAGTTTTGGAGATAGCATATTACCCGAAGGAAGCTCTACATTAAAGCCTCCAGGATTTAATGGATAAAATTTCATTCTTTGGAAAATAAGGATAAAGACATTTATAAAGGCTTCAGTGTATGGTATATGAAATGTTATCCAGGAAGGAAACTATGTTCCAACAAAAATTATTGATGGAATAAACATTCCAAAGACTACAAGCGAATTTGATGATGATGACAAAAAGATGATAATGCTATATGACAAGGCGATAAATATTCTGACATGTGATCTTAGTCAAAAGGAGTATTTTAGAGTATCAAGTCTGGAGAAGGCAAAAGAAATATGGGAAGCTCTGGAGATTGCCCATGAAAGGATATCTAAAGTCAAGCAGAGCAGAATAAATACACTCACCACTAAGTTTAAACTTTTTAAGATGAACCCAGGAGAATCCATTAGAGATGGAAGTTAGATTCTCATACCTCATGAATCATTGACTATCCTTGGAAAAAGATATGTCCAGGAAGATCAATTAAGAAAGATTCTAGATGGGCTAACCAGAGAATGGGATCTTAAGGTAACAACTATCAAAGAATCAAAAGGAGAATCTATGAGGATGGGTGCTGCTCTTTTTGGAAGCCTATCAAAGTTTGATAGCAAGCAGAAATATAAGAAAGACCTGAAAGAGAAACATCATAAAGGCATTGCTCTTAAGGCACAAGAAAGTGATGAAGGCGAGCTCTAAGATGAGGAGATGGGATTTCTGGTTAGGCGATTCTTGAAGTTCTATATGAATAAGGCTGGAAGGAAAATCCAATCCAAACAAAATTTTCCTTCAACATCAATATCAGAAACTCGAGATCAAATCATATTCTTCAAATGTAAAAACTCGAACATATCAAGGCAGACTGTCCTCAACTTGTAAAGAAAGATAAAGAGAAGAAGAAAGAAAGATTTCAGAAGAGGAGAACTTTGGTGATTTCTATCTGGGGAGATAGTTTGTCCTCATAATATGAAGGTAGTGATGAGGAAGAAATTGCAAATATCTTCTTGTTACTCAGGAGGAATCATAAAGTGATGCAGTATGTCTCAGAGCATAAAAGACAACAAAATGGTATATAGATAGTGGATACTCAAGATACATGACTAAGGATGCTGACAAATTCTTAAAGCTCACACCTAAAGAAAAAGGAAAAGTTAACTTTGGAGGAAACTGATATGGAGAAATTAGTAGGATTTGAGAGATTGGAGCTCAAATAGGATGATAATTAAATATGTCTACCTTGTAGATAGACTTTGCCATAATCTACTCAGTGTTAGTCAAAGCGCGACAAGGATAATTAAATAATCTTCGACTCTAAAGAATGCTTAATTGTCAACAAGAAAGATCTATCACTGAATAAAGATGAATTGAAAGTAAAACTCAGAGCACCAAGGGAAGGTAACTGTTATACTATTTTATTCAATTCAAATCTTTCTAAAAATTATTTTGTGGGAAAAATCGATGAATGTTGGCTATGGCATAAAATGTTAGCTCATGTAAATATGAGTCAAGTTTCAAAACTAACTAGAAAAGATTTAGTAATCAGTTTACCCAAAATGAATTTTGAAAATAATATTGTTTGTGATGCCTATCTACAAGGAAAGCAAACAAAGTCATCATTTAAATCAAAGAAGATAGTCTTCACTAAAAGATCACTTCAAATGCTTTATATGGATTTGATTGATCCAGCAAGAGTCAAAAGTTTTAGAGGAAACTTGTATACTCTTGTGATAGTAGATGATTATTCTAGATTCACATAGACTTTGTTTCTCTCTTCAAAAGATGAAACAATTGAAACCTTTGTTACTTTTGCCAAAAAAGTCCAAAATGAGAAAGGTATTTCCATCGTATCTATAAGGATTAATCATGGAGGAGAGTTTGAGAATCATGAATTTATAACATTCTATGAAGAACTTGGGATTGACCATTGAAATGTCCTTACTTTCATACATTTTAGGGATCATTTGGTAGCATTTAGAACTACTTTCAAGGTCATTGAAGTCTAATATCTCAATCTGGAATTTTACTCTTCTCGAGTACTGTTCACTATGTAAATTCTAGATAAGTGACCTGACTTCGGAATATCATAATTAATTATAGAAAAATCAAAATGAAGTGGTTCCAATTGCTACATGAATATAACTCAATTATATTTCAGGTAAAAATCACTCATTGATCATTATTTGACCAAGTCAACGTAGGTCAATATTACAATTTTACTGTTCATCCAGCGTTTTCCTCCTAAATCCAGCATTCTGGTCCCAACTTTGATAATTTATATCTCCATGTGTAGACACCCAAATGAGTCATTCTATATATCGAATCGAAGCTTAATATGTCTAATATTTAAAATAAAAATTTAATATATTTATTCATCCATTTACTATTTTTAATTATGGGTCAAACATCATTGGGTCACCACGAGTTACTGTTCACAGTGGCAATTTCCAGCAATCAACTTTGCATACATATGCATACATCCATCACATATCAGTCAAACATGCCAATCAATACCCATTATTAAATAATAAGTTGTTATACATCAGAATATACACAAGATTCTCATATTTCTACTACATCTTTCCTGCCTGAAATCCGGCAGCATAACCGCTACACTTCATCTTTAGAAAGTAACTGATCTTGTACCGATTCGGTAATTCCAGTGAGAACTACCATTCTACGTAAGTACCCAGGAAAGACTAGATGAACCGGCTAGGTCCACTCACTTCCAGCCTCCTTAGACAGTACCTACGTACACAGTACGTATCAGCTCCTTTCTTTACTGTTGCCATCTTGTCATAATTTCGGCAGCATAACGGCGTCTCTTAAAATTCTCAAAATTTACTTTGGCATAACCTCCCCTGTAATGGGTTATTGGGATGAGATTCGGGGGAATCTCAGTAGTAATAATCATAACAATATATGTAATGCAGAGTGACAGTGCTTGCTTGTGATTGTGTACAGATAAGTATGCTGCGTGCTTCCATACTCAATAACATATGATCATAGCATTGTAATAGAGCTTCAAGCATAACATATAAGACAACAATCCAACCAAACAATAGCACAACCAATCACAAAGATATTACATAAAAGCTAGGATTAGTTACTACCTTAAAAGCTTAGCAGAACTCTAGAATCTCTGTACTGCTTTCAACTCCTCCAGAACTTCCTTACTTCTTTCTCACTCTAAAAGTGCTGTAGGCTGTGATGAATGAAGGCAAGGGGGGTATTTATAGTTTTGATGGATGGCATTTTCGTAATTTTGAAGCCCTCTGAACTTGTGGCCCTGGATTTTCCGAAATTTCCTATTTTTCTTTATTTCCTTTTACTGCATCATCAAGGGACACCTAAGGGGACACCTCACCCCTCACATTCTTCACATGGCAAAATTTGGGGAGCAAGAAGCCTTCTGGAAGATTTCCAGTCCAATCCGGTACCGGCCCGGTACGTCTCCTCGAAAACTGGACTGTTTTCTGAATCTAATTTTTCTGAAAATCCATATTATGTCTTCTAACCTTAAATTAAGTATCTGGGTCCTTTATACATTGACATTTCTATACTGGGTCTAATCTCAATTATAGATCCCCTGTGAAATGACCAAAATACCCCTGGGTGTCCTTTCTTGCACTATCTTAACCCTAAGGGTAAAATCATCATTTTACACCTTTCTGTACCCTTTCAGGGCATATACTGACCCTAGTTAACCTTACCTGCGTATGTCTTAGCTCCTGGGCCTGTCCAGAATGACCAAAATGCCCTCCATTCCTCTACTACCCTTTAGTACAACACAGGGGCATTTTCATAATTTCGCACTCTTCCGGGGTTCTGCTGGACACTGGCCCACCTATCAGTCCAAGGGTCTTACTGGGCCTTTGATGGATCCATTATTGGGCCTTTCAGGGTCTATTACCTTCATGGCACGTATTACGAGGAATCTTCCCTGTTAATGTTTACCGAGTATTTTAACTATTATACTCCATTTATACACATCTCCGGACACTGGGTCCTTTTACCAGATACACTGGCCTGCTGTGTTTAGGCATCCCTGTGGGTCATAATAGTCATCTGACTGAAGTCAGCCGAACTCATTCAATCCCTTTTTAAATACTGATAAATTCCCTAATCGGATCTCGGGAGGCTTCACACTCCCGTCTGTATTTGCTAATTTGTGAATAACGTTTCCTATAGACCTCCTATCGGTATTCTGCCAATTTTCAGATATCTGCCTATCAGGACGCATCATCCTGTAATTTCTCACTTATATTTGAAATCTAGGATATCCGGTAGGAATTTTTATAACTTTTAGACTATCAGATCAATTTTGGCTATCTGGAGTCTTGAAAAATTCCTGTATTAAGCTGGATTACCCAGCATCACTTGCTCTCTATTCTGGTGAAATCTGGGACTGAAATGCTTTCGGGCAGTCTAAACCCCTTCTAGCCTAATTTTCTTTAATTATACTTTAGCCCCAGGGAACTTTTTCTTCTTTGCACTTAAGTCCCTTTATTTGGCTAAAATTACACTTTAAGACCCCACATTTTTATCTACCTTTCCTTCTTAGCCTTAGACTTTCCATAATTGCAATCAAGTCCTTTCATTTCCTTTCTTTTTCAATTTAATCCCTTTCCTTACATAAATAACCACACCTTTTTCCTAAAAAATAATTCATATATTTCATTCAATATGTACATATAAATCAGTACAGAAAATTAGGGATATTACAACCATAACTTCTCAGCTCCTCAAAAATAGTATCCTCACTGACATGGCACGAGCAATGTTGAACGAGAAGGGTGTATCTTAAGTTTGTTAGGCTGAGGCTATGAGCACTGCGTGTTACATCTCAAACAGAGCCCATTTCAGATATATACTTGATAAGACACCCTATGAGTTGTACAAAGGGAGAAAACCAAATATTTCTCATATGAGGATCTTTGGCAACAAGTACTTTATCCACAACAACAAGAAGGATAACCTTAGTAATTTTGATTGTAAATATAATGAGGGTATATTTATGGGTTATTCTAACAAGTAAAACTTATAAAGTTTTTAATAAAAGAACTTTTACAATTGAAGAATTAATCTATGTTGTTTTTGTTGAAATTGAAAAATTTTCAAAACATTCTTCTCAAGATAATGCTGATTGTTCAAAAGTTTAGAAATTTGAATGTTAAAAATAAGCCAGTATCATCTAATTCTAAAAATATTTCTCATGATGATAAAAATAAACCTAAAGCAATGGCATCATATAAAGGATCATCCTTTAAACCAGGTCATTGGTGAAGTCAATGAAGGGGTTATAACCAGTAGATAAGTGTTCAATGAAGTGTGTTTTGTTGCATTCATTTTAAACATTGAACCAACCAATGTTGATGAGGCTCTATTTGATACCTTTTGGATAGAAGCCACACAGGAATAGCTGAACCAATTTAAAAATCAAGTTGGGACTTAGTACCTATGCCTATAAATCATCCTATTATAGGCACCAAATGGTTATTCAAGAATAAGCTCAATGAATCTACATAAAAATGAAACATCCTCCCTTACAGCCCTCAGAGTACACTAGCGGAAGCAATATTAGCTTAAAATGGCTTAACTTCATCATTCATAAATTGAATATGCCAAACATTATTTATCATTGAATCATAAAATGTCATACAATATGGCATATACAACAATACATATACATAATCCTCATATCTCTATTATATCTCGTTCTGCCTAAACTTCAGCAGCATAACCGCTACTCTTCAGCTGTACAAAGAACTGAACTGTACTGATTCGGTAATCTCCTCATGAGGACTACCATTCTACGTAGTACCCAGGAAAGACTAGATGAACCGGCTAGGTCCACTCACTTCTAGCCTCCTTAGACAGCACTACGTACACAGTACTTATCATATACTATGACGCTCAGTCTTAACTTGGGCAGCATAACGGCGTCTCCTGGCTTTCTCAAAATCTACTTCAACATAACCTTCCCTGTAATGGGTTATGTACATGGGGATGAGATTCGGGGGAATCTCAGCAGCAACAATCATAACAATATATGTAATACAGTGTGACAGTGCTTGCTTGTGATTGTGTACAGATAAGTATGCTGCGTGCTTCCATGCTTAATAACATATGATCATAGCATTACAGCAGAGCTTCAGACATAACATATAAGACAACAATCCAACCAAACAATAGCACATCAAATCACAAAGCCATTACATAAAAGCTAGGATTAGTTACTACCTGGCTAGCTCAACAGAACCCTACTAACTCTATTCTGCTTCCAGCTCCGCCAGAACTTCCTTACTTCCTTTTCTCCTTTCTCTCTTCCTTCCTTCTCCTTCTCTCTCTTCTTTCTCTCCCTTACTCCTCTCCATGCGTGAATGAAATGGAGGGCAAGAGGGGGTATTTATAATTGCCTTCAATGGCAATTCTGTAATTACCATGAACTTTGATCCCGCGGTCCTGGTTTTTCCTGGATTTTCCTATTTTCCTTAATTCCTCATTTACTGCATCATCGGGACACCTCACCGGGACACCTCAGCAGCATATTTTTCACATGTCACAATTCCCTGGACACCTCAGCAGCTGACTTAGCATGCTGACTCACCGGTCTAGTCTTTTGCCTCGTAATGCGAGCTCTCAGCTTTATCTGCTTTCTCCAGACTAATGCCATGTGGCGACTGGAAGAGACCTTGCACGCTTCCCAATGCCATCCAGATAAGTCCCAGACTTATCTGATCACCTCCTCAGTTTTCGTGCCTCCTCGGTTATCGCGCCAACCGAGTATCTTTACTTTATTGAATCATTACTTTAATGCCCTATGGCATCTTGTGGTCCCATGAGTATACCTTATCAGTTTACTTCATGGTTTCCAGATAACCTTTCCTGTATCTGATATCCTGCCTCCGGTCTATCTCCAACCGGGTAACTATCTCTCTTGGACCTTCACCACTCTTGGCCCATACACTTAGCGCCACTTTAGTCACTAGTCGCGACCTCAACATCATCTTATCGCGACCTTACACTTCTGTGTACATTAGTCGCGACCATACCATCTTCTCGTCGCGACCACAACATGCTATCGTAGCGACCACAACACATTTTAGTCGCGACCATAACACTTTTTAGTCGCGTCTAAGGCTTTCTGCCACCATTAGTCGCGATGTCACTGCTTTCTAGTCGCGACCATACTTCTTTTACGTCGCGACCATAATGCTTTCTTGTCGCGTGTGGCTCTTTCTGCAGCCACTAGTCGCGACCATACTTTACTCTAGTCGCGACCAGAACGGTCAGCTCGTAACTCTTCAACCTTTGACCTTTACATCATCCCAAATGGCCATTCTACCCCTTGGGACTTCCACTGTTTACACATACGTCCCTGTACCTTTGCTTATTCGCAGTTTAGTCCTTGAAAACTCTCTGTGTGTCTCTGGGACTTCTGCTCAAAAGGGGTCTGGTAGCCTCTCATTCTCAGGCTATTTCCGTGTCTCTAGGCCTGAAAATTGGGATGTTACATTTCTCCTCCCCTTTAAATAAATTTCGTCCTCGAAATTTAATCAGTACCATAGCCAAATTAACTTAACATCTGGCAAAGTACTTATCATAAAACGTTACATCTCTTCGTAACATGCTTATCTTTCTCCGAGTCAACTCAATCAGAGTCGAAATCTACTTTTCTCTTATGGCCCACTTACTGCACTTATGAGTAGTGTCCATTTCTTTCATATGAAACCCTTAGAATTTTGATGTACTCTGGGATCTACATCACCCCTCTTACACTTTGCTAATCTCTCAGGAGAGATATTGTTCTTTTAACTTTCTTTCTCCTGATACGAGATCATAACCCAGATAACTTCTCTGACTTTTCTTGACTATTCTCATAACTTCATGCACCTATGCCCAACTTTTGTGGCATTTGCACTGTCTTATCCCTTCTTAGGGCTTACATATCATTAGGCTACTCTTGCCTTAGCACCTTTCAATTTAACGTGCTACTGGGTTAGGGCTAGATTACTCTTTATATAGCTTTAGGCCCTAGCAATCTCTTTCTTATAGAACTACGTTCTATCTTTGCTTTGCCTTAGACCCTCTTCTCTAGGTCTCTCTGGCCTGCTTAATCTCTCATGACTTGTTATCATGACCACTTTCTTTATATCCGAAAAGAACTCTTCATTATCCATATCATCATCTAGGCATATAGTTCCTTACAGCTCAGTCGCCCTTACAGCTATGGTTCTTCTTAACCATTCTTAGGGTCGACCTTAGGGAATATTGAAGACTATGTCTGGGGTAAGAGCAAATACCTTTCCTAGGGATGTCCGCATTCTTAGGCAACCTTTTGCGAAGTGGCCTTCCACCACAACTGCTTTGCCTTGCTCGACACTCCCATGTGCCATGGCTCTTTCAACCACATGGACATCTCTGCTCTCCAATCTGATCATTACCTTGATCAGTCCCTTGTTTGAACTATCGCCTCTTTCTCTTGCTATTGGCTTTACAACTTGAGCTACCCTCCAAAGTGCTCTTAGCCAATGCTTTTCTATTCTCAACACATAGAGGATTCTGTTCTTTACTTCTCAGGCATACTTCTACAAAACTTTGAATATCAGTACTCAGCTTCGAATTTGGACTCCGTCTTCCCTTAAGGAAAAACTAAGTTTAGTCTGTATATTAGAGGCTATCTGAGGAAACCATTATAAAATAATTTCTCTGGGTGAGTTTATCAACTAGTGAAGCTTCTTTAACTTCGTCTTTGGCATTCATCTTCAAAGAGATACTACATTGTACTCATATCTCATGGCTCATTACTTTCCTTAGGCTAGGTCTAACTGCGACCTCGGGATCTAACTGCGATCAACCATTAGCCTCTTCAGAATCTAACTGCGACCCTGGAGCCATGCTAGGATCTAACTGTGACCCTCCAGAATCTAACTGCGATTCTGTTGTACTGTATATCTCCCGGAGATTTTAAACCAACAGACTAAGTTACAAGGTTAACTGCTTCCACCTATTGATAACTCCATAAATAAACATTCGAAAATTTTATAGCCTCATATCATTTACCCAGACTTTATTTACTTTCTCTCTTATTCAGGAGTTCCTTCACATCTTTCAACTTGTGCTCTAACTATGAGCCTTTTGAACTATGCTCTAACTGCGAGCATTCTACATCAGATCCAACTCTTATTTGAAGAGTGATCTATACTCATCTGAATCTAGCTCTATCTGAGAGCCACCTGTTTCAGATCCAACTCTTATCTGAAGAGTGATCTAGAAATAATCCCTTTACCGTTATTTGTATACCATTCCGCTTAATAGAAATGGCCCTGAGTACTGTATTCACAAGCCTATAGAAATACCTGAGTAACCTCAATCATAAATCATATCTGAATATCATATCATAACTTATCGTCCCATACACTGAGACTATCTATCATCCTCAATACATTCATATCATCCTCATATCATATGGTATGGGAGCAACATACTTTCTCATAACTTCCTTATCTCATATATGTACTCATATATACTCTACCCTGCATATTTTTGTTTACAATTTTCTCTTATGGACCACTTACTACACTTATGAGTAGTGTCCATTTCTTTCATATGAAATTCTCTCGAATATTACTGTATTCGGGAATTTCTTCTAACTACTCATCATACTTCTAGCATCATACTCTTATTACTTCTCTTGATATCTCGCAGACTGCTTTAATATCTGCGACATTTCATCTTTCTTTGCACTTAACGTCATACAGAGAGAGGACTTACGCAGCTATTCTTTCTTTACTTTGCTGCTAAATGAAAGCACCTACTCTAACATGCATAATGCCTGGCCAACATACTGCAGGACTGCATACCTGCTTATGAATGCAAAGCTCTAACATAGGAGCTTAAGCATTCTTGTTCTCATTATGCACACCTCTAACACTTGGAGCTTGCAAAGTTCTAGCATAACATAAGGCCTGACATCTCATGCAAGGAGTGAAAGCTCTCATTTTCTATTCTCTTTCATAGCATAACATTTAAATATATGATCCCTACCAAACAGGGAGCCTCTCTGTCTGTTCATACAATGCACATCTCTAGGTGCGTGTCATATTACACGTTTACTACCGTGTATCTCGTTACATGCCTTTGATACTTTATCATGGCATATCTAGCCCATTCTGACTATCTCATGGTGTATTTCACCCTTTCATAACTTATCTTGTCTTATCACAAGGCTAACATAAGGCTAACATTCTCTTTCTCATAGAACTACGTTCTATCTTTTGCCTTGCCTTAGACCTTCTTCTCTAGGTCTTTTCTAGCCTTTTAATCTTTTTATCCCTCATCTGGGGAATCTATCTATTCATACTCTTCTGTTCTCATTACACTGAGGATTTTCTTCTCTGCTTCTCATTATACAGAGGATTCTCTTCTCTGCTTCTCATTACACAGAGGATTCTCTTCTCTGCTTCTCAGGCATACTTCTACAAAACTTTGAATCTCAGTACTCAGATTTAAACTTGGACTCCATCTTCGTTTAAGGGAAAGCTAAGTTCAATCTGTATACTAGAGGCTACCTGAGGAAAATCATTATAAAACAATTTCTCTGGGTGAGCTTATCAACTAGTGAAGCTTCCTTACCTTAACTTCGTCTTTGGCATTCATCTTCCCAAAGAGATACTACATCGTACTCATGTCTCATGGCTCATTTCTTTCCTTAGGCTAGGTCTAACTGCGACCTCGGGATCTAACTGCGATCAACCGTTAACCTCTTCAGAATCTAACTGCGACTCTGAGTCTGTTAGGATCTAACTGCGACCCTCCAGAATCTAACTGCGATTCTGTTGTACTGTATATCTCCCGAAGATCTTAAACCAACAGACTAAGTTATAAGGTTAACTGCTTCCACCTGTTGATAACTCCATAAAAATTTTAGAAATTTTCTAGCCTCATATCCTTTACCCAGACTTTACTTACTTCCTCTCTTACTCAGGAGTTCTTTCTCATCTTTCTTACTTTACTGTGGCTTACCATTGGCTTGTGCCATCATGGTCTAACCACCTGCCATTGCATTCTACTGCTATGGCCTCATCATATCTCATCTGTGCTCTAACTGCGAGCCATTTGAACTATGCTCTAACTGCGAGCATTCTGTATCAGATCTAACTCTTATCTGAAGAGTGATCTATACTCATCTGAATCTAGCTCTATCTGAGAGCCATCTGTTTCAGATCCAACTCTTATCTGAAGAGTGATCTAGAAATAATCTCTTTTACTCTTATCTGATTTTCTTTCTGTATACCATTCCTTTCAACAGAAATGGCTCTGAGTACTGCATTCACAAGTCTGCAGAATTACCTGAGTATCCTCAATCATAATATATCTACATATCATAACTTATTGTCCCATGAACTGAGACTATCTATCATCCTCAATACATATTTCATTACATGTCATATGGTATGGGAGCAACATACTTCCTCATAACTTTCTCATCTCATATATGTACTCATATATATACTCTACCCTGCATATACTGCAAAAGGAGAGTATTCATTCATCATAGCATACTCTAACATGCATGTCATCATATGACCACTGCAAGGAGATGCAACTATCTATTATAACTTATGGCATCATAAGCCATATCATCATTATGCTTTGCTCAACCATCCATTAGACTAACTAAACCTCAAGGCATATTTTGTTTATCATCATTCATCCTGAAACATCTGTCTATCTTAGGCTGCCACGCTACCCTCTTACCAGGGTATAGACTCAACCCTTTATCACTCTTTCTTACATAGAGAATAGGGGAGTCACTGTATCTTGTAATCTGTGACTACCTTTCTACTATCTCTTTTCTTCTTTTGTCTATCTATCAGTCTCAGTCTATCCTTGACCGGACTGTGGTTCCTTATCGGCCTTTACTGTAACAGCCTAGAACCTCTTCACAAAGATATTATCCGCTTTTCCCTTAGGCAGGCCTGGTGCCCACATGAGGTCACAGTTTTGTTTTCCAGACACACGAGCCACATCCCTTAAGCACCTGAAACGCATCTTTCTATTGATCCTAGCTAACTTCAGTCGCATAGATCTCATTCATCATCTTTTACTATTACTTCTATTCTTTAGGGTACTCTACCCTAGATCTTTGTGATGGAATCCCTCTGCTTAGGGAATATTACTCTTTACCTATTAACCATCACGTCTCTAGCCTTAGCCTTAGGCTATATCAAACATCATCACATCTCTAGCCCTAGCCTTAGGCTATATCAAACATCATCACATCTCTAGCCTTTAGGCTATGCCCTAGGATTATTCCTAGGCAAACTTCATACTAGCTATCTCATTCTAGCTCTCAGGTCTTTTATTCAACTAGGTTGAATAAGACCTTTACCATGTAGATCTACTCTCGTAATCACATGGAGGATCTGTCTCATTCTAGCTATCTCATCTAGCTAGCTCATCTTAACTCATCATTATCATCCTTTGCGGCTTATCCTGCCTAGCAAGGATGACTTGCTTATTGGAGTTGCCAACTTCCTCTATGCATGGCTTCTCCACTCAAGCTCTATGTTCATGCTTTGTGTTCACCTGTCTTTTCCTTCACAACGAAGTATGAACACATCTTATTCCATCTAGGAGCTTTATCTCCACGGGCTCTTCTAAACCCATAATAGTCCCGATTTGAATCTTCTAATGTCATACCAGGACATCTCTGTCATTTCGTCATGATCTGAGTATTGGGTAATCGTTATTCATACCCTTATGATCCTTCGTCACCCTTAACTCCTCACGACCTATCATTTCTATTCTTTAGTCGTGACCTACAACTTCTGACGTCGTGACCTTAACCTTTCTCCGTCGCGACCTTGGCCTCCTCACGTCGCAACCTTAGCCATTTCTAGTCGCGATATTAGACCTTTCTCGTTGCAACCTCACATCTCGTCGCGACCTTGGGACATACACGTCGCGACCAAATATCTCTGTAAATAACAGTCGCGACCTAGACACTTATTTGTCGCGACTAAAACTCCCCTTTGAGGGTACCTGTCGCGACCTAAAACATATTAGTCGCGACTTTGAGCATATCAACTCGTACTCTCAGCGAATTAACCTTTCTAATTCACATCTTTAACTCATTTAAACATCCATCTAACTAT
Source organism: Leucaena leucocephala (assembly GCA_037074615.1). Classification (NCBI taxonomy): domain Eukaryota; kingdom Viridiplantae; phylum Streptophyta; class Magnoliopsida; order Fabales; family Fabaceae; genus Leucaena; species Leucaena leucocephala. Next base: position 7,780,933 of record CM073549.1, read on the forward strand.
CTCAGAGCATCACTCAGCCAGAACCTTCTGTTATGTGCCAGAATCTTATGCTCTGAACTAGACTCCTTGTCTGGTCTATGCCAAAATCTAGTATGAGCCAGAGCCCTTTCTGGCCTATGCCAGAATCTTGTCTGGTCAATGCCAGAATCTCTTGCTTTGATACCAAAATGAAACATCCTCCCTTAGACACCTCAGAGTACACTTGCGAAAGCTATACTGGCTGTATCACAGCTTCTCCTGCCTAAACTCTGGCAGCATAACCGCTACCCTTCATCTATACAAAGCACTGAACCGTACTGATTCGGTAATTCCCTCATGAGAACTACCATTCTACGTAGTACCCAGGAAAGACTATATGAACCGGCTAGGTCCACTCACTTCTAGCCTCCTTAGACAGCACTACGTACACAGTACTTATCATATACTGATGTTCAGTCTTTACTCCGGCAGCATAACGGCGTCTCTTAGCTTTCTAAAAATCCACTTCAGCATAACCTCCCTGTAATGGGTTATGGATGGGGATGAGATTCGGGGGAATCTCAGTAGTAACAATCATAACAGTATATGTAATGCAGTATGACAGTGCTTGCTTGTGACTGTGTACAGATAAGTATGCTGCGTGCTTCCATGCTTAATAACATATGATCATAGCATTACAGCAGAGCTTCAGACATAACATATAAGACAACAATCCAACCAAACAATAGCACAACATATCACAAAGCCATTACATAAAAGCTAGGATTAGTTACTACCTGGCTAGCTCAGCAGAACCCTACTATCTCTATTCTGCTTCCAGCTCCGCCAGAACCTCCTTTCTTCCTTTCTCCTTTCTCTCTTCCTTCCTTCTCCTTCTCTCTCTTCTTTCTCTCTCATTCTCCTCTTGCTCTTGCGCAAGTGAAGGCCATGGGGAGGTATTTATAGCCTCCCTCGATGGCAATTATGTAATTACCATGAACTTTGATCCTGCGGTCCTGGTTTTTCCTGGATTTTCCTATTTTCTTTAATTCCTCATTTACTGCATCATCGTGCCAACTCACCCTGCCACCTCAGCGCCACATTTATCACATGCTTGAATTCCCGGGACACCTCAGCATGCTGACTCACCGGTCCAGTCTCCTGCCTCGTAATGCGTGCCCTCAGCTTTATCTGCTTTCTGCAGACTAATGCCATGTGGTAACTGGAAGAGACCTTGCACGCTTCCCAATGCCATCCAGATAAGTCCCAAACTTATCTGATCACCTCCTCGGTTTACGTGCCACCTCGGTTATCGCGCGAACCGAGTATCTTTACTTTACTGAATCATTACTTTAATGCCATGTGGCATCTTGCAGGACCCATGAGTATACCTTATCAGTTTACTTCATGGTTTCCAGATAACCTTTCCTGTATCTGATATCCTGCCTCCAGTCTATCTCCAACCGGGTAACTATCTCTCTTGGACCTTCACCACTCTTGGCCCATGCGCTTCGCATCACTTTAGTCACTAGTCGCGACCTCATAATCATATCGTCGCGACCTAACGCTTCTGTGTGCATTAGTCGCGACCACAACATCTTCTAGTCGCGACCAAAACATGCTATCGTCGCGACCACAACACATTTGAGTCGCGTCTAAGGCTTTCCACCACTATTAGTCGCGACCACACTTATTTCACGTCACGACTGTACTACTTCCTCGTCGCGTATAACTCTTTCTGTAACCATTAGTCGCGACCAAACTTCTCTCTAGTTGCGACCTAAATGGTCAGCTCTACAACCTTTAACCTTTATATCATCCCACATGGCCATTCTACCCCTTGGGACTTCTACTGTTTACACATAAGTCCCCGTACCTTTGCTTACTCGCAGCTTAGTTCCTGAAACTCCTCTATGTGTCTCCGGAACTTCTGCTCAAAGGGGGTCTAGTAGCCTCTCATTCTCAGGCTATTTCCGTGTCTCTAGGCCTAAAAATTGGGATGTTACAAAAAGCAAGTGGGCCAATTCATGCATTTTGACAGTAGAGCACATTTTTAAACCTCATCTTCATGCACCTGGACATTTACGCAGACCCCAACTCCTATATATATCTATTATTCCATTCACTTGGGAGCCATTAGACACTTCTATCCCCATTCCTATAGTTCAAGCACAGATCACTCTCTTTTGTACTTCATTTCTATTCTGCAACTTTCCTCTGTTCTAGTTAATAGAACCAGAGGAAAGTTCTACAGTTTATCATCTTCATTTTCTCCTTCCATTTCCACATGACTACTTCTGTTGTACCGATGTTTACTGCTGGAGTTCAGATAGCAATGCAAGGCTGAGCAGCTATGTTTCCTTGGAGATGACACCAAACCAGAGTCCTTGAGCTTAACAGGGAGTGTCATTGAGTCTTTAAGTCAGATTTAATTTATCAAGTTGATGTGTTTACTTCTGGCTTATTGATTCAATTAGAGTAATAGATGACAAGGAATTAGGAAACCGAAGTTGGATTCTTTCTTCCTACATTAATGAACCTTTGATTAATATTTATATTCTATTATCTCTAAGTTGGAAAATTCCTATTCTCTATTGATGTCTCCGAGTTGTAGCGTTAATTCAGATTTAGCTAGCGAGTTGTTAGCTAACCTATTATAATTCAATTGACTAAACTCTTGATATTCTATGGATAATGAAGGCAAGTAAATCTCCAAGGGAGCACACTTGTCATCATTCATTCATCTCATCATCTTAATCACATAAAAACAGAAACAATAGAATAGATTTACTTTCTGAAGATAGTTGATAGTCTAAAACACAACTCATCTGCTTAACTTGATAAACTGTGGCTCTATAGATTGATTAGGAACTCTAACATTCAGTAGCTCCTTGTGATTCGACCTAGGTTAGCCTCTACTTACTATTGGTTAGCTTAGATTTGTTTGATAATTAGAAACAACAAGTTATCAAAATGGCGCCGTTGCCGGGGAGCCTTACTTGTTAAGGTTTTCTAAGCAATCTCCTAGGCCCAAAAATATAAAAAGTAGGTACTTGTTTTAGTTTTGCTGCGATTTCTGTGTTTTATATCTGTAAAGTCGCGACCAAGTAGCTATTTAGTCGCAATAAAAGTGCTCTGTGATTTATAGTCGCGATCAGATACACATTTGGTCACAACCTGAAATCAATTTTCAACTTAGATTTACTGTGTGTCATTTTTAGTCTCGACTTGAGATCTGATTGGTCGCAACCAAAAATATTTTCTTCAAATTTTCATCTCTGTGATTTGTAGTCGCAAACAAATTGACACTTAGTCACGACTAAACCTCTATGTGATGATATTTAGTCACGACCTAAGTGCATTTTGGTCGTAACCAGAAATATCTGACTTCAAGCATTTGCTCTCTGTAATTTTTAGTCGCAACCAAAGTAATATTTGGTCGCGACAAAAAATCTGTATTCAAAAAATTTTGCTCTTTGTGACTGATAGTCACGACTTGTGGTTCATTTTTGTCGCGATATTTGCTCTCTGTGATTTTGAGTCTAGACCATTGGTCTTTGTTGTCGCGACTCGATATTTCTAAACTGCCACTAACTGATCTCATTTGCTGAATTTGCTGCATATCTGATATATCTGATCTTCTACATTATTGTTGAGCGTAAATTGCATAAACAAGAGCTCTGAATTCTTTCCATTGGATAAAGAAATTAATAGGACACTTAGGTAAATAAAGAAAGCTAAAAATCAAGCTAGTGTTGCATCTGTTGCTGCTGATACTGAACCTGCATCTTGTGCTATATTAGATAATCATTTTGTCATAGAGCATGTTAATATAGGTGAAGCTCATACTCATAATCAGAATAATCAATAAGAGCAATATGGAAAAAATAACATGAACAATAGAAGGCCACGTAGGAGCATAAGAGAACTCACTTCTTCTAATGCAAACTATGATCCTTTTCACACCTGTCCTGCTTTAGATGTGAACTTTGAGTTAAAAGGTCCTTTACTGAGTAACTTACCAAAGTATTATGGATTGGCAAGTGAGGATCCTTTCAAGCATTTGTAGACTATGCAGTAGGTTTGCGCAACCATGAAGCCTGTAGGAGCTGACATGGATGCTGTGCAGAGACAAGTCTTTCATTTTATGCTAGAAGGAAAGGCAAAAGGATGGTTCTATATGCTGCCATATCATGCACCTCAAGCTCTATACTCCTGGAACAACTTAAGAAGTGTCTTCTTGGAGAGATATTTTCATTCATCAAAGACTGCTGCATTGATAAAGGAAATATTTGTTGCAAAATAATATGCTGAGGAATCTTTCTATGAGTTTTGGGGAAGATTTCAGGAGTTGCTGGCTAGATGTCCATATCATCAGATTCCAATAGAATATTTGGTGTAGTACTTTTATTCAGGATTGCGCTTTGCATACAGAAAGAATTTGGATACAGCTGCTGGGGGTTCCATTGATGATTTGATACTTGATGAAGTATGGAGCCTGATTGAGAAGATAGCAAACAATGACTAGCAGTATGGAGGATTAGATGTTAGACAAGTGCATGAGGTTTCTGCAAGGTCTTCTCAGGATCGTAGTAATCTGTCTTCTCAAGTGGTTGCTATGAGTGCTCAGATCAACAATCTAGCTGCTCAACTGAGCAATTCACATATTCAAAATCCATACTCTCAAGCTTTATTTGCTCCTAGCTATCAAATATGCTCATCTCTAATGCACATCAGTGTAAATTATCCTTCACATCATGAGGAGGTGTCAGCTATCTATCAAGGAAGACCAAACTAGTATCCACCAAGAAATTCATATTCTAATACATACAATGAAGGATGGAGATAGCATCCTAATTTCAGATGGAGAGATGGAGGTGGAGCTGTTGGTTAAAACAGATTCAACAATGACAAGCAAGTGGCTGAATCATCTAGAGCCATAGAAGTGTCTAATTCTACAAAGGATAATGGAATTTCTGAGATACTCAAGAGCATTACTGTGATGAATTCAAATATAAATTCCATTAATACAAACTTCAGCTCTAACTTTAATGAATTGAGGTCTACAGTGGATAACAACTTAGCAATGGCAGAATCTAAGTTTGCTGCTTTGGAGAACAAGTTAGAATAATAGGAAACAAAGGCTGAAAACATGAATGGCTATGTATCACAGCTAGCCAATTCAGTAAATGATGTTCAAGCCAGATTGGGAGGAAACTTACCCTCCAACACAGTTGTTAACCCAAAATCTGTAAATGCTGTGAGCTTGAGAAGTGGAAGAACAGTAGGGGAAACAACTGCCAATGATGACGACAGGAAGAACAATAAATCAATTGACCAGCAGAACAGATCAGAAAGCAGCAAGAAAAAGGATATGCTGCAGCAAAATGAGCAAGTTGTATTGAAGGAATCTGCACAACCACCTGTGATGAAGGAAGCAGCAGCTAGTCCCAACAATGTAAGCTGTAATACCCCAATTTTCAGGCCCAGAGACTCAGAAAGTAAGCCTGAAATAGATAGACTATCAGACTCCTTTGAACAGAAGTCCTAAAAACATACAGAGGGTTTTTAGGGACTAAACTGCAAATAAGTCAAAGATCAAGGACTTATAGGTAAATAGTGAAAGCCCCTAAAGATATAGTGGCTATTTATGCAAGGAAAGGGGTTAAATTACAAAAGAAAGAAAATGTAGGGACTTAGATGTAATTATGAAAAAGTTTAAGGCCAAAAAGAAAAGTAGACAAAAAGGTGGGGTCCTTAAGTGTAATTTTTGCCAAATAAAAAGGGATTTAATTATAAAGAAGAAAAGTTTCCTGGGGCTAAAGTATAATTAAAGAAAGTCAGGCCGGAAGTGGTTTGCACTGCCCGACAGCATTTCAGTCCCAAATTCTACCAGAAGGTAGGGCAGGGGACGCCGGGTAACCCAGCCTAATACCGAAATTTTTGAAGACTCCAGATAGCCAGAAATGGACTGATCGTCCAAAACTTATAAAAATTCCTACCGGATATCCTAGATCTCAGATATAAGTGAGAAAATACAGGATGATGCGCCTTTATGGGGCGGATGTCAGGAAACTGATAGAATACCGATAGGAGGTCTGTAGAAATATTTATTCACAAAATAGCAAATTCAGACGGGAGTATGAGGCCTCCGGGGATCCGGGTTGGAGATTTATCGGTATTTTTAAAGGGGCTGAATGAGATCGGATGACCTCGGTCAGATGACCGTTATGACCCACAGGGATGCCTGAACACAGTAGGACACTGTATCTGGGAAAAAGAGCCGGTGTCCGGAAAGGTGTATAATCGGTAAATAATAATTAAAATATTTGGTGAACTGTGACAGAGGAAGATTCCTCGTAATGCGTGCCATATAGTTAATGGACCCAGGAAGAACAAAAAATGGCGCCATTAGAGTCCCAATAAGGCTCTTGGACTGATAAGTGGGCCAGTGTCCAGCAGAACCCCGAAACAGTGCGAAATTACGAAAATGCCCCTGTGTTGTACAAAAAGGGCAGTAGATGAATGAAGGGCATTCTGGTCATTCTGGACAGGCCCAGAGGTCAAGACATGTCTAAATAAGGTTGACTAGAGCTAGTATAAGCTTTGACCAGGTCCAAAAAGGTGTGAAATGACAATTTTGCCCTTAGGGTTAAAATAGGACAAGATAGGGCACCAAGGGCATTTTGGTCATTTCGCAGGGGATCTGTAACTGAGTCTGGACCCAGTATTAAAAAGTTAATGATATAAAGGGTCTAGATACTAAATGTGAGGTCAGTAGACATAAAAAGGATCTTCAGAAACATCATATTCAGAAAACGGCACGTTTTTCGAGGCGATGGACCGGGCCGGTACCGGATTGGACTGGAAAGCTTCCAGAACCTCCAAATTTCGTCACATGAAGCATATGGGTGGTGAGGTGTACTATGAGGTGTTCCATGAGGTGTCCAGGGTGATGCAGTAAAAGGAAATTAAAGAAAATAGGAAATTTCAGGAAAAACCAGGACCACAGGATCATAGTCTTCCTAATTACAAGATTGCCATTGCTCAACACTATAAATACCCCCCCTTACTCCTTCATTTCGGTGCAAGCAAGAAAGAGAGGAAGAAAGAAGTTCTTGAGAGAGAAAGTGAGAGAAAGAAAGAAGTAAGGAAGTTCTGGTGGAGTTGGAAGTAGTAGAGAGGTTCTGAAGCTCTGCTTTTGAGGTAGTAACTAATCCTAGCTCTTATGTAATGTCTTTGTGATTTGTTGTGCTATTGTTTGGTTGGATTGTTGTCTTATATGTTATGCCTGAAGCTCTACTGCAATGCTATGATCATATGTTATTGAGTATGGAAGCATGCAGCATACTTATCTGTACACAATCACAAGCAAGCACCGTCACTCTGCATTACATATATTGTTATGATTGTTGCTACTGGGATTCTTTACATAACATTACAGGGGAGGTTCTGTCAAAATGAAATTTGGAAATTTTAAGAGACGCCGTTATGCTGCCGAAATTCCGGCAAGAAAGCAGGAACAGGGAAAGGAACTGATACGTACTGTGTACATAGTGCTGTCTAAGGAGGCTGGAAGTGAGTGGACCCAGCAGGTTCATCCAGTCTTTCCTGGGTACTACGTAGAATGGTAGTTCTCACGAGGGAATTACCGAATCGGTACAACATCGGTTACTTTCTAGAGGAAGATTGTAGCAGTTATGCTGCCGGATTTTAGACAGAAAAAGATGTAATATAAATTTGAGGGGATTGATCATACACTGATATATATCAGTTGATTATCTAATAATAATTGTTATCTGGCATGTATGAATGATATGTGATGGTTGTATGCATGCTCATGTGAAGATTGAATGCTGAAAATAGGGTCAGTGAACAGTAACTCGTGAGGACCTATGCATGTTTGATAAATCATTAAAAATAGTAAATGGTTGAATTAATGTACGAAATTTTTATGATAAAAATTATATATACTAAGCTTTAATTTTATATATAGAATGCCCCATTTGGATGTCTGTACGAAAGGATATAAATTACCAAAGATGGAACCAGAATGCTGGATTCAGGAGAAAATTACTGGATGAACAGTAACTTTGAAACGTTTACCCACGATGAATTGGTCAAGTAATGGTCAACCAATGATTTTTTCCTGAAATATAATTGAGTTAGATTCATGTAGCACTTTGAACCACTTCGTTTCAATTTTTCTAGAATTAGTTATGATTTTTAAAAGTCAAGTCACTCATCTGGAATTTGCTACAGTGAACAGTACCGAAAAGAGTAAAATTCCAGATTGAGAGTTTGGACTTCTATGACCCTGAAAGTGGTTCCAAATGCTACTGAATGGTTCCTAAGATGTATAAAATTAAGGATGTGACATAAGCCAAGAATCTAGTAGAAACTAGAATAAGAAGGACCATGAAGATACAAAGTAGAATGAAAAAGAGATAAGTATTAAGCACCTACCTTTTCCTACTGCATACATATGTCTTAAGAAATTTTTAAAGGATAAACAGGAACAAGATATTCTAAATCTATTAGGTAAGTTAGAAGTTAATTTGCCATTTGTGGATCAAATCAAGAGTATACCTAAGTATGGGAAATTTATGAAAGAGCTCTGTACTAATAAAAGAATCTGCAAACCAAATAAAAGGGTGCAAATGGGATCTAATGTGTCAGCTTTACTTAAGCCACAACTTCCTATAAAATATGATGATCCAGGTTCATTTACAGTTCCAATTACTATTGGCAAGTTTCAGTGTGCTAATGCTTTGTTAGATCTTGGTGCAGCTATTAATGTCATGCCAACTTCCATCTATACATCATTAGGCATAGGCATGGGCTCACTTAAGGAGACTTTAATGATAGTGGAGCTTGCTGATCGAACCACTAGGAAACCAGAGGGACTGTTAGAGGATATATTAGTGAAGGTCAAAGACTTGATTATACCTGCAGATTTTTATGTCTTAGACATGACACAAGAGTCAAATTCAGAGGGACCTATTATCTTGGGTAGGCCATTCCTTAGAATAGCCAACACTGTGATAAGCATGAAAAATAGGAGCATTACAATGGAAGTGGGTGATAATGTCATAACTTTTAATGTTTATGAAGCAATGAGACATCCATTTGAAGATTAATCACTATTAGGCTTAAGTACAATTGATGCATACATTGAAGAAGCTAAAGATGAACATGAGTTATTGCTGCAGAATTCTGAAAAAGCTGAATATGAATTGTTTGAATTTGAAATTTCTTCTTCTTCTGTATTTTCTTTGGATAGTAGTGGTGATGTGTCAAGTATTAACCAAGTTTCAGTTGACAGCTTACTTTCCACCCTATAATCTTTTTCTTTTGATGTTTCTGATATTTTTATTGAGGATTTCATTGCAGGAATAGAATTGGAAGTTGCAGAACCTGTGATGATAGAATTGTTGAAACCTGTTGTAGCTTTAGAAACTAGGAAGTTGGTGCCATCAATTGTCTAGCCACCTGAGTTGGAACTCAAACCACTTCCTAGTAACCTTAAATATGTGTTTTTGGCTGAAAATAGTACATTACCTGTCATAATTGCTAATGTACTTTCTATTTCTGAGGAAGAGAGATTAATTTCAGTCTTAAAAACATATAAGAAAGCAATAGGTTGGACTCTAGCTGATATACCTGGTATAGATGCATATGTATGCACACATAAAATTCTGTTAAATGATGGAGCCAGGCCTATTAAGCAGCAACAAAGAAGGCTAAACCCCTTGATATGTGATGTAGTCAAGAAAGAAGTGACTAAGTTGTTAAATGCTGGCATTATTTACCCAATTTTAGACAGTGAATGGGTGATTCCAGTTTATGTGATGCCTAAGAAGAGTGGTATAATTGTGGTAAGGAATGAACAAAAGGAACTAATCCCTACTAGAGTGCAGAATTCATGGAGAGTGTGCATTGATTATAGGAAATTGAATGATGCAACTAAGAAGGATCATTTCCCTTTACCATTTAGAGATCAAATATTAGAAAGGCTTGTTGGAAAAACTAATTACTGCTTTCTTGATGGTTTTTTAGGATATTTTCAGGTACCCATTGCACCAGAAGATCAAGAGAAGACTACATTTACATGTCTATTCGGTACGTATACCTATAGGAGGATGCCATTTGGCTTGTGCAATGCTCCTGGAATATTTCAAAGAGCCATGATGTCCATATTCAGTGAATTCTTGGAAAGAAACAGAGGTATTCATGGATGATTTTACAGTATATGGTAAGAACTTTGATGAATGTTTAGAGAGTCTAGAGAAAGTCTTAGCAAGATGCATTGAGAAGAAGCTTGTGCTGAATTTTGAGAAGTGCCATTTTACGGTAGATAAAGGCATAGTTCTAGGACATCTAATATCTAAGAATGGGATTGAGGTAGATAAAGCTAAAATTGAAGTAATTTCTTCTCTTCCCTATCCCAAATCTTTAAAGGAACTAAGGTCATTCCTAGGGCATGCTGGATTCTATAGAAGATTCATAAAGGATTTTAGCAAGATTGCATCTCCACTATCTAAACTCATGCAAAAAGATGTAGAATTCTGTTTTGATGATACTTGTAAGAGAGCATTTGACACTATTAAAAATATGCTTATCACACCACCTATACTTGTTGCACCTAATTGGCACTTAGATTTTGAGCTTTCATGTGATGCATCAAATGAATCTGTAGGTGCCATGTTAGGACAGAAATATGGTAAGCTATCCAAAGTCATTTCATATACCTCTAAGACATTAGATAGTGCTCAACAGAACTACACTACTACAGAAAAAGAACTCTTTGCTATAGTGTTTGCACTTGACAAATTTAGATCTTATCTTTTGAGTTTTAAAGTGATTATATACACTGACCATGCTGCTGTAAAGTTCTTATTTAAAAAGCCACAGTCCAAGCCTAGACTCTTTAGATGGAAGCTACTAATCCAAGAATTTGATGTGGAGATAAGGGACAAAATTGGAGCAGAAAATATGGTAGCTGACCATTTAAGCAGATTGCATGAAAATATTAGGGGAGTATTAGATTCTTACATCATTTGTGATATATTTAGAGATTGTTCTATTTCTGTGATTTCTGTAATTACACCTTCGTACTACCACATAGTGAACTACATTGTTACTGGTTTAATTTCACCTTCTTTATCTCATTTCCAGGGCCAGAAGATCAAGCATGAGGCAAAATTTTACATTTGGGAACCACCCATCCTATGAAAGATATGCAGTGATCAAGTTATAAGAAGATGTGTGCCAAGTGAAGAAGTAGATAGCATTCTTACAGCATGCCATTCTTCTGTTTGTGGAGGATATTTCAGTGCAAAGAAGACTTCCAGAAAGATTTTGGATGCTGGTTTTTATTGGCCACAGATGTTCAAGGACTGCTATGAATACTGCAAAGCTTGTGACAGTTGTCAATATTTTAGTGGACTGACTAAGAGACATGAAATACCTCAGCAGCTTATGCTGTTCTGTGAGGTGTTTGAAGTATGGGGTATCGACTTCATGGGGACATTTCCACTATCCTTTGGTTATACATATATTCTGTTAGCTGTGGATTATCTCTCAAGATGGGTGGAAGTTGTACCAACAAGAAAGGATGATGCAGTGACAATTTCAAAATTTTTGAAGTCAAACATCTTTTCAAGCTTTGGTGTTCCAAGAGCTATAGTGAGTGATCAAGGCTCTCATTTCTGTAATAAGATTTTAGGAGGGTTATTTGCCAAGTTTGGGATCAAGTACAAAGTTTCAACAGCTTATCATCCTCAAACAAATGGTCAAGCTGAGAATTCTAACAAAGCTATAAAGAGGATTCTGGAAAGGATAGTAAGACTATCAAGGAAGGATTGGAGTGCAAGGTTAGATGAAGCTTTGTGGGCATACAGAATAGCTCATAAGACCCCACTTGAAATGTCCCCATACAGAATGGTTTATGGTAAAACATGTCAACTACCAGTAGAAGTTGAGCATAAAGCATTCTGGGCAGTTAAAGCTTGTAACATGGATTTTGACACTGCTGGAGAAGAAAGAATATTGCAGATTCAAGAACTAGAAGAAATAAGACTGGATGCTTATGAGAATTCCAAAATCTACAAAGAGAAAGCCAAGCTTCTTCATGATAGGCAGATCTTAAGCAAGGAATTTCATGTTGGAGATAAGGTTCTGAGATTTAAGGCTAGATATGCTTTCAAACCTGGAAAACTTGCTGCAAGATGGGATGGTCCATATGTGGTGACTAAGATCCATGACTATGGAACAATTGAATTGATGGATGAAGCAGATGGTACATTATTTCAGGTTAATGGCCTTTTATTGAAGCTGTACAAGGAGAACTTCAAACCCCCGTGATATTCAGGTTGTCTCCTTCCTTGCTTCCCACTTATAATAGTCTGCTTTGATCAGTTTCATTATATACTTGAGCTATATTTGTTGATTAAGTGTGGGGGAGGAGACCAAGTCAGTAGGGTAGATAAATAATCCCATGAATAAATCAAAGATTTTGGTTTAGTGTTGTCATGATTACTGCTACTTTGCATGTGTTCATTACTTCTTCACATTGTGGACAATGTAGAATTTAAGTGTGGGGGAGGATGAGCTTGATAGGTGAATAAAAATAAGATATTTGCTAGTGATTTCGTCTTTTGGTCACGACCCTATGATATTTTTGTCGCGACTGTTATGTTCAAATTGTCAAAATTTCTTCTCTATGAATATTAGTCGCGACCTTTAATTATTTTTGTAGTTACCAAAAGTTCATATTTTCTGATGTTTACCCATCTGTGATGTTTAGTCGTGGTCTGTGTTTATATTTATCGCGACTGTAGCTCTCTGTGATTTTGCGTCGCGACTACAAAAAGTTTGTTTAACAAGGTTACTCTCGGTGAGTATGAGGCACGACCAATATTCTCTATTTTCTGAAAATCTCCTATGTGTAAAACAGTCGTGACCTGATGACCTTTTTGTCACGACTAACATCTATCTTTTGCTGAAAATTCCTTCTACTGCGTTCTGGTTGCTGCTTAATCTTTGGGATTTACTATCATGGATTCAAAATTGAACTGTGAACATATAATTTTGAAAATTGGCAAGCTTGATGAAGTGTTAGTTACTCGTTTCATTAATTCACTACTGGAAATTGTGCATCATGAATGATTAATCTCATGTATTTTGTTTAAGATTCATGCAATCTAGTCATATGAGCTTATTAGGGTGAGTAAGCCAGATGGAAGCAATTTGATCCTTTAACATATACTCCTTTGCATTATGTGACACAATCTAGTTTGGTAACTTTGCAGAACTTGTCTCAATCCTTGATTCAAAATCACATTAGCTGCATGGAATTGTGAAAATGATAAGGGCATTTCTTTCAAAACCCTCTTGACCAAACAGAAACCACATAAATATGAAATCCTTTGCTTTACCCCTTTGAGACCTTCATTTTCTTTAAAAATTCCATCCTTGATTAATGAATACTGTGCAAGATAGTTGCTACTGTAGTAAGTCTTTGATTGTGAAATAATTGAAGTTGCACTATTTGTTGATTTCTGAACTTTAGTATATTTGCTTTCTGGTTCAAGAAAAATGAAAACAAAGAAGAAAATATAGAGAAAAGAAAAAGAAAAGTACAAAGAAAAGAGAAAGAAAGAAGAAAGAAAAAAACCAGATGCAGAAAAGTGCTATTCAACTAGTATGAAAGAATTAGTTGTGACTTGCTATCTTTCAGCAGTTGCATGATTGGAACTTTGATTATGTGCAGTATTTCATTAATCATTGACATGTATTTCCATTTTATCATCTAGCCTTTCCAACATTACAACCGTAATAAATACCCTTTGATTCATAATCCTTGTGGCATTTAGTGGTGGAGATGTAGAATGGTTACAAGCCTATGGGAAGCCTAAGCTAGATGGTTGAGTGAAATTACCTTGATAAGAGAGAGAGTGAAACACTATAACTTGTGAGGAAATCTCAACCTGGTTGCTTATTATGATTGAATTGCATGAGTTAGATTCTTGATTGATATGAGATTAGTTTGGATTGTTGCCAATTGAAAGGAAAGATTGATGATTGCTAGTACTCATGCTGAATCTGTCTTGCCAATTGAGCTGAACATGTGTGTTTAAAATTCATTTTGATCCATAATTTTGCTCGGAGTGCCAATGCTAAGTGTGGGGGAGTTGATAAACTCATATTTGTACTGATTTTTAATATGTTAAAAGAGAGTTTAGTATTGATTCTTATCCACATTTACTACTATATTGAGCAAATTAGTTAACAATATGAAATTGGACAAGTGGGAATTTAAATGATGTGATTTTAGTGCTTAGTTGGATAAATAATCTATTAAATGTCCATTTCAGGTCAATACAACAATCAATCAGCAAAGTGGAGTTTTCCTGTGGACTTATGTCACGACCTTATGTATACACCGTCGCGTCTAAACTTCAATCAGCAAAGAAGAAGCGTTCTCTATAAATATTAGTTGCGACCTGATGTATATAAGGTCGCGACCATAACTTCAATGCAGAAATCAATCAGCGAATGACAGAAGGGACAACTAGATAGAAGGTGATTTAAGCATGTGATGAATTGCATAGCTGGACTTAACAGACTGCAAACAAGAGCTGATAATAGATTGTAAGTGGGAAATCATGCTTGTGCTGGAACATGGGAGAGTACTGTTCACGCACATACACCACATCTGAACAGAAATACATGTGCTGAACAAGTGGGCTGACAGCTGGAGTTGATAACAGACTTGATCCAGGATTAAGGAGCTGAAGTAAGTGGGAAGGAACTGACATGTGCTAAACAGAAGCAAGTGGGCCAATTCATGCATTTTGACAACAGAGTATGTTTTCAAACCTCATCTGCATGCACCTGGACATTTACGCAGACCCCAGCTCCTATATATATGTTATTCCATTCACTTGGGAGCCATCTGTAACATCCTTACTTTCGTACATCTTAGGGACCATTTGGTAGTATTTAGAACCACTTACATGTCACTTGAAGTCCACTAGCCAAATCTGGAATTTTTACTCTTAGCGAATTACTGTTCATATGGTATTCTAGATTGTGCAATGAACTTTGAAAAATCATAATTAATTCTAGAAAAATCAAAATGAAGTGGTTCAAAATTATAATCGAAGCTAACATCTTGAAGTTTAAGGGAAAAATAATTTCATAACTAAATACTTAGTCAATTGATGCAGTTTATTCTTTAAAAAATACTATTCATTTGTTCAAAAATTCTTAAAACAGATTTTGGTCCCCATCTTTGGAAAATCGGTTCTCTTTGTAGAGACATCAAAATAAGGTGTTCTTGGTATCAAAACGAAGCTTGACATATTAAATAAATGTCTGTAAAATTTTATATATTTATTCCATCATTTACTATTTCCTCACGTCATAAATATAGTTGCTTAAACTAGCCATACAGCATCATTACTTGCAAGAATGCTTTATACAACATCATATAACATTTACATTGACCAGTTCCTAATTCCTCTTCATGCTTCTTCATCCTCTTTCCTCATTCCTATACCTGTTGGGATTGGGATTTCATGGATAGGGTGAGATTTCTGGAGAAATCTCAGTAGCAAACAATACCAAACAATGCATGTATTAATGTAATTGCTTGTGCTTGCTTGTGAAAGTGTTACCATAGTGTAATGAGCATGCTTCCATGTATCATATGAAATACAATTGGCCAAGGCAATCATAGAAACAGAGCTTCAATCATATACACATATGCACACAATTTAACAAAGCCATAGCACAATCAAGCATAACATCCAATACATACAAGTTTAGGGTAAGTTTACTACCTCATATACTTGACTTTGTTTCACTTCAACTTTGATCTTTCTTCTTACTTCTCCTTGATGTGTGCCTGCCTCTTTTGAGTCCATAATCAAATCCTAACATATAATCATCCATTCATTACTATCTAACTTTCCTGAACATCAAACTTACTTTAACTTAATATAACTTCCTTTAATCTTTACCAATTCCCTTGGCCTTTGAATCAATTGATGTCTTGACTTTACCCTACACAATTTGGCCTTTTGAATCCATTTATGAACTTAAAATAACCAAATTACAGCAACTATGCACTGTTCTGGATAGAATTTGCAAAACATACACAATTCTTCCAAAAATTCTCATATTGATTCCAATGCTTCCCATACTTGTTTCTCTACTTTACCCCACACAAATTTTCATTTTAAAACCATTGGAATCATCAAAATCATGAAATTCAAATCACTGTTCATACGAGTGAATAGTATAGAAAAGAACTTCAAACATTATAACCTTCAATTCCAATGTTTCCAAGGTTCAAAACCTATCCAATCCTACACAAAATCATCATATAAACTCAATGGAAGCATTAAATCATTGAAATTCTACCTCCTTCTATCATGAACAAAGCATGAACAGTGCAAACCGAATTGTTTCATCAATGGCAAAGTCAAGAATATCAACTTGATTCAACAACCAATCATGAAACTAGCTTGTTTAAGCTTCAATCATGTAACTCTAACTTTAATTTCTTCTTTCTCCTTTCCTCTAAGGTTTTGGACAGCATATATACCTTAGAGAAAACCCAACTTTCTTCCATGAAAACTGAAACATCCTCCCTTAGACTCCTCAGAGTACACTTGCGGAAGCAACATTAGCTTGATTATATCTTAACTTAAGCCCAGAAATTAAAATTTCTACTCTTAAGTTCCTTATTCTGAACCTTTAATTTGAAAATTAATTTATCTCGTTTTGCACATCCAAATGAGGCTTATTACCTATCCATATAATGCCCAGATGTGTACCACTGGCCTGCCAAATTTTATAGCCAAACTCCTTCGTTTACTAGGTCAAACTGAGGTCAAACCACTGCTACCTCAGGACCTGCGAATTTCTCTTTTAATTCATCATTCACAAATTGAACACGCCAAACAATATTTATTATTAAAAAATAAAATATCATACAACAAGGCATACACAAAATTATCATATTTCTATTACATCTTCTCATGTCTAAAATCCGGCAGCATAACTGCTACATTCCTTCTGTAGAAAGTAACCGATCTTGTACCGATTCGGTAATTCCCGTAGGAACTACCATTCTACGTAAGTACCCAGGAAAGACTGGATGAACCGGCTAGGTCCACTCACTTCCAGCCTCCTTAGACAGCACCTACGTACACAGTACGTATCAGTTCCTTTCTTTGTTCCTTCCTCTGTTGCCAGAATTTTGGCAGCCTAACGACGTCTCTCAAAATTTCCATATTTTATTTTGACAGAACCTCCCCTGTAATGTTATATATGGGAATGAGATTCGGGGGAATCTCAGTAGTAATAATCATAACAATATATGTAATACAGAGTGACGGTGATTGCTTGTGATTGTGTATAGATAAGTATGCTGCGTGCTTCCATATTCAATAACATATGATCATAGCATTGTAATAGAGCTTCAAGCATAACATATAAGACAACAATCTAACCAAACAATAGCACAACAAATCACAAAGACATTACATAAGAGCTAGGATTAGTTACTACCTCAAAAGCAGAACTCCAGAACTTCTATACTGCTTCCAACTCCACCAGAACTTCCTTTCTTTCTTTCTTTCTCCCTCTCTCTCTTCTTTCTCTCTCTTTTCTTGCCAAAAACGTGGGATGCATAAAATGGGAGGGGAAGGGGGTATTTATAGCTTTAATGGATGGCATTTTTGTAATTTTGAAGCCATCTGAACATGTGGTCCTGGTTTTTCCTTGATTTTCCTATTTTTCTTTATTCCTTTTACTGCATCATGCATGACATCATCCAGGACACCTCACCGGACACCTCAGCAGCACATTTCTCACATGTCTAAAACCCGGGACACCTCATCAGCTGACTCAGCAGGCTGACTCACCGGTCCAGTCTCTTGCCTCGTAAAGCGTGTCCTCAACTTTATCTGCTTTCTCCAGACTAATGCCATGTGGCACATAGAAGAGACCTTGCACGCTTCCCAATGCTATCCAGATAAGTCCCAGACTTTATCTGATCACCTCCTCGGTTATCGTGCCGACCGAGTAACTTTACTTTATTGAAAAGTCATTAAATCATTATTTTAATGCCACTTTTCCCTATGAATCACTGGGCCTGCGTTTTTGGGCCTGGGAATATCATCTTGGATCCTGATCAAGCTCAAGTATTCTGATGGCACGCTTCCCAAGGAATACCCCTTGGCAAATTACCAAAATGCCCTTAGTCTTTCTTTCTTTACTTCAATGAGTCTAGGGGCATTATTGTCTTTTCACATCTTACCAGAGTATTCTCTGACCCTGGTCAACTATCCAGATAACTTCCCTGGACTGTCTAACCTTAAGCAAATGACCAAAATACCCTTTACTCATTCTTCAGCTGTTTTATAACATAGGGGCATTTTCGTCATTTCGCACCTTTTTCCCGGACACCGGCCCCTTTTACCACTGGACTGATCTAATGGGCCTGGGCCTTCCCTAGTGTCACTAAAGGCCTTAGAAATACTATACGGCCCCCTGGCCACAGTCCGATCATCCCTATCGGGACTACTTTTCCTTTACCGATTATAACTGTAAATTCCCATCTTCCGGAATTTTTACAGAAAAATCGGGACCTCAAATCAAAATTTCGTGACTCCTCATTCAACCCGGAATCCTTTTCTCTATCTCCCGGTATTTTCAGATATTTTATCCGGATCGGGCTGTTTTGGCCTGAAAAAGCACTCACGCGCACACTTTTCCATAATGACCATTTTACCCCTGGTCATATTTCTAATTCTTTCATACACATAGAGACCTCATATGCACATTTCATAGTTCAGTGAAATGATCAGCATAATTTTTCCTATTTTCTGGCAAAATATGGTACTCATCGGCTACCAGCCCAATCTTTCCCATAATTACGATTTTGCCCCTGCATTCTCTTTCTGGCATCTATTATCATCTTCTTATCCTTCATCTTAAGTTCTAGAAATTCTCTTTCAATAACTCATCCCTTAAACTCTTCGGGAGTCATCGTTAATTGAAAGGCTCGACAACCCGCCCATATCAGGTTATCTTACCCTGGAACTACGAGTTTAGCAGCCTGCCCATATCAGACTACTTCCCAGCTCTCCTAGACCAAAAATCGGGATGTTACAAAAACCCTAAGTTCAAGCTCCCAAATCAAAGGAAAATAAGCTAGGATAGATTGCTTACCTTTAATCTCTAGCTTGCTTGAACTTTGGCCCTTGAATTTTTCTTTGTCTTGGCTTGAGTTTTCATTTTGCCATAGTCTGCCCAAGGGTTCCATGAGCTACGGTTTATACAAGAATTGGTGGGGGATTTATAGAAAAGTTCCATGGAAAATGGATGGCCAAGATTATTTTGATTACTATTTGAAATAATGGCCAAGATTGCACCTTGAATCTTGTCTTGCCCACCAAGCCAAGTTGAGATAAAATCACATGACAAAAATCAGCTTCTCCCCTTGCCTTGTACGCCATGTGTAAAGTCCTTGTGGGTCCCACCATGTGCAAACTCTAATTCTTACTTTATCTCCTTTGTTTCTTTTAAAAAACATTCATATATTATTCATTGTTGGACTTGGGCTCCAAGATAACTTTTGGGACTTATTGGGCTGCCCTAGGATGAAATGTTGGGCCTCTTTTAGGTCCAATAGCTACTTGGCACAAATCCCAATGCACTTTCCTTATACCGACATCCTTAAATTACCATGATCTTGGAATAAATGCTAAACACCTCTTTTAATTGTTCTAAAATTTTTTGAAATTCATTCTAATATAAAATAAATTCTCTACAAAGTTTCATAATTTTCTGAGACCCAGAAGTTCTGATAAAAATTACATACATTTCCTTTAACCCTTTATCGGTGTCCTTTTTCACCGTAAATTCCATAATTAATTCTACAGGACTCATTTTTTACTTATGTCAACTCCATAAATTCTCATATTAATTATGAGAATTTACTATCACATTTCATCTGATATCCATCCATTGTGAAATGACTAAAATACCCTTGGTGCATTTTCTTGCACTATATTAACGCTAAGGGCATAATTGTCATTTCACACCTCTTTATACCTTATCAAGGCATATACTGACGTTAACTAACCCTTCCTGTGTCTACCCTAGCATTTTGTCCTGTCTAAAATGACCAAAATGCCCTCTATCTATCTCTTGCTCCTTGGTACAACACAAGGGTATTTTCGTAATTTCGCACTTTTCCAGGGTTCCTCTGGACACTGGCCCACTATTAGTCCAATGATCTTATTGGGCCTTCTTTACGTACTTGTTCTTTTAGGCCTCTGCATTAAGTCATCTGAACTCATTTAGTCCCAATTTATTTACTGCTAAATCTCTCTATCGGATCCCAAAAGTCCATAAACTCCCGTCTCAATTCACTAAAAGGTGAATAACTTTTTCTACAGGACTCCTTTCGGGATTCTGTCAGTTTTCTGACCTCGATTTTCACTAGACGCATCATCCTGTAACCTTTCACGTATATCTGAGGTCCAAGAGATATGATAATAATTTTTATAACTTTTTCATTATCAGATAAATTTAAGCTATCTGGAACCCTGATAAAATTCCCATATTAAGCCAGATTAACCAGCATCTTCTCCTCTATCTACTGATAAAATATGGGACTGTAATGCTTTCGGGTAGTCCAAACTACTTCTGGCCTAACTTTCTTTAATTACAATTTAGCCCCTGGGAACTTTTCTTCTTTTAAGTTAAGTCCCTAAAATTTGGCTAAAATTACACTTAAAGACCCCACATTTTTTTCTACTTTCTCTTTTGACCTTAAAACTTTTATAATTTCACTTAAGTCCTTGCATTTTCTTCCTTTTTCAATTAAATCCCTTTCTTTACATAAATGGCCACATTTTGCTCAAAAATCTCATATATATTACGTACCAACTGTACATACTATTCAGTACAGAAAATTAGGGATATTACACCATCAGACACTTCTATCCCCATTCCTATAGTTCACGCATAGATTATTCTCCTTTGTACTTCATTTCTATTATGCAACTTTCCTCTGTTCTAGTTAATAGAACCAGAGGAAAGTTCTGCAGTTCATCATCTTCATTTTCTCCTTCCATTTCCACATGACTACTTCTGTTGTACCGATGTTTGCTGCTGGAGTTCAGATAGCAATGCAAGGCTGAGCAGCTATGTTTCCTTGGAGATGACACCAAACCAGAGTCCTTGAGCTTAACAGGGAGTGTCATTGAGTCTTTAAGTCAGATTTAATTGTATCAAGTTGATGTGTTTACTTATGGCTTATTGATTCAATTAGAGTAATAGATGACAAGGAATTAGGAAATCGAGTTGGATTCTTTCTTCCTACATTAATGAACCTTTGATTAATATTCATATTCTATTATCTCTAAGTTGGAAAATTCCTATTCTCTATTGATGTCTCCGAGTTGTAGCGTTAATTCAGATTTAGCTAGCGAGTTGTTAGCTAACCTATTATAATTCAATTGAATAAACTCTTGATATTCTGTGGATAATGAAGGTAAGGAAATCTCCAAGGGAACATACTTGTCATCATTCATTCATCTCATCATCTTAATCACATAAAAACAGAAACAATAGAATATATTTACTTTCTGAAGATAGTTGATAGTCCAAAACACAACTCATCTGCTTAAATTGATAAATTGTGGCTCTATAGATTGATTAGGAACTCTAACATTTAGTAGCTCATTGTGATTCGACCTAGGTTAGCCTCCACTTACTTTGGTTAGCTTAGATTTGTTTGATAATTAGAAATGACAAGTTATCAAAATGGCGCCATTGCCGGGGAGCCTTACTTGTTAAGATTTCCTAAGCAATCTCCTAGGCCCAAAAACATAAAAAGTAGGTACTTGTTTTAGTCGTAATAAAAGTGCTATGTGATTTCTAGTCGCGATCAGATACACATTTGTTCTCAACCTGAAATCAGTTTTCAACTTAGATTTACTGTGTGTCATTTTTAGTCGCGACTTGAGATCTGATTGGTCGCAACTAAAAATATTTTCTTCAAATTTTCATCTCTGTGATTTGTAGTCGCAAACAAATTGACACTTAGTCACGACTAAACCTGTCTGTGATATTTAGTCACGACCTAAGTGCATTTTGGTTGCAAAGACAAATCTATTATTTCAAACATTGGTTCTTTGTAATTTCTAGTCGTAGCCAGATTGACACTTAGTCAGGACTAAAACTCTCTGTGATTTTTAGTCGTGACTAAAGTGTATTTTTGTCGCAACCAGAAATTTCTGACTTCAAGCATTTGCTCTCTATGATTTTTAGTCGCAACCAAAGTAACATTTGGTCGCGACCAAAAATTTGTATTCAAAAAATGTTGCTCTCTGTGACTAATAGTCACGACTTGTGGTTCATTTTTGTCGCGATATTAACTCTCTGTGATTTGGAGTCGCGACCATTGGCCCTTGTTATCGCGACTCGATATTTCTAAACGGCTACTAACTGATCTCATTTGCTGAATTTGCTGCATATCTGATATATCTAATCTTCTACATCATTGTTGAGTGTAAATTGCATGAACAAGAGCTCTGAATTATTTCCATTGGATAAAGAAATTAATAGGACACTTAGGCAAATAAAGAAAGCTAAAAATCAAGCTAGTGTTCTGTTGTTGCTGATACTGAACCTGTATCTTGTGCTATATTAGATAATCATCTTGTCATGGTGTTAATGTAGGTGAAGCTCATACTCATAATCAAAATAATCAACAACAACAATATGCAAAAAATAACATGAATAATAGAAGGCCACGTAGGAGCATAAAGTATGATCCTTTTTACACCTGTCCTGCTTTAGATGTGAACTTTGAGTTAAAAGGTCCTTTGCTGAGGCTACTTATTAAATATAAAGTCCAAATAAAGAACTTATCAATTTATTGATAAGCTATTTGATAAATATAAAGTCTATCAAGTTTCTCAAGACTCAATTTATTGAAAAACTATTCGATAAGGCTAATTATTAAAGAACTCTTTGATAAGAATAAGAAAATTTCATTATAGACTCACTGAACTTAGACTTTGTTTTTATCGTTAAGTTTTTCGATAAGACTATTTTTCAAATAACTCTTAGATAACTTAGATTTTTAAATGATTTTCTCAGATTTTGATACAACTGTTTAAACATAGTATAATTATTCCTATATGTTTCTTAGCATGATCTATTACACTCACAACATTTGTCTAGAATATTTACATTACAGAGAAAATTTCAAATGGCTAATTGCGGTTGATAGCTACTGTAAGAAAACATATTAAATGCTACCACCTACTACCACCAATGACTGTCTTCGCTACACTCAATGCTTTATGTGTCCAACGGATAACTAAGGAGGTGAAGTTATAAATACAAGGCGAATTGAATGCTGGAGTTAAGAGAAGCGTAATTACCTATGAAGAGCATTAATCTTGTATTCATTCTTATTCTTTGTATTCTGTGCTTATACTTTGTTATCCTTTGTTTCTACTTAGCGTGAACAGAGTATTTATCTAAGGCATTGTTTGGTTGGGGGGTTTGGAGGGGAGGGGAGATATAAGTGTGTTTGGTTAAGGATAAATAGAGGGGAGGGGAGGGAAATTTTTGTCTTTTTTTGCTCCCCTACCCCTCTCTTTTACCCCTCCAAATTTAGGGTTTTTTGGAGGGGTGAGAAATATTATATGTTATGCTGACTAAATTACCCCTGCTTATTTTTTAATTTTCCATATTTGCCCCTCGGGTGTAAAAACCCTTCTTCGTCTAGCCCCCGCGGCAGCCCTGTAACTTACTCAGCATCTAAATAATGGGCGAAGATATTCATGGAGCAGATTCTACACAAGTTAACTCCTTTTTACTTGTACTAAATTCTCAGAATTTCCTCCCAAGACTTCACTCCCACTCGCATATCGCTCATCTGCTCATAATTATGCTTCCTTATATCATTCCAAATTATCATTTCGCATTCTCAGGCCTTCCTCCTCCCTTGAAACTACAGAGCATAGTGGCAAAAGCTCTCCTTCCTCTCGGGACAGTTGAGACCCCAGACCATCCCCAAAATCAAAGTCCCCAACTACCCTATGGATCACCAAATAGCCCTCTTCTAATCCTCCAACTGAATCACCAAACTAAAAACACAACAAAAAAGTTAATCAACTTAATGTTGAGGAGCCAGTTGATAAAGTTGAGACTCTCTTTTTTGACAAGGATAAAGGGCAGAATACGATTGAGAGAATCATTCTTTGACTACATAATTTAGGACTAAGATCAGATGATAAGGAGGAAGAGGAAATGGAAGTCGGAGGGAGGGATAAACTGCCACTTATCATAGAGGAGAGACTTGGTGACTTGTTAAGGCGAGAGTTGGTTCAACCAGATGCTATATTGGCTGAGGATCAACGTGATGAGATGGTCTTACTGTGGGAGAGAGGTGAGGAGAAGGATACCACAAAGGACAGAGAGAAGGGGATGAGGAAAAGGAGGGTAACGGTGCCAACTTTGGCAGAGCTAACTCTCGAGGCCGAGGAGCTGAGGCGACTAAGAAGAAATGGAATGAACATTAGAGAGAGAATCAACGTGCCAAAAGCTGGGATTACGCAGGTTGTGCTGGAGAAGATTCATGAGAAGTGGAGGAATGAGAGTTGGTGAGGCTCAAGTTTCATGAGGTGCTTGCTCGGGATATGAAGATGACTCATGAGATTATTGAGGTTTGTTGGTTTACTTGAATTTAAATATCTGAACCTTGAAAATTGAGGTTAACATGAGAAATTACAATATAATGATCACTTAATTGTTGCATATGTAGCATTATTTTGTGTCTTTTGCATGAAGTTTTATTTGCTCTCTTGATATATATATACACTGCTCTAAATACATAAACAGGCTCAGGCAAAAAAGCTTAGAGCAAAAAGGATGTTGGCTAAAATAGAAGCATCCATGGTTCCAACTGGTCTTGATTATGACCAGGAAACAATCACAGATGAAGAGCATGTGATGTTTTGCCAAGTTGATCTAAGAATTAAATCATACTTGCCAGTTGGTGGGTAATTTTCAACCAAATGAAAGTTTCTATATTGCTTCAATTCAGTACTAACATTTTATTATAAGCATCTCCAGGTATACGTGGTGTCTTTGATGGTGTCATTGAGAATATGCATTTGCATTGAAAGCATCGAGAACATGTAAAATTGATTACCAAACAAAAGACCCTTGTTTTGTTGAAGACAAGGCTAGGTAGCTGGAATATGAAAATGGTGGAATACTTGTAGCAATAGAAAGAGTTCCCAAAGGATATGCCCTTATCTACTATCGTGGAAAGAATTATAGGCGACCAATCACTTTGAAGCCTAGAAACCTTCTAACCAAGGCAAAGCATTGAAACGTTCTATAGCCATGCAATGCCATGAGGTTTCAGCTTTTTTATTTTGAAATATTTGTAAAATTAATGAGGGATATTATTAAAATTTTATCATATATATAAATAAGGTAAAAAAATAAATCTAAATAAAGACATAAGAGTATATATATAAATGATATAAATATTGTAAATAAAAATAAATAAATTTAATAAAGACATAAGGGTATATTTGTCAATTTTCCATTACCCACCCTTCCCTCCCTTCCTGAACCAAACAAGAAATATCATTTCTCTTTCCCTATCTTCACACTTATAACCTCCCCTACCCTTCCTTACCCTCCCTTAAATTAACCTAACCTATCCTCCCCTTTATTGAACCAAACATAGCCTAAGGGAGAAATTTTTGTACTTCAGTGATCTTCTCTATGAGAGAGACTTGTAATTTCTCTATTTCAAATCAAAGTTGCTAAAGAGTGAGGGTCTCTTTGAGTGTTGTATACCTTACTGGTTGTAAGGAGGAGTGAAAAGGAATTCTCACAGTGATTATACTGAGGTGCTAGAGCCTGAGAATCTTATAGATTATAGTAAAAAATCTCATAGGGAATTTGAGGATTGGATATAGGCCAAGTGGTTAGGTTAAACCAAGATAAATCTCTGGTGTTAAATTGCTCCTTCTATTACTCTTGGTGAAACCACTCTAATCTTATCTATTTTACTTTAGAAGAATTTTAAATTTTTAGATATCACCCAATTCACCCCTTCTTGGGTGTAACTGCCATACTAACATCAAGTACCTGGACCTCTTCTGGGGTCTTTTGATTAGTTATATTTGGGGTCTCTCCTATAAGACCAGCCTTCTCAACTTGACCATATTGATTATTTTCTCTTTTTTTTCTATGATTTTTATCTTTGAAACTTATTGGTCTACCACGTTTCAACTGTCATTTAGTTTTATTCACACTTGCTACTTGTCCTGCTGGGACATCTATTTTAAGTGGAGCATTTTTAGTTGGAATGTGAGATTTGGTAATTCTCTTAGGGTCAATAAATGCATCTGGAAGTTGATTTGCAATATTTTGTAAATGAATTATTTTTTGAACTCCAAGCTCACATTGTTGTGTTCGAGGATCTAGATGAGATAGCGATAATATTTTTCACGTGATTTCTTTATCCAGCTACTTATTATCTCCTCCTAATGTTAGAAAATTTGTCTTTATCCAGCGATAATATTTTTCACGTGATAATATTTTGTAAATTTTCACGTGATTTCACGAGATATGCAGTATCTAGTGTGGTGGAACAATTGGGACAAATACTGCATATCCAAAAATTCTATGAGAAAATATTTGGCCCCTGACCAAAAGCCAACAGTAATGGGGATAATTTATTATAACTCTTTGGCCTGATGTGTATAATTACTGCTACATGTAAAATTGCATGTCCCCAAGCTAAAATAGGAAGTTTTGTTCTCATAAACATTAGGCTAGCAATCAATTAGAGGCATTTAATGAATGATTCTATCAAAGTATTTTGAGTGTGGACATGAGCAACAGATTTTTCCACTGTTATTCCAATTGCCATGCAATAATCATTAAATATTTGAGATGAAAACTCACTCACATTATCAAGACGAATTGTCTTAATTTCATATTCTGGAAATTATGCTCTTAATAGAATTATTTGAGCAAGTAATCTAGCAAATGCTAAATTACGTGTAGATAAAAAACACCCAAGCGACCATCTTGTAGATACACCTATTAAAACCATAAAATATCTAAATGGTCCACATGGTGGATGAATAGGTCCATATATATCCCCTTGTATACGTTCTAAAAATACAGGGGATTCTACCCCAACTTTTGTTAGTGAAGGTCTTGTAATTAATTTGCCTTGAGAACAAGCAACACATGAAAAATCTTTAAATTGAAGAATCTCCTAGCTCTTTAATGGATGTCCATATGAATTTTCAATAATTCTTCACATCATAGTTGATTCAGGATGGCCTAACCAGTCATGTCAAACAATGAATGTAATTTTATCTATAAACTTTTGGTTTACTATAGCATTTGTTTCAATTAAGCTAATATTTGTATAGTACAAACCAGAAGATAATATAGGTACTTTTTTAAGGACACATTTTTCTCCATGTCTAACAATTGTAATATTTAGATATTCAATATTTTTCTCATATATAGTTTCAATATGATACCTATTTTGGCAGATATCCTTCAAACTTAACAAATTTCTTGGAGGCTTAGAGGAATATAAAGCATCATTAATAACAAAATTTATCCCTTTGGGTAATATTATCATTGCTCTTCTGTAGCCTTCAATTAATTTTGTATTACCCGCTATAGTATTGATGCTTGCACCACTCATTGTCAAATGAGAAAATATTTTTTATCTTTGAGTATGGTATGTGTTGTAGCACTATCTATGAGACATATATCTTCATTCTTGTACCTAATAAAAGAGGGAGGAACATCCATATTCTTCAACGAAAGAAAAGAAATACATCAAAATAAATTCAAAATACATTATGAGCAATAATGCTCTTAAAACAAGAAAATAAAAGTAAATATAAATAAAGCATAAAGCATAAACTAGATTAGAAAAAATAAAGATAAAACATAAACAAAAATAGTCTTATTTTTCTCTGCCAAGTTTATTTGTCTAATCATGATTGTCAAAGAAATCAGCTACCTCTTAGTGTGTAATAGTATCAAGGCCATCACGAGCTTACTGGTATCATCATTCTCCTATGCAAAATTTGCCTCAACATCATCATTATGGAAAATCATATTTGCTTCTATGTTCTTTGAATTCCTTTTTATGGAGGCTTAATAAAGCTTTGCTAGATGTTCAGGCGTATGACAAGTACACGACCAGTGCCCCTTCATACCACACTTATAACATAGATTTTTCATGATTTTTAAGGGACCACCCTGATCTTTTTTTTGCCCTTCCTCATGTTACTTCTTTTGGTGGGCATTTTGATTATAATTGTTATTTGCACCATCATGATGATAGTAACTGCCACATCCCACAGCCACGACACGACTATAACCACGACCACGGGCATGGAAATTAGTACGTTCAGTCATATTCTCTTTAGGGAATGGAGCTAACCCAATAGGATGGATCTTATGATTTTTCATCAACAGATCATTATTTTGTTCAGTCACAAGAAGACATGAGATTAGTTCATAATACTTTTTAAAATATTTCTCATAGTATTGCTGCTACAGGAGCACATTTGAAGTGAATTTTTTTTTAATAAGTCCTCATCAGTTTTTTTTAGTACACAATTTCAATTGAGAACTTATTTTAAAAATAGTCTAATTATATTCAGATACAGATTTAAAATCTTGTAGCCTCAAATGTAACTATTCATTACGAGCTTTGGGCAAGATTACTATTTTTTGGTGATCATGCCGTTCTTTCAAATTATTTCACAATTCTAAAGGATCTTTCACCTTTAGGAATTCAGCTTTTATCCCTTCATGTAAATGGTGACAAAGGAAAATTATGGCCTTAGCCTTGTCTTGAATGCTTGCTTCATTTCCAAGTAAAATAATATTTTCTAGACCTTTGGCATCTAGGTGGATTTTAACATCTAAAACCCAAGACAAATAATTTTTTCTAGAGATACCAAGAGCGGTAAACTCGAGTTTAGTAAGATTAGCCATAAATCAAACTAAAATAATAATAATAACAATTAGAATTATGATAAAATTAATGGGGAGAAAAGAAAGTATTATGATAATAAAAATATAAATCAAATAAATATTATATATTCAAAATGAAAATAAATATAAATTCAATAAAAGTAACAAAATATAAATGACATAAATAAAGGAACAAAAATAAATAAAATAAATAATATAAATTAAATAAATGTAAGTAAAGAAAATAAATAAAAGTAACAAAATAAATTAAATAAAATAAAGAAACATGTACAAATATAAACAATATAAATAATGTGTTACAATACATAGAATTAGAAGCAACATAAATCGAATATATAAATAGTAACCTAGTATAAGCAATTCACAATATAAATAAGTGTATATTATACATAACTGTAATAAATGTATCACTACAAAAAAGAAGGTTTTTTGTATCAGTTATACTTTTTCCTAATGACGTTTTGCAACGGTTTACCAAACCGCTACAAATTTGGGTTCTACAACTAGTTATATAACGGTTCAGAAAAATTGCTACTCATAAAGGTTAAAATGCTAGAAACATTTATAGGGATTTTATTGATTTAGTAGAAGGCATACACACAGCTACAAATGTATTAATAAAAATAAGGGAAAAAAGTTTTGTAGCAGTTATAAAACTACTACAAAGTCGTCGATGGTTGACAAAAAAGGAAAATATTCCCGAAGGGCCAAAATACTTATAGCGGTTTATGAACTGCTAGTAACTTGAGGAGTGAAAAGAAAAATTTCACCATGGCTCTAAACTTTGTAGCCGTTCAATAAATGCTACAAATGTTGGCGCCATGCTAAAAAAAGATTTCAAAATGCAATTATTCTCTCCAGTTGAAAGTTTGTAGTTGTTGGAAACCACTACAAATGTTATAAATTTCATAAAAATTAAAAATTCTATTTGTTTAATGATAATTATAATTATATATAAATATATTAATTTTTAATACTCTGTATGTATATATGTACATATGTAGATATATAGATAATTTATTAAATTTGATAAGTTAAAATTTTATTATGATAATTAAGTATATTATTTAGTTGTACTATGTTATATAATTTGACACATTTTATTTTATGAGATATACTTGAGATATAGAAAGTGTATAAATTGATATTAGATAGTTAGAAAGTTATGGAAGTAGATGGAGAAAGGTGTAGGAGAGAGTTAGATAGTGAAGAAAGTATAGAAAATAGGATATAGAATTGATTGAAAAGATCCATCAATTTTTGTTAGAAGGACCTGGAAAAAAAGAATACACATGTTAATAAAGAATAAGTATAGAAATCTAAAACAAAAATAATCTTATAAATCAACAAAAATAATATTATAAATCTAAATGCTTTTACCACCATGTGAATAAAGAACTAAATAAAAGAAAGAAGGAAAAAAATGCAGAAAGAAGAAGAGAAGAAGGAGCAAGAGTAAGAATAGGAGGAGATGAGGTATTTGTAGTCGCCAAAGTGATTTTGTAGCGGTTTTATGATTTCTGCAGCTGTTAGTAATTTGTACCAGTATTTCATAATTTTATACTAGTTTTCTCTTCACTGACATTTGTATCGGTTATGATAACCTCTACAAAGATATGTTTCATTATTTTTTAAAAAGCATTTAATTTTTGTTTGTAATTATATTTGTACAAGAAAAAATGATTACATTAGTTATTCAAAGTGTTGTAAAAGTCATTCATCGTCATTATCACCCTGCCTGAAAAGAGATGTATGATAACAAATTATTGTTAGGTTTAATTTGCAATAAGATTATAATTGAAAGAAATTAAAATTTGAAGTAAATATGTATTTAATTAATTTAATAACGACAATTGTAAATGAATATTGGGAAGAAAAGGAAACATACCTGATATGGCTAAATTTTAATCACCTTGAGAGAAGAAGTTTTTCAAATCAGTCGGTTGGAAGGGCTTGCTATCGTGAGCGGTGATGCCACATCACCCATGTCAAAAAGATATCATGGCTTGAGATGAATGACAATATTCCAATCTTTATGCTTCTTGTCCTCGACATAATAAACTTGGTGCACCTCAGAGGCCAGAATGAACGGCTCATCATCTTCAAATTCACCTATATAAATGAGTCTGGAAAAATTGACAGGTATGATGCCTAAGTAATCAATAGTAAGTCCCCGTGAGGATGTTGTGTTGGCCCAAGAGAACTTGAAGAGAGTTACGGTGAAAAGCTGGTAATTAAACTCAACTGTGTTAATAAGCTTTCTGTAATAAGTGATCTCGTGTATGTCGCCGTCACTGCTACTAGCATAACTCCTCATCTCAAATGTGCTGCAAACTCTAAAGTTTTATGTGAACAATCCCTAATTGGTGCAACAGTACAAAACTTGAACCTGTTAACATTATACACGGTATACCTTCTTGCATGGTTTAACAGGTCGAGTGAAAGATTTATGAATCCGGTCATATAAGGTCTATCGTCATTTTGCATTCATCGTGTAAACCAATCACGAAACTCTCGGTAGACTCTTTTATCAGCCTCAACAAAAGTTCGCACATGTACTCGTAGCTGGCGCCTGATATGACTTCTGTACTCCCTATACAATGAAGTGTAATTTCTTTTGTAAGAGTTAGAAATGAATAAATTAAATATCAAGTATAAAAATAAGTGTGCGTTTAACATCCAAACTAGGATACATGGTGATAGGATCCAGTTAATATTATCAAAAATATCAACTCTCCAATTAGGTCTTATATTAAGGATTTAAAAAGTATAAAAAAAGAAGGCATGTAATAAACTTTACAGATTTAAATTCCCTCAATAGATCATGTTAGCTTGAGTAAGGATATTAAAGTCATAGAGATAGAGGTAGATCAGTGTGGGTCCCATCATGGTCTCACTAAAGAATAAGGCGTCTCCTTTTCCCCTTGATTACCACTGTTGGATTAAAATTTTAATAGTACAGATTTAATATTTTATAATACTATTATATTTATTTTACATAAATAAATTTAAACTATTAAAATTTAATCATAACATTTCACTATAGACAAAAAAATAGTTCATGTAACAAAAAAATATTGATAGTTTACATTTATTTATGTAAAATTATAACAATATTTTATTAAAATATTTAATTTGAACCATTAACATTTGTCATTTGTTTGAAAATTTTATTGAATAGAAGGACCCGAGTTTAAATATTAGTACTCTATATATAGAATTTTCAGAGTAATAGTATTTTTTGTGTATAAAAATATATTAGATTATTCTTACTAATATAATTTTTAAATAGGAAATTTTCACGAATTTCATCTTAAATTTTGAACCAATTGTGGCAAGGGGAAAAGGAGGGAAAGGAAAAAGGAGACACTCATTTATAATCTCACTCTATCTCAAAATCTCCATCTTTCTGCTCATTCAAACATTTCAGGGAATTCAAATTTGAATTCTTTTAAAAAAGAATATTGATTGACTGATTTTCGAATATATATCAGGATGGTGCTAGAATTTCTACCGGTTATGAACGACTAGAAATGTGGTGTCAAAATTTAAAATTTTGAAAATTTTCCCCATTTAAGTGGTAGGATTTATTTTTTTTCCTAGGGTAAGGGTTTTCTAGCCTTTATAAAACTGCTATCAATGTCATTCCAGGTGAAAAAAATAAAAATATGTTTTTATTATTATAAAATATGATATTATTAATTAAGAAACCATTAAATATATTATATGAGATGATTATGGTGATGTGTGTAATTAGCAATGTATTCCATATTGTATATAAAAATATATTGTGATAAATAATAAGTAATTAAATAATGATTGTATTGTATGAGTTTAATTTAATTTGTTAAGGTAATTGAGTTAGAGGTACAAAAATTGGAGATGGGATAGTTTGTAGGTTAAACTTTAATTGATAAGTTGAAGGAGTGGTTGGATTGGTTGAGATGAAGAAAGAAAATCTAAAAGAAAAAAATATAAGTATGTTAGTAAACTACAAATGAAGGTGAATAAAATAAACAAAGATCTACGAAATGAATAAAGTCTTACCATGTAAAGAAAAAATGAGGAAGAGAAGAAGAAAAGAAGGAATTTTAAGGAAAGATAAGAAGGAGAGGAGAAGGAGGGAAAGAAATGTGGGAGTGAATGAATGAGGGGGTAGGGTGATATTTATAGAGGTCTGGGCAGCACTTCCATTAGTTTTAGGATTTTGCTAGTGGTTATATTCTTTTTGTGACAGTTTTGTGCCCTGAGGCAATTTCTAACAATTCCTAGAACCGCTAGAAATGCAAAGAATTCAATTTTTAAAAAGTTAGACTAATTTTGATTTATTTTTATATATTTAATTTATGTATAAAAAGAAATTATTACATGAGTGACAGAGATCATTGATTCTATTATTCCTGGTCATCATCCTACCTGGAAGGAGAAATTAAAAAAATATTGTTATGATTATTAAACATATTTAAGAAAAAATTGATTAACGTATAATTTAATAAAAGAAATATACTTTACAATGGCTAAATTATCATCTTCTTGAGGGAAGAAGTCTTCAAAATACCTCGATTGGAAGAGCTCACTATCATAAGTAATGTTATCATCACCCATGTCACAAAGATCCCGAGACTTGAGGTGAATGACCATATTCCAGTATTTTTGCTTCTCATCCTACACATAGTAAACCTGGTATGCCTCTGACCTAAGAATATATGGCTTGTCATCCTCAAATTCCTCCGCAAGAATGAGTCTAGAGAAATTGATAAAGGTAATGCCCAAGTGGTCAGTGATGAGTCTCATGAACTTGTGTGTTTGCCCATGAGCACTTGAACAATGTTATGGTGAAAAGATGGTAAGTTAACTTAATGATATTAATCAGCTTTCCATAGTAGGTGAAACCTCTAAAACCCATGTCAGCGTCACTACTGCTTGTGTAACATCTCATCCTCTATATGCCATAAACTCCAAAGTTTTGTGTGAGCAATCCTTGATCACGTGCAACCATATAGAACATGAACCCGTTGACATTATATGATGTATACCTTCTTGCATGATCTAACGGATTGAGGGAAAGGGTTCTAAGTTCATCTACGTACAGGCTAACATCATTAAGTATTCGATATGTGAACTATCTGAAGAACTTTGTGTGGAATTTTTTATCAATATCAGAGGAACTTGCGTGCCCTCATAGTTGCCGCCTGAGATAATTTATAAACTCACTACAATAAAGTGTAACTTGTTAGAGTACGTGAGGAATACATATAAAGTGTAAAAGGTAGTGAGCGCATAATACTTACTGTAAGAAGGGTTTGACTTGGATACTATTTATCAAAATATGCATGTGTGCTTGGAGTTTCTCCATAGGAGTGAGTGTGAAGAATTCACGTCCTCCAACTGGTTTCCCCACAGGAGGAAATAAAGTTGATGAGGAAGGACCAGGAAGGCAATCATCAATGTGACGGGGGTAGTTAAAAGTTATCTCCATGTCATCATCAAAGTACCTTGAATAGAAAGTTAGGACATCGTCTCCTAAATGACCTTCTGCTACTGACCTCTTTTGCCACGCCTTATTTCTAACATATGATTTTAAGTACCCTAAGTACCTACAAGTTAATATTCCTTTAACAATTTAATTTGAGCAATTGAAATATAAAAAACTTGAAATTGAAAATACGTGGATAAAAGATTATTTGGTACCTCTCTATAGGGTACATCTATCAATATTAAACTAGCCCAGTGACCTTTGCTTCTCATACAAGGTGGACGATCAAGTGGACCATGATAATGAAGAATGATGGAGGAAATATCATCTCCAAGTGACAAAGTGTAAGAATTATTTGACTTCACAACTGATCAAGCTCTTCAGGTACTAAGACCTTCACACACAACTTCATGAAGAATGAACACGTCTCCATAAAAATGATTGAAATATTAGAAAAAAGTGTGTTTCATAAAGCCAGTGGGATTAACAGTTACATGGGGACATAGTAGTCAAGACTCTTTAATCCAGTAACCTTTCGAGCCTGTAGATCGATGCACCTTAAGATATTGCTAGAATATCCATCAGGTACTTTTATGTTCTCTAGCTTCAAAAGGAAGATATCCTTGTTTTGCTTCGTCAAGGTGAATTTAGCTGGCTAGAACTTGTCATTTTCATCAAGCAAAGTCTCTTTACGAATTCCTTAGGCCCACAAATCTTTTCTGGCTGCAAGATGGTCTTGGGACATTCTGACTTTGTTCAGCAACTTATAGATCACATTATCGCATACATTCTTCTCAATGTGCATCATGTCCAAACTGCGTTTCAGCAAATTAGATTACCAATAAGGAAGAGTGAAAAATATGGTTCTATTCTGCCACTGCATAATCTAAGCACCAGATATTCCTCGAGACCTTTGTCCCAATCGTTCAGGATCCTTGTTCTTGCCAAATTCAACATGAACATCTCATAACTGTTGCAGGATATCTCCACTAGACAAGGTAACAGGAGGATCTATTTTTTCTTGGTTGCCATCGAAGCGAATCTGTTGCAATCTAAATATCTACTTGGAATCAAGGAACTTTTGTAACATCCCAATTTTCGGGCCTAGAGACGTAGAAAATAGCCTAAAATTGAGAGGCTACCAGACACCTTTTTGAGCAGAGTCCCAGAGACAAGCAGAGGATTTTTAGGGACTAAACTGCGAGTAAGCAAAGGTATAGGGATCTATGTCCCAAGGGGTAAAATGGCCATTTTGGGGATGTAAAGGTTAAAGGTTACAGAGTTAAGAGTTGACCACTTTGGTCATGACAAGGAAGTAGTTTGGTCGCGACTAAGTTTTACAGAAAGGTTTAGACGCAACTGAAAAATGTGTGGGTCGTGACTAATAGACAAAATGAGTCTAGTTGCGACTAAAGAGTTATGAGGTCGCGACTAAATGATGTTGAGGTCATGACTAATGAACACAGAAGGTGTTAAGTTGCGATAAGAGGATAGTTAGGTCGCGGCTATTGTATATAAGAGGTGCTAGACGCCAGGAATCAAGTGGGCCAAGAGTTATGAAGGTCCAAGAGAGATTGAAATGATATTTAATAAAGTATAGTTACCCGGTTGGAGATAGAACTGGGAAAAGGATCAAATAAAGTAAAGGCTTATCCAGAACCATGAGGTGGCATGCAAAGGTGTCCTCATAGGACCCACAAGATGCCACATGGCATTGAGTTAAAGGAAAGAGGAAAAGTAGAAAAAGGTAAAGGACACGTGGCACGATCTCAGCCGCTCATTCTAAGAAAGACTTTGGAATTCTCTGGAAGCGCTGAGTCAGCATGCGAGGTATCCCAAGGGCCCCATCAAGGCGCCACCTAGGCGTGTGAGATGTCCCTAGGATGATGTCATAAGTGATGAGTCATTGGGGATGGTGATATCATCATAGTGAGGTAAGCAAGGCTTCTTGAGGAAGCTATGCGATCTGAGCCGTCCATCGAGATTCGACCTGGACTATCCATTCCACTTTGCCTCCACTATAAATAGAGGCACTCCCCTTCCATTCCATTCCATAATTCGGTGGAGCAAGAGGAAGAGAGAGAAGGAGAAAGAGAGGAAGAAGGAAGAAGGAAGAAGTTCTGATCAAGCTAGGAGCAGTCCAAAGAGCTTGGGAATAAGGTAAGTAAGTTATTCTAGTCCCTGATCTAGTATAGTAGAGGATTGTTCTTAGTAGTTAAGATAGAGAAATGTCTTCCTTTTTCTAAGGTTAGCTTTGGATAGAGAGGCAGTCAGAGGATTGTCAGAGTAAGGATTAAGGTTAAGAAGAGGCTTCATGTCAGGTAGTAAACTATCCTAAACTTGTATGTATTAGATGTATACTTGAATGTGCTTTGGCTTTGTTGAATTGTGTATATGATTCATGCTCTGTGCTATGATTACTTTAGCCAATTGTATTTCATATGTTACATGAAAGCATACATCTTACACTTTCACAAGCAAGCACAAATATTTACATTAATGCGTACCGTGTTTATGGTTTTATTTGCTACTGAGATTTCCCCCGAAATCTACCCCTACCTTTTCCAAACATAACAGGGTACTGGTTTGGAGAAGATGAAGCTAGGAAAATAACGATGTTTCAACTTTTGATGTCCCATGAAGCACCACTTACGACTGTGCAGAAGGTGACATAGTATGGAGTCAAAGTTGTACTCTGGACAGGCCAACTTAGTATGCACGTTTTAGCCAAACAAGGTTCCCAAATTGGGGAAATCACTTAGCGTCCACATTAAGGCTACACGGAGGTTCAACAGTTACTTCTAATGTGAGTCATACGTCTCAATATTATCTGTCTATAGCTCCATCAATTCTTGTATCAAAGATTATAGGTAGACATCTATATCATTCCCTAGTGCCTTCTTGTCAAGAATGAGCATCGAAGGCATAAATGAGCTATGTTTCATGCACATCCAGGGTGGAAGATTGTACGAAATCAACACCACCAGCTAGATACTGTAGGTCGTTCTTATACTGCCGAAGGGATTAAAACCTTCTGTTACTAACGCAAGACGTACATTTCTGGGATCACCGACAAAGTCTAAAAATTTTACGTCAAACACTTTTCACGCCTCACAGTTTCGTGGGTGTCTTAACTTGTCATCCAGATTTTGCTTAATCACATGCCACCTCATGTGCTCAGCTATTTTTTATGACATATACATTCTTTACAACCACGGTTTCAAAGAAAAGTACCGAACAATCCAATGTATTGAGAATTGCATTAATTTTTGTTCAAATACATAATAAGTAGCACATTATATTGTAATAAATTATACCTTACAATTTTGGCAAGTTTCTTCTTTTGATTGTTTTCCTTTTGTATCGACTTGTATCGAAATGTCTCACATAGCTTACAAATCTCCCTGTTTGCCCTCTCCCTAATACAGCATGCAGTCATTTAGGCATGCATCTATCTTATTATAGTTCAAGCCAAGTTTGTTAATAATCTTCTTGGCCTCATAAAAAGATGGAGGTTACGCGGCTTAAGAGAAAGCATCTCATAGTAATCTTAGACTCCAATGTTCTGATGATGACAAATGCTTTAAATCATTTTCAAGAAGTATTTTTAACTTAGCTTATTTATTTATGATAAAGAGTATTTATCGATAAGGGGTTTGATCGATAAGGTCTTCAATAAATAAAAAAGAAATTTATGAAGAAAATCTAGTTTCTAAAGTGAATTTATCGAAGCCTTATTCGATAAGTAGCTTTATCAATAAAGCATTTGATAAATGAATAACAAAATCTATTTTAGAAAAAAGTTTGAGTCTTGGTTTGAAACTTTAATTCTTCAAGACTTATTCGATAAGGTTCTTTATCGAAGAAGCCTCTGATGAATAAGAAGGTGACTCAGTGAATGAAATTATCGAAGTACTTATCAAGTAAGAGCTTTATCGATAAAGACTTTGATCAGAAAGAATTTGAGAAAATAATTTTCAAAAATGAATTTATCGAAGCATTAACCGAATAATGGATTTATCAAGAAATCTTTCAATAAATAAATTAAAATCAAATATTTCTATGTTTTTAAAGAACTTATCAATTTATTGATAAGATATTCTATAAATACTAAGTCTTTTGTTTGAACTATATTTTCAAGACCCATTTATCAAAAAAATATTTGATAATGAAATTTATTAAAAAATACTTCGATAAATAGAGAAAATTTATTGTTTATAAAAAAACTCTAAAATGTTGATTTGATAAATGTTTTCTGATAGCAATTTATTGCTTATAATGTTGCTAAGTTGTTTGAATTATCTATTTCTCAAAGTACTTTAAGCAATCTTGCAAAAAGAAGAGAGATTAAATTTGAAAGAAGAAAGTTTGACATTGCTCTTCTGGTTTTTATCAATAAGCATATTTATCGAAGAACACTTCGATAATTTGAATATTCTAAAATATGAAATTTATCAAAGTCCCTTTTGATAAGGGCCATTTTCAATAAGCACTTCAATAAATGGAAAACAATTCAAATTATGAAGTTATTAAAGATTTATCAAATGATTATTTGTGTGATCTCAATAAGCTTATAACTTGCTTTGATTTACTAAATGATCTTATGAATTCTTATTCCCAAATATATTATATAGTTTGAGAAAAAGATTAAAAGATCAAAGAATGACTAAAAGTTTGTTATTCAGTATTTATCGACAAGTTATTTGATAAGCCTATTTATCAAAGAACACTTCGATAAATTAGCTATTGTGAAATATTTTTAAATATATCAATAAGTTTGAAAGCTGTTTTAGAAAATGATATTTTTCAAAGACCTTTTGATAAGGTTGTTTATCGAAGTTCTATTCGATAAATCTAGAACTGTTTTAGTGCAATTCATTTAAGATTTATCGAAATCCTTTTTGATAAGGCTATTTATTGATGTCCTATTCGATAAATCTGAAACTGTTTCAATACAATTTATTTGAAATTTGTTGAAATTCTTTTCGATAAGGCACCTTTTCAATAAACACTTCGATAAATTAAAACTGATCTATGGCAAGATTTTTAAACTAGACTTTGACATAATTTGATGTTTCAATCTAAATCATTTGGAACAAATTGCTATATGCTTATACAATTTATATATTTTTTCTAAAGTATATTTCTAGATCATTTTTAGGCATAAAGAATATCAAACAAAGAAGATCATAAAAAACAAAATCTATCAGAATGTATACGTCAGCAAAAATAGCTATATTCATCAACAGCTACTACAACGGCTATCTAACAGTCTTATGAAGAACTCATCTATAAAAGAAGCCAGAGAGAAAAAGCTAAAGCTAATGATGGAAGAAAGCCAAGAGACATAAGAGCCAAAAAGAGATACACAACAATGCATTATAATCATAAGCAGTCTTAGTTACTGATAGTCTTTGTGTCACTCTGTTTCTCATTCTCTGAATAGAGCTCTTTGTATTCTTTGAGAGAGAAACTTAGAGAGTATATATTTAAGAGATTATCACAATACCTTTACTAAGAGAGCATATTCTTGTAATTAAACATTTTTCTGAGTTGCTTAAGAGTGTGGATCTCTTAAGAGGAAATTACCTTACAAGTTGTAAGGGGAGTGAGAAGGATGCTCACGGGATATTACCTTACGGCTGTAAATGGAAACAAGAGGGATTCTCAAGGTTGATACCTTACGGGTTATAAGGGGGAGTGAGAGGGATTCTCAAGGTTGATACCCTACGAGTTGTAAGGGGGAGTGAGAGGGATTCTCATGTTGATATACTAAGGCGCCAAGAGCCCAGCTAATCTTAAAAGATAGTGGAATACTCAGAAGAGCTCTAGGGACTAGATGTAGGTCAAGTAGTTGGGTTGAACCAGTATAAATTGTTGGTGTTCAACTTCTCATTTATCTGCTTCCTTCCCCTTTCTGTAATTGGTGATATCCTTCTGAACTTAATCTTTTGATTTTATTTTAAAGTTCTTAAAGTTTTCTAATTTTACAAAATTACCCAATTCACCCCCTCTTGGGTGAAACAACCATTCTAACAAGAAACTTCAACAACATGGAAATCTCCTTCTCAATCATACCGCACAAGCATTTGATATGATACAACCTCACCAAGAAAGATAACTTAGAATACTTGGTGCATTTAGAATAAAGAGGTCTATTAGCTTCGTTCATGATGTCAAAAAACTCGGGCAATTTAGTTTCTAAAAAACTTTGAACGAGGCCCCTCTTCTTCATCTGGCTCCTCAATTTCATGAACGCAGAAAGTATCACGCACAACATCATTCACGGTATCAGATTCTTCCACTCGTACTCCCATTCTTAAAATAACAAGAATTGATTCTGCAATCATATCTGGTCGTTCCCCAAGTAGTTGCCAAAAGATATACTCTAGCGGGAATGGTTTAAATATCAAATGGTCTCTAACAACATCTATTGAATGCCAATTTTTTTAGGACATGGATATAAGATCTTACCATTTACATAGGCATTGGTAGACACAAAATCTAAGAAATTGTTTATTCTGGCCAAATATTACGGAGTTAACCGATACAAGTTGATCCACGACCTATCCATCACCAGTATTGCTTAGATCTCGTTAACACTTCAGAAGGAAAGCACAAACAGAAGTTAAAGTGAACTTAGGAAGAAGTTGTTTTGCTTTTATAACAGTTACGCGTAACCACTAGAAAATCTCACCCACAAATTTTTAAAGAAGTTTAAATTAACATAAAAAAATTGTACAGACATTTAAAAAATTGTAATTATAATTACAATTTTGACTTAAACAAATTTTCAAATATTAAACAATAATTATTTTTAATTTATTACTATTAAACAATATAAGTATCAGTGGTGTGGGCTAGCATATGCCTCATCCTCATCGTGTTGCTAGGGCTGGGGGCTGGGATGGGTAAAGTGAAAATAGAGGTAACTAGAGATTTGGAGACATACTCCTAACCAGCTGTTCCTCAACAGTACATAATTGGTCGTGCTAGCCTTAAACCTCCTCCACAAGCTATCGCCAGATGTCATCCCAAATTGATCATCTAAAATCCTCCCTAAATCTATGGTTTATCTTGTCTCACACCTCAGCGTCCAACTCATGGGCTCTAGGGTGCTTTATTCTTATGCTCGTGTGGTGGGACGCCGCTATAGACTTACAAGTCCTTAGTATTTGTGGAGGTCCAGCACTACTAGTGTGGGGCAACCTAGTTAATGTAGGCCCAAGCTGAGCTCGCTAACTCACCCAGGGTACTGCAATCAGCTGTAGCCCATTAATAATGACGTGGTAGGATTGACCTCGATGAATCCCTATGATTCCCACAACTTGGTATCCACCTGAAGCATTCGGGCCTGTCAAAATTAATATATGCCAATTAATATTGAATACTTAAACTTAACTATCATTATTTAATTAATTAATATAATTAATTACATATCGTAGTCTCAGTAACCTCAGCTGTCGGAGGAGTCCAATCTTACAGTATATAGAGATAAGGCCACATCTCACCGTAAGTAGGCGTGACCCCCCCTCTTGTTAGAGCTTTTCCCTCTATAGATTAAATAGAAACTGTAATTATTTACATATTGTATGCACAAATATAATGTATAAATCATAATCTTAAGGTACTTACTATTTCATTGTACTCGATAGCAAAGCTCTTGAAGCTAGCCTTGTGCTGCACTGTTTGATGCCACATACTACCCATATTCCTTCGGGCAAGAGCCTGAAACAAATGTAATAATATAAAATAAATCAAATTAGTGCAGTAATATTAATATCTATGTACCTGCTGCTTAGGCGAGATCCTCAAGTAGACATATAGGGCCCAATGTTGCTCCTGGACTCCATCAGGTACATCCGTCAGAATGTCCTACAATGGCCTCATCCTATCGCCATTATTCTCCTGCCACAGATCCCCCCTTGTTCTTCCATGCTACC
This sequence comes from Leucaena leucocephala, assembly GCA_037074615.1. Lineage (NCBI taxonomy): Eukaryota > Viridiplantae > Streptophyta > Magnoliopsida > Fabales > Fabaceae > Leucaena > Leucaena leucocephala. The sequence continues at coordinate 7,823,419 of CM073549.1, forward strand.
CTTATCTTCTTGAGGGTATCCGCCTTCAGCTACTCTCCCACCATGAATTTTCCCTATAATTAAATAAAATAATCGATCAACTAATTAATTAATATGTATATTTAATTAATAAACTAATTAATTACTTTAACTAAAAATATATCTTACCTTAATCATCTATGCTGTATCCTTTTGTCATTCTTCGACCTTCTTCCAGTCCTAGTGTAAATCGACAGCAGGGTTAACTGCCTACCAATTAGGCGAACATACTTGCTGAACAACTAGCCCTGCCCCTAGTCTGTTGGCCCAAATCACTCAGCGGCAGCAGCATGCGTCTGTTGGTGATCATGGACAGCTTCTTAACAGTGAGCGTCTTGTCAGACTTATAGCCCTAGGAGTTTGCACTAAGTATAATTTAAAATTTAATTACATATGATTAAAATAAACAACCTTTTGTATAAATAAAATAATTACCTACAAACTTCACATTGAAGCTGCCTTAGCACCTTCGAGCATGGCGCGGCTTATTCTGGGCCAGCTGATCCTCCTCTTAGGGCTGTCCATACCCCTGATCCTCATCGTCCTCCTCCTGGGCCTGCTGCTCCTAATGAGGAGCTACAACATATGCCATGAACTCATCATCTCCTCATCGCTAAGATCATAGTCTTCTATGCTGATATTAGGGCCATGACTCATACCACCCATAGAATTGGTGGGTGTACGCTACAAAAAAGAAGGAATTTTTTAGCAATGCACTTTTTACCTTTATAGCGGTTTAAACCGCTGAAACAATGTTTTGTAATGGTTTACATATCCACTACAAAATCAAGCACTACAAGCAGTGTTATCACTGTTAAGGAAAACTTCTACTCATGACGGTCAAAATGCTACAACAATTTATAGTGGTTTAAAGGATTTTATAGCAGTTTAGAAACTACTACTAACTTCAGGAGGGAAATGAAAATTTTCAATGTAACGTCAAAATTTGTAACGATTTTGTAACCGCTACAAATGTTCCATATTTTATAAAAAATAAAAAATTATGTTTAAATAGTATGTATATATGTACATATGTAGATATATAGATAATTTATTAAATTTGATAGGTTAAAGTTTTATTATGATAATTGAGTATATTATTTAGTTGTACAATATTATATAATTTTTATATATTTTATTTGATGACATATAATTAAGATAAAGTGTACAAGTAAAAAGTTATGGAATAGATGAAAAAATGTGTAGAACAGAGTTAGAAAGTAAAGAAAGTGTAGAAAATATGATATAGAATTAATTGAAAAGATCCACTAAAAAAATAAACTTGCAAATCCAAATGATCTTATCACCATTTGAAGAAAGAACTAAATAAAGAAAATAGGACGAAAAAACGCAGGAGGAGGAGGAAGAAGAGAGGAAGGAGCAAGAGTAAGAATGGGAGGAGTTGAGGTATTTATAGACTTTGGGTGGAGTTTGAAACGATTTTGTGGACATTTGTAGCGGTTTATAACCGCTACAAAGTATTCGCTTGTGGGAGGGAAATTTAAATTTCATATTTGGAATTTTGTAGATATTTGTAGCGATTCAGAACAAATGTATTAACGCGTGGGATGAAAAATTAAATTTCATATTTGAAATTTTATAGCATTTTTATGGACATTTGTAGCAGTTTTGTGGGCATTTTGCAGCAGTTATAAACTGCTCCAAATGTTTGACAGTGAGTTTGAACGTGGGCGAGAAATTTCAATTCCAGAATTGGAACTTTATAGCAGTTTATAACCGCTGCCAAATGACAACTGTCACTGACATGTGTCAGTGACCTCAATCCTAACCGCTGCAAAATTTCCTCACTCTTCCCGTATTTTGGCCTGAATATTTTTAGCGGTTTGAACTGTTGTAAATGTTGGCACTATATTTATAGCTATTATAACCACTACAAAATGTCACTCCAAAACACGTCTCCACATTTGCGCCGAAAGGCTCCAACTTGGCATCATATTTGTAGCAGTTATTTGCTACAACTGTCATCGATAACACTGTTCACAGTCAAAAGGCTACAAAATTATAGCGGTTTATAGCCAAACTGCTACAAAGTCAAGCACTTTTAGCGGTTCATTGTAACCGCTATAACTCTCAATTTTTTTTTGTAGTGGTAGTGGGTGTAACGGGATCAATCGGCTCCTTCTCGAGTTGTCGACTTATCCTGATACAATAAATAAATTATTTCAAAATAACAATAAATAATATCAAATAATATAAAAAAATAATTTCAAAAACACAATAAATAAATGAATAAAACAATATAAAATAATAATAGTATCAAAAATATAATAAATAAATTAATAAAATAATTTCAAATAAAAATATAGAATAATCTTAATTTCAAATTAAAAAATAATAAATAAATGAATAAGATAACTATAAATTAAATTCAAAAATAGAACAAATGAACAAAATAATTTAAAATAATAATAATTTAAAAATAAACTAAATAAATGAATAAAATAATTTCAAATAATAATAATTTCAAAACAATGATAAATAAATGAATAAAATAATTTAGATAATAATAATTTCAAAAATATAATAAATAAATTAATAAAACAATATCAAACAATAGACATTTTAAAAACACAATAAATAAATAAATAAATTTAAATAATAATAAATTCAAAAACATAATAAATAAATAAATGAATAAAATAATTTTAACTAATAATAAAATCAAAAATTCTATAAACAAATAAAATAAAATAAAAACTTTAGAAAAAAATCACAGTTAAATTTAAATTATAACATTAAAATGTAGAGTACTCTATATAATTAGATTCAGATCTTATGTATGTAGAAAATTTGACAGAGTTCCACCTCATAACTCGCTAAAATGGTGGAAGTAGGGACGATATTATATATATAGGGCGGTATTTTCTAGTGACTATCTAAAATTGCTAGAAATGTAACCCTAGGGCAAACCACCTCTTGTCACGTGTCCTCACCCTTCGGTGATTGTTGACATTTTCTAAAGGTTTAGGTGCAGTCGTTAGAAATTCCTTGTGACATATCTAGCAGATTTTGTCTAACTGGTTGAAATTGACACAAAACTGCTAGAAAATGCAACCCTAGGGCGTTATCGAGCCGTTTTTCTATAAATTGGTTCTCAACCGCTAGAAATGCGGTCAATGTGGTTAAAAATTTTAGCGATTTTGTCTAGAACCTCTAGTAATCAAATGCATTTCTAGCATTTTATGTTAACCACTAGAAATTAACTGTTGCTAATTCAAGTAATTTTTGTAGTGATAACCCATAATCTAATATGAAAGTGGAGATGCAAAAAAGACTCGAGTCAGTAGATTACCATTTCACCTATCTGAAAGTTTGAATTTCATTATTGAAAGTAGATTACCAATTGTTGAGATAGCCCATATAATCTAATGTAGCAATACAAGAGGTATATCTATTTCATATCTACATGTAGTTAGTGCCCCAATAGGATTTTTTAGTGTCTTTATTTTTTGTTAGTTAAAACATTCACATATTAACTTGGTTTGGTTAGTTTGCTATTAATAAGTTCAAATTAAATATGTGAGTGTGGGTGTATTTAATAATTTATAACAAAATGTTGAGCGAGACACTTAAATTAAAAAGATAAAATAATTGACACGTTGCGAAAAGTAGGTCAACCATTGGAACAAGATAAAAAACTGAACCCGGTCCAATTAGTATCTACTTCAACTCATAATCAATTTCATTGTTTAAAAAATCCCTCCTATTTCTGTTTTCCTACTTTCTTATTCGTGTTTGGGTAAATGTTTTGACCCAAAACCTGCTTCTAGAACAATAATTTTCATCAATACCTTTTTGAGAATTAATAATTAGAAAAATACAATAAATATGATTTATGCTTATTACCGGATTGCATAATCTGTCTTTAATTAAGTTGAATTAGTTCAAAGAATGATATATCTGCTTCGATGATTAGTTAGTTTGTGGCCAATAATTTATTGACACCTGACTTCTTTGAAGACTTGATCTTCGGAGGATATATATATGTTTGAAATTATCTTTCTTATAGAAAGTAAAGCTACAAGTTTCATTTTCTTTGGACGGCATTATTATCTTTGAAGAAAATGATGGGATTGACATATTCCACTTGAATAAGGGTCCAAAATTTTTATTTTACAAAAATTATCCATAGGTAAGAAATTAAATACATATAGGTTTTAAAAATTGGAAGCTTCATCTCTCAGCCACCTTTCCTCTCCTCTACCCAGTTCACCACCGTTAGATCAAAATTTCAATAGTTCATATTTAACATTTTATAAAAATATTATTATAATTTTATATAAAAAAGTATAAAAATAAATTTAAACAGAAATATGTCATATTTCTTTGTTTTTTTAATATTTCTCTTGATATATATTGATAAAAAATTGTTTGCTAACATCTAAATTTACATTAAGTCTTAGTTTAGTTCAAGTTTATATAAAGTATATTTTTTAGATTTTTTTATTTATCCATCAGTATTTGGCATTACTAGCAACGACTGTCCAGTTCGCGGAAATGTAGGTCATAATGGAGGGAATCTCATTATTTCTAAATAATTATCGTGACTGCATACCCAGAGCTCAAATACGAAACCACTAGTTAAGCTGAAATGACCCACAACCATTTGATCCAAGCATTTGGTGGTACAAAGTATATTTTTAATCCCTTAATTTTAACACCATTAGTTTCATTAAAAATGCTGATTTAACGAGTTAAAATAATAACTTTACAATTAAATGTTGACAAAACATATTTAAAATTTAATTATTTAATATAATATTTTAGTATTTTGAAAAATGAGTTGTTGATGCTGAAAGTTAGATCAGACGTCATCTTTATTTTTATTTTAAATATTTTTCAATTTACCAATTTTAAATTAACTATTAAGATGTTAGCATTTAGTTGTAGAATGAATGTAATGAACTTGATCTAAGTTATCTCCATAATTGTAGAGTTATTATTTAAATTTGCTACCTTTAATAAGACTAAAAGTTGCTAACATCAAGCAATTAAAAATGCGTAAGAGACTAAATTAAAACTCAATATAAGTTTATAAAACCAAACATATATTTTAGCCAAAACAATCTCTCGGGTAAAATTGAAAGAATTGAGGAACATTTTCAATATAAAATCTGCAGGCATATAATTCTTTTAGACAATTCCCAAGGAAGCTATAAAGTTTCTCTCGAAATTGTCCAGAAGCAGCGAATACCTTATTTTCACCACCCAACGCCTTTGGTCGCAACCAGGAAAAGCACTTTTCATGTAAATATGCTGGCTTCGGATGAATATTTAGTGCCTATTTGATATATATATATATATATATATATATATATAATTATAAAACAAAACAAAATTAACAACATACAACACATATATAATATTCGACTATCAGAAACAAAGGTATTGACGCAGGCTATGCTACATCAAACACAATAAAACTCAAAGAAGTAATATATTATATAAGAAAACCAAATAAAACATTGGGGCATATATCCCTACAATTTATTTATTTATTTAATAATATATATAACGCTCAGGTATATATTTTTGTGGTAGGCATTAATATTGATTAAGCTTGGAATGGCTTCTGAAGGAGATCAATTATCTTCTGGTCCACTTGGAAAGCCTTCTGAAGAACTTGAGGATTGATGGGTGGGTTAGAGCCAAAGACAGCATTAGCAATAGTAATCACTCCTGGATTTTGGCTACTCAGACCTGCGAAGGCAACGACATTGCCATAACCCACGTTCAGTTGGAAGTGAATAAGACCGATTGGAAACACAAACACGTCTCCCTTGTTAAGCACTTTGGTAAACAATCGATTGCCATCTTGATTGGATGTCACAAATCCGACCAGAAGAGTGCCCTCAACAACTACGAGGATCTCGGTGCCACGTGGATGAGTGTGAGGAGGGTTCAAACCCTTTGGCGCGAAGTCAATGCGAGCAAGAGATATACCAAGAGTGTTCAATCCAGGCAACATGTTCACGTCTACCGCAGTGACATTGGAGCCAATAGGGCCAGATGTGTCTCTGGGTACATCCAATCCAGAAAGGAAGAAGTCCTCAGCTTTCACAACCTTGGGATCCTTGCAAAATTTCCCGTTCACAAAAACTGCAAATTTAAGAGATTAATTACTTGTTTCAGTGAATTAGTTTGCTAAAACAACAATAACTGAATCAAACTTCTAAAGATTTAGCAGTATAATTTGCTCTCTACAATACCTTTTGGAGTAGCTGAGTCATCGAGCGCAACGCAGAAATCTTGAAGAGGACTTGGGTCGTATGCGAGAACATGTGCAGAAGCAAATGCCAAGAGGGAAACAACCAAGTACACAGCTTTCATCATGTGTGTGTATATATTTATATCTTTCAATTCTCTGTGTGTTTGTGGGTTTATGAATGAACTTAAAGGGAAGCATATGAAGGGTATTTATAAGGAGAAGCCATTGATAAGGTCTTGAATTTGCTTGGAGGAAGCAAATAAAGACTCAGTAGTATTTCTTCACCTGCAACTTCTCTCCACTCATTCATTGGATCCGAGTTGTGACCCTTTCTTTACCGACTACGTATATATATATGCATTATATATCTGATTAATTAATTTATTAAGATGCCTTATTTTGATCTTTTCTTTCTATTTTCTACGTGATTATTATATTGAACTTTTCACTATTTTAACTTTTGTCGGAAATTTGCGGTTTTATGGTCAATCTATATGTTTAAGAAGGAACAGAAGAAGTGGTCTTCGGTGCAATTTTCTACAGCGCGGTTGCGTCCAGTTTCCCAATAATCTTTGTTTCAAATAATTATGTATTCTATCAACGTTTAATCAATTAATGGAATCCATAAGTAGTATATATATTTAAATCGGATCGTTGAATCGGCCAATTAAGTTTTCTTTTGGCGTAAATTAGCACTTTATATTAAACAAGAACTATAATTATTCATATTTTCTATCATCTTGGGTGCTACTATATTATTTTTTTTAATAATATTAACTGGATCATATTATCAGGTATCCTTATTTTAGGATTTGTGATTGTCCTCCTAGTATAGGTGTCTCCTCTAAGAATCGAACCCAATACTTAGAGGGATCTAGTGGAACCTCACATTGTCAGACTAATTCTACGTCAGTACTACTATTGGCTAATTGCTTATCATCAAAAGTTATATCCAGGATAAAATTTCAATTGCATATTTGAAATAAAAATGAGTAAAATACGATTTACTCAATTTAATCAATGTATGTAAATTAAATCAAAAATAAATAATCTAAAATTGAAAGAACCCAAAAACATATGTACAAAATACAAGTAGAAGATTAAGTGATAAAAATAAGTAATAAAATAACACAATGATAATTAATAAATACTGGAGTAATATAAAAATATGACAAAAAGAAATGGTGTATTTTTATATACTACTAATAAAAAACTCTTACTAATCATATAACGTTCCAAAAATGTTGGAAAATATTCGAAAAGACATTAATGATTGGCCAAGTTAAAAATATTCATTTTCTCCGTTTTAATATTTTATTACTCGTTTTTAGGATAGTTAGGTGGATTGGTTAAACAAATTCATTTGTTTTGTGGAGCATGACTTTTCTTCATATTCTTCCTTTCTAGGTTCCAGTACACGTGTCTCGTTCAAGAATAAAAATAACCGCTTTTCTACCCAATGAAAAAAAATTAGTTGCCTTTCTTAAGTTTGAATGATTAAACAATCTAGGAACCTCAACCAATTCACCACTTATGTTTTACCTAACAATTTATCAATAAAGACAAAATATATAACAAGTTATAATATTTACAAATCATGCGCAATACCGTTTGTTTTAAATTTCATGCTATACTTCTCTGGTAGATTAAAATTTTTTATCCTTGGCAAAAAAATAATATTTTTAGTCACATAATTAAATTTACCTATCATTATTATTGTTGTGTAGACATTATAATATTAAAATATAATGTATATTAAATAGAGGTAAAATTAAAAAGTTAATAAATTTTAAAATAAAGATAATATGTTTAAAATTTTCTTAATTTTAATAAAATATATTAAAATTAATTTATAAATAAAGCTAGAGAAGCATAAATTTAATTTGGTTTAGTTAGTTTGCCATTACATTCAAAAAAATGTGTTCAAGGATTTATAGAAAAATATTGAGCCAGAACTGGTAATATATGCCAACCCACATGTTACAAGTTGGTCCGCTATGTGTTGCGGGCTGCCAACTTTAGCCTGTGTTAGTGACAACTTAGCACTTCTAAATTTTTTGACTTTTAATATTTGTCTTGTTTTTCATATTTCCACTTATACAGCATATATGAAATATGAATGATTTTTTTTTTCTTCGTAAGCCTAAATCATTGAATTTGAAATACATTATTAATAATAGTTTATTTGGATAGATTTTTGGACAACTTTTAAAAAAGAGTTTATGAAGAATAGCTTATATAAAAAATAAAAAAAATAGTAATTATAAATAAATAAATGTTTAGATAGTATTATTAGAAAGATTTTTGTTATGGACAAATTATCAAAAAAATATATATGGTAAAAAAATAAGTAAATAAATAATAAATCATAATGTTCATCATTATTGCTATGCTCTTGCTTTGCTCCGTTTATTGTTCATTCATCACGTGTAGACCTCCACCCGCAAGCACAGAAGACGCCTCTCCTCTGTTCATCATCATCACGCATACTGTACATCTTCTCCTCTTCACCGACGCCAAGCTTGTAGTCCGTCGACGAAAGCTTCAACAACATCAAAGCTTCAGCGACTGCAAAGAAAGCTTCAATGATGACGATGTAAGCCACAAATGACGACCACCTCCATAATTCCTGCGACGCCACTGTTCCTCCTCCCAAACCACGGACGACCTTCAACGACCAAAGACCGAGGTGAAGCAGTGACTGAAAGACGCAAAAGACGCAGAACAGAGAAGAAGGAGAAGACACAAAGTAGAAAGAGAAAAGAAGAGAAAAGATGTAAAAAAAAATATAGGTAAAATAATAATTGGATAATTTATAAGCTCTCTTACTATTCTAAAAGTTACTCCTAATAGCTTATTCAAAATCATAATTTTAAACTATGGTTGGACCCATAAATTTTTTTAAATAAATAAAATTATTTATTTTAAAATTTTTTTAAACTAAAATTTAGGTAAAAAAAACTTTTTTAAACTCTAAATTTGGAAGTTATCCAAACAAACACAATCACAAGCATCAAATATTCAAATTCTCAAAAACATTACAAAAAAAATCTAATTCAAACATAATTTCCAAATGGACCATACTTACCTCCTGTAACTTATATCCAGGATAACCACTTGCCCAATCAACAAGTGACACGTGGATTTTTAAACAGCTCCCCATCTAACGCCGTCACTCCTCAGGCTATGGTCTTCAGTTTCGATGGAAGGTATTTGAAGAAAAATCATCGTACACAGGAGACCTTACGGCAACCAGGAACCAATCGGCGGAGAACGCTCGCTTTGTTCTGCAGAGCTGGCAACCTCCTTCTCTTTTCCTAATCTCTGGTTTTTTCAATCCTCTTTTCATCTTCGATGGCTGAGGCTGAGTGGAGAAGCCAGAATTGCTCAACTCCGTCGAGTTTTGCCCTTGGTCGTCGTGGCTACAACTCTATCAGCTGTCTCACGAATTTCAAGGCCGCCGCCAGGTTCAGACGGGAGAGAAGGACTGTGACGGAGAACGTGGTGCAGAGCTTCGACGAGCTTCGAAAAGTATATCCAAATATCCGGTTCGGTGTTATAAGACTGGATTGCGGCAACGTATCGAAATGAATAACATCTAAGTTGGGCTGCAAAGACGCCACATAATGGAAGCGGAAATAACTAATCCTGATGGTAGGCCCTTGTTAGTGATTTCTTTAGGGAAGGAAAGGGCCAGAAATCTGTGTGGAAGAAATAAATGAATGAAATGAAAGACAGAGGAGAGATGAGAATGGGAGGGAATTGTGTTGAATCAAAGTAGAATAATAAATGGAGAGAAACAAAAAGTTCCAGAACTATATATCATTTCAATTTCGAGAACTAATTATACAACATATATTCCCTTCCCAACTACACATATATATTGTGTTTGTCATTCAGCATATATTCACTCCTCTACTTCTCTCTCCTCAACCATCGATTCTTAAACCGCAGCCACAGGTGCTTGAAAATTAACGCATAGTCCATTGAAGAATAATACCGATGCAGTGGTCAAGTATTGGTGCAAGAAATTGGGAAGAGACGGATCTTCATAGCGATGGACAATAGCAATCAACTAACGAAGCGGTTGATCGTCGGCTGTGTCTTTGTCTGTGCTTGTGTGAGGAAGACGACAAGGAAGTCAGACCTTCCATCAAAACTGACGACGGCGTTAAAGGATGAACTGTTGAATGAATCTAGGTGGCACTTGTTCATTGGTTAACTGATTGCACTGGATATAAAGAACTAGAGGTTAGTTTTGTCCTTTCCAAATGAAATGATCAGCACAATCAATAAGGTAATCCTCGTACACTTAAACATAATATTCAAACCAGGTCATAGGAACTTTTATGTGGCAGAAGCAAAATAATCCCTGTCTCAACAGATTTTTTTTTTTTTTTTAGTTGCCCACCCGGTTCACCGGAGCTTTGCCCCGACTACATCCGGATCCGACCCGCGTCGCGCACCCGGCTATGGTGGGTGAGTCTCCCAACGGGAATTTTCTGCATTCGCCAAGGCTCGAACTCGAGACCTCGCTTAAACGATACCGAGCCGCTTACCACTCAGATCAACCCCCGTTGGTGTCTCAACAGAATTAGTTCATAGTTATCAATCACAGAATATCATTTGGACTCTACTGAAAAAAAAAAAAAGTACCAAATCGTCCTCTTCAATATCTATGATCATTTTCAAGCAAAAAAATAAATAAATAAAAAAAACAGAGAGTTCATGATCATTTTAATTTAGGATAACAATAAGAACTGAACTGAAATATTTTGAAAGGGATCAAATCAAATATTATTTATAAATTTGAGAGACAAGATAAATTAAAGTCTTATATTTAGTTTTAAAATAAATTATTTTATTAGCTCATATAATTATGATGGAAAGAGTAATACCATTCCGAAATAATAAAGATATAATATTAAGTGATTTATTTTCTATAATCAAAGTTTACCGCTTAATTTCTAACATCTCCACCAACTAAAAGGAGTCAGGTGCTATAAAATTTCAGATCACAATCTAATCTATCATCGAAGCAGACATATCATTCCTTGAAAATTCAGCAGAGACAATTACATTTCAATCAAGTAATAAGCAAACGCCATATCTGCTACTTTGAACGTAATAGCAAACTAACTAAACTAATTTAATCTATAATAATATTTTTATTAATATGATATATGGTCAATTGTTCAAAACTATATATATATATTTTTTTTTGTGTGTGTGCGTGTTGGGTAAACATATATAAGAAGTGGTGAATTGGTTGAGGTCTCTAGCTGCTTGTTAATCCTTCAAACTGGCTTTCACGAAAGAAAACTATTATTTTAATTTCCATTTGAATTGGGCACAAAAGTCAGGATTTTTATTTTTGAATGGGTGAATGGGACCCGTGTACTCGAATGGGACCCGGATTTTTATGGGATCCAAACTTAAAATACTGAAAAGTTCAATACTCACTTAGAAAATAGAAAGAAGAGGTCAAAATAAGGCATCTTAATAAATTAATTAATCAGAGATATACATTTGGTAAAAGATGCATACATGTATGTAGTCGGTAAAGAAAGGTTCACAACTCGGATCCAATGAATAAATGGAGCGAAGAAGTTGCAGGTCAAGAAATACTACCGAGTCTTTATTTGCTTCCTCCAAGCAAATTCAAGACCTTATCAATGGCTTCTCCTTATAAATACCATTCATATGCTTCCCTTTAAGTTCATTCATAAACCCATAAACACACAGAGAATTGAAAGATATATATACACACACACACAAGATGAAAGCTGTGTACTTGGTTGTTTCCCTCTTGGCATTTGCTTCTGCACATGTTCTCGCATACGACCCAAGTCCTCTTCAAGATTTCTGCGTTGCGCTCGATGACTCAGCTACTCCAAAAGGTATTGTAGAGAGAAAATTATACTACTAAATCTTTAGAAGTTGATTCAGTTATTGTTGTTTTAGCAAACTAATTCACTGAAACAAGTAATTAATCTCTTAAATTTGCAGTTTTTGTGAACGGGAAATTTTGCAAGGATCCCAAGGTTGTGAAAGCTGAGGACTTCTTCCTTTCTGGATTGGATGTACCCAGAGACACATCTGGCCCTAATGGCTCCAATGTCACTGCTGTAGACGTGAACATGCTTCATGGATTGAACACTCTTGGTATTTCTCTTGCTCGCATTGACTTCGCGCCAAAGGGTTTGAACCCTCCTCACACTCATCCACGTGGCACCGAGATCCTCGTAGTTGTTGAGGGCACTCTTCTGGTCGGATTTGTGACATCCAATCAAGATGGCAATCGATTGTTTACCAAAGTGCTTAACAAGGGAGACGTGTTTGTATTTCCAATTGGTCTTATTCACTTTCAACTAAACGTGGGTTATGGCAATGTCGTTGCCTTCGCAGGTCTGAGTAGCCAAAATCCAGGAGTGATCACTATTGCTAATGCTGTCTTTGGCTCTAACCCACCAATCAATCCTCAGGTTCTTCAAAAGGCTTTCCAAGTGGACCAGAAGATAATTGATCTCCTTCAGAAGCCATTTCAAGCTTAATTAATATTAATAATGCCTACCACAAAAATATATACCTGAGCGTTTTATATATTATTAAATTAAATAAATAAATAAATTGTTGGGATATGTGCCCCAATATTTTATTTGGTTGTCTTATATAATATATTACTTCTTTGAGTTGTATTGTGTTTGATGTTGCATGGCCTGCATCAATACCTTTGTTTCAGATTTACTAATCGAATATTCTATTTGTGTTATATGTTGTTTTGTTTGGTTTTTGAATTGTCAATAACCTTTAGACTTTGGAAAATATGATGTAGATCAAGAAGTAATGGAAATTAAGAAGAAATTAAAAAATAATGCTTAATATTTTCATCTCCTATGTTATTGCTAAGGATATTAAATACGATATATATATATATATCAACTAGGCATTAATTATTTATCCCAAGCCAGCGTGTTTACATGAAAAGTGCTTTTTTTCGGGAGAAACTTTATAGACTTTTTGGGAATTGTTTAAGCGAATTATTTTCTTGCGGAAAATACCGAGAAAAAGTTTATCAATTCGTTAAACTTTAGCCATTTATTTTCTAACAGTTCGTTTATCCAATTATAAATTTAAAGTTGCATATATATATTTATATATATATTGTAATGACAAAAGAGAAAACATGCATTGGTAGTTAATTATATAAAATTAATAAAAATTGAAGTTGGCAGAAAAAGAGAATCAATAAAATTTTCTAGATAAGCCAAAGTTGATCCTATGTTGGGGGGCCTATTATGTTTTCTACATTTGTGTAATTCATGTTTGTTTAAAACTAAGATAATTGCCTATATTTATTATCTAACAGTGTCTCAAATAAAATTATTTCTAATAGGAGAATAACTAAGATAATTGCCTATATTTATTATCTAACAGTGTCTCAAATAAAATTATTTCTAATAGGAGAATACTTATGTTTAGTAAAAAAATATTTAACTGTTAAAAATAGTAATTAAAAGACTTAAATTAAAATTAATCAGAAATCAATCTAGCTGTGCATATTTTAAAGATATTTTACCTTAAATATAAATATATTTTTCCATAAAGAAAGATAAATATATTTCAGATAAAGCTATATCTTAAGCAAATATTTTTAGTTTGAAAAATTCATATAATTATGAAGAATATGAATATATTTTATTATATAAAAATTCATACAAATCCTTTAACCATATGTTTAGATGGGAAGGGAGTTAGATATAAAAGAATACTAGGAGAGAAAACTCTTAAAAATAGTAAATATTTTACTATTTTTCTAAAAAAAATCTAGTATTCCCTCCTTTTTATTTTCCTCTTACTTTTCTCTCTATCCAAACCTACTGTTTCATCACACCCTTTGAGAGCTGTGATTACTAACGTGAGATTACTAATATTCTCAACTTAGGACATTGAGAAGAATATACATTCCCAAAGGGAGTGTTGAAATGTACCGACTACTATCTCCCGTTTGCAATACAAGGAACCCAAAGTAATTCATCAAAACTATAAAATAGTAGTTAATTTATTAAATTTATCTCAAATTGAATTTTTTTTCAACTTTACATGTATTAAATGAGGTTGTAGACTAGTAGAAGGGGATAAGTTCTCACAATGTGACGAACTAAGATTTAAATCCATGTTAAGAGATATGCCCACATTTAATGATCAGCAGTGTTTCGAATAATATTACTTCTAATAGGAGATAGATATGCTTACAAAAAAAAGAAAGAGAGGTTGTAAGGAGAGAGAGAAATATAATGAGCCACATTTAAGTATTAATTGCATGAGCAAATTTGATAAATAAAAATTAATTACTCTACAAGAGCCTTGTATCATAGAACAATAAATTTTTGTAGAAATTACTTCAATTATAGACCAGAGGCAGTATCTTGTAATTAGAAAGGCTCACGAAGCAATTAAGTGGGGATTTGTCCCCCTAGATAGGAAAACCTCTTTGCTTTTTGTTTGGATCAATTTCGATTAGAATTAGGCATTTTGGCTCAGGCCCTTGATGTTGTTGCATGATCTGTTGATTGTTTTGTGTAATCTTCAAGTCTAATGCTTGACTTTGTATCCAAAAAAAAAATATTCAATACAAGCCAAAATTATTTTTTTCTTGAAGTTACACTAAACATTTATAAAAAGTTAAAAACAAAAATAAAAAATAAAAATTTAGATTCTTCTGTATCCTTAAGTTGAAGAAGAAGTTGAGCATATAACAATGATATGAGATTACAAGTACATGTAAATTCCAACCGATGGAAGGGGTGGCGGCCATCCCCCCTTGTGGTTCCGCCCCTAATTAACGTAGAGAATGAGCCATGTTATATATATAACACACACAAATTTATTGAATTTGTCCATGATTATATGCAATTACAATGAATTATTAGATATGAGAAACAGGGCCTCCATGATTATTAAGCTAATTAAGAGAAACTGATTAAAGAAAACAAAGTCATTATTTACAATAATGGAACTTGGGTGTTTCTCTCAAAACTCTTGACCTTATCCTATGAGCCATAACCAATCAAGAGAAACTCCAGCAAATATACCAATCAATAGAAATAGAACAAGCAAATTACCCAATGCATTCTTCTCAGGACCCTGCAAAACCACCAAAAATTAAACAAAAAAAGCCTTCTTCTATGAGTATTGATATATATATATATATATACATATATATATATATAACATTTTAAGTAATAAAGTGAATCAAAGTTAATCTAATTTGAGCTGGATATATAATATAGGCTCGTTTATTTAGTAGTTAATTTTTTATTTTAATTTGAATATAATGTAACAGTTTTTACTGCTTAGCTTTGTCATAAAGCCTAAAATTATATTTATTACAATATAAAAATATTAATTTTTTCTCAAATTACTCTTATTGATACTCCCTCAACAATAATCAAGTAAGAGAAGGAGGGAGAGAGTTAAGGAAGATGATTAAAATATTTTAGAAAAATATGTCATATTAACTAACTTAAATAACTTCCTTAATTTAATCAAATTATTTAGATAGGTCATATATTAAGGACTGGATGAGTATAATTTAATTTATTTCAACTTAAGTCATATACTAATGAATCTTGACTTATATTATTAGAAAGCTTCATATACTCGATCTTTAATATATGACTTAATTAGAGAGTCAATTTTGGCCCTAAATATAAAGTTTATTTCCTATATTTATCAACTTATTACCAAATTATCTCTATTGATACTCCCTCAATAATAATTAAGTAAGAGAGGGATGAAGTAAGTTAAAGAATATTATTATAGTGTTTTAGATAAAAGGATTTGGTTAAGAGATTTGTTTTCTATAATAAAAGTTGACCGGCTTAATTTCTAACATCTCCACCAACTAAAAGAAGTCAGGTGCTACAAAATTTCAGATCACAATCTAATCTATCATGGAAGCAGACATATCATTCCTTGAAAATTCAGCAGAGACAATTACATTTCAATCAAGTAATAAGCAAACGTCATATCTGCTACTTTGAACGTAATAGCTAACTAACTAAATAAGTTAATCTATAATAATATTTTTGTTAATATGATATATGGTCCATTGTTCAAAAAACATATATATATATATATATATATATATATATATATATATTTCTGTGTGTTTGTGTGTTGGGTAAACATATATAAGAAGTGGTGAATTGTTTGAGGTCTCTAGCTGCTTGTTAATCCTTCAAACTGGCTTTCACGAAAGAAAACTATTATTTTAATTTCCTTTTGAATTGGACAGAAAAGCCAGGATTTTTATTTTTGAATGGGACGCGTGTACTCGAATCCTTTTTTTTTTTCTTTTCTTTCTTTTAGAAATTTGGTTATGGGATCCAAACTTAAAATACTGAAAAGTTCAATACTCACTTAGAAAATAGAAAGAAGAGGTCAAAATAAGGCATCTTAATAAATTAATTAATCAGAGATATACATTTGGTAAAAGATGCATACATGTATGTAGTCGGTAAAGAAAGGTTCACAACTCGGATCCAATGAATAAATGGAGCGAAGAAGTTGCAGGTCAAGAAATACTACCGAGTCTTTATTTGCTTCCTCCAAGCAAATTCAAGACCTTATCAATGGCTTCTCCTTATAAATACCATTCATATGCTTCCCTTTAAGTTCATTCATAAACCCATAAACACACAGAGAATTGAAAGATATATATGCACACACACACAAGATGAAAGCTGTGTACTTGGTTGTTTCCCTCTTGGCATTTGCTTCTGCACATGTTCTCGCATACGACCCAAGTCCTCTTCAAGATTTCTGCGTTGCGCTCGATGACTCAGCTACTCCAAAAGGTATTGTAGAGAGAAAATTATACTACTAAATCTTTAGAAGTTGATTCAGTTATTGTTGTTTTAGCAAACTAATTCACTGAAACAAGTAATTAATCTCTTAAATTTGCAGTTTTTGTGAACGGGAAATTTTGCAAGGATCCCAAGGTTGTGAAAGCTGAGGACTTCTTCCTTTCTGGATTGGATGTACCCAGAGACACATCTGGCCCTAATGGCTCCAATGTCACTGCTGTAGACGTGAACATGCTTCATGGATTGAACACTCTTGGTATTTCTCTTGCTCGCATTGACTTCGCGCCAAAGGGTTTGAACCCTCCTCACACTCATCCACGTGGCACCGAGATCCTCGTAGTTGTTGAGGGCACTCTTCTGGTCGGATTTGTGACATCCAATCAAGATGGCAATCGATTGTTTACCAAAGTGCTTAACAAGGGAGACGTGTTTGTATTTCCAATTGGTCTTATTCACTTTCAACTAAACGTGGGTTATGGCAATGTCGTTGCCTTCGCAGGTCTGAGTAGCCAAAATCCAGGAGTGATCACTATTGCTAATGCTGTCTTTGGCTCTAACCCACCAATCAATCCTCAGGTTCTTCAAAAGGCTTTCCAAGTGGACCAGAAGATAATTGATCTCCTTCAGAAGCCATTTCAAGCTTAATTAATATTAATAATGCCTACCACAAAAATATATACCTGAGCGTTTTATATATTATTAAATTAAATAAATAAATAAATTGTTGGGATATGTGCCCCAATATTTTATTTGGTTGTCTTATATAATATATTACTTCTTTGAGTTGTATTGTGTTTGATGTTGCATGGCCTGCATCAATACCTTTGTTTCTGATTCACTAGTAGAATATTCTATATCTATTGTTTGTTGTTAATTTTGTTTTGTTTTTAAATTATATATATAAATAAATATCAAATAGGCACTAACTATTCATCCGAAGCAGCATATTTACATGAAAAGTGTTTTTCCTGGTTGCGACCAAGTGCATTACGTCGTGAAAATAAGGCCTTCGCTGCTTTTGGACAATTTCGAGAGATTGTTTTGGCTAAAATATATGTTTGGTTTTATAAACTTATATTTAATTTTAATTTTATACCTTAAGTTTATATAATGCATTTTTAATTCCTTGATGTTAACACTGTTAGTCTCATTAAAGGTAACGAATTTAAATAATGACTCTACAATTAAGGAGAAAACTTAGATTAAGTTCATTACGTACATTCTACAATTAAATGGTGGCATCTTAATATTTAATTTAAACTTTTTAAATTGAAAAATATTTAAAATAAAAATAAAGATGATGTATGATCTAAACTTTCAGCATCAACAACTCATTTTTCAAAATACAAAAATATTATATTAAATGATTAAATTTTAAGTATGCTTTGTCAACATTTAATTGTAAAGTTATTATTTGAACTCGCTGAATCAGAGCCTATTACATTTCAACCGGAGATAGAGTAGATATAAAGTTAGAGATGAGTGACTAGGAAGACTTTGCAATTATGAGTAAATCCGCTTCTACTTCAGAACTCATAAGACTCTCTTCCTCCTTATCCATAGATAGAATTCCTTCCTCCATCAGTCATTCCCTATCCAATAGAATTGAAAACCTTGTTGAGTTTACCCACCTACAAGAAGAAGCCAGAGTTTGAGACCTTGATCTCCCTCTGCTTAATCCTTATTCCCTTTATCATCGACATCGTTCCACTTTTAGGAATATTTGTACCCTCATTACTAGATCTATTTCACCTGTTAAAGAAATTGTACAGAGTTCTAGGCTTGACCAGTGTGGTCTTCCTGCAATTTCTGCTGAACAATATGGGCTGGACAATATGTTACTCTAGAACTTCCCCAACCTCTCATAAACTCTTATTTATCCCAAAGTTACACACACCTTCATCTTGGAGCTGTACACCTTGTGGTAACCCTTCATGGTAGAAATAGCGTTCCTGTTTATGCCAAAGTCGCTTTCTTAGACACCACTTTCAAATCTTACTAGCACACTCTCATTAGAGCCTTGGTCACAAATCTCAGCAGTGGAAGTATAGTTCTCACCATCGCCCCTAACTTCAACATGAAACTCTCTAAAGATACCCTCTCTCAGGGATTAAAAATTCAGGTACAAATCCTTGGTACTAATCAAGATCCCAAAGCCATCATGGACACCTTACATCATCAACTGATTTATAGAGTTTATAACCATTCTTTGGATCTCCAGTTTCCAACTACAACCCAATATGCTCTACTCATGTTCATGGATAGAGACCATTGCCCTGCCATCGTCAATATTCCACGATAAATTCCTAATAACGAACTAGCCCATATTATTCCCCTTGATTGGATCACCAAATATGAATGTGAATTCAAATATACTCCAGCTGATGTTCATACCATAACACCACCAATAGTCTTAAAGGTGTCTGATGCTACTGGTCGAACCACCTTCTAGAGACCAGGTATTGAAGGTCTCTCTCCCCCTCCAATCAAAAGAATTTTAATTATCTCTCTTGCTTACACTAGTGAGGAGAACCCTCCAGTTCATGAATTTACAAAGGATGCAAAGCCTGTGTTTGTTTCACATGTTAATGGACACTTTATCTGGGACTTTAACCATAATATGTGTGATTCTGATTGTGAATGCCAGTTTTCTGATCTCTGGTATCCTTCAAATTATGATGAGCTTGTTGACTTCAATTCTAAGAAGAAAAAGAAGAAGAAGAAGCGTCCATCCGCTTGCTCTTCCCACAGGAGAAATAAAAGGGACAATGATGTGATGATCATAGACAAAAGTGTAGTGTTGGTTGGTCTATGTCTGATAAAGTCCTAACTCATGAATTATCTCTATATGATCTTCTCAAAGAATTGGGTCATGATAACCTTCTTGCTAATGTATTTTCATAAAAAGAGAAGCAGCCCCTATGATCATAGCATGTTATTCTTGCCATCCCTCTACCTATTCTGCCAAAATATTTGCCTTGTATTGCCATGGTGAGCTCTGGCACATATGAAGAAGAATTTTTGGCACTTGAGCCACAGACTAATGAGAATACCAAGGTACCCAGACGACCATATATCATGGCTACTGAGGTCACTCCTCAAGGATACAAGGTGACCACGCCTTCTGAAGATGTCTTAAAATGGCACATAGACAATGCTATCAGCCAAAACAGATTTCTTCATAAGATTGACTCTAAGTTGGATAATCTTACTACAAAGACTGAAGATTTAACATCCCAAGTGTATGTTTTGGCATAAGAAATAAAGAAGTTACATATAAGGCTTTCTTCATAGGCTCAGCAGCTAGATACTAATCTCAAAAGGTACATTGATCAAAGGTACTTTGAACTAGAATTCCAAAGAAAGGAGTAAGAACTTGCAAATATTAAACAAGAGCTCAGGCATATTGAAGCAAACATGTCTAAGCCTCAATATTTTCCTCCATCACCTTCTAATATAGACCCTCAAACTTCATACTCTCCTTTATACAAATTGTATGATCAACAAAAGTTTTTCAAATCCTTTCTTAAAGGAAGTTCAAAGTTGAAACTAGCCTGTAATAGATCTTATATAAGATCAAATACAGAGTTAAAGATACATGTAACGGCCCAAGAAAGAAAAAATATCACTTCTCCAAATACAGGCTTAGCATGACTCGTAAAAGACAAAAGAAACCTTATTTCAGATACTTCAAAAGGTGCTCTTCTAAATCTCCAAAAGCTAACAGATGTTGTGTGTGTTTGGTTTTCCCCAAAACTAAGGTTTTAAGAGGGCTTATAGCCCAAACCTTGGTTTGGGAAAATTTCAAACACAAATAGCCCTATTTTTCCAAAAGGACTTATGGACCAAACCATGGTTTCAAACCATAATTTTGGATAAGCTCCTTGGTAGGAAAAAGAGCTTATAGGCTGCTTAATTACTATTTTATCCCTAAGTTTTTTGACACTCTCTTTTCTCTCTCTTATTCTCTTCTTCATCACCTCCTTATCAACTCTACAGGTCACCTCTATCATTGTCATCCAGATCTGGGGTCTCTTCAGTGGTGAGAAAAGGTCGTCTCTAGTCGTCGCTGGTGACAGAGGTCATTATTGCTATGTTGCTACTTTTTCTCTGTGGTTTTCTCCTTCTGCTGTGTCGATGCTCGCCATGGATCTGTGCCATCGCTGTTAGCTGGTAGTCTCCGTAGGAAGATGATGAATAATAGAGTGATGGAGGTGAGCTTATACTAAATAGTGATGGTTAATTATTACTTTTTTTATCTCATATCCTTTCTGGTAATTTACTAATCATAAAAGTTATTCTAGTAATAACCATCCAAAAACTCATTTATTCAGCATCACTTTTTTCCATAAGCTCTTTTCCATAAGAGCTTATCCAAAAGCATTTTAAAATCACTTCTTTCCATAAGCTCTTCTCCAAAAGCCAATCCAAATGGGTCCATTATCTTATCCTCAAAGAAGAAATCAAAGGGAGATTAAGATGTTTCAGTCATTCCAAAATACTCTGCCCATAGAAGACATTGAAGATATTGAGTCTATTTATGAAGAACAATCTGAAAAAGATGAAGAGACTCAGTATGTTCACCATATATCTGAATCATAATGTTTTGATGATGCTGAATGCTACACTCACAGGCCAATTTGCTCTCTTAACTCTTTACTCACAAACACAAGTCTTTTTAAGGAGCCAAGCCCAATCCTAGGATCTCTTAGATCCTTAGGAATATCCTAAATAGACAATACTCCCAGGACAAATATTAAAGCCCAAATCCTTTCAACCAAATATGATAAGCCCATTAAGGCCATTGTTTTAATTGACACAGGATCTTGTGCTACCATCCTTAAGCCTCACATTTTAGCAAATGACCTATGGCTTCCCTTCAACCAGCCTTTCACTACAGTCAATTAGGAAGTGTTCCAAATAGAACTTATCTCTAAAAGAAATATTGGAATACAATTCTTCCCTGGCTATATTGTATGGATTTGAGTCCTAGGCAGCTATCTGCCGAAAAGAGATACCTCTGTGGATTTGATGCATTTTATTGAACAAATGGCTTGTCTATCACTCCTAAGGGTCTTAAGTTCAAGAAGTTCTTTAGCCTTTATCTTTAAATGCCTAGCATTCTTGAGATCAACTAGGCTCTAGTTGGTTAAGCTCCTACAACTTTGTTCAGATAATCATGATTAGTTCAAACATCCTTTTCCACTTTGGAAGAACAAAGACTTCTTTGTTAGATTGCCTTTCAAGAAGAATGAAGATATTAATCCCATAAAGGCAACACATTTAGGGATAAACCCTAATGATCTAGTTCTGGACAAAAAGGAATGTGCCACCCTATTGGCCTAAAGTATTAGTAAGCCTATAGAGTCTAATTGGACTTGTCAGGACTTTTATGTTGAAAAATAATCTGAGTAACTCAGAGGAAAGAAGAGGTTGGTAATTGATTATAAGCCTCTCAACATGTTCTTACAAGATGATAAGTTTCTGTTAGACTTCAATATTTTGATGATGATAAATGACAAATGATTTATCTTGACTGATTTATTTCTGATAAGAGTATGTATCGATAAGCTTATCAATAAGAGCATTGATCGATAAGTTCTTCGATAAATAAGAAAGAAATTTGTGAAAAAAATTGTTTTATGAAGTATATTTATCAAAACCCTATTCGATAAGGCTACTTATCAATAAAGACTTCGATAAATAAACAACAGAATCACTTTATGAAAAGTCTGAGCCACTATTTTAAACTAGAATTCTTCAAAGACTTATTCGATAAGGGTGTTTATCGAATAAGCCTTCGATAAATAAGACATGGACTCATCTCATTTATATAAATGATATTATCAAAGTATTGATCGATAAAGGTATTTGTCAAGAAAGACTTCGATAGACATATTTATCAATAACTTTGTGAAAATTATTTTTCAAATGCATTTATCGAAGTACTAATCATTAAATGGAATTGTTGATAAGGCATTCGATAAATAAAGTCACCATTTTGTTTCTCTCTATTTGAAGAAGAACTTATAAGTTTATTGATAAGTTATTCGATAAATATCGATTCTATTAAGAAAATCAGATTTCAAGACTCATATCAAAGTATCATTCGATAAGGCGAAATAACGAAGAACACTTTGATAAATAGAAAAAAATTCACTTAGCAGAGTCACTGAAGTTACATACTTGAAGAAATTTGAAATAATTTGTTTTTTAATGTTAAGCTTAAAAATCAGAAGTTATTTTTCAAAAAATTTATCGATAAGTTATTCGATATAACTATGCTTCGAATAATACTTTGATAAATCAGTTTCAATGAAATGAATTCAAGTCAGATTCAACACATGCTATTTTTGAAGAACTATTCTAATAGACTATTTATCAATAAGATAAGGAACTATTCATTATAAAGTCTTATCAAAGTCTTCTTCAATAAAATATATTTTTGATAAACACTTCGATAAATGATATCAGATATTCAAAAGATTTTTAGACTAGATTTTAACAAATCAGTTTAGACTTTGAGTAATCATTCCTATATGTTTTTAACTCATTACCTATTACTCTCACAACATTTTCCTAGTTTTTTCTGTTATAGAGAACATCTAGCGGCGAAGTTATGGTGAAAAGCAAATTTGTCATAAGTGCATTAAATGCTACTACCAACTGCTGTCAACCACCAACGGCTTTGTCTTGCTTCACTCAAACATGTGTCTAACGGATTATTCAATCTGAAGCTATAAATATGAGACAAATTGAAAGCCATAGTTAAGAATCTCAACTACCTACGATCAACGCATTAATTCAAACATTCATTCATATTCTCTTATATACTCTGTTATACCCTGTTTCGTGTTGCATGAATAGAGGATTTTCCTAAGAAAGATCTTCTGTACTTCATTGATTATCATAATCCCTCTATTGAGAGAGTCTTATAAGTCTTTAATCATTCTCTGAGATACTCAAGAGTGTGGGTCTCTTTAGTGGGTATCACCTTATAGGTTGTAAAGGGGAATGAGAAGGATTCTCACATTGATGTACTAAGGCTCTAAGAGCCCAGTTAATCTTGGAGACATAGTTGATCACTCATAAGGAACTTCGAAGACTAGACGTATGCCAAGTGGTTAAGGCTAAACCAGTATAAATCTGTCGTACAAACTTCTTCCTTTAGTACTTTAGTGAAATTGCTTCTTATTTATTTTACTTCACCAAAGTTTTAAATTTTAAATATTCACCCCTCTTTAGTGTAACTATCAGCAATAACATTTAGTATCAGAGTAGGTCTCTAAAAGGACTTAACCGTCTCAAGAGCTAATATGGTAGGTTTCAATGATAGTATCTTACCTGAAGAAAGCTTTACAACAAAGTTATCAGGGTTCAATAGAGAAAATTTCACATTCTAGAAGATGAGAATGAAAATATTTATAAAGGCTTTAGAGTATGGGCTTTAGGATGTAATTCAAGAAGAGAACTACGTTCGAATAAAAGTAGTTTACAGGAGAAGAGTTCCAAAGACTCCAAGCGAATATGATGATGATAACAAGAAATTGATTGTGCTTAATGCTAAGGCTGTTAACATACTAACATGTGCTCTTAGTCAAAAAGAGTACTTCAGAGTATCCAGCCTAGAGACCGCAAAGAAAATATGTGAATCTTTGGAGATTGACCACGAGGGAACGTCTGGCATTAAACAAAGCAGAATCAATACTATGACCACTAAGTTTGAGCTAGTCCAGATGAAATCGGGAGAGAGCATCAGAGAAATAAAAGTAAGATTCTCATATCTAATGAATCACTTAATCACACTTGGTAAAAGATACAGCCAGGAGGATTAAGTGAGAAAGATTCTAGACAACCTGATTAGAGAATAGGATCCGAAGGTGTTAGCCATTGAGGAATCAAAAGGAGAATCAATGAGATCAGTTGTTGACTCTTTGGGAGTCTATCAGAATTTGAGAGCAAACAAAAATACAAGGACTTAAAGGAAAAATATCATAAAGGTATTGCTCTTAAGGCTCAGGAAAGTGATGAAGAAGATGAGCTGGAAGATAAGGAAATGGGACTTCTTGTCAAATGATTATGAAAGTTTTACAGAAACAGAGCTAGAAGGAAATTCAATCAAAATGAAATTTCCCTTGAACTTCAACCTCAGAAGCACGGGATCAAATTATCTGCTATAAATGTAAGAAGCCTGGCCATATCAAGGCAAACTGTCCTCAATTGTCAAAGAAGGACAAAGAGAAGAAAAAAGGACATATATCAAAAGAGGAAAGCCTTGGTATCGTCTATTTAGGGAGATAGTTTATCATCATATGAAGAAGGCAGTGACCGAGAAGAAGTTATAAATATATGTCCCGTCGCTCAAGAAGAGCAAAATCTGACAAGGAAATAAATTTTGAACCCACTTATGATGAGCTTCTGTCTGAATATAGTGATTTGAGAAATGAATTATATAGGATAGCTAGAGTTGGTAAACTCCAAAAAGAAAGTAAAGACCTTAGAAGAACAAATTAAGACCCACGCTCAAAATGTTCAAAACACACTATTGCAATCTTGCACTAAGTGTCAAACGGTTCAGAAAAAGAATCAAGAGTTAACCAAAATGCTTCAAAGATTTACTAAAGGCAGTGAGATACTTAATGTAATTTTAGGAAATTAGAAATGCATTTTAGATAAATCTAAAATTGGATATAATCCAAATCTAGATAAGAAAATAGGCAAAAAGAAAAATAGAGGAAAATTATATTTGAATTATTTTAGAACTTCTGTTCATACCTCCAATCTATTTGCTATATGTATATACTGGAACTGTAAGGGCCATAATGCTACTTCTTCTTATCACAAGAAGAGAAGATAGGCACTAACGGGACATTAAAATGGGTACCTAAAGCTTGTGAATTAAAAGTATGTCGAACTAACAAATCAGGACCCAAAAAGATATACGTACCTAAAATCAAAGGATTCTTTTTGCAGGTATGTCTCAAAGCATCCAAGTCAACTAAGTGGTATATTGACATTGGATGCTCAAGACATATGGCTGGAGATGCTGACAAATTTTTCAAAATCACACCTAAAGAAGGGGAAAAAGTTAGCTCTGGAGGAAATCAATCTGGAACAATTGCCATAATTGGTGAAATTAGAAGCAAGGATGGCATGAGAATTGAAGATGTTTACTATATGGATGGACTATGCTATAACTTGCTGAGTGTCAGTCAAAGTACAAACAAGGATAATTGGGTGATCTTTGATTTAGATGAATGCATGATTGTCAACAAGAAAGACTTGGTACTTAACAAAGATCAATTGAAGACAAACGTCAGAGCACAAACGGATGGTAACTGTTATACTATTCCATTAATTCAAATCCTTATGAAAATTGTTTTGTGGGAAAAACCAATGAGAGTTGGATTTGGCATAAACATTTAGCTCATGTTAACATGAATTAAGTTTCAAAATTAATTAGAAAAGATTTAGTAATCGGCTTACCCAAAATTAAATTTGAAAGTGATGTTGTTTGCAATGCTTGTCAAAAGGGGAAACAAACAAAATATTCATTTAAATCAAAGAAGATAGTCTCAACTGAAAGACCACTTTAAATACTTCATATAGATTTGATTGGTCCAATAAGTCAAAAATTTTAAAAGAAACCTATATACTCTTGTGATAGTAGATAACTATTATAGATTTACTTGGACTTTGTTTCTTTCTTCTAAAGATGAAGCATTTGTTATTTTTGCCAAGATGGTCCAAAATGAGAAAAACATTTCTATTATTTCTATCAGGATCGATCATGGAGGGGAGTTCGAGAATCATGAATTTACTAGCTACTATGAAGAGCAAGGAATTAATCATAACTTCTCAGCTCTACGAACACCTCAATAGAATATGGTTGTAAAAAAGAAAAACAGAGTCATCACTGATATAGCAAGAGCTATTCTGAAATAGAAAGGTCTCAAGTATTCTTGACAGAGCCTATAAGCATGGCATGTTATATATTAAATAAAGCCTACATCAGAAGCTTACTCAAGAAAACACCCTATGATCTATACAAAGGAAGAAAAATAAACATAGCTCATTTTAGGATCTTCAGTAGAAAATGTTTCATCCATAACAACAACAACAACAAATACAACTTCGGTAAATTCGATCCTAAATATGATAAGGGTATATTTTTAGGTTACTCTAATCATAGTAAGGCATATAGAGTTTTCAATAAAAGAAGTTTTACTATAGAAGAGTCAATACATATTTTTGCTAAAATAGAGTCATTTTCAAAACCCTCTTCTGAAGATAATATTGAGATTATACAAAAATTTGAAAATTTAAATCTGAACAAAAATCAAGCATCATCATATTCTGAAAAACTTTATGAAATGATTTCCTAATAAGATTATAATCATCCTAAAGCCTGGCATCACATAAAGGGTCATCCTTTAGATCAGGTCATTGGGGAAGTCAATGAAGGGGTAAAAAGCCAAAGACAAGTGTTCAATAAAATGCGATTTGTTGAATTCATCTGAAACATTGGACTAACCAATATTGATGAGACTCTATCATATATCTTCTAGATAGAAGCCATGTAGGAAGAGCTGAATCAATTTGAGAGAAATCAAGTTTGGGACTTGGTATCTAGGCCTACTAATCATCCAATTATATGCACTAAATAGGTATTCAAGAATAAGCTCGATAAATCTGCAGTCATTATAAGAAATAAAATTAGATTAGTTGCAAAATGCTATAATCAAGAAGAAGGTATTGATTATGAGGAAACATATGCTTCAATGGCTAGATTGGAAACTATACAAGTACTTTTAGTCTTTGCTTTCATCAAAGATTTTAAATTATATCAAATGGATGTTAAAAGTGATTTTCTAAATACATTTATTATGGAAGAGGTTTACATTGAACAACCCCTAGTTTTGAAAGTTTTAAACATCTTGATTATGTTTATAAATTGAAAAGGGAATTATATGGTTTGAAGCAAGCTCCAAGAGCTTGGTATGCGAAACATCCTTATTTTCGTATGTTCCAGGGACCATTTGGTAGCATTTGGAACCACTTTCAAGGTCATTGAAGTCCAATATCTCAATCTAGAGTTTTACTCTTATCGAGTAATATTCATTGTGTAAATTCTAGATGAGTGACCTGACTTTAAAAAATTATAATTAATTCTAAAAAAATCAAAATGAAGTGGTTCAAACTTATACAAGAAGCTAACTCAATTATCTTTCAGGAAAAAATCATTCATTGACCACTCTTTGACCAAGTCAATGTAGGTCAACGTTACAATTTTACTGTTCATCCAACGTTTTTCTCCTGAATCCAGCATTCTGGTCCCAACTTTGATAATTTATATCTCCATGTGTAGACATCCAAATGATGCATTCCATATATCAAATCGAATCTTAATATGTCTAATATTTATCATAAAAATTGGATACATTTATTCATCCATTTACTATTTTTAATTATAGGTCAAACATCGTTAAGTCACAACGAGTTACTGTTCATAGTGGTAAATTTCAGCACTCAACTTTGCAAACATATGCATACATCCATCATGTATCAGTCAAGTATGCCAAACAGTATTTATTATTAAATAATAAGTTGTTATACATCTGGGTATGTACAAAATCCCCATATTTTCATTACATCTTTTTCTGCCTGAAATCTGGCAGCACAACGGCTATGCTTCGTCTTTAGAAAGTAACTGATCTTGTACCGATTCGGTAATTCCCGTGAGAACTACCATTCTACGTAAGTACCCAGGAAAGACTGGATGAACTTGCTAGGTCCACTCACTTCCAGCCTCCTTAGATAGTACCTACATACACAGTACGTATCAGTTCCTTTCTTTATCTTGTCATAATTTCGGCAGCATAACGGCGTCTCTTAAAATTTCTAAAATTTACTTCGGCATAACCTCCCTTGAAATGGGTTATTTGGGATAAGATTTGGGGGAATCTCAGTAGTAATAATCATAACAATATATGTAATGCAGAGTGACAGTGCTTGCTTGTGACTGTGTACAGATAAGTATGCTACGTACTTCCATATTCAATAACATATGATCATAGCATTGTAATAGAGCTTCAAGCATAACATATAAGACAACAATCCAACCAAACAACAGCACAACCAATCACAAAGACATTACATAAAAGTTAGGATTAGTTACTACCTCAAAAGCTTAGCAGAACTCTAGAATCTCTATACTGCTTTCAACTCCGCCAGAACTTCCTTTCTTCTTTCTTCCTTGCTCCTTCTCTCTCAAGAACTTCTTTCTCTCTCTTAAATATGCCTTGATCTGTGATGAATGAAGAGCAAGGGGGTATTTATAGTTTTGATGGATGGCATTTTCGTAATTTTGAAGCCTCCTGAACTTGTGGCCCTAGTTTTTCCGGAATTTCCTATTTTTCTTTATTCCCTTTTACTGCATCATCAAGGGACACCTAAGGGGATACCTCATCCCCCACATTCTTCACATGGTGCAATTTGGGAGAGCAAGAAGCCTTCTGGAAGCTTTTCGATCCAATCCGGTACCAGCCCGGTCCGTCTCCTCGAAAACTGGACTGTTTTCTGAATCTAATTTTTCTGAAAATTCATATTATGTCTTCTGACCTCAAATTTAGTATCTGGGTCCTTTATATCATTAACATTTTTATACTGGGTTTAAACTCAATTACAGATCCCCTGTAAAATGACCAAAATATCCCTGGGTGCCCTTTCTTGTACTATCTTAACCCGAAGGGTAAAATCATCATTTTACACCTTTCTGTACCCTGTCAGGGCATATACTGTCCCTGGTTAACCTTATCTGTGTATGTCTTGGCTCCTGGGCCTGTCCAGAATAACCAAAATGCCCTCTTTTCATCTGTTACTCTTTAATACAACACAGGGGCATTTTTGTAATTTTGTACTTTTCCGGGGTTCTGCCGGACACTGACCCACTATCAGTCCAAGTGTCTCATTGGACCTTTCATGGCGCCATTCTTGGGCTTTTCAGGGGCCATTACCTTCATGGCACGTATTATGAGGAATTTTCCCCCATCAATGTCCATAGAGTATTTTAGCTATTATACACCGTTTATACACATCCCCGGACACCGGGTCCTTTCACCAGATACACTGGCCTACTGTTTTTATGCATCCCTATGGGTCATCACAGTCATCTGACTGAGGTCATCCGAACTCATTCAGTCCCTTTTTAAATATCGATAAATTTCCTAATCGGATCCCCGGAGGCCTCACACTCCTGTCTGTATTTGCTAATTTACGAATAACTTTTCCTACAGACCTCCTATCAGTATTCTGTCAGTTTCCTGACATTCGCCCCATCAGGATGCATCATCCTGTAATTTCTCACTTATATCTGAAATCTAGGATATCCGGTAGGAAATTTTTATAACTTTTTCATTATCAGATCAATTTTGACTATCTGGAGTCCAGAGAAAATTCCTGTATTAAGCCAGATTACCGAGTATCACTTGCTCTATCTATTGGTGAAATATGGGGCTGATCTGAATACGATCACTATTTTTGCCTGTTTCCGGTCCAGGTTTCCATAATTATACTTTTGCCCCTAGAACTTTTCTTCTCTTCAATTAAGTCCCTTTATTTGGCTAAAATTACACTTAAAGACCCTATATTTTTGTCTACTTTTCCCTTTTAGCCTTATACTTGTCATATTTGCACTTAGATCCCTTCATTTTCTTTCTTTTTCAATTTAATCCCTTTCTTTACATAAATGGCCACTATATCCCTAGGGACTTTCACTATTTATATATAAGTCCCTAGACTTTCACTTATTTATAGTTTAGTCCCTAAAAACCCTCTGTGTGTTTCTGGGACTTTTGCTCAAAGGGGTATATCTATTTTAGGCTACTTTCTAAGTCTCTGGCCTGAAAATTGGGATATTACATTTCTACCCCCCTTAAAATAAATTTTATCCTCGAAATTTACTTAGCATCTTAGTCAACTATCCTGGATATATTTCTTCTGTATATCTTTTCCTGGTTTATGACTAAGGCTTGGGGCATTCATCCTCTTATACTTATGGACAACCCATTGAACTTGTGAGTAGTGTCCATTTCTTTCATATCTTATCCCTTAGAATTTTGATGTAATTCTGGGGTCTACCTCATCTCTCTTATACTTTGCTAGCCTTTTAGGGAAAATAGTGTTCTTCTATAACACCATAGTTCAAATTATGATTTTAGCATAAATGGCTCTGTTTTCTTCCTGTTCATAACTTCTCTAACTTTTCTTAACTTTTCTCATAACTCCATGCATCTAAGCCAAACCTTTGTGGCCTTTGCATTCTTTCTTATCCCTTCTTAGGGCTTATCTATCGTTAGGCTATGCTTGCCTTAGCACCTTTCGTACTACTGGGTTAGGGCTAGGTTACTATTCTTATAGCTCTAGGCCCTAGTATTCTCTTTCGTAGAACTACGTTCTATTTTTTCTTTGCCTTAGACCCTCTTCTCTAGGTCTCTATGTCCTTTTAATCTCTTTACCCTCATCTGGGGAATCAGTCTGCTCATACTTTTCTATTCTCAAAATATATTGCGTTCTCTTCTCTGTTTCTCAGGGATACTTCTACAAACTTTGAATATCAGTACTCAAATTTAAACTTGGACTCCGTCTTCGTTTAAGGGAAAACTAAGTTCAGTCTGTATATAATAGAGGCTATATGAGGAAAACCATTATAATTTTTTTTCTGGGTGAGTTTATCAACTAGTGAAGCTTCCTTATCTTAACTTCGTCTTTGGTGTTTATCTTCCCAAAGAGATACTACATTGTACTCATATCTTCATAGCTCATTACTTTTCTTAGGCTAGGTCTAACTGCGACCTCAGGATCTAACTGCGATCAACCGCTAGCCTCTTCAGAATCTAACTGCGACTCTAAAGATGTTAGAGTCTAACTATGACCCTGGAGCCATGCTAGGATCTAACTGCGACCCTCCAGAATCTAACTGTGATTCTGTTGTACTGTATATCTCCCGAAGATCTTAAACCAACAGACTAAGTTATAAGGTTAACTTCTTCCACCTGTTGATAACTCAATAAAAGTTTTAAAATATATTTAGTAGCCTCATATTATTTACCCAGACTTTACTTACTTCCTCTTGTACTCAGGAGTTCCTTCTCATCTTTCTTACCTTACTGTGGTTTACCATTGGCTATAGTCTAACCACCTGCCATTGCATTCTATTGCTATGGCCTCATCATAACTTCTCATTTCCATCTGTACTCTAACTGTGAGCCATTTGAACTATGCTTTAACTGCGAGCATTCTGTATCAGATCTAACTCTTATCTGAAGAGTGATCTGAAAATAATCCCTTTACTAGTATCTGTTATTCTTTCTGTATACCATTCCTTCCAATAGAAATGGCCCTGAGTACTGTATTCACAGTCTATAGAATTACCTGAGTAACCCTAATCATAAATCATATCTGAATATCATATCATCACTTATCATCCCATAAACTGAGACTATCTATCATCCTCAATACATTTCTTATTGCATATCATATGCAACCATTCATCGTAACTTATGGCAACATAAGCCATATCATCATTATAATTTGGTCAACCATTCATCGCACACTGCTATTAGGTATTGATTATGAGGAAACATATGCTTCAGTGGCTAGATTAGAAACTATACAAGTACTTTTAGTCTTTGCTTGCATCAAAGATTTTAAATTATATCAAATGGATGTTAAAAATGATTTTCTAAATGGATTTATTATGGAAGAGGTTTACATTGAACAACCCCTAGTTTTGAAAGCTTTAAACATCCTGATTATGTTTATAAATTGAAAAGGGAATTATATGGTTTGAAGCAAGCTCCAAGAGCTTGGTATGAACATTTAAGCAACTTTCTATTAAATAAAAATTTTGAAAGAGACAAAGTAAATACTACTCTTTTCATTAAAATAAATAAACTTGATATGTTAGTAGTATAAATATATGTTAATGATATTATTTTTGGAGTTACTAACGAAGATCTTTGTCAAGAGTTTGCTAAGATGATGCAGGGAGAATTTAAAATGTTAATGATGAGTGAACTTAACTTCTTCCTCGGATTACAAATCAAACAAAAGAAGAATGACATCTTTATCTCTTTGACAAAGTATTTGAAGGAACTTCTAAAGGAGTTTGAGATGGAGAAAGCCAAGAGTATGACAACACCAATAAGTTCAACCATCCAACTAGATACAAATGAAAAAGGAATAGACTTCGATGTCATAAAATATAGAGCTATGGTTGGGTCACTATTGTATCTGACAGCAAGCAGACTAGACATCCAATACAGTGTCGGCATGTGTGCAAGATATCAAACCGCACTTAAGGAATCATATGCTAAGGCTATCAATAGGATTTTCTTATATATTTTTTGAACCATCAACCTTGGAATATAGTGTCCAAAAGGAGGTGGAGAGTTTCTTGTCTCCTACTCAAATTCAAACCATGTTGGATGTAAGACTAATAGGAAGAGTACCAGTAGGCAATGCTAATTTTTTCGTGATAGTCTTGTTTCTTGGTTCAGTAAGAAACAATATACTGCAACTACTTCCTCGACTGAAGCTAAATATGTAGCTATAGGAAGCTGTTGTGCACAAGTTTTATGGTTAAAACAATAGCTACAAGACTTAGGAATTCATCTTTAGGAGGTATCTATTATTTGTGACAATACAAGTACCATCAACTTGTAAAAGAATCTAGTACTCCATTCCAAAACAAAGCACATTGATATAAGGCATCATTTAATCAAAAATCATGTGGAAAAGAAGAATATCACTGTGGAATTTATTCCTACCCATTTGCAACTCACTGACATTTCACGAAACCCTTGGCAAAATAACAATTCATCTATATCAGAAGAGAATTAGGAATTGTGAATCCCAATGAGTCGTAAAGATCTCTCTAATCTTAAATCTCTTTATTACACTTCAAATTTAAATATCTTGAACTTTAACTAACTTAAGCATCAGAGTATTTTGAAATGTGCTTTATAGGAAAGTTGAATATGATCGATAAAATCTTTGATAAGATGACTATTTGAAGGAGAATTCAAAGAATATGAGAAAAAGCTGATGAAAGAAGTCAAACATTGATCGAAGAAGCCATCGATAAAGGGTATTATTGATAAGATCATCAAAAAATAAAGAATTCCTGCAAAGAGGTAAATGGTAAACTTTATTGAAATTCTTATCTATAAATATATTTATTGATAAAAGATTCGATAAATAAGAGGCAAACGTTCAATCTTAATGTATTTAATGATTTGAATTTTATCAATAAACTCTTCGATAAGGGTATTTATCGAACAGTTAATTGACAAATTGATGAATTAGTAAAGTTGTTTTTAATGACATTGATCGAACACCTCTTCAATAAGAATACCCATCGAATAACTATTTGATAATATTGAACTGATTTTGAAAAATTGTGAAGTGTTAAGACTCGTGTTTATCGAAAACCTTATCGATAAGGGTACTTATCGATAAGTTAATCGATAAATTATCTTTTTTAAAGTACTTTTCAAAAAGTATGCTTATCAAAAGATTTTTCGATAAATTCTATGTTTTCATTAAAATTGGTTATTTTTATCGACCAACTCTTTGATAAGGGGGCTTATAAAAAAGCTATTGGATAAATATCTGACCGTTATTTAAATATTTATTGATAAACACTTCGAAAAGGGGTTTTATCGAATGACTTATCTATAAATCATCAGTTATATTTATAAAGACTGTTACTGCTCAATTCATCGAAACTCTATTCAATAAGTCTCTCTGATTCTCTCAACTCTAGATTTTATAACCACTCCTATAACTTCAATATAGCAATTAAAGCCATTCAAAACCGCTCCCCCAATGTTCCCAACCCTTATATTCATCAAAATCACATATTACTTATCCCTCCATCGTGTTCTTCTATCACTTTTTATCAATTGTAAATGGCAAGAATCAAGGTCCATGAAGTTGGTTCAGATAAGGAAAAAGGAAAGCATAAGGCGAGTTCATCCAAGCCCAAGCATAAACTCAAAGTGGTAAAGGATAAGAGTACACAAGATATCTAGCTCCTCTAGTACCAGTTGCACATGCTTAGGCACTAGTACAAGAAACACTGAGCCCTGTTCGCTAAAGTTTCAGATAAGCCATAAAGAGGAAGAGACATCAACTCTTATAGTGTTAGGTAATAAGAAAATACACAATCTGATGACAACCTTAACCAAGTGATACAGTCGGCCATCCATACTGCTACTACTTCCTCGGCCAAAGGGCCAAACAAACAACAAGGAAGGGAAAAAATGATTATGAAGATATCTATAATTCCCCATCTCTTTCACCTTCTACTAATCTTCCTTTCATTCATACACCACCTTCTAACCTTGCCTCTCTAGCCTTACTATCTGGCAATCTAGATAAATGGGTGGATAAGGGGAAGCTTAAAGATGAGTATGCCAATAGGGACTTTTGTCCTGTCATTGTGATAGATTTGGATTATTTGAAATACAACGACTTGACTCAATTAGACCTGACCAACCCTATGAAGTATTATGAGAACTGGCTAGGAATTAACCGCTCATATTATCTTGAAGTAGTTAGAAGATTTTATTATAATATGAAGGTTTTTGATGAGGCTATTGATGATAGAGAATTGGTGAGTAGTCACCTGACTACATAATTGAGAGGGAGAGAGATTAGATTAGATTCTAATGTGATCAACTTCCTAATGAAGACCATAGAGCATGAGAAGAGGCCTAACTTATCAATAAGAGCAATTTACAAGATTCTTATGCTAGACGACAACTTCTTGGGAGACCTTAAATTTGTGCCCAAAGACGTGTGATTATCATAGGATAATCCACTATATATACTCGAGAAGTATGGT
The DNA here is from genome assembly GCA_037074615.1 of Leucaena leucocephala. NCBI lineage: Eukaryota > Viridiplantae > Streptophyta > Magnoliopsida > Fabales > Fabaceae > Leucaena > Leucaena leucocephala. The sequence continues at coordinate 7,859,447 of CM073549.1, forward strand.
CAATAAGTCTGGAAGCTTTACCTACATGACTCAGGAGGATTATGCTTTGCTGGCTAGAATAATTAGTGAGGAGAAGATTAATATAGGAGCATTGATCTACAGTGAGTTGAGAAATTTTCATTTTGTCAAGTCCAAAGCCACTCCAATCCCCTACCCCCAATTTACGGCAGAACAAATTTATAGGATGAGGATTTCTCTGTCATTGACTACTACAGGCAAGAAACCATAGAAAGGGAAGTAACCAATATAACCTGATAAAGCTCAGTCATTTGCTGCTCCAACTACTTCTACAGCACTTTCATTTTCCCAGGCTGTCGTGAATCACCTAGTTTAGCAAGAGCTAAAGGCATTTAAGAACAGCCTTTTGGCAAGGGTCGAGGATAGCACATATGTTATTGTCTATGACATAGCTCAGATACTTAATGATTTTGGTAACTCATTGGAGCACAAATTGGTATATGAGGTGGCAAAAGGGAATGAGACCACCCATACTATAGTGGCCAACCTCAAGAACATAATTGATCTACTGAAATAGGCAATTGAGGTCCTAGGACAAGAGGTGACAGATTTGAAGAAGCTTGAGATTTCCAACACCTTCTTTAGTGTTCAGGATTTTCTATAGACTCCATAAACCATTGCTCAGGCTATTGTTATTTCTATTGCTCCCATTCCTCTCTCTGCATCCTTAGCACCTAAACAAGGCCAAATATCTGAGGAAGTTCTACCTCCTCCTAAGTAATCCCAACCTTCTGAGCCAACTATTCCTCCATCTAAAACAACCACTAAACTAACTCCTCCATATACTTTTGAGACCAATCCTCCTACTCTAGAACCACCTCTCTCTGAACCAACCCTTCCTACCATTATAGAGTAAATGCCATCATCTAATCCAACTACTCCTCCTCCTGCATAAACTAAACAAATTCCTCTTGAGGAAAACCCTCTAACTGAACTTGCTTTTGACCCTGCGACTACTAAACAAAATCCCACCTCTTCTGACTCCATTTTTTATTGATATCAAAAAGGGGGAGAAATGAACTGATTAGTAATAGTTAGTTTTTAGTTTGATATGTTTTGAATAGGTAATTGTACTGACAATGTGTTCCAATTTAATAAAAAATTGCTTCTGTCATTGATTATTGTCAGTGTTTAATTTTAACTTTAATGTCACTTGTTTATTTTTCAATTGCTCTAATCTATTGTGTTTTTCTATCATCAAAAAGAGGGAGACATGTTATGCTCTAATGTTTTAATGATTACAAATGACAAATGATTTATCTTGGCTAATTTGTTTCTAATAAGAGCATTTATCGATAAGCTTATCGATAAGAGCATTGATCGATAAGCTCTTCGATACATGAGAAAGAAATTTGTGGCAAAAATTTGTTTTCTAAAGTGCCTGTATCAAAGCCCTATTCAATAAGACTACTTATCAATAAAGACTTTGATAAATGAATAACAGAATCACTTTATGAAAAGTCTGAGTAACTATTTTAAACCAGAATTCTTCGAAGACTTATTCAATAAGGGTGTTTATTGAAGAAGTCTTTGATAAATAAGAAATAAACTCATCTCATTTATATAAATGATCTTCTTGAAGTATTTATCAATAAAAGTATTTATCGAGAAAGACTTCGATAAACATATTTATTAGTAACTTTGTGAAAATTATTTTTCAAATGCATTTATCGCAGTACTAATCGATAAATAGAATTATTGATAAGGCGTTCGATAAATAAAGGTAACATTTTGTTTCTCTCTGTTTAAAGAAGAACTTATCAGTTTATCGATAAGTTATTCGATAAATATCGAGTTTATTAAGAAAATCATATTTCAAGACTCTATTTATCGAAGTATCATTCGATAAGGGGATTTATCGAAGAGTACTTCGATAAATAGAGAAAATCTTACTTAGCAGAGTCACTGAAGTTACATACTGAAGGGATTGGAAGACACGCAGCGGAAATTAACTTTAAAAAATTTTCCATTCCCTGCCAGGATCTACCGAATGTGTTTAAGTCAAGGAGAAAGAAGTGTTACGTATACCTTCATTATTCGAGCTGCAGTCACGACCTCAGTATCCACTAGTCGCGACTCTTCGCCTCTGGAGTTTTCAGTCGTGACCTCCTCAGCTTCTAGTAATGACCTGTCGCCTCTGGAGTTTTCAGTCGCGACCTCCTCAGCTTCTAGTCGCAACCTGTCGTCTCTTTTCATATTTCTGACGTTCAGATGCCAATTTAGTCACGACCTATGTGTCAATTGGTCGCTACTTGGTGCTCTTTTCTTGATCGCAAGAAGTCGACAACTCAGATCGATTTCCTCTACCGATATCCACACGAATAGCATTCCAACCACGAACGACGTGCTAGCGCCTCTTGTCCCTCTAGGGCTTTCTCAAGAATCTGTCCTCACCGTCTCTATTTCGGCAGTTTCTTATCTGTACACCTTTTGCACTCTCCTTGCCCCTTGTTCTTTTTGTGTAGAACCCTAGCCCCTAATGTCAAATATATAGGATGCTATCGGGCTTCTAATTGGGTTGGGTTTCAGAATTAATCTTATATTAATTCTAAAATTAATATAATATCATATATTGCATAATTTGATAAGAAACTAATTAAATAAATATGGTTTTTATTAAATTTGTCTCACAGATTTAATTCACCTATTTATTTAATTTAAAATAAAGATAAGACAGAATTATATTTGATTTATTCTGATAAATCAAATTTGAGATATCTTATCAATTTAAATTTCAAATTCAAATAGATCATATCAATTTAAATTCAAATTCAAAAGTTATAGAGATTTAATTTATCCTTATAAATTAAATCTTACAAATATCTCTTATATTATATATAATATATATATACAAATTTATATATATAATATATAAATCCACCCTAGATTATTCATTGAATCAAGACATGTCTTAGATTCAATGAACCTGGACATCATAGCTCGTGTTAGGCTTTTTGTGTGCGACCCTGCAGGCCCATATGAAGTTAGCAGTAGGCCAGTTACTATACTGATCCACAAGTCGTAAGCGGTATCTAGCAAGACATTAAGACTACCCAAATCATATGAGGATCGATAAACGATGTAACCTTTCATACAACCATATCACGTCCCTTTTGTCACACGATATTTCGGTCATGGATGAGCCATGGAGAACGTCATCCTCCTGTTCCTGACCGTTACTTTCTCGATCCCTGAGTAGTCTGACTATAGAAATGGAACTAGCTTTCCATTATAGTATGGCCATACATTTCTCAGACTCACTTATCGAGGGGCCCAATAATATCTCTCTACGAATGTGAGGGACAAATTTCATCTTGACCATTCACATTCCTCCGCATGAAAAACCACTAAGCCCAAACATAGCCTTTATGATCACTCAATCAAAAGTGACTTTTGACTAGGTCAAAGATGAGCGTTTGTCATGTAGGAAACCATGATAATTTCAGGTAAAAGGGCATAGTGACATGGCTTGTATATGAGAGAAGCTTATGACTTAACCCATGCAGCTCTCTCATAGCGGGTCGGTCCAACATCCTGTACTCTTACATGTGCCTATGACTTTGATTTATATCTCTATATATCTTCAAAGTCATACTGGTCTTATTTCATCTCTGCTCCTGCACAGATGACCGACCAGGGATATTTAGGATAAGATCATGAGTTATCCAAGGATGGTCATAACAGTAAACATGCAAATAATATGATAACATAATTAAAAAATTCATAAATCAACAATGTTCATAAACAATGATTGGCCCCTAGGGCACAATATCCAACATCCTCCTGAAGGGAATTGGAAGACACGCAGCGGAAATTAACTTTAAAAATTTTTCCATTCCCAGCCAGGATCTACCGAATGTGTTTAAGTCAAGGAGAAAGAAGTGTTACCTTCGGTTTCAAGCTTTGGTCGCGACCTCAGTGTCCACTAGTCGCGACTCCTCGCCTCTGGAACTTTCAGTCGCGACCTCCTCAGCTTTTAGTCGCGACCTCCTCTGCTTCTAGTCGCGATCTGTCGCCTCTGGAGTTGTTAGTCGCGACCTCTTCTGCCTCTAGTCGCGACCGGACGTCTCTGGAGTTTGTAGTCGCGACCTACTCTGCTTCTAGTCGCGACCTGTCGCCTCTGGAGCTTTTAGTCGCGACCTCTTCAACTTCACGTCGCGACCTGTCTCCTCTTTTCGGATTTCTGACGTTCAGATGCCCGTTTGGTCGCGACCTAAGTGTGTTCTGGTCGCGACCTGTCTTCGTGTCTGGCCGTATCGTAGAAGTCGACAGCTCAGATCGGCTTCCTCTACCGGTATCCACACGAACAGCGTTCCAATTGCGAACGACGTGCTAGCACCTCTTGTCCCTCTAGGGCTTTCTGGAGGTTCCGTCCTCACCGTCTCTATTTCGGTAGTTTCTTATGTGCAAACCTTTTGCACTCTCCCTGCCCCCTCTTCTCACGTCTGAATGTGTGTGTAGAGATGTATATTGTGTGTGGAACCCTAGCTCCTAATGTCAAATATATAGGAAGCTATCGGGCTTCTAATAGGGCCGGGCTTCAGAATTAATCTTATATTAATTCTGAATTAATACAATATCATATATTGCATAATTTAATAAGAAACTGATTAAATAAATATGGTTTATATTAAATCCGTCCCACAGATTTAATTCACCTATTTATTTAATTTAAAATAAAGATAAGACATAATTATATTTGATTTATTCTCATAAATCAAATTTGAGATACCTTATCAATTTGAATTTCAAATTCAAATAGATCATATCCATTTAAATTCAAATTCAAAAATGATAGAGATTTAATTTATCCTTATAAATTAAATCTTACAAATATCTCTTATATTATTTATATAATATATATATAAACTAATTTATATATATATATAAAATATATATCCACCCTAGATTATTCATTGAATTTAGACATCTCTTAGATTCAATGAATCTGGACATCATAGCTCGCATTGGGCTGTTTTGTGTGCGACCCAGTAGGCCCATATGAAGTTGGCAGTGGCCCAGTTACTATACTGACCCACAAGTCGTAAGCGGTCTCTAGCAAGGCATTACGACTACCCAAAACATATGAGGATCGATAAACGATGTAACCTTTCATACAACCATATCACGTCCCTTTTGTCACATGATATTTCGGTCAAGGATGAGGCATGGAGAACGTCATCCTCCTATTCCTGACCATTACTTTCTCGATCCCTGAGTAGTCTGAATATAGAAATGGAACTACCCTTCCATTCCAGTATGGCCATACATTTCTCAGACTCACTCATCGAGGGGCCCAGTAATATCTCTCTACGAATGTGAGGGACAAATTCCATCTTGACCATTCACATTCCTCCGCATGAAAAACCACTAAGCCCGAGCATAGCCTTTATGATCACTCGGTCAAAAGTGACTTTTGACTAGGTCAAAGCTGAGCGTTTGTCATGTAGGAATCCATGATGATCTCAGGTTAAAGGGCATAGTGACATGGCTTGTATGTGAGAGAAGCTTATGACTTGACCCATGCAGCTCTCTCATTGCGGGTCGGTCCAACACCCTGTACTCTTACATGTGCTTATGACTTTGATTTATATCTCTATATATCTTCAAAGTCATACTGGTCTTATTTTATCTCTGCTCCCACATAGATGACCGACCAGGGACATTTAGGATAAGATCATGAGTTATCCAAGGATTGTCATCATAGTAAACATGCAAATAATATGATAACATGATACAATGATTGGCCCCTAGGGCACAATTTCTAACATCCTCCCACTTGCACTAGGAACAATCATTAATTTGTCTCAATCCTATTGACCTAACATGACGCTCATGTTTTGCCTGGACAAGCGGTTTAGAGGATCAGCATAATTGTCTTCTCTTGCTACCTTGCATATTTTTTATATCACCTCTATCATTGATTTCTCTGATGAGATGAAATCGCCTGAGTATATGCTTGGTCCTTTGATGTGACCAAGGCTCTTTGGCCTGTGCAATGTCACTACTATTGTCACAGAACAAAGTTATTGGATCTGAGATGGTCGATACCACCCCTAGTTCAGTAATGAACTTCCTGATCCAAACGGCCTCCTTAGCTGCATCAGATGCTGCTATATACTCGGCTTCCGTTGCAGAATTTGCTACAGTGCTCTGCTTAGAGCTCTTCCAGCTTATTGCTCTATTATTTAGGAGAAATATGTATCCAGATTGCGATTTCTGGTCATCCTAGTCAGTTTGGAAACTTGCATCTGTGTAACCAGTTACAGAGAGCTTGTCATCCAATCCACCATAGACCAAGAATAAGTCCTTAGTCCTTCTTAAGTACTTAAGGATATTCTTGACAGCAGTCCAATGGCCCTCACCAGGGTCCTGTTGATATCTGCTAGTCATACTTAAGGCAAACGAGACATCCGGTCGAGTACATAACATGGCGTACATGATAGATCCTATGGCCGAGGCATATGGAATCTTACTCATGCGACCTCGCTGATCTGGTGTACTAGGACACAAATCCTTGCTAAGGTGAATACCATGAGACATGGGTACGAAACCCCTTTTTGATTCCTGCATACTGAACCTATGCAGTATCTTGTCTATATATGTGCTCTGACTCAGTCCTAGAAGCCTTTTAGATCTATCTCTATAGATCCTAATTCCTAGGATGTAGGTGGCTTCACCCAAGTCTTTCATCGAGAAAGATTTTCCTAACCAAGACTTGACAATCTGCAAGGTAGGAATGTCATTCCCAATGAGTAGGATGTCATCGACATAGAGTACCAAAAATACAACTGTGCTCCCACTAACCTTTTGTACACACAAGGTTCATCAATGTTTTGAAGAAATCCAAACTCTTTGACTACTTCATCAAAACGATGATTCCAACTCCGAGATGCTTGCTTCAGTCCATAAATGGACCTTTGAAGCTTGCATACCTTACCAGAGTCCTCAGAACGCACAAAACCTTCAGGTTGTGTCATGTACACATCCTCAAGGAGCTTTCCATTAAGGAAGGCTGTCTTGACGTCCATCTGCCATATTTCATAGTCATAATATGCTGCAATGGCAAGGAGGATTCTGATTGATTTGGCCATTGCAACTGGGGAAAAGGTCTCATCATAGTCCACACCATGAGTTTGAGTAAATCCTTTTGCAACCAGTCGTGCCTTGAAGACATTTACATTGCCATCCATGTCAGTTTTCTCTTTAAAAACCCACTTGCACCCGACGGTTTTACACCTTCAGGCGGGTCGACTAAGGTCCATACCTTATTATCGTACATGGATTGCAGCTCAGACTTCATGGCATTAAGCCATTTCTCAGAGTTTGGTCCCACTATAGCTTCTTGATAGGTAGTGGGCTCATTATGCTCAATGAGCAACACATCACGACTATCAGAAATCAGAAATCCATATCTCTGAGGCTGAAGTCGTGCCCTATTAGATCGCCTTGGGCCTTGCGTGACTTGAGGAGTCTCAACAACTTCTTGTGAGTCTTCTCTACTTTCCATCTCTAGTTCTGTGGTGTCTTGTGGCTCTCGAACTTCTTCGAGGTGTACCTTGCTCCCAGTGGTTCTTTTAGAGATAAATTCTCGTTCTAGAAAGATACCATTTCTGACAACAAACACTTTGTTATCAGTGGGGTTGTAGACATAATATCCCTTGGTTTCCTTAGGATATCCCACAAAAAGGCACTTTGAAGATTTGGGCGCTAACTTATCTGAGGCTTGTTGCTTAACATAGACCTCACATCCCCAAATCTTGAGAAAAGACAAACTAGGTTTCCTTCCAGTCCATATCTCATACGGAGTCTTTTCAACTGCCTTAGATGGAACACGATTCAGTGTGAACGCAACTGTCTCTAGGGCGTGGCCCCAAAAGGATGGTGGAAGATCTGTTCGACTCATCATGGATCGAACCATATCCAATAGTGTTCGATTCCTCCGTTCAGAAACCCCATTCCATTGTGGTGTTCCTGGAGGAGTCAATTGTGAGACTATTCCACAATTCCTAAGATGATCGATAAACTCTTGGCTCAAATATTCACCACCTCGATCAGATCGAAGGGCTTTAATTGTTTTGCCAAGCTGGTTTTGTACTTCATTTTGAAATATCTTGAACATTTCAAAAGATTCGGATTTATGTTTCATTAGATAGACGTAGCCATATCTACTGAAATCGTCTATGAATGTAATGAAGTACGAATAACCTCTTCTGGCATTTGTATTCATCGGTCCACACACATCTGTATGTATGAGGCCCAACAAATCGGTGGCCCTCTCACTGTGTCCAGTGAAAGGCGACTTTGTCATCTTTCCTAACAAACAAGATTTGCAAGTATCATATGATTCAAAATCAAATGAGTTGAGAAATCCATCTTGATGGAGTTTAGAAATGCGTTTCTCATTTATGTGGCCTAGACGACAGTGCCAGAGGTACGTCGGATTCAAATCATTTGGTTTGATCCTTTTGGCGGTTATGTTATAGATATTTCCATGATTGAGTTGTTCCAAGTTTAATATGTAATGATCAACATGCAAATCACCATGAGCATAGAAAACATCATTACGATAAATGGAACATTTACCATTCCCAGAAATGGAAGTGTAACCTTCCTTATCCAAATAAGAAAGAGAAACAATGTTACTACTCAAAGCAGGAACATAATAGCAATTGTTCAAAACTAACAAAAGCCCAGTGGGCAGAAGTAATTCATAAGTGCCTACAGCTAGAGCAGCAACCTTTGCTCTATTTCCAACTCGTAGGTCAACTTCACCCTTCTTCAGCTTTCTACTGTCCTTTAGGCCCTGCACATTTGTACAAATGTGAGAACCACATGCAGTATCTAATACCCATGTAGTGGAAGTAGAGAGATGAATGTCTATAATATAAATACCTGAAGCGATAGCCCCGCTATCCTTCTTGTTCTTTCTCAGATCTTCAAGGTAGAGTTTGCAATTCCTCTTCCAATGACCCGGTTCATTGCAGAAGAAGCAAACTCCTTCCTTTGGAGGCTTTGCCTTCTTTGGTGCAGGCTTGGTTTCGGGCTTGCCTGACTCTTTGGTCTTACCAGATGAGCCATGACCCTTCCCCTTGCCCTTGCCTTTCTTTTTCATACCCTTTCCTTTCTGAACCATCAAAACAGTACTGGGCTTTTTCTTAACAGTCGGCTCAGCAGTTTTAAGCATCCCATGCAGTTCAGAAATAGATTTCTCCATGTTGTTCATGTTGTAATTCATGACAAACTGGTCATAACTTTCCGGGAGTGAGTTCAAGATCAAATCTGTAGCTAACTCCTGACTCATGGGAAATCCAAGCCTCTCAAGGTGATCAATGTACCCTTTCATCTTTAGGACATGAGTACTGACTGATGCACCTTCAGCCATCTTGCAGGAATGTAAGGCCTTAGTGGTCTCATACCTCTCTTGCCTTGCCTGTTGCTGGAACATTTCCTTAAGATGCACAATCATCTTATAAGCCTCCATGTGTTCCAGATCTCTTTGAAGCTCCGGAACCATAGTGGCAAGCATCAAGCATCCCACATCAACAGAGTCTTCCTTATGCTTCGCATAAGAATCTCTCTGAGCTCTAGGAGCATTGGCTGCTGGCTCCTCAGGAATGGGTTGATCTAGGACATATGCCTTTCTTTCCTGCTTGAGAACAATTCTCAAGTTCCTGAACCAGTCAAGAAAGTTTGTCCCATTGAGTTTGTCCTTCTCAAGGACAGATCGCAACGATAATGTAGCAGTATTACTAGTCGTCATGATTCTACAATTAAAATATGCAAGCGAATTAGCAATCTCCCACTGAATAAAATAACCCTTAATGTAATAATTAGTGGGCTAAGATCCATATTTGGCTTAAACTTGAGTCCGCTTTGGCAGGACGCTCAACTTTAAGTTATTTAGGTAGGTAACAACTTTACCAATTACATCACATGTAACTCTTAGATGTTTATGGGATTCCATCATCATATGATCCGGCATGTTTTAATCCCATCTAATGCCTTGAGACCCAAAACCGTTTTGATAATCTCAATTAAGTCAAACAATAACAAACATAAGAGTAGCACCATTACTCTTGCTTATCTCCCCAAGATAACTCAAATGCACCCACTTTGGTGGACCTACAAATGAGCGATCGAGGTTTTGACAAGTGTTCATTAATTGACGGCATATGACTTAAGATTTCTTTTAGAGGGTTTAATTAATTATCTGGTTTATAAGATGCATGTATCGCGGTTGTATCTCATACAAGTATTATGCATATAAAACATACATGCAGTGATCTAATCAAAAGATGCATAATCTTAAACGTGACACAATATGGCTCACCTATCCTAAGTTCCCTCAAGCCAATGAGAGAAGCTGTCTAATTAGAATAGGAAAATTACATAAGGAAACCTCGTTTTAACATTCGAGGGGAGTGAGATGAGAAGAGAATGTACAACGAGAGTCATTAGAGGAAGGCACGACACGCAGGCCGTATTTAGAAAAATTACAACACTTGTAATCTAGAGCCATATTGTTCACCATACCCAAACATTCAAGAATCAAAATTCATGCTATTTGAAGGGCAATAAATGTTTCAAAACATTCATATATCAGGAAAGTCAATACATATTACGATTATGTTGCGCTACGATTAAATAGCCACGGCGGTCCCCATCAATATTAATTGATCAAATCAATTGATATACACCACCGATTTCAGTTTCCTTTTAGATTCCGTATATGTCATACATAAACAGATTCCATATATGTCATACATATCACGCATGTTATCATATAATCAGCTAAGAAGTCTAACATACATCACATGTATCAACAATCAAACCTAACTTAAACACAAAACGGCATGCCTCTGATACCACTGAAGGGAATTGGAAGACACGCAGCGGAAATTAACTTTAAAAATTTTTCCATTCCCAGCCAGGATCTACCGAATGTGTTTAAGTCAAGGAGAAAGAAGTGTTACCTTCGGTTTCAAGCTTTGGTCGCGACCTCAGTGTCCACTAGTCGCGACTCCTCGCCTCTGGAACTTTCAGTCGCGACCTCCTCAGCTTTTAGTCGCGACCTCCTCTGCTTCTAGTCGCGATCTGTCACCTCTGGAGTTGTTAGTCGCGACCTCTTCTGCCTCTAGTCGCGACCGGACGTCTCTGGAGTTTGTAGTCGCGACCTACTCTGCTTCTAGTCGCGACCTGTCGCCTCTGGAGCTTTTAGTCACGACCTCTTCAACTTCACGTCGCGACCTGTCTCCTCTTTTCGGATTTCTGACGTTCAGATGCCCGTTTGGTCGCGACCTAAGTGTGTTCTGGTCGCGACCTGTCTTCGTGTCTGGCCGTATCGTAGAAGTCGACAGCTCAGATCGGCTTCCTCTACCGGTATCCACACGAACAGCGTTCCAATTGCGAACGACGTGCTAGCACCTCTTGTCCCTCTAGGGCTTTCTGGAGGTTCCGTCCTCACCGTCTCTATTTCGGCAGTTTCTTATGTGCAAACCTTTTGCACTCTCCCTGCCCCCTCTTCTCACGTCTGAATGTGTGTGTAGAGATGTATATTGTGTGTGGAACCCTAGCTCCTAATGTCAAATATATAGGAAGCTATCGGGCTTCTAATAGGGCCGGGCTTCAGAATTAATCTTATATTAATTCTGAATTAATACAATATCATATATTGCATAATTTAATAAGAAACTGATTAAATAAATATGGTTTATATTAAATCCGTCCCACAGATTTAATTCACCTATTTATTTAATTTAAAATAAAGATAAGACATAATTATATTTGATTTATTCTCATAAATCAAATTTGAGATACCTTATCAATTTGAATTTCAAATTCAAATAGATCATATCCATTTAAATTCAAATTCAAAAATGATAGAGATTTAATTTATCCTTATAAATTAAATCTTACAAATATCTCTTATATTATTTATATAATATATATATAAACTAATTTATATATATATATAAAATATATATCCACCCTAGATTATTCATTGAATTTAGACATCTCTTAGATTCAATGAATCTGGACATCATAGCTCGCATTGGGCTGTTTTGTGTGCGACCCAGTAGGCCCATATGAAGTTGGCAGTGGCCCAGTTACTATACTGACCCACAAGTCGTAAGCGGTCTCTAGCAAGGCATTACGACTACCCAAAACATATGAGGATCGATAAACGATGTAACCTTTCATACAACCATATCACGTCCCTTTTGTCACATGATATTTCGGTCAAGGATGAGGCATGGAGAACGTCATCCTCCTATTCCTGACCATTACTTTCTCGATCCCTGAGTAGTCTGAATATAGAAATGGAACTACCCTTCCATTCTAGTATGGCCATACATTTCTCAGACTCACTCATCGAGGGGCCCAGTAATATCTCTCTACGAATGTGAGGGACAAATTCCATCTTGACCATTCACATTCCTCCGCATGAAAAACCACTAAGCCCGAGCATAGCCTTTATGATCACTCGGTCAAAAGTGACTTTTGACTAGGTCAAAGCTGAGCGTTTGTCATGTAGGAATCCATGATGATCTCAGGTCAAAGGGCATAGTGACATGGCTTGTATGTGAGAGAAGCTTATGACTTGACCCATGCAGCTCTCTCATTGCGGGTCGGTCCAACACCCTGTACTCTTACATGTGCTTATGACTTTGATTTATATCTCTATATATCTTCAAAGTCATACTGGTCTTATTTTATCTCTGCTCCCACATAGATGACCGACCAGGGACATTTAGGATAAGATCATGAGTTATCCAAGGATTGTCATCATAGTAAACATGCAAATAATATGATAACATGATACAATGATTGGCCCCTAGGGCACAATTTCCAACATCCTCCCACTTGCACTAGGAACAATCATTAATTTGTCTCAATCCGATTGACCTAACATGACGCTCATGTTTTGCCTGGACAAGCGGTTTAGAGGATCAGCATAATTGTCTTCTCTTGCTACCTTGCATATTTTTTATATCACCTCTATCATTGATTTCTCTGATGAGATGAAATCTCCTGAGTATATGCTTGGTCCTTTGATGTGACCTAGGCTCTTTGGCCTGTGCAATGGCACCATTATTGTCACAGAACAAAGTTATTGGATCTGAGATGGTAGGTATCACCCCTAGTTCAGTAATGAACTTCCTGATCCAAACGGCCTCCTTAGCTGCATCAGATGCTGCTATATTGTAACATCCCAATTTTCAGGCCTAGAGACACGAAAATAGCCTGAGAATGAGAGGCTACCAAACCCCTTTTGAGCAGAAGTCCCAGAGACACACAGAGAGTTTTCAGGGACTAAACTGCGAATAAGCAAAGGTATAGGGACTTATGTGTAAACAGTGAAAGTCCCAAGGGGTAGAATGGCCATTTGGGATGATGTAAAGGTCAAAGGTTGAAGAGTTACGAGCTGACCGTTCTGGTCGCGACTAGAGTAAAGTATGGTCGCGACTAGTGGCTGCAGAAAGAGCCACACGCGACAAGAAAGCATTATGGTCGCGACGTAAAAGAAGTATGGTCGCGACTAGAAAGCAGTGACATCGCGACTAATAGTGGCAGAAAGCCTTAGACGCGACTAAAAAGTGTTATGGTCGCGACTAAAATGTGTTGTGGTCGCGACGATAGCATGTTGTGGTCGCGACGAGAAGATGTTGTGGCCGCGACTAATGTACACAGAAGTGTAAGGTCGCGACAAGATGATGTTGAGGTCGCGACTAGTAACTAAAGTGGCGCTAAGCGTATGGGCCAAGAGTGGTGAAGGTCCAAGAAAGATAGTTACCCGGTTAGAGGTAGACCGGAGGCAGGATATCAGATAAAGGAAGGGTTATCTGGAAACCATGAGGCGAACTGATAAGGTATACTCATGGGTCCTGCAAGATGCCACATGGCATTAAAGTAATGATTCAGTAAAGTAAAGTTACTCGGTTGGCACAGAAATCGAGGAAATGATCAGATAAAGTCAGGGACTTATCTGGTTAGCATTGGAAAGCGTGAAAGGTTCTTTCCAGGTGCCACATGGCGCAATCATAGAGGAAGAAGAAAAGTTAAGGACACGTGGCACGATCTCAGCCGTTGATTCCGGTGCAAGATTCTGGATCTGCCTGGAAATGTTGAGTCAGCATGCTGAGGTGTCCCAGGAATTCAGGCATGTGATAAATATGCTGCTGAGGTGTCCTGGTGAGTTGGCACGATGATGCAGTAAAAGAGAAATAAAAGAAAATAGGAAATTCCAGGAAAAATCAGGACCACAGATTCAGAGTTCATGGAAACTACAGGAATGCCATTGAGCCCCATTATAAATACCCCCCTTCCCTCATTCCATTCTTGCATCACGCATGGAGAGGAGAATGAGAGAGAAAGAAGAGAGGGAAAGGGAAGGAAAGGAAGAGAGGAAGGAGAAAAGAAGAAAGGAGGTTCTGGCGGAGCTGGAAGCAGAACAGAGATAGTAAGGTTCTGCTGAGCTAGCCAGGTAGTAACTAATCTTAACTTTTATGTAATGACTTTGTGATTGGATGTGCTATTGTTTGGTTGGATTGTTGTCTTGTATGATATGTCTGAAGCTCTACTGCAATGCTATGATCATATGTTATTGAGTATGGAAGCATGCAACATACTTATCTGTACACAATCACAAGCAAGCACTGTCACACTGCATTACATATATTGTTATGATTGTTGCTACTGAGATTCCCCCGAATCTCATCCCCATCCATAACCCATTACAAGGAGGTTATGCCGAAGTGGATTTTGAGAATCCTATGAGACGCCGTTATGCTGCCGAAGTTAAGACTGAACGTCATAGTATATGATAAGTACTGCGTACGTAGTGCTGTCTAAGGAGGCTAGAAGTGAGTGGACCTAGCCGGTTCATCTAGTCTTTCCTGGGTACTACGTAGAATGGTAGTCCTCATGAGGAGATTACCGAATCAGTACAGTTCAGTTCTTTATACAGCTGAAGCGTAGCGGTTATGCTGCCGGAGTTTAGGCAGAAAGAGATGTAATAGGAATATGATGATTATGTGTATGCCTTGTTGTATATGCCACTTTGTATAACATTTTATGATTCAATGATAAATATGGTTTGGCATATTCAAATTATGAATGATGAAGTTAAGCCATTTTAAGCTAATATTGCTTCCGCTAGTGTACTCTGAGGGCTGTAAGGGAGGATGTTTCATATATACTCAGCTTCCATTGCAGAATCTGCTACGGTGCTCTGCTTAGAGCTCTTCCAGCTTACTGCTCCATTATTCAGGAGAAATATGTATCTAGATTGTGATTTCTGGTCGTCCTGGTCAGTTTGAAAACTTACATCTGTGTAACCAGTTACACAGAGCTCGTCATTCAATCCACCATAGACCAAGAATAAGTCCTTAGTCCTTCTTAAGTACTTAAGGATATTCTTGACAGAAGTCCAATAGCCCTCACTGGGATCCTGTTGATATCTGCTAGTCATACTTAAGGCAAACGAGACATCCGGTCGACTATATAACATGGCATACATGATAGATCCTATGGCCGAGGCATATGGAACCTTACTCATGCGACCTTGCTGGTCAGGTGTACTAGGACACAAATCCTTACTGAGGTGAATACCATGAGACATGGGTATGAAACCCCTCTTTGATTACTGCATACTAAACCTATGCAGTATCTTGTCTATATAAGTGCTCTGATAGAGTCCTAGAAGTCTTTTAGATCTATCTCTAAAGATCCTAATTCCTAGGATGTAGGTGGCTTCATGTAACATCCCAATTTTCAGGCCTTCAGACACGGAAATAGCCTGAGAATGAGAGGCTACCAGACCCCTTTTGAGCAGAAGTCCCAGAGACATAAGAGAGTTTTTAGGGACTAAGCTGCGAGTAAGTAAAGGTACGGGAACTTATGTGCAAACAGTGGAAGTCCCAAGGGGTAGAATGGCCATTTGGGGTGATGTAAAGGTCAAAGGTTGAAGAGTTACGAGCTGACCGTTATGGTCGCGACTAGAGTAAAGCATGGTCGCGACTAGTGGTTACAGAAAGAGCTATACGCGACAAGAAAGCATTATGGTCGCGACGTAAAAGAAGTATGGTCGCGACTAGAAAGCAGTGATATCGCGACTAATAGTGGCAGAAAACCTTAGACGCGACTAAAATGTGTTGTGGTCGCGACGATAAGATGTTTTGGTCGCGACTAATGTACACAGAATTGTAAGGTCGCGACAAGATGATGTTGAGGTCGCGACTAGTGACTAAAGTGGCGCTAAGCGTACGGGCCAAGAGTGGTGAAGGGCCAAGAGAGATAGTTACCCGGTTGGAGATAGACCGGTGGTAGGATATCAGATACAGGAAAGGTTATCTGGAAACCATGAAGTAAACTGATAAGGTATACTCATGGGTCCCACAAGATGCCACATGGCATTAAAGTAATGATTCAGTAAAGTAAAGATACTCGGTTGGCGTGATAACCGAGGAGGCACGTAAACCGAGGAGATGATCAGATAAAGTCTGGGACTTATCTGGGTGGCATTGGGAAGCGTGCAAGGTCTCTTCCAGTTGCCACATGGAATTAGTCTGCAGAAAGCAGATAAAGTTGAGGGCACGCATTACGAGGCAGGAGACTGGACCGGTGAGTCAGCTGCTGAGGTGTCCAGGGAATTGTGACATGTGAAAAATGAGGCGCTGAGTCAGCATGGTGAGTTGGCACGATGATGCAGTAAAGGAGAAATAAAAGAAAATAGGAAAATCCAGGAAAAACCAGGACCGCAGGATCAGATGGCATGGTAATTACAGAAATGCCATTGGGAAACCTTATAAATACCCCCCTCTCATTCTTGCTTCACGCATGGGTAAGGAAGTGAGAGAGAAAGATTAGAGAGAAGGAGGAGGAAAGGAAGAAAGAAAGGAGAAAGGAAGAAAGGAAGTTCTGGCGGAGCTGGAAGCAGAGTAGAGATAGTAAGGTTCTGCTAAGCTAGCCAGGTAGTAACTAATCCTAACTTTTATGTAATGGCTTTGTGATTTGATGTGCTATTGTTTGGTTGGATTGTTGTCTTATATGTTATGTCTGAAGCTCTGCTGTAATGCTATGGTCATATGTTATTAAGCATGGAAGCACGCAGCATACTTATCTGTACACAATCACAAGCAAGCACTGTCACTCTGCATTACATATATTGTTATGATTGTTGCTACTGAGATTCCCCCGAATCTCATCCCCATCCATAACCCATTACAGGGAGGTTATGCTGAAGTGGATTTAGAGAATCCTAAGAGACGCCGTTATGCTGCCGGAGTAAAGACTGAACATCAGTATATGATAAGTACTGTGTACGTAGTGCTGTCTAAGGAGGCTAGAAGTGAGTGGACCTAGCCGGTTCATCTAGTCTTTCCTGGGTACTACGTAGAATGGTAGTTCTCATGAGGGAATTACCGAATCAGTACGGTTCAGTTCTTTGTACAGCTGAAGCGTAGCGGTTATGCTGCCGAAGGTTAGGCAGAACAAGATGTAATAGAGATATGAGGATTATGTATATGTCTTGTTGTATATGCCATATTGTATGACATTTTATGATTCAATGATAAATAATGTTTGGCATATTCACATTTTGAATTATGAAGCTAACGCATAATAAAGCTAATATTGCTTCCGCTAGTGTACTCTGAGGGCTGTAAGGGAGGATGTTTCATTTTGGTATCAGAGCAAGAGGTTCTGGCACCAACCAGAAAGGACTCTGGTTCAGAGCATAAGATTCTGGCACAGAACAGAAGGTTCTGGCTCAGTGATGCTCTGATTTAGCCTTGAGTACGACAGAATAGCACTCCGGTCGCGACTAAAGTGGTTTATGTCGCGACGGGTAGCCTCAATGAGAGGTTTAGTCGCGACGCATAAGTTTATAGGTCGCGACGGTTATTCACAGAAAGATTTGGTTGCGACGTGAAGAGACATAAGTCGCGACGAGAAAATATCCTGGTCGCGACGGTAGAGGAGTTGAGTCGCGACGTAGAAAGGTTAAGGTCGCGACGAAAGAAGATTTAGGTCGCGACTAGAAGACAGAAGATGTTAAGGACGCGACGTCTGAAGCTGTAGGTCACGACTAAAGAATAGAAATGATAAGTCGTGAGGAGTTAAGGGTAATGAAGAATCATAGAGGCTATGAATAGCGATTACCCAGTACTCATATCGCGACGGAATGACAGAGATGTCCTGGTATGACATTAGAAGATTCAGATCGGGACTATTATGGGTTTAGAAGAGCCCGTGGAGATAAAGCTCTTAGATGGAATAAGAGGTGTTCATGTTTCGTTATAAAGGAAAAGACAGGTGAACACAAAGCATGAACATAAAGCTTGAGTGGAGAAGTCATGCATAGAGGAAGTTGGCAACTCCAATAAGCAAGTCATCCTTGCTAGGTAGGATAGGCCGCAAAGGATGATAATGTTAAGATGAGCTAGCTAGATGAGATAGCTAGAATGAGACAGATCCTCCATGTGATTACGAGGAGTAGATCTACATGGTAAAAGTCTTATTCAACCTAGTTGAATAAAAGACCTGAGAGCTAGAATGGGATAGCTAGTATGACGTTTGCCTCGGAGTAATCCTAGGGCATAGCCTAAAGGCTAGAGATGTGATGATGTTTGATATGGCCTAAGGCTAAGGCTAAGGACGTGATGGTTAATAGGTAAAGAGTTAAAATTCCCTAAGCAGAGGGATTCCATCACAGAGATCTAGGGTAGAGTACCCTAAAGAATAGAAATAATAGTAAAAGATAATGAATGAGATCTAGGCGACTGAAGTTCGCTAGGATTAAGAGAAAGATGCGTTTTCAGGTGCTTAAGGGCTGTGGCTCGTGTGTCTGGAAAACAAAACCGTGACCTCATGTGGGCACCAAGCCTACCTAAGGGGAAAGCGGATAATATCTTTGTAAAGGGGTTCTAGGCTGTTACAGTAAAGGCCGATAAGGAACCACAGTCTGGTCAAGAATAGACTGAGACTGATAGATAGACAAAAGGAGAAATGAGATAGTAGAAGGTAGCCACAGATTACGGGATACAGTAACTCCCCTATGTAAGAAAGAGTGATGAAGGGTTGAGTCTGTACCTTAATAAGAGGGTAGCGTGGCAGCCTGAGATAGACAGAATATGTCTTGAGGTTTAGTTAGTCTGATGGATGGTTGAGCAAAGTATGATGATGATATGGCTTATGATGCCATAAGTTATGATAGTTGCATCTCCTTGCAATTGTCATATGATGACATGCATGTTAGAGTATGCCATGATGAATGAATACTCCCTTTTACAGTGCATGAAGGGTAGAGTATATATGAGATGAGAAAGTATGTTGCTCCCATACCATATGACATGTAATGAGATATGTATTGAGGATGATAGATAGTCTCAGTTCATGGGACAATAAGCTATGAGATTCAGATATGTTATGATTGAGGATACTCAGGTAATTCTGCAGACTTGTGAATACAGTACTCAGAGCCATTTCTGTTGAAAGGAATGGTAGACAGAAAGAAAGCGGATAAGAGTAAAGAGATTGCTTCTAGATCACTCTTCAGATAAGAGTGGGATCTGAAACAGATGGCTCTCAGATAGAGCTAGATTCAGATGAGTATAGATCACTCTTCAGATAAGAGTTGGATCTGATACAGGATGCTCACAGTTGGAGCATAGTTCAAATGGTTCACAGTTAGAGCACAGATGAGTTATGATGAGGCCATAGCAGTAGAATGCAATGGCAGGTGGTTAGACCATGATGGCACAAGCCAATGGTAAGCCACAGTAAAGTAAGAAAGATGAGAAGGAACTCCTGAGTTAGAGAGGAAGTAAGTAAAGTCTGGGTAAATGATGTGAGGCTATAAAATTTTTATGGAGTTATCAACAGGTGGAAGCAGTTAACCTTATAACTTAGTCTGTTGGTTTAAGATCTTCGGGAGATATACAGTACAACAGAATCGCAGTTAGATTCTGGAGGGTCACAGTTAGATCCTAACATGGCTCCAGGGTCGCAGTTAGATCCTAACAGATTCAGAGTCGCAGTTAGATTCTGAAGAGGCTAACGGTTGATCGTAGTTAGATCCCGAGGTCGCAGTTAGACCTAGCCTAAGGAAAGTAATGAGCCATGAGACATGAGTACGATGTAGTATCTCTTGGGGAAGATGAATGCCAAAGACGAAGTTAAGGTAAGGAAGTTTCACTAGTTGATAACCTGACCCAGAGAAATTGTTTTATAATGATTTTCCTCAGGTAGCCTCTAGTCTACAGACTGAACTTAGCTTTCCCTTAAACGAAGATGGAGTCCAAGTTTAAATCTGAGTACTGAGATTCAAAATTTTGTAGAAGTATGCCTGAGAAGCAGAGAAGAGAATCCTCTGTGTAATGAGAAGCAGAGAAGAGAATCCTCTGTGTAATGAGAAGCAGAGAAGAGAATCCTCTGTGTAATAAGAAGCAGAGAAGAAAATCCTCAATGTAATAAGAATAGAAAAGTATGAGTAGATAAAGATTACCCAGATGAGGGGTAAAGAGATTAAAAGGCTAGAGAAGACCTAGAGAAGAGGGTCTAAGGCAAGGCTGAGATAGAACGCAGCTCTATGAAAAAGAGAAAGCCAGTCTTATGTTAGTCTTGTGATAAGACAAGATAAGTTATGAAAGGGTGAAATATACCATGAGATAGCTAGAGTGGGCTAGATATGCCATGATAACGTATCAAAGGCATGTAATGAGATACACGGTAGTAAACGTGTAATATGACACGCACCTAGAGATGTGCATTGTATGAACAGATAGAGAGGCTCCCTGTTTGGTAGGAATCAGATGTTTGAATGTTATGCTATGAAAGAGAATAGAAAATGAGAGCTTTCACTCTTTGCATGAGATGTTAGGCTTAATGATTATGCTAAAACTATGCAAGCTCCGAGTGTTAGAGCTGTGCCTAGTTAGAACAGGAATGGTTAAGCTCCGATGTTAGAGCTTTGCATTCATAAGCAGGTATGCAGTCCTGCAGTATGTTGGCCAAGCATTATGCATGTTAGAGTAGGTGCTTTTGTTTAGCAGCAAAGTAAAGAAAGAATAGCTGCGTAAGTCCTCTCTCTGTATGAAGTTAAGTGCAAAGAAAGATGAAATACTACAAGTATGATGAGTAGTTAGAAGAAAAATTCCCGAATACAGTAATATTCGAGAGAATTTCATATGAAAGAAATGGACACTACTCATAAGTGCAGTAAGTGGTCCATAAGAGGAAAGTAGATTTCAACTCTGATTGGATTAACCCAGAGAAAGAAAGGCATGTTACGAAGAGATGTACAGGTATGATGAGTACTTTGCCAGATGTTAAGTTAATTTGGCTATGGTACTGATTAAATTTCGAGGACGAAATTTATTTAAAGGGGAGGAGAAATGTAACATCCCAATTTTCAGGCCTTCAGACACGGAAATAGCCTGAGAATGAGAGGCTACCAGACCCCTTTTGAGCAGAAGTCCCAGAGACATAAGAGAGTTTTTAGGGACTAAGCTGCGAGTAAGTAAAGGTACGGGAACTTATGTGCAAACAGTGGAAGTCCCAAGGGGTAGAATGGCCATTTGGGGTGATGTAAAGGTCAAAGGTTGAAGAGTTACGAGCTGACCGTTATGGTCGCGACTAGAGTAAAGCATGGTCGCGACTAGTGGTTACAGAAAGAGCTATACGCGACAAGAAAGCATTATGGTCGCGACGTAAAAGAAGTATGGTCGCGACTAGAAAGCAGTGATATCGCGACTAATAGTGGCAGAAAACCTTAGACGCGACTAAAATGTGTTGTGGTCGCGACGATAAGATGTTTTGGTCGCGACTAATGTACACAGAATTGTAAGGTCGCGACAAGATGATGTTGAGGTCGCGACTAGTGACTAAAGTGGCGCTAAGCGTACGGGCCAAGAGTGGTGAAGGGCCAAGAGAGATAGTTACCCGGTTGGAGATAGACCGGTGGTAGGATATCAGATACAGGAAAGGTTATCTGGAAACCATGAAGTAAACTGATAAGGTATACTCATGGGTCCCACAAGATGCCACATGGCATTAAAGTAATGATTCAGTAAAGTAAAGATACTCGGTTGGCGTGATAACCGAGGAGGCACGTTGTAACATCGCGATTTTTGGTCTAGGAGATCGGGACAGTTCATCTAGGTCCAAGATGAGGAATGTGAGAAATGTCCTAAGTCTCATGCCTAGGAATTCTGCAGGTAGCTTGATATGGGCTGGCTCCTGTGTAAGATAACCTGATATGGGCGGGTTGTCGAGCCTTTCAATTAACGATGACTCCCGAAGAGTTTAAGGGATGAGTTATTGAAAGAGAATTTCTAGACCTTAAGATGAGGGATGAGAAGATGAGCAACGAGGCCAGAAAGAGAATGCAGGGGCAAAATCGTAATTATGGGAAAGATCGGGCTGGTAGCCGATGAGTACCATATTTTGCCAGAAAATAGAGAAAATTATACTGATCATTTCACTGAACTGTGAAATGTGCATACGAGGTCTCTATGAGTATGAAAGAATTATGGAAAGTTTAAGGACAAAAAGGTGGGGTCCTTAAGTGTAATTTTAGCCAAATAAAAAGGGACTTAAATGAAAAGAAGAAAAGTTTCTTGGGGCTAAAGTGTAATTAAAGAAAGTCAGGCCGGAAGTGGTTTGGACTGTCCGACGGCATTTCAGTCCCAGATTTCACCGGTAGAGAGAGCAAGGGACGCTCGGTAATCTGGCTTAATACAGGAATTTTTGAAGACTCCAGATAGCCAGAAATAGACTGATCGTCCAAAAGTTATAAAAATTCATACCGGATATCCTAGATTTCAGATCTAGGTGAGAAAATACAGGATGATGCGTCTTTATGGGGCGAATGTCGGGAAACTGACAGAATACCGATAGGAGGCCTGTAGAAAAAGTTATTCGCAAATTAGAAAATCCAGACGGGAGTGTGAGGCCTCCGGGTATCCGATAGGGAAATTTATCGGTATTTGAAAAGGGACTGAATGAGTTCGGATAACCTCAGTCAGATGACTGATATGACTCACAAGGATGCCTGAACACCGCAGGCCAGTGTATCGGACAGAAGGAGCCGGTGTCCGGATATGTGTATAAACGGTGAATAGTAGATAAAATATTCAATAATTATTAACAGGGGAAGATTCCTCGTAATGCGTGCCATGAAGGTAATGGACCCTGAGAGGCCCAATAATGGCGCCAACAAGGCCCAGTAAGACACTTGGACTGATAAGTGGGCCAGTGTCCGGCAGAACCCCGGAAAAGTGCGAAATTACGAAAATGCCCCTGTGTTGTACTAAAGGGGTAGTAGATGAATGAGGGCATTTTGGTCATTCTGGACAGGCCCAGGAGCCAAGGCTCATACAGATAAAGTTACTTAGAGTCAGTATATATCCTGACAGAATATAGAAGGGTGTGAAATGACGATTTTACCCTTAGGGTTAAAATAGTGCAAGAAAGGGCACCCAGGGGTATTTTGGTAATTTGCCGAGGGATGTTTCTTGGGAATCGAGCCATCAGAGTACTTGAGCTTGATCAGGATCCAAGATAACATACCCAGAGCCCAAAAACGTAGCCCATGGAGTATGTGGGAAAAAGTGGCATTAAAATACTATTTTAATGTTGTTTCAATAAAGCAAAGTTACTCGGTCGGCACGATAACCGAGGAGGTGATCAGATAAAGTTCGGGACTTATCTGGATAGCATTGGAAGGCGTGAAAGGTCCCTTCCAGGTGCCACATGGCCAATCTTAGAGGCAGAAGAAAAGTTGAGGACACGTATTACGGTGCAAGACTCTGGACCGGTACTGGATTGGACTGAACTGCTGAGTCAGCTGATGAGGTGTCCAGGAATTGTGACATGTGAAGAATGTGGCGATGAGGTGTCCCGGTGAGGTGTCCTGGATGATGTCATGCATGATGCAGTAAAAAGGAATAAAGAAAATAGGAAAATCCAGGAAAAACCAGGACCACATGTTCAGATGGCTTCAAAATTACAAGAATGCCATCCATTAAAGCTATAAATACCCCCCTTCCCCTCCCATTTTAGGCATCCCACATTTTTGGCAAGAAAAGAGAGAGAAAGAAGAGAGAGAAGGAGAAAGAAAGAAAGAAAGGAAGTTCTGGTGGAGTTGGAAGCAGTATAGAAGTTCTGGAGCTCTGCTTTTGAGGTAGTAACTAATCCTAGCTCTTATGTAATGTCATTGTGATTTGTTGTGCTATTATTTGGTTGGATTGTTGTCTTATATGTTATGCTTGAAGCTCTATTACAATGCTATGATCATATGTTATTGAATATGGAAGCACGCAGCATACTTATCTATACACAATCACAAGCAAGCACCGTCACTCTGCATTACATATATTGTTATGATTATTGCTACTGGGATTCTTTTGAATCTCATTCCCAAAAATAACATTACAGGGGAGGTTCTGTCAAAATAAAATCTGGGAATTTTGAGAGACGCCGTTAGGCTGCCGAAATTCTGGCAACGAAGAAGGAACAAAGAAAGGAACTGATACGTACTGTGTACGTAGGTGCTGTCTAAGGAGGCTGGAAGTGAGTGGACCTAGCCGGTTCATCCAGTCTTTCCTGGGTACTTACGTAGAATGGTAGTTCCTACGGGAATTACCGAATCGGTACAAGATCGGTTACTTTCTAAAGAA
The DNA here is from genome assembly GCA_037074615.1 of Leucaena leucocephala. NCBI lineage: Eukaryota > Viridiplantae > Streptophyta > Magnoliopsida > Fabales > Fabaceae > Leucaena > Leucaena leucocephala. Next base: position 7,884,148 of record CM073549.1, read on the forward strand.
GAATTGTAGCAGTTATGCTGCCGGATTTTAGGCAGGAAAAGATGTAATAGAAATATGATAATTTGCTGTATGCCTTGTTGTATGACATTTTATTATTTAATAATAAATGTTGTTTGGCATGTTCAATTTGTTAATGGGGAATTAAGGGAGAAATTCGCAGGTCCTGAGGTAGCAGTGTTCTGGCCTCAGTTTGACCTAGTAAACGAAGGAGTTTGGCTATGAAATTTGGCAGGTCAGTCGTACACATCTGGGGCATTACATGGATAGGTAATAAGCCTTGTTTGGATGTATAGAATGAGATTAATTAATTTTCAAATTAAAGGTCCAGAATAAGGAACTTAAGAGAAAAATTTTGAATTTCTGGGCTTAAGTTAAGGTATAATCAAGCTAATGTTGCTTCCGCGAGTGTACTCTGAGGAGTCTAAGGGAGGATGTTTCATTTTGGTATCAGAGCAATAGGTTCTGGCATAAACCAGACAGGATTCTTGTTCAGAGCATAAGATTCTGGCATAGAACAGAAGGTTCTGGCTCAGTGATGCTCTGATTTAGAAATGTTATTTCCCTAGAGTACATAGAGGTTTAGAAAAGCCCAGTGGAGGTAAAATTCCCTAGATGAGTAAGTAGTATAATGTTATGTGTTCATTTTTCTTTTCTGATTGACAAGGAACCAGATGGTGAACACGAGACGAGGACGTAGAATTCAAGTGGAGGAGCCACACGTAGAGGAGGCTGGCAACTCCAATGAGGTAAATCCTATGCAAGTCATCCTTGCTAGGCTAGAACAGCAGCAGAGGATGATGGAAGAAATGAGGGCGGAACAAGTTCGCCGAGATCAAGAAAGAGATGCCACTATAGCTACTCTTACAGCTATAGTTAATCAATTGCAAACCCCTGATAGACCAGCAGAAGGGATATCAGGAATTCCTCCAAATAATGGGCAGTCAAGAATAGAGGATCCAGTGGTAGATCCTAATAGCATTCAGCAATGGATGGAGCGGTTCCAAAAGTACAATCCTCCGGTGTTTGAGGGGACATTTGACGTCCAAGTAGCTGAGGATTGGATAGATCAGCTTGAGAAGATTTTTGAGGTGCTGGATTGCCCATCAGGAAGAAAAGCCCGACTGGCCATTTTCAAGCTAGAGAAGGATGCGCGAAGATGGTGGAGGAATACTGAGCTTATTCTTCAAGCAAAAGGAGTCCCAGTTACATGGGAAATATTTCTGGGTCAGTTTAGGGAAAAATACTTTCCCCAGTCAGTGAGGGACGCGAAGGAAGTTGAGTTCCTAACTTTGAAGCAAGGAGAGAAAGAGTCATTCGATGAGTATTTGGCTAAGTATCTCCGATTGTCGTACTATTCCACATACCTTAGAAGAATGGAGGACGAAGAATGGTCGACAAAAAGATTAGTAGAGGGTCTGAGCAGCACCCTAAAGGAAAGAATAATTCCTCAGCAACTTACGCAGTTCAATAGAGCGGTAGAAGTCTGCAGATTGACAGAGAGAAGTATGAACAATCATGCAGCAACCGGGAACAGCGTAAGGAGCAAGGAGGTAGCTAAGTCAGAAGCAAGAAGTAAAGAAGTATTGGCTAGGAGCACTCTGGGAGGTAACTCAGGTTATGAAGCCAATAATAATAATAACAAGAGAAAGAGGCAACAGTTTAGGCAGGGGACTGATCAAGGTGAGGATCAGGTTGGAGGACAAAGATGTCAAAGATGTGGAAAGAACCACGGCACAAGGGAGTGTCGAGCAGGGCAAAGCGGCTGTTTTATTTGTGGCGAGAAGGGTCACTTTGCAAGAGTTTGCCCTAAGAATGCTGACATCCCTAGGCCAAAGACAACAGGAAGAGTATTTTCCATTTTTTCAAACAGAGTCTCTAAATCCCCTGAGGTCGACCCTAAGAATGGTTAAGAAGAACCATAGCTGTAAGGGTGACTTAGCTGTAAGAACTGTATGCCTAGATGTAAATGATGTGATTAATGAAGAGTTCCTTTCTGATCTAGAGAATGTGGTTATTGTAACAAGTCATGAGAAATAAGTAGTAAGATAATAAATCTGTCTTAACTCAGTGATGAGGTTGCTGTATGAGGGGTTAGAACATGGATAGCTGTAAGCAACTATAATTAAAGATGTTAGTTGCTAAGAATCCATGTGGAAGGTCTGGGACCAAGCTGTTGCTCCTCTAGACCATCACTGGAGTGAGGATAAGACAGAGAGGGATGATCTTACTGGTTATATATATGACTGCGTTATAAGAATCACATAGCTGTATAGGTCAGTAAGAAGATCTCTTCAGGAAAGATGAGGTATCCCTTAAAATTTCGAGGACGAAATTTTTAAAAGGGGAGGAGAATTGTAACATCGCGATTTTTGGTCTAGGAGATCGGGACAGTTCATCTAGGTCCAAGATGAGGAATGTGAGAAATGTCCTAAGTCTCAAGCCTAGGAATTCTGCAGGTAGCTTGATATGGGCTGGCTCCTGTGTAAGATAACCTGATATGGGCGGGTTGTCGAGCCTTTCAATTAACGATGACTCCCGAAGAGTTTAAGGGATGAGTTATTGAAAGAGAATTTCTAGACCTTAAGATGAGGGATGAGAAGATGAGCAACGAGGCCAGAAAGAGAATGCAGGGGCAAAATCGTAATTATGGGAAAGATCGGGCTGGTAGCCGATGAGTACCATATTTTGCCAGAAAATAGAGAAAATTATACTGATCATTTCACTGAACTGTGAAATGTGCATACGAGGTCTCTATGAGTATGAAAGAATTATGGAAAGTTTAAGGACAAAAAGGTGGGGTCCTTAAGTGTAATTTTAGCCAAATAAAAAGGGACTTAAATGAAAAGAAGAAAAGTTTCTTGGGGCTAAAGTGTAATTAAAGAAAGTCAGGCCGGAAGTGGTTTGGACTGTCCGACGGCATTTCAGTCCCAGATTTCACCGGTAGAGAGAGCAAGGGACGCTCGGTAATCTGGCTTAATACAGGAATTTTTGAAGACTCCAGATAGCCAGAAATAGACTGATCGTCCAAAAGTTATAAAAATTCATACCGGATATCCTAGATTTCAGATCTAGGTGAGAAAATACAGGATGATGCGTCTTTATGGGGCGAATGTCGGGAAACTGACAGAATACCGATAGGAGGCCTGTAGAAAAAGTTATTCGCAAATTAGAAAATCCAGACGGGAGTGTGAGGCCTCCGGGTATCCGATAGGGAAATTTATCGGTATTTGAAAAGGGACTGAATGAGTTCGGATAACCTCAGTCAGATGACTGATATGACTCACAAGGATGCCTGAACACCGCAGGCCAGTGTATCGGACAGAAGGAGCCGGTGTCCGGATATGTGTATAAACGGTGAATAGTAGATAAAATATTCAATAATTATTAACAGGGGAAGATTCCTCGTAATGCGTGCCATGAAGGTAATGGACCCTGAGAGGCCCAATAATGGCGCCAACAAGGCCCAGTAAGACACTTGGACTGATAAGTGGGCCAGTGTCCGGCAGAACCCCGGAAAAGTGCGAAATTACGAAAATGCCCCTGTGTTGTACTAAAGGGGTAGTAGATGAATGAGGGCATTTTGGTCATTCTGGACAGGCCCAGGAGCCAAGGCTCATACAGATAAAGTTACTTAGAGTCAGTATATATCCTGACAGAATATAGAAGGGTGTGAAATGACGATTTTACCCTTAGGGTTAAAATAGTGCAAGAAAGGGCACCCAGGGGTATTTTGGTAATTTGCCGAGGGATGTTTCTTGGGAATCGAGCCATCAGAGTACTTGAGCTTGATCAGGATCCAAGATAACATACCCAGAGCCCAAAAACGTAGCCCATGGAGTATGTGGGAAAAAGTGGCATTAAAATACTATTTTAATGTTGTTTCAATAAAGCAAAGTTACTCGGTCGGCACGATAACCGAGGAGGTGATCAGATAAAGTTCGGGACTTATCTGGATAGCATTGGAAGGCGTGAAAGGTCCCTTCCAGGTGCCACATGGCCAATCTTAGAGGCAGAAGAAAAGTTGAGGACACGTATTACGGTGCAAGACTCTGGACCGGTACTGGATTGGACTGAACTGCTGAGTCAGCTGATGAGGTGTCCAGGAATTGTGACATGTGAAGAATGTGGCGATGAGGTGTCCCGGTGAGGTGTCCTGGATGATGTCATGCATGATGCAGTAAAAAGGAATAAAGAAAATAGGAAAATCCAGGAAAAACCAGGACCACATGTTCAGATGGCTTCAAAATTACAAGAATGCCATCCATTAAAGCTATAAATACCCCCCTTCCCCTCCCATTTTAGGCATCCCACGTTTTTGGCAAGAAAAGAGAGAGAAAGAAGAGAGAGAAGGAGAAAGAAAGAAAGAAATTAAAGGAAGTTCTGGTGGAGTTGGAAGCAGTATAGAAGTTCTGGAGCTCTGCTTTTGAGGTAGTAACTAATCCTAGCTCTTATGTAATGTCATTGTGATTTGTTGTGCTATTATTTGGTTGGATTGTTGTCTTATATGTTATGCTTGAAGCTCTATTACAATGCTATGATCATATGTTATTGAATATGGAAGCACGCAGCATACTTATCTATACACAATCACAAGCAAGCACCGTCACTCTGCATTACATATATTGTTATGATTATTGCTACTGGGATTCTTTTGAATCTCATTCCCAAAAATAACATTACAGGGGAGGTTCTGTCAAAATAAAATCTGGGAATTTTGAGAGACGCCGTTAGGCTGCCGAAATTCTGGCAACGAAGAAGGAACAAAGAAAGGAACTGATACGTACTGTGTACGTAGGTGCTGTCTAAGGAGGCTGGAAGTGAGTGGACCTAGCCGGTTCATCCAGTCTTTCCTGGGTACTTACGTAGAATGGTAGTTCCTACGGGAATTACCGAATCGGTACAAGATCGGTTACTTTCTAAAGAAGAATTGTAGCAGTTATGCTGCCGGATTTTAGGCAGGAAAAGATGTAATAGAAATATGATAATTTGCTGTATGCCTTGTTGTATGACATTTTATTATTTAATAATAAATGTTGTTTGGCATGTTCAATTTGTTAATGGGGAATTAAGGGAGAAATTCGCAGGTCCTGAGGTAGCAGTGTTCTGGCCTCAGTTTGACCTAGTAAACGAAGGAGTTTGGCTATGAAATTTGGCAGGTCAGTCGTACACATCTGGGGCATTACATGGATAGGTAATAAGCCTTGTTTGGATGTATAGAATGAGATTAATTAATTTTCAAATTAAAGGTCCAGAATAAGGAACTTAAGAGAAAAATTTTGAATTTCTGGGCTTAAGTTAAGGTATAATCAAGCTAATGTTGCTTCCGCGAGTGTACTCTGAGGAGTCTAAGGGAGGATGTTTCACACGTAAACCGAGGAGATGATCAGATAAAGTCTGGGACTTATCTGGGTGGCATTGGGAAGCGTGCAAGGTCTCTTCCAGTTGCCACATGGCATTAGTCTGCATAAAGCAGATAAAGTTGAGGGCACGCATTACGAGGCAGGAGACTGGACCGGTGAGTCAGCATGCTGAGTCAGCTGCTGAGGTGTCCAGGGAATTGTGACATGTGAAAAATGAGGCGCTGAGTCAGCATGGTGAGTTGGCACGATGATGCAGTAAAGGAGAAATAAAAGAAAATAGGAAAATCCAGGAAAAACCAGGACCGCAGGATCAGATGGCATGGTAATTACAGAAATGCCATTGGGAAACCTTATAAATACCCCCCCTCTCATTCTTGCTTCACGCATGGGTAAGGAAGTGAGAGAGAAAGATTAGAGAGAAGGAGGAGGAAAGGAAGAAAGAAAGGAGAAAGGAAGAAAGGAAGTTCTGGCGGAGCTGGAAGCAGAGTAGAGATAGTAAGGTTCTGCTAAGCTAGCCAGGTAGTAACTAATCCTAACTTTTATGTAATGGCTTTGTGATTTGATGTGCTATTGTTTGGTTGGATTGTTGTCTTATATGTTATGTCTGAAGCTCTGCTGTAATGCTATGGTCATATGTTATTAAGCATGGAAGCACGCAGCATACTTATCTGTACACAATCACAAGCAAGCACTGTCACTCTGCATTACATATATTGTTATGATTGTTGCTACTGAGATTCCCCCGAATCTCATCCCCATCCATAACCCATTACAGGGAGGTTATGCTGAAGTGGATTTAGAGAATCCTAAGAGACGCCGTTATGCTGCCGGAGTAAAGACTGAACATCAGTATATGATAAGTACTGTGTACGTAGTGCTGTCTAAGGAGGCTAGAAGTGAGTGGACCTAGCCGGTTCATCTAGTCTTTCCTGGGTACTACGTAGAATGGTAGTTCTCATGAGGGAATTACCGAATCAGTACGGTTCAGTTCTTTGTACAGCTGAAGCGTAGCGGTTATGCTGCCGAAGGTTAGGCAGAACAAGATGTAATAGAGATATGAGGATTATGTATATGTCTTGTTGTATATGCCATATTGTATGACATTTTATGATTCAATGATAAATAATGTTTGGCATATTCACATTTTGAATTATGAAGCTAACGCATAATAAAGCTAATATTGCTTCCGCTAGTGTACTCTGAGGGCTGTAAGGGAGGATGTTTCACTTCACCCAAGTCTTTTATCGAGAAAGACTTTCCTAACTAAGACTTGACAATCTGCAAGGTAGGAATGTCATTCCCAATAAGTAGAATGTCATCGACATAGAGTACCAAAAACACAACTGTGCTCCCACTAACCTTCTTGTACACACAAGGTTCATCAATGTTTTGAAGAAATCCAAACTCTTTGATTACTTCATCAAAATGATGATTCCAACTCCAAGATGCTTGCTTCAGTCCATAAATGGACCTTTGAATCTTGCATACTTTACTAGAGTCCTCGAAATGCTCAAACCCTTCAGGTTGTGTCATGTACACATCCTCAAGGAGCTTTCCATTAAGGAAGGTTGTCTTGACGTCCATCTGTCATATTTCATAAATAATATGCTGCAATGGCAAGGAGGATTCTGATTGATTTGGCCATTGCAACTGGGGAAAAGGTATCATCATAGTCCACACCATGAGTTTGAGTAAATCCTTTTGCAACCAGTCATGCCTTGAAGATATTTACATTACCATCCATGTCAGTTTTCTCTTTAAAAACCCACTTTTACCCGACGCTTTTTACACCTTCAGGTGGGTCGACTAAGGTCCATACCTTATTGTCGTACATGGATTGCATCTCAGACTTCATGGCATGTAGCCATTTTTTAGAGTTTGGTCCCACTACAGCTTCTCGATAGGTAGTTGGCTCATTATGCTCAATGAGCAACACATCACGATTGTCAGCAATCAGAAATCCATATCTCTAAGGCTGAAGTCGTTCCCTATTAGATCGTCGTGGGCCTTGCATGACTTGAGGAGTCTCAACAACTTGTTGTGAGTCTTCTCTATTTTCCATCTGTGGTTCTGTGGTGTCTTGTGGCTCTCGAACTTCTTCGAGGTGTACCTTACTCCCACTAGTTCTTTTAGAGATAAATTCTCGTTCGAGAAAGATACTGTCACATCCTTATTTTTTATACATCTTAGGGACCATTCAGTAGCACATAAACCACTTTCAGGGTCATTGAAGTCTAAACACTTAATCTGGAATTTTATTCATATCGAGTACTGTTCACTGTGGCAAATTCCAGATGAGTGACCTGACTTTGAAAATTCATAACTAATTATAGAAAAATCGAAATGAAGTGGTTCCAATTGATACATGAAGCTAACTAAAATATATTTGAGGAAAAATCATTGGTTTACCAATCCTTGACAAATTTAACGTGGGTCAACGTTCCAATATTACTGTTCATCCAATATCTTTCTCCTGAATCCAGCATTCTGGTCCCAACTTTAACAATTTATATCTTTTCGTGTATACATCCAAATTAGACATTATATATATCAAATTAAAGCTTAGTATGTCTACTTTCTACCCTAAAATTTCGTACATTAATTCAATCATTTACTATTTTTAATGATTTATCAAACATGAATGGGTCTTCACGAGTTACTGTTCACTGAGCCTATTTTCAGCATTTAGTCTTTACATACCCAAGCATACAACCAACACATATCAGTCATACAGGCCAGATAACAATTAATATCAAATAATCAACTGTTATATATCAGTGCATGATTAACTCCCTCATATTCTATTACATCCTTCTCTGTCTAAAATCCGGCAGCATAACTGCTACGATTCTTCTTTAGAAAGTAACCGATGTTGTACCGATTCGGTAATTCCCTTATGAGAACTACCATTCTACGTAGTACCCAGGAAAGACTGGATGAACCTTCTGGGTCCACTCACTTCCAGCCTCCTTAGACAGCACTACGTACACAGTACGTATCAGTTCCTTTCTTTGTTCCGTCTTCGTTGCCGGAATTTCGGCAGCCTACCGGCGTCTCTTAAGATTTCCAAATTTTATTTTGACAGAACCTCCCCTGTAATGTTATGTTTGGGAATGAGATTCAAAAGAATCCCAGTAACAATAATCATAACAAAATATGTAATGCAGAGTGACGGTGCTTGCTTGTGACTGTGTACAGATAAGTATGCTGCATGCTTCCATATTCAATAACATATGATCATAGCATTGGAATAGAGCTTCAAGCATAACATATAGGACAACAATCAACCAAACAAGACAACACATCACAAAGACATTACATAAGAGCTAGGATTAGTTGTTACCTCAAAAGCAGAGCTTCAGAACCTCTCTACTACTTCCAACTTCACCAGAACTTCCTTACTTCTTTCTTTCTCTCACTTTCTCTCTCAAGAACTTCTTTCTTCCTCTCTTTCTTGCTTGCACCGAAATGAAGGAGTAAGGGGGGGTATTTATAGTGTTGAGCAATGGCAATCTTGTAATTAGGAAGACTTATGATCCTGTGGTCCTGGTTTTTCCTGGAATTTCCTATTTTCTTTAATTCTCTTTTACTGCATCACCCTGGACACCTCATGGGACACCTCATAGGACACTTCATCACCCATATTCTTCATGTGACGAAATTTGGAGGTTCTGGAAGCTTTCCGGTCCAATCCGGCACCGGCCCGGTCCATCGCCTCGAAAAACGTGCTGTTTTCTGCATCTGATGTTTCTGAAGATCCTTTTTATGTCTACTGACCTCACATTTAGTATCTAGACCCTTTATATCATTAACTTTTTAATACTGGGTCCAGACTCAATTACAGATCCCCTGTGAAATGACCAAAATACCCTTGGTGCCCTATCTTGTCCTATTTTAACCCTAAGGGCAAAATCGTCATTTCACACCTTTCTGGACCCGGTCAAAGCTTATACTGGCTCTAGTCAACCTTATTTAGACATGTCTTGACCTCTGGGTCTGTCAAAAATGACCAGAATACCCTTTATTCATCTGCTGCCCTTTTTGTACAACATAGGGGCATTTTCGTAATTTCGCACTTTTCCGGGGTTCTGCTGGACACTGGCCCACCTATCAGTCCAAGAGTCTTATTGGGCCTCTAATGACGCCATTTTTGGGCTTCCTGGGTCCATTACCTGTATGGCACGCATTACGAGAAATCTTCCTTTAACACAGTTCATTGAATATTTTAACTATTATTTACCGATTATACACCTTTTTCGGACACCGGCTCTTTTTCCCAGATACAGTGTCCAACTGTGTTCAGGCATCCTTGGGGGTTATAACGGTCATCTGACCGAAGTCATTCGATCGCATTTAGCCCCTTTAAAAATACCGATAAATCTCCAACCCGGATCCCCGGAGGCCTCACACTCCCGTCTGGATTTTCCAATTTGCAGATAACTTTTCCTACAGACCTCCTATCGGTATTCTGTCAGTTTCCTGACCTCCGTCCCATAAGGGGGCATCATCCTGTATTTTTCCACTTATATCTGAAATCTAGGGTATCCGGTATAAATTTTTATAACTTTCGGATGATCAGTCCATTTCTGGCTATCTGGAGTCTTCAAAAATTCCGGTATTAGGCTTGGTTACCCGGCGTCACCTACCCTACCTTCGGGTAGAATCTGGGACTGAAATGCTGTCGGGCGGTGCAAACCACTTCTAGACTATTTTCTTTAATTATACTTTAGCCCCAGGGAACTTTTCCTTCTTTATAATTAAGTCCCTTAATTTGGCTAAAATTACACTTTAAGACCCCACATTTTTGTCTACCTTTCCTTCCTTACCTTAAACTTTCCATATTTGCATTTAAGTCCTTTCTTTTCCTTTCTTTTGCAATTTAATCATTTTCTTTACATAAAGGACCACATCTTTTTCCTGAAACAGAGCTCATATATTCCGTTTATTCTGTACATAGGAACCAGTACAGAAAATTAAGGATATTACATTTCTCTCCCCCTAAAAATAAATTTCGTCCCTGAAATTTACATTACATCTATCCTATACAAATAATTCAGGGTACTTTTCTCTCATCTTTTCTTCTGTTTCCCATGTAGCCTCTTGTTCAGTCAAGCCTTTCCAGATCACTTTAACTAAAGGAATTTGCTTATTCCGCAACTGCTTGACTTTTCTATCAGTAATTCGCACCGGTCCAACCTCATAGGTCAAGTCATCTCGCAGTGCGACCTCATCTTGCTCTATCACATGAGATGGATCTGGAATATACTTCTTTAATTGGGAAACATGGAACACATCATGTATCTGGCTGAGATTCGGAGGAAGAGCCAACTTGTAAGCTACTGCTCCTATCTTTGAGAGAATCTGGAATGGCCTGATGTATCTTGGATGCAACTTCTTTACCTTAATCGATCGTCCGGCTCCTGTGGTTGGAGTTAACTTAAGGAATACATGTTCTCCTTCTTCAAACTCCAACGGCTTCCTTCTGACATCTGCATAGCTCTTCTGTCTGCTTTGAGCCGTCAACAATCGTTTTCTAATTACCGCAACTTGTTCTGCAGTTTGATCTACTATATCCGGACCAAGCATTCTTCTCTCGCTCAACTCTAGCCAGCATAAGGGGGATCTACATTTCCGTCCATAGAGTGCTTCAAAAGGTGCCATCTGTATACTGGCCTGATAACCATTGTTATATGCAAACTCTATAAGGGGTAAATGGATATCCCAGCTGCCTTTGAAATCTAGGACACATGCTCTCAGCATATCCTCTAACGTCTGTATTGTTCTTTCAGATTGACCATCTGTCTGAGGATGATAAGCTGTACTGAATCTGAGAGTAGTGCCCATTTCTTCCTGTAGAGCCCTCCAGAAATTTGAAGTAAATCGAGGATCTCTATCAGACACAATGCTGCTTGGGATACCATGGAGTCTAACGATCTCCTTTATATACAGCTTTGCCAGCTTTTCTAGAGAATCTCTCTTATTGATTGCCAGGAAATGTGCTGACTTTGTCAGTCGATCGATTACTACCCAAACCGCATCATGTCTACTTGGTGTCAAGGGTAGTCCTTCCACAAAGTCCATGGCAATCCCATCCCATTTCCACTCAGGGATATCTAAAGGCTGCAACGTTCCTGCTGGCTTTTGATGTTCAACTTTCACTTTCTGGCAGGTTAAGCACTTAGATACATAAGCTACAACATCTTTCTTCAGTCCAGGCCACCAGAATAACCTTTTAACATCATGGTACATTTTGGTCATACCTGGATGTACCGTATATCGGCTTTTATGTGCTTCCTCCAGAATCCTTTCCCTTAATTCCCCAACATTTGGGATATAGGGTTTTCCCCTAAACTGTAGCAATCCGTGAATCTCCTTTGGAAAGACTTCAGGAAATTCATTGACTACAGGAACCTCCTCGATGCCTTCCTCCACTTCTGTTTGAACAGAAAAGAATACCACATATCCCTGACATCCTTTCCGTAGACATTTTTCTGCCTGAGCCTCTGTCACGAAGTTCAGTTGTACTTCTAAGCTCCGATCAGTGATCTCTGGACCAAGAACTAGGGTCTTGTTTCTGCAGTCCAACATCACATTATTGGAGGATAACCAATTTAAACCGAGTATGACCTCAATCTCCTGGAAAGGCATACAGATCAGGTCCAGGGTGGTACTGCAGTGCTCATAACGCACCACACTATTTAGACAGGCATCAGATGTGATCACCCTAGCGTTGGTGGGGGTTTTCACCTGTATATCATAACGTAACTTACTGATCAGAAGGCCTAGGCATTTAGCACATTCATAAGATATAAAGAAATGACTTGCACCCGAATCAAATAGGGCAGTCACAGCATGATCATTGAGATAGATTGTACCTTGGATCATCTCAGATGATCGCTGAGCATCCTCTCTAGTGAGTGCAAACACTCGTCCCGCCGTCCTTGGCCTTGGATCAGTTATAGCTTGAGGACATTCCCTGGAAAAATGTCCGGGCTTTCCGCAGGTGTAGCATACATTCTGGCCCATCAAGCATGGTCTGTCACCATGATTCTTTCCACACTTTTCACATACTGGGGCCTTTGGATCCCTGTTACTGGATCTTCCGCGGAAATTTCCCCTATTAGGCCTCTTGGTCTGCCACGGGCGCTTTCTTTTCTTATAGCCGCTCCCACTGGCCGCTTCTTGATTCCGTCCGGCCTTATCAGGAGTCGCTTGATCTTTACTCCCAGATCTGGACAGCATTCTATGATTCATGCTGTTCTCAACGATTCGACATGCTTCCACAGCCTTATTGAACTGGCTGTATTGTTGGGGAGTTAACTTCTCCTTTAACATAGAATTCAGCCCTCGAATCATTCTTTCTGTCATCCAGCGTTCGTCATCCACTTGGCGTAGGTAAGTTGAATATTGAGATAGCCGGATGAACTTGGCCAAATATTCATCAAAAGCTTCTTTTTCTGCTTGCCTCAGCACAAGGAATTCAGCCTCCCTTTCATCTCTGACAGATTGAGGAAAATATTTCTCATAAAATTGCTCAAGAAATACTTCCCAGGTAACTGGAATATCTCTTGCTTGGAGAAGTAACTCTGTATTCTTCCACCATCTATCAGCATCCTTTTCCAATTGATAGATGGCCATTTGGGCCTTGGTTTCAGTCGGGCAGTCGAGGACCTTAAAGATCTTCTCTAATCTGCTGACCCAATTTTCTGCTACATGTACTTCAAATGTCCCTTCGAATATGGGAGGATTGTGTTTGCAAAATCGCACCATCCATTGCTGGATGCCAACTGCCTCCTCCCTTGATTCAACCCTTCTCTGGGGCTGTTCCGCCTGCTGTGGTACTTCTTCAGGTTCTCTACTAGTTGCTCCTGAAGGCTCTGGCGGTCTTAAATTATTTATAGCTGCTGCTACTGCCGCGGCTATGGCAGCATCTCTTTCTTGTTCATTTCGTGCTTGAGCAGCTCTCATTTCTTCTATCATCTTTTGTTGCTGTTCTAATCGTTCTAGAATCATTTGATTAAGGTTTCCAGCCTCTCGGGGTTCCTCAGCTGGAATAGTTCTCCTCGTTCGTACCATTTTGTTATACTTAAAAACAGAAGGGAATACGATAAATAACATAATTCCTTTTCATTTCATTTCACACATAATATACATACAGAGTATATGTACATATCACAGTACCATTCTAGTCTTTTATACATTAGAAATATTACTCTAATTTTTCTTAAACTTCATTCTAATATATTCTTCTACTAGGTAGATCCAGTCGGATATGGTACAATATGATTCTCTATCAAAATACTGGTCCAACTCCGATCTCCAGGTAGGAGTCTTCGGCAATACGTCATTCATAATTTCTAGCCAAAGCCCCATGGTTAACACATTTGGATCCCAGGCTTGATATATGGCTTTCACCCTTGTGATAAACTCCTGGTAGACCGAATAATCTTGATCTATGTTTTCGAACAGGGTCTGCCTCAACTCGTATAGTTGTCGGGCTAATGCTACCGAGCTCTCAAGTTGCTCTCTACTCAGGTTCCTCCCTGGGACCATTCTTACAATTAAACCTCCCAAATACATTTCTACTAGAGTCACTTCGGGCCTACTGGGATCTGGCGCATTACTCTGAACACGTACTTGACTGGATCCTGAACTGTCTGTTATATTCAAGGGTACCGCACTTATGGGAATGGCAGGAATAGGGCCTTCTGTTATCATCACCTCCTGATCATCAATTGGAAAGTTTGATCCTACCGAGGAACTATCCTCCTCAGAATCACCAGCTACTGGAGGTGTCCAGAGGTCAGAATCATTGCTTACTATCTCTTCTTCTGAACTATCTGAACTAGAGACCTCTGGTCTTAATTCCCATTGGTTTACTGTAGTTTCAGACCCATATCTATGTCTAGCCATCCTGCAAACACTAACTTAGTGTCAATTATGACGGCTTTATCATGGTATATCTTTCTATAAATCATCTACTCAGAGCATTTCTTAAGCCAGAATCCTTTGCTCTGATACCAAAATGTCACATCCTTATTTTTTATACATCTTAGGGACCATTCAGTAGCACTTAAACCACTTTCAGGGTCATTGAAGTCTAAACACTTAATCTGGAATTTTATTCATATCGAGTACTGTTCACTGTGGCAAATTCCAGATGAGTGACCTGACTTTGAAAATTCATAACTAATTATAGAAAAATCGAAATGAAGTGGTTCCAATTGATACATGAAGCTAACTAAAATATATTTCAGGGAAAAATCATTGGTTGACCAATCCTTGACAAATTTAACGTGGGTCAACGTTCCAATATTACTGTTCATCCAATGACTTTCTCCTGAATCCAGCATTCTGGTCCCAACTTTAACAATTTATATCTTTTCGTGTATACATCCAAATTAGACATTATATATATCAAATTAAATCTTAGTATGTATACTTTCTACCCTAAAAATTTCGTACATTAATTCAATCATTTACTATTTTTAATGATTTATCAAACATGAATGGGTCTTCACGAGTTACTGTTCACTGAGCCTATTTTCAGCATTTAGTCTTTACATACCCAAGCATACAACCAACACATATCAGTCATACAGGCCAGATAACAATTAATATCAAATAATCAACTGTTATATATCAGTGCATGATTAACTCCCTCATATTCTATTACATCCTTCTCTGTCTAAAATCCGGCAGCATAACTGCTACGATTCTTCTTTAGAAAGTAACCGATGTTGTACCGATTCGGTAATTCCCTTATGAGAACTACCATTCTACGTAGTACCCAGGAAAGACTGGATGAACCTTCTGGGTCCACTCACTTCCAGCCTCCTTAGACAGCACTACGTACACAGTACGTATCAGTTCCTTTCTTTGTTCCGTCTTCGTTGCCGGAATTTCGGCAGCCTACCGGCGTCTCTTAAGATTTCCAAATTTTATTTTGACAGAACCTCCCCTGTAATGTTATTTTTGGGAATGAGATTCAAAAGAATCCCAGTAACAATAATCATAACAAAATATGTAATGCAGAGTGACGGTGCTTGCTTGTGACTGTGTACAGATAAGTATGCTGCATGCTTCCATATTCAATAACATATGATCATAGCATTGGAATAGAGCTTCAAGCATAACATATAGGACAACAATCAACCAAACAAGACAACACATCACAAAGACATTACATAAGAGCTAGGATTAGTTGTTACCTCAAAAGCAGAGCTTCAGAACCTCTCTACTACTTCCAACTTCACCAGAACTTCCTTACTTCTTTCTTTCTCTCACTTTCTCTCTCAAGAACTTCTTTCTTCCTCTCTTTCTTGCTTGCACCGAAATGAAGGAGTAAGGGGGGGGTATTTATAGTGTTGAGCAATGGCAATCTTGTAATTAGGAAGACTTATGATCCTGTGGTCCTGGTTTTTCCTGGAATTTCCTATTTTCTTTAATTCTCTTTTACTGCATCACCCTGGACACCTCATGGGACACCTCATAGGACACTTCATCACCCATATTCTTCATGTGACGAAATTTGGAGGTTCTGGAAGCTTTCCGGTCCAATCCGGTACCGGCCCGATCCATCGCCTCGAAAAACGTGCTGTTTTCTGCATCTGATGTTTCTGAAGATCCTTTTTATGTCTACTGACCTCACATTTAGTATCTAGACCCTTTATATCATTAACTTTTTAATACTGGGTCCATACTCAATTACAGATCCCCTGCGAAATGACCAAAATACCCTTGGTGCCCTATCTTGTCCTATTTTAACCCTAAGGGCAAAATCATCATTTCACACCTTTCTGGACCCGGTCAAAGCTTATACTGGCTCTAGTCAACCTTATTTAGACATGTCTTGACCTCTGGGTCTGTCCAAAATTACCAGAATACCCTTTATTCATCTGCTGCCCTTTTTGTACAACATAGGGGCATTTTCGTAATTTCGCACTTTTCCGGGGTTCTGCTGGACACTGGCCCACCTATCAGTCCAAGAGTCTTATTGGGCCTCTAATGATGCCATTTTTGGGCTTCCTGGGTCCATTACCTGTATGGCACGCATTACGAGAAATCTTCCTTTAACACAGTTCATTGAATATTTTAACTATTATTTACCGATTATACACCTTTTTCGGACACCGGCTCTTTTTCCCAGATACAGTGTCCAACTGTGTTCAGGCATCCTTGGGGGTTATAACGGTCATCTGACCGAAGTCATTCGATCGCATTTAGCCCCTTTAAAAATACCGATAAATCTCCAACCCGGATCCCCGGAGGCCTCACACTCCCGTCTGGATTTTCCAATTTGCAGATAACTTTTCCTACAGACCTCCTATCGGTATTCTGTCAGTTTCCTGACCTCCGTCCCATAAGGGGGCATCATCCTGTATTTTCCCACTTATATCTGAAATCTAGGGTATCCGGTATAAATTTTTATAACTTTCGGACGATCAGTCCATTTCTGGCTATCTGGAGTCTTCAAAAATTCCGGTATTAGGCTTGGTTACCCGGCGTCACCTACCCTACCTTCGGGTAGAATCTGGGACTGAAATGCTGTCGGGCGGTGCAAACCACTTCTGGCCTATTTTCTTTAATTATACTTTAGCCCCAGGGAACTTTTCCTTCTTTATAATTAAGTCCCTTAATTTGGCTAAAATTACACTTTAAGACCCCACATTTTTGTCTACCTTTCCTTCCTTACCTTAAACTTTCCATATTTGCATTTAAGTCCTTTCTTTTCCTTTCTTTTGCAATTTAATCATTTTCTTTACATAAAGGACCACATCTTTTTCCTGAAACAGAGCTCATATATTCCGTTTATTCTGTACATAGGAACCAGTACAGAAAATTAAGGATATTACAGATACCATTTCTGACAATAAACACTTTGTTATCAGTGGGGTTGTAGACATAATATCCCTTGGTTTCCTTAGGATATCCCACAAAAAGGCACTTTGAGGATTTGGGCGCTAACTTATCTGAGGCTTGTTGCTTAACATAGACCTCACATCCCCAAATCTTGAGAAAAGACAAACTAAGTTTCCTCCCAGTCCATATCTCATACGAAGTCTTTTCAACTGCCTTAGATGGAATACGATTCAGGGTGAACACAACTGTCTCTAGGGCATGGCACCAAAAAGACGGTGGAAGATCTGTTCAACTCATCATGAATCGAACCATATCTAATAGTGTTCGATTCCTCCGCTCAGAAACGCCATTCTATTGTGGAGTTCCTGAGGAGTCAATTGTGAGACTATCCCACAATTCCTAAGATGATCGATGAATTCTTGGCTCAAATATTCACCAACTCGATTAGATCGAAGGGCTTTAATTATTTTACCAAGCTAGTTTTGTACTTTATTTTGAAATATCTTGAACATTTCAAAAGATTCGGATTTATGTTTCATTAGATAGACGTAGCCATATCTACTGAAATCATCTATGAATGTTATGAAGTACGAATAACCTCTTCTGGCATTTGTATTCATCGGTCCACACACATCTGTATGTATGAGTCCCAACAAATCAGTGGCCCTCTCACTATGCCCAGTGAAAGGTGACTTTGTCAACTTTCCTAACAAACAAGATTCGCAAGTATCATATGATTCAAAATCAAATGAGTTGAGAAATCTATCTTGATGGAGTTTAGAAATATGTTTCTCATTTATATGGCCCAGACAACAGTGCCAAAGGTATGTCAGATTCAAATTATTTGGTTTGACCCTTTTGGTGGTTATGTTATAGATATTTCCATGATTGGGTTGTTCCAAATTTAATATGTAATAATCAACATGCAAATCACCATGAGCATAAAAAACATCATTACGATAAATGGAACATCTACCGTTCCCAGTAATGGAAGTATAACCTTTCTTATCCAAATAAGAAAGAGAAATAATGTTACTACTCAAAGCAGGAACATAATAGCAATTGTTCAAAACTAACAAAAGCCCAGTGGGCAGAACTAATTCATAAGTGCCACAGCTAAAGCAGCAACGCTTGCTTTATTTCCAACTCGTAGGTCAACTTCGCACTTCTTCAGCTTTCTACTGTCCTTTAGGCCCTGCATATTTATACAAATATGAGAACCACATACGGTATCTAATACCCATGTAGTGGAAGTAGAGAGATGAATGTCTATAACATAAATACCTGAAGCGATAGCCCCGCTATCCTTCTTGTTCTTTTTCAGATCTTCAAGGTAAAGTTTGCAATTCCTCTTCCAATGACCCGGTTCATTGCAGAAGAAGAAACTCCTTCCTTTGGAGGCTTTGCCTTCTTTGGTGCAGGCTTGGTTTCGGGCCTGCCTGACTCTTTGGTCTTACCAGATGAGCCATGACCCTTCCCCTTGCCCTTGCCTTTCTTTTTCATACCCTTTCCTTTCTGAACCATTAAAACTGTACTGGGCTTCTTCTTAACAGTCGACTCAGCAGTTTTAAGCATCCCATACAGTTTAGAAATAGATTTCTCCATGTTGTTCATGTTGTAGTTCATGACAAACTGGTCATAACTTTCTAGGAGTGAGTTTAAGATCAAATTTGTAGCTAACTCCTGGCTCATGGGAAATCCAAGCCTCTCAAGGTTATCAATGTACCCTTTCATCTTTAAGACATGAGTACTCACTGATACACCTTCAGCCATCTTGCAGGAATGTAAGGCCTTAGTGGTCTCATACCTCTCTTGCCTTGCCTGTTGCTGGAATATTTCCTTAAGATGCACAATCATCTTATAAGCCTCCATGTGTTCCAGATCTCTTTGGAGCTCCAAAACCATGGTGGCAAGCGTCAAGCAACCCACATCGACAGAGTTTTCCTTATGCTTCGCAAAAGAATCTCTCTGAGTTCTAGGAGCATTGGCTGCTGGCTCCTCAGGAATAGGTTGATCTAGGACATATGCCTTTCTTTCCTACTTGAGAACAATTCTCAAGTTCCTGAACCAGTCAAGAAAGTTTGTCCCATTGAGTTTGTCCTTCTCAAGGACAGATCGTAACGATAATGCAGCAGTATTACTAGTCATCATAATTCTACAATTAAAATATGCAATTGAATTAGCAATCTCCCACTAAATAAAACAACCCTCAAAGTAATAATTAGTGGGCTAAGATTCATATTTGGCTTAAACTTCAGTCTGCTTTGGCAGGACGCTTAACTTTAAGTTATTTAGGTAGGTAACAGCTTTACCAATTACATCAAATGTAACTCTTAGATATTCATGGGATTCCATCATCATATGATCCGGCATGTTTTAATCCCATCTAATGCCTTGAGACCCAAAACCGTTTTGATAATCTCAATTAAGTCAAAAAATAACAAACATATGAGTAGCACCATTACTCTTGCTTATCTCCCCAAGATAACTCAAATGCACCCACTTTGGTGAAGCCTACAAGTGAACGATCGAGGTTTTAACAAGTGTTCATTAATTGACGGCATTATGACTTAAGATTTCATTTAGAGGGTTTAATTAATTATCTAGTTTACAAAATGCATGTATCTCGGTTGTAACTCATATAAGCAATATGCATATCGAACATACAAGCATAAGATGCATAATCTTAAACGTGATACAATATGGCTCACCTATCCTAAGTCCACTCAAGCCAATGAGAGGAGATCTCTAATTAGAATAGAAAAATTACATAAGGAAACCTCGTTTTAACATTCGAGGGGAGTGAGATGAGAAGAGAATGTACAACGTGAGTAATTAGAGGAAGGCACGACACGCAGGCCATATTTAGAAAAATTACAACACTTATAATCTTGAGCCATATTGTTCACCATACCCAATCATTCAAGAATCAAAATTCATATTATGTGAAGGGCAATAAATATTTCAAAACATTCATACATCAGGAAAGGCTATATGTATTACGATTATGTTGCGGTACGACCAGGTAGCATTTTGTTTCTCTCTGTTTAAAGAAGAACTTATCAGTTTATCGATAAGTTATTCGATAAATATCGAGTTTATTAAGAAAATCATATTTCAAGACTCTATTTATCGAAGTATCATTCGATAAGGGGATTTATCGAAGAGTACTTCGATAAATAGAGAAAATCTTACTTAGCAGAGTCACTAAAGTTACATACTGAAGGGATTGGAAGACACGCAGCGGAAATTAACTTAAAAAATTTTTCCATTCCCTGCCAGGATCTACCGAATGTGTTTAAGTCAAGGAGAAAGAAGTGTTACGTATACCTTCGGTATTCGAGCTGCAGTCACGACCTCAGTATCCACTAGTCGCGACTCTTCGCCTCTGGAGTTTTCAGTCGCGACCTCCTCAGCTTCTAGTCATGACCTGTCGCCTCTGGAGTTTTCAGTCGCGACCTCCTCAGCTTCTAGTCGCAACCTGTCGTCTCTTTTCAGATTTCTGACATTCAGATGCCAATTTAGTCACGACCTATGTGTCAATTGGTCGCTACTTGGTGCTCTTTTCTTGATCGCAAGAAGTCGACAACTCAGATCGATTTCCTCTACCGATATCCACACGAATAGCGTTCCAACCACGAACAACGTGTTAGCGCCTCTTGTCCCTCTAGGGCTTTCTCAAGAATCTGTCCTCACCGTCTCTATTTCGGCAGTTTCTTATCTGTACACCTTTTGCACTCTCCTTGCCCCTTGTTCTTTTTGTGTAGAACCCTAGCCCCTAATGTCAAATATATAGGATGCTATCGGGCTTCTAATTGTGCAGGGTTTCAGAATTAATCTTATATTAATTCTAAAATTAATACAATATCATATATTGTATAATTTGATAAGAAACTAATTAAATAAATATGGTTTTTATTAAATTTGTCTCACAGATTTAATTCACCTATTTATTTAATTTAAAATAAAGATAAGACAGAATTATATTTGATGTATTCTCATAAATCAAATTTGAGATATCTTATCAATTTAAATTTCAAATTCAAATAGATCATATCAATTTAAATTCAAATTCAAAAGTGATAGAGATTTAATTTATCCTTATAAATTAGATCTTGCAAATATCTCTTATATTATATATAATATATATACAAATTTATATATATATATATATATAAAATATATAAATCCACCGTAGATTATTCATTGAATCAAGACATGTCTTAGATTCAATGAACCTGGACATCATAGCTCGTGTTAGGCTATTTTCTGTACGACCCTGTAGGCCCATATGAAGTTGGCAGTGGGCCAGTTACTATACTGATCCATAAGTCATAAGCGGTCTCTAGCAAGACATTATGACTACCCAAATTATATGAAGATCGATAAACGATATAACCTTTCATACAACCATATCACGTCCCTTTTGTCACACGATATTTCGGTCATGGATGAGGCATAGAGAACATCATCCTCCTGTTCCTGACTGTTACTTTCTCGATCCTTGAGTAGTCAGACTATAGAAATGGAACTACCTTTCCATTACAGTATGGCCATACATTTCTCAGACTCACTCATAGAGGGGCCCAGTAATATCTCTCTACGAATGTGAAGGACAATTCCATCTTGACCATTCACATTCCTCCGCATGAAAAACCACTAAGCCCAAACATAGCCTTTATGATCAATCGTTCAAAAGTGACTTTTGACTAGGTCAAAGATGAGCGTTTGTCATGTGGAAACCATGATGATATCAGGTCAAAGGGAATAGTGACATGGCTTGTATTTGAGAGAAGCTTATGACTTAACCCATGCAGCTCTCTCATAGCGGGTCGGTCCAACTTCCTATACTCTTACATGTGCCTATGACTTTGATTTATATCTCTATATATCTTCAAAGTCATACTGGTCTTATTTAGGATAAGATCATGAGTTATCCAAGGATGGTCATAACAGTAAACATGCAAATGATGTGATAACATAATTAAGAAATTCATAAATCAACAACGTTCATAAACAATGATTGGCCCCTAGGGCACAATCTCCAACACATACTTGAAAACATTTGAAATGATTTGTTTTTGAATTTTAAGCTTGAAAATCAGAAGTTATTTTTCAAATAATTTATCGATAAGTTATTCTATAAGACTATGCTTCGAATAATCAGTTTCAATGAAATAAATTCAAGTCTAATTCAACATATGGTATTTTTTTGAAGAACTATTCGAATAGACTATTTATTGATAAGATAAGAAACTGTTCATTACAAAGTCTTATAAAAGTCCTCTTCGATAAATTATCTTTTCGATGAACACTTCGATAAATGACATCAGATATTCAAAAGATTTTCACACTAGATTTTAACACATTAGTTTAGACTTTGAGTAATCATTCCTATATATTTTTAACTCATTACCTATTACTCAAACAACGTCTTCCTAGTTGTTTTCTGTTACAAAGAACATCGAGCGGCGAACTTGCGACGGAAAGTAAATTTATCATAAGTGCATTAAATGATATTACCAACTGTTGTCAACCGCCAACGACTTTGTCTCACTTTACTCAAACATGTGTATATTAGATTATTCAAGATGAAGCTATAAACGAGACAAATTGAATGCCAGAGTTAAAAGCCAACTACCTACGATCAATGCACTTATTCAAATATTCATTTATATTTTCTGATATACTCTATTATACCCTGTTTCATGTTGCATAAGAGAGATTTTTTATACTTTAGTGATTATCATAATCCCTCTATAGATAAAGTCTTGTAAGTCTTTAATCATTCTCTGAGATACTTAAGAGTGTGGGTCTCTTGAGTGGGTTATTACCTTTTGTGTTGTAAGGGAGAGTAAGAAGGATTCTCACAATTAATGTACTAAGGCACCAAGAGCCAGGTTAATCTTGGAGACATAGTGGAACACTCAAAAGGAACTCTGAGGACTAGACATAGGCCAAGTGGTTAAGGTTGAACCAGTATAAATCTGCTGTGCAAACTTCTTCCTTCAGTCTTTTGGTGAAATTGCTTCTTACTTATTTATTAGTTTTAAGTTTTAAACATCACTCAATTCACCCTTCTTGGGTGTAACTACTGGAACTAATAGTTTCCTATACCTAAAATCAATACATTAGCCTCTCGACTATCCCAAGCAAAAATATTCTCCAAGTTTGACCTAAATGCAGGTTTTGGCAGGTTGGAATCCACCCTGAAGAAAGATGCAAAATTGCCTTATGTATTGCTGATGCTCAGTACCAATGGAATACGATGCCATTCGGTTTGAAAGTGTCTTTGTCAATTTTTCAAAAAAATCATGGTAAAGATTTTTGAGCCTATTCTCCATTCTGCCCTTATCTATATAGATGATATTCTTCTATTCTCAAAAGATAAGCAAACCCATGAAGCACTCTTGGCCCAGTTTGTTTATCTTGTTACAAAATATGAAATCATACTTTCCTCCAAAAAAGGCTACATAGCTCAAGCCCAAATTGAATTCCTTTCCATGATATTCCATGATGTTTTTTACCAACTTGGCCCTCACATTGCCCAAAAATTGCTCAACTTTCCAGATGACAACTAGTCAGTAGTCATTGTTAATTATCTGGATGACTTTATTCTAGATGTGACTAAATATACATGCCAGATGTCAAAACTCAAAAAGAATCCCCCCTCGTTAGGGAACCTCACAAACTACAGTTGTCAAAACTATGAAAAAAGTTGCACAGACTATACCTCCTTTAGAGATTCCAGGTATAGGACAAAGGATTCTACAGATTGATATCAGTGATCATTTCTGGGGAGCAATACTTCTTGAAGAAGTTAATAGGAAAAGATATTATTGTGCCCATACTAGTGGACAGTTTAAGGACTCTAAAAAATACTATCATGCAACTTACAAGGAGATCCTTGCAGCTAAAAAAGGCATTGAGGAATTTAATTTTCACTTAAGTTCTTATGAATTTATTATGGAAATTGACAACACATATTTTCTGGCCTTACTAGACACCAAAAAGAAAACTCTTCTAGACTCACAACTCCTTAGATGAAAAGACTGATTTTCTCGCTATAAATTCATGGTGAAACTTATCAAGGGTCACCAGAATACTATAGCTTACTATCTTTCCAGACCTCAAAAGATCCAGCTCCTTACTCCCTCTAGACCTTGTTATATCTTGCTCATGGAAAACCTTCCTCTCCCAAAGCCTCATATGAAACATCCTTACTTTCGTATGTCTTAAGGACCATTCAGTAGCATTTAGAACCACTTTCAAGGTCATTGAAGTCCAATTTCTCAATCTGGAGTTTTACTCTTATCGAGTACTGTTCACTGTGTAACTTCCAGATGAGTGACCCGACTTCGAAAAATCATAACTAATTCTAGAAAAATCCAAATGAAGTGGTTCCAATTTCTAAATGAATCTAACTCAATTATATTTCAGGGACAAATAACTCGTTGACCATGCATTGACCGAGTCAACGTCAGTCAATGTTTCTATTTTACTGTTCATCCAGCGTTTTTCTCCTGAATCCAGCATTCTGGTCCCAACTTTGATAATTTATATCTCCTTGTGTAGACATCCAAATGAGACGTTTTATATATCAAATTAAATCTTGGTATGTATACTATTTACCATAAAAATTTCGTACATTTATTCATCCATTTACTATTTTTAATCATTTATCAAACATGACCCTGTCACCACGTATTACTGTTCATAGCGTTAATTTTCAGCAACCAACATTACATACATAGGCATACATCCATCATATATCAGTCAAACATGCCAAACAACAATTATTATTAAATAATAAGTCATTATACATCAGGGCATGTATGAAATTCTCATATTTCTATTACATCTTTTCCTGCCTGAAATCCGGCAGCATAACCGCTACGTTTCATCTGTACAAAGAACTGAACCGTACTGATTCGGTAATCCCCTCATGAGAACTACCATTCTACGTAGTACCCAGGAAAGACTAGATGAACCGGCTAGGTCCACTCACTTCTAGCCTCCTTAGACAGCACTACGTACACAGTACTTATCATATACTGATGTTCAGTCTTTACTTCGGCAGCATAACGGCGTCTCTTAAAATTCCTAGAATTCATTTTGACATAGCCTCCCCTGTAATGGTTTACTTATTGGGATGAGATTCGGGGGAATCTCAGTAGTAATAATCATAACAATATATGTAATGCAGAGTGACAGTGCTTGCTTGTGATTGTGTACAGATAAGTATGCTGCGTGCTTCCATGCTTAATAACATATGATCATAGCATTACAGCAGAGCTTCAGACATAACATATAAGACAACAATCCAACCAAACAATAGCACAACAAATCACAAAGCCATTACATAAAAGCTAGGATTAGTTACTACCTGGCTAGCTTAGCAGAACTCCATTATCCTTATTCTGCTTCCAGCTCCGCCAGAACTTCCTTACTTCCTTTTCTCCTTTCTCTCTTCCTTTCCTTCTCCTTCTCTCTCTTCTTTCTCTCCCTTCTCCCTTGCCTTGCGTGAATGAAAATGGAATGGAGGGGGGGTATTTATAATTGCCTTCAATGGCAATTCTGCAGTTCTATGAACTTTGATCCTGCGGTCCTGGTTTTTCCTGGATTTTCCTATTTTCTTTAATTCCTCCTTTACTGCATCATGCATGACATCATTGGGACACCTCACCAGGACACCTCAGCGCCACATTTATCATATGTCTGAAATCCTGGACACCTCAGCAGCTGACTCAGCATGCTGACTCACCGGTCCAGTCTCTTGCCTCGTAGTACGTGTCCTCAACTTTTCTTCCTCCTCTGTGATGGCGCCATGTGGCATCTTACTGGCACCTGTCACGCCATCCAATGCTATCCAGATAAATCCAGGACTTTATCTGATCACCTCCTCGCTTATAGTGCCGACCGAGTAACTTTACTTTATTGAAACAGCATTAAAATAGTATTTTAATGCCACTTTTTCCCACATACTTCATGGGCTACGTTTTTGGGCTCTAGGAATGTTGTCTTGGATCCTGATCAAGCTCAAGTACTCTGATGGCTCGATTCCCAAGAAACAGCCCTTGGCAAATTACCAAAATACCCTTGGGTGCCCTTTCTTGCACTATTTTAACCCTAAGGGTAAAATCGTCATTTCATACCCTTCTGTACTCTGTCAGGGTATATACTGACTCTCAGTAGCTTTATCTGTACGTGTCTTGGCTCCTGGGCCTGTCCAGAATTACCAAAATGCCCTTCATTCATCTGTTACACTTTTGTACAACACAGGGGCATTTTCGTAATTTCGCACTTTTTCGGGGTTCTGCCGGACACTGGCCCACCTATCAGTCCAAGTGTCTTACTGGGCCTCTGTTGGCGCCATTATTGGGCCTTTATGGGTCCAATACCTTCATGGCACGCATTACGAGGAATCTTCCCCCGTTAATAATTATTGAATATTTATCTATTATTCACCGTTTATACACATATCCGGACACCGGCTCCTTCTGTCCGAAACACTAGCCTGCGGTGTTCAGGCATCCCTGTGAGTCATATCAGTCATCTGACCGAGGTCATCCGAACTCATTCAGTCCCTTTTTAAATACCCATAAATCTCCCTATCGGATACCTGGAGGCCTCACACTCCCGTCTGGATTTTCTGATTTGCGAATAACTTTTTCTACAGACCTCCTATCGGTATTCTGTCAGTTTCCCGACATCCGTCCCATAAGGACGTATCATCCTGTATTTTCTCACCTAGATCTGAATTCTAGGATATCCGGTACGAATTTTTATAACTTTTGGACGATCAGTCCATTTCTGGCTATCTGGAGTCTTCAAAAATTCCTGTATTAAGCCAGATTACCGAGCGTCACTTGCTCTCTCTACCGGTGAAATCTGGGACTGAAATGCTTTCGGACAGTCCAAACCACTTCCGGCCTGACTTTCTTTAATTACAATTTAGCCCCAGGGAACTTTTCTTCTTTTCATTTAAGTCCCTTTTTACTTGGCTAAAATTACACTTAAGGACCCCACATTTTTGTCTACTTTCCTTTTTTGGCCTTGAAACTTTCCATAATTGCACTTAAGTCCTTTCATTTCCTTTGCTAGGTCTAGGGGCATTATTGTCTTTTCATGTTTTACCAGAGTATTCTCTGGCCCTGGACAACTATCCAGATACCCCTTCTTGACTGTCTAACCTTAGCCAAATGACCAAAATACCCTTTACTCATTCTTCAGTTATTCTATAACATAAGGGCATTTTCGTCATTTTGCACATTTTCCCGGACACCGGCCCCTCTTACCCCTGAACTGATATTATGGGCCTGGGCCTTCCCTGGTGTCACTACGGGCCTTAGACAATACTGTATGGCCTCTGGCCATTGTCCGATCATTTCTATTCGGACTGCCTTTCCCTTACCGATTATAACTGTAAATTCCCATCTTCAGGAATTTTTACAGAAAAATCGGGACCTCAAATCAAAATTCTGTGACCCCTCATTCAATCCGGAATCCTTTTCTCTATCTCCCGGTATTTTCAGATATTTTATCCGGACTGGGCTGTTTTGGCCTGAAAAAACACTCACGCGCACACTTTTCCAAAATGACCATTTTACCCCTGGTCATATTTCTAATTCTTTCATACACATAGAGACCTCATATGCACATTTCACAGTTCAGTGAAATGATCAGCATAATTTTCTCTATTTTCTGGCAAAATATGGTACTCATCGGCTACCAGCCCGATCTTTCCCATAATTACGATTATACCCTTGATTTCTCCTTCTGGCATCTCTAGGCCTAAAAATTGGGGTGTTACATCATACGTCACCACCAAATGTCATGAATTTCCACATAGATTTGAGCCCTCAAATATTGAACAGATCCAATAAGTAGCCAAGAGAAATCTCTTCTGTTGGCTCCACTTTCTCCTCACCAAATATCATATCTATCCATCCACTGATCTCTTTGATATAAAAACCCTTATCTAACTATTTCTTATATAGCCAGCCCTATTCTTGAGGAACAAAAGTGGTACCTTTGGTCCTTTTTTGCTCTTTATGCCTATTTTATAGCCATTGAACCTCTACATGTTTACCGTTACCTCTATGACAGAAAAAATGAAAATTCATGTTTATGGTCAGTTTTACAATGGTTTTTGCAACATCCTTACTTTCGTACGTCTTAGGGACCTTTTGGTAGCATTTAGAACCAATTATATGATATTTGAAGTCCATTAGCTAAATATAGAATTTTTACTCTTCTCGAGTTATGTTCATATGATATTCCAGATTTAGTGACGAACTTCGAAAAATCATAATTAATTCTAGAAAAATCAAAATGAAATGGTTCAAAATTATACATGAAGATAACATCTTGAAATTTATGGAAAAAATAAGTTACTGACCAAATTCTTAGTCAATCAATACAGTTTAATTGTCAAATGTTACTATTTATTTGGTCAAAAAGCCTCAAAACATATTCTGGTCCCTAAATTTAGAAATTCATTTCTCTTGATATACACATCCAACCAAGACGTGTTACCTATGAATTTAAAACTATAGACGTGTAATACATGATCATAAAATCTCATAGAGTAATTCCTTCATTTGCTAGGTCAAACTGAAGCCACCACAAAACTACTTTAGGACCTACTTTTTTACCATTTCAGTTTTCTTTCTTTAATTTCCAATAATTGTTCTAGCATACATAACACATCTCTTTGGCCTCTCATACATTCATATACATTATGGGGTTATGCCATAATTATTTCATATATTTTTTCCATCATTTGCTATTTTCTATTACATCATAAACATTGTTGCTCTAACTTGTCATATATCAACATTACATGCAACAATTTTTCATCTAACATTTATCCTAACCAATCCCTAACTTCTCTTCATGCTTCATCCTCTTCTTTACTCATTCATAAGCCTGTTAGGATTGGGATTATATAGATGTGATTTTCTGAGAAAATCTCAGAAGCAAACGGTACCATAAATAATGCATGCATTAATGTAAATACTTGTTCTTGCTTGTGGAAGTGTTAACATTGTGTAGTGTGCATACTTCCATGTAATATATGAAATACAATTGGCCAAAGTAATCATAGAAACATAGCTTCAATCATATACACACATGTAACACAATTCAATATAGCCATAGCATAATTAAGTATAACATTTAACACATACAAGCTTAGGATAGTTTACTACCTCATATACTTGATTCCCTTTACTTTATCTTTTCTTCTTACTTCTCCTTAATATATGTGGCTGCCCTCTTGAGCACACCATTCAAATCATAACATAACATCATCATCCATTCATTACCATCTCACTTTCTTAAACATGAAACTTACTTTAAGTAACAACTTTATCTAATCTTTACTAATTAACTTGACCTTTGAATCAATTGATGCCTTGACCTTACCCTACACAATTTGGCCTTTTGAATCCATTTATGAAGTCAAAATAACCAAATTCTAGCAACTATACATTGTTCTGGATAGAATTGCATAATTCCACTTTTCCTTTCAATAATTCTCATTTTGATTCCAATGCTTCCCTTATTTGTTTCTCAACTTTACCCTACACAACTTTTCATTTTAAAACCATTGGAAGCATCATAATCATAAAAATCCAATCACTGTTCATACAAGTGAGCTGTAACAGAGAAGATTTTCAAGCATTATAACTTTCAATTCCAATGCTTCCAATGTTCTAAACCTATCCAATCCTACACAAAATCATCATATAAATTCAATAAAAGTAATAGATCATTGAAATTCCATCTCCCTCTATCATTAACAGTGTAGACTGAAAGGTCTCAACCATGGCAAAGTCAAGAATATCAATGTAATTCAATAATCAATCATCTAACTAGCTTGTTTAAGCATCAATCACATAACTCTAACTTTAATTTATTCTTTCTCCTTTCATATAAGGTTTTGGACAGCATATACACCTTAAAGAAAGCTCAATTTTCTTTCATGAAAACCCTAAGTTCAAGCCCCCCAAATTAAAGGAAAAAAGTTAGGATAAATTGTTTACCTTAATCCCTAGCTAGCTTGAACTTTGGACCTTGGATTCTTTTTTGTCTTGGCTTGAGTTTGCATTTGGGCAGCACCTCCCCAAGGATGCCAAGAGCCATGGTTTTGAGCAGAATTGGTGGGGTATTTAGAGAAAAATTCTATGGAAAATGGATGGCCAAGATCACTTTGTGTACTATTTAATCTAATGGCTCATATTTGCTCTTGAACTAAGTTTGCCCACCAAGCCAAAGATGACATCATCTATGACATCATCAAGGGACATCTCATAGTACATATGACGAAATTCCAAGGGGAAGAAGCATTTGGAAAAAATTTCAGTCCAATCCGATACCGGCTCAATCTAATCTCACAAAAACCATACTGTTTTATAAATAATTTTTTTGAGATTTCATAATATACTTTTTAATCTCAAATCCAATATCCGGATTCTTCCTACCATTGACATTCTTGGACTGGGTCTAAACTTAATTCTTGATCCCTTGGCAAATTACTAAAATACCCCTTGGTTCTTCTTTATTTACTTTACTGTCCCTAAGGCATTATCGTCTTTTCACACCTTACCATAGTATTCCCTGACCCTAGTCAACTATCCAGATAACCTTCATTGATGGTCTAACCTTAGTCAAATGACCAAAATACCCTTCACTTATTCTTTAATTATTTTATAACATAGGGGCATTTTCATCATTTGCACATTTTCTGAATATTTCTGGACACTGGCCCCTTTAATCGATAAACTGATATCATGGGCCTGGCTTCACTTGACATCATTATGGGCCTCTTGTAACATCATCTGGGCTCATTCAGTCCTAGCTTGCTTACTCTTAAGTTTCACAGTCAGATATCAGGTATTCGAAAACTCCCATCAAAATTCACTGAAATGTAAATAACTTTTTCTACATAAGTCCTTTTGGGGTTTTGTCAGATCCCTGACCTCTAGCTTCACAGGACACACCTTTCCATAACTTTTCACTTATATCTGAGGTCCAGAAGATCTGATAAAAATTTTAGATAACTGTTAGACTATCAACTATCTGGAGCTCCAATACAATTTATGTATCAGGTTATATTAACCACCATAATTTTCTCTATCTACTAGTAAAATTTGGGACTGAAATGATTCCAAGCAGTTCTAGGCCTTTTTCTCTTTTCAATTAAATCCCTCAACTTTTTATAATTATACTTAATGGCCCATAACTTGTGTCTACTTTCATTTCTCACCATGGAACTTTTAGACTTTTCAATTTAGTCCCTCTTCTTCTCAAAATGACCCTTAATCACCCTGAAACTTTCGCCATTTTTGATTTAGTCCCTGAACTTTTATTATTTACAATTTAGTCCCTGAACATCATCTGTATACTTCTAGAACTTCTGCTCAACAGGGCTTGGTAGCCTACCTATTTTAGGCTATATACTGGACTTCATACTAGACTTTTAGGCCTAAAAATTGAGATATAACAGTTTTTTCCTCTCCCTATTTGGAGAAGACAACTCAATAAAGTCATTGAAAAATATCATCTATAGGATACCCCAGAAGATCAACAGACTTTCTAGTGTTTCTTTGCTCTACATAGACCTTATCAAATAGATCATCAAGGCAGGTTGTATACCTCAAATCAGGCTTACCTATGGCTAGGGGTGTTCAAGATGCCCAGTGCCCGGAATACCCGCCCGAGCCCGGAGGAAAATAGCCCTGCCTAGCCCAAAAAAATTAACCCAAAATACAGTTGGGCAAGTTTGGGCCGGGCTAAGTGTTGGGTAGGACAGGGCACCAGGAAAGGTATATAGCTTGCCCATTTTGGCCCGGCCCGAGGTATATATATTATATATATTTTTTAATTCTATCTGACTTGTTTACGTTTGCCCAATGCCTAATTGCCCTAATTTCTAAAAGTGTATGTTCCAGTTCAATCTTAGCTCTTCGCCTATGCTACATTCGACAACCAGTTCAGTTCCCTACCCTCTTGCTCCTGCGAGTTTCCAGCGACGCCGTTGTCCATTGTTGTCACCGGCGTTCAAATCTCGCTCTTCTTGTGCCAGCTTCAGGTTCTTCTCTCTCTTTGTCTAGATCTCCATCTCTTTACGATTCCTTTCTTTAATTTGACTACAATCTGCAATTTTTCTCACAAGAAACTGCAATCTGCAAACTTTGTGATTCCTTTCTCTCTCTCTCTTCAGGTTATTCTCTCTCTTTGTCTAGCTGTCTGAATCTGCATATTATTCCTCATAGGAAACTATGAGATTTGTTTGTTCTGGAAATTTATGGGTCTTGCTCATATATTTGCTTTATTCTATGCAAGTTTTGCTAATGAAATTTATGGATCTTGCTCGTATATTTGCTTTATTCTACTAACACGGCTTAAGTACTGGAGGCTCATAGTTGCGTGCCTTGATTTCTCGTCAGTTCCAACGTTCTTGTCAACCTTTTTTCTTCCTCTGCCTCTTCCTTTTCTATTCATTCTTTACCTTTCCTATTTATTCTTTAGTTCAAGTAGTTAACAATTATTATCTATCTCCCTTCAAATTCAATATCTAGCGCATGTGTTCTTCAAATCCATATATACTCCTAATTGAATAAAAAATGATAATCATATTATTATAAGTAATATATTATATGTAATAAAGATCTACATGCACAAGCTTCTCCCAATTAATATCATTTACCTGATTGGGTCTAGATTTAGCTTCATTGAGAACCAGACTAATGCCTCTTTTACGAAAAAGTTGAACTAACCATAAATTCAACAAATTCATAAAAGCAAGTATAGTTGGCAATCTGATGAGCTTCTCCAAATTTGATGTTTTAGTTATTTATTTTTGGCAGTACAGCATCTATGGTTATTCTGTGTTAGTAGCGGCTGTCAAAGTTCTGCATTGCATTTGAACTTAAAGTTAAAAATACTTGGAGCCCTGAAATTGATGTATTTCTTACTTGATAGAACTTTTTTCTTTGAAATTTATGAAAACTATATGTAAATGCAAATATTCCTCTTCCATTTGCATTGTTGTGACGAGAAAACACAATTTATTGAAATTGTCATATTCTTTCCCGTCAACTATTTTTCTCTATTTCATATCCCATGGTTTATTATACCCTTATGATTTTTACATAATAGTTAATCCAGATTCATCAAGGGTTACAATTTATTCACAGGTTTTCATTTATGTTGCATACATCACTTCTCCTATTCCTTTGGTCTGTAAGGTGCATGGATATCTATTACTGCATGGATATTTGATAAGGTGCATGGATATTTGTTACTGCAAGAATTTCTCATTTCCTTACGTGTCAACTATTTTTTCTCATACACCATATCCCTCCTCACTGGTCAATCTAGGGAAAATAATTGTATGATGTGGCATGGCTTTTTTGTTGCCTATTTGTTGTGACTTCATGGTATCTTGTCCTTCTGCATCATTTCATTATTACACATTGAAATTAAATCTGTCAAAGAATATCCTCTTGTCATTTATAAGTAATAAATTGTATGTTTTCGATTTACCATCTCTTCTCTTCTATCTCCCTTTAAAATTGTATGATGATTATATCATGTTTGAATGGATGATCAAGCTTTATGAGGTTTCCATGGCTAATTTTAGGTTGAAGATACTTTGTTTGAATGGATGATCAAGCTTCTAAAATATCATCATCCTCTCTTGAAGATACTTCAACTTCAACCACTTTTAAAACTTCTATTGTATCACCAACCCCTAGTCCTATCAATAATGAACCTAGTGCAATCTTACCCCTGACCATACTCCTATGCCTCCTCCACCTACCTCTCAATCTCTCCTCACGTCTCCCCACCCTCCTACTTCTCATGCTCCCACTCCCACCACTCAAACACAAACAGAATTTGTTGCACAAGAAACAAATGTGGAAGGTAGGGGGACAAAGAGAAAGGAAAGAGAACCCAAGCACATATCAGAGGTGTGGGATCATTTTGTTAGATTACCATTAGAAGAAACTAATGGGGAGCACTTAGCAGCTTGCAAGCATTGCCATACGACCTATAAGGCTGATCCAAATCACCATGGGACACATTCTTTGTTGAGGCATATCCCAAAGTGTAAAGAGAACCCAAATAAGGCAACTACAGATAAAAGGCAATCTATGTTAACTCTCTTGTCTGGCGGGTCGAGTGGTCAAGGAAGATCGGTGGTGGCACATCTATATAATGAGAAGCGATATAGAAGAGCTCTAGTAGAATTTATTATATCGGATGAGCAACCATTTAGGATTATTGAGAAGCCTGCATTTAAGAAATTACTCAATAAATTTGAGCCCCGCTTTCCAATCCCTTCAAGAATAACAATTGCAAGGGATGTGTGGCAGTTATATCTTGGAGAAGTTCAATTATTGAAGAAATTCTTATAGCAAAGTGCTAAGCGTGTTTGCCTTACCATAGACTGCTGGACATCATGCCAAAATTTTAATTATATGTGTTTGACAGCGCATTTTATTGATGAGGATTGGAAGCTTCACAAGAGAATCTTGAATTTTGTTATGATTGAAAATCATAGAGGTGATACTATAGGGAAGTCCATTGAGCAATGCTTGTTGCAGTGGGGGATTGAAAATATCTTCACCATAACTATGGATAATGCCTCAACTAATGACACAGCTTTGGTATATCTGAAAAGGCGTTTAGGGAGTTAGAAGGGGTTACTTTGTGATGGGGATTATATACAATTAAGATGTTGTGCTCATGTCCTTAATTTGGTGGTTAATAAAGGTATCAAAGAGATGAAGGATAGCTTTGAAGCCATTCGAAGCCATTCGAAGCGCTATTATCTTCACCGTAAGTCCTCTCTCTGTATGAAGTTAAGTGCTAAGAATGATGAGAATATATGATTATATAAAAAGAAAGATGAGATGTTGCAGATATCAAAGCAGTCTGCGAGATATTAAGAGAAGTAATACCAGATAGATGCTAGAAGTATGATGAGTAGTGAGTAGAAATTCCCGAATACAGTAATATTCGAGAGAATTTCATATGAAAGAAATGGACACTGCTCATAAGTGCAGTAAGTGATCCGTAAGAGAAAAGTAGATTTCAGCTCTGATTGAGTTGATCCAGAGAAAAGATAAGCATGTTATGAAAGAAATGTAAAGTTTTATGATAAGTACTTTGCTAGATGTTAAGTTATTTTGGCTATGGTACTGATTAAATTTCGAGGACGAAATTTATTTAAAGGGGAGGAGAAATGTAACATCCCAATTTTCAGGCCTAGAGATGCAGAGATAGCCTAAGATTGAGAGGCTACTAGACCCCTTTTTAGCAGAAGTTCCAGAGGAACGCAAAGAGTTTCAGGGACTGAGCTGCGAGTAAGTAAAAGTACGGGGACTTATGTGTAAACAATGGAAGTCCCAAGGGGTAAATGGCCATTTGGGGATGATGTAAAGGTCAAAGGTTCAAGAGTTGACCAGTTAGGTCGCGATGATAGAGA
Source organism: Leucaena leucocephala (assembly GCA_037074615.1). Lineage (NCBI taxonomy): Eukaryota > Viridiplantae > Streptophyta > Magnoliopsida > Fabales > Fabaceae > Leucaena > Leucaena leucocephala. Next base: position 7,919,872 of record CM073549.1, read on the forward strand.
CTTTAGTCGCGATGATAATGTATTATGGTCGCGACTAATATTGGCAGAGAGGCTTGGTCGTGACGGATATGTATGTGGTGTCGCGACTAATGAGTAGAATAAGCCTGGTTGTGACTAAAAAGTGATGTGGTCGCGACGAAAGACTGTTATGGTCGCGACTAAATGTGGTCGCGACTAAAGAGTGTTGTGGTCGTGACTAATGAACCAGAAGGTGTTAAGTCGCGATGAGATGATGGCTAGGTCGCGACTAGTGGCTAAAGTAGTGCCAAGCGTATGGGCCATGAGTTGAGAAGGTCCAAAAGAGATACTTACCCGGTTAGAGATAGACCGGAGACAGGAGGCCAGATACAGGAAAGGTTATCTAAAAACCATGAGGTGGACTGATAAGGTATCCTCATGGGACCCACAAGATGCCACATGGCGTTAGAGTAGTGATTCAGTAACCTTTTAGTAGAGTAAAGTTACTCGGTTGGCACGAGAACCGAGGAAGTGATCAGATAAGTCTGGGACTTATCTGGATAGCATTAGGAAGCGTGCAAGGTCTCTTCCAGTCGCCACATGGAATTAGTCTGGAGAAAGCAGATAAAGCTGAGGGCACGTATTACGAGGTAGGACTATGGACCGGTGAGTCAGCATGCTGAGGTGTCCAGGAGTTTCAGCATGTGATAAATGTGACGCTGAGGTGTCCCGGTGAGGTGTCCTGCTGAGGTGGCCTGGTGATGCAGTAAAAGAAATAAAGGAAAATAGGAAAATCCAAGAAAAACTAGACCGCAGAATCAGAGTTCATGGAAATTACGGGATTACCATTGGAGGAGGTTATAAATACCCCCCCTTGCCTTTATTTCCATTCACGCATGGAGAGGAGAAGGGAGAGAAAGAAGAGAGAGAAGGAGAAGGAAAGGAAGAGAGAAAGGAGAAAAGGAAGAAAGGAAGTTCTGGCGGAGCTGGAAGCAGAATAAGGATAGTGGAGTTCTGCTAAGCTAGCCAGGTAGTAACTAATCCTAGCTTTTATGTAATAGCTTTGTGATTTGATGTGCTATTGTTTGGTTGGATTGCTGTCTTATATGTTATGTCTGAAGCTTTGCTGTAATGCTATGATCATATGTTATTAAGCATGGAAGCACGCAGCATAATTATCTGTACACAATCACAAGCAAGCACTGTCACACTGCATTACATATATTGTTATGATTGTTGCTACTGAGATTCCCCCGAATCTCATCCCCATACATAACCCATTACAGGGAGGTTATGCTGAAGTGGATTTTGAGAATGCTAAGAGACGCCGTTATGCTGTTGAAGTAAAGACTGAACATCAGTATATGATAAGTACTGTGTACGTATATGCTGTCTAAGGAGGCTAAAAGTGAGTGGACCTAGCCGGTTCATCTAGTCTTTCCTGGGTACTACGTAGAATGGTAGTTCTCATGAGGGGATTACCGAATCAGTACAGTTCAGTTCTTTGTACAGATGAAGCATAGCGGTTATGCTGCCGGAGTTTAGGCAGAAAGAGATGTAATAGAAATATGAGAATTCTATGTATGCTTTGTTGTATATGCCATCTTGTATGACATTATGTTATTCAATGATAAATATTGTTTGGCATATTCAATTTATGTATGTCAAATTAAGGGGAAATTCGCAGGTCCTGAGGCAGCAGTGTTCTGACCTCAGTTTGACCTAGTAAACGGAGGAATCTGGTCACGAGATTTAGTGAGCCGGTAGTACACATCTGGGGCATTCTGTGGATAGGTAATAAGCCTCATTTGGATGTGTAGAAGGTGAGAAACCAATTCTCAAAGTAAAGGTTCAGTATAAGGAACATAGGAGTAAAAGTTCAATCTCTGGACTTAAGTTAAGCTAATATTGCTTCCGCAAGTGTACTCTGAGGAGTATAAAGGAGGATGTTTCAGAAAGTCTCTAGAGATATAGTGGTCATTTATGCAAAGAAAGGGATTAAGTTGCAAAAGAAAGGAAATAGAGGGACTTAGATGCAAATATGAAAAGTATAAGGCAAAAAGGAAAAGTAGACAAAAATGTGGGGTCCTTAAGTGTAATTTTAGCCAAATAAAAAGGGACTTAATTGAAAAGAAGAAAAGTTCCTTGGGGCTAAAATATAATTAAAGAAAGTCAGGACGGAAGTGGTTTGGACTGTCCGGAAGCATTTCAGTCCCATATTTCATCGGTAGAGAGAGCAAGTGACGCTCGGTAATCTGGCTTGATACAGGAATTTTTGAAGACTCCAGATAGCCAAAAATGGACTGATCGTCCAAAAGTTATAAAAATTCCTACCGGATATCCTAGATTTCAGATCCAGGTGAGAAAATACAGGATGATGCGTCCTTATGGGGCGGATGTCAGGAAACTGACAGAATACCGATAGGAGGCCTGTAGAAAAAGTTGTTCACAAATCAGAAAATCCAGACGGGAGTGTGAGGCCTCTGGGTATCCGATAGGAAAATTTATCGATATTTAAAAAGGGACTGAATGAGTTCGGATGACCTCAGTCAGATGACTGATATGACTCACGGGGATGCCTGAACACCGCAGGCCAGTGTATCTGACAGAAGGAACCGGTGTCCGGATATGGGTATAATCGGTGAATAATAGATAAAATATTCAATAAACATTAACGGGGGAAGATTTCTCGTAATGCGTGCCATAAAGGTAATGGACCCTGAAAGGCCCAATAATGGCGCCAACAAAGGCCCAGTAAGACACTTGGACTGATAGGTGGGCCAGTGTCCGACAGAACCCCGGAAAAGTGCGAACTTATGAAAATGCCCTTGTGTTGTACTAAAGAGTAATAGATGAATAGAGGGCATTTTGGTCATTCTGGACAGGCCCAGGAGCCAAGGCACATACAGATAAAGTTACTTAGAGTCAGTATATACCCTGACAGAGTACAGAAGGGTGTAAAATGATGATTTTACCCTTAGGGTTAAAATAGTGCAAGAAAGGGCACTCAGGGGTATTTTGGTAATTTGCCAAGGGCTGTTTCTTGGGAATCAAGCCATCAAAGTACTTGAGCTTGATCAGAGACCCAAGATAATATTACAAGGCCAAAAAACGTAGCCCATGAAGTATGTGAGAAAAAGTGGCATTAAAATACTATTTTAATGTTGTTTCAATAAAGTAAAGTTACTCGGTTGGCACGATAACAGAGGAGGTGATCAGATAGAGTCCTGGACTTATCTGGATTGCATTGGAAGGCGTAAAAGGTCCCTTCCAGATGCCACATGGCGTCATCTTAGAGGAAGAAGAAAAGTTAAGGACACGTGGCACAATCTTAGCCGGTGAGTCCAGTTTGTGGGAAATCGGACCGGACCGGTACTGGATTGGACTGGAACTGCTGAGTCAGCTGATGAGGTGTCCAAGAAGCTTGCAATTTTGCCATGTGAGAAATGTGCATGATGAGGTCTCCCATGAGGTGGCTTTGAGATGATGTCATGCATGATGCAGTAAAAGGAATAAAGAAAAATAGGAAATTCCGGAAAAACCAGGACCACAGGATCAGATGGCTTCAAAATTACAAGAATGCCATTGACCAAAACTATAAATACCCCCTTGCCTTCATTATGCACGGTTTTGGCAAGGGAAAGAGAGAGAAAGAAGAGAGAGAAGGAGAAAGAAAGAAGAAAGGAAGTTCTGATGAAGTTGGAAGCAGTAGAAAAGTTCTGAAGTTCTGCTTTTGAGGTAGTAACTAATCCTAGCTTTTATGTAATGGCTTTGTGATTTGTTGTGCTATTGTTTGGATTGTTGTCTTATATGTTATGCTTGAAGCTTTATTACAATGCTATGATCATATGTTATTGAGTATGGAAGCACGCAACATACTTATCTGTACACAGTCACAAGCAAGCATTGTCACTCTGCATTACATATATTGTTATGATTATTACTACTGAGATTCTCCAATCTCATTTCCATATATAACATTACAGGGGAGGTTCTGTCAAAATAAAATCTGGAAATTTTGAGAGACGCCGTTATGCTGCCGAATTTAAGACTGAACATCAGAATATGATAAGTACTGTGTACGTATTGCTGTCTAAGGAGGCTGGAAGTGAGTGGACCTAGCCGGTTCATCCAGTCTTTCCTGGGTACTACGTAGAATGGTAATTTTCATGAGGGAATTACCGAATCAGTACGGTTCAGTTCTTTGTACAGATGAAGCCTAGCGGTTATGCTGCCGGATTTTAGGCAGGAAAAGATGTAATAGAAATACGAGAATTTTGTGTATGACTTGTTGTATGACATTTTATTATTTAATAATAAATATTGTTTGGCATGTTCAATTTGTGAATGGAGAAATGAAAAGAGAAATTCGCAGGTCATGAGGTAGCAGTGTTCTGACCTCAGTTTGACCTAGTAAACGAAGGAGTTTGGCTACGAAATTTGGTGAGCCAGTCGTACACATCTAGGGCATTACGTGGATAGGTAATAAGACTTGTTTGGAGGTGTAGAACGAGATAAATTAATTTTCAAATTAAAGGTCCAGAATAAGGAGCTTAAGAGTAAAATTTTAAATTTCTGGGCTTAAGTTAAGATATAATCAAGCTAATATCGCTTCCGTAAGTGTACTCTGAGGGGTCTAAGGGAGGATGTTTCACTTAGATGGTAATCAAGGCCTAACATGCACCTCTCTTGGTCTTATTCCCAATGAATCCTTTGTGCCTTCAAATGTCTGAAGATGGCACAAGAGGCCTCGAGAACAGATCTTCAGTACAGCTGCCTTGGCTTATCTCAACTCCAGCAAATCACAGTCATGCACTGAGTTACAATTTTCTTAAAGCTCACAACCAGCCTCTTAGGATTACTTCCTATCATAGAACCCATGCGGTAGACCACTTTCTCAAGACCCATAAGGTGACCACTCTCTCAAGACCTAGAGTTACTCCCAACATATGACCCACATGATTGAGACTGCTTAAACCTTTCACCTAATAATGACCATGAGGTCATCTGCAGACTAGGGTGGTGAGGTGTAAAGAAGATTCCCGTGTGCTCTTCTCAGCAGCTTTTAATAAAGAAGATTCCCGCATACTCTGCTCTTTTCATCTTTTAGTAAAGTAGGTTTAATTATTATCCTCGAGTGGTCATGGCATAGTTTGCTTTCCAGCTAATGTAAAATAATTGTGTATTTGTTAGTTTGTATCTCTGACTCTTTATAAAAGGATCCCTTAGAACTCCTTGAGGATTATCGAGAGTTCTATATTGTAACTCACCTTGTAAAATATAAGTATGTTTTCCTTTTAAGCTCTCTCTCTTCCGAAAGCTTTATCTTTCTTTAACTCTATACTTGCCTCTAATAAGAGGAACCTGTGTATCAGAAAGAATCTGATCTTGATCCAAGGGATTGATTTTTTGCATGAGTAATTTGATTTAGTCTGTGTATCTATAGATTAAGGTTCTAAAACGGGCAGTATGGTGAGAGGATGCCGAGGTAAGACCCTAATACGGACAGATCTATGAATATCCTGGACTAGGTCTCAGAATTCATAAGGAGATCCACCCCCGTGGTATCATGGTGTTAAAATTAAGGGATTGAAAATATACTTTATACCACCAAACGCTTGGATTGAATGGTTGTGGGTCATTTTAGCTTAACCAGTTGTTTTGTGCTCGAGCTTTGGGTATGCAGCCACGATAATTACTTGGAAGTAACGATTCCTACCATTGTGGCCTACATTCCCGTGAACTGGATTAGTCTTTGCTAGTAATACTAAATCCTGATGGATAAATCAAAAAAATATCTAAAAAATATACCTTATAAACTTAAGGAACTAAACTAAAATTTGATATAAATTTAGATGTTAGCTAAATTTTTTTTATCAAATATATATCAAGAGAAATATTAGAAAAACGAAAGATGACGTATTTCTGTTTAAATTTATTTTTATACTTTTTATATAAAATTATAATAATATTTTTATAAAATATTAAACATGAACCATTGAAATTTTAATCTAATGGTGGTGAAGGTGGGTAGAGGAGAGGAGAGGTAGCTAGCTGAGAGAGGCGGCTTCCAAACTTTTAAAACCTATATGTATTTAATTCCGTACCTATGGATAATTTTTGTAAAATAAAATAAATTTTGTACCCTTATTCAATTGGAATCACGTCAATCCCATCATTTTCTCCACACAAAAAAAGGAGACAATAATACCGTCCAAAGAAAATGAAACTTGTAGCTTTATTTTCTATAAGAAAGATAATTTCAAACATATATATATCCTCCGAAGATCAAGTCTTCAAAGAAGTCAGGTGTCAATAAATTATTGGCCGCAAACTAACTAATCATCGAAGCAGATATATCATGCTTTGAACTAATTCAACTTAATTAAAGACAGATTATGCAATCAGGTAATAAGCATAAATCATATTTATTGTATATTTTCTAATTATTAATTCTCAAAAAGGTGTTGATGAAAATTCTTGTTCTAGAAGCAGGTTTTGGGTCAAAATATTTACCCAAACACGAATAAGAAAGTAGGGAAACAGAAATAGGAGGGATTACTTAAACAAAGGAATTTGATTATGAGCTGAAGTAGATACTAATTGGACCGGGTTCAGTTTTTTATCTTGTTCCAATGGTGGATTTACTTTTGGCAACGTGTCAATTATTTTATCTTTTTAATTTAAGGGTCTCGCTCAACATTTTGTTATAAATTATTAAATATACCCACACTCACATATTTAATTTGAACTTATTATTAGCAAACTAACTAAACCAAGTTAATATGTGAATGTTTTAACTAACAAAAAATAAAGACACTAAAAAATCCTATTGGAGCACTAACTACATGTAGATATGAAATAGATATACCTCTTGTATTGCTACATTAGATTATATGGGCTATCTCAACAATTGGTAATCTACTTTCAATAATGAAATTCAAACTTTCAGATAGGTGAAATGGTAATCTACTGACTCGGGTCCTTTTTGCATCTCCTCTTTCATATTAGATTATCTGAGCTACCTCAACAATTGCTGCACCTTTGAATCACATCATTGTTACCACTTTTAAGAAGAATCTACTCAATGATTTCCTCTTTTATTCTAACTTTTTCCAGTTACTCCCTCTATAAAACTGATATATATTACTAGTTTTTCATTCCTCACACCTTAGTATATCAACTCTAATTGTATAATAATTTTCTTCATTGAATATAATTAATCATTTTCTTAAAAAATATGTAGGCTTGAAACTTTTTTTTTTGGCTAGGCACAATTATCTTCTTATTGTAGACAGTCCTATTGGAGACACTATTAGGCAATAATTATGGGCATCATCTCCTATTGAGAATTTAAATCTTAGTTTATTAATTAATCCCTTCTATTAAACTTTTTTTTTTGTACAAAAATTTTTGAAAAGTGATTGGGCTCACCCACGATCCAAGGGCAGGGCGAAGTCTCCCTTCCTCCTAGGCATACTGATATCGAGCAGGGTGTGCCGTCTATTACCCTCAGGTGTAAACCAAAGCACTCAAGAGCTAGGATACCTCCCTAAGCGCCGCGAATGGAACCACAATAAAGTGGTATTCTTTAGGGATCGAATACACTCCAAATGATTGTATGCCTCACCTTTTTACTAATTAAACGTACGGACGATGGTCCCTCCTATTAAACAATAATCCTTATTGATTGCATGTTTGAAAAAAAAAAGACAGCAACGCAGCCCAACTAAACAACACGCAACAGTCCAAGTATTTTGAGAAAAACAAACTTAACGCCCCAAAAACACAAATCACCCTTTGTAACAAACTTGGTCCCAATTTCCCAATAACAAAATTAAGTAATAACAAAACGAAGCCCATATAAAATGTGTCCGGAGGACAAAGTCGTCTAACCACGTCGAAACCTTCCACATTATGGGCCCTTCAACCAAATGCCTCCATCATTATGGCATGTTTGAGAAGGGTGTTTGTGTCCAATCGCGGTCCCGATCATCTGGAAAATGAAAATTGAGACAAAACAAAACGTAGGCCGGGTCCAAACTGGGACGGGACAAAAAGTAGGCCGGGCCCCATCTTAAATATATATATATATATTATTTTTAATTTATTTATCAATATATTAACATACCTTTTATATCATTAATATTAATATATATATTATTATGACCCATTTTTTAAGATAATGCCAAAAATTGGTTGAAAAGTGCATGAATTCATGATCAATTTACCTCATTTTGCTCATTTAATTTAATTTAGATTGAATTTTGTTTTAGAAAGTTGGACTAAAATCAGGACAGGACACAGAACAAAAAATTTGACCTAGTCTCAGTGCCATCTTGTGAAATATTTTTAGATCAGGTTAACCCAATTATAAAATTTTTAGACAACTTTAACACTTCCTAAGTTATAAAAAATATTTTAGATCATTTTACCCCAAGTTATAAAAAATAGATATCAATTTCATACTCATTTCTATCACATTAAATAAATTTTTAAAATATATTTTCAGCCTAATTGTATTTCTATTTTTATTTTTATTTTTATTTTTATTTCTATAAAAAAAAATTCATCCTACCAAGTGTACTGTAATAGTCCAACAAAATGCTGCCCAACTAAATAACATGCGACAGCCCAAGTATTTTAAGGGGAAAAAAACTTAACGACCCAAAACACAAATCACCCTTTGTAACAAACTTGGTCCCAATAACAAAAATAAGTCATAACAAAAGAAGCCCATATAAAATGTGTCCACAGGACAAAGTCGTCTAACCACATCGAAACGTTCCACATTATGGGCCCTTCAACCAAATGACTCCATCAATATGATATATTTGACTAGGGTGTTAAAGTTTGTTATCCTAACTCTTAAGTATTTAGATTTATATTTAAAGATAATAGATAGTTTACCCTACTTGATATTGGTATCACCTAAGAGGAAGGAAAATTTCACCCTACTTTTAAATCGTGGGTGAGCCCAACCTCTTTCTAAAAATTTTTATAACAAAAAAAAAGGTGTTAAAATATTTTCAATCCCGGTCTTCCCAATTCGGACAAATTTTGAGACGGAACAAAAAGAAGGCTGAGTCCAAACTGGGATGGGACAAAAAGTAGGCCAGGTCCCATCTTTAATATATTTATATATTTTTTTTATTTTTTAAATTTATTTATCAATATGTTAATAGACATTTTATACCATTAATATTATTATATATTATTATGACCCATTTTTTAAGATAATGCCAAAAACTTATTGAAAATTGTGAATTTATGACCAATTTACTTCATTTTGCTCATTTAATTTAATTTAGATTGATTTTAAAAAAAAAATGGACCAAGATCAGGACAACCTCGAGATAAGATACAAAACAAAAAATTTGACCTAGACCCAGTCCCATCCTGTGAACACTCATACGTTTGAGACATAATTATGTCTAATCTCTAACGCCAAATTATGCCCAATACATCATTAATATGATGGCATAATTTAAAGTGAAAAAGTATGACCATCTGTGAAATATGAGAATTTTAAAATATTTTTTGAAATGTCTTAGTTGTGCATGTGAATTGTCAAGTTTAAATAGCTACCTATAAATAAACCATAAGAATAGTTAAGCAAATAACAACTTCGCTTAACATTGCATAGAGAGTTTATCGCAATCCTTGATAGACCTAGCAAACATACGTGTATCACACCGTATATGTTAGCCAACTGCCACAGATGTCATTCAAGAGACTGAGCCTAAACTCACTTATGGAAAAGATATACCTAACTAAAGGTATACAGCTCAACATCGGACTATGACTCCCATTTTTAAAGGACAAGCTTAGGAGGCCCCTTTGTATTCTCATCACAATCGTGACCAAAGTAAAACATAGAGAACGTGGCCAATCTATTATATTACATAAGCATCTATTTAATCATCACATAGAATTGCAAATAGGTGAAAATAATTGTACAACACCTACAGTATCATACAATATATTGGATTCCTCGGGTCTTTAATATAAGACCTATTTTTTATATTTATCTCTTTTTTTCTTAAATTATCTCTATCGATATTTATTCAACAATAATCAAGTAAGGGAGAGAACAAATGAATTTAAGAAAATGATTAAAGGGTTTTAAAAAAAATTATATTATACTAACTAATTTAATTAACTTTTCTTAATCTAATCAAATTAATTAAATATGTTATATACTAAGGACCAGAAAAAGAATATATTAACTATGATGACTATCTATGTACTATCGGTGTCACATGTTGATTTATTAAATCAATTTTAATTTATGCATATTATAGCATCATACAATATAGTAACATCTATATACTTTAATAGCTAGTTATTAAGGAATATTGATTTATTAAATTAATGTTATATTAATTAACTTAATTAATTTTTTTAATATAATTAAATATGTTATATATATATTAAGGACCGAAAGAGATATCTATGCACTATTGGTGTTACATGTTGATTTATTAAATCAATTTTAATTTATAAATATTATAGCATCATACAATATAGTAACATCTATCTACTTTAATAGCTAGTTATTAAGGAACATCCCGTGCATTGCATAAGGGCAAAATCTAGCTTTTATAAGTATATATAATATATATTGATGGACAAAAGATTAATATTTCATTTTCTTTTATTTCTCTTCTCTTCTGGAAATTATTGGAGCATCCCTAACTTTGAATTAATTTATATGAAAAAATAACTACTCTTTGATTAAATCCAGAGAAACTCATGATTATTACAGGGATGTTTTAATTGTTTGTGGATTATTTCGATTCTCTAATGGTTTGATGGTGACTTTAATATTTTTCATCCTTGAATATAATTATAATTTATATCATCCCTTTTCAATAAATATTAATTTTTATATGAAACTTTTAATTGCCTATAAAATAACCCGACCTGATGTCTGAAATCGTTAGATATATACAAAACTTACCGCAAAAAATATAGTAATAGTAATAATATAATAATAATAAATCGTTTTCGCCCAAAAAAATAATAACAATAAAAATGTTGACTTTCCATAAGAAAATAATTAAAGCCATAATTGAGAACGGAGTTCGGAATGAAAATAACTAGATCGCGAAGTACAAGGTTTTTCGTTATAGTACAACTAGCCAGTACTATTACCAAAGAAGAATTACGAACTAGTGAAGTAACGAAATGGTAGTACAATTCTTCGAAGGTGGGGGTACTACAATGTCTCCAACGTTCGTTTTACAAGTACTTTTTCATAATATATATATATACACACACACACATTCATTAATTGGCCAAACCACAAGATGGTGAAAGAGATTGTGTGGAAAAATCAATGGCAAGTTACTTTGCCCAGAACGGAGAAACATCATTGAGTGCAGCGTTGATGACGATCAAGTCTTAACAACCTCGTCATCGGATTTGCCGAGCGATCGATCAGTGTCGAATCGCCTTCATTGACGCTGCACTCAATCATGTTTATTGTCGTTGTGGGATGCTGCTGATTCTGGAAAACGCCTATTAATATATCATGATGAGCAGATATACCAGGTTAATTGTATATGTTTCACTTTCTCTATTAGTTTTGTCCTTCAACTGCAATTTGCATCTTGTTCATTTTTTCCCGCAGCAATTTTAATTTTTAATTTGTACTTGCTAAGTAGGATATCATAACTAATTTATATATTAAAAAATTAGTTAAATTAATTATCTATAAAATATATATAAATTTTTTTAAAATATTTTTGTAATAATTGAAACCATCCTTATTGATGAAATCTTACTCTTTAATATTAAAAATTAAAAAAAATTATAAATTTAAAAAATATTAAGATTCTTACATTATATATAAAAAAACTCTAGCTAATTATCCTTAGGATCAAATCAGAGTATTATATTTAAAGTTGTCTTTCGATCATGTACAATTTTCCTGAATTTTATTGTGTTCAGTCTGAGATCTTAAAACGAGGAGAGAAATGACAATGGAAGAGGTGATTGTAAAACCAATAATGAAAAATATGACTTTTCAATTATAGATAATGTTGGAAAAATTAGAAACTTGTACTTTAAATAGTAGAAAGGTCCTTATTTGACATTGATTGACACTCCATAAAATGAGAAATGATAAAAAGGCGTATACTTTACAGGGGGACGTGACTCCAAGGTAATATAATTGATCTTTCTGATTTCTTTTTTTTTTTTTTTATATCAATGTCATTTTTTACGTTAATTCTTATGAAGGAAGTATAACAGTACTGCGAATAGTAAATCGAAGTACAACTCAAGAAACTTTAAATACAATCACTTCACAATTCAAAAGGATAAATTTCAAGTAAATTATTTATATAATTAAAAAAATTACTTTCTAAATTTTATCTTTCAATAATAAAATTTTATAATGTAGCCCCTTCGTTTTCTTTTTATAAGTATGTAGTCCCTCAATTTTCCTTTTAATTAATGATAACTCTATTTTATTTCCCTAATTCTTAATATATAAATTATTTAATTAATTAAATTAAATTAAAAAAATTAATTAAATTAGTTAATATAATATTTTTTTTTAAAACATCTTTATCATCTTATTTAATTCTCTCCTCCCTCTTTTGATTATTTTTTATATAGTATTAATAAGGACAATTTAAAAAAAATTGATAAATATAAGAAAATAAATATTATATTTAGGATTAAGATTAACTTCCTAATTTAAGTCTTTGAACACGTGCAACTCTTTTTATTTGTGTGTAATATATCTTTAGTTATATGTAATATATTTTATTTTATATATAGTTAAAAATATAGTTTACACAATTGAAGAAGGGTTCTACTCGCTGAATGAGTTAATCATGTGAATTTAAACAAATTTTAAATATCCTTGAATAATAAATTTTGTAATGAATTTTTTTTTAATAATTTTGACCTTTATGAAGAATTTTTTTTCATAAACTTTTAGTGATTAAATTACTAATTTATTATTAATTTAAATACCATATGTACAAATATTTAAATTTTCTTAACTTGAATAAATAATTTTTTTAAACAACATAAATTAGATAATTATATTTTATTTTGTAATTTGCAATAAAAGGATATATCGTTCAAACAGTGCAATGATCAATGAAATATGGACTGTAATACAATCAAAGCTGTTTCAAACACCCACGAAAACTGAGAAATATATTCATAATAAAATTATATGTCGTTAAAAGTACATAATTTTTTGGAAAAATGACATCTAAGTCCCATGGAAGCAATTAAATAATAAAAAAATTCTAAAAAATGGCATAATTAATTTCAAATCCTATAGGAGCTTAGATGAGACCAAGAAATGGCATAATTATTCTATGGGTGAAAATGTCAATTCAGGTGGGATATAAGCTGCATGAATTTTCAGCCAGAATACATGACATTTTGCTATAAAGCATTGCTAGATGTTTATGAAGAAATCAAGCATGAAACGACCAAGCAAGGAAGAGCATTTTGTGCCAAATATTCCGAAGATGAAGTAAGATTCTTACTCTAATGCTAATTGATGCCTCTATCGTTTTTTTTTTTTTTTCCTGTTATGACTCTTCAATGGGTTTGACACCTATAATGCCCCACCCTCTAAAGGTTCTTGAATTATATGTTATTTTTCTAATTTTTACTTCTAAATACAACGAGAGATATTTTATGATTTTTTTCAAATAAAAATACCGTAAAATTGTGCAACTTAATTTACTTTTCTGAAAAGTTATAAAAAATACAAAATTGCGCCATTTCATAAATACAAGATATCGTAATATTTCTCATTTTATCTAGGAGCTAATGATTAAAAGAAACAAAGAAAAATAACATTAGAAAGGTGGGACACCTCTCAATTTTTAGTTTCCTTAGGAAGTAAAATTTGGTAAATTTCCCTAGCAATATATTTTGAGAATTTTGTTTTAAAATGTTTAATACATATATGCCCATGTCATGGTCCACAGATGAAAAGGCAAGTCCAATCATACTTTGCTGATGCTAAATGGTATAATAGCAATTACACACTAAAAATGGAGGGGTACATGGCCAATATAATTCACTAATATCTTGTGGATACCGTCTTCTCATAGCCAGTTCCTTCATGGCATGGGATCTATTGCTACAGAGGAAGTCTTTCAATGGTTAACCACTGATCGCAAAGTTGTTAAAGCTTCAGAAATTATTAACAGGCTCATGGATGGCATTGTCTCCAACGAGGTACCAACTGAATTTGCGAACAAAAAATTGAAAAAAAAATTGTAGCCAAATTTTTAGGGAAAATTGCTAAAATGCAAAATTTGCTGCCCAAATGTACCTAAATTTATTTTAGGGTTTGGGGTACTATCTATTTTTAATAGTTGTAATTTTTTTTTAAGTGTATGTAATATATTTCGAACTATATACAAAATAAAAGACATACATATAGTAGAATAAGAGTCGCACACTTGCGTCAACTGAAGATGAGTTTCATATACTAAAAAACCTGGGTCCTTAGGTATTTTGAGACAATAAATTTTTATGAGAAAATCAATTGCAATTTTTTCATTGTCTATCGTTGTTATATTATAGATAGCAACTACTCGTTACTTTGCTCTATTTGCCAGTTTGAGCAAGAGAGAGGGCATGTTGTTTCAGTAATTGAATACTACACCAAACAACATGGTGTGAAGAAAGAAGACGCCATTGTTGAGTTTAGGAAACAAGTGGAAAGTGCGTGGAAGGATATGAATGAGGCATTTCTTGACCCAACGCAACTGCCAAAACCTTTGTTGATGCCAATTCTAAACTATTGTCGCATTATGGATGTGCTTTATAAGGACGCAGATTGCTACACTCACTCTGCTGGCTCAACAATGGATCTAATCACAGCTCTACTTTTAAATCCGTTGTCTCTTTGAGAAGGTCTTGGTCTTTAATAATTAGAGGACCACTTGGTAAAAAAAATATCTGAAAGAAAATTTATTCCACGAGGTATCACTCTAATTTCATTATGTTATATTGTATTGGATGTTTGTTTTTGACAAGCGACTGTTTCTTGGAGAGAAATGGATCTCTTATTAAAATAAAAGGTACAACCAATACAAGCTCCATACACCTTATATTTATAGACTCCCTGTTATACACACATGTCAAGATATATCTAACTAATTATTCTACCTAACAATAACATACATAATAAATAATTATTACAATTTATCTATAATATATTAGGTTCAACAATCTCCCTCAAGTTTGTGACTATAAATATCTATAGTCCCTAACTTACCCAGAATCCTATTATTGTCTTCCTTTCCAAGAGCTTTAGTTAAAATATATATGACCGTTGATCTTTGCTCCTAACATGTTTAAGCTCTATCATACCCTCTTGCAGTTTCTCTCGCACAAAGTGACAATTGATTTCAATATACTTTGTGGGCTCATGGAACACAGGGTTTGTTGTAATGTAGATTACTAATTGGCTATCGCAGAAGACTTGTACAAGTTCCAGATTAATATCCTGGAGGTCCATACTACTTCAGGCACAGCCTGACTCAAAGCTCTATATTCGGCCTTTGCATAAGACTTTGAAACAATTGACTGCTTCTTTGATTTCCAAGATATTAGTGACCCTGAGAACTTGATCACAAAACCAATTACTGATCTATGGGTATCTGGACATGTCCCCTAATCTGAATCAACAAAGCACTCCAACTTAGTAGGCTGTCCTGTTGCCAATAATATTCCAAGATTTGGGTAATTTTTAAGATATCGAACAACTCTCACAGGTGCACAGTAATGAGATCTCCTAGGTGCATTCATGAACTGGCTGAGCCCCTGCACCACAAAACATAAATCAGTCTGGTCATAGATAGATAAGATAATCTCCCTACCAATCTTCTATATGTAGCTGGATGAGGTAGCAAAGGATCATCAGTTTCTTTCTTAGGATGTGCCATCAACCTTATGTTCTTCTCTATTGGCACTATAAGGGGCTTTGCTGTAGACAAACCCATGTCAGTAATGATATCAAGAGCATAATTTCTTTGATTAAGCACTATACCCTTACTTGATCTTGCTACTTCTATTCCCAAAAAATATTTAAGTTCTCCTAGATCTTTTATCCTAAACTTACAATGTAAAAACTCTTTCACTTCATTTATCTTATCAGATCTGTTACATGTTATGATCAAGTCATCCACATATGCCAGCACTAATGTAATTTTAGATTCTCCATTTCTAACAAACAGTGAATAATCATATCTACTCTATTTAAAATCTCCTTCTAATAGTGTATTGGTAAGCTTAATATTCCATTGCCGCGAAGCCTGCTTGAGCCCATACAATGATTTTGTCAACTTGCAGGCTTTATTTCCTATCAAGTTCCCAAAACCTTGTGGGATCTACATATACACTTTCTCCTCCAAGTCTCCTTGGAGAAAAACATTATACACATCCATTTGAAAGAGGGCCCAATCATTCCTTACAATAAGAGAAAGCATGACTCTAATGATAACCATTTTAACAACAGGCGAAAAAATTTCAAAATAATATATTCCCTCTTGTTTACTGTAGCCTTTAGCTACTAATCTAACCTTAAACCTATTGGTGTTTTGCCCTTAGGTAGGTCAACTAGTTGCCATGTGCCATTCTCTTCCAATGCCTTTATTTCTTTGTGTATTGCATCTACCCATCTTGGGTCTCAAGTTGCTTCTTCAAAGCTATGAGGCTCAATAATATTGTCAATTTTGGATAAAAGCACCTTATAATCAGTGAAAATGTTCGAATAACATAAATGTGACTCCAATAGGTATTTTACCTTCTTTTTACCTGTAAGTAGATTCTGTTGTGGATGCATACCCAAACAGAATTTGTGTTGAAGACCTCACTGTGCAGTGATAATCCTACATCCATGCAGGAGACTTCTTTTCACGTACAGGTCTACTAATTCTAGGATGGCTTTCTGCATTTCCTCCTATACTTGGAGATCATTACCTTGTATAGGTAGATCTACAACATGGTCTGATATCTGAATTGGAGGGTAAGGGAATTCATCGTACTTAGATGAGTCATGACTAAATGGGTCAATCATGAGATCACCATTTTCTCCCCTTAATTGATGCATGCAGAATCTCGAAAAGTGTACTTAGTTTCAAGAAAAATTACATGACGATTAACACACATAGATGCAGTTTTAATATTATATAATAGAAAACCCTTTTTGTGTATCTAAATAACCCATAAAAATACAGGGATCAGACTGAGGACCACATTTATCATGGGAATACAAATTAGTGGCATAGGCAAGGGAAACAAAGACTTGAAGCATAGATAAATCAGGTTGATAACCATATAAAATCTCATATGGAGTCTTATAACCTAGAATGTGAGATGGAGTTCTGTTAATAAGAAAAGTAGCAGTGGAAATGCATTTCCCCCAAAATTTTAATGGAACCCAAGATTGAAAGAAGAGGCTCCTTGCAACAGCTAAGAGGTGCCTATGCTTTTGTTCAACCACCCCATTTTGTTGGGGAGTGTGTGGGCATGTTCTTTCATGAATTACCCCTTTATTAGTCAAGTAAGTCCCCAAATCATGATTCACAAATTCAAGACCATTGTCAGTACGCAATCGTTTAATTAAGATAGAAAATTGAGTAGAAACAAAAGCAAAGAAATTCTTTAAATGGAACATAGCTTCGCTTTTATTGATCATTAAAAAGGTCCATGTACATTAGGAGAAACCATCAACAATAGTAAGAAAATAACAATGCCCTTTATAAGTAGGCTTTCTATATGATCCCCATACATCTGCATGAAGTAATTCGAAGCAATAACTAGTCTTTGAGGAACTAAAAGAAAAGGACAAATGAGTTTGCTTGGAGCGAGCACAAATATCACATTTATTATGATGAATGATAGGAACGTCAGTCCTAACCAAATCTAGATGTCTTATCTTGTCTATAGGTGCATGACCTATTTATCACATACAATAACTGGTCTGATGCTGTTCAAGATGCATAATAGTGTTTATCTTCCTACATCTATTTATCACATACAATCCAGAATTCTTCCTACTAATTATTATTTCCTTCCTACTTAAGGTTTCCTACAACATGCAATGTTCAGGATGAAAAGATACTATGCAAGACATGTCAGCAGTTAATCGTGAGACAAAAATGAGATTAAAATAGCAACCAGGGGAAAAAGAAACAATCTTAAATGTAAGTCCATGTGGAAGATGTACTACACCAGTATGTGTGACTCTCATAGTCTCACCATTTGGCATTATGATTCCCCTAGGTGGGCCCACATATCTATGAATACTATCAAACATAGTTATACTATGGGCAACATGGCAAGTTACCCTTGAATTAATAATCCAATCTATCTCAAATAAAGAATTAGGCACAGCAGTCATAGTACCTGAAGTGCGCACATTAATATAGTCGGTAGCTGCTCCCATCACAGTATGCTCAGGTTTCTTCCTTAAAATCTGGAGTATCTAGTTGTATTGTGGCTGGGAGATAGCCCCATGCTCAGGAACAATAGCAATAGGTAAAAGCTGAGTCTGAGAGAAAGGAGTGGCACTGTCGCGTTGGGTCACTTGATTAATAGAAGCATTAGTGACCTATTTGCCTAGGAAGTTCGGTGGGAAACCAACCAGATGATAGCAAGTTTCCCTCCTGTGACATTTTCTATGATAATGTGAGCATTCATCTTAGCTCCTACCATGACCTCGTCCTCTTCTAGATCATCCTCCCCTAGTTGTCATGATCGATCCCTCTAGAGGATTATTGGGTGAGGGAGAAGAAAGTTCCCTCTGTGACTCATCTTGGGAAATGAGGGAAAATGCCTGGTTAAGGGAAGGATGAGGCATCTGTAAGAGAATCTGGGTCCTTGCATTATCAAAGGCATCATTTAGTCCAAGAAGAAACTAAAGAAGCCTTTGTTGTAATACTCTGGAGTACTCCTATGTTGAAGAAATTGGCGGGATGGGAAAGGAACAAGCCAGTCATACTCATCCCAAAGGCCTCTTAATCTTGTAAAGTACATCACCACACTCATAGTACCCTGAATTTGAGAAGCAATGGACTTATGCAAAGAATTTATTCTGGTTCCATTCGTTTTATGAAAACATTCCTTTAAATCTGCCCATACCATTTGTGCACTAGTTGAAAAGACAACACCAGCAGAGATGTTTTGGTCAATTGAGTTGATCAGCCAAGAAAGTACAATGGAGTTGCAGCGATCCCATATACCTTGCAATGCAGAATCTTGGGTCTCACGAGTACATGTTCCATCTATGAAACCCAATTTGTTTTTCCCATGGAGTGCTAACCTCATCGTTCAGCTCTAGATTTCATAATTATCTGATCCACGCAGAGGTTATTGAACAAGGGTAGTTATTTGGGTATCCGACGGATGCAGATATAACGGCTAAGAAAAGTCAATTACAGGATGTGGAACGAAGTAATCTTCCTTCCCCATAGATGTCAAACCAATTCGGAGATACAGAAAAAAACAAAAAATTGAGTAGACTGGCAAAACTGGATGACGAATCTTGCAAGAACAAAGAAGAAATACAATCCAGCTTACTGTATTCTGATATGAGGAGGAGTTCTTGGATACGTTGTCATCCAAACAAGAGAGTTGATGAAGACAATACTACTATATCCTTAGCAAAGATTTTCTGAGCAACTGTAATGAACGTGACAGAGGAGAACTTTCCCTCTCTGTGTGAACTAATAGGCAAAACATGATCCCTAGACGACATATCGCTAGATCAACGAGATTTAACGAAGTCTGGGTTACATAAGTACAGAATTGTAATGTTCCCCACTTGAGGAACATTTTGAACAAGATCCTTCGTAACTCGACAGAATCTTGAATTTGCGATGATGAACTATCGACATATTGTTGTATCAACAGGATACAATGAAGTATGGGCTATAGAACTATGGAGTTGCAATGTTCCCCACCTAAGGAACACTTCAAACAACGATCCTCCGTGACTCAATAGAATCTTGAACTAGCGATAACGAACTGGCAAGATTGCCCAACAAAAAAACATTTTGAATGACCATCAGCAATTGATTGGACTTGTGCTTTCTTCAAAGGTATGGCGACGGTGCAAGAAATGGAAAGCCCTAGAATCCTGCAGAATCGCGACAGAGACAGCACCATGTGTGCTTGTGGTGACTGAAGGTACTAAGCCAACAAACGTAGCGTTAAACCAAGAAAGTGCGTGGGTCAAGTGGGCTCTTGTAAATTTAGCCCAAAATAACCTGCTCTAGATACCATGACAAGCGACTGTTTCTTGGAGAGAAATTGATCTCTTATTAAAATAAAAGGTACAATCAATACAAGCGCCATACACCTTATATTTATAGACTCTCTTTTATACACAAATGGCAAGATATATCTAACTAATTATTCTACCTAACAATAACCTAAATAATAAATAATTATTACAATTTATCTATAATATATTAGGTTCAACAGTTTTGTTTTGTTTTATTTGTATTTTGTTATTGCTTTCTGTTATATATATAATGTGTGTTAGTTTGTATCTTAGGGTTTTTTTTTCGAGTGTTTCCTTCTGGCTACGGCTATTAGTATGTGTAATGATGATCTCTTTGAAATGAATTAAATTGACTCCTTTAGCAAAAAAAAAAAAAGTTATCACAATGATTTGGTTGAATGCAGAAAAATCTAAGACAATGGATAGATTTAGAGTGCTAGCTAACCCCCCATACTTTCATGAGTCTTGGAAAATATTGTTTTATTATTTTGGCTTGTTAGGAATTTTAGTGTGTGTATATATATATATATCCGAACCATGTGATGTGATTTGAGTCTTTTATTTACTATGCAAATAGACACAAGGAATTCCCTCAGTCGTGTCCGTTCACATCAACTTATAAGTGTTTTTCATATGGCTATATATATATATAATTAGTCATGTTTAAATATTATCAAATCTTTACGGAGTAGTTCTCTAAAAATATTTTTTATATTTACACAAAGTTAAACTTAGAATTATGTGCTTAATTGATCAAAGTCTCTTTCATTTTGATTAACTGTCTATTGATAGTTTATAAGCGTTTTTAATACTCATTCCTCTATTTAATATAAAAATTATTTAATTAATTTAATTATATTAAATAAATTAAATAAATTATTTAATTATAATAATTTTGATATAATTTTCTTAAAAATATTTTTGTACCACGTTATACATTATACATGGTATGAAAAATCAGACTGGATCGACTAGGTGGGCCTGAAAGCCGACTACCCAAGCCAGTTGTCCAATTCGGCCAAACCTCTAACTAGGCTCAAAAATAAACCCAATGTGACCCAAACTGATCCGGGTGTAAACCCAGGTAACCCCGCTAGGTTGGGTGATTATTCAGGTTAAGTTTGTTTTACCTAGAGGTGGTAACGCGGGCCTAACCCGCCAACCCTTCAAAAAATGGCGGGTTGGGTTGCAATATTTGTAACCCATTTTGATGCGGGTCTTTTTGACCCGCACCCGCCAAGCCCGCATCCGTGGCGGGCTAACCCGCCGGGTTGGCTGGTTAGTCAGCTTTTTTTTTTGTTTTTTTTTATTATTTATATTACATATTTATACTTTACTAATTTGAGAGTCTTAGCTAAATAAGAGATATTACACTTAATTTATATTAACTTTATCTCATTGAGTCATTTTTTTCTTTATATATATATTTATTTTATTTTATTATTATTTTCTTTGTGATAAATTTATCTATGGATAGTGGTAAAATTGACTAAATAAATATTTTGACAACTTAAGATATGATTTGAATCTAATTAATATTGATATATATAAGTTTTTAAAAAAAAAGTTGAAAAAAAATAAAAAAATTACATAAAAAAAAGATGGTTAGCCCGCCAACCCGCCTTGGCGGTCTCGGGTTGGTGTTTCACCAACCCGCCTGGAGGCGAGCCGATTAAAACCGGCCCGCCTCCACTTCAACCCGCGGCGGGCCAACCCGTATTCGGCGGTTTGGCCCGTATTACCACCCCTAGTTTTACCAACGGGGGTTGGTCCGAGTGGTAAACGGCTCAGTATCGCTTAAGCGAAGTCTCGAGTTCGAGCCTTGGCGTATGCAGAAAATTCCCGTTGGGAGACTCATCTACCATAGCCAAGTGCGCGACGCGGGTCAGATCTGAATGTAGTTGGGGCAAAGCTCCGGTGAACCGGGTGGGCAATAAAAAAAAAGTTAAGTTTGTTTTGAAAAAAATAACAGATACCAATGCTATTTCACATATTGTGTCGGATAAGACGAACACAAAAAATGACAAATCAACCAAAAAAAAAGGCCGGAAAATCAAGAAGAGCTAAAAGAAAGTAGAGCTAAGAAGAGAGAGAAAAGACGAAGAAGAACTAAGAAAGAAAAAAGAAGAAGGGAAAAGCCAGTTAGGCATACTTTATTATTAAACCCCAAGTCTCTATTAATTAGAGTCACTAAGTGTATGCCAGCTGTATACATTTAGGGTACGTTTGGTACGTAGCATTGAAAATTTGGGACTGGCATAGGGACAGGGAATAGGCTAAATAAAGTGTTTGGTATGCAGCATTGAGAATGTGCTTGGGATTGTACAATACCACATAGGTGGGATTGGGCAATCCCACCTCCCCCCATGGGATTGGGCAATACCACATAGGTGGGATTGGGTAATCCTAGGATTGAAGTTTATTAAGATAAAAGTATCCTTATAAATATAATTTTTGGACAAAGTTACCCTTATCTTAGTTTGTTAATATAATATTTTTATAATTTATGGCTATTTATAAAATAAATAAAATCATTCCCTACAAATATTGCTTCATACCAAACATAATTTTAAAAGCTCATTCTCAGTCCCAGTCTCAATCCCAATCCCAATTCCAATCCTAATCCTAATCCTAATCCATCAAAATTCAGTGTTGCATACCAAACATGGCTTTAGTTGCATCTAGTTAGTTCACTAAGTTTAGTAATCAGTTTCAGTTTTGTTAGAACTAGCGTCTAGCAGACTATCCAATGCTTATTTCTCAATTATAAATAGTCAGCTAGTGTATACAGTAAATAATAACTTCATATTATTATATCTTCCTTAATCTATTTAAATTAATTAATTAATTTTTATTATTAGTTATAATTAATCTAAAATCATTAGTTACATCAGGTACAGTATAAACAATAATGATTTCAAATTAATTACAATTAATAATAAAAGTTAATTAATTAATTTAAATAAATTAAATAATATATAATATGAATTTATCTTGATGAATTAAATTTAATTATAATTAATTAATTTATTTAATTTTTTTAATTTATCTAAAAAATTAAATAAACTTATATTAAAAAATAGAAGAGTAATAATTATGGCCCTTATATTTGTCAATTTAATATTATTTATAATGAAACTCTGCAATTATTTTGTAAAGACAAAAATCTATAATCATATTGCACCATGGTAGCCATATAATTATGCAGACAGTAAAGGGCCTATGGGTCTATAATCATATTGCACAATATTAGCTATATTGCATCAACCAAACACACTTTTCCCTTACCTCCCATTAGAAACCCCCAACCAAATAGGGCTTAGGGTGAGGTTTGGCAATATTTAGGACAATGTATGAGTTTTTGCCAAATATACACCATGTTCATAAATAGGAGCCACTATATTCTACATATTCACTAATTTAAAAGGATTTTCCTTAAATTTATTTACGTTATACATACAAGTAGGAGATTTAATATATATATAAAAAGTCTTGATTCAAGTTATTACTATTAAAAAGAGCAAAAAATATGTGATAGAATTTTTTATTATAGCAAATAACAATATATATATGTCTTACTAGGAAACAATGGACTACAACTCCACTTGAACTTTTTCCCCCCTATTATTGATCTAAAAATTTGAATGCTAGCTTTTATAATTGTAATAGAGTTTTAAGGAGAGAATAGTGATGACTATGAGGGTGGAGAATAAGAAATAAATATTAATTTTATATATATTAAATCATATTTCAATAAAATAGATATAGATTTTAGATATAATATACAAATATATAATTTAAAATAAATAATATAATATTTTTTATGATAAAATAGATATAAATTTTAGATTTAGATATATTAAATCGTATTAATTTATAGATATTTTATATATCTAATTTATTTTATATATTTTTTCCTAAATCTAATCTTATTTAATTATGAAGATAAAAAATATTATTTTAATAAAAAGTATTATAAAATAAAAGTAATAAGACGAGGGTAAAATAAGAAAGGTGATAGGAATCTCAAGAAAGATGGGGTTTTAATTATAATTTTTTCCAAAATATAAAAATAGAAGGAGATAAACGACGGAAAGTATTAGAAGACTTGGGGTTATTAATTATAATTTTCTCTTAAGCTAAAAAAGAATATGTGGGGTATTTAGTTATAATTTAAACCAAAGTATATATATTATATATAAAAATAAAATTAAACATGCTTAAAAAAATTTGGCCTATTTAAATAAATATGCTTTTAAATAAGTCTGAAGCATGTTTTTTTTTTAATTAAACAAGCTAAGCTTTACTTGGGGTGTGTTTGGATTAGGTTTTGGAGAATAGATTATGGGAAGAATAGATTTTGGGAAGAATAGATTTTAGGAATAGAGATGTTTGGATGATTAGTAGCAGAATCACTTTTTATATTGATAAATTACTAAAAAGGGTATAATTTGATTAAAAGTAGGAGAGAAGAAAGATGATAGAGAATAAAGGGGAGAGAGAAGAGAGAGGAGAGAGAAAAGAGAAGAGAGGGGAAAGAGAAAAAGAGAGATAAGAGAAGAGAAAGAAAAGAGGGTGTAAGAAAAAGTAGGGGTAGAATAGTAATTGGATAATCTATAACCTAAGTTTCAAACCAAAAGCTATTTTCAGTGGCTTATTCAAAACTTAGGTTTCAAACTAAGGTTTTGCCTAAAATCAATTCTCAATAAAAATGACTGTGTGTGTAAAAAAATTTTAAACCGCGATTTTGGCCAAAATCAATTCTTAGAATTAATATCTAAACACACACTTGGTTCTAACTAAGTAAGATGGTAAATCCCTATTAAAAAGCATTGCCATTACAACTCAAACTATTTTCACCCCTAGTTGTTGAGAGCATCTCGTATATGAATCTCAACATAGATGCGTCAATTAGATATTCATGGTGATCATTTAACGCTCCCCCACATCTCCCTTTATCCGAACTCCCTGAGTATGTTCCATCAAACACTTTAAGGCCCTATTTAGAGAAGTGAAATTATAAAATTTTAATAAAAATGATATGTAAGATAAAATAGTAAAAAAAATAAAAGGCTAATATATATAATTAGTCTTTTAAATTTATCTTTATTTTAATTTTAATCTGTTAAGTTTTAAATCATATAGGTTTTGATTTATCAATAAATAAAATAGTCTAAATTTTTATTTAATTATAAAGATTGATGTTTTAGACAAAAAAAAATGGAGAGACTAAAATTAAAATAAAGGTGAATTTGAGGTAGTAAAGATTATAATAACCCAAAAATTAATAAAAAACTTTAATTCCACTTTTCAAAATTTTTAAAATCCGACTTATGAGAAAAATTACTTCTCCTCCGCTCCTCTCATCCAAATTCCTCTTACCAAACAGCTCCTAGACCAACTTCTTGAAGTAGTATTTTTGAATGTGGTTGCGCCATTCATATTAACCTGCTTGAGCTTCATGTTTTCTTGTTGCATCAACCTTAAAACATCAATTGCCTAGCTTTGCAAGGTGTTATTGTTAGGAACAATATTATTAAACCCCCTCTCATTACTGCATCGCCACAAGAGCTAGTACAGCACAACGAAGTTCTCAACCTATTTTCTTTCACTCCTACAATAAATAGTTTCAATTAGATTCATTACGCACCAGTCCCATAAACTTGCATGTAAGAATCTAATTCTATTCCAAGAATAAACACAAGCCAACCAAAAACTTTTTACCTCCAGACAACCACAAAAAACATGAAGAACATCCTCGCACTCATGGTTGTAGCCCTTGCACTTAGCATAATTAGTACTAAGAACCCTCTTCATTCTAGAATTTAAGATTGTCATAAGTTGACAATATAATGGAGGATCGTCCACATGCGGCTTTTACATTTTTGGGGTACCTTGAGCTTCCACACTTTACTCCATATGCAATGATAATATTATTTTAGTTCACTCTTCTTAGCACAAAACTGCATTGATTAGGAGCTCTAATATTAGGAAGAAAACTCTAAATTTTGTTGGAAAAGATCTTGGTAATCATTTTATATATAACACTGCAAATACTAATGGGTCTGAAGTCCTTGATCGATTTAGGATGATCTTTTTTGGAAATAACAACAATTAATGTACCATTTATGTGTCAGTTAGACGGGTCCAAAAACACTTGCACGGATTTGCTCACATGTTCAAAAACTCAAATGCCATTATGTATGACACAGAAGTAAAGACAGGGGATGTACATGTTTGCTATGGCGAATGTCACAACAAACGACACAGAAATGAAAATAATAAAAAAAAAAATTGACGCTGTTTGTTGTCGAGAACGCCACAACAAACAACACAAAGCAGAAAACTGACAGTATGCACCACTTCAGAATGGGTTTTCAAACACTTGTTGCAATCTAAATATGTACCAAATCATTCTCAAGCTTTGAAAACCTCTGATCTATGCACAAGAATGAATCAAGCAGCAAAATCACTCTCTACACTCAAAGACATAAGCTACGCAAGCATCAAGCTCTTAAAACCAATGTGCAATGGCTATGTATCAAGCACAAGCAAGCCGAGATGAACTCTTTGACAGCAAAAAGGAGAATGACAGTACTAGCACATCAATTCTCAATAGCAAATTAGCCCACAATAACAGCAAATGTGCGAATTTGGAAGCAAAAATGCAATGATGCCAGTATGGTATGTATGTAACTATCTATGGACAAGTAAAAAGATAAACTTGTATGCAAAATCTCAACTAAAATTCTAAAAGGCTCAAAACAAAAATACCCTGTTAACGGTAGATTGACACTAGTTAACTAAAGGAGTCAAAATTAATGGCACCCCGGCAGCATCACATATCTTTATTATTACTATTATTATTTTATAACTTATTTTAATTATAAATCTTGTATCTTTGACCCTATGAGTCCTTAAATTTTCTTTTATAATACCTTTTTAATTTTACAATATTCTCATAATCTTTTATAATTTTATTTCATAATATTTCAAAAGATTAAAATATTTTAAGAGGAAAATAATTTATGTATTCACTACTTAAAAAAATGACATTTAATGGCAATTTTATAAGCATCATGAATTTTATCGCTGTTTTAAGTCTACCATTTAATGGTTATTTTAAAATTATCGTTAAAAGTAAATTTGTAACAGTGGCTTTATATTAAAATTGCCGTTAAATGTTGATAAACTAATCGTGGTTCATTGTAAACCGCTATTAATGTATTAATTCCCTACGGCGACAAATATCATTTTTTGTATTTTTTAAGTTTTACACGGCGGTGTTTTGTAAAACCGCCATGAAAAACTTTTTTTTTCTAGGATTTCATTTATTTTTCATTTTATACCATCCTACATTTAATATAATCAAGACAGACTAATTAATTCCAGGCATCAAACTATGAAGTCAGTAATCACAAAGTCCAAATGGTCATAGAATAATCTAAATTGGTAAACTTTCAATGAATCGAAAATGTACTTCATCATGTTTACAAAATAATAAGTAAATGTAAGAACAAAAAATATTAACCATGCAATTAATTAAGTAATCAAACGGATATTTATTACAAAAGAATAAACTAATTTCCTACTAATTTGTATCCACCCAAATTCCTTCACAATGATTATTCCTATTAGCATATTCGCCATCTTCTAAATCAAACTCTTTTGTTATAGGTCGATCAATTGTGAAATGTGGGTTTCGTTGAGGTTGTAACCTAAGTCACTGTCGTCACCAATCACTTGCCTTTTACCTTGGAGCACAATGGAAATGTCTTTATTTGCTGGATCGGTGATATAAAATACTTGAATTGCTTGAATTGCTAAGATGAATGGCTCATTTAGGTATCTAACTCTTTGAAAATTGACTGAAACAAATCCAAATGTCTCATCTATTTAGATAGCATTTTAAATACTGTCACTTTAAACCTAGAGTAACTAACCTCACAAATCTCTTCAATCACTCCATAATATGGCATAGACACCAATGTTGGCCTCTTATCTTTTGAACTAGCTCAATGCATCTCTTTGGCCATAACCATCACCCCACTATTCTGCATTAACGAGGCCCTGTAACTAGCCTTTGTATTGTCATAGAAATACTGTTATCTTTAAACACTTCTTGCTTGAACCCTTCTATAGAAGACATGTTGTGGTCATTAGCAAGTTGCATATCGCTCTTTTTTAGGTTCATCTTCCTGAGTATATTCTTGTGAGAATCCAAGTAGGGCAGGACTTCATCTTTATTATTCAAAATGTAAAGATGTGCTTGTATCACCAATTCGCGAGACATACACTTCACTTTGGCACCCTGAGTTCCCTTGCTTTTTCTACCCTGGTCATGTCAAGATTGAGAAAGTTCAACTGCTTTTACCCCAACAAGATATGAGTTACAAAACCCAATTGCTTCCTCAACTATATACCTCTCAACAATTAATTGCCTCCAATACAACCAAGTCTGCATGATCAATCACTTTGTTACAAACAGCATTGAAGAACATTCAAAGTCTAGTAATAGTGCTCCTCACATCATCTTTCACAATGCATCGAGCAACCACTAGTAGTAATTATTGCATCAACATGTGGTAATCATGGCACTTCATACTCGTTATCTTTAAATCTTGTATTGATACAAGCTTCCTAAAATTCGATGAATACCCTTGTGGCACCTTAATACCATGCAAACACTCACATATGCTTATTCTTTCATATTTGGATAATGTTTGTGCCATTGGGTATAAATAAACTTTCTTACTACACTTTCTTTGTTGTGGATAAAGATGTGCTCTTATTCCCATTTCAGCTAAGTCTCATCTAGTATTGATCCCATCCTTACTCTTTCTATTGATATACAGGAGCGTGCGAACAAGGTTCTCACACACTTTTTTCTCCATATGCATGACATCTAGACTATGTCTCCCTTCAAGACTATGCCAATATGGAATATCAAAGAAGATTGATCTCTTTTTCCATATATTCCTTTCAACTGCCTTCTTCTTATTACTTTTACCCAAGATAACATGAACCCCCTGAAAACATTGATACACTTGTTTTTCAGTTAAAGGAACATGAGTCATTTCATATTCCTGTGAGCTATTGAATGCCTTCTTCAACCTACGGTAAGGGTGGTGTCAGCTAAAAAACTTTCTATGAAAAAGGTAAACTGTCTTCCTTTTATGCTTGAGTTGCATATAGTTAGTACCTTCTTCACATAAAGGCCATGCTTTATGCCCCTTAACACTATAGACTGACAAATTTTCATATACCAGGAAGTCATTAGTGAAGATCATGGCGTGGAGTTTAAAGGTCTCTTGTTTGTATGCATAAATGACATTAACACCGTCCTCCTACACTTTCTTCAAATCAACAATCAAAGATTCCAAGTACACATCTATATCGTTTTTAGCTATTTTGACTCGGAGATCATCAAAGATAACATGATGTCCTTTAGTTTTATGCACAATGAGGGAGGCAAGTTGTAAATCTTAAGGAGAACTGGCCAAGCACTATGTGTGCTGTTGAGATTACCATACGGATTGATTCCATCCGTACATAGCCCAAGCCCAAGGTTTCTGGGCCTAGAACCAAATTCAGAAATTTTTTAATCTATTGTCTTCCATTGAGGAGAATCCGTTGGGTGATGAAGTTGTCCATCATTTATTTTTTTCATCAGAATGCCATCTCAAGTTCTTTGTATCTGTGGCATTAGTAAATAAACGCTTAAACCGTGGTATTATTAGAAGATACCATAGCACCTTTGAAGAAGAGCCTTTGGTAATTTTATCACAATCATCACTATTTTTCTTCACTTTGTATCTTAAAGTGCCACATTTATAGCACTTATTTAGCCTTTTATACTCATTTCTATACAATATGCAGTCGTTAGGGCACACATGTATCTTCTTATATGATAAACCCATCGGACACAATACTTTCTTTGCCTCGTACATTGATTTTGGTAGTGTATTATCTACAGGAAGTGTATCACTCAATAACTTGAGCAATTATGTCAAACTAGAATCGGTCGAACCATTTCTCGATTTCAAATTCATCAATCGCAACACAAATTTTAACCTTGTGTGCTCATCTTTACTCCCCAAGTACAATGGCGCTTGGGCATCACTTAGCAAACTTTCATATATAGGAGACAACTATGAAAATGATTAAGCTTCAATATCATGAAACATATTATGAATTCTATCCCCAAAGTTATCGTTCACAACTTCCTTATACAAAGGAGTCATCTTAATCTCACCATGCCAAATCTAATTTGTATATCTTAAATTTATCACATCACATATAAGATGCTCTTTTATACTAGGAATAGACAATATGTTACAGTTAAAATAGTTTACACAGGGACAGAAGAACAACCCATCTCTTGTTTTTTCAAGGCATTTGTCTGAACAAATTCAAAGAATATTTCTACCCTATCCTTATATTCATTATTAGTTCTCTTAGCTTTCATTCAACTACAATCCATTATTCCATTAAATGTAAACAATCTCAAATGGTAATCAAATCCATCAAATCGGAAATAAATAGAAACTAACATTTTTTTATAAACCGGTTAACAAACCAAAACTATAAAAATAAAATCTTTAGTAAGGTAAGATAGCCCATAATATATATTACAGTTTATAAGAAACAAATTAAATAATAGAACAATTGACAAAAACACACAGATTCAGAAAATTTGAAAAATGCACCCACAAACAAATAAGAACTAATGTAACAAACCAAAACTACAAAAATCATGAGCCTGTTTGGATAGGATTTTAAAAAAGGGTTTATAAAAAAAAGGGCTTATGGATAGCTTATGGAAAAGGGCTTTTAGAGAAGAGTTTATGGAAAAAAGTGATTTTGAATAAATAAGTGTTTGGATAGTTATTTTTAGAATGACTTTTTATATTGGTAAATTACCAAAAAGGGTATGATTTGATTAAAAGTAAGAGAGAGGAGAGAGGTAGAGAAAAGAGAAGAGAGAGGAGAGAGGGTAGAGAGTAGAGAGGAGAGAGGGTGTAAGAAAAAGTAGGAGAGATGAGAGAGGGTGTAAGAAAAAGTAGGAGAGAGGAGAGATAGTGTAAGAAAAAGTAGGGGTAAGACAGTAATTGGATAGTCCATAAGCTCTTTTACTGTTCAAAAAGCTAGTTTTAATAGCTTATTCAAAACCATGGTTTTAAACCATAGTTTTGCCCAAAAGCACTTATGGACAAATATGGCTGTTTGTTTTAAAATTTTCCCAAACCAAGGTTTGGGCCAAAAGCCCTTTTAAAACCATGGTTTGGGCACTTACCAAACAGGCCCCATATCTTTAATACAAGGATGATAGCCCATAAGACGTATTACCTCTTATAAACAACAAAAAACTGAAACAACAAGAAAAAAGAGAAAAATAATGAAGTTAAACGTGACTTATGGCACTGACGACATAGAACGACGATGGAGATGATGAGAATAACATTATCGACGAAGATAAGCACCAAAAATAGGAGAAAAATGCCAAGAAATGACATTCGTACAAGTTTATCGTGGTTCGATATAGCAACAAAATATATAAAGCTGTGAAAAAATGGAACTAAAAATGTATTCCACACGAGAGTTTTTGAAATTTCGCGAAAATTTAATGACGGTTTTAAATGAAAACTGCCATTAAATGAATTTTTTATGGCGGTTCTTGTTGGAACTGCCGTTAAATTATACTTTAAAGGCGGTTTAAATAAAACAACTGTTAAAAAGTTTAAAAATATAACTTATTTAAGAATATGACATTGCCTTTTTTGTATGGTGTTTTTTATGTTAACCGTTTGTGAGTTAGTGTCATTACAAGTATTTTTTTTAGTTGTGATTAGAAATAAATACATAGAAAAATTTCATTTATCATGAAATAATTTCTTCCTAATATTGCTTAATTTGTAAAAATACAAATTGGGATGTTATAGGGATATTAATTAGTTAACAAAGAAACAAATTCACGGGTTATTACTAATTTATAATTTAAGTTGAAAACTTCCAATAGTTTAGAACATGTTTCAATTTTTATATTCCTAATGTAGTTTAAAGTTGAAATTTTCCAAAAGCTTTTAACCAAGTTAAAGGCTTGCCAAAGTTTCGAAACTAACAAACACAATTTAATCAATACAAAATCTTCTTAACTTTATGTCAGTTGTTGTATGTAACCTTTATGACTTTTAAAAGTTTAAATTAAATATTTTAATATTTTATGTTTCTATTATCAAGCCCCTTCTATTAAAATCATTATTAAAATTAATATTTTTTATCAAATAATAATTTTTATATTTTTATTATATACTACTACATCATTTAAAAATTAACACTTGGTAATTTACATATAATTTTAAATAATTTATGTTTTTTATTTAAATAATATGATATAAAATAAATATTTTAAATTATTTTTTAAGTATTTATTTTAAGTTTTTAAAAAATACTTTAACTTACATGTAAACTGGAAAGTGTTATTTAAATATTTTATATTTTTTAAAATATTTCATTTTAAGTAATTAAAAAAAGCTTAAAATTATAGTTTAAGTGCTAAATTTTATTTTTTAAATAATGTGATATAATAAAAATATAAAAAATATAACATGGTAAAAACTGATAATTTTAACATAAATTATAAAAAAAGTGGCTTAATAATTAAAATATAAAATATTATAGTCCTTAATTTAAATTTTTAAAATTTAGAGTGGACATGTGCAACTGACCCAATGTTTAAAAAGATTTTATGTACGTTAGCGATAAAATAATTTAATATTAATTTATATATATATATATATATATATATATATATTCGAACTCAGTGTTTAGGAATTAACAGTAAAAAAAGTATTTCATTTTTCAAAATTTACAACACATAAATTAGGACATTGAACATATTTATTAAATGAGTTTCGAAGACCACATCACATCTCTCTTGCATAGTGGCATTGTTTCTTCTTGGTTTTTTTTTTTTGCATAAAATTCCGAAAGGAAGATAACATATATTTTCTATGAAATGTAATTGGATCCAGGGGGATCTGAGAATGATAACGTGGGACGTACAAACATAAAACCATAATATATATATATATATATATATATATATATTCAGATGAATGTGAATTTTCTTATTCCCAAGTAAGTTATTTTCATATATAGCAGCGGCCAACTTTGATTAGGTTCATTCCTAGAAGCGAAAGTTAAGTATGTTTAGCTTTGAAATATAGTCAAGAAAATAATATTGAAATTAACCTATAATTGACGGAAGCTTTATTAGTTGGTTTTCTAATCTGACAATTCACTGACTTTGGAGCAAATACTTCCAAATGCGTAATCAAATTTATATCGTGCGTCGATATAACTTTTGTGGCAAACTGAAAAGGTATCTTCTCATCCTTTTCACTATGGGATTCAAAATCAGAAGTCTTGATTTGATAAAACTTCTTCTCGTCGCACTTTTCAATTTCCATTTGGGTTTGATGAGCTCGGCAACAACTGATACCATCACCCCAGGCCAAATCATTAGAGACCATGAAACTGTGAGCTCCAATGGCAGTTACTTCAAGCTTGGATTCTTCAGCCCTCAAAATTCCGCAAACCGCTATCTAGGAATCTGGTATCTTTCTGAATCTAACATCATCTGGGTCGCTAACAGAAACCAACCACTTTTTGATGTTTTTGGGGTTGTCACAATCTCTAATAAGGATGGGAATCTTGTCGTTTTAGACAAACAGAATATGATTATCTGGTCCACAAATGTCTCAAATATAGCACCCAACAACAATTCTACTGCAAAACTTTTAGACACTGGGAATCTTGTCCTCTCTGATGACAACACAGGAGAAACTATTTGGGAGAGTTTTCAACATCCTTCAAATGTTTTTGTACCAAAGATGAAGATTAGTGTCAACAAGATAACTGGTGAGAAGATGAAACTTACATCATGGAAAAGTCTTGCTGATCCATCCACTGGATTTTATTCTGTTTCTCTTGAACACCCAGATGCTCCTGACCTTTTTGCTTGGTTTAACGGAACTCGGCCGTTTTCTCGAACCGGTCCATGGAACGGGAGGACTTTTATAGGAAGACCCCAGATGCCAAAGGAATATCTTAATGGATGCTATGTCAAAAATGAAGATGATGGAAAAGTTTATGTAACTTGTGATTTTGCAGACGATACCCATTTTGCAATGCTTAGCTTGAATCCACAAGGCCAACTTTGGATTGCATTGTGGAATAACAAAAGAGAAATCATGAGGCATATGTTGAATATAACTTATTGTGATCATTATGGCATGTGTGGGGCATTTGGAAGCTGTGACTCATCCCAAAGATCACCAACTTGTAACTGTTTGGATGGGTATGAACCAAAGAAAATAGATGAATGGAATAGGAAAAATTGGACTAGTGGGTGTGTGAGGAAGAAGCCATTGCAATGTGATGAGGGGTTGGGAAATAGAAGTGAAGTATATGAAAAGAATGGGTTTCTAAAACTTGAGAAACTGAAAGTACCGGACTTTTTGGTGAGGTCTAGTGCCCCAGATCAAGATAATTGTAGAACAAAGTGCTTGGATAATTGTTCATGTGTGGCATATGCGTTTGATTTGGATGGCATTGGATGCATGCATTGGAGTGGAGACTTGATTGACCTACAAAAATTCTCTAGCGGAGGGGTTGATCTTTATGTCCGTGTGCCTTTGTCCGAACTCGGTACCTTTTTTATGCTTGATATTTAACATTTTCGTTATATTACACTAAAAAACAGTGAATTCTTGACGGGATTAGTGACAGAACATTATTCCATCGCTAATTTCGATCCAATGGATTATCAACGGAACGGAATTTGCCACGGAAGTTTTCTGTCACTAATTTTTGTGGCTAATTTCACAAGCACAGTTTTTTTCTGACAGAGTTAGCGCCGGAAATTTTATGTTTTAGTAGAGAGGTTGATCTTTATATTCGTGTGCCTTCGTCCGAATTTGGTACCATTTTTATTTTTGATATCTAACATGTTTCATTATATTAGCTTTCACCTAAGTTGCTTGACCCTTTGTTATGAAATGCAGAAACACATTCACACAAAAGAAGAACCATTGCAATCGGAGCGGTGGCAATAGGAGTTCTTACTTTAACTGCATGTGCATATCTCTCGTGGAAATTGACCTCTAAGTATGCAGGTATTGTAATAAATTATAGTTTTGAGCCCTGATTGTTCATATTTTCTTATAGTTTTAAGTTCTTTGTGCAAAGATAGGATTTATTTTCATTGATGTAGTTATGATGAGTAATACTCCTCCAATCTTTAATGTATGTCATATTTAACTAATTTGATTATATTAAAGAAATTAGTTAAACTAGTTAATATGATAAATTTTTTAAAACACCTTAACTATTTTTCTTAATTCCCTTCCTCCTTCTTTTATTTTATTATTGTTGAGGGAATATCTATAGGAGTAATTTGAAAAAAAATATAAATATAGAAAATAGGACTTACATTTAAGATCAAAATTAACTCTCTAATTAGATCTTACATTAAGGATTGAAGGAGTATTATATTTGTTTTGAAAATAAGATGTGTTTTTGAACTAAAGAAAGTGTTATTGTTCAACGTAGGTGGGGCATCTTTGCATAATCAGTCTCAAAGAATGAT
Organism: Leucaena leucocephala; assembly: GCA_037074615.1. Taxonomy (NCBI): domain Eukaryota; kingdom Viridiplantae; phylum Streptophyta; class Magnoliopsida; order Fabales; family Fabaceae; genus Leucaena; species Leucaena leucocephala. The sequence continues at coordinate 7,955,766 of CM073549.1, forward strand.
TCGTCAACAAGAAGAAATCAAAATGGATGATGAGCTTCAACTTTTTGATTTTGAAGAGCTTGTAAGTGCAACAAACAACTTCCACTCAACAAACATGCTTGGGCGTGGTGGTTTTGGTTTGGTGTACAAGGTGATTGGTTTAAATTTCTTCTATGTTGGATCATCTTTCATGTAGAAATGAATTGTTATTATTGCTATTTCTTTTTTTGTTTTTGTTTTACATATATTATAGGGGCAACTGAAAGATGGACAACTAATAGCAATCAAAAGGCTTTCAAAAGCATCAAGACAAGGGCAAGAAGAGTTCATGAATGAAGTTGCAGTGATTTCGAAGCTTCAACATCGCAATCTAGTAAGACTTTTGGGATGTTGCATTCGGCGAGATGAAAGAATTTTAATCTATGAATACATGCATAACAAGAGTTTGGATTCAATTCTATTCGGTAAGTTCATCCTCTTTCTTTTTCTGTGATAGTTCATCTTGTTTTATCATATGGTTTGAAAAATAAAATCCTTTTATTTCTCAATACTCAATAACTTGCTAATTTAGGCAAATTTGGGTTCTCTTAACAACATGCTTAATCATCTAATGTTTCCTTTGGGTGCAGATCCAATCAAAAAGAATAAATTAGGCTGGCAAAAACGTTTTAAATCATTGAAGGAATCTCTCGAGGTTTGCTTTACCTCCATAGAGATTCTAGAATAAAAATTATACATAGAGATTTAAAGGTCAGTAACATTTTGTTGGATGAAGAGCTGAATCCAAAAATATCAGATTTCGGAATGGCCATAATATTCAGAAGTGATGAAGATCAAGCTAGGACCAAAAGAGTCGTCGGGACATTGTAAGCATGTCTTCTTTTCTCAATTATATATATCAAATCATCACGCCAGTGACAATGCATGTTAATTGACTCGATAAGTTCTTAATGTAGTGGTTATATATCTCCTGAATATGCAATGCAAGGACAATTTTCTGAAAAATCAGATGTATTCAGTTTCGGAGTTCTATTGCTAGAGATTGTCAGTGGGAGAAGCAACTCTAGATTGCATAACAACATGGATGGATCTCAAACCCTTTTAGGATATGTAAGTATATTTTTTTCCTAAGATACTCATCTAGTCTTATTTATAAGTTACTTCAAGCATATTTAGCACAAACTAAGAAAGACCTTAGACTTTATTAACTCTTCCTTAAAATTCAACAATTTTCTAACTTTGTTTCCATTTAATATATATTATACCTCATGAGAACAAAGTCAATACAATAATACATGAAGGGTAAACTTATACATTTATATAAAAAATTTAATGATGTGACTTATACATATGACAAAAAAATTATTCTCTCTTTACCTTGTTAATATGATCATAAGAGTACGCAAATATCTCCAATACTTGTTGAAATGAATTTTGTAGTTTCATGCTTGAATTCTTATATATTTTCAGGCATGGAAGCTATGGAATGAAGATAACCTTATGTCTTTTATAGACTCAGGAATACATTATGAAGGTTCTTGTGGTGGTGATGATATTTTGCGGTGTATACGCATAGGACTTCTTTGTGTACAAGAATTAGCAAAAGAGAGGCCAACTATGGACAATGTAGCGTCAATGCTTAGTAGTGAGATTGTGAATCTTCCTCCTCCAAAGCAACCTTCATATGTACTAAATGAGACAGGATTTAGTCCTTCAGAAACACAAGCTTTGCACTCTAATAACTTTGTTAGCATCACTGATGTAATTGGGAGATAATAATTCTTAGTACTACATATGAACATCATGATGAAAAATGAATGTGTTTCTAGGATTTAGTTACTTTTGATGTTTGTCAAAACCTATATTTCTTCCAACAATGATGATTTGATTATAATACATGCTTGTATTGATATTTTTTATATGACGATTTCATTGTGAATAATTAGGATATTAGAAGATTATTTTGTTACATATTACTAGTATAACAAACAGGACTAGGATTGATCCCGTACTCTATATATATATATTTATTTATTTATCATATTGTCTCTTGCTCTCTTTATATTTCTCTATTATTCCCTCTTATTTTATATGGTGTATCAAAATTTCTAGACTTTTTGTTTTATTTAATCAAGTCTCAAGTCACTTTATATTTGAGGCCAATCCGTTTTAATTTTAGAGTATAAAGAGTTTTCACTATTCCAAATAAATATACTTTTCTAAGATTCAAAATTATATATATTATTCTTTTTATAGGGGTAAGGCCGATTACTACCCTAACTAACAGCTTGTTGGTAAAACTTCTAGACAATATTGTTATCACCTACAAGCAATGGTCAAGAATTTTTTTTTTTATCAAGGAAATTATACCCTTCCTACTATCTTGATAACATAAACGCCTTGCTTCACGCTATTTTTATTAAAAAGATCTATTTAGGCGAATTCAACCTCCTAGTTTTTTTGCACAAAGGAAGTATTAGTTATGCAATCACTCTTGTGCACTAATTGAAATTTAACGAGGGAAAAGTGGGATCTAGCGAGGGGTTTGTAAGGGCTAAATGACAATTTTCTCATAGTAATTAAATAGACTTTATTTTAATCATTTTTTTTCTTACTTTTGTATGGTGTAATGAATTTTTTTAAAATCACTTGAGCTTAAGTGTTTGCTTGGATTAGCTTATTTGAAGTAATTTCGTGATGTAAAAGGTAAGTATGTGAAAGAAATTTTATTTCGTAAACATATTTATTTTAAATGTCTCCAAATGAAGGCTAAGTTATGCTACATCATGTTTTGCTTGACAGAAATATTATTTGTGCCAAGAAAAAGGGCAGGTTGAATTGCATCGTTCACTTAGAAGTCCACTAAGAATCGTTGGGAATATTTCAAGAAACCCAAAACTTCAATATCTGAGAAAACGAAGAAATAAATTAAGGGGGATAATAGGAAAATTATGATTACTTACAAGTAATCCCCTGCGTGCTGATCATAAATTAAAACTTAAATCGTTGAAAGTAGATTTTACTTCACTATCAATTGACCTATGCATAGGAAGATTATTCAAAGTCAATCGAAAAAATAAAAAATAAAATAATTTACAAGTTTCAAAAGTTGGTGTACCCTATTCCTCAAAAAGAAAGAAAGAAAGAAAAAAGCTTAGCATATATCAGCACGCACTAGGAAAAGTTATTTTTACCTTTCTTGCCTAATGAGAGGAAAAGTTATTTTTATGTGGTAATAATATAGAGCAATCTTTTTTTTTTAAGGGAAAAAAGCAATTATTAAACAATATCTCTGTGATGGATCCAGCCATGAAGAAGGACATTTTTTTGTGAGGGACGGGAGGGGGTGAAATTTATATAAACAATATGGTTTTTTTCTTATTTCATAACTTATACTTCCTGGTATGATTAGATTCACATTTTAGTTATATTTAGGGTTTTTATTAAATATCTATACTAAAAAAGCAAATTATATTTTGTGTTATTAAATCACATGCTAAGTGTATCGATAATAATTATTTATGATATAATTATATTATAGAATAATAAATATAATTAATAAATTTATGATTACGACCATGACGATTATATAGAGTTCTACTAATTCATATATTTATATATATATAATTATTATAATTTTAATATATATTTTAATAATAACAGAGCTCTAGCATCGGTGATAGGTGAGATGGTAGCCAGAACATATTGCTTAAACCGCATAAGTTATTTACAACAAAGTATTCGTGAGTAACAATTCCTTATGAACTTATTACTCAATTCACACTTTGGGTGAAATGAAAATTATAAACTTATAATCCAATCATTATAACTCTTTAGATATTGTTTAAAACGTATAAGGGTTTAACAACAATAAATTTATGAATAATAATTTATTATTCAGAATTTATATTTAGGCGAATTAAAAGTGATGAAACTTGCGATTTAATCACTAAATCTGTAAGGTATTAACAACAACAATTGATATAGGAATACTTAAAATACATAATGAGTTGTTAGTAATTGGTTGGGGAATAACAACTCTTTTTGTCAAAAAGGAAATCCTCCTACTGCCAACCACCAGTCGTCGATGCCAGAGCTCTATCGTCAGCCGGCCGGCAGGCCTCCAGTGAGGGCGTTGATAAGGGGTTATGAACTTTTGTTTTAAAAAAGAAAAAGGGACATTTTGAACTTTTGCTTAAATTTGAAAATCCCAATTTGGATGTCTCATGTCATGGTCATTATGTAATTTAGGTGTACCATTATGGATTTTACAATTTACATATTCTTTTTCTGTCTTTTTTCCATAATAAATTGCCTTTTTATTTTAAAAAAAAAAAAAAAGAGAAAAAAGACCTGAGCCAGGGAGAAATATTCATTCTTCCCCTTGAACGATGTCGTTCGAGAACTGTGAAGGATTCAAATAATCCCTAGTCTGCCCCTTGAGTAGTTGAGCTCCAATCTTCGGCCTTCTTCTTCCTTGAACGCCGGTCGTCTTCTTTCTTCTTCCCATCGAGATTTATTGCTCTCCGTCAACATCCGCCGTAATCCTTCGTCCTCTACGGTCAAACATCTCTCTGTGGTTCGTCTTGTAATCCCCAAATCTTAGTTTGCTTGCTGTTTATTATTTTTTGTCCCCCTCCCCTTTGTTTCTGTTTTGGTTTTTTAATTTCATTTTCCCATTTATAGTGCTGCTTTAGTTCTCTGGTTTTGTTCTCTATGCTGTCCTGTTTCTCGTGACGTTGGTTTTGCTTTCAGTTTTCTCCTTCCTTTGTTTCTGTTTCTGTCTCTGTTTTCATATGTCATAACAAACACATTGGAAAAAAAAGGTCTCAAGATTAACATTCTAGCTATGTCAATTCTTTTTTGTGAAGTCACATTTTATGGTTTCTTTTTGTTTGTAAATCTTTTGTCTTTGAAATACCGAATTCCTATTTAACGTATGGGTGGCAGTGTGCAAGAAAGAAGGCTTCAAAGTTATTTATATAGTGTAGGAGTTAATTCAAAATATACTTGAAGATTACTAAGCCACAAGCTTCACTCACCACTTGGTTTTTCGTCTTGAAGACAAATTTGTTTTGAAGTGCTTTTGCGTCCCAATCATACGATGCATTTTTGAACATTTAAAACAACTAATAAATATGACAAATGGATGGAAGTGTAATGCGGTACCTTGGAGGTCTTCCCCCACATGGCCATTTATGTATTGGAATAATCATGATTTAATCACACGCTGCTATAAATAATCAATTTTAATTCACAATGAAACTTAGACTGGTCTTGGATTTTCAAAATAGGTAGGCTTATTGATATTTGAATGATATTTTAATGGTGGGTTGTGATAGTTTAAGCTTTTTCCTTTTGAAATAGTTTGATATCTTGTGTAGGAGGTTGTTTTGATACTATATTCATTGAAGCTTCATAATGGTTTACATGCATTACAAAGTTGACGTGTTGTTAATTGATGTTTAAATGTCATTTTGAAATAGTTTCTTTTATGCATGATTGTATTGAGAGCATATTTCCTAGACACTTGTTTTGAAACTTCAAAACTTGTGAATAGTTGAATGAATTAACTTTGGTGATTATGAGTTATGTGCTTCTGGCTCAATATGCTTTTGTGTTTGGTTAATTCATGTTAATAGAAATGATGGGTTTGGCTTTATAGATAGATAGAGATGCTAACATTTTGGAGCCTAAGATGTGCTAATTAATTTTGGAAATTGTGAGTTATGTGGCTTTGACTCAACAGGGTTCCATGTCTGGTTAATTGTAGATAATATTGAAAAATATGGGTTTGATAATATATGGCTAGATCCATAAATGTATAGGATTGATAGGTGCTAAAGTTTTGGAGCCTTTAATAAAATGGTGTTGTGTTATTGTTAGATGGCTCCTCTTGAGCATCAACGTTGGATGTACAATAGAGTAGATATAAATCATCTAAGTTTATTAACTAGTTCCTTATAGGTGGGAATAGTCCAGCGTTTAATGTGGGGCCAAGCATATGGTTGCCTGGTTGTTTAAATGCTATCAATCAAAACAGTAATTCTCTATTTTGGTTACAATAGGGCTTGGAGTCTTCTTGGTTCATTATGCTATTGCTCCAGGTTTACATACAACCACATTGACGGTAAAATGTGCTTTGGATGCTCGTGGTTCCAAGTTGATGCCAATTAAAAAGGATTTTGATTATAGTTTTCCTTGTGATGGTCCAGGACGAGGTGTTACTTGTGATATTTTGGCTTGGTAATAGAGTAGGTAGAGGAGTTTGTTGTGTTTGCAAGTCAAGTGGATAACTTTAAATATGATGGGATGTCGAGATGTTTGTGCTAAAAATGTGAATTTAGCATACAAAGCCTAACAAAGTTCGGACTCAGGAAGCCTTTGTACATAAAAAGGTTTATGCCTAACTATCACTATTGGCATAACCATGGAAAGGAAAATCCCAAGTGACTTTGCCATCAGCTTATGCAGGTCTCTCTAATTTCAAGGATAGAACGAACCTTGTCTATGTGAATATGTTTTGTTTTGGAGTAATTGAGAACATGAGGGAGTTAGATTACAAGAATGGCCTTCGGTTGTCGGTTTTCATTTGCAAGTGAGTTGATTACAAGAATGACTTTTGGATTGACGAACTAAGGTTCATCCAAGTGAAGCTCAATAAGGTCGGGTGTGCAAGGTATTTTCTTTTGGTATCATAAGATCAGCAAGTATTTTTGGTCACTGATCCTGCTAATAATAAGTGGTTCATTGTTCTTTTGACACAAAAAATAAATGTTGACATACATGATGCTTTAAGATCATTTGATATTGATACTTAAGATCATTTTCTCAGGACATGGCAATTACTGGATATTGATTCTGATAAAGATGATGCCCTATGTATGAGAGATGATTATAGTGAGGGAATTTGGATCAAAAAGATAATAGATGTCTTATAAAAAGAAGTATAAATTCTACGAGAAAAAGAAAAAGATTGGCTCAAACATGTATAATCTTTTTTCTAAATAATTTTTTATGTTTAAATCTCCTTATATGTTATCTTTCTGCGTTCACCTCTCGTGCAATGGTGTTTTACTTGTGTGTTTGGATTTTATTATAGGTAAATGGAATCTTCACATGATGACGATGCTCCATATGATGAGAATATTTTACATCATGATGATGCAGTGGCATATGAGGAAAATAATACGTGTGCTTTGATCAAATTGAAAGAGGTGATCCATGCAAAAAGTTGGGGGCAGAAATTAAGCGTTTCATGGAATGCCAAAGGTCAACCCATTAACCCGGGAAAATCTAAATTTGTGAATTATATCGGTGTTGTAACTCGAAGAGAGGTGCCTATCAGTTATAACAATTGGAGAAGTGTCCCACGAGCAAAGAAGGAAGCCATTTGGGAAGAAATAGAGGTAATATATTTACTTTACCAAAGGCATATTCGAAATCATTGGATTATTCTTCATATTGTTTTTTATATGAACAAACCTGCTTTGGTATTTTGATTATTTTGTTTTGCAGTTGTCTTTTAATATTGATGCAAGTCGGAAGAAATATGTGCTTGGAACAGCCAGTAGACAACTTAGATCATTCCGAACAGTCCTTACAGCCAAATACTTGAGAGACGCCAATGGGAACATCATTGAGCACCTACCTTCTAGATATGCACATCTGATAAAGCAGGAAGATTGGGATGCTTTTATTGGGAGGCGTAAAGATAAGTCTTTTCAGGTAATTATGTAACTTATACAGCATTTAGTTACTCTTATTCATGTGCACCAAGTATGAATTCATGGGAACATCATGTGTTCAAAAAGAAATTAAGCGAGGAAAACCGGCAAAGAGCGTTACATTCGCTTTATCCATACGGAGGAGGACGCTGGGGATATGCTGACCTAGAGCAACACTTGGTATGTACAAATATATATTTGCTACTGACTAACTTCTTATAGGGATTAAGGGGTTAGTATTATCTCAATCCAAAAAAGTTATGGTCCTATAAGGGAACTAGTTATATGTTCATAAAAATAGAAGCCTAGTTACATCTCCCATACGAAACGAAGGAAGGCTGTACTGAAATGATCTAAAAGGGAAAAGTCTGAGCTCCACAAAGGAAGCTTTGTAAAAGTTTCTCTGTATGAAAGAGGATAGAGATCATTCTATCACCCGTATCACCCGAATCGTTATCGGTCAAACTCGGGATTTCTATTTTTATGGTCTTATAATAGTCTGCCTCTGTTATGGTATATAATTATATATGTCAATTATTTTTAATTGTACTGATCCACAGATCGCACAAAAAGGATCACAGGTTACCTCTTTATCCCGCCACGTTCTTTGGAAGGAAGGTCATGTCAATAAGGAATGCCACATTGGCAATGAGCATGTCCTACAAGTTTTGAACAAATGCGTAAGTATTATTTTTCTGAATTGTAAATTATTATCTTTAATTGTTTTTCTTATTTTTGTTCACTAGCAATTAATAACATGTACTTTCAAATTTATATGCCATAGGATGTCCTATCACAGTCTATTTCAGAAGATGAGATCCCTAAGCATGATGATATATTGGCTAGGGTGTTCCGTGGTACTGAGTACCCTGGTCGTGTTAGAGGTCTTGATTTTGGCGTCACTCACAGACTATTTTGGGAAACAACGGCGTTCAAAGATGCAAGCTTCGGTGGAGATTGCACGATTGAGAAAAATGCTTCAGCAACAACCCAGAAGGTGGAGGCCCTCCAACAACAAATACAAGAACAATCCCATTTGAAAGAAATTGTGAAGCAGCAAGCCCTACTTATTGAAAATTTAATACAGATGCAAGTGATGGGGAAGCAGGCAGCAGACTTACCCAGCCCTGGCATAAAAGATAGCTGCAAGCTTTAGTCTCAGCAAACTTTTGAGGAGGAAATAATAAAGAAACCAAAAAAGAAAATAGTTAAAAAAACAAAAAAATGAGTTGTGTGAAAGAATCTGTTTTCTTTCGGGTAATATAATCCAATGAATTCGTCCAAAAAGCAAAAGAAAATTGAAGAAGTGGGTTGTGAAATTTTAATAAAGAGAAGATATAGTATAAAAATATAAGAAAAATTAATTAAAATCTTTTAACCCTATTTCTCTAATTTTTTTTAAATTTAACTTAGAAAAAAAATTCCCTTTCAAATGAGGTTGGATACTAGGTTCTTCGGTAAAAAAGGTCAGCTTAGATCAAACAATATCATGCTAGCTACTGATTTGATGAATCAAATTCATTTTGCTAGACGAGGGAGGAAAAAAAACTAGCTGCACTCAAGATAGATTTATCCAAAGCTTTTGATAAGCTTTCATGGGCATTCATTAAAGCAATTATGCAATAGATGCAGTTCCCAATTAAATGGATTAATCTCATTCAAAAATGCATATCAACAGTGCAATATCATATTCTCTTTAATGGTCAGCTACCTCAGCCCATCATTCCTACCAGAGGTATTAGACAAAGTGACCCTCTTTCACCTTATTTATAATCCTATTTGTAACCAACGGGGGTTGGTCCGAGTGGTAAGCGGCTCGGTATCGCTTAAGCGAGGTCTCGAGTTCGAGCCTTGGCGTACGCAGAAAATCCCCGTTGGGAGACTCACCCACCATAGCCAGGTGCGCGACGCGGGTCGGATCCGGATGTAGTCGGGGCAAAGCTCCGGTGAACCGGGTGGGCAACCAAAAAAAATAATAATAATAATCCTATCTGTAACGCTCTGCTTGGGTTGAGGGAAAAGAGGAGAGGAAAGAAAAATAGGGTGAAAAATTAGAGAGGAAATGGGTTTTCCCTTGCTTGGACAAAGAAGAAAATAGGAGAGAGAAAAAGTAAGAGGAAAAATGAGGTGGGCCGCACGCCCTATTTCCCTCCCAAATTTTCACTCCACTTATGGAGAGATTTAGATAAAAAAAATTCTTCCACTATCTGCCTTCCCGCATACAAAGCTCATAGTCCTCAATTGTTCGCGCGCCAAAGTGCTGTCACCATTATTGTCACTGTTCCTATTCGTTGTCCATCCAGTGATCGCCATTCTTCAGGTATCATCATCATCCTCTCTATTCTCTGGTTTTATTATAGTTCTCTTTACTCTACTACTGAGCCCTAAAAATAATTTCACTCCCTGTCTGTACCTCTATTACAAATCAACTCTAAATTAGAAAAAATAAACTGGAAAATAATGTACTAATATTTATTTTTGACTTGAAAGTGCTATCAGTAATTACATAAGATTGCAACTCTAGACGATCAGGTTGGATTGGTCTTCTCGGACATCCAAGTTCTTGTGGGCTGTGCGGATGTTTTGGTTGGAAAATAGTGTTACACAAGAAGAGGGTACAACAATAACAACAACAAAGCCTTATCTCATTAAATGGGGTCGGCTACATAGATCATACGACGCCATTGTGCTCTATCAAAAACTAAATCCTTGGTTAAGTTATTAACCAGGAGATCCCACTCAATGACCTCGTTGAGCGTTCTCTTTGGCCTTCCTCTATTCCTTTTAACCGGGCTCCATACTATTTGATCCACCCTCCTCACTGGCGCATCCCTTGGCCTTCTTTGTACGTGTCCAAACCAGCTAAGACGGTTCTCTACCATTTTCCCCTCAATAGATGCCACTCCAACTCTTCCCCGTATTTGTTCATTACGAATCTTATCTTTTCTTGTATGCCCACACATCCATCTCAACATCCTCATCTCAGCTACCCCAACTTTATGCTCTTGCTGTCCTTTTAAAGCCCAACATTCACTTCCATAAAGCATTGCTGGTCTTATAGCAGTGCGATAAAACTTTTCTTTTAATTTATCTGGTACTTTCCGATCACATATAACCCTAGTAGCCTTTCTCCATTTAAACCACCCAGCTTGAATTCTATGATTAACATCCTCCAAAATTTTATCATCCTTCTGTATAATTGATCCCAAATATTTGAACTTATCTATTTGTGGAATAACTTGATCTCCCAATTTGACCTCCAAATTATTTCTAACTTGCCTCTTATCAAAATTACAATGCATATATTCAGTCTTACTTCTACTCAGACGAAAACCCTTCGACTCTAAAGTACTTCTCCATAACTCAAGTTTAAAATTAATCTCTTCTCTTGACTCTGCCACAAGAACTATATCGTCTGCAAAAAGCATGCACTTAGGGATTTCTTCTTGAATAGGCTTGGTTAGAACATCCACTATTAGATTAAATAAAAAAGGACTCAAGGATGATCCCTGATGAAGACCATTCCTTATGGAAAAATTCTTTGTTTCGCCCCCAGACGTTCTTACAGTAGTTGTTACCCCCTCATACAAGAAGAGGGTAAATTTGAAAATTCTATATTATATACCCACACTAACTATGAAACCTGGCTTCAAAGAGTCTCGAACTTGGATAAAGAACTTAGTATAATACTGCTTCATTGTAAAATTGATGTGAACTTGGTAAAAGTGTTATAATATTTTTTTTGGCAGAAAAGACAATAATTTCAGATGTCATTGGATATGTTTTGAATGACAGATTTGTCAGCTTGTCTAAATAGATATGTTTTGTTCCCACACATGAATTATCAAACTTGTGTGCGTTAAAAAAATCACCAGCCACATTTAGAACTATGCATTTTCCTTTTTAAGACATGAAAAACATATTTGTTGCTGCTATGGATTGTTGCTATGCTGTTTTTGATGTTGTTGCTGAATTTGAGCCAATTTTAGCTACCAATAATAGAATCTTTGAGAAGATGGCAATCACAAGACTTGTGTTATATCAGCAAAAGAGGGCCATAAAGTGTAAAATTGAGTATTACTATTCTATTTTATTCATCTTAGTCGATGTCATTGGTGTTCTTAATAAGTGATTTTTTTTCTTCATATGGAAGTAGGTTCTCGAATTTTCTTATGAACCAAATTTAATAAAGTGTGAAAATTTGACTAATATGTACAATATCAGGTGTGGGTTGCATACAAAGAGTGTGGTTGGATTTCTGCAGTGTTTTGGATAGTTATATTGATATCTCTTAACAGGTTAGTTAATTTCTTACTATTACAATTCTAACTATTATGATGTTGAATACTAGTGATTCAGATTTCCAATTAGTTGTTAATTTTAACTATTATTCTTTGACATCAATAGCAAGATTTTGTCTGAGATAACTACTACATGGTTATTCATTGCAATGTTATGTATGTGGTTGTGTGGTTTTGGATTGTTCTATAGATGAGCAACCATAATAAACAAGGACCGATCAAGGATCTTGAGGGAGAAATGTTGGATTTTGAGTATGAAGTTAAAGAGTTGATAAACTTTGAAATGGCAACTACCAAAGGTCCTAACTTCAACTTCAACCATGGGTTACAAGATTGGGAATACCGTAGACGAATGTGTGTTGTGCAACTTGTTTGTTATATTGTACATACAATATATTTGTTGGATGAGATATCAACAATAGTTGATAGTCCTATAAGTTATGGTAATGCTGAAAGAGAGAGCATGAGAAGAATATTCATGAAACAATTAGAAGAAACAAAAAAATGTCGTGATGTTATTCGTATGGGACCACAAGCATTTATGCAATTATGTGCTAAACTTCGAAACACTGGCAGAGTTAAAGATTCTAGAAATGTTACTGTCGAGGAACAGGTAGCAAAATTTCTTCACACAGTAGCACATAATGTAAGGAGTAGAACAATGGCTTTTTACTTTAATCGGTCTAGGGAAACTATTAGTCGTCACTTTCATAATGTGTTACAAGCTATTGTTTCTCTTGAGGCCGAATTTCTTATGCAACCTTCGGGCTTAGAGGTTCCTCCAGAAATCCTTAATAATCAAAGATTATACCCATATTTTAAGGTATGTTTCTATATTTGTGCATGCTTTTGTAATTTCATAGTGTATATATTATGTGTAACCAAAATTTATAACAGGATTGTGTCGGAGCAATAGATGGAACTTATGTTCGGGCAAAAGTACCTAGAGAAGAAGTTGCTCGTTTTCGAGGACGTAAAGATTTTCCAACTCAAAATGTTTTTGCTGCATATTCTTTTGATTGAAATTCACATATGTATTGGATGGTTGGGAAGGAACTGCCTCAGATTCAAGAATCTATAAAAATGCTTTGTCAAGAGAAGATAAACTTATAATTCCACAGGGTTAGTAAGAAATGATAAATGATTTTTTTTTTTTTGGAAAACTTACTTGGGCTTATGGACTACTTTATATTGTTTAGGAAGGTTTTATCTTGGGGATGTTGGCTTCCCACTCAAGCATGGTCTTATAACGCCTTACAGAGGAGTTCGTTATCACTTGAAAGAATATTCAAGAGGACCACAAAATGCAAAAGAAATTTTCAACCATCGACATGCTTCTTTACGAAATATGATCGAAAGAACGTTTGGTGTTCTGAAAAAAAAATTTCCTATAATTGGTAGTGGCACTGAGCCACATTTTCCAATTGAGACAATGGTTGACATTGTGATAGCTTGTTGCATATTATACAATTTTTTGATGGGTGTTGATCCTAATGAGGCCCTAATATCAGAGGTTGATCGTGAACTGTCACGTAATCCTAACATAGATGATCAATTGGCACACAATCAAGAGGAAGACCATAGACAAGGATCAAATTTAAGAGACCACATTGTAGCTCATATGTGGCATGATTACTCAACCCATATGATGCATGGATTGTGATTTGGACTATTTATTTATTTAAGCTATATGATTGTATTAATTTATATGCACTATTTTTAATTGCAAGTATGTGTTTGCTTGTATTAGTTTATATACACTATTTTTAATTGACAGTATGTGTTTTTAGTTATTAATTTACATACACTACTTATTTAAGTTGCATGATTATAATTTTGTTCACAAATTGTTATGTAGATTGAGTAATGACACAAAAGAAGAAGGAATCAATGAAGGACAATTTACGTTGGACTCCTGAAATGGATGAATGTTTTATTGATGCCTTATTGGAAGAGATGATGAAAGGGAATCGTCCAGATGGCATATTTTTTATGTTTGCATATGATAATATGGTGTAAGCTCTTGCTAAAAACTTCGATTCTCACATTACAAAGCAACATCTGAAAAATAGGAAGAAAACTTTATCACAACGTTTTGCAGAGCTTTATAATTTATTCAATGGATTGAGTGGATTCTCATGGAGTCCTATCACAAAATTGTTTGAAGCTGATAATCAAGTTTGGAATGATTTGATAGAGGTGAGTAATTTGTAGAATTTTAAGACTATGTATGAGAGGTTAACTTACACAGGTTTTTTGTGTTTGCAGAGAAAGCCAGATGCATGAAAGTGGAAGAATGCACCTATCTTACATTATGATAAGTTGTATGAATTATTTAGTGCTGAGAGGGCAACAGGAAAATACTGCAAAAGTGTGAAGCAAAGGTTTGCATAATGGGACTCTAATGCAGGTGCAATAATGTAATTTTCAATACGATGAGTCACCAAACTCACAGGCAACTTGGAGGATAGCCCAACAAATGGGGCATCTGTAGGAACTACATCAGCTAGAGGACAAAAGCGTAAGCCTTCAATGATTGAATCCATTGAAGCAAGGTGCGAAAAAATGACTACAGGAATAAAAGAACTAGTTGATGTCATGGCCGATGGCAATGTAGTTGCTGAGAGACAGGTTCAGTTGCAAAGAAACAGAGTGAACTTGCTGAGAAGCATGCTCAAGTTGCTGAATGGCAAGCTCAAATAGCTGAGAAACAAGTTCAAATTGCTGAAAAGGGTCTTTCACTACTTGAAAAGAGTAGGCCTCGTCATTATAGTGAGGGGGAAGTGTGGGCTGCAATTGAGGAACTTGAAATACCTGAAGAGAAGAAACTACAATGTTACTTTTTCTTGTGTAATGAAGAAAGGAACAAGCTAAATTTGTTTGGAGTTCCACCTTATTTGCGAATACAAACATTGCTCAGGTTGATGGCTGATGCTGGGATTCACTGAAAAAAGTATGGATATAATGTTAGACTTTTTTGGTTCATAGATCTTTTGTGATGTGGTGACATGTTGGCCTCTTTTGTGATGTGATGATATGTTGGCCTCTTTTGTTTCTAATGCACAGTGAAATGTTGGCCATTTTTTTTGGTTTAGGGAAAATAGGCCTTTAGACAGTTATAATGTAAATGACATGTTCACCTTTTTGTTTGTAATATTCTATGATCATGGTGTAAGACATTTTATTTTATAAGTGTTAGGATCAATTTTAATGGTATTATTAGTGATATTTTCGTGATGTCAATTTCTCTTATTATTATAGCATTTTATTTTATTCATTTTTTATCATTTTAAAAATAATATTGGATAATGTATAATTTATTTATTTATTTTGTATTTAATTTTTTAGTTTTTCACCTAGAAAAATAACTTTCTTTTGCTAAATTATTTAGTTTCTTTGGTAATTGTTTATATAATAAGGGTATCTTAGTCATTCTAATATTTATTCATTTTCTTTCCTCTATGTTTTCTCTTATTCATCCAAGCAAGATGAGAGCTTATATTATCATTCAAGTTTTCTCTTCTCTTTATTTTCTTTCTTCTTATTTTCCTTCCTTCCATATTTCTTTCTTCTCATTTTCTTTCCTTCCAAATTTTCTTTCTACCCAAGCAGGGGGTAAATGTTCTTTCTTGCATAATCTATCATTTGAAATCTCTGGATCGTTGGAAGAGAATTCAAATATGCAATTTTGCTTAAGTTATCACGCATATGCTTTATGCAGATGATTCTATCTTTTTTTTTTTTTTTGAAGAATCTCAATCTTGTTGAGCATCCGTTAAAAAAACTTTAAATTTATATTATTCCTAGTCTGGACAACAATTGAATCTAGCCAAATCATCATTAATTTTCAGTTCTAATGTTCCTCATGCTCCAAAAGTCCAGATGTCTAGCTTCATGCAGGTTGGTTTCTCATCCATGTTAGCCAAATATTTGGGAACCTAGATTGATCCGGGTAGGGATAGATCTCAAATTTATACTCATGTTCTAGCAATGGTTGAAAGTAGAATAGCAGTGGCCTGGAAGGTAACCTTTGTTGGTTGACAATTCTAATTTCATTCCAAGCCTGTGAATTTTGAAACAAACTTGAGTGATTCAGGGTTTTGGGCAATTTTTGGCCTGGTATTGCCGGTCATATTTTTTAAAAAGCTAACATAGTCCTTTTATGATCATATTGAGTGAACCTGGTTGTGACTACTATACGAATAATGGCTATGCTCATAATTTAAACTTGACTGTGATTAATATTAATAATGTACCTCACTGTGTTTAAGTGGGTGTTTTGATTAGTGATTTTATGCTGTATGAAGTAAAATATGTGATAAAAATTGTCTCTAGAAGCACAAAAATATTTTGAGGTGTAAATTTGTTGTTGAGGTTTTTCACTTAGGAGTTTTTTGAGGTGCTTTTGGGTTTAATATCACTTTAAAAATTTCTAAGTGGTAGCAATATCGTCATGATTATTATTTTAGTTAAATTTAACTATTGGTTGACTAAATATATTAAGTTGACTAGTCTATTTATCATCCACGTGACCTAGATAATTGCTGAGACAACATTACTACGATTAAAAAACTTCCGGAATAATATTGAACAAAAAAAAAAACTTCCAAATACCTTACACTATTAAGTAAAAATTTTTAGAATAAATTTACACCTTAACACTTTTATTTCTGTTAGCTTTTAAAACACCTTTAAGTTGGAAATTCTCGTTTCGTCTTGATTAGTCCAGCATACCACATTTGTAAGAAACAAGGTCAAATCATTCCAACAATTTTTTTGAGTGAAATTCCAACAATTTTATTGTATATAACAAAATATGATGCATGTTTATTATATCATGTAAACTTTTTAGTTAAATAAAAATGACTCAAACTTTTTATTCATCCACCATTGGCTATAGCACCTGACACTATCAATTAAGTAGACCTGAAGTTTTCTTTTGCTTTTTAAACGAATTCATTGGATTATATTATCCGAAAGAAAACAGATTCTTTCATACATGAGCCGTTAACTACTTCATTTTCTTGCTTTTTTAACTATTTTCTTTTTTTTTTTATTTCTTTATTATTCCCTCCTCAAAAGTTTGCTGATGAAAGCGTGCAGCTATCTTTTATGCTAGGGTTACGTAATTCTGCTGCCTACTTCCCCATCACTTGCACCAGTATTGAATTTTCAATAAGTAGGGCTTGCTGCTTCACGATTTCTTTCAAATGGGATTGATCTTCTATTTTTTGTTGGAGGGCCTCCACCTTCTGGGTTTGTTGCTGAAGCATTTTTCTCAATCGTGCGAACGCCGTTGTTCCCAAAGTAGTCTCTGGTTGATTGGTGGGAAGTTATAGCAAAATCCTCCAAAGGCGTCCCTGATTGGTGTGTAGATGTAGCAGCAGCATCCAAATTAAAAGCCGCAGAGGAGGTAGTGGTAGTAGGCATCACCACTCGAATACCTATTTCGTTTTGCCACCACTGATTCCAGCTTATTATACTCGACGACAAAACATCGGAGCTGGCTGCTTCGCTATGTGGGAACATAGGAAGGTTTGACAACCATTTCTCCTCTATGTACTACTAAAAGAATCACTTATCACGGACCTTGCTAGTTATAAGAAAAATTATCATAAAAAAATATAATAGTATTTTTTAAATAAGTTTAGTTTTCAAAATTTTTAACAATAATTTTTATAAAAACAATCATTAAAAGTTATCTGGTGAGATTTTTAACCGTAATTTTTGTAAAAACCGTATTTAAAAGTCATCAGGTAGGACTTTTAACGCTTAAAAACTGCCGTTAAAAGTCCTACATGATGACTTTTAACCGCTGTCTTTTAAAAAACGCTGTAAAAAGTTCTCGCAAAATTTTAAAAACCCTAAACTTGATTTCAGTTTCAGTTTTACTTTTTATAACCGTCTGTGGGTTTTTTTTCTATTATCCATCACCACAGACTTTGATGATGGTCATTTTCTGGCATTTTTTCCTTAGTTTCGATACCCACGTCAGTCGTTAATGTCATTCTCCGTCGTCTTCATAGTCATTCTTCATCATAAAAGTCATAAGTTACCGTTTAACTTCTTTATTTACTCATTTTTCTTACTCTTTCGGTTATTTATTTTTTATAAACTATAATATATTAATAACAAAAGTTGACCGTAATCCTTCTTCATTTGTTGTTTACATCATATAAGCATTTTTTTTAGGAGTGATGTTAATCTCCCCATCAAAATATTGTTGAGGTGCTATTTGTGGGAGGAGGGGCACAACAAATTCATTAAGCGCAACAACGGTCCGCGATCTGCCTAGAGCCCTCTGTTGGGTATAGGGCGCAGGGAGCACGACAGTTTTGTAGGGCTGCCAAATCACCTAAGAAAGAAAACAAAAACAAATTATTTTAAAATTTTCAATGCACTTGAAAAGTTCTAGTGGCAAGTTTCAGGGGACAAGAACATAGATGTTACCTCAGTATGATCAACTCTGAAAGAGCTACAAAAACTCTTCCGCATTTGGACGACGCTTACCATAAAAAAATTTAGAACTTCCTATTATATCCACCCATTTTAGCATGAGCGAAAAGGAGTGTACGTCCGAATGCAGGAAGCCATTAGAGCAAACTGGGACCATCTTTGGAATGTGGGTGATGACAAACATCTACACAAAAAAAGGAACAAAATAAATATTCAAATTAGAAATATTTATAAAAACAAATAAATGTCTTTTTAAAAATATAAAAATTAAAAAAGACATTAAAGACATTAAAGAGATTACTAATAATGCAAACACGCAACCAAATAGGTTAGGGTGTTCGCCCTGTTTGCATGCTTTTAAGCTTGAGTGAAGATTCGCCCAACTTGCAGCTCCCCAAGCATAAGATTTTATTTCCTCTACTATCCTAACAAGATTGATAAACTTCTTGTGAATTTTGGCTTTCCCCGCTTCTAGGATGACCATGCTTCTTATGCCAAGGAGGGCTGCTACTCGATTTGCACAATCTACCATCTCCACGTTAGCATCCTCAGCAACACCATTGACAAAATCAATCAAATCTTGGAAGAGAACAAAATTACCCATCAAGGGAACCCCAACAAGTCCCGTAACATCCTCTTATTGTAGAACCGAGCGCTGCAAAAAAAAAAAAGATATTTTATAGTGTTTGTAGTGATTTTAACTGCTAGAAATTGAAATGCTATAAATTTTCTAGCGGTTCAGTAAAACGCTAGAAAAAAACGTGTTAGGAGAATACCAAAGGGATGAAGTTAGTAGTAGTTCAAAACCACTAAAAAATATTTAAATTTAAAAATATTTCTAACAGTTTTGAGAACAACTAGAAATTTTGTGGTGGTCATCTTTGTTGGTGGGAAATAAAATTTTCAGAATGGCGCCAGAATTTCTAGTGGTTAAGAACCTCTAGAAATGTGGCTCCAAAATGGGAATTTGTTAAAAAAATTTGCTAGGTTTAGGGTCTAAAATTTAAATTTGGGTAAATTTTTTTCAGATTTGTTATTTTCTAGCGATTACAAAACTCTTAGAAAATTCAATCCATGTGAAAATAAATAAAAAACCAATTTTTTTATTGTTAAATATGATATTATTAATTAAGAAACTATTAAATAATTATATCATATGATTATGTTCAAATGTGTAATTAGTAATGCATTACATGTTATAAAAAATATTTTCATAAATAATAAGTAATTAAATTATAATTGTACCATATAAATTTAATTTAATTTGATAAGGTAATTGAGTTAGAGATGAGATAGTTTGTAGTATTGAACTTCAATTTTTAAGTTAAAAAAGTGGTTGTATTGGTTGATATATAAAGAAAGAAAATATGAAAGAAGAAAATATAAGTATGTTAGTAATATATAAATAAAGATAAATAAGATAAATAAATATTTACAAAATAAATAACATCTTACCATATAAAAAAAAAAGAAGGAGGAGGAGAAC
Source organism: Leucaena leucocephala (assembly GCA_037074615.1). Lineage (NCBI taxonomy): Eukaryota > Viridiplantae > Streptophyta > Magnoliopsida > Fabales > Fabaceae > Leucaena > Leucaena leucocephala. The sequence continues at coordinate 7,975,715 of CM073549.1, forward strand.
AGAAGACGAAATTTTAAGAAAAGAGATGAAGAGATGAGAGGGAAGAAAATAAATGTGGGAGTGAATGTATGAAGGGGTAATGTGGTATTTATGGAGATATGGGAATGATTTCTAGCGGTTTTGTGTATTTTGTAGTGGTTTATTGCCGGGACAATTTCTAACGGTTCTTTGAACAGCTAGAAATGTCAAATATTTAATTTTAAAAAAATTGAATCAATTTTGATTGATTTGTACATATTTAATTTATGTATGAAAAATAAATTAGTATATGAGTGATATAGATTATTGAATATGTTATTCTTTTAATCATCATCTTGCTTGGAAAGAGAAATTAAAAAATTATTTTTAGGATTATAATTAAATATATTTAGAAAAAAATTTAGTAACAAATAATTTAATAAAAGACATATACCTGGCAATAGCTAAATTATCATCTTCTTAAGGAAATAAGTCTTCAAAATTAGTCGGTTGGAAGGGCTCACTGTAATAAGTATTGTGACCATCAGCCATGTCATAAAGATCTCGTGACTTGAGATGGACGACCATATTCCTATCTTTATGCTTCTTGCCCTGGACATAGTAAACCTAGTGTGCCTCAGAGGTAAGAATATATGGCCCATATGAAGGAGTCTAGAGAAATTAACAGAAGTGATGTCCAAGTGGTTAGTGGTGACTTCCTATGAAATTATAGTATTTGCACTAGAGCACTTGAACAGAGTTACAATGAAATGCTGGTAACTTAACTCAACCATGCTAATCAGCTTTCCATAGTAAGTGACGCCTCTAAAATGCATGTCGAAGTCACTACTGCTAGCATAACATCTCGTCCCCAAATGTGTTGTAAACTCCAGAGCTTTATGTGAGCAATCCCTGATCCTGTCCAACCCTACAAAACTTAAACCTATTGACATTATACATGGTATACTTTCTTGCATGGTCTAACTGACCGAGGGAAAAGGTTTTGACTTTATCTGTGTATGGGCTGACGTCATTACGTATTCGATATGTAAATCAACTCTTTATGGACTTTTTTATCAATATCATCGAAACACGTACTCCCTCAAAGCTGCCGCTTAATTGAGATAATTTCTAAACTCATTACAATGAAGTGTAATTTATTAGAGTCAGTGAGGAATAAATATAAAGTGTAAAAGTTGGTAAACGCATAATACTTACTATATAAAAGGTTCAACTTGACTGTAATTTATCAAAACAAGCCTGTGTGCATGGAGTTTTTCCATGGGAATGAGTGTAAAGAATTCACATCCTCCAACTGATTTCTCGATAGGAGGAAATAAAGTTGATGTGGAAGGACTAGGAGGAGAATCATCAACGTGACGAGGGCGATTAAAAGATGTCTCCATATCATCATCAAAGTACCTTGAATAGAAAGTTAGGACCTCATCTCCAGAATAACCTTATGGTATTGACTCTTCTAGCCATGCCTTATTTCTAACAGATGATTTTAATTTTCCCAAATACCAACATATTAATATTCTATTAATAATTTTGAGTATAAAAACAACAACAACAAAGCCTTATCCTATTAAATGGGGTCGGCTACATGGATCATACGACGCCATTATGCTCTATCAAAAACTGAATCCTTGGTTAAGTTCTTGACCAGGAGATCCCGCTCAATGACCTCGTTGAGCGTTCTTTTTGGCCTACCTCTATTCCTTTTAACCGGGCTCCATACTATTTGATCCACCCTCCTCACTGGCGCATCCCTTGACCTTCTTTGTATGTGTCCAAACTACCTTTTCATTAACCCCTTAATAAATGAATCACCTCTATTGTCTCTAATATCAACCTGTGTTCAATTACCTTTTCCCACAACTTTATAGTGTGACTCATAAGCTTTATCCCTCTGTAATTTGCACAATTTTGAATATCCCCTTTATTTTTGTAAATAGAAACTAAAGTACTTTTCTTCCAGTCATCAGGCATTTTCTTAGAACTTAAGATCACATTAAATAGTTTAGCAAGCCACACCACCCCACTTCGCCTAAACACTTCCAAACTTCAATAGGAATACCGTCAGGTCCAACAGCTTTACTATTTTCCATTTTCTTAAGCGCCTCTTTAACCTCGTCAACACGGATCCTACGGTAAAATACCAAATTTGGTTCAACTTCTCGTGTTAAATCTCTGAGCTCATAAATCGACCCTCCTCCCTCGTCATTAGACAATTTGTAAAAATAGGTCTCCCACTATTTTTTAATATCACCATCTGCAACTAAATCCCTCGATTTCCTTTCTCTGTCTCTTGTAATCTTATAAATCTTTCGTTCGCCCGACTTTATCCCTAGCTCCTTATAAAATTTCTCAAAAGCTTTAAAACGAGCTACACTCACCGCCTTCTTAGTTTCCTTCTTAGCTAAACGATACTTTTCCCAATTTTCAGTATTATTACATAAGTGTATAGCTTTGAAACAGTCTCTCTTGTTCTTAACTTTCTCTTGTACGTCCTCATTCCACCACCAAGTCTCCTTATCTCGTCGACCAAAACCTTTAGATTCTCCCAAAATTACTTTAGCAACCGTTTGGACCTTCTCAGCCATTTCCTTCCACATGATATTAGCATTTTCCTGCGCCTCCCAAACCCTTTCATTTAACATAGTTCTTTTAAAAGTTTCCCTCTTCTCCCCCTTTAACATAGTTCTTTTAAAAGTTTCCTACACTTAATACGCACGTCAAGGACCATTAACCTATGCTGGGTTGTCACTTCCCCGGGAATCATTTTACAATTTGTACAAAGTCTTCTGTCATGACTCCTTACCAAAAAGAAATCAATCTGTGACCTGTGGACCCCACTCTTGTATGTGACCAAGTGCTCATCCCGCTTCTTAAAGCACGTGTTGACAATCTTAAGATTGTAAGCTAAGGAAAACTCAAGAATAGATTGTCCTTCATTATTAATCTCTCCAAAACCAAAACCACCATGAGTCCCTGCATATTGCCCTACCTCCTTACCAACATGACCATTAAGGTCTCCACCAATAAAAATCTTCTCAGTAAGTGGTATGCTCTGAATCAACCCCTCTAAATCTTCCCCAAACATTACCTTAAGGCGTGCTTCTGTTCCCACTTGAGGTGCATAAGCACTAATAACGTTGATTGTATCCCTTCTAATAATTATTCTTAAAGATATAATTCTGTCATCAATCCTTTTCACATCCACCACATTCGTCTTCCACTCTTTATCCACAATGATACCAACACCATTCCTCGTACCTGTTTTACCTGTGTACCAAAATTTGAACTCATTGATTTTTCGAGATTTTTCTCCAACCCATTTAGTTTCCTGAAGGCACAAGATATTAATCTTTCACTTTACCATTAGGCCCACCACCTCCCACGCTTTTCTAGTCGTAGTCCCAATATTCCAAGTGTCAAATCTAATCTTTCTCTCCTGAACTAGCTTCTTTAGCCGCCTCCGTCCGTAAGAGAGCGGTAGGCCTTGCTCATTTAACACTATATTCGGACGACGATGCAGCGGCCCTTGCTCACTTCTCACTGTACTCGAGCCATACAGCGCGTTACTTACGAGCAACGACCTAGTATTAGCGTAATATCTTCGTATGTCCATGTTCATAAGATTCGACAAGTTTTTACGTTAGCTGTCGGGGCCTAACATAACCCTCCTCCTTTACCCGGGCTTGGGACCGGCTACATGCATAGGCCTAATAATTTTGAGTAATCAAAATAAAAATATGAAATTAAAAGTGTAGGGATAAAATATCATTAATTTGGTACCTCTCTATAGGGTACATTCATTGATATTGAACCGAGCTGGTCAATTAATATTGCTTCTCATAAAAAGTGAATGGTCAAGTGAACTATGATAGTGAAAAATAATAGAAGAAATATCATCTCTAAGTGATAAAATATAAGAATTATTTTATTTTGTAGCTAATCGAGTTCTTCAGGTACCAAGACATTCACATATAACTTCCTGAAAAATGAACACAGCTCAACCAAAACCACTAATACATCATAAGGAAGTGTGATTCTCAAAGCCAATGGGAGTAACTGTTGTATAAGAATATGGGAGTCATGACTCTTTAACCTAGTAACCTTTCAAGCCTCTAGAATGATACACCTTGAGATATTGCTAGTACTTTTATATTTTTCAGCGTCAAAAGAAGATATCATTGTTCTGCTTCATCAAGGTGAATTTAGCTGACTGAAACTTGTTGTTTCCATTAGGCCAAGCCTCTTCACGAATTCCCCAGGCCCGTCAATCTTTTCTAGTTGTGAGATGGCCTTTGGACTTTCTGGCATCGTTAAACAATATATATATCACATTATCGCACACATTCTTCTCAATATGCATAATGTCCAAACTGTGGTGCAGCAAATTATATTCCCAAGAAAGAGTGAAAATATGCTTCTCTTTCTCCTTTGCATAGTCTGAGCATCATATGTTCCACGAGACTGTTATCCCAGTCGTTCAGGATCCTCATTCTTGCCAAATTTGACATCAACATCTTGTAACTGCCATAGGACATCCCCACCAGACAAAGTGATAAGAGTATCTCTCATTTCTTGGTTTCCATCAAAGCGAATCCGTTGTAATCTAAATACGTGCTTGGAATCGAGGAACCGTCGATGTCCCATGAAGCAACACTTACGACTATGCAGAAAGGAACATGCTACAGAGTCAAAGTTGTACTCAGGACAAGCCAACCCGATATGCACATTCCAGCCAGACAAGGTTCCCAAAAATTACTTATCATCCACATTAAGGATGCATAGAGGTTAGATAGTCGCTTCTTAAATGAGTCGTACATCTCAACATCATCCGTCCATAACTCCATCAATTCTTGTATCAACGACTGTAGGTAAACGTCTATATCATTCCCAGTGCTTTCTTGCTAAGAATGATAATAAAAGTAAAACTGAGCTCTATTTCATGCACATCCAAGGTGGAAGATTATATGGAATTAACACCACCGACCAAGTACTATAGATTTTGCTCATATTTCCGAAGGGATTAAATGTAACATCCCAATTTTTATCCTTATATTTAAGTACAATTTAAAATATTATTTATCAATAATTTAAAAATATTATCTAATTAAATTATTATAGTTTAGTATTTTTATTATTTTTAATAAAAATATGATATAATATATAGATTATCCTATTTTTATCTTATTTAGAATCTCATGATTTGATTGTTATTATTAATTAGAAATTTATTAGGATTTGGAATCAGATTTAGATATATAATTTGATTTTAAAAAATATGGTTTAAATTTTAAAATACATGATAGAATTATAATAAAAATAATAATATTCCTATGTCTTTGATTAAATATATATAATAATATAAGTATTTATAGTATAATGATAATATAGTTTAAATTTTAAATTACAATATCTGATAAGATTTTAATAAAGATAAGATATGAATTTAAATTTTGAATTATTATTATAACTTTATAAATAGAGTTAAGACCTTGAGTTATTCCTCAAACTTGATTATTGAGTCGACTCTTCTCTTTTTAGTCCTCTCTCTCAGTCCCTTTCCTGTTCCTAAAGAAGGTAAACACTTTCTACTCGTTGTGTGTGCTAATATGATGTTTGTGAGTGTTTTGATATATATAAATCTATTGATATTGATATAATTACATTGAGAAAGCTTATTTGATTATTTTTATTGAAAATAGTCTTGTGGGACTTAAAGTTTACTTTAGAAAGTTTGAGTTGAGATTATAAACTTATTATATCTTGGTATTGAAATTTGAAGAAAGTTATTATCTTGAGAACAACTATTTTGTGATATTTATCGAGTTATTGAGATTTTGATTAATATTATTATTTTGATAATTATGCATTGGGGATGGGTGATGTTGGAGTTATGTTTCTACCACATGGTATAGCCTCCATCGGAGCTCAATGGATAGCTTTTGTCCCACCAGTTTATCGAGGGACTTGCCCCACTTGTTTACCGAGGGGCTGCGACATCCCCACCTGTTTACCGAGGGGGAATGGACCTATGGTCCGGTCAGGTGCTCTGTGAATTTTGGCCTATCCATATCACTTGATTGGTTTTCTGTTCGAGGGGTAGTTACCACTAGCCCATGGGTTTGGTCGGCAGAAATAAGGCGGTTCAGTTGGTTTGAGGGGAGAAACTTGGGTGGGTTATTGATTTGATTTTATTATGATAATATGTTATTTTACATATATTGTATTTTGTGATCGATGCCACTTGACGCCTCATGAGCACATGTTAGTACTCATGATGAGTAGACCTGCTGGTTACTGAGACGTTAGTCTCACCCTATTTTTATAACATTTTTCAGGTTATAGTCTCAACTCAGGACCCTAGGAAAAACTTCAGAGGCTTGATTAAAGCTATATTGATTATATGGCCCTTCCCTTTGAAGGTATGTGTAGAATATTTGTATATTGCCATAATATGTTTTATTTTGCATATTCATATATCTTATTAATTTATTTATATTTTAAGAAAAAAAAATTTATAACCATGGTAGAGTTCATTTAAATTTTAGTTAAACTCTTTTCTACCATGGTTAGCTCTTTTAAAATAAAATAAATTTATTTGTAATATTCTTTTTAAATTATATTAGGTGTAAAATATGTCTAAATAATTAATAATAGTTATATTTTATGAGGATTTTACATTAAAACCATCCGTTGCTAATGCAAGATAGACATTTCTAGGATCATCGACAAAGCCTAGTAATTTTGCGTCAAATTCTTTCCATACCTCTAAATCTCATGGGTGTGTTAAATTGCCATCTGGATTCTGCTCAGTCACGTGCCACCTCATGTGCTCAACCAGTTTTGATGACATATACATTCTTTACAACAGTTGTTTCAAAGGAAAGTATATAACAATTCAATGTATTAAGAACTACATTAAATTTCGGTCAAATACATAATAAGTAACACATTGTAATAAATTATACCTTAGAATTTTAGTCAATTTCTTCTTATACTTTTCCCCTTCCGTACTGACTTGTGCCAAGATATCTTACATTGCTTACAAATCTTCATGTTTGCATCCTCTCCCCAATACAACATACAGTCATTTGGGCATGCATCTATCTTCTTATAGTTCAAGGCACGTTTGTCAATAATCTTCTTTACTTCATAAAGAGATGCAGGAAATTCAGCTTGAGGGGAAAGCATCTCCTAGTAACTCCAACAGCATGGATATTGCTTTTTCAGTTATACCGCACCGGCATTTGATATGATATAGCCTTACCAGGAATGATAACTTAGAATACTTTGTGCACCCAGAATAAAGAGGTTTATTGGCTTCATTCATGAGGTCAAAAACCTCCCGTGCAGTTTCATTTCTAACAAACTCCATACGAGGCCCCTCTACTTCATCTGGCTCCTCACTTTCATGAATGCAAAAAGCATCACGCACAACATCATTCACAGTATCAAATTCTTTTGCTCATACTCCCATTCATGAAATTACAAGAATTGACTCAGTAATCATATCTGGTCATTCCCTATATACTTACCAAAATACATACTCTCCTGGGAAGGGTTTAAATATCAAATGCTCTCTAACAACGTCTATTAAATGCCACTTTTTGAAACTACATTTAGGACATTGGCACTGGATCTTACTATTTACGAAGCCATTAGCATAAGTAAAATCTAAGAAATTGTTTAGTCTGGCCAAATATTATGGAGTTGACCAATGCAAGTTGACCCACAACCTATCCATCACTAGTATTGCTTAGATGATAAATAGAAGTTAAAATGAACTTAAGATGAATTTGTTCAACTTTTAAGGAAACGGCTGCATAATGGTTCTAGCGGTTACAAAACCACTAGAAAATGACGAATAAAGGTCAAACATTTCTAGCGGTTCATAACAGTTAGAAACATTTGCATATTACCTTCTAAAATTTGAAATTCAAATTTCCCTCCACGGTGAAAGTGGTTCGTAATAGCTAGAAACGTTTGCGCATTACCTTCTAAAATTTGAAATTCAAATTTTCCTCCACGAGAAATGTTCACCATGGAGGGAAATTTGAATTTCACATTTTATAACCAAACGGTCACACATTTCTAGCGGTTTGTAATCGCTAGAAATGTTCACCTTAGAGGGAAATCTAAATTTTAAACTTCAAAATTAGTGAGGAGGTTTCTAGCCGTTAAAGTTAATCTTAGAGGGAAAATTATCTTTGGATTTTTTAAACAATATTAATTTAAAGTAATATTAAATAATATTAACTTAAAATTAACAGTAGCAAAAAATGTAGAGACATTGTAAAAAATTGTAATTAAAATTAAAATTTTGAATGAAACAAATTGTAAAATATTAAAAAATATTTATATTTTAACTTACTCTAATTATACAATATTTCTAACAGGGGTATGGGTCAGCATCAACATCATCCTGATCGGGTTGCGGGAGCTGGGCAGGCTGTGTCATTATGTCTACTCCAAGAATCAGCGGTATCTGGAGGTGTGGAACTATTACCCACACCAGCTCATGCAAGACCATCGTGGTTGTAAGGTACTGGTCGAGTAGGATCTGCATATCTTGCACTTCTCGTCTGACCTCCTCCCCCACTTGTCCTCTGATCTCCTCTCTCAACTGCTCATCCATGTCAACGACTCTAGCCCGCTTCATTCCCACGCTTGTTTGATGGGACGCCGCTACAGACTGAGAGGTCCCTACCGTGTGTGAAGTCCTAGCACCACTCGAGCTAGACAGTCTACTAAGTGTGGGCCTAAGGCCAAGCCTGCTAACTTGGTTGGGGTGCTACGATAGGTTGCAACTTGAACCATGCAGACCCTTGTGATTCTTGCAATTCAGCATCCACCTGAGCCATGAAGACCTATCAAAATTAATATAAGTCTAATAATATTGAATATTTAAACTTAACAATCATAATTTAATTAATCAATATAATTAATTACATATCGTCACTCCTCAATCTCATCTCCTCACAACTCGCCAAAAGTGTAAAAATAGGGATGTCACTGTATATATGTAGGTTTGTATTTTCTAGCAGTTGTCCCCAAAATTTGTAGAAAATGTAAACCTTAAATGAACCGCCACATGCACATGTCCCGACCCCTTGGTAACCCAAGAATTTTCTAGCAGTTCTGAGGACAACCTCTAGGAATGTCGAAAGCAATTTCTAGCAGTTGTCCCCAGAACCACTAGAAATAGCCATAACCGCCCCTGCCACGTGTCAAAATCATTAAAAATGTCTCATAACTGCTAGAAAAGTCCACAAACTTTCTAGAGGTTTCCTAAACCGTTAGAAATTATGGTGACCTTCCATATTCTCTAGAAATAATGTTTCTAGTGGTTGGTGCTAAACTGCTGAAAATGTGGTCAAAAAGGTTAAAATTTCTAGCGGTTAGCAGTATAACTGCTAGAAATATTGTGAGTTTCTAGCCGTTCATTTGAACCGTTAGAAACTAACCCCTATCAAAATCACTTTCTTTTTTGTTGTAGTGGAGGTTGTTGGCTCAAAAACATCTAGTTTACCACTAATTGGTAAACCGGTTATCATTAACATGTCTTCGAGGCCAAAATATAGTTTTTTTTGGCCAATTTAAAAGGCCCCGGTTGTAGCATCGTATAACTCTATCAATGCACTAAGGAGGGATTTAATATAAGTCATCGTCACTGTGTTCAAACATGAATTCAAATTCAGAACCCTGCAACTTTTTCTTTGATTTTTAGCTTAAGGTTGACCCTTTGATATTGGAAAACTGCCCCTCTAGGGGTTAGCCAAGTGCCATCCCCTAGAAAATAAACAAGTCATTAAAGAATGTATCAATAATCAATAATAATAATTCCACAATAATAACAACAATTTCAACATTTTAAAACTTACTTTTAGGATGCACTGGAGCTTGTGGATCAGCAAACCTCTATTAGGAACAATGAGCATTATTTAGGTTGCAAAACCTTAAAATAGAAATGTAAACAAGATTAAATAAACTGAATTAAAATAAAACATAATTAATCAATGGGAATAATATCTCTAAATCACAAACAAGTCCATAGGAATATATCAATTTAATCCAATTAAACCCAATCGATCCAAGAATACCATAAACTACTATCTTCCTAAGCCACCTGAACGACGACAATGCAGGAGAGGAAAAAAAGGAACTTGACTGTTGAGGCATTGGTTCAAGTCATTGATGACTCTGAGACATATATTCTGAAATCTTTTGATTTGTCTCTGATTCTAGAACTGGTAATGCGGGGAATAAATTAACTTGTTCAAACACACCCAAATGAACATGCTTCAGTTTTCAACTCAAGGAAAATATCAAACCTTTGAAAAACATGTGACCGACAGTCGATTGGGTTATGAAAGAGGCAGATCTGCAGAGGGAGGAGAGACCCTCTTCTACAAGCAAGCCAAGAAGAAAGAGGCAGTCGAACAACGGTCGAATGGAAGAAGGGTAGAAGAACAGTGGACTGAAATGGAATGAAAGAGGCAGCCACAACCAAAGCCCCTGGCTTTGGAATTAGAATCGGCCTTTTGTTTGTTTGTTTGTTTGTTTTTGTTATTTATCTTTCCAGTCAACGTCGTCTTCTAATCTACCTTCAAATTAAATCCGGTCTGGCCCAATACCAGGTTTGGGCTGGCCTGTTGAATGAAACTAGGGGATGCAATCTTTAACCGCTGGGCTTTAGAGGAAAGGTTCAAAAAGTATTTCTCTTGAAACTAGGCACACGTAGGGGTGGTAATTTGGGTTGGGCCCGCGAGCCCAACCCGCCAACCCGCCAAAAAATAGCGGGTTGGGTTGCAAAATTTGCAACCCATTTAGATGCGGGTCTTTTTGACCCGCACCCGCCAAGCCCGCACCCGTGACGGGCTAACCCGCCGAGTTGGCGGGTTAGCCCGTTTTTTTTTTTTTACTTTTTTTTATTATTTATATTCTATATTTATACTTTACTAATTTGAGAATTTTAGCCAAACAAGGGACATTACATTTAATTTATATTAACTTTATCTCATTGAGTTATTTCTTTATATATATTTATTTATTTTATTTTATTATTATTTTCTTTGTGATAAATTTATCTATGAATGGTGACAAAGTTAACTAAATAAATATTTTGACAACTTCAAACATAATTCGAATTTAATTAATATTAAAATATATGATATTTTTTTTTAAAAAGTAGGCATATATATTAAAAAAATAAAAAAAATTATGAAAAAAATAAAAAAAATATAAAAAAAAAGTTGGCGGGTTGGCTGGCTAGCCCGCCAACCCGCCATGGCGGGCTCGGGTTGGGGTAATCCCAACCCGCCTAAAAACGGGCCGGTTAAAACCGGCCCGCCTTTATCTCAACCCGCGGCAGGCCAACCCGTATCCGGCGGGTTGGCCCGCATTACCACCTCTAGGCACACGCATGAAAAAAAGATTTTGGTTCAAAATATATTTTGGTGATATATATACTTTGTGAAGATTGATTTCTAAATTATCAATTGGGGATACTACATAGTTTCAATAAAACAAAAAAAGTATTTCTCCTACTATAAATAGCTAGGGTGTTCATGGGCAGGGCTAGTCAGGGCAACCCCCTGCCCGGTGCCCTGCCCGAAAAAAGTATACGCTACATTTTACAGTCTAATGCCCTGCCCTGCCCGGTAAAAGTCATAACCATTTTGGGCTAGGCATGGGTGGGCTGGGTGTAGGCGGGATAGGCACACCCAAGTTGTGATACCATGCTCATGTTGTGGAAAAAAACTGCAATTATAAACTTCTAAAATAATACCATATTCATATGTCTTTAAGAGTTAAATAATATCTATAATCCACTAAAAATAAGGTAATAAAAAAATAATAATTAAAGTCTCGAAATTCATTGCATATAGAAAAAACCTTGATCTAAATAGTTTATAATTATAACTTTACATCAATTTCCCAAATATTGACAAGGATGAAGTATCTAAATAAAATAAAATAAATAATTATAATTTGTAATGTAATCATGTTATGACTAGTAAAGTTAAAAAAAATCAATATAGTTATAAATATTAAAAGACACAACTTATGTATTTAACTACTTATATTTCTAAAATGACTCTTTAGTCACCAATAACTATCATATTCTCCCTTCTAAGTGTAACATCTAGAGAGAAAAGTAAAAAAATAAAAAAGGGGTGCTCATAGGCAGAGCAACCCCTTTGCCCGATACCCAGCTCGAAAACAGTATGGGTTACATTTTGCAATTCGATGCCCAACCCTGCCCTATATTTATCGGGCTGGACAAGGTTTTTTTTTTGCGAGCTCGGGTGGGTATACCGGGCCACGGGCTTTATGAACACCCCTATAAACAGCATATGAGAATTGAGAACAAGGTATGTATTAAAACAAGATATTTCTCCTGAACGTTGCACGAGGAGTAAAAAAATTATAATTAATTAATTATTTATGATTATTATAAATTTTTATTATATTTAAAAGTTTAAAATATTATAGAAATTTTTTATATTCAAAAAATTTTGAACTCTTATTTTGATATTTTAAAATTAGCTCATTAATAATAATTAAATCTGTAATTTGAAAATTTTGATTTTTAAAAAATTTTGAATCTTGTGATACTAATTAATTAGTAAACTCATTAAAATTAAAATTGGGGTTCAAAATCTTTTTAAGATCAAATTGGGATTACTAATTAAGATTATTTATTATAACTTGCATACAAAGAAATTAAAAATACTAAGTTTGGTCAACCCTCTTCATTTTTAATTAAATTTAATATTATAAAATTTTAAAAGGATTGGTGATGATAAATGATAGATGATTTATAATTGATGGTAATATGAGGTCTCAATTAACCGTTAAAAACCATTCCTTTTGATTACAAATTCAACAGGAATTTAGATTTTACAGATGTAAGGAGCATCCCAAACCAAAATGGTATAATCCACATGGAACACAAATACTGGAAACGACAGACAAGAGAAGATAAGGAGAACAAAATTTATAGAAAGCCATTGGAGAATAGAGTCGCTGCAGAGATGATGCCACTTCTGAATTTTGAAGAGAGAAGACCTTTTAGTTGGCGAATGAAACGTTCCAGATCCCTTAATTATTAAATTATATAATAATTTATTAATTAAAATTATACTTTTTAATTAAAAAGTAAAAAAAAAATTGAGCAGGTAATGACAAGTAGAAATGTTTCTAATTTAAAAACTTTTAAAATAATATTGTTCTTAAAAATACTTTTAGAGAATACAGAGTTAATAAAAATCTCTGTTGTGAGGGGAGAGTGATGGAAAAAAGACTGAAAAAGCGAATTGACATCCGTTTTTAAAGATACAGAAAATGTTAAAATAACTGAAGTAACTCAATGCAGCGTCAGTCTTAAACAGGAGTTAAAAGAAGAAGAAGAAGACAAGAACTAGAATAATGCAATTTCACCCTTATAAAAGTTTGGATATGAAAGTGAAATCTTATAATTTGGTAGTTTTATTGATAGTATATGTTTAGTCGTATATTTCTGTTTTATCAGCAATCTTAACTTGTTGGATTCGTTATTATCATTTGTTTGTTTGTAGATTTTTGTTTTATCAGCACAATATAATGGGATTCGTCTTTGAATTTTTTATCCTCTTATCATAACATGATTCAGCAAGAAACAAATTAAACCTCAAACATGGAGGACAACACTTTTTTCCTAAGCCTTTCAAGGAAAAAAATAATATTTAAATTTCCATTTTCTTCTTATTTTCTTTTTCCATAACTATATATCTTTCTTCTTCTTCTTCTTCTTTTATGTAGTACGTAACTACGTAACTATATATCTTTCTAAATATCAACTGTGACGTTTTCATCTCGTTTTTCATTGCTTTAAATTATAAGTTCACCAATTTTTTTTAATATTATTTATTAGATATTATTATAAAGTATTCAGGTTAGTGGTTAGCCTTCTAGGCGTTTCTTTTATCAATTGAAAATATAACTATAGGTATAAATAACTATATTAGTTAAGATATGTTTATCAGTTATGCTTTCTAGTTGTTATCTCTAGTAGACTCACGTAAACCATTTTAAAAGGGTTTTTTTTACCTAAATTTTAGTTTTAAAAAATTTTAAAATAAATAATTATATTTGTTTAAAAAAAATTTTAGATTAAACCATAATTTAAAATTATAGTTTTAGATAAATCACAGGAAATAATTTTTGAAACAATAAAAGAGTTTATATACTATCCAATTATTATTTTACCCTTACTTTTTCTTATACCCTCTTTCATATTTCTTCTTTATCATCTCTCATTTCTCTTCTCCACCATTTCTCTCCTCTCCTCTCCTCTTTCCTTTCTCTTCTCTCTTTTTCACTCTCTTTCCTTTCTCATATTTTTAATAAAATCATATCTTTTTTGATAATTTTTAAATTACTAAAGTCTTTTTTGTAATAACTATCTAAACACTCATTTATTCAGAATTACTTTTTTTTTCCTATAAACTCTGCTCCAATAACTTCTTTCTAAAAGTTATCTAAATTTTACTTTTCATCGACTCTTTTCTAAATTCTTATTAAACATTCCCATAAAGGACTTACTCTCATCCTTAAACGTATGACTTGGATGCTGAATTTCCTTTTTCTCTCTAATAATAGGGGTGTTCATTATACCCGTGGCCTAATCTGTCCAAAATATATTTGGGCAGGACAAGGCCGAGCTAAGTGTCGGGCAGGAAAGGGAATCGGATAAGGTATGTCGCCCTGCTCATTTGGGCCGGCCATATATATATTATTTTTTATTTTTTTCTTAGATTTTTTTTTTAACTTTTTCTATTTGTAACTCTACACTTTTTACTTTAGCTGATAACTCTCTTTATTCATTTTCAAAATTTTGAATATAAATTTTATATTTGCGTAGATACCGAAGTTGCTTCTATACTTTACTTACCAAACATTCAATTATTAGTATTGTAATACTTCTACAGATATTCAACCCTAATATAGATGTCAAGTTTTTTTTTTATATATGTAATGTACTTTAAGATTTTAATTACTCTTTTTTTGTTACCTTATTCTTAATAAATTATGGATATTATTTAACTCTTGAAAATATAAATATGGTATTATTTTATAAGTTCATGATTGCATATTTTTTTCTACAATATGAGCAGGACATCACAATTTAGGCATGCAAGCCCGCTCATGCTCAACCCAAAATGATTAGGGCTTTCATCAGGGCCGTTTTGTAACCCATATTTTTTTCCGAGTCATGCCCATATACACCCCTATTTATTAATATTGTATTTGAGCTTCCCCCGCTGGCGAAGCTCCGATCTCCAGTCAATAGCAAACAGTGACATTGGCGTGGTTCGTCTCCTATAGAAAGGATTGATAGACTACACAGCAACGTCAACAATAGCTTTTCCAGCATCCGATCTGGGCTTCAACTCTCACAATTTCACAAACAAGAAAATGAACATGAAGCTCGATGACAATAAGTACCTGATTTGTAAACATCAAAGTGATTTTTATGGTGAAGTAGCACCAATTGTTTGGCTATCTCGACGGATCTGTAGCAGTTCCTCCAAAGATGAAGCATGATGATGATCATTGGGAGACATTAAATCCAGAGTACGAGATCTATGAACGACTTGAGTCTGCACTAGCTTCATCGCTCTTGGCATTGGTAACACCGTCGGTGCTACCAGAGCTCATCAGCCTTGAGGCGTCATCTCATATTTGGGCCAAGATCTGATAGAATTATGATTCATTCTGTATTCATTCTGTTAGGCCTAGTGGGCTTGCGTGGGACTTGGCCCAATTGTTATAAATCTATAGGATATTATAATAGATACATATTGTATTTGATTCTTTATGAATTAATGAGCCGAAGTCAGATTTCCACTTCTCTGTGTCAGTGCTAAATCACCTCAACATGGCATCAGAGCAGCATGATCCACACGCTTCCGCGATGGTCTGAATAGAAAAGCGAAATGGGTGTAGAGAAGATTTCCATAACAGTACGATTGAGCGTACCCACGCGACTGTTGTATTAATTCAAAGAACGCTGAAATTAATATGGCTGGAGAAAAGACTTCCGACGGTGGTGCCACTGACAGCCTCAATTTTTCACATCCCCTCTATTTTCATCCGTCCGAAACACAAGGGACTACTAGCATTCAACACATCTTAATTGGGAGTAAGAATTATACCACATGGAGTCGGGCCATGAGAATTGCACTAAGGGGAAAATGAAAGCTTGGCTTCGTGGATGGAACTTGTAGAAAGGAATCTAAAGAAGAAGCCTTATAGGAACAATGGGAGAAGTATAATGTCGTCATCCTTGTGTGGTTACTGAATTCAGTCTCCAAGGAAATTAGGAATAGTGTTATCTTTTATCATGAAGCCAGTATGGTATGAAAAGATCTTCAAGAACGCTTTGATATAGTGTCGGATTCAAGAATCTTCTCACTACATCAAGAAATTAACTCATTCAGACAAGAATCACTCTCAGTATCAAGCCATTACACAAAATTGAAGGAGTTATGGGAGGAGGAGGCGACTCTATTTCCCATTCCCAATTGTCAGTGTAGCAGCTCCAAAGCTTACAGTGAGAAGATCCAACAACAGAAACTCTTACAATTTCTAATGGGATTAATTGAATGCTTCACACCAGCAAGAACCCAAATCCTACTGATGAACCCGTTACCCTCTATGAATCAAGCCTTTGCGATGATCATAGAGGATGAAGCCCAGAAATATATTGCAAATTCCTCCAAGAACAATCCGTTGAAGGAATAACAATGACTATAACAAGAGGACGAGGACGTGGCAGAGACAAGGGCAAAGGAACCCCATAGGAGTGTGCACATTGCCACAAAAAGGGACACACAAAAGATATATGCTGGCAATTGGTAAGATATCCCACAGACTTTAAAGGTAACAGGGCAAAACAAAAGCAAGATGCCTTTGCTAACCAACTAAGAATCGATTCAGGAAATGATAGTGACAACCAACCGAGTTCCACTAGGACTGCGTCACCCTACTTTACAAGGGAACAGTATGAAAGACTACTTGAACTGCTGAAGAAATATTCAGAAGCAACAGTTCATGCTCTCACTAGTATTGACTCAGGTTTTGCTAATCCTAATACTCCCATAAAAACATATAGCAAATGGATTTTAGATTCAGGAGCTATAACACACATGATAGGGGATTTAAGGCTTTTCACTAAATATAAAATTAATAATGGACCCATTAAAACTATTAAAATACCAAATGGGAAACGAATAAAAGTAACTCATATAGGGAAAGTAAGACTAAATGATGAAGTTGTTTTAAAAAATATATTGTATGCATGGCAACTGAAATTTAATTTACTTTCAGTACCTAGATTAACTAGAGAGCAAAGGTGTATGGTTGTGTTCTTTCCTCATTATTGTGTGGTGCAGGACCTTCAAGATGGGAAAAAGAAGAAGATGACTGGTAGATTAATAGAAGAATTGTATATGCTGAAATTTGATAGGAAATTTGCTTATGCTAATACTGTAAAGGATAGAAAACCAATTAAACCCATTGATATGTCATTGTTACATAATAGACATGGGCATGCACCCACTTCTGTATTGAAACATTTAAACAATGTAACTGGAAAAAGCACAGTGATGAATAAAACATGTGAAATATGCATTCAGTCCAAACAGACTAAATTCTCTTTCTCATCTAGTTGCATTAAGAGTCATTGCTATTTTGAATTGGTGCACATGGATGTGTGGGGACCCTATCGGACACCTACACACCAAGGGCATCAATATTTCTTGACTGTTGTTGATGATTTTTCAAGATCAACGTGGGTTTTCTTAATGCGATATAAATCTAGTGTTACTGATTGTGTGAGAAACTTCATATCTTACATTCTGACTCAATTTGGTATTAAAATAAAGAGGGTAAGGAGTGACAATGGAACTGAATTTACTAACCATACCTTAAGGGAATATCTAGGTGAAAATGAAATAATCCATGAAACCTCTTGTCCATACACCCTAGAACCAAATGGAATTGTCGAAAGAAAACATAGGACATTAATGCAAATTGCTAGAAGCCTTATGATCCAATCTAGTGTGCCAATTAGGTTCTGGGGAAATGTGTGAAAATGGCTGCATACTTAGTCAATAGAATCCCATCCAAGGTGTTAAAATATAAAACTCTTTTTGAAAGAGTATATGGGAGAGAACCTGATTTAGATAATAACTTGAGGATTTTTGATTCATTAGCCTATGCCAATGATTTGACTACTACAGACAAGTTTCAGCCTAGATCAGTGCCATGTGCATTCCTAGGCTACCCTAATAACCAGAAAGGATACTTGCTATATAATTTAAAAACTAAGACTATGATAGTTATAACATCCCAATTTTTATACTTATATTTAAGTAAAATTTAAAATATTATTTATCAATAATTTAAAAATATTATCTAATTAAATTATTATAGTTTAGTATTTTTATTATTTTTAATAAAATATGATGTAATATATAGATTATCCTATTTTTATCATATTTAGAATCTTATGATTTAATTGTTACTATTAATTTGGAATTTATTAGGATTTGGATTCAGATTTAGATATACAAATTTATTTTGAAAATATGATTTAAATTTTAAAATACCTGATAGAATTTTGATAAAAATAATAATAATATACCTATATATTTGATTTAATATACATATAATAATATATGTATTTATATTATAATAATAATATAGTTTAAATTTTAAATTACTATATCTGATAATATTTTAATAAAGATAAGATATGAATTTAAATTTTGAATTATTATTATAACTTTATAAATAGAGCTAAAACCCTGAGTTATTTCTGAAATTTGATTATTGAGTCAGCTCTTCTCTTTTTAGTCATCTCTCTTAATCCATTTTCTATTCCTAAAGAAGGTAACCACTTTCTACTCGTTGTGTGTGCTAATATGATGTTTGTGAGTGTTTTGATATATATAAATCTATTAGTATTGATATAATTATATTGAGAAAATTTATTTGATTATTTTTATTGAAATAATCTTATGGGACTTAAAGTTTAATTTATAATGTTTGAGTCGAGATTAAAAACTTATTATATCTTGGTATTGGAATTTGAAAAAAGTTATTATCTTGAGAAAAAAAATTCTTTTGTGATATTTATTAAGCTATTGAGATTTTGATTAATATGAGTATTTTGAGAATTATGCATTGGGGATGGGTGATGATGAAGTTATGTTTCTACCACGTGTTATAGCCACCATTGGAGCTCGGTGATTAGTTTTTGTCCCACCAGTATAGCGAGGGACGTGCCCCACCTGTTTATCGAGGGGCTGCGACACCCCCACTTGTTTACCGAGGGAGAATGGACCCATGGTCCGGTCAGGTGCTCTGTGGATTTTAGCCTATCCATATCATTTGATCAGTTAGCTATTCAAGAGGTAGTTACCACTAGCCCATGGGTTTGGTCGAAGGAAATAAGGCGGTTCGGTTAGTTTGAGGGGAGGAACTAGGTGGGTTATCCATTTGACTTGATTATGGTAATTTATTATTTTCTATATATTGTATTTTGTGATTAGTCATACTTGATACCTCATGAGCATATGTTAGTACTCATGATGAGTAAAATTGATGGTTACTGAAACGTTAGTTTTACCCTATTTTTATAATATTTTTCAGATGATAGTCTCATCTTAAGACCCCAGGAAAAACTTCAAATGCTTGATTAAAGCTATATTGATTATATAGCCTTCTCCTTTGAAGGTATATGTAGAATACTTGTATATTGCCACAATAGATTTTATTTTGCATACTCATATATCCTATTACTTTATTTATATTTTAAGAAAAGTCTTTTTTATAACCATGATAGAGTTCATTTAAATTTTAGTTAAACTCTTTTCTACCATGGTTAGCTCTTTTAAAATAAAATAAATTTATTCATAATATTATTTTTAAATTATATTGGGTGCAAAATATGTCTAAATAATTAATAATAGTTATATTTTAGGAGAATTTTATAACAGTAAGTAGGTATGTCACATTTGTAGAGGATAAATTCCCCTTTAAAGGAAGCCAAATTATAGATCAAGGGGGAGTAAGTAAGGAAGTGAAAGAAATATTTTTATTTGATGATGAACTAACCCAATTGAAGGCTCAAAATACTATTGACAACCTTGCAGGCATAGAATGTATAGAGAGGGAACAAGAACATCACTTAAGAAATGATATAGAAGAGAATCTAATGGATAAATCCCAACATCATTCACATAGCTGTGATAATCCCATCTCTATTAATCAGCCTAGCGTTAGACCTAACAGGAAAAGAAAACCACCTATTTGGTCTAAGGATTATGTATGCAATGTGGTTGCATCTAATAAGTTTGAAAATAAACAAAAATACTTGCTTATATCCTATAGAAAAATATATGACATATCAGAATGTATCCTCTTCCTACTTATGTTACTTGTGTAAAATCGATTCAATTACAGAACCTAGGACTTATGAAGAAGCAATACAAAATGATGAATGGGTAAAGGCAATGAGGATAGAAATAGAAGCTCTTGAAAGTAATCAAACTTGGGAAATAGTCCCACTACTAAAGGAAAGAAAGCTATAGGATGTAAATGGGTATTCAAGATTAAGTACATAGACAAATTTAAAGCTCAATTAGTAGCTAAGGGATATAATCAAAATGAGGGAGTGAATTATCATGAAACATTTTCTCCAAGTGTAAAGATGATAATAGTGAGATTAATTCTTAAAATGGCTGTATAATTCTTAAAATGGCTGTAATAAATAATTGGAGCTTGTTTCATATGGATATTCATAATGCTTTTCTACAAGGAGATCTAGAAGAAGAAGTTTACATGACTATACCCCAAGGCTTTGAGCCTAAGAAGAGTAACATAGTCTTTAAATTGAAGAAATCACTGTATGGGCTTAAGCAAGCCTTTATATAGTGGAATTGCAAGTTAACCTTGTCATTAATTGAAGGAGGGTTTACCTAGTGCAAAAATAATTATTTATTGTTTTTAAAGTGGTTCTCAGATGGCATTATAATGATATTTGTTCATGTTGATGATTTGTTAGTTACTAGTAGTTCTGAGAACAAGATAAAAGAAGTCAAAGACTATATGCGCAATGCATTTAAAATCAGAGATTTAGGCTTGATGAAATATTTTCTTGGCATTGAGCTAATTAGATATAAGAGAGGTGTAGTTTTATCACAAAGGAAATATGTTTTAGACTTACTTGCAGATACATGAATGAGTGGTTGTAAGCCTCTCAGTGTACCAATGTCTCCACCCTTGAAGCTTAGGGCATTTGAAGAAGGAAAGGACAAGAATACAAACTTGCTAAGGGATCCAGGAAAATATAGGAGATTGGTAGGATGATTAATATATTTAACATCAACACGTCCTGACTGTCTAGGTTCTTAGCCAACATATGTAGACATCAACGAAAGCACACATGACTGTAGCATTGGGTGTAGTGAGATATTTGAAGCAGAAGCCAGGACAAGGGATTTTAATAAGTGCGGAGCAGGACAAGACTCCCAGTTGTTACTGTGACTTTGATTGGGCATCTTATGCTACTACAAGGAGATTAGTGATTGGATATTTGTTAAAATTGGGTGACTCACTTATCATGTGGAAGACCAAAAAGCAGAACACTATTTCAAAATCTTTTGCTGAGGCTGAATATCGAGCATTAGCAATGGTTATGTCAGAAATTGTGTGGGCGGTAGGATTAATGAAAGAATTAAGCATTGATTTTTGAGTCCAGTGAATGTCTATTGTGGTAGCAAATCTGGTATTTACATTACTAGCAATCTTGTATTTCATGAGAGAACTAAACATATTGAAATAGACTGTCATTTCGTTAGGGAGAAACTTAAAGGAAAATTTATTGATTTATGGTATGTAAAATCTGGAGAACAACAAACTGATAACTTGACGAAAGTTGTTGGTCGTGATGTACAGAATAAACTTCTCTAACAAGTTAGAAACTATTGATATTTTTGACATATAACTTGAGGGAGGGTGATAAAATTATTATTCATTCTATTAGGCCCAGTGGGCTTGCGTGGGACCTAGCCCAATTGTTATAAGTCCATAGGATATTATAATAGATACATATTTTATTTGATTCTTTATGAATTAATGAGCGAAAGTCAGATTTCCCCTTCCGTGTCATTGTTCAATCACCTCAACAAGATCAATCGACTGTACTTGGCGAAAAGGAAGAGCTAAGCATGCGTGATTATTTGGCAAACCTTAAATCAATTTGTGATCACCTTGCTCTTCTAGGTGAACCAGTTCCAGAATCAACTCATATCTCACACATATTGAACTGACTCACTACTGAATACGAGTCTATGATAGCGATCATCAATGCTTCCAAGCCAAGGTTTGATCTTGATACAGTATCAACAATGTTGCTGGATTCCAAAGCTAGACAAAAATCGTTTGTCAGCAACATGTAGCACAAGCTCACTACACTTCATGCAATTCTCAATGGGATTACATGGATGAAGAACTTTCAGCCTATGCGGTACAGTCAATTTTTAATCCAGTTACTGGAAGTTCTATGGGCAGAGGAAGGCCACCTATACCACCTTCTCGTGGTTATTTTGCTCCCAGAGGAAAAGGTCATGGAGTGTTTAATCCACCAAAACCGATGTGTCAAATCTGTCATAAGATCGGTCACCCTACAGATCGGGGTTATTTTCGCTATGAGAATTCAAATTTCACTCCAAATGCGCCAGCTCCTTGTTACTCATATCATAATAATGGAGGTAACTGTATCTTATGATTCTTATGGTTGGTCCTTACCATATTCAAACACTACTTTACAAAATTCAAGTGGGACATCTAATGCTTATCCTGTGAACGTGCATCTAGCCTCTGCTAACTCTACAGATCCTTCTAATGTACCAACTCCTGTGATTGATTTTGCTGTTTCCTCTGGTTCTAATACTAATTCAAATACTATTGATCCTGGTTCATCAAATCCTCCTGTGGCTCAAGCTTTTGTAGCTTTACCTACTTCAATTTCAGATGATGCTTGTTACCTGGACTTTGGAGCTACACAACACATTGCCAAAACACCAACACATCTCCAAGACACTTATGTCACTTCAGGTAACAATAATAATGTTATTGTTGGTGGTGGAGCCTATCTACCTGTTTCTTATATTGGTCATACTGTGCTTACTGCTCCTAAGTCTCATTTGTATATGAACAAAGTTCTCTATGTTCCTACTATGCAAAAGAATTTAATATCTATATCTCAAGCTACTAAAGAAAATGGTGTGTCTATAGAATTTTTTCCTCATGCATGCTTTTTGAAGGCCAAAGAGAAAAGATAAGATTTGTAATGAACAAATACGGGGAAGAGTTGGAGTGGCATCTATTGAGGAGAAAATGGTAGAGAACCGTCTTAGGTGGTTGGGACACGTACAAAGAAGGCCAAGGGATGCGCCAGTGAGGAGGGTGGATCAAATAGTATGGAACCCGGTTAAAAGGAATAGAGGAAGGCCAAAGAGAACGCTCAACGAGGTCATTGAGTGGGATCTCCTGGTCAATAACTTAACCAAGGATTCGGTTTTTGATAGAGCACAATAGCGTCGTATGATCCATGTAGGCGACCCCATTTAATGGAATAAGGCTTTGTTGTTGTTGTTTTTGCATGCTTTTTGAAGGATCTACAGACACGCCAAATTCTTATGGATGGGCATAAAAATGCTGGGATGTACAAGCTTGAAGCTCTGCCTAGTCGAGCTCTGTCCTATTCCAAAGTTTGTCATGAAAAAGCTGTTGTGCTGCTAGTTATCCTTCTTCTGTAAACTCTTGTTTGTATGTGAAGTCTGCTGATATGCTTACGTTGTGGCATTGTCGGTTAGGTCATCCACATGTAGACACTGTTAAGAAAGTACTTAGTACAGTCAATGTGTCATATGCAAATTCTAAAGCTAATCTTATGTGTACTGCATGTAAGCTTGGAAAAAGTCACAAGTTACCATTTGAATTGTCTACTACTACATATCAGTAGACATACTGATTTAGGAATATTCTGTGGTAAGAATGAATTGATTTCTTCTACATTACATACTGCTGAATCATGGTACATATATACACAAAACAGAATCCCTTTCATGGCGGGATTGTAGGAGTAGAATCAGGAAACATAATCACGATACAATCAAAAAATAATTCCTACAATCTCTCTTAATTAATTCTAATAATCTCCTTCAATTAATTCTAATGATTTTCTCTATGAATCCCGTTGATTTCTCTTCTACACTCCCCCTCAAGTTGAAGCATAGATGTTTATCATGTCCAACTTGCGAATTAGATATTCAAATTTGTCTCTTGTTAATCCCTTCGTAAGTACATCAGCTGTTTGCTCTTTGGAGGGAATATACTTGAGATCAATTGTCCCTTCATCGATCTTTTCTCTTATAAAATGTCTATCTATCTCTACATGCTTCGTTCTGTCATGTTGGACTGGATTATGAGACATATTGATAACTGCCATGTTGTCTGATGGGCAAGTGTATTGGCATTTTTAGTTCTTCCAGTATTCGTTTTACCCATAGACTTTCGCAAATTCCGAGGGCTATAGCTCTGAACTCGGCCTCAGCACTGCTTCTAGCAACCACATTTTGTTTTTTGCTTCGCCAAGTTACTAAATTTCCCCAGATATAGGTAACATATCCTGAGGTGGATTTTCTATCATCTTGATCTCCTGCCCAGTCAGCATCTGTAAACATTTCTACTTTCCGATTTTTTGATCTTTTAAACTGAAGACCTAGTCCGGGAGAACCCTTCAAGTATCTCAAAATTTTGTAGACTTCATTTAGATGCTTTTGCTTTGGATTATGGGAATGCTGACTTACTACACTGACTGCATAGGCTATGTCCGGTCGAGTGTGAGATAAGTAGATTAATTTTCCCACCATTCGCTGATACCGTCCCATATCTACAGCCTTTCCCAGATCCTCAGTCTCAGTAATTTTGTCAGCACGTATAGGAGTATCGCTTGGTCTACATCCGAGCGTACCTGTCTCATTCAGAAGATCTAGTACATATTTCCTCTGTGAGATGCTGATTCCTCTAGCAGATCTAGCTACTTCCATACCCAGAAAATATTTCATTTCTCCTAGGTCTTTGACCTGGAATTCCCCATTCAATGCCTTCTTGACTCTGTCAATCTCTGCTGGAATATCTCCTGTGAGGACAATATCATCAACATAAACGATTAATACCACTATTCCCCCATTTAAGTGTCGGAAGAATAGTGTGTGATCACTCTGTCCCTGTGTATAGCCTTCGCCTTTCAAAACTTTGGCAAATCTTTCAAACCACGCTCGAGGGGACTGTTTTAATCCATACAATGATTTCTTTAATCTGCATACATGTTTTTCTTTCCTCCCGGGAAATCCTGGGGGCATTTTCATGTAGACTTCCTCCTTTAGTTCTCCATTTAAAAATGCATTTTTGACATCCATCTGATGTAGTGGCCAGTCTAAGTTTGCTGCAAGAGACAACAACACTCTGATGGTATTTAACTTTGCCACTGGCTCAAATGTCTCAGTGTAGTCCATTCCATAAATCTGAGTGAAACCCTTTGCTACCAACCTTGCTTTGTATTTCTCAAGACTGCCATCCGCACAATATTTTGGAGTGAACACCCATTTACATCCTACTGCCTTTTTTCCTTTGGGTAGATCGACTACTTCCCATGTATTATTCTGTTCCAGAGCCTTCATTTCTTCCATCACCACCTTTTTCCATTCGGGACTATCAAGGGCTTCATAGATATTTGCTGGTATCTTAATCTGAGTAAGGTGAGATATGAAAGCGGAATATTTAGGTGATAAGGCTTGATAGGAGACAAACCTTTCTATAGGATGTCTAGTGCAGGATCTAGGTTGCTTTCTTATGGCAATTGGTACATCAAGATCATTCTCTTGTATCTCATGGTCAGGACCTGCTTCCGGTTCAGATTCTTGGATTACATCAGTTGCTTGAGGTGTATTACCTATCATGTCCTTATTTCTGCGGGTATAGACTTGCCCCCACCTATGAGTGTCTCCCCCTGAACTAGAGTTCTCTTCATGTACCCTAGGTTCCTCATGTGATGTTTCAGGAAGAGTGTAAGTTTGGCTGGGTGCATGTATAATTTCTGAGATGTCTACCTGGATAGGTTGAGGCTGAGGTTCAATCCAAGTCTCCCCCTGAACCGAGGACGAGGTGTAGAAAGGAGTGGTTTCATGGAAAGTGACATCACGGGTGACATAGAGGCGTTTAGAGGTGGGATCAAAGCATTTGTACCCTTTTTGAGTGCTAGTAGGGCCTAAGTAAACACATTTGACGGCTTTTGGGTCAAGTTTATATGTATGGTGTAAATGAACAAAGGTAGTACAACCAAATATGCGAAGAGGTAAAGTGTTCTCAAGGTAAGGTAGGTTAAAATGCTAGTGAAGGACTTGTAGAGGAGTCTGAAATGACAAGGGCTTACACGGCATTCGATTGAGTAAGAAGGTGGCAGTTAGGATAGCATCATCCCAATGGTAGTTGGGTACATTGCTGCTAAAGAGGAGGGCCCGAGCCGTTTCAAGGAGGTGTCGATTTTTCCGTTCAGCAATGCCATTTTGTTGTGGACTGTAGGGACAGGAGCTTTTATGAGCAATGCCCTTTTCCTTAAGGAAATTAGAGAACTGATGATTGACATATTCGATGCCGTTGTCAGTATGAAGGATTTGGATCTTGGAATCAAATTGAGTGTGGATCATATTATAAAAATCAACAAATGTTTGGTATACAGCGGTTTTATCCTGTAAGAGGAAAACCCAACAGACACGAGTATGATCGTCGATGAGGGTCATAAACCATTTTGAGTGAGTACGATTTGTAACGCGAGATGGACCCCATATGTCACTGTGGATAAGGGAAAAAGGTCTAGAGGGTTGATAAGGAACGCTAGGGAAATTAGTGTGATAGTGTTTGGCTAATTCACATGACTCACAATGAAAATCTGCACTTTTATTTAAACAAAGAAAAGGAAATATCTTACACATATATTGAAAGTTAGGATGTCCTAATCTTTTGTGCCATAATTCCAGTTCACTAGTCTTAGGGAGAGACACTTTATTACAGAGATGAGATACTGACTTTGGACAGTCATTCAGGTAATAAAGCCCACCAAACTCCTTAGCAACACCAATCGTCATTCCCGTGAATAGGTCCTGAAAAACACAATAGGTAGCAAAAAAATCAGCATGGCACCATTCTTTGTAGTTTAGTTGACTTACAGACAATAAGTTACATTGTAGCTTCGGAACATGTAAGACATTATGTAGCACAAGTGTATCAGAAATTTTAATGGTACCACTCCCTGCTACTGGAGAGTCTGAGGCATCAGCGATTTTTACCGTAAGTTGTGATGTGGCAGGAGTGTAGGTAGAAAATAAGGACCTCTCATTAGTCATATGATCAGATGCACCGGAATCAATTATCCAACAGGGACCTGTGGTCTTACCTTTAATAGTAGAAAGTGCTGTAAGAAAGTTACCTTTGTGTACCACAGTAGCAACAGGTTTACGGGACTGACTTTCTAGTGCATTCAATCGTTCAAGAATCATTGCCAAAGGGTCATTTTCAGAGTTTGGGCCAATCTGGAATGGGCCTGGAGCAACAGAATTGCGTCCTGGATTCATTGTTGAACTGGGCCCTTGACCTGCAGCTGAACTGGGCCCATAAGTGGTTATCATGTTTGGGCCAGTGGGAGCGTTAGGAGTTGGGCTGGTGAAGTCCACATCTTCTGATTCAGTGGCAGCGCTGGCGAGGTGACTCCGTGGCCGACGCTGCTTCCCCTTCCAGTCAGGTGGTTTGCCGTAGATGTCCCAGCAGCGTTCCTTTGTATGGCTGGTCTTCTTACAGTGCTCACACGTCGGGCGTTCCTTCCTGGAGCCAGATTCTGAGGCACGGACGGCGAGTGCTGAAGCATCAGTCGCCGACGAAGAAGTTACACGGTTGGGAAACATCACCTGCCGACGGGACTCTTCGTCGCGTAGGTGAGAAAACGCTTCCGACACGGATGGAAGTGGAACGCGGCTAAGAATGCGACCACGGGCATCGTCATAGGCTGAGTCGAGTCCTACCAGAAACTCAAATAAGCGTTCTTCATTAAGGGCTCGTTGATATTCAGCTGCATCTTCACCATTCTTCCATACTCGGCGTTGGAGTAAATCAATTTCCTGCCATAGCGCCGTTTTCTCGAGGTAATAAATATTCAGCGGCCTGGTACCCTGTTTTACTGTCCAGAGACGGGATCGGAGATCGAACAAGAGGGAAGCATTGGGACGCTTCCCGTAGGCTTCTCTCACGGCACACCAGATGGACTTGGCAGAAGTTAAGAACATGAAACTTCTACGGACGTGTGGGAGCATTGAGTTGAGTAGCCATGAGGCGACAACAGCGTTCTCTGATTTCCATCGCCGACGGGAACTGTCGTCATCGAGGAGTGGTTGGTCATTGTGGATCAAATCCAGTCGATCCCGACCATCAAGAGCGAGGAGCATTGACTGGCTCCAATAGAGGTAATTCTCACCCGTGAGACGTTCGGGCACAATGACAACGGCTGAACTCTCAAAGCCGGCAACCTTAACAGAGGTTGAAAAGGACCTTCCACTGGACAATCCTTCCTCTGATACCATATCAGTAGACATACTGATTTAGGAATATTCTATGGTAAGAATGAATTGATTTCTTCTACATTACATACTGCTGAATCATGGTACATATATACACAAAACAGAATCCCTTTCATGGCGGGATTGTAGGAGCAGAATCAGGAAACATAATCACGATACAATCAAAAAATAATTCCTACAATCTCTCTTAATTAATTCTAATAATCTCCTTCAATTAATTCTAATGATTTTCTCTATGAATCCCGTTGATTTCTCTTCTACACTACATATAATAATCCTTTGCAATTAATAACAGCAGACATTTGGGGTCTAGCTCCTATTTCTTCCAATGGTTTCTCATATTATCTTGCCTTCATTGATGGTTATAGTAGATTTACAGGGTTGTATCTGTTAAAAAAGAAAGCTGATGCACTTGGGGTTTTCCAAGAATTTCAATTAATGGTTGAAAACAGGTTTGATACTAAGATACAACAACTGCAGAGTGATAATGGAGGTGAATTTTTAACCTTCACACCATTTCTAAGAAGCAGAGGCATTCGGCATAGATTCACGTGTCCTTACACGTTAGAACAAAATGGTATTGTTGAAAGGAGACATCGATCCATTGTAGAAACAGGTCTCACCTTATTAGCAAATGCCTCATTACCATTATTTTATTGGAGTGATGCTTTTCTGTCTGCAGTTTTTCTCTTGAACAGATTACCTACTACATGTCTGCAAAGTCTTACTCCTTTTGAGAAATTGTATAAAATCAAGTCTGATTACTCCATTTTGAGAGTTTTTGGATGTGAGTGTTTTCCTCTTTTGTGGCCATACAATCCACATAAGCTTGCTCTCTGATCTACACCATGCATATTCTTGGGTATGGAAAAAGGATACAAGTGCTTAGATAGAGTCACTGGACGAACTTATATTACTAGTCATGCTCAATTTCATGAAACAATTTTCCCTGGCCAAGCTCAACTCAATGTAAGAGAATCTCAGCCCACATCCGATAAAACCTCCGCAATCAGTTTCAAACCCCCCAATATCCACTTCTATATCCACTCAAATACCCACAAAAAATCCTGTTACCCAAATTAATCCAACAATTTTATCTTCTCCTCAGCCAAATCCAACCTCATCGTCTTATTCTGGTCCATCACCTTCCCAAAACATACCTTCTCCTTGTTTAAATTCATCCTTAACCACTCCACATGTAAACAATCATTCCATGATCACTAGAAGCAAGGCTGGTGTTTTCAAACCCAAAGTTTTCACTGTAGCAGAGGATGTAACTGTACCTAAAACCATTGAAGAGGTTCTAGCTGATCCAAATTGGAAGCAAGCAATTCAAGAAGAATATGATGCATGGATGAAATTTGATGTATGGGAATTAGTTCCCTGGCCTACTGAGAAGAAGCTTCTTGGATGTATGTGGTTGTGTCGGCTTAAAACTCATGTAGATGGTGCAATTGCTAAATATAAAGTACAACTTGTTGCAAAAGGCTATTCTTAGGAAGCTGGCTCTGACTCCAGTGACACTTTTAGCCCTATAGTAAAAGCTACCACAGTAGGAATACTACTAACTATTGCTGTCACAAAAGGCTGGATGTTGCGTTAGATTGACTTTAACAATGTCCTGAATGGTTACTTAAATGAAGAAGTGTTTATGGATTAACCTCCGGGTTTTGTTCAAATTGATTCAACAGGCCGACCACTGGTATGCATGCTCAAAAAGGCAATTTATGGTCTTAAGCAAGCTCCTAGAGCTTGTTTCACAAAGCTGAGCACTTATCTTCAGTCACTAGGATTCATAGCTTGTAGAGCAGATACACGTCTCTTCATTAGAGAAAATAAGCAGGGGACTGTTTATCTTTTAGTTTATGTGGATGACTTGATTATTGCAGGATCAAATGAGAATGTCATCAACCAGCTAATCAAAACCATGGGAGAAACTTTCTCCTTAAAAGATCTTGGTGAACTTTCATCGTTTTTGGGTATTGAGCTGTGCAGAAACTCTCATGGCATTCATCTAACTCAGCGAAAACATATTCATGCTCTTCTAGCAAAAGCTAAAATGCTTGAATCTCATGCATACTCTACTCCAATGGCAGTAAATATTGATCTGCATCCTAAAGATAGTCCAGCTTTCAATGATCCTAAGATGTACAAAAACATTGTGGGCACATTGCAATATGTATGCTACACCAGGCCTGACATAGCCTTCACGGTGAACAAATTATGTCAGTTCATGCATGAACCCACCAAAAAGCAGAGGCAATGTGTAAAACGTCTTCTTTGCTACTTAAATGGCACCAGCACACATGGTTCGTTAATCAAACTAGCAACTCAGTTAACAGTGCAAGTATATGCAGATTCTGATTGGGGAGGCCCCACTGATAAGAAGGAACATAAGGAAGGAGTTTTAGTTCTTCCTGAAAAGAAAAGGTCAACAATTGGCTACTGTGTTTTTCTTGGTTCAACACCAGTCTCGTGGACTTCTAGAAAGCAACAAGTAATGTCTAGATCATCCACCGAAGCTGAGTATTGGAGTGTTGCTGACTCCATCACTGAACTACTATGGGTTTTGTCACTTCTTAAAGAAATGAAAATAACTCCTGCAAATGCTAACAATCTGGTGTGATAATACTGGTACAGTAGCTCTAGCAGCAAACGCAGTTCTTTATTCTAAAACCAAGCATGTAGAACTTGATGTACACTTAATCAGGGAGAAAGTTAACGCTGGACTTGTTAACTATGTATCTGCAACTCACCAAGGGGCAAATGTTAGTTATCTCAGACTATGTTTGCTTATTGTTGTAGTAAATTGAATGTGTAAAGGTGAATTTCATAGCTATGTAGCTTAACATTAGAAGGGGGAATATTAGTGATATAGTTACAGATAACTATATCAGCTAAGAGATGTTTATCAGTTATGCTGTTATCTCTAGTAGACACGTGTGTAAAACCCCTATGTAAAGTACTTACTCTCATCAATAAACGTATGACTTGGGTGCTTAATTTCCTTTCTCTCTCCAGGATGATTTTCCAACTTTTTAAATCATAAAGAGAATTGGCTCATCTTCATCTATTTCCATGACTGCTACTAACAAGCAAATAGGCAGAGAAAAATTCATCATCTTTTGAACAAAATATCTGTAACTTGTAAAACCACACTTGTCCAATATATAAACACCCGTTATATTAATAAATACTGTGCAGACTCATTCACTGTTAAATTGCCCTCAGCATCAAATTCTGTAACAAACTTAAAAAACTGTTTTTGACTGTAAGTTCAGAAAATGAAACATATATTTTCTTTTCAGTTGAGAACTGTGGTATAATTGACAGATGACAACAATGATGTGAATTCCAGCAGAATGGATTGAGTTTGACAGAGGGACTAGTTTCTCACAATATAACAAATTAAAATTAAAATTTTAGCAAAATGAGGTGCCCACATTTAGGGTACAACAAAATCTCCAATATGATTACATTTAATAGGAAGATATCTAAACTTATAAAAGAAATAATACTATATCTGTTCCTTAATAGTTAATACTTCCTCTGGTCCTTAATATAAAAAATAGTTAATACTATATCTGTTCCTTGATAGTTGATTTTTTTAAGGAAACCAAATAAATCAGTTAATTATAATTAAATTCAATCCCTTAAGAAGAATTTATATAATATAATCTTTAATCTACTCAAATTAGTCAACTGACTCTTATATAGATCTTAATTAACTAATTTATTTGGCTTTCTTAATCTATTTAAAAAAAGTCAAGTGGCTTTTATATTAAGGATTTGAGATAATATAAGATTTAGTTGATTTTTTTGGATAGATTAATAAAGCCCAATAAATTAGTTAATTATGATTAAATCTAACCCCTTAAAATAAATTTATAGTATATATTTATTAATCTACTCAAATTAGTCAACTAGCTCTTATATTAGTTATAATTAACTGATTTATTTAATTTTTTTAATCTATTTAAAAAAATCAATTAAATCTTATATTAAGGAACAAGGTGAGTATAAGAAAAAAAAAAAACAATGACAATATACATGATTCAGATTTTTTTCCCCAAAGAATGACAGATAAAAGCGATCAGCAGAATGAAGATAAACTAACATATTCAAAGACCAGAAAAAATACACATGATTTGATTCATATGAACTGATAAAAGTAAAACAACGCTAAAAACAGCTATCAGACCAGACAACATTGGTGACAGCATTGGATGAAGAAGAATCACAACTAAAATGCAAAATTTAATGAAACTGGTTTATTTGAGCCCAAGAAACTCCAAGAAAAGCAAATTAATCAATAATCCCAATATTGAATCGAAATTAAATCTGGCTCCAATCACAAAAAGCGGCCCATATAAGTGATTAGTGAATGAATTAATGTGAAAAAAACGTAAATACATGAGATTCATGGTTTTCAGGAAGCCGTGTCAGAAGCCTACTCAATCATCATCTCATCAGATCAGAGACAAGAAGATCACAAAAGATTTTTGAACAATCGTATGATCCTCATTTATAATCCATTTTATGTCCCTTATTGAAGATTGGGAGACTAAATAGGACTCAATCTTTGGCCATATCTACGGGAATATGCCATCTTTGAAAAAACTACCCACTGTTGCTTCCCATAAATACACAAAACAATAAACACTCTTTTGCGTCAGAAAACCCTTCTTTTTTCTCGGGTCTCTGCGCTCTCTGGGTAGAAAAGACAGTTCTTTTCCCGGCGAATTTTCGGAAAAAAATTCAATCGGGGTAGAAAATTGTAGGAGTTTTCCGGGAAAAGAAGTTTCAATGCTGGTGGAGGAGGATGTTTTGCCGGACCATCTGCGCTGTAGCCGAACCGATGGTCGACAATGGCGGTGCCGCCGGAGAGTTATGGATAATCTGAAGCTATGTGAGATTCACTATTTACAAGGTCGTCATCGGCAATACAAGGAGAAGGTCCCGGAGTCGCTGAAGCTTCAGAGGAAGCGAAAGAATGGGAATAATGACAGCAACAACGACTATGTTGTTCTCGACAATGTTGAAATTAGGGCACTGGAAGTAGCGAAGAAAGCGAGCCTGATAAAGAAGAGGCGTAAATTCTCGGATTCTTCTGAAGCAGTGGATGTTCATCCTGTGAAGAAAAAGGCCTTGAAACAAGGCGGTATGCAGTTGGAGTTGATAAGGATAGTCCTGAAGAGGGAGATTGAGAAGATGAAGAAGAAGAAGAAGCAGGGAGAGAACGAGAAGAAGAGGCAGAAAGAAGAAGAAGAAGAAGAGCAGATTCATTACAGCGAGGGAGAGTTGACCAGAGAATTACCCAATGGTGTTATGGCAATCTCTTCAGCATCAACGCCCCAATATTACAACAATGTGGGTTTACAATGTGATGTTAAAGTAGGGATTGATCATAAAGCAATTACCCCCCGTTACTTCAGGTCCAAGAATGTGGAGAAGCTTCCTGCTGGCAAGTTGCCGGTAGGTTCTTTGAGGGTTTTAGCAAATTTGTTGTACGTTTTCTAATACTTTCAGGCTGTTTGATCGTTTATATGTTCTCCTATTTGGGTGAATTGATTGTTTTATGTAGGTATTGCCTTTTGGGCGAAGCTTGAAGTGTAGGAGGAAAAAGTGTCACTGGTGCCAGAAAAGCGATTCTTGGAATCTCATTCAATGTTCAAGTTGTCAAAAACAATTCTTTTGCATGGATTGCATCAAAGAACGGTTTGTTGACTTCATTCACCCCCTTTTTGTGCATAAACTTCAACCTGCAAGTCATTTACTATGAATGCCAAAACTATGTTGTGTATGTTGGATTTCCCATTACAATTTCATCCTCGCCTGCTTATTTACTCAAACTATAAATTCCCATTTGAGAGACAGTTTGTTTTCTCAAGAGGATTGTTTAGTACTGGAACTAGAATTTATGAAGCTCTGATTTGATTAATTCGGGCAAGAGATTGCTTATAATATATATATCTAGATCTTTTTATTGTAAAGATAATCCTTTTTTGGAATTATTAAACGCTGGGAAATTATCTGATATTATTTACTTCTTTAGATCTCTATACTCTTTCTTGTTTATCTATTTTGAGGTAACTTTCGCGGCAGTGAACAATGGGAACCAATAAGTGCCAGGAGTTTTGCCCATACCGTTCTTACCGTTTGCACCTTTTCTTATCTAGGATTAATACATGAGATACTTCTGTACTCTATTTTGAAACATGTGTAGGTACTTTGAAACTCAAAATGAAGTTAAGACAGCATGTCCAGTTTGTCGAGGAACATGTTCCTGTAAGGACTGCTTGGCAAGTCAGTGTAAAGACAGTGAAAGTAAGGTCTGACATCAAAGTAGAATGACTTGTGGCCCAATTAGTGTTTCTTTTGTAGCATACTCTGACGAGTGTGTTTATGACCTTCTATTACAGGAATATTTGGCTTGTAAAAGCAGAGTTGACAGAATTTTGTGTTTCCACTATATGATCTGCATGCTTCTTCCTGTATTAAAACAAATCATTGAAGACCATAATATTGAACTAGAAACAGAAGTGAAAAGTAAAGGTACTAATCATCTTTATTCCCACATTGATTATTGTTAACTCAAACTTTGTTGATTGTGTATGATGGTTATCTGTGATTCTCTTGTACAACAGAGAAAAGAACCTCTGATATTCAAATCAAGCAGGCTGAGTTTTGCTGTAATGAACAAAATTGCTGGTAATCCCTCTTCCACTTATGCTATTAAGAAAGTTCAAATGATTTTTTAGTGCTTTTGGATGGCATTAGCATTTGGTTCAGGATACCCAATAAATAAGCTCATCGTTTTTCAGGATACCCAATAAATTGAAAGATGGCATTTCCGGTGAAAACCAGCTTTTGGATGAGGTTATTTCCAATGGCAATTCGACCGCTACTTCATCACCAGATTGCTCAATTTGTAATGGTTCTGGAAATGTATCTTGTCCCTCCACAGAGCTTGGTGGTTGTGGTGATAGCCTCCTTGATTTTGGATGTGTTTTTCCCGTAAGTTTGATAAAAGAAATGGAAACAAAAGCTGAAGAATTATCTTGCTGCTACGACTTTCCTGAATCATTGGATAAAAGTTTGAGTTGCTCGCTTTGTCTCAATTCTGATAATAAGATTGATAGATACAAACAGTGGCAAGAAGCAGCTCTAAGAGAAGATTCCGATGATAATTGCTTGTTTTATCCCAGAGTTTTGGACATCAGTCGTGATAATTTTGAACACTTTCAGAAGCACTGGAGAAAAGGCCATCCAGTTGTGGTGCGAGATGTTCTCCTAAGTAAATCAAATCACAGCTGGGATCCGCTGGTCATGTTCTGTGCTTATCTTGAGCAGAGTATCTCAAGATATCAGAATGATAAGGACTTGCTTGAAGCTTGTTTGGATTGGTGTGAGGTCAGTTGATCAAATAATTGCATACGGAACAACACTTCTAAATTGATTTACTAAATTGATGACTTGTCAGTTTGCTAAAAAATAATGCTTTCATCAAATTTTATATTATTCAAAATTTCAAATTAGGTTTTAATATAATCATAGACTAAAGTTTATAAGCACTAACAAGCTTACACATAGTATATTCAAAATCGTATTTCAACTGAACCAAATTTCATTGCTAAAGTGTGTTACCCTGTGGCAGGTAGAAATTAACATTAGGCAGTATTTTTCTGGGTCTCTAAGATTTCAACCACAGAAAAATACTTGGCATGAGATGCTGAAATTGAAGGGTTGGCTGTCTTCCCAACTATTCAAAGAACAGTTTCCGACTCATTTTGCACAAGTGATTGCTGCTCTACCACTTCAAGAATACATGAATCCCATGTCTGGTATTCTGAATTTAGCAGCAAATTTGCCACAAGGGAGTGCAAAACATGACATAGGGCCGTTTGTCTATATGTCATATGGCAGTGCTGATGAACAAGTTGATTCTGTAACAAAACTCTGTTACAACTCATGTGATGTGGTATGTCTCCTTTCTTGTTATTCTGCACTTGATTTCTTACATACATCTTCTTTCATGCACTCTATGGGTTATTTAAATTGACTAAACTGTTAATAGCATTAATGTTTTAGTGAATTATAAATGCCTTTTGTATCCTTTATGCTCAGTTTTGGCCATTATAACTTAGAGATCTCATCTGAAGTGATATAAATGTGCAAAACATGAATGGAAGTTTGTGGAGATAAAAAGTTATAATGTGTACGATTGGTAACTACAGGTTAATATCATGGCGCATTCAACAGATGTCCCTCTCTCTACAGAACAACTTAATAAAATAAGAAAGTTATTGAAAAAGCACCAAAATCTGTGTCAAAGGGAGTCTTCCAAAATTATTACTGAGCAGATATTGGGAGAGAGTTTGGAAGAAAATTCATTATTGCATGCTGAAGACAAGGAACAAAATGGGGTGCAGAGTACGGTTAGAGAAGAAATGAATTTCTTCCGGAGAGTCAACAGAACAACATTCATCTCTACAGAGGCAGGAAATGCAGCTGGTCAGAGTACGAACAGCAATATTTCTCAGGGTGGAGAATGTGATTCAGATTCAGATTCAGATTCAGATTATGATTTTGAATCCACTGTACTTCATGGGTCAGCCAAGAACACTCCATTGTCCATGCTTGATAATCCCAGATGTTCCTGTGATAGCTCAAAGAACGATAGAAATAAAAGCCTTTCTGATCATTCTGGTGCCCAGTGGGATGTATTTCGCAGACAAGATGTTCCAAAACTAATGGAATACCTTAAAAGACATTGTACTGAATTTGCTGATACCCAGAACTACAAAAAGAAGGTAATTCTTATACAGGATAATTATTAGTTGGAATTTGCAGGAGTTGATGATGATTTTGTCTCTTCATTGTAGATGATTAACCCAATTCTAGATCAGATCTTCTTTCTTGACAATACTCACAAAATGAGGCTTAAGGAGGAGTTTGGTTAGTATGCTTCTGCATTGATCGTCTGTCCCAATCCTAAATAACTATATTGACATATCTATGCTGTCATCAGAAATTGAACCGTGGACTTTTGAGCAACATGTTGGAGAAGCTGTCACCATTCCTGCTGGATGTCCATACCAGATCAGGAATCCAAAGGTCTCTTGCATTGATGTGATTCTTTTTTATACTTCATATCTCCTGTGTGTGTACACGCACATATTAGGGGGAATGTTTAGCGTATGGACTTATTTACAGCAAATGAGATGAGCGAATCCTGGTGTTTATATTCTGCATGAATGGTCTCAAGATTAAAACATAAAGTCATGTGTGGTCTCTTTCATAAGTGGTTCTGTCAAATGTGCTTTAATCCTGACCAATCATTTTAAGATCCCGTAGTCGGGATTAAACTTTACTTATTCACAATAATCAAGTGCCCTGCTCATAATTTGTATAAGCAGCAGAAACCTTGTTAAACTTAAAATTGCTTTTCTCCTAGGAATCCATTGTAATTGAACATGCTTTTACATTTTGGAAGAAACTACAAAGTTTGGTTTCTTGGATTTTAGCCAACAAATTCCAAGAATTTATGAAATGCCTATTACGCGTTTAAACAAGAAGGCTGATAATAAGTAAAGGTTTTGCCTTTGTTGAATATTTGATTTTGTTAGCCTTTTTGTATTGTATTTATCCTAACTTGTGTCAGATGCATGACATTTATATATTTCTTGACCTGCAGTGTTGTGTTCATGTGATACTTGAATTTGTGTCCCCTGAAAATGTTACTGAGTGCATTGAGTTGATTGACGATGTCTGTCTACCTCCCGAAGGACATAAAGCAAAAGTGGATAAGCTGGAGGTAAGTTTCGTAGTCATACCTGCTTTTCTTCAGATAGTTGTTCTCATGGGACTGACTAGAGTCTATTTTTATTTATTCTATTTGTTGGTTAATGATGAAAACAGATGAAGAAAATGGCCCTTCATAGCATGAGAACAGCGATAAAAGAAATAGGAGATCTTACATGTAAAAAGTGATTGCGCCAGATGAAATAGCAGTATATGCCTCTGCTCTGTGAGTCTTGGCCCTCCTAGATGCCTTCATTTTTTTTGTACAGATTAATTGTATTGTAGAGCACACATTTTAGATCTGGAAAGATACTCGTTGAATTGATTGATTTTAGTTTCTACTCACCAACTTGTGGGTCTCTGAAATTTAAATAAAATTGTATGGTCTGTATAAACTTCTCTATCCTTTTTCCTGAAAGGAAATTGATAAATTTTTTAGGGGAGAGTGAGTGGGATGTATTATGGGTTTGAGGACCATAAAATTGACGTTCTGTTTTTTTCTTCTTCTTTTTGAATTAAAGGGGTTGCTTGAGGTTACAAGTAGAATTGAACTCACAATCTCTCACTTACGAAGGAGTTTTTATGTCATTAGGTTGCCATTGGCATAAAATTGACATTCTGACCACACTTTGAGCTTGCAGTTATGTGGACTAAATCTAAACTAAACTGAAAAAAAGGTCCCGTGTCTTTATTCGACAAATGATCGACACTTGTATCATACACAATGCAGCATTTTCAATTGGATATGGATACTTCAGGGTTTATCGTGTCACATGTCAATCTGGTGCCCATCTGTATAAATTATTTACTCCGCTCCTTTTAAGACCCTTTCCTATCATCCTTAATCTGGTGTCACATTTATTTTGCCAGAGTAGGATTGATCTTGCATCTAGCATGAGACACCCATTCTTGTTGTTGATAGTTTTAAGTGCTTTGTAACAGTTGAATCCAGATTCATTTTATGCTCTCTATGTGTGTGTGTGTGTGTGTGTGTGTGTTTGTCACTGCAGAAGTTGGCAGAGTACAATGCTGTCATTTAAGAAGTTTAATTGACATGTGATAGTGATATAGCACTAGTTTCAGTGGCATCATATTAAAGTTGTCAGTGTCTTGTACCTTTTCATAGTCCAGGACCAAATGAGACGGATTTGTACTCGAGTTGAATCTTGAAACATAATAATGCTTAACTTCCTTTATCCTTAAAGTTATCATTTGGGACCAGATCCTATCTCATGCATCAAATTTGTTCAGTTTTATGTGGTTGTAAATAACTCTGTTTATGTTTCATAGCTAGTCCTAACTCCGGATAAAGGAGGAGGGTTTGTGTTTGAGGCCCTTGATAGCTAATATAAAACTTTGTCGAATCTCTTAGCAGCTAACTTGCCCTAGTGGGATAGGCTAGTGTTGTGTTGTGTTGTTTATGTGGCTGTAAATAAGATTAGGAGCTTGGAGCCGATACACAGAAAAAGAACAAGGAAAAGTAATGAGTATTGTGTATGCTTTTTAGTTGTATCCTCAGATATTTATCCAATCATGGCCACGATTTCGCTGCTGCTGTTCCTATAGCAGCATTGTGCAGGAGCAAATTTCTTCAGCATGGTTTAGATTTGTTTTTTATTTCTCATTTTAAATTGGCAGTTAAAAGATCATTTTATCAGGTCATTTTCATTAATAAAATTTTTGACGGGAGATTTTTTTCCAATTTTCCCAACTTAGAATTTCCAAATACCTTCAAGCTACACAATTTTATGGAACAAAGTGAGTTTTTGCAACGAACGGTTACTGCAAACTAAGAAAGGAGCCGCATATGTTATAGAAAAGGAATAAAAAACAGATTGATAAATAATTTGAGCATCTCAGAGTTCATAAATTTACATAAATTTAAATCCTATTTTGGTGAAAATGAATAATTTCCCAAATGTTTTTACTGTGATGCTACAATGTAAAAGTTGTTTATAAAAATAAAAATACTTATCTCCAAATAACTCATTGCCACTTGCAACTTCCATTTGAAAGTTAACGAAGTTAGTCCTTAGTTCTCCATATAAATTGTATCAAAGGGAAAATGATAAAAAAAGACTATTTGAAATTTAAAAGGATAAAAAGGTCCCATGAATTTAGAAAAAGACAGATTGGGCAGGAAGCCCAATCTGTCATTTTAGAAATTACTGTTCACAGTTGCAAATACTATTATGGGAGTTGCGAATACCATTAGTAGAGTTGCAAATAAAAAATGAAATTGTATTTTTTACAACTCTGTCAATGGTATTTGCAACTCTTGTAATGGTATTTGCAACTTTTTCAATGGTATTTACAACTCTGCTAGTTATATTTGAATTCCTATAATAGTATTTGTAACTATGCTAATGGTATTTACAACTCCCATAATGGTATTTGCAACTGTGCACAATAATTTAAAAATGACAGATTGGGCCTTCTGTCCAATCTGTCTTTTTAAAAATTCATGGGTCCTTTTTATCCTTTTGAATTTTAAATGGTCTTTTTCTGGTATTTTCACTAAAAAAATACTATAAACTTAAGTATTATTAATCTATTTTTTTATTATCAACTAATATTTGACACTTTTTTTTAGATTATATTATTAAATTTATAAATAATTAAATAATATAATTTTAAGATTTATGAATATATTCTTTTTAATATATATTTTAAAATTAAAATTTAAAATTTAGATAGATCTAATCAAATTTTACACTGGGAAACGAGAGCCTAGTATTTGAGAGGAAGGAGTGTGGTCCCAACTCAGAAGAGTGACGCAAATGAGAGAGTAGGAGAGCACATATTTCCATTAAAATAATAGTGAGAGGCATGAGTGACACCTAGTCTAGGCTGACACAGGATTAAAATACTTGATATGGCATGATTTCATTGGTCAGGGCATAGATGAGGTGGGGCCCTGGGGGCATGGCAGAATTTCGCATTGCTTCATTGACCCATCAATCGCGAGAGAGATTGATTGATGATCTATGCTCAGAAATCCAAGGCATTACGGTATAGTGACATTCTTGGAGTGTTCCACTGTCACTTTTACTTTGAAAGATTCCCAATTCTTGTCATCATCATATTATTTTACTTTATTCTTTTTTTTTATAATTTTTTTTAAAATAAACATTTATATATAACATGCATAAATTCGTAGTGTCATTTTTAAAAAAAAATTAGAATCTAGTTTTATTTGGGCTGTGAAAAAGACTGAACATTTTTTTTAAAGAAAAATTACTTTTAAATCCCATGCAGGACAATTTACTATTAAGAGATTCTGCATAATCTTTAAATTATTATCAAAGTCTTACGGGGTTTACGGGTAGAAAATTTCAATTCTAAAAAGACACTGTTACTTGTTGACAAATAGGAGAATATTCCTTGACAATTTAAACGAGAGAAAATATGATCATGTAAATATTTTACTTAACAATTATAATTTAAGGTATGTTTGGATTAGTTTTTAAAAAATAGATTTTAGGTAAAATAGATTTTAGGAAAATAGATTTTAAAAAAATAAGTGTTTAGATAATTATTTTTAAAATAATTTTTTGTAGTGATAAATTATTAAAAATGTATGATTTTATTAAAAGGAAGAGAAATGAAAGAGGGTAGAGGAAAGAAAAGAGAGAAGAGTGGGTGGAGAGAGAGAAGAGAGAGGGTAGAGAGTAGAGAGGAGATAGGGTATAGAGAAGAGGGGGGAGAGGGGGAGAGGAAAAAAGAGAAATAGTAGAAAAGATAGAAGAGAGATGAGAGATAGTGTAAAAAAAAGTAAAGGTAAAATAGTAATCGAGTAGTTTATAAGTTTTTTTACCGTTTCAAAAGCTATTCTGATCAGCTTATCTGAAATCATAGTTTTAAAGTATGATTTGATTCAGAAATCCTTTTGGACAAATATAATTGTTTATTTTAAAATTTTCTTAAACGAAGTTTGAACTAGAAGCCCTTTTAAAATTTAAGTTTAGGAGTTTTTCAAACAGACTATTAATAATTATCAACGTATAAAACAGTTCTTTTAAATATAAAATAAATTTTACTTTACAGTTGTGTATGTAAAAACATCAACTAATTTTTTTTATTTTTTTAATTTAAATATAAACACAATATTTAATAATTATAATTTTCAACTATCAAGTATTTTCCAACATACTTAATGGTCTACATTATAATCATTAAATATAAATTTATATGGTCTTCGGTCTTCACATCAACTTAATTGTTGGTATTTTTTCTATAACCGTCAAATATTGAGCTTCATGTAAGTAGAATTCTGTAACAGTGATATCTAAACTTTTAGAAAAAGATTGAAGTTTTTAATCAAGGGAACTTTTTGGTTTACAAGTGGTTTTTAAATAATTAAACTAGGTAATCCTATAATAAGGATTTAAAGCATTATGACATATTGACATGTTTTGACTATTCCACTATCACATTATTTTTGGGATAAAGCATTTAATTTACTTCATTGATCCGCCAATTGGATAGAAATTCAATTTTTTTTCCTAAAATTTGTTTAAAGTTAAATTGTTTTCTGAACATCTGTGAGTGCACACGCACACATGGATCTTCATATTTATTAAAAAGAGAGAAAACACGTGTAAACAACAAATTTGGAATGTAGTTTTATTTGGGAGCAGCTCCTATCCCATGCCGTTTTGGGGTGAAAAAGGGTAGTGCATGTTCTTTTTTTTTTTTTTAACTAACATCTATCTTAAAATATTTTTTTTCAGTAATATATACTATCCTAAAATCATTTTTAGTCCCCTCAGTACTCTTAAATAATTTTATAGGATCACCCAGTATTCTAAAATAAATTTTAATACTACTAAAATTTTTTAGGATACTATATATTATTGAAAAAATATTTCAAAATACTAGATATATACTCCTCTAATATTTAATATATGAAATATTTAACTAATTTGATTAGATTAAAAAAATTTGTTAAGCTAGTTAATATAACATTTTTTTTAAAATACTCTAATCATCTTCTTTAATTTTCTCTCTCCTTTTATTATTTGATTATTATTAAGTATTAATAGAAGTAATTTTAAAAAAAATAATAAATATATAAAGTATATCTCATATTTAAAATTTATATTAACTCTTTAATTTAATTCTATATTAGGAAGATTATTATTTTAGGGAAAAAAGAAGAAGCATGTGTTACCTAGGGGTGTTCATAAAGCCCGCGGCCCTGTATGCCCACCCGAGTTCGCGAAAAAAGGCTCTGTCCAACCCGATAAATATAGGGCTGGGCTGGGCATCGAGCTGCAAAATGCAGCCCATGCTTTTTTTGGGTTGGGCACCGGGCAGGGGTTGCCTTACCCTGCCATGCCTATGAGCATCATTTTTTTTTATTTTTGTACTTTTTTCCCTAGATGTTACACTTGGAAAAAAAGAATATAATAGTTACTGGTGACTAAAATGTCATTTTAAAAATATAAGTAGTTAAGTACGTAAGTTGCGTCTTTTAATATTTATAACTATATTGATTTTTTTAACTTTATTAATCATTATATGATTATATTATAAATTATAATTATTTATTTTATTTTTTTTAGATACTTCATCCTTATCAACATTTGAGAAATTGATGTAAAATTATAATTACAGACTATTTAGATTTCAAGGCTTTTTTTGTTTATATACAATGAATTTTAAGACTTTAATTACTATCTTTTTGTTACCTATTTTTAGTGGATTATAGATATTATTTAACTCTTGAAGACAT
The DNA here is from genome assembly GCA_037074615.1 of Leucaena leucocephala. Lineage (NCBI taxonomy): Eukaryota > Viridiplantae > Streptophyta > Magnoliopsida > Fabales > Fabaceae > Leucaena > Leucaena leucocephala. The sequence continues at coordinate 8,019,977 of CM073549.1, forward strand.
ATGAATATGGTATTATTTTATAAGTTTATAATTACAGATTTTTTCCACAACATAAACATGGTATCACAATTTAGGCATGCCCAACCCACCCATGCCCAGCTCAGCCCAAAATAGTTAGAATTTTTATTGGATATAATAGAGTATCGGGTTATAAAATATAGTCCATATTTTATTTGGGTAAGACGCCGAGTAAGTTGTCTTATCTGCTCGTTAACACCCGTAGCGCTACCCTCCTTTTTACACCTAAAAGGTCACCGTTTTAGGTAAAGGAGGGCAGCTGATGGGAGTGAGTTGCGGAGAGAAGCTGCTCCCGTTTTATTTGGGCTGTGAAAAGAGCTGAACTTTTTTCTAACATGAAAAGACGTCTTTTAAGACTGGAGAACTTAACGTGCGGGGCAGACTGAACTTTCTATCGTTTACAACTTTGTTTATAATGGAGAAGATAATACAATATATTTACATGGGTTATCCATCCCAGCACTCTGAGAGCCATAATCTCCCTTACTAATTTTCGATAATCATTATTATGTTCTTCATGGGATTCAGTAAAAGAGCTTGCTTCTTACTTACTTTCCTTATATGTCTGTTCTGTTCTACTCTCGTGGTCTGTGCCTTGGACTCCATTACACCATCTGTGTTGATCCGAGAACCTGAAACAGTGAGCTCAAGGAATAACATGTTCACGTTGGGATTCTTCAATCCTCAAAATTCCACTAATCGATATGTAGGAATTTGGTACATGTCCAAATCCTCTATTGTTTGGGTTGCTAATAGAAACAACCCATTGACAGATTCTTCTGGGATTCTCACAATATCAGAAAATGGCAATCTTCTTGTTTTGAATGGGTCAAAACAGGTTGTTTGGTCAACAAATGTCTCACAATTTGCATCAAATTGCAGTGCTCAACTCTTAGATTCTGGCAACCTTGTCCTTGCAGATGGAATTACAGGAGCACTTGTGTGGCAAAGTTTCAAGCATCCTAGTAATACATTATTACAAGGCATGGAACTCATTACTAACAAGAAAACAGGCAAGAAAGTGAAAATTACATCATGGAAAAGTTCATCTGATCCATCCGATGGAAGATTTTCTTGGTGCCTTGAACTCCGTAATGTAACTGAATTATTCGTGTGGGAAGGAGATCGTCCTAAATGGCGCAGTGGGCCTTGGAATGGCATAGACTTCCCTGGGATACCTAGGCTAGTTTCATCTAACTCCGAAGGAAGAGGAAGGTAGTTTTGGATTATCATTTTATATAGACAATTCTATCTGGACTTGTACTTTAGTTTCTCAAGGTATCTTAGAGCGAAGTGAATGGAATTCCCGGACCCGTATATGGGAACTTTCGAACAAAGTAGGTTCTTCTGAGTGTGATGCTTGTGGCAAATGTGGCAAATTTGGGATTTGCAATTCGCAGAGCTCCCCTATCTGTAGCTGCTTGAGAGGTTTTGAGCCAAAGAACAAACAAGAATGGGACAGGCAGAATTGGACCAGTGGGTGTGTGAGAAGAGAAAAACTTCAGTGTGAAAGAGAAAAGAATGATTCTCAAGCTAGCAAAATAGATGGGTTCTTTATACTGGAGAAAGTAAAAGTACCAGATGATGCACAAGTGTTAGCTTCTTATGTTGAGGATGCTGCAAATTGTCAAACTTCATGCCTGAAGAATTGCTCTTGTAAAGCTTATGCCTATGAAAGAAACCTTGGCTGTATGGTTTGGACTGCAGATTTGCTTGACATACAGAGCTTCTCATATGGAGGTCTCGACATTTACATACGTTTAGCCAACTCCGAACTAGGTATGTATTTTTTAATTTAAATAAAGGAATTTAAAACACCCAAGAATTAAACATCTACATGTCTTCCCCATTCATAAGATTTGGTACAACTTTAAATTTCATCTAAGCATTATCTATCTTGCTATTTGACCATTTAAACATTATGTCAAACTATGTACCCTTGGGAACGATGTTAGTAATTAATTCAAGGAGTCAACTAGCGTGGTGCTCACTTCTAAACAAGTTCAATGTTATGAAAAAAAACCCTAAAGTGTGATTATGCCAGCACTAATGTACTAGATCCTATCAAAAATCCACAGTTAAATGTGCTTAAGAGAGAGTAGTACTAGGATGAGTGAAGTCTTTATGTTGCACCCCTTTAAAAGATTATTGAGTAAAACTTTTTGATCAATAATTTATCTAAATACTTAGTTTTTGGTATAATACAATAGTACTGTACGATCCATGTAGTTGACCTTATTTAATGGAACAAGGTCAGTGGCAGAACTAAAAATTTGGGAATAGAGAAGCGAACTTTTAACAAATTATTTTTTCCATAAGATGAATAATAAACTACTATCCCCGATTCTTAATATAAGATCTACTTAATTAATTTTAGTATATTAAGGAAAGTAGTTGAATTAATTGTTTATAATGATTACGTGTTAGTTTCCCTAAAATACTCTATTTAATCATATGAGCTTTAATTACTTTTGATAGAAACTATCTCAATATGTGTTGTTATACAGGGATACTTTAGGAGAAAGGCTATACTTTTGGGAGACTAAATGAATTATAGTCTTATAATTATGACTAAATTTGACTTTTTATTTGGCTATGGAATTTAAGACGAAAAAAAGTATAATATTATAAATAATAGTTTAAGTAGGCAAGTTCCCTGATTCTGCCCCTGCTTGTTGTTTTACTACTTTTTAATGTCTTTGATGACAATATACGTGGTATAGTTTTGAATTTATTGTCAGAAAATGAAGGCTCTCTGAACGTTCTTCTTTTCTTAGAAACAGGCATGGGCAGGAGGAAAATGACAACACCTATTATGATATCAGTTTTGATAGGAACAATTCTCATTATTGCATTTGGATATTTCTTATGGATAAAATTCTCAAAGCTAAAAGGTGACTTTCAGCTTTACTTTTACGAGTTCATTCAAGGGATCAATAATTTTGTTTCTAATTATAGAAAACATACCTCTATTCCTTCCTTCCTTCCTTCTGATCTTGAACCAAAATCCCACATGCACATACACAATTAAAATAGTTTTTCTACAGTTTTATAATAAATTCCAATTGTTTAAATGGGCTTGGGTTTATCCTAATCTGCTAAGGGTGGATTTTTATAAAACCTATCAAATAGGAAAAGCTTCATATAATTAACTCATTGCTCCAGGCACCTGGTATTATAATAACAATATATGTTTTTGGAGGAAATGAAATGGAAAAATTTGTTGAACACAGGGGAGAAGCAGACTCATGACGAAAGGATTATGACTTTGAAGAAAGTCCATATTCCAGAGTTATTATTGTTTGATTTTGGAAAGCTGGAAATTGCAACAAACAACTTTGACATAGCAAATAAACTTGGGCAGGGTGGTTTTGGTCCAGTTTACCAGGTTATCTTCATTCTTATATTTAAAATTCATCATGCCCTAGCGCATAAGAAATTAGCTTTCTTAACTACTTTATTTCAGGGAAAGTTGGAAGATGGGAAGGAAATAGCAGTTAAAAGACTATCAAAATCATCTAGACAGGGTCTGGAAGAATTTATAAATGAAGTGGAGTTGATTTCTAAACTTCAACATCGAAATCTTGTTAGGCTTCTCGGCTGTTGTATTGAAGGAGAAGAAATATTGGTTTATGAATACATGCCAAACAAAAGTTTGGATGCTTATATCTTCGGTTAGTGCACATCTTCCATGCTTATGATAAATTGGTTGTTTCAATGCTTTGCATAAGATGAAGAAGAAAGAGAGGAAAACTTGATTGAATATTGACGAACATATAAAGAAATACGAGTTTAGTACTTCCAACTCATTTTACAAGATGTTACTACTTTGTTCACATTTCTACAAGTGCTTCCCTTGTTTCTAAGTACATATTGTAGAAAGTTAGTGAAAATTCTTATTCTGAACATTTGCCTTCATCACATATTTCCTAAAACAATCTTTTGCAGACCCAGAACACCAAAATCTCTTTAATTGGGGGAAGCGCTTTAACATAATTGAGGGAATAGCTAGAGGATTACTTTATCTTCACAGAGATTCAAGATTAAGAATTATAAATAGAGATCTAAAGGCAAGTAACATACTATTAGATAAAGAAATGAATCCAAAGATATCCGATTTTGGGATGGCTAGATTGTTTGGAGGCAATGAAGAACAAGCAAATACATCAAGAATCGTTGGAACGTAGTAAGTACTCTTTTTTACTTTGCCTAAGATTATGATATTAATAGCATATTGAGAGCTCATCAAAGTTGTAATGCTTAATTACAGTGGCTATATTTCTCCTGAGTATGCATTGCAAGGGCTCTATTCAGAGAAATCTGATGTTTTCAGCTTCGGCGTTTTGTTGCTAGAAATTATTAGTGGAAGGAAAAATACTAGCTTTTATGAAGATGCAGAATCTCTTACACTTTTAGGATTTGTAAGCCCTCTCCAATTTGTGCATTTCCTTTCTTTCAAAAACTCTAAATAACTTTGCCCCAACGTAAACAACATCAAAGCTAGTTTAACACCTATACTTCCTTTTTTTTCTTGTTAATTTTTCTAGGCCTGGAAATTATGGATCGATGGCGATGTTATACCTCTAGTAGATCCACAAATATATGATGCAAGCTTTCATAAGGATATATTAAGGTGCATACATATAGGTCTGTGTGTGCAAGAACTTGCAAAAGATAGGCCCACTATAGCCTCTGTAATGTCAATGCTTCAAAGCGAGATTATTGATATTCCTCACCCAAGCCAACCTGCATTCATCCTCAGGCAGACAATGTCTTGTGCAGCAGAGCAAACTCTAGACAAGAATGAATTACGTTCCATCAATATGGCTACTACCTCAAGTTTTGAGGGGAGATAGAGAGAGGGGTTTGAGATGATTTTGTTGTCAATATGTTTGTTGTCTATAGCAACTCTCATAAATTCTAGTACCAATATCTACATTAACAAGTGCAAAAAGGTGATTTATAACAAAAATAACGCGATTAATAACACATATAAAGAAATTAATAATTCATATGAATGCAAATATTAATGTCTACGTTGATAAGTGAAATAAAAGGATTTATAACAAAAATAAAGCGATTAATAATAAATATATTTTCTGGTCACCATAGATCCGACTACCGGTGGGTAGAGGTCCAGCTAATTGCTGGTGGCCGGAGTTTCGGTGACTGTTGGCCCTTTTTAATTAGAAAAGAAGAAAGAGAACAAGGGGTAAACATGTCTTTTCACCCATAAAATTTAATTTCATTTTGGTTCTAGGGGTGAAGTGAAATTTGAGAATTGTTTAGAGGAATCTGGTATTAAAAATTATACCGTGGTACCTAAATGGAATTTTCCCTTTTTTTCCTTCCAGTGACGGCTGAACTTTCACTAGGAACTTCAATTCAAATCTTGTGGGGCCCGAGAAATTTGAGAAAATCACAGATGCATAAGTACGTGTCAGAATTTGAGAAAAATATGGTTGGTCAAGCTTGATTCAATGGTCTTCGGAGACTAATTAAACACCAACTTTAACTGCCCCAATTGTCATTGTGTGAGGCAGAGAAATTTGTATTCATTGAAAGTTGATTGTTTACCCTTTGTATGCATTGAAAGTTGATTGTTTACCCTCTACAGCTTGCTTTAGAAGACTACAAAATGGTCCCAACACAAGAAAACTTGATCAATGAATGAGGAGATCAACAAATTAGTCAAACAATACAAACATATTATTAATTAAAATAATAAGTGGCCTCCTCTCTCATAAAAAAATAATATAAATTTAAATCTCAAAAAATATATTTGTTAAAAAAGATATAAATTTTTTTACGCTCTAAATTTTAAAAGAGATTATACTTTGATCAAATAATAAAAAAAAAAAATAATCAACAATATGTTAAGTCTTTGGCAACTAAATGACTCTACTATTTAAGTCATTAAAGTTGTAGTAATAGAAAAACAGGCAAATAGTTATCCTTCACAACATTCAAGAATCTATTATTTTTTAATACTATTTATTGAATCCTATTATCAGATATCGAACCCATTAAGTGTAAAAAACCCATAATTTTCTACCTCTATTTGCTGATAATCGAAGTGTGTTGGATTCAGTAGAAATGCTTCCTCGTATAACCAACAATAACAACTACCAAATTAAAGCCTTAAAAAACTCGCGAGATCAAAGGATACAGCAGCCAACTTCCAGCAGCGTGAGTATAACCATGGCTACAAACCAAAGTGGAGAGGTATGTTGTAGGCGTCAACTCCTAGGAGGGCAAACACCAACATCTGCCGAACAACGGCTTGATTGAAAAGGAGAGGCTCCTACGACATCCATATGCATTGAGAGGCTCCTCGTATTGACCTTAAATGTCTAACCACAAATTCATAGTTGAAGACCCAAAAATAAGACACAAGTAAGTAGAACACGTTATGAAAGATCCTCCCACCGCAACGTCGGATATTAAAAAGCTTGATAGTACGAACGAGTACAATACGAAATACCTTCAAGCTACATAACTTTCTTTACGGATAAGTCATTTTAACAAGATTTGAGTCCGAAGTAAAACTAAACTTTCCTTACGGTAATAAGAGTTAACAGAACTAGAACAAATAATAAAAAATAGGTTTATATTTTATAAGAATACAAGTTTAATTTCTATTATTATTGTGATGACTCCTTTAGTAGATGATCTCGTAAATCTCTTATAAGTGCTCTCTGAATCCTAAAACTATGTTTTGGTCTTAGTGGGAGATTAATGTCAAACCCACCTAAATTTTGTTGTATATATAAAAAAAAAACATTTCCTTACAAAATAAATTTTTGCAGCGAATGGTTACTTACTGCAAACTAAGAAATAAGCCGTGTGTGTATGTAGCATGTATGTATGGAGAACAAAGATGGATAAATAGCTTGAGCATCTCAGAGTCCATAAATTTATACAAATTTAAATCCCATGCTTGGTGAAAAGGAATAATGTTTATAAAAATAAAAAGAAATTGGCATCAACTCTATCCTTATCTCCAAATAAGCCATTGCCACTAGCAAAACTTGTAACTTCCATTTGGAAGTTAATGAAGCTAGTCCTTTCTAGTTGTTCTCAATATAAATTCTACTTTTCCGATCCTTAATACAAAACATTTTACCTAATTTGATTAGATTAAAAAAATTAGTTAAGTTAGTTAATGTGATATGTTTTATCTAAAATACCATAACATTATCCCGTAATTCCCTCATTTATTGTTGAGAGAATACCTATAAGGTAATTTAAGAGCAAATAAATACATATGAAAAATATGTCTTATATTCAAAATTAATATAAACTCCCCAATTAGTCTTATATTAAAGACCGAAGGAGTATTACATGCATAATAAAAGAAAAAGATACACTACTATCACTAAACATTTAACTTTACTTAACATTAAAGATTTAACTTAAAAACATACTAGGCAATATTGTTTAAGATAATATTAAGTATTAAATATGGACACTTTTCCTCACATGAACCTGAACCATAATTTTCCACATTATGAAAAACTAATTCCTTCCACCATACTCAACTCCCATTGGTTAAGTATTGTTAGATTCTAATCAAAGGTAATTTTTTTTAATCCATAAATTTTAAAAATTTATTATTATTTAAGAAATATTGAATTCTTTGTCCTTAGTCTAAGTGTATTGGTGGTAGCTTTCATTGATATTGACATGTTGAAGCCAAAGGAGGATCGTTCAAGTCCTGTAACCCCAAACCTAATACCAAAAGAATCTGCTTGTCATGAAATACAAGTAAAATCTTGTGTGTACACAACGGAGGAAAAAAAAAAATCACCAATACATTCCATATGCTTATATTTCTACCTTAATTTCCCCAAAAAATTGACATACAAGTAAACCAGTATAATCAATTAAAAATTAACCAGATAAACTTGTCTTCCACGCAATTACTCAGTTGCATAGATGAAACTACACGTGGCCAAATTAAGAATTGACATTTGGTAAAATGATATGACGAAAGAGTAACAAAATATCAAAATTCAAAATTTAAAAAAAAATATTAAGCCCAACAAACTAATAGTAACGAGTTGTAACTACTTCACAGGGCTATGAATCCTCTCACCACAAAGATTGAGTCAAAATGGAAATATCATTATCATTATCATTCACTTTAAGATTTGTTGGGCATACTTAATTTCAAAAACTCATTACAATATACTTCTACTTATACACGTGGCTTTTGCTTCGATCCCCAATTGGGACACGTGTAGTTACATCATGCCACTGAATAGTTCCACGGAAGAACTCAACTTAAGATAAACACAGGTGACATGATAGTAATATTTCAAGGGGGGAAACCCCAAAATAAAAAAAATAAAAAAACTAGCAACTAAATAGGGTTAAATATCCAAAATTGTTGCCAAGGAGACTCAACAAATACAGGGAGCATAATATGATTGTCAAGGGGCCATTAGACCATCAATTGTATAAGAAAGGGATTTTGCCCAGTCAGTTCTGAGTACCAATGTTTGAAGCGTCTCCATCACATCGTACCCTGGATCAAGCTTTCGCTGCCAGCCCTGCACTCCATTTATAACCTTATCATCAGCTCAGATGCATCAGGAAAAAAAAAATACAGTGAGGAAATGAATAGGATGAAATCTCAATGCTATCAAAGATATCAAAATGCCTAGGGAAAATATAACTTTAGGAAAATTTCACTGCACCCTCACTGTAGTCATTCAACATCCAATAGCCCCCAAAATTTTCTGAAATTTCACCGTATCCCCATGCATCAAAATGAAATTAAATTTTGCGCGTGAAAAGACATTGGTGCCTTTGCTTTATTTTTTTTTAAAAAAAATAGGGTCTACCATCGCTGGAGCTCTGGCCACCTCCTGCCACCGAGACTGGCTCCAGTGGGTCGCAGGCGGTGGCCAGAGGCAGGCTTTGGTGGCTGGACACTGAAGCTCTGGCAACAATTGACCCCTTTTTTTGGAAAAAAAAAAATAAAGCAAGGTACCAATGTCGTTTTACTTACAAAATTTAATTTCATTTTTGTCCATAGGGATACAGAGAAATGTCAGAAAATTTTGGGGGCTGTTGGAACTTGGAAGTTATATGGCTACAGTGGGGGTTTAGTGAAATTTTAACTATAACTTTTGGTTCCAGAACTTTTCCTCAATTATTGATGAACTCTTTGAACTGACTCAAAACAACTTAATTTCTATAGTTTCTCCACTCAAAACAAGTTAATACCTTATAGATTTTTGACTGGCAATGACTCAATACTTATAATTCTTTAAGTCAATAAACTATAAAGATTGAACTATTCTATGTCAAAGTTTGGGAACTGAATCGATAATTAAGAGAAAGGACAAGGAATAAATGTTCGGGAACTGAATCTATCATAGTTGTAGGAAGTCATACCGATGAGACTCATCTTTTTTTTTCTGCCAACGATGAGATACATTTTTTATTCCATACAAATACAAAAACTCAAGTTTTCAAGTATAACACCACCAATTGACTTATGGATAGATGTGTGTGGAAGAACCAGATGTGAATATCCAACAAAAAATAAAAGAAAAAGAAATTTCACATGTTTACGTATTCATTTACATTCACTAGATGAGACTTGATAATTTTCACGGATTTACCTCAAGAACCAAGATTGTCACCATTACAGTACAGACATTGCCATCAATATTAACTCTGTGACGCCTAACTTTCTCAAGTAATTGCTCCACGCATTCAGCAGGATGGACCAAGTCTCCTTCTGGAGTTCCCCAAAAGGCAAAAGCCTCATCCACTTCCTGTTAGGAAACAGCCTCAAGATGACCTCAATTCCCAGAATCATAATCAAGAGATCCAAATACACATTGGGCAAGCAAACACAAACATAGGCACAATATATATATTTATATATATATCAACATATCAAATGAGAGAAATTATCATATCCGAAAGATAAAGATAAGAATTAATCACTATTAAATTACAAGTCAATAATTAAGATTAATGCAAAAATCATTACAAATGCATAACAAGTTGATGGGTACTTTAGTAGGAAAAAGAACCCTCTTCCAAAAGCTAGCTATTGATCTGAAAAACAAACCCACTCATAATACCTCATTGAGCATTCCATACAACTCAATGTGGAATTAGGTATCCCATACTATTTTAGTCTTCCCAAACCGTTGACCACCAGCTCTGAATCCAATTGACAGGTGCTTTAGTGGGAAGGGAAAACCTCCCCAAATACTAGCTCTAGAGGTGGGAGAATCAAAACACTTAAAATACACTTTTAAGCATCACATACTAAATGTGAAATTTAGGCATCCCTTTCTCTACCTTAGTCTCATCATAAATACATTCTTCTATTCTTTCATTAATCTGAAATGTTAATTTAAAATCTAAAAGTGACTCATTCATATTGGTAAAATTAACACTTAATAAACTCGGTTTTACAGCAAGTTGTACCCATTCTGAAAGGAATTACAACAAAATATTAATAGAGAATTCCTTTTGAAAGGATGAAAGCTCCTATAAATTACACTAGAAATTAATTCTACTACGTGAAGGCTGGTGGGCATCATAGTAGCCCCAAGTAGGTACACTCATGTCCAACAAAAAATGCAAATTAACATAAAACATACTCAGTTCCAATCAACTAAAAACCAGTTTATGCAGAGGCCTATATAAAATCTATTATATTATTAGGCAATAAATAACATGATGTAGATCATCATGAAAGATGAATCTTTGTGGATTCGACCTGAATCCAGTGTTAATTCACTCAGCCCCAACAGATTTTGATAGAACCATCTTAGCTGGTCAGACCTATAATAAGAAACATAGGAAGATGCAAGCAAAAGGGAATATACTTTCTGGGTGCCAGAGAGTTGACCTTAAGGTGTGTTTGGCTCAACGGATGGGAGGGATTTTAATAGAGGGAAAGGAAGGGGAGGAAAAAAGAGGGATTTTATTATTACCTTATTTGGATTAACATTAAGGGAGAGGAGGGGAGAGATTTTCATATTACCTTATTTGGTTCAAGAAAGGAGGGGAGGGAAAATACTTTTATATAGACAAATTTACCTTATATTATTTTATATAATATTTTAATAAAATATAATATAGGGGTAATATTGGGATATTAAAAAAATTATGGGTATATTAATATTATAAAATAATAATATTACACTTCCCCTCCAAATTCCCCCAATTTTGAAGGGGAAGTAAAGTTGGAAGGGGGAGGGAAAATTTTAAAATTTTTTACCTCCCCTCCTAAATGTTTTAATGAGCCAAACAAGTGGAGGGAAGTAAAATCCCTCCCCTCCTCCTCCCTTCCCCCCAAATACCCCATGCCAAAGGATAAGACTCCCAACATTATGGAGAAGGAAGCTGAGAGTTAGAGTGGCTCTAGGGGTGCTTTAGACCTGTCTTTGTTAAAAGATATTTAGGGCACAGTGTTGGTAACTTTTTTGGCTTATATTAGGCATTAGTTTCTCCGGAGAGTTGCAGGATCTATTTTGTATTGTGAGTGTGGTGAGGAGAGCTCTGGCCTCTCAAATGCCAGCTGAAGGTGGAGGAAGATCATCTTTCTTCATCATTTCGTCTTTCTAATATAGTATATTTCAGCGTGTTAGAGTTTCAGTGTGTTTTGTATCCTTTGAGTGTGCTGTACATGTGATTATCTTGTATTGCTTTGTGTTGTAACCTTCTTTTGTGGATTAAGACCAGTTCAGTGTGATTTTATCTTGGCTCCTATCAGATTGTATTCTCTTTATTTATTCTATTATTTTTCTTTTATTAGCTGTGCTATTTCAGCTTTCCATTTTCTATAGTTTCGGGCATTAGAATTCCTATTTTCTTTGGATATCAAAACCTAGCTGTTCTAATATGTTATGTACAAATTTTATCATGAATTATGACATAAGAAAAAAAAATGCTGGCCCAAAAAGAAGAGGATACAAGAGAAAACAGAGAATCTCTATTCTCTGGTAGTTTCTGGGCCTCTAAGTTCTCCATATCATCAATGCAAATAAAACAAGAATAGATCTTCCTAAGTGATCTACATGACAGCGTATTTTATTACTATTAGTAGTATAGACTACAGAGATTTGATCTAGTGATGTTTCTGCTGTGCCCAACACCTGCTATTGAAAATGTCAACTCTGGATGACACAAAATTTGAATAGGTCATTCTTTTACTGTACATATACAAATGAAAGGAGGCAAATGAATGCACAAAAATAAGGGAATATGTTGTGTGAGCGTAACAAATGAACATTGAACCCTCTTAGTTCAGATCCAATAATAAAAAAGCATAATGACACAATAATGAAGACATCACCTAGAGAATAGTTCCTACCAAAAAAAATTACATGTTCAACATATTACCTCAATAAAAGCTTTTGGATTTGGGCAGTCCTGTTGCTTTGACAACCTGAGAGTGCATTCTGCAGCAGTCTGGCCATCTCGGCGTGCAACAGCTTTGAAAAATTCCACTAAATTTAACCGATCACTTCCAGAGAGTTCAGCAATCATGCCTACATCAAGGAAAACGACATGAGGCTTTGATTTGAAGAGCCTTCTGCGAGAAGACTTTCTCTGAGGCACTCGAACAAGGATATTTCCAGGATGCATGTCTGCATGAATAAAGTTGTCCACCTGAAAGAAAACATCTCAATGTCTTTTTACACTAAACATTTATGAAAATTGAAGTTCAATACCATCTTATGATATGTAAAATATATATAAACAATTTAAGTAGTTTTATTATTTTATTAGAATTAGTATTAGGTATCATGTGATATTAGGATTATATATCATAATATATATATTATGATATATTAGGATTAGATATTTAAATAGGATTAGGATTAGATATTATAATATATATCATGATTAGATATTATGATATATTAGTATTAGATATTTAATTAGGATTAGGATTACCCATCACTTATAAATAAGAGTGATCATCAGTCTTATTAGGATATGCTTTGATTATGATGTGAACCCTTGAGTATTCAGTATAATTCCAGTTTCTCTTCTATTCTCCTTCTATTCTTCTCGATTTCCCTTTTCTTTCTATAATTACATAACAGTGGTATCAGAGCGATCGTTCCTCGGCTACTCACTAGAATCAATAATAAAATGAGCATGGATATAGAACGGTGTCTTCAGAATATGGCGAGTAATCTTGACAGGATGAGCATGGATATAGAGCAACGTTTTCAGAATATGGTAAGGAATCTTGACAGGATGAGCGTCCGTTTGCAGAAAACTCAACCGATAAAGGAAGATGTGACAGAGTCACGAAAAATATTGCAAAAGGAAAAAGACATTTCTAGTGATCAAGAAGAGTGCTCGGCAGCTCAAGAAGATGAGTCTTCTCTTTCGACACCCATTGATGAGCAAAAAGATATGCAAGAAAGTTCTAAGAACTCTAGCCAGACTCAAGAAGAGTTGAAAATTCAGCCTATCACTTTCCAAGATGCAAGAAGTTTAGCATGTTCAAAGAAGATCAATTTTCAGAGCACAATTAATGGTTTACAGGAACCTTCACACATAACTTGTAAAAAGAAAGTGATGAAACAAAAGTTTAGAGCTGATGGATCATCAAGTCTCAATTGTTGTGAGGGGTTTAAGAGTGCACTTTGCAACATGTCTTCAAGTTTGACACCGATAATGTTGGCGATCTCAAATCTCCTAATCCAGTTTTGGTTTAAAGGAGAATTGATTAAAATGCTTCTTGGCTCTAATTTAGTATCGTTCTTGGTACTTGACCCTTGGGGACAAGGGTCTTTTAGGGAGGGAGTATTGATATGTAAAATATATATAAACAATTTAAGTAGTTTTATTATTTTATTAGAATTAGTATTAGGTATCATGTGATATTAGGATTATATATCATAATATATATATTATGATATATTAGGATTAGATATTTAAATAGGATTAGGATTAGATATTATAATATATATCATGATTAGATATTATGATATATTAGTATTAGATATTTAATTAGGATTAGGATTACCCATCACTTATAAATAAGAGTGATCATCAGTCTTATTAGGATATGCTTTGATTATGATGTGAACCCTTGAGTATTCAGTATAATTCCAGTTTCTCTTCTATTCTCCTTCTATTCTTCTCGATTTCCCTTTTCTTTCTATAATTACATAACATCTTATGTCATGGACATCCTTATGCTCAGACTAATTATCAGTTTTTCTTAAGAAAAATAGTTACAACTTACAAATATTAATCAAGCAAGTGCAGTACAAATACAAACCATGCCATGAAAAGAACATGTAAATTAACAACATAAAAGATTAATATGCTCCATGAACATTCTTATCAGGGAAACCGCTATTGCAACAGACACTTGTTAATCTCCTCCAAAGCCCCTATAAAGAAAAACAAACCAAAATCTTATGGCTAAAGGGTAAAGTGTTTATTTACAAGCAGTTGACTATAGTAATAGCCCAACCTACTCATATTCATATCCATATTCAAAGAACCCCACATATGCTTCATTTCTCTATAAAAGATAGTCTAGCCAATATTCAGTTGCATATAAGTCAGTACATTAGTTATAACAACCTAACTATACAACAAAGTCTTCTATCCTTACACAACAACCAGTCTGACAAGTTAGTAAGTCCAAGAAAGAAATCATCAATACACTACTCAAGATATTTGCTTCATGTATAGCAAATCAAGAACCAATAAACATGTAAGCAAATACCAACCACCAAAATCAATAAATAATAAAAAATGGAACATATATGTTACCAGAAGCATCTTCAATAATGCATGAGTTCCAATGTGAGCAAGGGCAGATTTAATTCTCTCATGTCCTTGAAGCTCATCAACATAATAAGCAACACTTTCTCCTTGTTCATAGGTTTCAACCAAAACAGAGGGATGGACAAGAGGATAGACAGGTTTAGGGAAAGAAACATCCTTCCATCGACGGAAATTGTAAATGAAGCGGCTCAAATGGGCAGCTTCCCTGGCAAGGTCAACTTGAGACATCATGAATACTGCAAACTGCTGCACACTTTCATCCAATCTTAACCATTTAAGTGTGGGTATGAAAGTTGAAATTTTTGCTACCAAATTAATAATCACAAAATCTCTTCTAATTGATTCCCCAACACCAGGATGTCTAACCTTTACTGCAACCAGTAGAGGTTTTGCTTTCTGACCAGGGTAACGATATTTCAGAGAAGCCCTATGAACTTGAGCAATACTTCCAGATGCTACTGGTTCTTCTTCAAAACTATCAAAAATTTCAGAAATTTTTCGACCAAATGCTCTTTCTATAGTTTTCTTTGTGCTCTTAAAACTATGTTCAGGGGCTTTGGTATGAAGTTCTGCAAGCTGGCTGCAAAGATCTCGAGGAAATAGATCAGGTCGAGTAGCTGCCCACTGACCCCATTTTATAAATGCTGGGCCAGCTTTTTCTAGGGTACGATGAACAATTCGAAGCCACATTTTCCTGAATTTTGGTCCAAAGTAATCTGCACATGGTGCAATAACTATGGATGGAGTGAATAATATTGCTAGGTAGACAGCTCTCATTAACAAAATAAGGACTTCTACCACCATGGATACAGATGAGAATAAGTAAGCATACCCATCTTGTGCACGCATATAAAGAGCACTGTGTGAAGGGAAACGTTCTACATCTCCCCAACTTCGCTGAGCCCATGCTAGCTCTCCACATGTGAATGCAAAAATACCAGGAACTAGCAAATAAGAACGGGTCAGAGCCAAGCTGACTGCTTGAGCTATCATATTTATGGAGGGAAATGTATTGTAACCATTATAAGAATACTTTCTGTTTCTGTATAGCCTTTTCAAAGCAAGTTTGGAATTATGTGTCACTGCACTACTTGCTGAGACAACAGAAAAGTTTCTCACCAAATAGCATTTGCAAAAGTTTTGCTTTGACCCAAACAAAGAGAATGAGCTCCGTGGTTCACTTGAAAACTTATATTGCATGTCCAATCTGCATTTATGGATATTGGGTCCAACTGGGAGAATTGCTCCATAGCTACGCACTTCTGGAAGTCTATTTCTATGGTTTTTGAGAATAGATTGGGCAGCTCTTCTTATATTTCCAAGCATCAAAAATCTGAAGATTCAATAATTAAAAATACAAAAAAGAAATTAGCATTCCAATCACATAATTTAACTGCATTACCAATAATTTCTTCAATGATACAAGTATAATTTCTGTCAAGATTAAATTTTAATGACATTTGTTCATTGCCTATAACAGCAAAAGAAATCATGTTGCTGCACATTGAATGTAAGATAAATATATTAAACCCCTATTCCTCGCAAAGCGATTGAAAACTAACATAATACGTGGCATAAAAGGTCCTCATTACTCAGTTGTGATTAATGAAACCTCAGTCTCAAATTTGTCCAACAATAATAAGAAATTATCATTGGTTATTTTACCTTCCAACTACAAAGAAAACATTCAAAATCTGGGTTGGTAGTCAATCTAATGCAGTGCTACAAGTGATCAGTAGTCAATACCCCAAAGAAAATTTCCTGCATCTTCAACTACCAACAAAAATTTGAATGCAATGTTTAAAATCTCCCACCAATCATCAACAAATTCTTTTACCCAACTTAAATAAAAGCTGTTCAATTTTGAAATATCCTAGCCTAGCAACAAGGGTCAAATCACTTGATTAGCAAGCGCAATATAAATGTATGATTGCTCTCCAATTTAACTTTTTTTGAGAAAAAAAATAATTCTCCTACCCATTCTTGGAATCTTCGCCCGTTTTTCACTCTTCATGTTTGATATTCTAAATTCTCAGCACCAAGTTCCTCCTCCCTCACCTTTTTTGACATGAAGTTTGACCTCCTTTTCAATCTTATATATTTTATGAAATTATGGACCACCCCAAAATGGTTGTGTGAGCATTAAATCTACAGATAAGCCCTAAATGAATAGAACAATTACATCCAACCTTCCCCCTCCCAAAAAAAAAAAACATAAAAACGCATATATATCCTTGCTTCAAGGAAGAGCCATAAAAGCTATTGGAAAACACCCAGAGGTAATGGGCAATCAACAATGCAAACCATGTTCCACGCAATCGAATATCATTGGCCATTATCATTCATATTGTATAATGTATAAAAACTTTAGCTGCATTTCGACTTGAAAGATTTCTCGTTTTAATTTCCACTTTAAAGCCTAATCCTACTCGCGAAACCCGCTTACCAAATCATAACTTGTTAATAGCATAGCCTACAATGAGAAAAAAAAATTATACCATCCTAAAATAAATTGCACAGCCTACCATGAAAAAACAAAATTATATAAAACCACGAAGAGGAAGGGACGAGAGAACCTTGAAAGCAGGATATCATGCTACTTCGGTGTAAAAACGGAAACGAAACAGTTACGAAATCCAGCGAAATAGATGAATGTGGGTATTGAGGCGTAGCTCCTGGAAATTTTGAGAATAGGAAAATCAATTACGAGAGCAAAGGCGGTCCGACAGATTCACCGAAAAATTGCGAGAGAATTCTTCTTGTTTTTTTTTTTTTTTTTTTTTAAGTTTAAATACTCAAAACCTACAATCTAGGCAAACTATAGGTGAATTGTATATAATTTTTAAATATTTAAATTAAAAAATTTAATATTTTATATTTTAATTATAAAATCTTTATTATTAAAATTATAGTTAAAATTAACAATTTTTTATAATTTTATAATTTTTATTATATTTTAAATATTCTTTAAGTATTTTATATTTTTTAAGTATTTATTTTAAATATTTAAAAAATAATATGATTTAAATATTTTATATTTTATAAATATTTTATTTTAAGTATTTAAAAAATTAAAATTATATGTCAAATATCAAATATTATTTATTTTAATAAGATAATATAAAAATTTTGACATAACAAAAACTATTACCTTTAAAAAAATTTAATAACAAAATTTTAATAATTAAAATATAAAATATTAAAATGTTTAATTTAAACTTTTAAAATTATAAGTTATATACAATTGATCTAAAATTTCAGAAAATTTTGTATATTTTAATTTTTTTTTAACTTAGCCTCAAAAATTAATTAAATTAAAAAAAGTTAGAGTTCCCTACAAATATTTAAAAATATATATATAAGTGAAAACTAAGGGGTTGAGTGACGTAATGACAAATTTAAGGGTCTTCTTGTAATTATAAAGGAAGCATTTTAATATTAGTTTAAATATAACTCGGGATACAACTAAATTCTCATTTAAAATTATTTAATTGGTATTTGCAACTAATCTTTCAACAATTTTTGCCGTCAAAGTATTTTGGAACTTAACTAGGATTCCCGATTTTGGCACAAAGTTTTCTTTTCTCTTCTTATTTTATTTTATTTATGTAGAATTCATTTTGGGACATCATTAAAACATATTTTGATCTCCTAATAAAGTTTTTTCATACATACGAACTTAATTCGAACCTAAAATATCATATTTAAAAGATTCAGTTATCTACTAACTTTACGATAAGACAATATACCTTATTATAAGAGCTAATTAACTTTTTTTAGGAGATCAAGAAAACTAAATAAATAAATTAATTATAATCAAATACAACTATTTAAGATAAATTTATATTATATACTCCTTAATCTTCTTAAATTAATTAAATAATTTTAGTTATAATCAACTGATTTATTTAACTTCCCCAATCTATTAAAAAAGTCAAACAACTCTTATAATTAAAATTGGAGGTAATATTTTTTTTGTTACAAATGGAGGTAATATTTTTTTTGTACAAACTTTTTTAAAAAAGGGTTAAACTCACACATAATCTAAGAGCAAGGTAAAGTTGTTCTTCCACTTAGACAATACTAATGTCGCGTAGGGCGAGTTGTCAATTACCCCTAGGCGTAAACCTAAGCACTTAAGAGCTATGATGCTTCCTCAAGTATTGTGATTAGAACCATAACAAATTAATACTCTTAAAAAATTAAACACATTCTAAATATTTGAATATATTATTTTTTTTATTAGCTGAACTTACGGACGGAGGTAATATTAAAAACAAGGTAAAATGGCACACAAACATGTGGGCCTCACATCATAAAAAATAAGAACAGTATAAAAGACCAAAAAAAAAGCAGAAAAGAGTACATAAAATAACACCAATAACATAACGGGAAAACAAGAAAGAAAGAAAAAAAAAATAACTAGCTTGTATCTTACAATAATACGAGTTCGATATCTCTTATTGTTATGAGTGTTTTTAGTATACTATTTCCTAAATTTTCTATAAGTACTCTTTGAGTTTTGAAGCTATGCTCTAACCTTAGCGGATGATCGATACTGAACTAACATAAACTTATTTATACTAAAAAAATAAAGAAAAAGGAGAACTCACAAGTAGAACTGATAAAACGGGTTTAACCTATTTTACCTTAAAAACGGGCCAAAAATATCAACCCGTTTTGGGTCGGGCTATAGGCCGTCAGCCCATTTTTTTAAATTATTAATATTATTATTTATGTTATTTAAATATTACTTTGAATACTTCTATTATCAAATACTAGTAAAGATTGTTACTTATTTGTTGATATGTGTTTATATATAATAATTGATTAATATTTTGTTAATATTTATTTAGATTTATAGTTATAAAATTTAAGATTTTTTATAAAAAAATAAGAATTTTTAAGAATATAATATTAATAATTTTTTGATTATGCTAATATGACATTAAAAAAATTTTATTAGTATTTTAAAAGTTTAAAAATATTTAAAATTAAAAAAAAATAGACAGGCCGTGGGGGCGGGCTCGGGCTGACATGTTTTGCCCACCCTGCTAGCCCACAGGTTAGAGGTGGGCTGATCCATTTTTAGTGGGCCAGCCCGTATTCCAACTCTACTCACAAGTCTTAAGTCTGCCAAAGAAGTTGGAAACCTAAGCCATGGACTTTTATTTGGGAAAAAACCCCTTTTAGGTCCAACTGAAATGCTGAAATTATAAATTGGTCCTCTAAATTTAATAAATCTCTATGGGAAAGGTATCTATCTAATTAAATAGATCTTATATTAAGAATTGGTACATTTTATTATATTAAAGATCTTTGCTATGAGAAAGGTAATTAAGCTTAACATGTGACTGTCATCAAACTTTTAATATTTGATCGACTTTAATATATATTAGATCTATAACATGAAATTAATTAATTTGTGAAAAAGAAGATACAGGAAGGAGGAACAATGCTGATATATAAACAAGGTGTGGAACAGAAATAACAACAACAACAACAAAAATACCTCATCAGGAATCACAAGGGAACAACTTGAACGTACTGAATCATATTCAAATTTATGAAAAATCTAAGCATGAGCTGCCTTAACTATACAAGTTCCATGTATCTATAATTTAGGATAAAGGTTCTTTAACATGGATGTTCTTAACTGGTACAAGACTTTCAACATGATTGAAAACAACTGAAAAAGTATCAACACAATTGCTAATGGTAAACCTTTTCAGCTCCATAGTATTGAGATTGATCAGAGACAAACTAGTTATCTGTTCGTTGTTTCCTGTTTCTTCGTGAAAGTTTTTACAGACAATTTCATTCCTCCAAATTATGTAGGGATACAACGCGCCTGAAGAGGAGCTTATAGTAAATTTCTTACTCTAACTCCATTTCTCCCTTGATGCACCGTCCTCCATGACCCACAAATTAATCATTGGAGATATAAAGTCTCTATCACAAAGTAGAGCAAGTTTGTTCTCGTACATGTGAAGATATTTAGTTGAAAGAAAGTTTACCATATAGGGGATCGTGTCAACGTAAACTCATCCGTTACTATATCAAATGAAACTATCATATTAAATCACAAAGAATCCAATCAAGAATAATATCGTTCCCCACCTTCCTATCTAGGTCTAAGGCGGACCAAAATATAGTTCCTAAAATCAATTTCCTTCTATGATCTTGTATTTAATGAATACACTTCTTCCATTCTTCTAATTAGAGTACCGCGCTCACAAATTCTAACAAGCTTGTAATTATTAATAATTAGACTGAACCCAAATCCGAAATAAGAAGTAACCTTAAAATCATCGATAGTTCTACAAGTAACCTTCCTCACCTCTCTAATAGCTGGATTCCATAATAGAATGGAGGGTGGAGATGGACCGTACCTACTGACGATTTCGATACAGAGCAAGCCGTTGCTGGAACCAATTATTTTAGCCCTAGAAGAGGAATCAATTAAAGTAGCATTCTAAACTTCATGCACTTGCATCTCACAATCAAGTAAATGTAACTTTAACTGGTCTTTTACTCCATTCCCATGAAAAAGAAGAGAATTGTTATGAAGAGTTGAGTGATGGAGGTGATCAGCAATGAAATATGGTGTATTGATGAGATATTTCCAATTTTGGCAAACACATTGAAATCGGATTAGAGATTTTACCGGAAGTCGCTTAAGAATGTTTTAGATGATTTCTTGGGGAAGAAACGGTAAGTCGCCATGCATCGAGCTCGACAGGGGAGAATAATCTCTCGAAGGAAGGCTAGGGTTTAGATCCTCCATGCCCTCTGCAGCTCTTCTCCTCTGGCTTTGATTCTTATTTTGCGTCGTTTGTCCTTTGAGTATTGTTAGAGTTTTGCGTATTTTCTTCTGCGTGCCTGAAGTATTCTATAAGAGCTCGACAACATACATTGAATAGGGGGAATTACAAATAAAAAATTAATGGAAAAAGAGTTTTGCCATCACGCCATATCTTATAGGGGTGTTCATAAAACCCGCGGCTCAGTATGCTCACCCGAGTCTGCGAAAAAAGGCCCTGCCCAGCCCAATAAATATATGACAGGGCTGGGCTTCGGGCTGCAAAATGCAGCCCATGCTTTTTTCGGGCTGAGCACCGGGCAAGGGGTTACCCTGCCTGCCCATGAGCACCCTTTTTTTTATTTTTTTTACTTTTCTCCCTAGATGCTACATTTGGAAGGGAGAATATGATAGTTACTGGTGACTAAAAGGTCATTTTAAAAATATAAGTAGTTAAGTACGTAAGTTACATCTTTTAATATTTATAACTATATCAATTTTTTTTAACTTTACTAATCATAATATGAATACATTACAAATTATAATTATTTATTTTATTTTTTTAGATACTTTATCCTTGTCAACATTTGGGAAACTGATGTAAAGTTATAATTACAAACTACTTAGATTTCAAGGCTTTTTTTTTATATGCAATGAATTTCAAGACTTTAATTATCATCTTTTTGTTACCTTATTTTTAGTGGATTATAGATATTATTTAACTCTTGAAGATATATGAATATGGTATTATTTTAGAAGTTTATAATTGCAGATTTTTTTCACAACATGAGCATGACATCATAATTTAAGCATACACAGTCCACCCATACCCAACCCAAAATAGTTAGAGTTTTTACTGGATAGGGTTGGGCATCGAGTTGCAAAATATAGCCCATACTTTTTTCGGGCAAGATACTAGGTAAGGGGGTTGCCCTGCCCAGCCCTACCTATAAACACCCCTAATATCTTATAGTTTAATTTAATTTTTAATTAGGTCAACTTTTGATAACATGATTTTGTCTATAGATTTTACCACTTTGGCTCCATGTGGGACAATGAGTTAATGGCCTTTAAACTTTAAAGTGATGTTTGCATTATTATAGTATATGTTTAATTCCAATCAAAATCATGGAACAAAAAATAAACATGAAAAAAATATTAGGTTAGATAACCAGCGCCACCCAATTATTTAGATCTAACAATGCTCAAATATATTCCAATAAGGTAACCATATAAAAAGATATATTAGTTTAGATTATTTTTAAATATTTTTTTAAACGAATATGGTCACCATCTTTAGTGCAAAATACCTATTCTAAATTCATATCTAGATAAATAAGAGAAAATTAGAGAAAATGATCTAGAGGAAATGATATTTATTTGGGAGGATCATAAAAATTGAAAATACTAAATCATCCTTCACCATATCTCCTACATTCTCTACTACATTCCCTCTTACCCACAGATTTTTTTTAAAAAAAAAACTTAATCTTGTTAGAATATAAATATCTCGTACATAATATAATCAATTCAGATTATGCTATATATAAGTATAAGACATATATGAGATGTAGTGGAAGACTTAAAGTTACCTCTCGCCATTAGCTTTATTGATCTAAGAAGAACTGGAATTCAATACAGAAATGTGTCAATCAGAAAATACTGTTAAATAAACAACAGGTTCTTCCAGCTGGTGATTAAGCACAGTGATAACAACTTGTATTCTGTCGTCACCAGTGGGAAACATTCAAGAATAAGCAGAGAAAACTAGGTTATCACTCTGGGACTCAAAAACTATCACACGATAAAACTGTATATTGTTAATTTCTATCATCAAAATATTAACTTTAATAAACTGAGTCAATAACCCACCTTAAATTGGGCCCAAATGACTACGGGCCACACTCAGAAATATTTATTAATTATCCTAATTAATATATAAATAAGTTATATTATAATAAATATCTCACATATCTTTCTACTATAATCCATGATCCCTTACCTTTTTAAAGTTTTTTCACCAAGATCCTTATCCATATCCGTGATCCTTTATTTTCTTTTCCAATTTTTTCACCAAGATCCATATCATTATCATTAATATATCATTTAATTATGAATATTGCTATTTATCCATTTATATCATTTAGTTTTATTTGCCTAATTTATATTATCAACAAAAATAATTATTTATCTTTTTAATGAATACAAGCACAAGAGCTACTATTGATTAGCCCACATGGCCTCCTTGGTCACCTTAACGAGCCGGTCAGCAATATTGAGAACCACATCGTGTTGGTTAGAGGGCACTCTCTATTCTTGCACCACGTCCCTCTCTGCCTAGAAACTATCTAATGTTTCATTGCAACCACTGTGTGAGATCATAAGATGAGAAAAACTTAAAAACAACGGAATCTAGAAGCATAGAGACTGCGTCTAGGGGACTTGGGGTGTCAGTTGACCCCCTTTGCTGCTGCTCCTTAAATTTGGGCAAGTTCCCAATGTTTTTTTCTTCTTGTTACCATTAGTTTCTACATAAAATAAGTAATATTTTAATCTTTTATAAAAAAAAAATAGTGTACTTTCGATTTTTCAAAGAAAAATTACTTTTCTCCGTGTCCCTGAGTACTTCCCAAGTCTTGAAGAAAATGGAAAGATGTCGTGTTGATATTGCATGCAATTTTCACCATTTTTACTTGGGCAACTGCCCTACAATGCTGAACTTATTACCCTAATTTATGCAGAGAAAGTACTGTCAACCACCCAATTGTTGACAATAATTAGAAATCAACTGAAAATTGATATTCTGAAACAAATAGCTTGTGTTTAAATTTTTTTTTTGAAAAAATAAAACAGATGTAGCCAATAATTATTATGATCTAATTGGGATGCCGATCTTGAGTAACAAAAGTAGTTGCAAAACTTCATTCAGCGATCCAGTAACAAAGAAAATTGGTTTGGTCTGATCTTGTTGGTTAGCCTAATTGTGAATAAAAAACGATGAACCTCTACTCTTAAATGGGATCATCATCTTCATTTCCATATTCTAGCATCATCACTAAAACTAAAAACATCTTTTACATCCCACTTTTCATGTCGGTTATACACAGAACCCATTAAGAAATATTAAGAATGGTACTATTGTAGAGTACAATATCCTTCAAGACAACACTGCAATCCCATTCAGTACAAGCTACACCAGAAACACAGAATTAACCAGACACAATCACAACCTGATCAAATTCCAAACCTATAGAGCCATCTTCATCCCATTTCCTCATAACAAAAATAGTCGCGTAAGAGGAGCAACTAAACAAATCATAACCTTTTTCCCCCAGTTTCTAAAAAGAATGACCCCCTACCAACAAGGGTTGGATCTAATAAAAAGGACTAATTCCTCACAATATGATAAACTAAGTTCAAATCTCTGCTAAGAGAAGTACTCATATGTAATACCCCACAGCGCCTCTAACAAGCCTGCAATAGGAGAATATTTTTGCCTTATAAAGAAAACAGAAAAAAAAGAACGACCCCTGTTTCAGCTTTCTTAGCTGCACTGTCATCAGCATAATTACTGAATCATCTTGAGTGTTTTTTGTACGAGTGAGGGTTAACACCCAAATAAAAAACAACTAGCCTAAAAGGGGATTGAATCCCATAAAATCTATGTGGCACATGGTTCCCATATAAGACGGAATGACATCGAAGAGTGAGGAAGAAGGTAAGACTCCTTGGCCAATGTATCTGCAATGAGTTAAAGTTACATCCTAGTCATACTCCATCATATTACCAATGTCCATATATAGAATTAGAGTTGTGAAATAATTCCTTGTATTATTCATGATCTAATTTTGCATATATATACAAGAAAGAGGAGCCAATGCATTAATGACTCATTATGAAGAAATAATATCATATCAAATCCTATAGTAATTACATAATTAATGGCTCATTATGAATATAAATGTTAATCATGCCTAACTTGCTTAAAAAATAGTCAACACGAATCCCATTTAGAGCTTTAGTAAGAAGGTCACTGAATTGATCACTAGATCTCACCATATCCAGTAGAGATAAAGTTTTTTTTAAGATTATCTCTTATAAAATGACAGTCGATCTCAATATATTTTGTGCATTCATGAAACACAGAGTTAGAGATTATGTGTAGGGCGACCTTATTATCACACTATATTTTTGATAGCACGTGGTTTTGAGACCAACTTCCTTCACCAACCGGTATATCTAGACTATCTCACACACAGATTATGCTATAGCTCAGTATTCTACCTTTGCACTTGACCGAGGAATGGCATTTTGCTTCTGGCTTCTCCAGAACACCAAATTTCCACAAAAAAAAAAAACACAGTATCCTATGGTAGTCGTATCGTGGCTTTCGATCTACCATGATCTGCATCACACAAACACTCAATATCTATATGACCATGATTTCTATACAATATACCTTGACATGTGTTATTTCAGATGAATAATATTTGTACTTTATTGATATTCAGAAGGGATATATATACACAATAGAAAATCCTAGATAATCCTAAATACTAATAATATCATATCCTGTCATATATACTAATTATAAGATATTTAAATATCTTATAATATCTTTACACTCCCCATCAAGTTAGAATATAGATGCCAATCATGCCCAACTTGTTACAAAGATATTCAACTCGAATCCCATTAAGAGCTTTGATGAGGAAATCACCTAGTTGATCAATGGATCTGGCATGTTTTGTAGAAATGAAGTTTTTCTTGAGCTTGTCTCAAATAAAATGACAGTTGATTTCAATATGTTTCGCGCGTTCATGGAATACTGAATTAGAAGCTATGTGTAAGGCCGCTTTATTATCACACCACAACTTTGCTGGTAATGAGATTTTATTACCAACCTCCTTCAGTAACTAATAAATTCAGACTATCTCACATATTGATTGTGCCATGGCTCTATATTCTTCTTCTGCACTCGATCTTGACACCACATTTTGTTTCTTGCTTCTCTAAGATATAAAATTTTCTCCTACAAAAATACATTATCTTATAGTAAACCATCTTGTGGCTTTTAATCCATTATGATCGGCATCACAAAAATATTCAATATCTATGTGACCATAATGAAGGGAATTGGAAGACACGCAGCGGAAATTAACTTTAAAAATTTTTCCATTCCCAGCCAAGATCTACCGAATGTGTTTAAGTCAAGGAGAAAGAAGTGTTACCTTCGGTATTCGAGCTTTGGTCGCGACCTCAGTGTCCACTAGTCGCGACTCCTCGCCTCTGGAACTTTCAGTCGCGACCTCCTCAGCTTCTAGTCGCGACCTGTAGCCTCTGGAGTTTTTAGTCGCGACCTCCTCTGCTTCTAGTCGCGACCTGTCGCCTCTGGAGTTGTTAGTCGTGACCTCCTCTTCCTCTTGTCGCGACCGGACGTCTCTGGAGTTTGTAGTCGCGACCACTTAAGCTTCACATCGCGACCTGTCTCCTCTTTTCGGATTTCTGACGTTCAGATGCCCGTTTGGTCGCGACCTCAGGGTGTTCTGGTCGCGACCTGTCTTCGTGTCTGGCTCGATCACAATAAGTCGACAGCTCAGATCGGCTTCCTCTACCGGTATCCACACGAACAGCGTTCCAATCGCGAACGACGTGCTAGCACCTCTTGTCCCTCTAGGGTTTCTAGAGATTCCGTCCTCACCGTCTCTATTTCGGCAGTTTCTTATCTGCAAACATTTTGCACTCTCCCTGCCCCCTTTTCTCACGACTGAATGTGTATTTAGAGATGTCTATAACCCTAGCCCCTAATGTCAAATATATAGGAAGTTATTGGGCTTCTAATAGGGCCGGGCTTCAGAATTAATCTCATATTAATTCTGAAATTAATACAATATCATATATTGCATAATTTAATAAGAAACTAATTAAATAAATATGGTTTATATTAAATCCGTCCAACAGATTTAATTCACCTATTTATTTAATTTAAAATAAAGATAAGACAGAATTATATTTGATTTATTCTCATAAATCAAATTTGAGATACCTTATCAATTTGAATTTCAAATTCAAATAGATCATATCCATTTAAATTTAAATTCAAAAGTGATGGAGATTTAATTTATCCTTATAAATTAAATCTTGCAAATATCTCTTATATTATATATATAATATATATATACAAATTTATATATATATAAAATATATATATCTACCATAGATTATTCATTAAATCTAGACATCTCTTAGATTCAATGAATCTGGACATCATAGCTCGCATTGGGCTGTTTTGTGTGCGACCCTGTAGGCCCATATGAAGTTGGCAGTGGCCCAGTTACTATACTGACCCACAAGTCGTAAGCGGTCTCTAGCAAGGCATTACGACTACCCAAAACATATGAGGATCGATAAACGATGTAACCTTTCATACAACCATATCACGTCCCTTTTGTCACACGATATTTCGGTCAAGGATGAGGCATGGAGAACGTCATCCTCCTGTTCCTGACCGTTACTTTCTCGATCCCTGAGTAGTCTGAATATAGAAATGGAACTACCCTTCCATTCCAGTATGGCCATACATTTCTCAGACTCACTCATCGAGGGGCCCAGTAATATCTCTCTACGAATGTGAGGGACAAATTCCATCTTGACCATTCACATTCCTCCGCATGAAAAACCACTAAACCCGAGCATAGCCTTTATGATCACTCGGTCAAAAGTGACTTTTGACTAGGTCAAAGCTGAGCGTTTGTCATGTAGGAATCCATGATGATCTCAGGTCAAAGGGCATAGTGACATGGCTTGTATATGAGAGAAGCTTATGACTTGACCCATGCAGCTCTCTCATAGCGGGTCGGTCCAACACCCTGTACTCTTACATGTGCTTATGACTTTGATTTATATCTCTATATATCTTCAAAGTCATACTGGTCTTATTTCATCTCTGCTCCCGCATAGATGACCGACCAGGGACATTTAGGATAAGATCACGAGTTATCCAAGGATTGTTATCATAGTAAACATGCAAATAATATGATAACATAATTAAGAAATTCATAAATCAACAATGTTCATAAGCTAATGATTGGCCCCTAGGGCACAATCTCCAACACATAATTCTTGTACAATATCCCACGACCTGCCCTTCAAGTAATGTAACACATGTTCTAAAGCTTTCCACTATCGGATAGTTGGCGAGACCATAAATTGGCTAAGGACACTCATTGGATAAGTGATATAAGGCCGGGCTACTATAAGATAATTCAATTTGTCAATCAATCTCCTGTAACTCTCTAGGTTCTCAAACAACTTATTTTTAGCAGCTTCAATGGGATTTTCATATGGTATATTACAATCAACATCAAGCAGAGGATTATAAATCAAAGGAAAAATAGTTGGGATAACTCCTAGTTTTCCAGTTTCCTTTAGCAGATCAAGAACATATTTTCTCTGAGTCAATAAGATGCCCTTCCTACTTCTCATAACTTCAATCTCCGGGAAGTACTTTATCTTTCATCTGAAAGTGGGAGCTAAGGAATGACTTGAGTGATGAGATTCCTGAGGTATCACTTCCCGTAATCACAATATCATTGACATACACAACTAGTAGAATCATGCCAGCACTTGTTCTCTAATAGAACACAAAATGACTACACTTATTCTGGCACAGGTCAAAGTCCGTCACAACAATACTAAATCTGTCAAACCATGCCCGAGAATTTGCTTCAACCCGTAAGAGATCTCTTAAGACAATACACTTTACCACGCTCCCCCTGAGCAACAAAACTTGGTGGTTTCTCCATATACATTTCTTCAAGAAGATCACCATTTAAAAAAGCATTTTTGATATCCAATTAAGAGAGATCCCAACTATAAGTAATGGCTAAAGAAATGAAGAGACGAACAGAGAAGAGTTTGGCCACAGGGGAGAAAGTCTCAGAGTAGTCAACAACATACTTCTGAGCATAACCTTTAGGAATAAGAAGTGCCTTAAGGCGTTCAAGTGTGCCATCAACCTTAGTTTTAGGAGTCAACACCCATTTACACCCAATGGCTTTCTTTCCTGCCAGTAAATCCACTAAGGTCCATGTGCCAGCATGATCAAGGGCCTCCATCTCCTCTTCCATAGCAGAATGCCAACCCAGGTGGGACAAGACCTCAAGAAGGGACTGAAGTACTGAAATAGTGTCTAAACAGGCAACGAAGGCACTAGAAGCAGTGGAGAGGTGGTTATAGGAAATAAAAAAAGAAATAGGATAAGCATAAATACATTTACCTTTTCAGAGGGCAATGAGCAAATCAAGGAAGGGATTAGTATCTGGAACAGGAGGTTTCTTATAGTCAAGAACTGGGTCTGGGTCTGGGTCTGGCTCAGGCTGAGTGATGCTCATTGTAGGATCTGATGAAGAAGCAGACAGTGGCGGAGCCGAATCTAGCGCAATAGTAGGATTGATTTCCTTCAAACGTTTGGTATAAACCTGAGACAAAGGTGGTAGACCATATGTCGCTACGGGAGCTGGGGCCGGTGATGGTGAGGCAATAATATAATGTACCAAAAGAGTATCCTCCTCCACAGGTGGAAAAGGAAGAGCGGAAGTGTTAGAGGCAAAATATGCAACATATTCCTAAAAAATAACATTTGCAGAAACTAGATAACGATTAAGAGTAGGAGAGAAACACCGATAACCCTTCTGAACGTGAAAGTAGCCAAGAAAGACACACTTGAGGGACTTATGATCTAATTTAGAGACAGTAAGACGCACATCTCGAACAAAACACATACAGCCAAAAATCTTATGATCAATGGGAAACAAAAACTTGGAAAGAAAGAGAATAGTATAGGGAATGTGACCATCAAGAACAGATGAGGGTACGCGATTAATGAGAAAGCAAGCAATGGAGACCGCATGTGCCTAAAAGAGTTTTGAAACCTGTTTTTGAAATAAAAGTTCACGGGCTACTTCTAATAAGTGGAGATTTTTTCTTTCGACAACACCATTCTGAGCTGATGTATCCACACAAGAAGATTGATGTAGAATTCCCTTTTGAAGCATGAAAGAGCGAAATGATTCAGAAAAATATTCTTTAGCATTATCACTACTCAGGGTATGGATAGGAGTATGAAATTGATTTTTAATTTCGGCAGTAAATGCACAAAAGTGAGAGAACAACTTAGAACGACTTTTCATTAAATATATCCAAGTAGTGCAGGAATAATCATCAATAAATATAACGAAGTGCTTGAAACCAGCCTTAGACTCAACTGGACATGGACCCCAAACATCAGAATGTACTAACTCAAAAAGAGACGAAACCCTTTAATTGACTCGAGATACTAAAGGAAGATGATGATGTTTAACAAATTGACATGATTCACAATCTAATGATGAAAAATGCTAAAACTAAGGATAAACATTTTTTAAAGATGATAAAGATAAATGACCCAAATGAAAATGTGCTTTAAAAGGAGTGAAACAACCGGCACAAGCCACCGCACGAGATCCATAATCATCAAGGAAATAATGACCACCAGATTCTTAACATCTACCAATAATCTTCTTCGTAAAGAGATCCTAAATCAAGCAGTGATAAGGATAAAATGAAACACAACAATTGAGATCACGGGTAAGCTTGCTCGGAGAAAGAAGATTAAATGCAAAGTCAAGTATATGTAGCACTAAAGGTAACTGAATGGAAGGAGTAAGACTTACTATGCCAGAACCAATAACACAGGAATAGGAACCATTAGCAATGGTAATACTTGATGGATTGTCATATGAGTCATAAATAAAGAAGAGATGACAGTTACCTATCATGTAGTCAGTAGCACCTAAATCCATGATCTATTTATAAGTAAAAGATACCAAACATGTCTCATTATTACTTTTTACAATAAGACCACTAACATTCAGAGTGGCTTACTTTTGCAACTTACCGTATTTAAGAAATTTCGCATACTTCAAGGCATATATTATGAATGTGTCATCAAAGTTATCGTCCATAAAATACCATAGGAGAAGATTTAACAAACCAATCGTTATACCCAGATCAAAAAAATTTAGCCAGATGTCACACCAGAGACAAATAATCAACAAGCACCTAAGCTAAGAACAATATACTAGGGAGAGCAATAGCCACACCAGGGGCTTTGTTACAAAAAAATACCAAACATAGGCATTACACGAGATATTACGTGATATGATAGATAGCCAATTAATACTGGAAGCACCTAATCAAAGTAAATAGGGCAACTAAAGGCCACTTTAGGGACCAATCAGTAAGAAAATATTAATCAAGGTGCCAAAGCTATCTCACGAGGACAAAGGAGATCGTGAATCGAACAAAACATAGATGACCCAACTTAGAAACATCGAACTAGAGTGCAAAACTACTAAGGGGACGCTAGATTCATTGAGTCGATGCCGGAGAAGATGAACGCCATCGAAGAAGAGCATTACACGTGCTGCCATGGGCCAGAGCATAAAACTGGCGTCAAAAACTCGTGGTTGCGCATGAGAATCACACACTACTCGGATGATGACGAAGCTTAAGGGGAGCCACCGATTGTAACCTTGCTCTGATACCATATTATTTCATATGAATAATATTTATACTTAATTGATATTCAAAATAGATATATATATATATATACACACAATAGATAATCCTAGATATTAATAATAACATATCTTATCCTATATACTAATTATAGGATATTTAAATATCTTATAATATTTTTTATAATATCTCTACAACCTGGATACCCCGTCAAGTACTATAATACATGCTCCAAGGCTTCCCACTATCCGACCGTCGAGTATGCCACAAACTAGCTAAGCACACTGATTGGATAAGTCATATCTGGACAAGTCACAATGAGATAGTTCAACTTGCCAATCAATCTCATGTATTCTCTCAAGATTATCAAATGGTTCACTCTTCTAGCCTCAAGTTTTCTCTTCTCATCATTAAGAGAAGCATGCTCCCATCGGTATCAAGCAATAGGTTATGAACGATAAGGAAACTAGTCAGTGCATCTCCTAGTTTTCTAATTTCCTTCAGCAAATCAAGGGCATATTTCCTCTGTGTCAATAGTATGACTTTCTTTCTCCTCATGACTTTAATACCTAGAAAGTATTTCAAAGAGCCCAGATCCTTTGTTTGAAAGTAAGAATTAAAAAATGGACTTTAGAGATGAGACCCTCGAACTATTACTACCTGTAATCACAATATCATCTATATACACAATCAGAAGAATTATGCCAACCTTTGTTCTTTTGCAAAACACAGAATGATCACACTTGCTTTGGCTCATGCCAAATTTCTGCACAATAGTACTAAACCTATCAAACCATGTACGAGGACTCTGTTTCAAGGCATACAAAGATCTCTTAAGGTGACATACTTTCCCACGCTCCTCCTGAGCAACAAAACTAAGTGGTTGTTCTATATAGACTTCTTCATGGAGATCACTATGTAAGAAGGCATTTTTAATATCCAGCTGATATAGGTCATAACAATAAGTAGATGCTGTAAAAATAAACAGACAGACAAATGAGAGCTTGGCCACACGTGAGAAAGTTTCAAAGTAGTCAATGCCATGCATCTAAAAATAGCCTTTAGCCATAAGACGAGCCATAAGATGATTAAGTGTTCCATCAGCCTTAGTTTTAGGGGTTAATACCTACTTACATCAAATGGCCTTCCTCCCTATTAGTAAATCTACTAAGGTCCATGTATTAGCTAGGTCAAGAGCCGCCATCTCCTCTTCCACACCAACATGCCAACCCGAGTGAGCTAAGGCATGGAGGGTTTTGGGTATTGAGATAGTATCTAAGGAATCAACAAAGGAATTGGACGCAAGAGAAAGGTGATTATATGAAACAGATGATGAAATAGGCGGGCACAAGTATGTTTACATTTCTAGAGGGTAATGGTCAAGTCAAGTGAGGGATCCAGATCTGGAACAGGTGTCTCAGGATCAAAGACAGGAACTGGAATTGAATCAAGATGAGACTTAGGAGTAGGATTGCTCGACTCAGGATCTGATGACGAAAAAGATAATGAAGGAGCTGAATCTGGGCCAACATCATTAGTTTCTTTGGACTGTATAGTGTAGACATGTTCAAACTGTGTAATAGGTGGTCGAGCAGGTGCTTGAACTAGTGTCGACTAGAAGATAGGATAAACTAAGAAAACATCATCCTCCTCAAGTGGGAAGGGTGTTAGGCGAGGGATCAAAATAAAGAACCGTCTCATAGAAAGTAACATTTGTAGACACTAAATATAGATTAAGGGTATGAAAAAAAATCGGTATCCCTTCTGAAGCCAGCAATACCCAACGAAGACAGATTATAAAGACTTTAGATCTAATTTGGTAATTTGAGGTTGAACATCACGAACAAAACAAACACACCCAAAAATCCTAGGTTCAATAGGAAACAAAGACTTGGAAGGAAAAAATGTAGTATATGAAATATTACCATCAAGATCGGAAAAAGGCATGCAGTTAATGAGAAAACAAGCAGTAAAAACTACATCGGCCCAAAAGGGTTTAAGAACCTGCACTTGAAACATAATAGCCCATGCTACTTCAAATAAACGACGATTTTTTCGTTCAGCCACACCATTTTGAGCTACTGTATCTACACACAAAGACTGATGAAGGATACATTTTGGAGCATATATGACTGAAAGGATGTAGAAAAATATCTTTTGGCATTATCACTACATAAGGTGCTAACAGAGACACCAAATTGAGTTTTGATTTCAGCACAAAAGGAACTAAAATGGGAGAATAACTCAGAACGATTCTTCATAAAGTATAACCAAGTGGAACGAGAATAGTCATCAACAAAGGTGACGAAATACCTGCAACAGACTTTGACTTAACAGGACATAGACCCCAGATATCAAAATGAATTAACTCAAAAGGTGATGTAACCCGCTTATTAATTCTAGGCATAAGAGGAAGATAGTGATGTTTGGCAAACTAACTTGACTCACAATCGAAGGATGACAAATGCTGAAACTGAGCATACAACTTCTTTAGAGATGACAAAGACAAATAACCTAGTCGGCAATGTATTTCAAAGGGATTCAAAAGACTGGGGCAAGCAACTGGTCGATGCACCTGATCATTAAGAAAATAATGGCCACCAGATTCATAGCCTCTACCAATACTCTTCTTCATCGTAAGATCCTGAATCAATCAATAAATAGGATAATAGGAAATATAACAATTAGGGTCATGGTTAAGTTTGCTAGGAGACATAAAATTAAATGCAAGATCATGTACATTTAGAACTAAAGGTAACTGAATGGAAGTAAGATAGTGACGAAACCAAGGACACATTAATAGGAACAATTAGCAATGGTAATAATATTTGATAGATTAGCATATGGTTTATCAGTTAAAAAGAGATGACAGTTACCTATCATGTGGTCGGTAGCACTTGAACCTATGATCCATTTAGAGGAAGAAGAGACAAGACATACATCAATATTACTTCTTGCCACAAGACAACTATAGATGGGGTTGCATACTTTTGCACTCACGGTATTTAACAAATTGAGCATACTACATATCATAGATCATGACTATGTCACCACAACTACCATCCATAAAATACCACAGGAGAATATGTAGAGAGCCAAATGCAATACCCAGATCAAAGAGCAAAGCCATATGTCACACCAGGGACAAATAACCAACAAGCATTCAAGCCAAGAATAACATGCCAAAGAGAACAAGAGTCACACCAAGGGCTTAATGATAGAGAATATTATATAAGAAGGCATCACATAAGCCAATAGAAAATAGCTAAGTAGAAGAGGTACCAAACCAAATCAGTTATAGCAACCAAAAGTCACACTAGGGACCAAACAGCAATACCCAATACTCAAAAGAGCAAACGAGGACCACTCTAAGGGTCAAATAAAATCACCAAATAAAGATTCAATCAAAAGCAACGACAAAATTTCCATTAACTAGATAATTCAGATCTGCAACCAAGGACCTAGTATGCAAAAGTTAAAAGCGGAGCACAAAATTTTAGATGTATGCCGAGGGGGATGAGTCAATCATGGAGGAAGAGGAGTGCCGTTGAAAACTCGCCTAAAAGGTGACCAGACAGACAGTCGAAAAAGGTGATGGCTCGTGAGACTTATGTGCACGTCGAACCGCAATGACTCGGGGATATGGCTGATCGGAGGGAAGGAATGTGTTTGGGAATGGCGGTGACACAAGGAGGGCATTGTGGAAGGATCCGAAAACACCACACTAACGCTCTCACTGTTTCACTGGAACAAGAGCAACGGACAAAAGGAATTTTGAAAAACTCACATTAAAACCCTAATCGCTCTGATGCCATATAGAATTAGAGTTGTGAAATAATTCCTTAAATTATTCATGATCAAACTATTGCATATATATACACGAGAGAGGAGCCTATGCATTAATGACTCATTATGAGGAAATAATATCATATCAAATCTTATATATATTAACTATATAATATAAAAACCAGGCTACAAGTAGCTAAGCTTTTTCTACTCAACAACATTCAATTAAACTACTTCAAATCATATTCCAACATGACTTTCCTAAATCCGAAGTTACAAGCATTCCAATCTTCTTTATATTTGCAAGGACTCAAACCCCCAACTAAACAACGCTAATTTTGGGTCTCTCCAACCTTAATAGGGAGACTCTCAATCCAAGTTACAGTTCCTAGTGCCATTTCTTTAGAGTAGAATACACTCATAGACAACACTGTGATTTAATTCAGGACAAGCTAACCCAACAGCCAGAGTTAAACACAACCTGAACAAATCCCAAATTCAGAGCCATCGCCATTAGCTTCTTGAGAGCCAAAGCCTCACACATGAAGATAGAAGTTGCATGAGAAGAACCTATACAAATCCATAACCTCACCAGAGAGCTTTTGAAAATGACCTTTACTCCAGCTTTCTTAGCTTTAAAATAAGCCGGGAGATGGCAAAAAAACAAAGATTGTAGCAAGTGGTTGTTAAGGTTGTTGGCCAGAATTGAAAAGAATTGAAACTGGAAAGAGAACAAGAAAGGAAAAGAAACAGAAACAGAGAGAGAATTCAAAGAAAGAGAAAAAGAAGACGGGAGAGAAGTCAACGAATGCTGTAAGTCCTTTCTTATTCAACTATCATCATCATATCTATTCTTATCACATGTGATCCTATTTATACACAGTAACTACTTATGCTTATAGTAACGGAAAAAGTAACTGCCCGTAGTAAAAGTAATTTTCATAACAATACCCCCCCTCAAAACAACCCTTGCCCTCAAGGGTTGGTCTTTTGAAATTCAGGAAATTGTTGCTGTAAATTGTAAAGAGAAACCCAAGAAGATTCTTCCTCTGGATATCCCATCCACTGTATCAATGCTTCAGTGATAATATGTTTCCTTTTCCTCCCTATTCGAGTAGCCAGCACCTTCTCCGGATACTGAGAATGGGGAACGTTAGGATAGTCAATAGGGGGATGTCTTTGTTTAACCCTCGGATCTGGACACAACTTCAACAAAGACACATGAAATGTACTATGAATTTTGGATTCAGGAGGCAATTCTAATCTGTAATCCACCATCCCTACCCTGTCTATCACCTTATATGGCCCATAGAATCTAGGAGCTAATTTTTGAGAGCTCCTAGTCGCTGCAGAAATCTGCCTATAAGGTTGTAGCTTCAGAAAAACCCATTGACCAACTTGAAACTCGCGATCTGACCTCTTGGTATCTGTCTTTTGCTTCATAGTATTAACAGCTTTATATAGATGATGTTTCAATACAGCCAGCATTCTTTCTCTAGCTGCAAAGTTCCTATCCACAAGTTCAACAACAGCTGATCTAGGGATATAAGGGGAATAAACTGGAGGTTTTTGACCATATAACAGCTCATAAGGAGTTATCTTAATAGATGTATGGAAAGTAGTATTATACCACCATTCTGCTAGAGACACCCAAGAACTCCACTCTTTAGGATTCTCCCAACACATGCATCTCAAATATGATTCCAAACAGCGATTTAATACTTCGGTCTGACCATCACTTTGAGGATGGTATGCTGATGATAGCTTCTGTTCAATCCTTAAAACCTTAACAAATTCCTTCCAGAAATTGCTGACAAAAATAGGATCCCTATCACTTATTATTTCTGCTGGTGCTCCATGTAGCTTATAAACCTGGTCCAGAAAAATCTGAGCAAGGGAAGAAGCTGTAAATGGATGAGCCAAGGAAATAAAATGGCCATACTTGCTCATTCGGTCAACTATAACCCAAATAACTTCTTTCCCATTAGATTTAGGAAGCCCCTCTATGAAATCCATGGATATACTTTCCCAGACTTTGCTTGGAATAGGAAGAGGCTGCAATAATCCTGGTGATGCTACAGTCTCATATTTACATCTAGCACATGTGTCACACCCTTTTACAAATTCTTCCACCTCTTTATGCAGATTCTTCCACCAAAACAACCCACGAACCTTCTGATATGTTGCATTAATACCTGAATGACCCCCTTGAGCACTAGAGTGAAGCCATTCAAGAATCTGCTGCCTCACAATCATAACATCTCCCACCACAATTTTACCATCCCTGCACAACACAGATCCATCCCAGCAAAACCTTCCAAAAACCCCATCAGGTCGCTGTTTAACTTCTGTTAACACCGCTGCCAACCTTGCATCAGTTTCCCAAGAACTTTTTATTAATCCCAGTAGTTCAGGAGAAGCAGTATCAAGTGTCATATGCAGAATTTGAGAACCATGCAGTCTGGAGAGAGCATCAGCTACACAATTGTCAGCTCCCTTCTTGTAATGGATTTCATAATCATACCCCATCGCTTAGCTAACCAGTACATTTGGAAGGGAGTTTTTAGTTTCTGCCCCAATAAGTATTTAAGACTTTGCTGGTCAGTCTTGATGCTAAAACAGGATCTTTCCAAATATTGATGCCAATTTTCCACTGCTAACACCACAGCCAGTAGCTCCTTCTCATATATTGAGAGCTTAGCATGTTGAGGGGCCAAGGCCTTGCTAAAGAATGCAATGGGTTGTCCTTCCTGCATAAGAACAGCCCCTACCCCTCCCCCACATGCATCAGCCTCCACTACAAACTTCTTAGAAAAGTCGGGCAAAGCAAGAACAGGTGCTGTTATTAAAGTATCCTTTAATTGCTGAAAAGAACCTCTAGCTTCCTCAGTCCATTTGAAGGCATCCTTACGTGTGAGGAGAGTTAGTGGACGAGCCAATTTCCCATAATCTTTAACAAACCTCCTATAATAACCAGTCAACCCAAGAAACCCTCGTAACTACTTTACATTCTGGGGTTCAAGCCAATCAATAACAGCCTGAATCTTTTTAGGATCTAATGACACCTTCCCATTTGAGATAATGTGTCCCAAATACTCAACATTTTGAGCAGCAAAAGTACACTTACTCTTCTTAACAAAATACTGATGGTCACGAAGAGTGTGTAGCACTAATTCCAAATGAGAAACATGTTCTGCAACGGAGGGGCTGTAAATGAGGATATCATCAAAAAATACCAACACAAATTTACGAAGATAAGGTCTAAAGATGTCATTCATGGCCCCTTGAAATGTAGCTGGGGCATTTGTCAGTCCAAATGGCATAACCAACCACTCATAATGTCCTGAATGAGTCTTGAAAGCTGTCTTATAGCAATCTTCTGGTACCATTCTTATTTGATGATACCCAACTCTTAGATCCAACTTGGTGAACCACCTAGCAGACTGTAATTCATCCAATAGGTCTTCTACCAAGGGAATTGGATACTGATTTTTAATGGTCTGCTTGTTTAACTCCCGATAATCTATACACATCCTCCAGGTTCCATCCTTCTTCTTTACCAATACAATGGGAGCAGAAAAAGGCGAGCAACTCTCTTGTAAAAACCCATTTTCCAGCAGACCTTTAATCTGCTGTTCAATAACATTCTTTTGCTCAGCAGAATAACGGTAAGGCTTAATACTGATGGGATCGGTTCCCTCATGGAGCACAATGGGGTGATTATGGCCTAGTCTCAAGGGTGGAAGGCTCTGAGGCTCCTTAAATACATCCTCAAACCCAACCAGAAGTCCATGCACCTCCTCAGGACAAATATCAGTTTCAGTCTGCATTGCAAACAACTGAACCAGTTTCTGCATTTGGGGCTTTATAAGCTGTACTAGAACACCTGTTGATCACTAACACTATTGGAACTCCATCTGTTGGTGAAAACCACATCCTGGATCTTGGGTTCAACCGCTTGCAATGTACACATTTGTCCCCTATACCAAAAATGCATAGCCATCCAGTCATACTCCCAATAGGCATTCTTGATAGACTTTAGCCATTCTAACCCAAGGACCACATCATAAGTATGCAGATCAATAATCCTAACAGTAGCTTCAAATTCCATCCCTTGCATCCTCCACCTAAATCCCTCCCATACTCCATGAACCTTGAGTTTCCTTCCCCCTGCCACTTGCACTAAAGACATGCCATCATCCTGCCCTTTCCACCCGAGCTTCCTCGCCACTCCTCGGTCAATGAAGTTGTGGGTACTACCGTTATCAATCAAGACATACACCCCCCCTTTTTCCCACACTGCCCGCAATCTTCATACTTTCAGCAGTTTCTTGGCCATGAATAGCATGTAAAGACAGCAGGGGAATAGAGTCATCGACATCCTCCGCGTAAGTGGTGGAACTCAGGGACAATTCGCTGTCTTCTTCAACGCTGATGAAGTGCAGCTGCATCCTCTATTTTTCTGGGCATCGATGATCTCGCGAGAAGCGCTCATGACAATAAAAACAGAGATTCTTAGCACGGTGCTCTGCCTCCTCCTCAGCAGTCAACATCTTGATGGGCCGCGCAAACCTGGACGGAATCTTGGAAGCCCCGATGGGTTCCTTCACCACTATCGACACTTCATCCGCTTTCAAGGAAGACCCACCCCTCAAAAATGCATTCTTGTACGGAGCCAACTCTGTCATCGGCGCTGAAGCCCCTGTTGCCTATTTTCCCAATCTTTCGTTCACAGACTTGGTACCCCGGTGGGTCACAGCAATCTCCTGAATTCTTGCGAGTCGTCGAGCCTCCACCAGTGTCTGAGGGTCGAACATTAGCACAGAATTTGCTATCTCATCCTTCAATGCCCCCACATAAACATCAACCAAATATACTTCTGGAAGATCCAACCTTGCCGTAATCATGTCAAACCGAACATTGAATTCCGCCAATGATCCTGTCTGCCTAAGATGAGTCAACTCAGTCATTAGTTTCTCGTACGGGGGTTCGAATGTCCGCTTCAACAACTCCGTGTATTCCTCCCACGTAGGCCGATGGTCACCCCACCGTCGCTCGGTAGCCAAGTGCCATTCAAATGAATCCCCATCAAGATTCACGGCTGCGGCATCCACCTTCCCTTCTTCCGGAATATCTTCAACCCGAAAATACCGCTCACACTTCAGTATCCAGGAATGAATGTTTTTACCGTCATATCTCGGGAAGTCCATTCTTGGCAACCGCGTCCTCCGTCAATCATCCCCGTGCTCGTTACCCCGCTGGTTGCCGTAACGATGGGGTGCGTTCTGTACACTACCACGCAATTCTTGCGTCGCAGTCTGAAATTCTTGTCGGAGCGCCCTTCCCAACATTTGCATTTCATCCTGAAATCCCAGAACGGTTTCTTGTAAGTCGTCGACCTTCAACAACCGTTCTTCCA
Organism: Leucaena leucocephala; assembly: GCA_037074615.1. Taxonomy (NCBI): domain Eukaryota; kingdom Viridiplantae; phylum Streptophyta; class Magnoliopsida; order Fabales; family Fabaceae; genus Leucaena; species Leucaena leucocephala. The sequence continues at coordinate 8,061,364 of CM073549.1, forward strand.
CGCTTTGCAAGCGGCCATCCATTACCTTCACCGTTTCTTGCAATCGCGTGTTAACCATTCAGTGAATCCCAATCTGTAGGTCCGAAGATGAATGCTCTGATACCACTGTTAAGGTTGTTGGCCAGAATTGAAAAGAATTGAAACTGGAAAGAGAACAAGAAAGGAAAAGAAACAGAAATAGAGAGAGAATTCGAAGAAAGAGAAAAAGAAGACGGGAGAGAAGTCAACGAATGCTGTGAGTCCTTTCTTATTCAACTATCATCATCATATCTATTCTCTATTCTTATCACATGTGATCCTATTTATACACAGTAACTACTTATGCTTATAGTAACGGAAAAAGTAACTGCCCGCAGTAAAAGTAATTTTCATAACAGTGGTATCCTCAAAAATAAAAGGATCTCCATTCAAGCAAAACACAAGATATCTGAAGAGTGTATTAAACCAAGAGTCAAGTTTGTAAGGAAGATAAGCAGTTAATACTTGATGAAATATGGCATATTAACAAGATCGTATTCAAGCTTTGCACAACGAGTGAAATATGAGTCTTTTCAAAATATCTAAAATAATATTGTGGGACAAAAGATCTTGGTCATCCATTGAAGTCTTCATAGTGCTAGAGGGAAGACGGACATTCTCATAGGGATGTGACTAAATTAGGTCTGGTGTACCTGAAATGAAGAGAGAGAACAATTTAAAAAAAAAAACTGGAGTTCAAATCTCAAATGTCTAATATTTATGATGATGATGATAATAGTTATCTTTACGTTTGCTAGATATCATGATTGGAATATATAGCAAATCACCCCGCGGGTTCTACTAATTAGCAAGGAACTCTTAAAATCTACTAAAAGTTAATATTCTCAAAAAAAAGTTCATGCATTAATTTGTTTTTTCAAATATTCTCAAATTTTCTTTCTTTTTTTAATTTAAATAACTGAGCAATATTCCCTCATGAAATCCCTAGCTTCATCAAAGTCGTTCTACATGTTCGATTATGATTGCTCCAGAGTCTAGAACAAGAATGTGCCATAGATTTTGTCTAGTGAAATGGAACAACAAATAAATGCAAAAGCTTCATGTGAGTGTCACACTTTTCAGTTGGAAATTGATTCTATTGTGTTTATGTAGAAAATGTTAGCACAGTTTCATACATCAACATATGATTTTTCCAAGTTAATATATTTCAACCTCATCTTTAATCTAATCATGCACTAAGGTTCTTATGAAAATGAAAGGATTAGTATGAGATCAAAGACACTTCATATTGAGAACCTCACAGCAAGCTCTTAGCAATTAGTATTCTCATCCTCCAAGCTCTCATGTAAAGTTAAAAAAACTTGTACAAAAACCAGTTCATTTGATTCATTTTTTACCCTAAACATGAAATGAAAAGGACACAAACTTACTTTGCTTCTCTGTGAAACGTTGAAATAAAACCATTGGTATAGTACAATCACAATAAGTCCCAAATAATCCATAAACCAGTAACTAATGTATTATATATCCATATTTGAAAGAAAACAGAACAACTTAGTATCATAGATGTGCCTTAAAAATAAAGCTAAAAACACCAGGAACTAAATATAAGCATTCATCGTTATTTACGTCAATGAGAATTATAAGTAAAAATGATTTAAACTTTTAAGGGTTCATTTCAACCAAAAGAGCTTAGAAAGAATAAATCTACAAGGAAATAATTAAAATTTAGGATCAAACCTCTCGAATGTGGATGCTGTCAATTGGTACGAGGCTTTCTGCATGATTGAAAATAACTGAAAATCGATTGCTGCATCTGCTGGTAGCTATTTTCTTCAATTCGTTAGTTCTAAGATTTGACAGGCATAAAACATTTAACACTTCAGTGCCATCTTCAGATTCAGTTTCACCAAAAGTTTCAAACATTTCATTAATGTTCTCTTCCCATTCAGATTCAGTTTCACTGACAATTCCAGACATTTCAAGACCGTTGCAGACAAGTTCACCCCTCCAAATGCATAATGGATTTATCCTAAAAATACCTGATGGATGCTCCGAGTCTGTAAAGGTGATTAAAGAATACTTCTTAGTCCAACCCCATCTCTCCTGAGGTGTACCAATACCTTCCTCCACCACCCACAAATCAATATACCAAGAATCAGTTGTAAAAGATACACCTATTATAAAGTAAGAAATCACAGCAAGTTTGTTCTCATATACAATAAGCTTATGGTTGAAATATTTACGACTTTTGTCTAAGGCAGGCATTGGTATCAATGTAAAGACTTCCAATGCTATGTCAAATGAAACTACCAAATCCTCCTCCTTTTCATGCCAAAACATAGCTCCATTAGCAGTGACAACTTCAGAATTAAGATTTAGACCCTTTAACTTCCCACATTTTATTTCCTTCCATCTCTCTGTGCTCAAAGAATAGACTTCCACTCGATTAACCTCATCCTCATCTTCAGGAACATAAGCTCTCAATATCTTGTAATCATTAACGATTGGACTGAACCCATATCCTACATAGATACTACCCTCAAAATTATAAACATTGCCGTGCACCTGTCTGATCTTTCTAATTGCTGGATTCCACAAGAAAAGCGAATGAACTTCGTCAATAGAATATTCGATACAGAGCAAGCCATTGCTGGAACCGACGATCCTAACATGAACCGAGGAATCGAAAGGAATGTTCTGAACTTCTTGGAGTTGCTTCTCGCTGTCGAGCAAGCATAAGTCCACAGGCACACCCTTGTCTCTTCCACTCCGTTGGAAAAGAAGAGAATGGTTGTGATGAGTGGAGTGGTGGAGGTGGTCAGCGATGAAAGATGGGGCCTTGATGAGATTTTTCCACAGTTTGCATACACATTGAAATTGCAGTAGGGATTTTACAGGAAGTCGTTTGAGAATGTTCCCGATGATTTCTTGAGGAAGAAATGGTGTGTTTCCATCAACTATCTTCGGCTCCATGGTGTTGACCTAGGAAGAAAAAAATACTATGAACAATGAGAAAGAATGGGTTGGCGAAACAGAGAAACAGATTTTGCATTTTGCACTTCACAAAAAAATTCTTCACAAACACTCTTTTGAACTACCAAAGATCTGAAGAGCTCACACCCTCTTGTAAGGTGGAAAACAACTTGCATAATCCTAAACCCGTTACCTTAAATTGAGGACCCTAACACACTACGTGGAATCAATCAAAGGTGGCTTCTGAATTTCAAGGACTTGCATCTCACAATTGAGCAAATATAAATGCAAAGTATTCCCTCTACCACTCATTTGGAAAAGAAGAGAAGGGTTTTGATTACTGGAGTGGAGAGTTGCTTTAACTTCAATTTAAATAATGAAATGAAGAGAATAAGAGACTAGAATAAAAAATGACCTTTTAAATGCAAAATGTCTTTTAAAAAAATTAAAAGAGAAGACCATTATTAGTGAGTAAATATCTTAGAAATATAATAAGATATTTTATATTTTAATCTGTGTGTCATGAACAAGAATCAGTTTTCATTGGATATACCAAGGGGACGCATACAGGTATCTAAAATAGCAAGTACACATGCATTATACCAATGAGAACCTCAAATAATGTCACAATGAAACACGACAGACTATAGAGTATAAATTGTAATGAAATGAAAAGCGCATCTTTGAAAGTGTGATACGCAAGATATAAATTATCCTGTTGAAATAAACTCTTCTTCACTTGTAACCAACTTGCCATGAAAAGTGTGAATCAGAGCTTATATTTTATAAACTATTTTGACTTTATAATCATAGGTATCCACTTTAAATTACATTATTTGGCATCTCAATGTTCAAAATTTAAAGAAAAACTATAAGGTAAAACAAAGAATTAAAAATAACAATAGGAAAAAAGGATCAGAAAGAAGATGAAAACAGAAAATTGCTAAACAGAAACTCAAACCCTTTATAACACCTACCACACACAAAATAATATTGAAAACTCAAACTCATTAGATCAGTTCTCTCTTAATATTTAGGATCAAACCTCTCGAATGCCGATGCTGTCAATTGGTAGAAGGCTTTCTGCATGATTGAAAATAACTGAAAATTCATTGCTACATGTGCCGGTAGCTATCTTCCTCAATTTATTAGTTCTAAGATTTGATAGACATAGAACACTTAACACTTTATTGCGTCCAGACATTTCAAGACCAATGCAGACAAGTTCATCCCTCCAAATGCATAATGGATTTATCCTAAAAATACCTGATGGATGATCCGAGTCTGTAAAGGTGATTAAAGAATACTTCTTAGTCCAACCCCATCTCTCCTGAGCCGCACCTATACCTTCCTCCACCACCCACAAATCAATATACCAAGAATCAGTTGTAAAAGATACACCCTTTATGAAGTGAGAAATCACAGCAAGTTTGTTCTCATATACAGTAAGGTTATGGTTGAAATACTTGCGACTATTGTCTAAAGCAGGCATTGATATCAATATAAAGGCTTCCATTGCTATGTCAAATGAAACTACCAAATCCTCCTCCATATCATGCCAAAAAATAACTCCATTGGCAGTGACAGCTTCAGAATTAAGATTTACACCCTTTAACTTCCCACATTTTATTTCCTTCCATCTCTCTGTGCTCAAAGAATAGACTTCCACTCGATTAACCTCATCCTCATCTTCAGGAACATAAGCTCTCAATATCTTGTAATCATTAACGATTGGACTGAACCCATATCCTACATAGATCCTACCCTCAAAATTATAAACATTGCCGTGCACCTGTCTGATCTTTCTAATTGCTGGATTCCACAAGAAAAGCGAATGAACTTCGTCACTAGAATATTCGATACAGAGCAAGCCATTGCTGGAACCGACGATCGTAATGCGAGCCGAGGAATCGAAAGGGATGTTCTTAACTTCTTGGAGTTGCTTCTCGCAGTCGAGCAAGCATAAGTCCAAAGGAAGACCCCTGTCACTTCCACTCCGTTGGAAAAGAAGAGACGGGTTGTGATGAGTGGAATGATGGAGGTGTTCAGCGATGAAAGATGCGGTTTTGATGAGATTTTTCCATTGACTGCACACACATTGAAATCGCAGTAGGGATTTCACCGGAAGTCGCTTGAGAATGTTTCTGATGATCGCCTGAGGAAGAAGTTTTGTGTCGCCATGCACCGTTGTCTGCGCTATAGTGTTCAACTTGGAAGAACAAGCCATCGCGCAATGAACGAAAACTGGTTTTTCGAGTTGGGGATTGCTCTGGCCAACCTAAATATCTCGAGTGCGAGGGATGCGGTAGCAATATTTTTAACAATACATCTTTTTTTTCTAATTTCTATAATAAAATTTTTGCTAATTTTGAATCATAAATTTAAAATAATTAACAAAATTTACGTTTCAAAGATTATTTATTAGGGAAAATTCTAAATAAATTTAGTTGAAATACTAAAACTGAAATTCATTCCTAAACTTTGCACAAATTCATAATCAAATGTCTAATTAGGAATTTCGGAATGTTCTTAAATGACTAAAAAGTCCTTATATAATTAAAAAAAATCTTTATATATAAAGAAATAGGGCTTAAAGCTTATCACTGTTTACTCTTCAAATATGGGGTGTCACTGTTTTACACTAATGTGTACATCTTTTAGAACACTTGATTATTCTTTCTATCTTACTTGCAAGGTTTTTCTCCCATTAAGTTCATCATTAAATTGAACTTTTCTTTAAGCTATGCTGGCCACATTAATTTGACGGAAGCTGTCATGGAGCTAGGCAAGGACCATGAGGCATAATTGCTGATAGAGCAGCTTGCTCATACATTTCTTCTTGAACTTGAAGCTTGCAAGGTGGCTTTTGAGAGCAACATTAAGTGGTATGAAATTAAGTAGCATTTCGATGATCATGGGTTAAGAAGTTACCATCTTTTTAGCTTTTTAAATTTTATATTTAAACAATAGTATATAAAAAGTTTTGATAACCATTGAATAAATATCATAATAAAGTACAATATCGTATATGAAACACGATAGGTTCCATTCATACACTAGACTAAAATGTATAAAAAAAATTAAACTTTAAATTAATTACATATAATATCTCTAAATTTTAAAAATTTATATTAAAAACTCTAATATTTTATATTTTAATTATTAAGTCCATACAATTAAAGTTAATGGTTTAATTTTTATATTTTTTTATTATATTTCACATCATTTAAAAAATAACATTTGACACTTGATACATATTTTTAAATTTTTTAAATACTTTAAAAATATAATTTTTTTAAATAAAACTTAGCACTTAACATATAATTTAAAATAATTTTTTAAACATTTAAAAATATAAAATACTTAAAAATATGTAAAATATTTATTTGACCATGTATTATGTAAATAAAAATATTTAAAATTATATATAAATTATTAAATGTTATTTTTTAAATAATGTGATATATAATAAAAATATAAAAATTATTATATGATAAAATCTGTTAACTTTAACGATAATTTTACCAGTAAGAACTTGATAATTAAAATATAAAATATTAAGATTTTTAATTGAATTTTTAAAGGTTATGTGTATATTTAAGCCAAAAATATATAAACAATTATTAAATATAAAAATAAATGGTTTTTTATGTACAGAAAACAATAGACAACAATTCTTAAATGTTGTAAAAACTCAAAATTTTTAAGGCAATATTTATCATTTTGTTGGCCATTAATAGGGAGAAATTGTCAATTGTAGCAAAAGTTTCTATATTTTTTATTCGAAAATTTTAAATTCTACAGTTGAAAAAATATTGCCTATTACATTTTAAGGAATGGTTTTAAAAGCTAAAAATGTTATCTCTCCATTAAAACAACAGAAATTTTGAATAATATCTAACCATTTTTTTGGACAAAAAAATTATATCTAATGCAAATTTTAAAAAAATCAGATTAAAATTATTCTTCAGGTTTAATTAAAAAAAAACCGATACTAAGTTGTAAAAGGTATAATTTTTAGTAAATTTTTAAAATTTTGTTTCATAAAATTTAATGATAATATTTATTCTCTTACCTAAACTTTTCTTGTTTAACTATAGATTTGTATCCTGATCTTTTAAAAATATTTGAAAAGATATCTAATCAGCCCTCTTAACCTGATTAGAATTAGGAATTTGTAAAAAGTGTATAAATTTTAGTATTTCAATTAGATTTAATTGAAATTTGCTTTATTTCTATAAGACGTTGACCTCAAAGGCTATTACGGTAATATTTGCATTATTGTTCCATTTTTATTAATTGCATTTTAAAAAAAATTATTGAGTTAATATTATTTTTCAATCTCTAGCTCTTTTTTTTAATTCTCATGAGAAAAGATTTTTTTCTTTTTGAATTTTCTTTGTCTGATCTAGCAGGTTATTATGCCATAATTTTTATTGGCCTTGTTTACTATGCCATAATGATAATTTGTAATCGTGGAAGTTTATTATACATTAACTAATAATTAATTTTCTCAACAAAAAATGTAGAGGATATCACAAACTTTAAAACTTTTATGTATTTTTTAGTTAGAAAAACTTCCTTTCATACAAATCTAACTTTTTTTTATAATATGAAAGATCCTCTTACTAGGTATTTTAACTTTAGAATTCGTGATTACTCCTCCCAATATAGGTGTCTCTTCTAGAAATTAAACCTGATATCTAGAAAAATGTAGCAGGACTTTATACTATTAAACTAACTCTACATTAGTCATACATACCTAACTTTTATTCAATATTGCCATCTACTTTTTGAATTTAAAGTCCTCACGTTTTTTTAATTTAATCTGATAAAAATATATTAAATATATAAATTTAAGTATTTAACCTGTTTCTCTTTTTAGTTTGATCTAAATTAAAGAAGGAAGAATTAGAATAAATGACATATAGTAAATAATATTTAGAAAGACGAAATATTAAAATAAAAATTTACAATTACTAAATTATATTTACTAAAACTTCCATATATTCTCTCCCCCATTCTATTTTTAAACTAATATAACATTTTAAATTTTAATAAATTAAACAAAATTCATCTCAACGTTTACAACTTACGTAGATTTCAATTGAAAAAAAACTAACACAAACATGATTCAATTTTATCAAAATTATAATTTTATTTTTAAAATTTAATTGACACAAATTTTAATTAAAAATAAAAATTACATAACTTTTAAAAAACTTGAGATCTTTTATAATTTATTATATATGTTAAATAAAGGTTATATATATATCTAAAAAGTTAAACCATCTATTTATAAACCATAATATAATGTGACTCATTTTTTGCAACCTCAGGATATGTACATTAATTTGTTCATAATTTGATATGTTATGAATTTTAAGTTGATATTGAGATTATATCAACTTTTTTATTGATATATTATGATGTTATAAATGTATTTAGTTTTTTTATTTGGTGAATAGAGTTTATTTTATATAAGATTATATAAATTAGGGGGAAAACTTAACAATATACATGGATAAATATTTGTGTTAATAATTAAATAATATATCGTAGATACAATTATGTGGATGTTAGTCGAAAATAAAAGTTGGAAAAAATAATCCTGTTAGGGATGATTTTTGAAGTTTTAATTTTGGTGAAAATAAAATTTATATTAGTTTTAAAATAAAATTCATATTAGTTTTAATTTTGGTTAAAATAAAATAACATTCTAAATTTAGAATACTGAGTATTATGCAAAAAAATATTTTAGGCTGTAAGATAAAAAGAAAATTATTAAAAAAATACTGAGAGCCAAAGCCTCACACATGAAGATAGAAGCTGCGTGAGAGGAACAATTATGCAAATCCATAACCTACCCTGACAGTTTTTTAAAATTACCGTCATAACCCTAGCTATTAGTACTATTTACTCATTTGAAAATACGCTGAGATACCCAAAAAAACAAAACTGATTGTAGCAAGTGGTATCCTGACAAATAAAAGGTGGATCTCCATCCAATCAAAACACAATATCTGAAGAATGTATTCCACTAGTTAAACCAAGAGTCAAGTTTGTACTCAAGCTTTGCAAAAAAAAAAAAAGTACATGCAAAAGCTTCATGTGATAGTCACGCTTTTAAGTAGGAATTTTTTTTTTGGACCAAATTTTTAGTTGGAAATTGATTCTATTGTGTTTTTGTAGAAAATTTTTAGAATAGTTTCATCAATCAACAGATGATTTTTTCCAATTCTCTTTAAATGGGCAAGCACATAAAATTATGAGAATGAAAGGATTAGAATAAGATAACAGACTTTCACAGCAAGCTCTTAGCAATTAGAATTATATCCTCCAATGATCTGCAGAGCATACCGACTCTCTTGTAAAGTGGAAAGAAACTTACACAAAAACCAGTTCATTTGATTCAATTTTTCCACTAGATATGAAAGGAAAAGGCCACAAACTTAATTTCCTTTTCCGTCAAAGGATGAAATAAAACCATTGGTATATTACATGCACAATAAGTCCCATGTAATCCAAATACCAGCAACTAATGTATTATATATCCATATTTAAAAGAAAACTGAACAACTTTGTATCATGGATATGACTCAGATAAAACTAAAAACGACAGGAACTAAATATAAGCATTCATCATTCTTGATGATGTTCATTAAGGTTAATAAGAATCATAAATACAAAATGATTTAAACTTGTACAGGTCCATTTCAACCAAAAGTTTTTATTCAAAATAAATCAACAAAGTAATAATTAAGATTTAGGATCTAACCTCGCGAACGCTACATCTGAAAATAACTGAAAATTCATTGCTACTTCTGCAGGTAGAAATCTTCCTCAAGTCATTAATTATGAGATTTATCAGACATAGAACACTTACACTTCTTCAGATTCAGTTTCAGCCGAGATTTCAAACATTTCCTGAATGTTCCCTTCCCATTCATATTCACCAAACATTTCATTCAGTTCAATGTTCTCTTCACATTCAGTTTTATTAACAATTTCAGACATTTCAGTATACCGTTGCAGACAAGCTCATCCCTCCAAATGCATAATGGATCTATCCTAAAAATACCTGATGGATGCTCCGAGTCCGTAAAGGTGATTAAAGAATACTTCTTAGTCCAACTCCATTTCTCCCGAGGTGGACCAATACCTTTCTCCACATCCCACAAATCAATCAACGAAGAATCAGTTGTAAAAGATACTGACTCAATAAAGTGAGAAATCACAGCAAGTTTGTTCTCATATAAAATAAGCTTATGGCCTGAATACTTATGATTTTTGTCTAACGGAGGCATTGGGATCAACGTAAAGGCTTTCATTGCTATGTCAAATGAAACTACCAAATCTTCCTCCTCATTATCTATCTTTGACCCAAGCCAAAATATAGCTCCATCAGCATCGACAGTTTCAGATTTAAGATTTACCCACTTTAAGTTCCCAATTTTGATTTCCTTCCATCTCTGTGTGCTCAATGAATAAACCTCCACTCTATTCACCCCATCCTCATCTCCATATTCATCTTTAGGAACATAAGCTCTCAATATCTCTTAATCATTAACTATTGGACTGAACCCATATCCTGCAAAGATATTACCCTTAAAATCATAAACATTGCTGTGCACCTGTCTGATCTTTCTAATAGTTGGATTCCACAAGAAAAGCGAATGAACACGATAACCAGAACGTTCGACACACAGAAGGCCATTGCTGGAACCGACGATCCTAACTCAAATTGAGGAATCGAAAGGAATGTTCTGAACTTCATGGAGTTGCTTCTCGCAGTCGAGCAAGCATAAGTCCACAGGGACATCCTTGTCTCTTCCACTCCGTTGGAAAAGAAGAGAATGGTTGTGATGAGTGGAGTGTGGGAGGTGTTCAGCGATGAAAGATGCGGTTTTGATGAGATTTTTCCATTGTTTGCACACACATTGAAATCGCAGTAGGGATTTTACCGGGAGTCGCTTGACAATGTTTCTGATGATTGCTTGGGGAAGAAGTTTTCGGTCGCCATGCACTGTCGTCTGCTCCATGGTTTGACTTGGAAGAACAAACTATCGCGCAAATTCGCAATGAACGAAAATAATTTTGTATTAGGGATTGCTCTGTCCAACCGAAAAGTTAGGGATTGCGAGAGATACGTAGCAGTATATTTATCAATAAATCGGTTTATGTTTTTGTTGTTTTTTTGTCATTTTCTATAAATATTTAAATATTAAAAAGTTGCCTAATTTGATTAAATATTTTAATTTTAATAAAAGATGGTATTATTATAAAAATCAATGAAAAGTTAATCTTTTTTTTCAAATTTTGAATCATCAATTTAAAATAATTAACAAATTTCTGTTTCGAATATTATTTATTAATTAATGTCTCCCTTATTTTATAAGCTCCCAATGGAAAAATCGATAAAAGGTTTCTCTTTAGAAAGAATTTAGACTAGAAATATTTTTCTTTTTTTGAAAAATTGATTAGAAATATTTAAGTTTAAATAGGATCTTTCACTAATATTTTCCAATAACATTTGTATAATCGTTCCACTTTTAGTAATTACATTTTTTTTAACTTTTTATTGGGTTAATATTATTTTTAAATATTTAGATATTTTTTATTTCTTGTGGACCCCGATTTTTTTTTTTTTTCATTTTTAGGCTGATCATGGTAATGGAGTGTTCCAGATAGATGGCAAGCAATATGGAAGTTTATTATACCATAACGATGATTTTGAATCGTGGATGTTTATGTTTAGTATATATTAATTAATAATTAATTTTCACAATATAAAAAGTAGAGGATCACTAAATTTAATTTTTTTTATATTTTTCAATTGGAAAATTTTTATTCAATATGATACCCTACTTTCAATTTAAAGTCCACATGTTTTTTATTTATTTTGATAAAAATATATTAAATAAATAAATTTAAGTATTTTAATTTTTTTCTTTGGCCTAAATTAAAGAATGTAATATATTTCTTATTATAAGTTTCTAAACTTTGATAGGACCGAATTATTTTGTTGAAAAATAGTGAAATGACTCTAGTTTTTTAATATATTGTTCGAATCCCATATCATTTATTTACTTCTTAGTATTTTTCTAATCACTTAGAACTAGCCTTGAATCTATCTAATAAAGCACTTTGTAAGTCACGCTTTTAATCTAAATGTGTACATATATTCAATAAATGAAAGCATATGGTTGATTAATAATCTTCCTGAATTAATTTAAGTATATTAAAAAAATTAAATTAATTAATTAATTATGATTAAATTTAAATCTTGAAGATGAATTTATATTTTATACTCCTTAATTTATTAAATTAGTCAGTTAACTTTACTCTCATATTAATTATAATTAAATAATTTATTTAATTTATTTAATATACTTAAATTAGTTAATTAACTCTTATATTAAAAATTGAGGGAGTAAATTTATAATGATTATAAGATGCTCTATAAGGGATTGAAGGATATATAAAAGAATATGTAATGCGTTTTTTTAATTCTTACTTTATAATTAAAATAATAAAAATAAGTATATGAGTAACTATATCACTTAAAAACTACCCCTTTGATGGCTAATAATGCCCGTGCAACTAAAAACTATTGAAACCATGACATTTTGTATTATAAATGGAGGAAGAATGAGAGGAATATACAATGGATCAAGTCTGATCTAATCAAGATGTTGTGTGAACCTTATTGGTCTGCCAGTATTTTAATTTGGATATGATTAAGGGTATTTTTGGATTAGCCTTCATAAAATAGCTTTTGTAAAAAAAAATGATTTTAATTTATGAAGTATTTGTGTGGTTTTTTTCTTCAAAACTAGGATTTCAAGAAATATCTAAACATGCTCTAGAGGATGTGTCAGCAATAAGATTGGAAACAATTAAATCATTAACAAAGTTATATAATACTCCTTTGATCTTAAACATAATACTATTAAGGAGTTAATTTTAATATTAAATATAAGATTTCAATCTATTTTATCTCTTATATTTATTATTTTTTTCTAAATTAATTTACCTAATTTATAAACTAATATATAATTTAATGTTATATAATGATATTTTAAAAATATTATGTTATATATATTATAATTAATTAATTAATTTAATTTTTTAATCTATTTATATTAGATAAACAGCTCTTATGCTAAATAGCGAATTAGTACCACCAAACCTCTTCTTAACGCTAAACAATTATCATCAGTAGAAAATGCATTGCAAATATATGCACAGCAGAACCAAATTCGAAAGCTTTAGTAATTGAAGTGACAAGTTCTGAGAGATGTAAAATAGACAAAATGGATATAATTAAAAAACAATACATTGAATTGTAGAAGGAAAAAACAAAGTATAATACGGTACTTATCATGTTCATGTTATTAATATTGGAGTTATTTAATTAATTTAAATAAATTAAATATGCTAGATAAATTAGTTAATTATAATATAGTTGATTTGATCTTTTTAAAATATTCATATATACTATTAGATTATATATCAGTTTATAGATTAGATTAAATTAATTTATTAAAAAATAATAAATATAAAAGATAAAGTAGATTGATATCTTATATTTAATATTAAAATTAACTTCTAAATATGAGAAATAAAATAAATTAAAGTATTTTTCATATGCATCAAACAATCTAAAATATTTTTTGTGCTTTGGTGCTGGATGAATAAAAAAACACTATAAAATTATACAAGGTACTGGATGTAACAAAAAATATTCCATGGTTCTAAACTATTTTTTTAAAAAAATAATTAGGATACTAGATGTACCTTATAATATTTTAGGATATTGAATACGTATGAGAAAATACCTCAGGATGCTAGATACATCTTAACCCTTAAATAAATTCCCTACACAGTTGATAATGAAAATAAATAAAATGTAATTAATTGAGGTGAACAAACTGAATAAAATGAACACATAAAACATCAATGCCCAATCTTTCACAGAATGAGAATATTGGTAATTACTAAAAAAAAGGTATAAAACATCCCAAGAAAAAAACATTATAAAAAGGTACATTTCCCTTTTTATAGAGAAAAAGAATAATTCATTTATATATCACATCCAAATCCCTTTGGTTACAAATATAATATTGTTGCGTCACATGGTATGAAAATTCTCACCATCATATTTACCTTCTGTGTATATCTAACAGTTCTGGATTTATGCATTCCATGGAGCCGTTTCTATCCAGTAATATAAAAGAAAAATTATTTTGCAAGTTTCTATATTTTTTCTCAATTTTTAATTTAATATTACTTATATGCTTTTTTTTCTCTTTCTTAAATCATACTCCTCCGCTCATTAATATATAACTTAATTAAAGAGTTAATTTTAATTATAAATATGAGATATATTCCCTATATTTTTCTATTTTTATCAAATTATCCCTATTAATACACCATCAATCATAATCAAATAAGAGATTGAATAAAGGAAATAAAGAAGATGATTAAGGTGTGTTAGAAATTAAAGAATATGTTCTATTAACCAATTTAATAAATTTCTTTAATTAAGTAAATAAGTTAAATATGTCTTATATTAAGAACCGGAAGAGTTTTCTTTTAACTTTGTTTTGTTAACATTGTTAGCTCCTTTATAATGGCTAACATGTTAACATAGCAAAATTATATGGGCTAACATTGATAATAGAGCAAAATTATATGATTTAATAAAGAAAGAAAAGGGTATAAGTATTAAATTATAAATTAAAGAAAAGTATTTGTATCTGTAAAATAATTTTTCTGATATTTTTATATTGCAGCCAGCAAATTTTGGCATTGTAGTCTTATTGCCCAGACCTGCAAGTTACTTTCAACATGATATCTAATTAATCCTTCAATTTGCACAAAAACTAGCTTATGGATTCATTTTTCCACAAGAAATTATATGAAAAATCAATGAACTTACTTATCTTCCCCAGTCAAACAGTATAATCAAGTCATTAGTATATTACATGAATAAGAAGTCTCACATAATTCATACCCCAACAACTAATTTATTATATATATATATATTATCTATCTTAATAACTTGGAAATAAATCTATAGATACAACAAATAAATCTAGAAACATCTGGAACTGAATATATGTATTCATCATTTTAGAAAACATTTCAAGATGGCAATATAAGGATGATAGGAATAGAATGATTTAAACTGTTACAAAGTTTATTTCCACCAAAAGTTAATTAAACAAAGTAATTCTCCAATGTAATGATTAAGATTTAGTATAAAGGCTCTTCAATATGATGACCGCCAAGGTGCCTACTGCAAGACTTTCTATATGCTTTAAAATAACTAAAGATTTATCATCACGTTTTCTGGTAGCAATCTTCCTCAATTCATCAGTTCTAGGATTTAACATAGATCGAACAGTGATCACTCCATTTTCTGTTTCATATATTTTTTTGGTTGCCTACCCAATTCACTAGAACTTTACCCCGACTACATCTAGATCCGACCCACATCGCGCACCTGATTATGGTAAGTGAGTCTCTCAACGGAGATTTTCTGCATATGTCAAGGCTCGAATTCGAGATCTCGTTTAAACGATATCGAGCTGCTTATCACTCGAACTAACTTCGTTAGTTCTGTTTCACATTTTGTTTCAGAAATAAGTGCAAGGACGGCCATGTTACGTACGGGCTTAAGGTGTTTATAGAATATTTCCTAGTTCAACTCCACCTCTCTTGACACGAACTTGTACCCTTCTCCATCACCCACAAATTAATCAAGCAAAATCTAAATTCTATCATGCGAGTGTGAGAAAGCACAATTGGTTTTCATTTTATAAATGTCCACAAATTAATTTTAATTAAGATGTTTGATTTGTTATTTAATTTTGATTTTCTCGTGGATTTTGCGCGATACCAGTTTTTTAAAAATTCATTGAATACTGCATTTTAAAAAAATTGTTTAGTATGAGTGATTTCATTAGCTATCTATTTTTTTTTATCTTTTTTTTAAATAATAATCAATAGGAGTTACTCTGTTTTTCAATTCAATCTATAATGTTTTCTAAAAGAGGACTTTATTAGTATAATTGATATGATCTGCTTTGAAAGCTAAGTCACCTCTTTAAAAGATATTCATTATTTAATTAAATAGATATTTAATTTCCAATACATTATTATATTATTGATTTTTTGTTTTCAATACATTCTAAAGAGATTCCTAATCTCATTGTTTGGATAAAGTTGACATGTGAGATTTGGATTAAGCAATAAATTTGTGTCGGAACTATATCAATGAGTTATGTTATCCTGAAAGATTTTTTGATCAATATTATCCTAAAAATATTATTTTGAGAGTAATGTCACCTTACGTTATTCAATATTAAGTTTGAGTATTAAATCTTCATCTCCAGCCCACATATGTTGATGTGGCTTCTGAGTTGGAATTTTTTTTTTCTCAAGTCTCAAAAGTAGACCAACGCATCATCTTCATCATCTTCTCTCTCCCTTTCGATCTCTTCTTCCTTCTCTCTTCATCTCATCTTCATCATCAGGCTTCCAGGTTCTCCGGCGACACCGTTCATCTTGTGAAGGCGGAGGACGGCGGTGACTGCGGCATGGATGATGGAAGACGATGACGACTCCAACATGGATGATGGAAGACGGCGCCGACGCCGAACAGCTCTGACTCCTGGAAGACGGCGTCCTTCGATGTGCAACTTGGCTTCGTCTCCACCGGCGATGACGCCCGCTCATATCCCCCAGCCACAGCAGCCACTTCGATTTCAAATCTGCTACATATACCTTCTAATTCTTTTGATTTCGAGTATGGCTCCTTCTTGTTCTTGTTTGCAGATGTTTTTGATTTCAGATCTGCCGCCGTTGCCAGTTCTTCAAAAATCCGTCGATCCACAATGGCCCATTTGACTCAACTTGTCCCACGCATAAAAATCTGGATCTTTTGGATTATTTAGTTTATTTGTCCCACGCACACAGATCTGGATCTTTTGGATTATCTTTTCAATAACAGTAATAAGTTATAATTTAGTTTCTTCATTGAACACGTGAGTTTTAGAATCATATTCGATTAACATGATATTTTCACTTTAATTTTGAGTTTGCATTCAAGAAGAAGACTGGAATATTTGTAGTTTAAGATTCTTGTTCATTCAAATATTCTTGCTCATTTTGAGTTCTTCTACAGGTGCTTGAAAATGATTCATTGAAATATTCTTGTTCTTCATTGCCTCGGGTTTGGCAGAGGATAGAGAAAAGAAGAGGAAGACGGTTTGAGGAACAAGAAAGATGAGGTGGAAGAAATTGCGGGCCCAAGTATGAGTTGGATGATGAGGTGTTATGCCACATGGGAGGTCAAATTTATTTAATAGCAGACTTAGTGTGTGTTTTGTACTATAGTTTAGAATGCTTTTTTGGCAAAACTTTAGTTTGGAAAAATTTTAAATAAATAATCATATTTGTCTATAAGTGATTTTGGGTAAAACCATAGTTTAAAATCATAGTTTTGAATAAGCTACTCAAATTAACTTTTGGAATAGTAAAAGAGCTTATAGACTATCCAATTACTATCTTACCCATATTTTTTCTTACACCATCTCTCCTCTCTCTTCTCCACCCTATCTCCTCTCTCCTCTCTACAATCTCTCCTCTCTCTTCTCTACTATCTATCATCTCTCTTACTTTTAATCAAATCATACCCTTTTTAGTAATTTACCAATATGAAAAAGTGATTCTGCTACTAATCATCCAAACATCTCTATTTTCAAAATCTATTCTTCCCAAAATCTATTCTCCAAAATCTATTCTTCCCATAATCTACTTTCCAAAAATTAATCCAAACAGGCCCTTAACATTCATTGAATAACCAATAATACTTTCAGATAACATTAACCTTAAAAACACTTTTAGAATAATATAGCTCCTCATGATATATTTTCCGAAAAAATTTACTACTTAACCCCCTGTAAGATTTTAATGTAAAGGTCAAAAAGGAAAGCCCACGTATTAGTGAAATATGATATATTTTTCTTCTTCAGGATTAATGACATCAATGGACGATTTTTGGATCAAATTTTTTCAATATGTTAGTGAAAGAAAGCATTCGTCTCATTTTCTATAATTGTTTACGTCCTCACAATATTTCATGCCATCGATGATTATGTTTGTCATTAGATGGAATGGAAGAAAGGCTAGCATCAAGACCAATGCTCAATTTTCTTGCCGACACTATCCTCAATATAGTCACCCAGAACATCTCTATGCTCACCATTGGCGAAATCCTCCTAGCAGCCTCATCGGATTTGGTAACCAAGTTCCTCACGCTCCCTGAAACCCCCAATGCATTTAAAATGATTTTCAGAGTATCAGATTAGATAAATAGTTTTTTATTTTAAAAAAAGACAGAATAAAAGTCTTAAATAATCTTTTATATATAATCGATAATTCAGATTAAAGGAATTAATATAGAAGAAAACTTAGGTATTGGAATTTATATATTTACTTATTTCCAATCAAATTGAAACAATTGAATGGTAAATAGGCCTTTAAAAAGGCTTTAGACCTTAAAGGCTTTCTACATGCTCATGCTTGAGAATAAAAATATATATTTATATATAGGTTCAGACCTAAGCTCAAACTTTAGACACCTGGCTCAAGCTTTTTTAGCTAAAACCTAGCCTATTTTCATCCATAACCTATGCTTAGAATTATTTAGATTTTGGGATTTACTAAAACCCATATATATTATAAGAGTCAAGAAATACTTAAAAACTACTAGACTAATAAGTTAGATCGTCCTTAGATTAACTTTTCCCACAAATGATTCTAATATAATACCACTTTGTTTCTCTATATAAGTTATTTGTAGGAGAAAATTTTATTCCAAACATAAGTCACTTGTAGAGTAATTAATTACATTTTTTAAAATTTATCTCTATTGAATATAAAAAATTTGTAGGATAATTAATGACATTTCTTTCATATAGTCCTTGATATGTGATAATGTGGTACAAATGACTTATATACATGAATAGAATATTCCCTTTGGTCCTAATTATAAGAGTTAGGGGTTTTGATTTAATCATATTTATAAGACTACAATCTATTTTGTCTCCCTAAATTATAATTTTTTTCCAAAATATCTCTATATGATTACAAATATTATAGGGTTTCTCTCAAGAATAGTTCAAAATACACATGATTAAAGGGGATATTTTAGAAAAATTAGCATGCAATCATTACAAATAACTATCTTAACTAATTTTCTTAATTTACCTAAATTAATTAAATAAGTCTTATATTAAGGATTAGATGTAGTAGAATGGTAAGTAGAGAAGAGAAGTTTATAAATGACATTTTTTTCTATGCACATATTGTTTGATTGCACTCCAAACCATTAAATTTTTATATAGCTTTTTTTAGTTTGGGCCTTAATTGAAGCAAGCATGTTGCTCCGTTAATTAAAATACAACAAAAGTCTGACACAATTGGTAGATAGATGGTTTCCTTAGATATGATGTTATAAGTTTGAATTAGGCCATGTGCATGAAAAATATTTTGTTAGGAGAGATAAAACTTACTTTTATGATCTATACGTTTGGGAAGGCTTAATCTCTAACTATCAGTTGGAATACTATCTGAAGTCTACCAAAAAAATCCACAAGGATCATATTTATCATATATTATTCCTCTAATGTGGTCACAAATTTGAATAACTTAAAAAAAATATTCGGTGGCCACTGTTTTTTTTCCATTGAACAGAATATTAATGAAGCTCAAATCCCAATATAGTCTAATATATATGTTACTTAATATTAGAGCTAATTAACTTTTTTTAGTAGATTAAGAAAATAAAATAAATTAATTAATTATGACCAAATCTAAAATTCCAAAGCAAATTTACATTATATATTTCTTAATCTACTCAAATTAGTCAATTAGCTTTTATATTAGTTATAATTAACTAATTTATTTAACTTACTTAATTTATCCAAAAATGTCCATTAGAGTAGATTGCTGATTATGGATCTCTATAATGATATTACTCTAAGTATAATTTAACAAGAAACAATCATTATGGAACTTGAAGCTTTCAAAGTTCATCACAAAACTCTTAAAATCTACTGAACAGCTGGATATCATAGTTAGGTAGGGCCAATAATGCTACAAACATCATGTACTAAATATCTGCATTTACCATTCTAATTCTAAGATAAAATCTCTAGAGGGCATCAAGCGTCATAGGTACAAAATGATCTTAAACTGTTACGGGTTCTTTTCCAACAAAATATCTTACAGTAATGTGCAAATATAATGGTTAAAATTCAGAATCAAAGATCTTCAATGTCACTGTTGCCAACCGGAACAAGACTTTCCACATAATTGAAAACATCAAAACCAATGCCATATTTGAAGAAGGAAAACCTCTTCAATTCCTCAGGAGTGAGATTGACTACAACAATATTTCCTTTATCATCCATCACTTTACGTTCAGACGCAGTAATGCCTACTTGTAGTACAAAACAATGGCAAACAATTATGTTCCTTAATACAATCCCTGGAAATAACATGTATGGGTGCTTGAAACTATATTTCTTAGTCCAACTCCATCCTTCCTCAGAAGTACCTGTACCCCCTCCTCCATCAGCTACAAATCAATCAAAGATTCTAAGTTTTCATTGGTAGTGTGAGAAAGTATAGCAAGTTTATTCCCGGGTACTGTAAGCTTACTGTAAAGTGAATCAAGTAATTTAGGGGTTGAAATGGTTGATGGTATCAAGGTAAACACTGCAGTTGCGATGTTATATGAAACTAACAAATGGACATAATTTTCATCCCCCTCATTCTTAAACCCAAACCAAAGCATAACTCCATTGGTACTGAAACCATCAAATTTAATAGCTATGACATCTAATGAGTTCCCAAATGCTAGATTCTTCCATGCTCTTGTGCTAAATGAATAAACTTCTACTCGATAAATCAAATCTCTAGGTATAAAATGACTAATACTCACGATCTTAAAATCATTAATTATTGAACTGAATCCAAATCCCATTTTGAAATAGTTAGCATAATTATCAGGTCTGGCCACCACCAGTTTTACCTTTCTTATTGCCGAATTCCACAATAAGATGGACCAAACTGCGTTATTGAGTATGGCACAGAGCAAGCCATTGATAGAACGAAAGATCGTAGAACGCAATAAGTGTTTAAATGAAGGTGCACTTAGAATTTCGATGACTTTCATCTCGCGATCGAGCATATATAATCACTTAGGGTGTACTTTTTTTCCTTTTTATTTCTTAATGGCTGAATTGATTTTTTCCATAGTTCTCTTATCGCTAGCAAGACCTCCCACATTTTAAAAAAAGTAGCTATAATCACTTTGTATTGTATCAAAATATTCCTATAAACGAACAACATAAACTAACTAGAAATATGATCAAAGTATGTATATTTGTGACATGATGGGCAATCAAAAACCAAATACACATTTTCCTATTTTGAGTATTAAAATTATACACAAATGTATCCAATAATGTCTAAAACTCAAGGAAAAAGTGTTAAAAGAGCCTGTTTGGGTTTACCTCAAACTATAATTTTAAAATCCCCTTTGAGCAAAATTTTAGTTTAGAAAAATTTTAAAATAAATAGTCATATTTGTCCATAAGTGTTTTTAGGTAAAATCATGGTTTAAAATTATGATTTTGAATAAGCTATTAAAACTAGTTTTTTTTAATAACAAAAGAGCTTATGGGCTATTTAATTACTATCTTACCCCTATTTTTTTTACACCCTCTCTCCTCTCTCCTATTTTCCCTCTCTCATCTACCCTCTCTCCTCTCTCTTATCTTTTCTCTACCTCTCTTCTCTCTCTTACTTTTAATCAAATCAGACCCTTTTTAGCAATTTACCAATATAAAAAGTCATTCTAAAAATAACTATCCAAACACTTATTTATTCAAAATTACTTTTTTTCATAAACTCTTTTCTAAAAGCCCTTTTCCATAAGTTGTCTATAAGCCCCTTTTTTTATAAGCCCTTTTTTAAAATCTTATCCAAACACACACAAAATGACATAAAATCATAGAAATTAACAATGATGAGCCTATGGATCAGGTTAGCGCCATATATAAGGCTGATCAATTCATCAAGTTGAACAAAATAAATGCATATTAGTGTAGCAGTTGTTCATTTCAGAGAACGATGGCATACAATTTTTGAATTATAAAGGAAAGGATTATACAATTCCAATGTTTTTTTGAAAAGAAAACAAATAATTTATCCATACATCTTTGACAATGTAAATAAGGTTTTAGATGTAAATTCCTTTTTCTTCTTATTATTTACTCCCTCTAATCTTTAATATAAGATTCAGTTGATTAATTTGTGTAGATATTGTTAATAATAAGTTTTATGATAGATGTCTTTGT
Organism: Leucaena leucocephala; assembly: GCA_037074615.1. NCBI lineage: Eukaryota > Viridiplantae > Streptophyta > Magnoliopsida > Fabales > Fabaceae > Leucaena > Leucaena leucocephala. Next base: position 8,083,758 of record CM073549.1, read on the forward strand.
AATTTTACTTTGTGAATGGCGTTTTTTTTTTCTTTTCTTTTGTTTATTTTTTTGGTTGGGAGTGGGTGGGGCGGAATAATCGAAGCAAAGACTACTATTTTTGCTTAGTGGCTGTTAAGTGTTATCTCAATAAATTTCTAGCTTGTAACTTAGGATACCAAATGGGAGGATATCTTTTTTTGGAGAAAGAGGACGGTACTTCCAGAGTTTATTAGATGCCCTCACTTAAAGTGGCGGAGAAATACCGTGGTTACAAAGGTAAATTATATTACTATAGACTCAACAAACAATTTAGACAATAAAAACCACTTATAAATAGAAAAGTTTTACAAAAACAATCTATAGATATTAAAACTATTTAAAGTATGACTAACAATAACTTTAATTTGTATTAAAATTTCTTCAAGAGTACATATTTCGTCTGCAAAAAGTTGTCTATTTCTAATGGGAGGATATCTTAATGGGACAAAAAATCAATCTATAAAAAAAAGGCACAAATATATTGTTTTTTATTAATAGCTTGACTTTATGACTTTATTAGTTGTGGACATGGGGCCATTTGCTAATGCATGATAAATAGTTTTAATTAATTAAACAATGAAACATCAACACAACACGAAAAATATCCAGATGTGCATGACAAAAGCAGTTCAATTGTGTCCATTCAAATAAATTATAAGAACACGAAAGCGTACCGTTTTATTCATTTGACTACGCAACTGAAAATAAATGGCTCTTAATTGATGATTTGATAAATAAAAAATAAATTATAGGAAAACTTTCATTGTCTCTAAATTACTAATGAAAGAAAACTTACATTTTTTATTAAGATTAAAAAAACCTACATAAATTCAGAAAGAGTGAAAACTACAATAAGGAAAACATATATATAATAATAAAACTAATCAACTGTTAGTTGACGTAGTCAGTGACTTCACTCTACTAAGAAGGAGAATACGCAGTTTAAATCTGAGGAGCACACTAGTTAGGAGAGGTTAAAATCCTTTGCATTCTATATTGATATCATTTTTCAATTAATCTACATTTATACATGATTTTAATAAGAGACAGGCATCCACATTTGATTTTTTTTTCCAACAAAAGAATACTAATACGGTTAATTTTAGGAAGACTTTGTTGCAGTCCGTCAAAGTATAAGAGGGAGGGATATACATTTAATAAGTTACGTTTAACTTATTATAATGAATGAATCAGGAAAAATGGTTTCTATCTGTTCATTCTTTATTGTATGTTGTTTTCAAGGTAAATTTGAAGCATGAAAAGTTCTAATTGGAGCAATGATAAAATCAAAACTTCCTTAATTAGCTTTTGCACTTTTCTGATTTTGCTGGTTTCAATTTATTAGTAAATTTCATGAGATTAAGGATGAAGTCTCATAACTAAGACTTGTGCGCATTTAGATAAAGAGAGACTTCGCCCTGCCCTGCCTTAAATCGTGGGTGAACCCAACCTCTTTCTAAAAATTTTTGTACAAAAAACAAAAAAAATGTGTGCGTTTGTTCCTTCTTTAATTTATTTATTATTAAGTACTACTAAGACTAATATTACTCCATTTGATTCTAGATATTGGACCTAACTAGATAATTAATTTATAAATATTATAAAAATTATTTATTTGTAAATAAATATGTATTAGTTTTCTTAAACAATATAAATTCAAGGGAGAAATTAAATTAAGATTTTATATTTAGGATTAAATAAATTTACTTTATTAACTCTTACATTTAAGGCTGGAGAGTAAGTTAAACATCATTGTTGAGTCAATAAAAAAACAAAAAAGTCGTATAAGGTTAAGAAATAAGACGTTAAAAAATAAAACGCCATGAGACACAAGTCATATATTGTTTGGAAAATTGTGAACCATAGAAAAGTCTAAAGAGAGAGAAAAGATGTAGGCAAACATTCACGGCATTGGGCTTCTAAAACCCACCATTTTGAAAACAAGCACACATCTCTACAATGAGATTCTTGTATGTACATACCACAGGATTCTCTGTTGTAATCATCATATGTCTCTCTTTGGATTTAGGAAGTGCCACAGACGCCATAACATCATCTCAATTCATAAAGGACCCTGAAACTCTTAGCTCCATTGGGAGTATGTTCACCCTAGGGTTCTTCAGTCCTAAAAATTCTACAAACCGGTACGTGGGAATTTGGTACATGTCTGAATCGAGTATCATATGGGTGGCTAACAGAAATCAGCCACTGAAGGGTTCTTCAACCATTGTTACCATATCTGAGGATGGCAATCTAGTTGTACAAAATGAACAGAAGCAAATCATTTGGTCTTCAAATGTATCAGATATTGCATCAAATACTACCTGCCGGCTTTTAGATTCTGGAAACCTTGTCCTGCTTGATAATAATGGAGGAAACATCATATGGCAAAGTTTCGGGCATCCTTCAGATACATACCTACCAAACATGAAAATTAGTAGCAACAAAAAAACAGGTAAGAAAATGAAATATATATCATGGAGAAGTCCATCAGATCCATCACCTGGGAATTTCTATATGAGTCTTGAACGACTAGATCTTCCTGAATTGTTTATATGGAACGGAACTCGCCCTTTCTGGCGCAGTGGTCCGTGGAATGGAAGAACCTTCACAGGGATTCCTTTGATGAGTTCCAAGTATAATAATGGTGACAATGTGGCTTCTGAGATGGATGGTACTGTTTATTTTAAATATAACGTACCAAATGGGTCTAACTTCAAAGGAATCAGTGTCCTAAATTCAAAGGGGAAGTCGTTGTATAAACGATGGGATGATGCAAAGAAGATATGGCGGCTACAACCCAATATTCTTCAACAATCAGACTGTGATATTTATGGTATATGTGGGCCATTTGGAAGCTGCAATTCAGAGAGCTCACCAATCTGCAATTGTTTGAGAGGATTTGAACCAAGCAGCAGAGAGGAGTGGAATAGCCAAAATTGGGATGGTGGCTGTGTCAGAAGAACAGCTCTACAATGTGAGAGAGTAAAAAATGGGACTGTAGATGGGGAGGAAGATGGGTTTTTCCATATGCAAAACGTTAAACTACCAGATTTTGGAGAATGGTCGCCAGCTTCAGAAGCTGCTTGCAAAAGCCAGTGCTTGGAGAATTGCTCTTGTGTCGCATATTCTTATGATACTCAGATTGGTTGTATTTCTTGGAGAGGAAACCTTACAGATATACAACAATTCTCAAATGGAGGAAATGACCTATGCATTCGTTTAGCGTATACAGAACTTGGTATTTTGTGTAAATTCTATGCTTATGAATATATATTATTGAGCCATTTAACATAATTTTTTTAATTTGTCTGGATTGAACTTTGGGTAAACTTTCTTCTTTTTGGTTTCAATGAAGGATATGAGAGTGCTGTGAACAACAATAAGAAGAGAGTTATGATAATTGTCATTGCACTAATAGGAACCATTGCTATTGCCACTTACACATATTTTTTCTTGAAATGGAAAGCTAGTCACTCAGGTACGTACATTGACATTTTACTTCATCTCAGTGATTTCCAATGGAGTCATATTTATTGGGTTTTATACTCTATATATAAGCTTAAACAATTTAAATCTTAATTAACTCCAACAAGATGTTTTCAGGGGCTATATTGTTCCCATGAGCATCAAGTTTTGGTAATCCATGTTTCTCATATTTCATACTTTGCCTCCATACCTATTTATAAATCTTGATTTGGATTTCCATTTTATTCCTAAATATAGGTCTTGATCCAAATTTAATACTTGTTCCCAATAATACCCCTGTTAGAAAGTAAAAGTACTCCCTCTTGGTCTATATTATAAGATCCCTTCTAGAAATTTTTTTGTAGTCCTAAATATAAAACCCTATTAAACAAAGCAACAGCATTAAATGCAAGATTTACATATATGTCCTTATTAATTGTAATGTAGAGAGAGATTGTATTAGAAAGAAATTAAAGGTAGTTAAGGAAGTTGATCATAGTTGGAGGATAATATTGGAAAGTAGTAATAATATTTTATCATTTTAATGATACAAGCTACTTTTAACAACTTTTGTTAATTCTTATGTAGTTAGAAGGGTCGTATGATAAGGAAAAAGGGAGCAATATAAAATAGTGTGGCACAAAATGAAGGAAACAACTGCGAAAAAAGTAATTCTTACATAATAATCCTTAAATTTTGGCTTTTCATTGGCCTGTGTGTTTTTCCTACGAGGACTTATAAATAGGGACGGAGGAAGTAGACCACAATTGCATGTCTTCCACTCTAGCGAAATGCATTTCATTGTTTTCAATCAATGAGAAAATGGAAGGCCAAATAATTCTTGTAATTAATTAAGCATGTTTTGTGTGTAGAAAAAACAAGTTACAGGATTCTAAGAGAACTGTCAGAAGTTAGACTCCAAGAGCTATTAGCATATGATTATGAAAAGGTTGCAATTGCTACAAATAATTTTCACTTGTCCAATAAACTTGGGGAAGGCGGTTTCGGGCCAGTTTATAAGGTACAATCAATCATTCATTAAATCTTAAACAATTTCAAATTATTGGCCTCTTAACTATAATTTCTCACAATTTTTATTGTCAAGGGGAAATTGCAAGATGGCCAAGAAATAGCAGTTAAGAGACTTTCCAGAGCATCTGGACAAGGAGTGGAAGAATTTATTAATGAAGTGATTGTTATTTCAAAGCTTCAACACCGTAATCTTGTAAGACTTCTAGGCTGTTGTATTGAAGGAGCAGAAAAGATGTTGATCTATGAATACATGCCGAATAAAAGTTTGGATGCATTTATTTTTGGTTGGTTTTTCTGATCCCTATGCTCTAGCTCTTTCAAGTATATATAATTGAAGTGGGGAAAACAAATTAAAGCATTTGTTTGTAGGGGTCTTCCTTTCCAATATTTGAGTTTTCTTTATGGCACGGACAAAACTTATATAACCCTTTCCTCTACTATTGTAGATCTATCAAAACGTAAACTTTTAGATTGGGGAAAGCGCTTTGTCATCATCCAAGGAGTAGCCAGAGGAGTACTTTATCTTCATAGGGATTCTAGATTAAAAATTATACATAGAGACTTAAAGGCAAGTAACATCCTTCTAGATGAAAGCATGATTCCAAAAATATCAGATTTTGGTATGGCTAGAATTTTCAAAGAAAGTGAAGATCATGCTAGCACAAGAAGGGTTGTTGGAACCTAGTAAGTTTTCTTTCCCTAGCTAATATGATAGTGGCATACTTAGTGATGAGTATTCTAACAACAGATTATTTTTCTCAATGATACAGTGGCTATATGTCTCCAGAGTATGCAATGAAAGGAATACTTTCAGAGAAATCAGATGTGTTTAGTTTTGGAGTTTTACTATTAGAAATTATAAGTGGAAGAAGAAATTCAAGCTTTTATAATGAAGAGCACTCTCTTAGCCTTTTAGGATTTGTATGTATCTACTGCTTATAAATTTCCTAAATATCTAATTAAAGAGTTCTATTACTAGTTGTTGATTTAACTCTTACCTCTCAGGATTTCAAAGCTAATATTATTATATATGCTGCATTTGTTATGTGTTTCAGGCATGGAAATTATGGAATGAAGAAAACATTGCACAACTAATAGATCCTGAAATATCTATTCAAAACCTGGAGAAGGATATATTGATAAGGTGCATACACATAGGACTTCTATGTGTACAAGACCTGGCAATAGAGAGGCCAAGAATGAGCACTGTAGTTTCTATGCTTAATGGTGAGATTGTAAATCTTCCTCCTCCAAGGCAGCCTGCATTCATCCAATGGCAGAGTATATTGAATCAATTGGGCCCAGAAGAAAATGAAAGATTATTTTCCAACAACGAAGTTAGTATTAGTCACGTACAGGGAAGATAGCTACACAAATCGATATCACTAAAATAACATAGTTTTGATAAGGAACTTCCAAGTTGGTATATTCTTGGTGGTATAAAGTATCCAGTGCTGTACTTGAGCTGTCCTTATCTTTTGTTTTTCTCATTTAATTGTTGTTTTTGGATAAGATTCCATTTGATATAATGTTTTGAATTGTAATAATTAACAATCTTAAATCTATGCAAGTTTTACTCTATAGTTTCTCTGGTACCACCGCTACTATGTACTGCCACCATCACTTCCCGGTTCAGAACCATCAAATGTAGCGTAACATATTTGACGGTTTCAATACATAAACTGTCACTTATAGATACCGCTAACGTTGTTTGTGGGTTTTCTGGATACGTAGCTTTACCTAACGGTTTGGAGCTAATTATATCTATGACAAGATTGATTCTTGTTGCTTGAATTTCTTCTGGGGCTCATCAAGTGATAAAAATAAAATCCATCTATTGGGAAAGCAATCCCTCTTTCTACCTGTAGACAGGGGTGGACTTGGTATTCATCCATCTAAATTTGTTAATAAAGCTTTTCTTGCTAAACAATTGGGGAGAATCCTTTCCTCTCAACCCCCTCCTTCTTGGTTCAAACTCTGAAGGTCAACTATATCAGTTTTAACCAAAACCCTCTTTTCTTTAAACCATATAACTCATCTTGGATTGGAAGGGTTTATTGGAGAACTCATGTCTAATTGTTAGCAATTTGAATTTGTAAGTTGGTTTTGGCTCACAAATTTCTTTAAACCACCATCGATGGCCTATGTATTTAGGAGATGCACTGGCGATAAACATGCTCAAAGTTTCAGATCTTATATTGCATACCCCTTCAAATGTAATCCTTATCAATGGTATATCCCTTTAATAAAGAGCCTCTACTCTCCTTCGGTTGCTACCTCTATTATGGAAACTCCTATTTCTTTTTTCTTTAGGTACAAGATGATATCTTATACTAGATAAGTAATGTTTCTAGTAGGTATACATCCTACGATTGTTTCAGGAAATGTCTCCAATCTTCTCTTTCATGATGGATCTCAAAATTCTTTTTGGAAATTTCTATAGTCACTTTCTCTTCCCTACGAGCAACTCCTTCTGATATGGAAGCTATTATACATAGCTGTCTACTGTCTAGAGACACTCTCTAACATCAACATCTGCCTGACGTCTTGTGCGCTTTTGGATGTAACACTGAAGAATCCTTAGAACACATATTTTTACTTTGACCATATGTTCATGCTATATGGTTTGGATGTTTTTCAATCAAGCTAATGGATTTTAACTTTCAAACTTTTAAAATATGGCTTAAAGCTATCATTGTGAAGCTAAATAATAATGGCCAGGAAGATATACTAAAAGGTATTATCACAATTATCAATGTCACATGGAATAAGAGGGACATTGCTCTACATGATGGGAAATAGGGCCGCCTCAAGCTGTCATCCGGGAAATTCTAGGTTCAATATGTTTTTCAACAGTAGCTTTTTCCTGTAGTAAGGACAACCATTGTTGTGTTTTTGCTAAGGTCACTGGCGCTCCACTCTTGTCGAGCATCACTTTATGCAACTGGTCTATAATTTTATTTAAAAGGGAAAAGAACAAGCAAACTATTTAACTTGTCATAAAGTGTCTTTGAGCTTGACTTCTTTAGATTAAGGAACATGGTTATTCATGGTGTGATGTGAGATCTATGATTGGCGTTTGGTGTGTTTATAAGCTTTTCATTCACCTCAATTCTATGGCTGAGAATCACATCAATACTATACTTAGAGATATCCATTGTCTGTTAAATAATTTTCTTTCGGTTGATTTATATAAAATTCTCTTCTCCCATTCATTTTGTTTAGACTTTTTGCATCAAATTAGTTCTGTGTCTTATGGATACATGTAAGACTATTATATTTTAACATCATTTTGTCTTATTTTTAAAAAGAAGAAAAGAAAAGAAAAGAAGAAGAGTGTAATGGCTCTAGAAAATATATATAGATAAATAACACCAATTTAATAAAATATATAGTATTTCTTGCAGAGTTCTCACAAAGGTAAGGTGGTGGTTGAGCGGCTAAAGATTGTGGAATGAGAAAGAGGTCTAAAGTTTTAACCCCAGCTTAACCCAAAGTAGAATTTCATTGTTTTTTTGCTTCAGCCATTGCATGAACTAACAAAATTACCCGTCTATGTTTTTTTGACCAGAGCACTCCTTTCCCATTCTGTTGGCATCACGATAGAGAGTGAGGAAGAGCAGAGAAGCTTCGCGAACTTGTGACTGAGGACCCCGTTGCTGTGTTTTCCGTCAGCTCCTACTGTCTGTGATGCTCACTGATGACCGTGTCGCCGTTGTCTGTCATTGCTTGTCTGCCATCCTACTCCTCTACGTAGATCTCGGTTGCTGCTGAGATTCTGTCAATTGAGCCGCCGTCGTTGTTGTCCTTTTCCTTTGCATAGAGCTCCGCTGTTGGGAAGCTCTTCTTCCTCTTTTTCTGTTTTGTTGTTGTGTCACCGTGCCGCTGTAACGCGTCCACCGTTGCTGCCGTCGACTTGCACGTCATTGCTACTGTAGCAATCTCCGTCTTCCTCCTTCTTGTTGCTGTAAAAATTTCACCGTGAGTGAGTGGTAAGCCTTACATCTCTTCCTCATTTAATTCTGGTTAGTTTTGGTTGAAAGATTGGATTTTCCTTCTCTCCTCTAGTTGCCGAGTCTGTGAAGGAAGCAAAGGTGGAAGAATGGAATTGTCATGTCCCGAAATTTGAACCATAACCGGCACAGAATATGAATAAATTCACATTCTTTAAGCCTTCATCTTTAACTAAAACATTCAGAATAATAATCATATTATAAATTACATTTAAATCAAAATACAAGTCATCTGTAGGAATTTCGGCAGGATCGTCTTCATATAACCGACCTCCCGAAGACCCTACAATGGATTGCGAACGTTTCAAATCATTTATAGACATTTTCAAAACAACCAAATCTTATCTCTAAGTTAGGAGGAGCATCTAAACTTCTAGCAAAATAATACATGTGTTCTCAAAAAATTTAATTACATGATAAGAAGATATGTCCACAAATACTGCTTCGGATTGACACAGAGGCTCTTCACTGCTCAGCTGGATGATTAGGGTCGACAACACTAACTGAATCTAAATAATCTACTCGTGAATAACATCCCAAAAATATAAATACGAAAATAATTGTTTTCAATATGTTTAAATGTAAATCATAACGTTTTGTAATTTAATACAAAAATTTCGATAAACGTTTTTATTTCAGGAAATCCATTTGAAACACTCGTTTCGAAATAATACTTTTTCAGTAAAACTTCGACAGAAGGAAAAACATGCGTGGACGCACAGTCCACGAGGGTAACTAACTAATCTGGCGCGGTTCGAGGCCACGAAACTGTCGCGAGAATAAATCCCACGAATAACTGTCGCGAGAATAAATCCCCCGAATAACTGTTACGAAAATAAATCCCACGAATAATTATCGCGAGAATAAATTCCACAAATAACTGTCGCGAGAATAAATCCCACGAATAACTGTCGAGCTCGAGTTTAACCATGGTGTACCAAGGACTAACAGTACTACTATAGTAACCAGCGTTCTGTATTCCGTCATCTAAAACCTTTCCAACATGCGTGAGGTCAAATTGACACTTAATAATCATAACACTTTCAATGCAACAATTTCTAATAACATTATTCATAATCATGAAACTCCCAGTATGAATATTTACGATAAATCACCAAAAGATTTTGTCAATTCATTTGAACAAGTAGTCACTAATGAAATTTGAATAAATCATTTCTAACATTTGAAGCCATGAATTCATATGCTCGCTTTTCGTAAATCATGCTTAAAATTAACATTTAAGTAAAATGTCACATAACTAACTATCTTATTCTCCGCTTCAGAATATCATCTTTCCTTATTTCCCTAAATTTCCCGAGAATAAAACAATCCGTTAGGAAATACAATTAATCCTTTTACTACCAAATGCTATTTATTTAACTCGAAATCTGAAATCATAGCCTTTAATTTTGTAAGTTTTCAAACTTTATGACCATAATTAATTCCTAAAAACCTCTATCGAATTCATAATCTTCATTTAGCTCAACACCCCTATTTCCACAACTGTTCCAAAACTAAATCCAATTTTTCACATCATGAAAGCATATCATCATTCTCCCTTTAACCTTCAATTCCAACAATAGATTTCCATTTACTTTTAGTTTAACCATTCTCACCCCAAACTCAAACCATTTCCTTACCCAATTCATCTTTACACGCATATATATACAACATATATACGCACATATCATGCATAACAGCAGCAACTAACTTCCTCACTTCTTTTGTTCACTAAAAACAAGATAGCAGCTCACCTCAGCGTGTATGCAGGATATATATATACACTTCAAATCAGCAACCATACATATGCATATACACCAACATGTTGTCCAACCACAATATCACAGCACACACATAACCATCTCTCATACACTCTCCCACCATCAATTTAACTCAGAAACAGTATCCCACAGAAATGCTTCTGTTTCCTCATTTCTCTTCTTTCCAAAACAGCCACAACCACACACATATAACTCAACTCAGAACTTGCAAATTCTTGATTTAATCACATTCCAATTAATACCAATGCATAACTTCCAATTACCATCCTTCCCGTGCACAAAATATTCAAATGTAGCAAATCAAAACACTCATCAATCCCACTATGCACAGATGATATAAAAGGGCAGAGAGCTTTAGACATACCACACAATCAATTGCCTTAGAGAATGGGTTCAGTGGCGGCAAGGTTGTGGGACATTTGCTACACAGAACAGTGGCGAGCTCCCATCGACCAAGTTGTAACACTCCCTTCACAGCATACACACACCCACGGCAAAACTTTGCAGCAACAAGGAAAAAAAGAAGTTGAAGGTTGCACTACAAAGTCATCGTGGAGTTCTGACGGTACTGGGTTGAGAAGAAACAGAAAACAGGACAGAGCTTCCTGAATGTCAGCAGCCCAAACTCTGAATGGAGAAGAAGAGAGATGGCGGATGGTGACAGCAGCAACAGAACATAGTGAGCTCTGTTGCTCACGGTGCCAGCTGACCAAAAGGAAGGAGAAAGAAATTAAGTATAGAATGGGGCTTAGGAAGCTTACCAAACATCAACTACGGCGCAACCTCTAGCAACAGAGGAAAAAGGAGAATCGGAGATCTGTGGAGCTACATTAACAAGGCGTGCAAGGGCGACGGCTTCCACGGTGGAAATGCCTCAGCTACACGGCGACGGAAGGAAATGAACTCCCGGTAAATGACAAATCGCAGAACTCGCGACACTTCCTCTGGACTTTCCCTCTGCTCTCACTTTCACTTCCGACAACTAAAAATAAAATAGGGAAGGAGTGTTTCAGACTAAAAAGGCGACAGCAGCAGACCTTCCGTGCCGTGAACTCCATTCCCGCACCGCTAGCTGACCCATCTCTTCCCCACGCACCGCCTGCGTCGCCTGCTCTGATTCACCTACGCTCGCAGGATGAAAATGGGGGAAGGAAGACGAAAATTTGGTACAAGGACAGAGGGGCATTTTTGTCATTTCACACCTGAAAAATGAAAAAAAAATCTCCCTTGTGCAGGTGCTGGGGTTTGAACAGGGGATCTCGTGTTTAACTTCAGCTACCCATGACCCTCTATGAAATCATGCAAGAAATAATTTTATATTTAAATTGTACTATTTAACCATGAATTCTCTAGGGTTATTACAAGAATGGTGTTAGGGCTGTGGAACTGTTGTTGCACCTGAAGCCGTGTGTGTGTGTGTGATTTTTGTTTGCTGTGGTGTTATGTGTGGGGTCCAAAAGAAAGGAGGATGAGAGTTTAAATAAATTAAAGTTAAAGTATGTGAAATGGATGGAAAATTTAATTAAATGTTTTATTTGTTGTAATAAGGGAAAAATATACCTAAGCTATGCTTCTTTGGGTTTAAATGTATGTTGGAAAAGGAATTGTATTTGAGAAGTCATTCTACACATGGATGTTGAAAAAACAAAATGAAGAGGAGAGTTGGAAGCTTAGTGTATATATATTGATTGATGTTAGGAAAAATTGTTAATGCATAGGTGTTGAGTTGAATTGGAGAATCTGAAATTTGGAATAAGATTTTGAAATTTAATATGGTTACGAAGTTTGAAACTTTCAGAGTTAAAATGAAGGTTGTGGTTTCGTAGCTTTAATTGTTATATATAAAGAAAAATGGAGAAGATGATGAGGAAAAAATTGTTGGAAACTGTCACGTTCCGAAATTCGAGTCGTAACCGGCACAGAATATGAATAAATTCATATTTCTTAAGCCTGAATCCTTAAATAGAATGTTTAAAATAATAATCATAATATATATTGAATTTTAAATCAAAAGGCAAGTCATCTGTAATAATTTCGCCAAAATTGTCTTTGTATAACCGACCTTCCGAAAATCTTACAGCAGACTGCGAATGTTTCAAATCACATGCAGACATTTTTCAAAAGAACCAGAACCTTATCTATAAGTTAGGTGGAGTATCTAAACTTCAACCAAAATAATATAAGTATTTCATAAATTTATAATTACATTATACGTAGATATTTCCAAAAATCAATGCTTCGGATCGGACGCGAGGCTCTTCATTGCTCAGTTGGAGGAATAGGGTCAACAACACTATCTGAAGCCAAAATAATCTACCAGAGAATAACGGCCTAAAAATATAATTTAAAGTGCGGGAAGAAATAATTTTAACATGTTTAAATGTAAATAATAACACTTGGTAATTTAATACAATTTTTTCAATAAAAGATGTTATTTAAAGAAATTCATTTCAAAGCATTCTTTCTCGATAAGACTTCAATAGAACAAAAATAAGCGCGAACTCATAGTCCACGAGGGTAACTAACTAATCCGGTGTGACTCAAAGCCACGAAACAAGCGCAGGTATGAAACCCACGAATAACAAGAGCAGATACAAGACCTAAGAATAACAGGCGCGAGAATAAATCCCACGAATATCCAGCAAGAGTACAAGACCCATGAATATTCATCAAGCTAGAGTTTAACCATGGTGCACCAAGGACTAACAGTACTGCTATTAGTAACTAGTGTTCTGTATTCAGTCCTCTCCGAAAATGTTTCCAAGCATGCGTGGGGTCAATTTAGTATTCAATGATCACAACACTTTCAAATGCAATAATCTTCACTAAGAATATTTCAAAATCACAAAACCCCAACATAAATATTGAAATAAAATATCAAAAGATTTATTCAATGCATATGGAACAATTATTCCAATAATGAAATTCACATAAAAATGTTTCATCAAGAAAATCAATTCAATATAACATTTACAACAATCTTTTTCCAAAACTCCTTTCATTCATTTTCACACATAAACTTGCTCACATAATAATCCAATTGAAATGAAAATCATTACTAACAATTAAAACCATTCATTTCTATAACTTGCCTTTCTTAAATCACACTTAAAAATTAATATTTTAAATAGAATATATCAAATAACAAGCTATTATTAAAAAATATTACTTTTATAGGACGTTATTCACTCCCTACAGTACTCTAATATAATTTACTCTTGCTCTATTCTTTAGAATATATCTTTATTTCCTTAGATTTCTCGAAAATAAAACATTCCATAAGCTAACATACATACGGAAATCACAATTTAAACAATTTCAATCTTTGCAAACAACCATAATTTTCTAAGCTATTCAATTCCATATCCAAAGAAGCCCATCTTTTCTTATCCATCCTTTTATCATACTCTCTACAAGTTACCTATATACTTACTAGCACTTAATTATTCCAATGGTTTTTCTTATCATCTTCTCCATTTCCTTTAACAGTACTAACCAGAAATTTCCCATTTCAACAATAAACCAATGCAAGTATCCTTTAGTCTTTTCCTAATTCTACTGTTTATGTGAGTTTTGTTCAAATATGGAGTCAGAGAGTAGAAGATGAAAAGAGTTTCTTTCTTTTGTTTCAAAGATAACTCAATGATCTAAAAAAACGTACAGCTTACATCTCTATGTATTTGTAGATGCTAGTGCTAGAATAGTCCAGGTGTCAGTGAGCTGTGATACAAAACTAACTTAGTTGAGCTAACCAGATTTAGTTACATCTCAACAGACTTTAGACTTTAGTGGGCCCCAATTACAAAGTTGGTAACAGTCTAACATCTTCCCTACTTTCTGAAAAGAAAAATTAAGAAGTATCAGCAGTAATGTTTTCTAGTGGTACAACTCTGAGACGATCTCTCAAATTGGTGAACATAGCTGCAGGTAGTGCTTTGGTCAACACGTCAGCTACTTGTTCAGATGCAGGAACATATCCTACACACAAAGTACCATTTGCTACTTTTTCTCTTACAAAGTGCAAATCCAATTCAAAGTGCTTGGATTTATTATGTAGGACAGGGTTAGCTGATAAAGCTACTGTACTAGTATTGTCACACCAGACAAAAGGTATTCCATCAACTTGAATTTTCATTTCTTTTAAAACTGCTATGAGCCATAAGACATCAGTTACTGAGTCTGCTACACTCCTGTATTCAGTTTCTGTTGTTGATCTTGACACCACAAGTTGCTTCTTGGATGTCCACATTACTGGATTAGAACCAAAGTAAACACAGTATCCACTTGATGATCCCCAATCTGCGTCTGCAAAGGCTTGGATTGTGAGATGTACTGCTGGTTGAAGTAAAATTCCATAAGAGACAGTGCCATTGAGATAATGAAGTACTCTCTTAACACCTTCCTAATGAATAAGTCGAGGCTGTTGCATGTATTGAGCTAGTTTATTGACTGTGAATGAGATATTAGGCCTGGTCATACAGATATATTGTAGAGCTCCTAAGATGCTTCGATAACTAGTATCATCTTGAAAAAAATGAACTAGAAGTATCAGCAAGTTGAGCTGATTTTGCCATTGGTGTTGCTTTAGCATTTGATAATAGCATGTTTGTTTTGGTAAGTAACTCAGTAACATATTTCTTTTGTGACAAATGAAATCCAGCCTCTGTTCGATGAAACTCAATCCCCAAAAACAATGATAGCTCTCCTAGAACTTTTAATGAAAAACGAGTACTCATGTGAGAGATGAGTTGCTGCACTTCTCTATCATCACTCCCTGTCAGAATAATATCGTCAACATAAACTAGCAGATATATAATCTTATCACTTGTCATTTTAATAAACATGCAAGCATCATATTTAGCTTGAGTAAAGCCAAGTGAACATAAGGTAATTTGGAGCTTGTAGAACCAGGCTCGAGGTGCCTGTTTAAGACCATAAATTGCCTTTTTTAGTTTGCATACCAGTTTTTGACCATCAGTATTAGGATTAGGTTTCTCAAACCCTGGTGGTTGCTGCATAAACACTTGTTCTGTTAAATCTCCATTTAGAAAAGCGTTGTTGAAGTCTAACTGATGAACTTTCCAGCCTTTAGTCACTGCTAACGTGAGTAGAATTCGTATAGTGAATGGTTTAACAACTGGACTAAATGTATCAGTGTAGTCTGAACCTACTTCCTGAGAGAACCCTTTAGCCACTAATATTGCTTTCCTCTTAACAGGAATACTCTCTGCATTAGTTTTATTTTTGAACAGCCACTTGCAGCCCACAATTTTTCTGTCTGAAGGAGCTTCCACTAGTTCCCATGTGCCAAATTTGAGCAGAGCATTGTACTCTTCTTCTGTTGCTAGCTTCCAATCTGGATCTGCTAAAGCTTCATGAATGGTTGTAGGACAGAAAGGTGTTGGGTTGTCACAAGTTGCAAGGTAAACTTTGGGTTTACGAATACCAGCTTTAGATCTAGTTGTCATGGGGTGATGATTGATAGTAGGTATGGCTGGTAGTGAAGGTAAATGTTCAGAGACAGGTGAAATGTGAGGCATAGGTATAGGTGCAGAAGGAAGATGTTGTGCTTGTATGATGGGAGATGAAACAGGTTGAAGGGAGGACATAGGTTCTGAGGTGTCATGTAATTGATCTCGTATATTGTATTGACACTAAGGTGAAAAGGCATTTTCATCAAAAACAACATGCCTTGATATATACAATCTGCCTGTTAAAAGATCTAAGCACTTATACCCTTTATGTTGTGTACTGTAACCTAAGAAGACGCAAGGGGCAGACCTGTACTGCAGCTTATAAGCATTATATGGTCTTAACCAAGGATAACACAGACATCCAAAGACCTTCAAAATAGAGTAGTCAGCTTTCTTGCCATATAGTTTTTCATATGGACACACACCATTTATCATCTGAGAAGGAAGTCGATTGATGAGAAACACAACTGAAGTAAATGCATGTGGCCAATAGTACAGTGGGAGTGATGCTTGTGCTAGTAGCGTGAGTCCAATATCAATTATGTGTCGGTGTCTTCTCTCTATCAGTCCATTTTGCTCTGAAGTATGTGGGCATGTTAAGCGATGCTGAATGCCAACTTCTGCCAAGAATTTTTTAAATGGTTGAAACTCTCCACCATTATCAGATTGAAACTGTTGGATCTTGGTTTGAAACTGCACTTCTACTTTTGTTTTAAATTCTTTAAAAGCTTGTAGAGCTTCTGACTTATGCTTTAGAAGAGAAATCCAGACAAATCGGCTATGAGCATCAATAAATGCAATGTAAAAAGAGTACCCTGAAGATACAGTTGGGGCAGGACCCCATAAATCTGCTTCAATCAACTCAAATGGTTTATGATAAACTGTAGATGAGCTTACAAAAGGAAGTTTATGGCTCTTTCCTAGTTGACATGCTTGACACAGAGACATATCATTATCCTTTGAAATAGCTATATTATTTAGATGTAAATTTTTTTTTGTAACATCCATAGAAGGATGTCCTAATCTACGGTGCCACAATACAATAGAGCCAGATACAGAAGCTGAAAAATAATTATGAAATGTATGACCAGAGTGTGAAGGACTTGAGTATTGCTTGAGACCATGCTTGAGATACTTGTACATTCCTCTTATCTCAGTACCACGCGCTAAAATCGTTCGAGTCTGCAGATCCTTAACAGTACAGTCATTAGGAAAAAATTCAACTGACACTTGGTTCTCCTTTGTAAACTGAGCTATGGACATCAAATTTTTTTTCATGGCAGGCACACACAATACATTACGAAGATGTAATGGTTTAGAGGCATATAGTGTAGAATGACCAACAGCAGTAATAGATAAGGGTTGACCATTACCTACTTCCACCATTCCTGGACCATGATATAAAGTATTCTGTTGAAGTTGAGCAGGAGTTTTCGTCACATGCTGAGTAGCTCCTGAATCGAAGTACCATTCGTCGTCGTCATTCTGTCCTACTGGAGTTGCCAAGTAGACTTGAGCATCTGGTTGCTGATTAGTAGTTACTGGAGCTAAAGTGAGTGTAGTGGTTGGGATCACTGGTGATGTTATTGGAGTAACAGAAGTAGACTGTGATCCTTGTGCTTGTTCAATAGAGACATATTCTCCAGCCGATGCATCATATTCATCATAAGAAGGATGAACAGTGTTATATGCACTAGGAGTAGGGACATTAGATGAATGATTAGATTGATTATAGTGATGATCATACTGAAAATAACATCTATTGGCAGTGTGACCCACTTTGCTGCATATCTGACAAGTTGGTCGATAATTGAAGCTTCGACCACGACCTCTGCCATATGAAGAGGAAGGAGCTCTAGGATATGGTGGTGGAGTTCCTCTGCCTGAGTTGAACCTAGGATTGTATGTGGTATTATGAACCTCCTCTTGCACATCAAATGTTACTGATGCCATTGAAGAAGTTAGATGTGCTTGAGCAGAGATGAATGACTTTTGTCGTGTTTTAGCATCTATCAACATCGTATGAATATCAAATAAGGTGAATCGTCCAGGAGCTCCATTGATTACTGCAATCACTGACTCATATTCGGCTGTGAGTCCATTAAGCACATAGGAAATATGATCAGTGTCAGGCACTCGATATCCAAGCATCGCCAAATGATCGCACGTTGATTTAACTGTTGCTAGGTAGTCTCGCATAGGTAATTCTCCTTTCTTTTGATTGGTGAGTCGATTTCTATAGGATAGAACTTTGGCATCGGACCTAGCAGAGAATAACTGTTCCAGACGAGACCAGATCTGAAATGCAGAGTTGAAGCCAACTAGTTCTGGAAGCACGGAAGCACTTACAGAGGATAGTAACCAAGAAGCTAGTGATGAGTCTTGCACTTCGTAATCATCATATGCTTGATTAGGTATGATCAAACATTCATCATTGAGAACCGTTGCAGGAGGAATCTGCGCTGTACCATCAAGTAATCCAAGAAGACGGTGCTGTTTTACCATCAATTGGACTTATTGTTTCCACATAAGATAGTTATTGTCATCCAATTTTACTGTTATCTTCTTATTGATGAAGAACCTTGGTCCTGCTACAGGTGCTTGAAGCTCGTCACGGATGAGACTCACACTTCCAGTCAACATGGCAAGATCAAAAGAAGATATGAGACCGAAGGAGAGAGAGAGCATAGCAAAGCAGAACTTGTGGCCTGTGGTGTGCAGATTTGATTTACCGAAGCAAAATCTCCAGCTTTGATACCATGTTCAAATATGGAGTTAGAGAGTAGAAGATGAAAAGAGTTTCTTTCTTTTGTTTCAAAGATAACTCAATGATCTAAAAAAACGTACAGCTTACATCTCTATGTATTTGTAGATGCTAGTGCTAGAATAGTCAGCTGTGATACAAAACTAACTTAGTTGAGCTAACCAGATTTAGTTACATCTCAACAGACTTTAGACTTTAGTGGGCCCCAATTACAAAGTTGGTAACAGTCTAACAAGTTTCATTGAAATCTACAAATTGCCAAATCTGTAAATGCTCACCACGGAATGCTTTTTCAACAACCAAAACAACTCCCCACTACTCATGACAACAACTTGTCTATATACATATATATATACACTATCCAGTTACAGCAACAGCAATAAGCATATATATTTATATCCTTCCCTAACTCAACCTAATACCTTACCCGACGATAGCTCCTGCATTTCTTTCTCTCTATTTTGTTTATAAATAGTAACCCAACCAGAAAACTCACAGCTCGTTGGGAAAAATGGTGGAAGACATTGAGGATACTTACCATATACCACACACGGTGGTCTTCAGTGGTAGCAGAGTGTCGGACGTTGCTGTAAAACTATGGGTCACAACGGCTACAGTGCTCCCAAGTTGCGAAGCTTCTCTGGAATTCCTCCTGCTGCTGTGAACAAAAATTGAACAAAGAAGAGGTGTGCAGCAGCTGGAATAAGCAGAGGGCAATTTGGTAAATTCACTTGAGGTGTGAAAAATAAAATGTCACTTTAGCTGGGCTGGGATTCGGACCACCTCTCACTTAACTCCACTACCTCCAACCACTCAGCCATCTAATTCCTCTTATAATATCATTGCCAAAAATTATATATATACTTTATTAAATTAATATCATATTTGAATATTTCTAGAGTCATTCTAGAATATTTAAGTATTAGTATGTATATATGTGAGTTACTGTGGTTGTGGTAAGTCAAAGGTATTTGGCATAAAGAAATGAATTATATTTCGTATGGAGTTTGAGAAGTGTAATAAAAAGAGTGATATTCTTAGAGCTTATTAATTATTGATGCATGTTGAATGTTTGGAAGAAAAGAAGCTTATATGGATAAAGGTTCTATTTTTGTGAATGAAAATATTTAGGATATATAGAGTTATATGTTATAACAACCACTATAATTGAAATTTGAATTTAGGTATTAATGATTTATTTTTAGAAAATTTAGGAAAGTTAGGAGAGAATATTATTCCGAAGCATAGAGCAAGAGTAAATTATATTAGAGCATTGCAGGTAAGTGAATAATATCCCATAATTATTAATTTTTGAATGATATTTTTAGCCATTTGTCATATCTTATCAATTTAACAATTATGTTAAATGTTATTTATCAAGGCAATTTTATTTAAATATTATCATTATTTATATTCATTTTATTGGTATTGTCATGTTTTAACAGCTTGGAAAAATACATTGATATTCATACGAATCAAGAAAATTTTTGAAATATCTTTTGTCAACTCTCATGTTAAAATGACTTACGTTATGAAATATTTTATGTGAGTTGCTATTATTTTAAAAGATTTTAGTTGGAAGACTGAAATTGAAGCAACTCTTGAGATTTTGTGAACTTTTCATGATGGGGTCTTTGATTATGAAATATTATATTGTTTATGAGATTTCAGTATTGAAAGATCTTGTTCTTTATGAATGTTAAATTGACCCCATGCATACTTGGAAATCGATTTTTGAGAGGAGTGAATATAGAATGCTGGTTATTAATAGCAGTATTGTTAGTCCTTGGTGCACAATGGTTAAACTCGAACTCGATGGATATTCATGAGCATAGTACTCAAGCCGGATATTCGTGGGATTTATTCTCGTGCCTGTTATTCGTGGGTTTTGTACCTGCGCATATTATTCGTGGGTCTAGTACCTGCGCCTATTATTCATAGGTCTTGTACCTACGCTTATTATTCGTGAGTTTCACACCTACGCCTGTTTTCGTGGCTTCTAGCTGCGCCGAAATGGTTAGTTACCCTCGTAAACTCTGTCCACATCAGATAATTCGTTCTGTTGAAGCCCAACGAAAAAATAAGATTTTGAGAATTATTGTTTTAAACTGATTTCCTTTAGCAAATTGCTTTACTGGATATTATATTGATTTGATTAATGATTTTGATACAATTTTATTTTTATTATAGTTGTATAATTTGAAAATTGAGATTTATTATCAAGTTTCGTTATTCAAAGTTAAATATGTTTAAATTATTTCTTTCTGTATTTTAGTTATTTTTTTAATAGGATGTTATAGACAGGATCTTGTTTACCCTTGTTATTTTGATGGATTATATATACATGCTCGAGATTATTTTTAGTCATTGAATCAGTTATTCTGTTTAAATACTTGAAGCTTAAGGAATATGAATTCTTCATATTTTATGCTGGTCACTCCTTGATTTTCGAGACATGACAAAGAGCCCTTATGGATAAGGTTAAGTGCCTTTAATGAATCATCATGTTTGCTTTTATGTGGTTCCTATCCCAATGTAATTGAAGACTTTCTAAAATGCTCCTTTGGTCTATAATAAGGACATTAGGGAGTTGATATTGATCCTAAATATAAGACATCTTTACCATATTTATCCTTTTTTTTTAAATTATCCTTATTGATACTCCATCAATGATAATTAAGTAAAAGAGGGAGGGAAGGAGTTAAGGAAGATGATTAAGGTATTTTAGAAAAAATATATTTTTCCACCGTTTCTTAATATGAGACTAAATTGGAGAGTTGATCTTAATCTAAATATAAGACATATTTCTTATATTTATCAACTTTTTTTAAATTACTCATATTGATATTCCCTCAACAATAATCAAGTATAAGAGAGAGTGGGGGAATTAAGGAAGATAATTAAAATATTTTAGAAAAAGTATATCATATTAACTAACTAAACTGACTTTCTTAATCTAACTAAAATAGTTAAATATATCATATAGTAAGTACCAAGGAGTACCAATAATTGACACTAGTATTTGGTTGGTAAATAATCCATTTTTAGAATTCTTTTTTTTCAATTTCAATTTTCATCTCGTATAATGCCTACACATGTGGATACTCTTTTATCTAAACCCATCAAATATCAAGTTTGACAAGCCAGTTTGAGTTCAAAAAAAAAGAAAAGAAAAGAGAACTAAAATAAGTTCATGGCCCCTTAAATTAGAGAATAAAAAAGGAAAAATGACATCTGAGTCCCGTGGAAGCAATTAAATGCCAAAAAAGTCCCAAGAAATGGCATAAGTAATTTAAAGTCCCATGAGACTTTAGTTGAATTTTTTCCAATTATGAAAAGACAAAATTGCCCTTAAGGCTTAAATCTTTCATTTCTTTTTCTGCAATCCCCCTCTCATCTGTATCAAAATCTCCTTTCTCTCTCTCTTCGTTCCACTGCCTTAATCTCCTCCCCATCTCACAAGAAAATTAGCAACTTGTCCCTTTCATGCGCGTATAAAGAAGCAATTTAAGAAGAACCAAACCAATACTCCACAAAATTGAAAGATAAAAAAGAAACAAAATACGAAAACAAAAGAAGCTGAGTACCCAAATGCAAATACCCGAAGATGAAGATGAACCGGCTACTCCATGGAAATGGGTTTGTCGCCTGCTACATTTATAGAGAGAGAAATGCAGATGGCTCAATTGAAGTCTTGATTTGGAATTTTTTGAAAGGAAACCAATTATGGGAATAGAATTGCCGTTAGAGAAGTTGAATGGGGATTGAAGCTACAAGGTAGTGGAAGTTGTAGTCGCTCCGAGCATTTTGAAAGCTGAAGATACAAGAATGTTTGGGCACAAAAATTATAGCACTTCTATGAGAGATTCTTGTTCCTTTTTCTATTCTGTTATGGTACAAAATTTTTTATAAATGATTATTGTGATTATTATTGCTGTAACTGTGGATCAAAGTTCATACTATGTTTGCTGTCGTTTGCTGTCATTTGCTAGTTGCAGGTGTTAGGGTTGTTAGTTACAGGTGCTGGGGTTGTTAGTTGCGGGTGCTGAAGTTGTTAGTTTTCTATTAGCAGAACCAGAAAGACAGAGTTTAAAAGGAAAAATAGAGAGGCTGAAACATGAAAGTGAACAACTTCATCCAAAGTTAGATATACATGAACAAGAATGGCAAGCAAGTGAAATTCAAATATGATGCTCAAAGGAGAGATTGGAAAAGTTGGAAAGGACATAACAAAAGATGGTCTCTTCTATTTCTCATGTGTTGCAGAAATCTGGAATCGCCTATAATCTCTTGCAATTGTCAATATAGAGTTGCTATTATTGAGTGCTGGACTTGTATTTTTGCTGTCATAGATAGTTGTTATTTATAGTGGTTGCTGTCATGGAAAAGTAAGAAAAAGAATTAAGTCTCAATTTCATAACAAAAAAAATTTATCATTATGGAAGATGCTTTGAGCCGGGCACACAGTGAAGACATGCAAGAATCCAAACCTGAACTAATGAATGGTGCTAGGTTGCTTTATTTTTTCTATGCAAATACATAGCACACTAATTTTTGGTTTGTATATATCTATAGAAAGTGATGAAAGTAATTTTTTGTAACCTTGATCAATCTCCATCTTGTTGGAAGGCAAGGTGGATCTTGATGAAGGTGTCTATATTTGCTATAATCTTTTTACATTTGCTGCCAAGACCTGATGTAATTGAAAAGTGCATATATATAAATCTAAGCAACTTACCAAAGTTCTATGGATTGGCAGGTGAGGATCCGTTCAAGCATTTGCAGACTATGCAATGGGTCTGCTCAACTATGAAGCCTATAGGAGCTGACATGGATGCTGTGCAAAGACAAGTTTTTCACTTCACACTAGAAGGAAAGGCAAAAGAATGGTTTTATATGCTGCCACATCATGCACCTCAAGCTCTACAATCCTGGAACAACTTAAGAAGTGCCTTCTTAGAGAGATATTTTCCTTCATCAAAGGCTGCTGCATTAAGGAAGGAAATTTTTTCTGTAAAACAATATGCTGACGAGTTTTTCTATGAGTTTTGGGGCAGGTTTCAAGAATTGCTGGCTAGGTGTCCATATCATCAAATTCCAATAGAACATTTGGTGCAGTATTTTCATTCAGGGTTGTGTGATGCATGCAGAAAGAATTTGGATGCAGCCGCTGGAGGTTCTATTGACGATTTGACACCTCATGAAGCATGGAATTTGATTGAGAAGATAGCAAGCAATGACCAGCAGTATGGAGGATATGATGCTAGACAAGTGCATGAAGTTTCTGCAAGATCTTCTAAAGATCACAATGCTCTATCTTCTCAAGTTGCTGCTATGAATGCTCAGATCAACCATCTAACTGCACAATTGAGCAACTCACATGTTCAAAGCCCATACTCTCAAGCTCTAGTTGCTCCTAGCTGTCAGCTATGCTCTTCCACAATGCATATCAGTGCCAATTGTCCTTCAAATTATGAGGAAGTTTCAGCTATTTACCAAGGCAGACCTAACCAGTATCCACAAAGGAATCCATACTCCAACACATACAATGAAGGATGGAGAGATCATCCTAATTTCAGATGGAGAGATGGAGGTGGAGCTGCCGGTCAAAACAGATTCAACAATGATAAGCAAGTGGCTGAATCTTCTAGAGTCATAGAAGTGTCTACTGCTACAGAGGATGATGGAATTTCTGAGATACTCAAGAGCATTACTGTGATGAATTCAAATATAAATTCTATTAATGCAAAATTCTGCTCTAACTTCAAGGAATTAAGATCTACAGTGGAGAGCAATCAAGCAAAGTCCAACTCCAGACTTGCTACTCTGGAAAACAAAATTGAACAGTGGGACACCAACATCTCAAACATGAATAGCTATGTATCACAGTTAGCTAATTTAGTGAATGATGTTCAGGCAAGGATCAGTGGAGATCTACCTTCAAATACAGTTGTTAACCCCAAAACTGTGAATGCTATCAATCTACAAAGTGAAGAGCAAGTTGGGGAGCAAGTTGCTAATGCTGAAAATGAAGATGAAGGAGAGATAGACACTGATTCCAGCAGTCTAATGAGTAGCACTAAGAAGTCTGAAAGCAAGGAGGAAGCAAATTCCCCTGAGAAGGAAGAAGTTGCAGAAATTCACATTGATTCTGCACAAGACTCTAAGGATGGAGGACAGTTATGCAGTAAAGAAATTGAGCTCAAGCAGGAAGAAACTCATTCAGCTGCAAATGGAGGACACCTGAAAGATTTACTTGTCCAAAAAGAACTCATGAGCAGCAAGGAAATCTTGGAGGCACAGAACAAAGAAGTCATAAATTCCTTCAGCAAGATGGATATTAATGAGCCTAAGCTAGAGAAGGAGCAGAAAGTACCAGAAATTACAAAGTGTTTGAGGGAAAGTTGCAACCACAGGAAAAGAGACAAATCTAATGAACTGGTGCAATTGGGACCCAAAGCTTCAGCACTTTTCAGAGCTCAAATTCCAAAAAAGTGTAAAGATCCAAGTGCATTTTCCATCCCCTGCATAATTGGTAAGATAACTGTTTCTAGAGCATTATTAGACTTAGGTGCTGCTATTAATGTGATGCCTAGTTCAGTTTATCAAGCTTTAAATATAAATTTGATTAAACCAACCAAGGTATTAGCTCAATTAGCTAATAAGAGTATTATAAGGCCTAAGGGAATCTTAGAAGACATTTTAGTTCAAGTTAAAGACCTTGTTTTTCCTGTGGACTTTTATGTTTTGGATATGGTAGATAAGTCCCTTGATGCTAGTACTCTTATTCTAGGAAGGCCATTCATGAAAACAGCTAATACCATGATTTGTATGAAAGAGGGGATTATTAAAATGGAATTTAGTGGGCATACAATTCAGTTTAATATGTATAGGCACCCACATCAGGATCCCTCACTGTTAGGTTTAAGAGAAATTGCATCATATAAAGAAGAGGCTAAAAAGGAACAGTTGTTGCTGCAAAATTCTGATAAACTTAAGAGTGATATGCTTGAATCTGAAATGTCTTTTTCTGCTACTGACCCTTTGAATGAAGGCTTTGGAAAGAACCAACATGATAAATGTGCAGGAAAAGACATAGTTGTTGAAAACTTCACTGCAGGGATGGATAATACAAGACAGGATGAAGCAGATGGTACAGCATTACAGGACAATGGCAATCCAATGAAGCTGTACAAAGAGAATTTCAAACCTCCCTAACATTCAGGTTGTCTCCTTCCTTGTTTCCCCACTTACAATAGTCTGTTTTCATCAGTTTTACTATATACTTGAGCTATATTGTTGATTAAGTGTTGGGGAGGAGACCAAGTCAGTAGGGTAGAAAAATAATATCCCATGAATAAATCAAAGATTTTGGTTTAGTGTTGTCATGTTCATTACTGCTGCCTTTGCATGTGTTCATTTCTTCTTCACATTGTGGACAATGTAGAATTTAAGTGTGGGGGAGAATGAACTTGATAGTTGAAAAAAAAAATCTTTCTTCTACTGCGTTCTAGTTATTGCTTTGTCATTGGAAATTCGCTGTCATGGATCTAAATTGAATTTTGAACACATAAATTTTGAACATTGGCAAGTCTGATGAAGGATTAGTTGCTTGTTTCATTAATTCATTACTGGAAATTGTGCATCATGAATAATCAATCTCATATATTTTGTTTAAAACTTCATGCAATCTAGTCATTTAAGCTGATTAGGATGAATAAGCCAGATGGAAACATTTTGAGCCTTCAACATATACTCCTTTACATTGTGTGACACCATCTAGTTTGGTAACTTTGCAGAACTTGTCTCAATCCTTTATTCAAAACTACATTAGCCCCATAGAATTGTGAAAATGATAAGGGCATTTCTTTCAAAACCATCTTGACCAAACAGAAACCACACAAATATTAAATCATTTGCTTTACCCCTTTGAGACCTTCACTTTCTTTAAAATTTTCATCCTTGATTAATGAATACTGTGCAAGATAGTGCTGCTTTAGTAAGTCTTTACTCTTAAAGTTACACTACTTGTTGAAATCTCTGAACCTCAATACATTTGCTATCTGGTTCAAGAAAATGAAAATAAAGGGAAAATACAGAGAAAAGAAAAGGGAAGTATAAAAAAAAAAGAAAGAAAGAAAGAAAGAAGAAAGAAAAGAAACCAGAAGATAGTTTGTAACTTGATATTTTCTGCAGCTGCATTTGAACATGGATTGTGCACAGTATTTCATTAATCATTTACATGCATTTCCATTTCATCACCTAGCCTCTCCAACATTACCACCCTAATAAAAGACCCTTTGATTCATAATCCTTGTGGCATTTAGTGGTAGAGATGTAGGATGGTTACAAGCCTATGGGAAGCCTAAACTAGATGGTTGAGTGAAATTACCTTGATAAGAGAGGGAGTGAAACACTATACCTTATGAGGGAATCTCAACCTAATTGTTACTATGATTTAATTGCATGAATTAGATTCCTTGATTAATATGAGATTAGTTTGGATTATTGCTAATTGAAGGTAAAGATTGATGATTGCAAGTGTTCATACTGAATCTGTTTTGCCAAATGTGCTAATCATGAGTGTTTAAATTCAGTTTGATCCATAATTTTGCTCGGAGCGCAAAAGCTAAGTGTGGGGGAGTTGATAAACTCATATTTGTACTGATTTTTAATATGATAAGAGAGAGTTTATTATTGATTCTTATCCACATTTACTATTATATTGAGCAAATTAGTTAATAATATAAAATTGGACAAGTGGTATTTAAATAATATAATTTCAGTGCTTAATTGGATAAATAATCTATTAAATGTCCATTTCAGGTCAACAGAGCAATGGAAGAGCAAATAGAGCGTCTATGTGAAATCATGTCGTGACCTTGTGTATTCACCGTCGCGACCACAACATCAATCAGCGATGAAGAGCTTCTCTGTGCATTTACGTCGCGACCTTAGGAAGTCACCGTCGCGACCAGAATCAATCAGCAAAGTAGCAGCGTTTTAAGAATTCTAGTCGCGACCCAAGATTCATGACGTCGCGACCATACGCTTCTGTGAAATCCAGTCGCGACCCAAGATTCATTACGTCGCGACTAAACATTAAAAGCGGGAGAAGATGGAAGCATGAGCTGTAATGGAATTATGAGATTGCAGCGGAGGATGATGCACACAGCTCACACATACTGGACAGCACGATGGACATTCTTAATTCAATAACCCATACCACATTTCTGCTATAAATATCACACTTCACAACACCTCATGACACACTTCATATCACAATTCATTCCTTCATACCATTTCTCCCACGCTTTCCATTTCCATTGCAGGCTTTCCTCTGTTCTGGTTAATAGAACCAGAGGAAAGCCTTGCACCTTCATTTCATTTCCATCCTTTCTTCCATTCCCACCATGAATGCTTCTATGCTTCTTGCTTCTGCTGAAGTTCAGATAGTTATGCAAGGCTAAGCTGTTGTGTTCTCCTGGAGATGACACCAAACCAAAGTCCTTGAGCCAAAACAGGGAGTATCATTGTGTCTTTAATGCAGATTTGATTGTATCGAGTTGATGTAGTTACTTTTGTATTACTGATACAATTAGAATAGTAGATGAAGAAGTAGGGAACCGAGTTGGATTTCCTATTTCTGTATTAATGACTTTTGATTAATTATCATCTTTGATCGAGTTGAACATTGCTGGGATTAATTGAAGTGATTATATTCTATTTTACTATCTCTGAGTTGAATGATTCATATTCTCTATTAATGTCTGCGAGTTGTAGCTTTAATTGAGATTTAACTGGCGAGTTGTTAGTTAACCTATTCCTATTTAACTGATTAGCTCATGATATTTTGTGGATAATGAAGGTAAGGTAATCTCCAAGGGAACACGTTTGTCATTCATTTATTTCACTATCCTCATAAACTAAAAACTCAAAACAATAGTATAGGATTTACATTCTGTTTAAAACAACCCATCATCAAACTATATGTTACTCTGTTATCTTGTGGTTCAGTTGATTGATTAGGTACCTTAGCATTCTGCTAGGTTCCTTGTGAGTCGACCTAGGTTAGCCTCCACTTACTATTGGTTAGTTTAGTTTTGTTTGGTAATTAAAACGACGGTTATCACTTACATAAATAGCTCACGCATCAATATTTTCCCCAAATTTCAATCAATCAGCATTATTTCCCAATGAAATGCCAATCTTCAATAACAAAAGAACTTGCAAAAGCTAGTGAGAGTTGACATATATGGTAAAAAATATACTCGTATCCCACAAGGATATAACTTTGATTCCCACTATCGTTATGAAGGCTCCTTTAGTTTGCAATCTTATAAATCTCTTGTAAGCACTTTCTAAGCCCTGGGGCTACGTACTAGCTTTGGTATGGAACCAGTGCCGAACCCACCTAAACTTTCTTGTACTAAATAAAAAACAAGAAGAACTTGTAGAAGCTTCATTCTATATTCCCATGGTCAAAATGGAAATTTAACTAAATTCTCATAGCAAGTGCTATAATTATATATACAATGATCTTCATCGAATCAAAGCACATAATATCTGAAGAATGTATCACCAATGAACCAAGGGAGTCAAGTTTCTATGGAAGCCAAGCAATCAACATGTTAGGACGTGCAACTCTTTGTCAACATAATAATAACAAATACTAGTAATAGTAGAAACAACCAACAATTGGGATAACTTGAGTTTTGATATGATTAAATAATACTCCATCTAATCCTAATTATAATACTTAGTTAACTTTTTTAGATAGATGGAGAAAACTAAATAAATCAATTAATTATGATCAAATTTAACTACTCAAGATAAATTTATATTATATACTCTACAATCTACCCAAATTAGTCTACTAGCTCTTATATTAGTTACAATTAACTAATTTATTTGGTTTCTTGAATTATCTAAAAAAGTCAACTAGTTTTTATAATTAGAACTATATGTAATATAAATGAATCAAGATACAAGAGAGGAACCTGATTCCAGCCAAAGTTGCAATGACCCAAGAAAATACATAGGTAAATGTTACAACTTTAATAAGGTATATATTATTTCTTGTAGTACTTTTCAAAAAAGAAGTTGGTGATTAAGTGGTTGGACACGGTGGAATTAAGTATGAAGTACTGAGTTCGAATCCTAGCACCTGCAAAAGTGGAATTTTATTTTTCAGTCAATGTGTGAAATTACCATATTGCCCTTCTGGTCATTTTTTCTTTATTCCCACAACTCCTCTATTTCACTTCTTATCTATAGCAGCGAGAGAGCAGAGGGAAAATCCAGAGGAAGCTTTGCCACACCAAGCTTGTAGCTGCTGGAACGAGTCACCGTCGCCTTACGTCTGTCACTGGTCGACGTCGTACTGCTGCCGCTGGAGCCATTTCTCTTCAGTAGCTTCCGTCTTCAGCCAAGAACCAGAGCGTAAGGGGGGAGAAGCTGCCGTGAGTCGCTGGAGGTGAAGGAGGGGTGTTCACCGGCTGTTGTAGAATCACGTCGTCGGTAGTTCTCTATTGTTTGTGTTGCAGTCGACGTGCGCTGTAGCTGCCGCCGCCGCTGTCCCTTGCCTCTGTAGTACTGTAGCAAAAATCAGATCTTCAACTTTCCTCCTTCTTTTTGGTTGTCGAGAGTTGGAGCAGAGGAGAGTTGCTAGATCGCTAGTTGTGGAGAAGGAGCTTTCATTGTTGCTGTCGTTGAATCGAGTCTCTTTTGGTCCTCTGTAAGCCACAGCGCCGTCACTATACATGCCGTACAGTTGTTGCAATCTCCGTCTTCCTCCTTCCCTGTCTCCGTCAGCTTGCTTTGGGTTGGTGGTGATGGTAAGCCAACACCCTTCCCTCTTCATTTATCCCTCACAGCTGTAAGAAGAAACTGATTTCCTTCTTTCTCTTCTGTTGCCGAGCCTGTGTTGGATAGAAGGGTGCAAGTTGAGTTGTATTTGGGCTGTGGATCCTCCGTGAAATTGAAACTATGTGTGGTAAGTCCATGGATCTTCCCTCTTCTGTTGGTGGCTGTTAGCTTTGGCTCTTTATTGAAGTAGATGATTTTAGTTCGGTGTCCGTCTGTTTGTTGAATGTTTGTCGCTATTGTAGGGAATGGTTGTGGACAGAGGAAGCCGTGTGTTTGTGTATATATAGTGCTGTCATGGTAAGAAGCTTGATGCTGCGTGTTTGAGCCTATAGGGAATGGTTTGGACGGCATATGTGTATATATATAAGTTTGTGCTGTTGTGTGCAGTGGATTTGGCTTAAGTTTTGGAGGGAGAATAGTTGAACCAAAAGCTAATGAAAGTTAATTGTTGGAATTGAAGGGTATAGGGAAAATGATGATTATATGCTTACATGATGTGAGAAATGGGATTTATATTTGGAACAGTTGTGGAAATATGGGTGTTGAGCTAAATGAAAGAATATGAAATTGGTAGAGATTTCTGGAAATTAATTATAGTTATAAGGTTTGAAAACTTTCAAAGTTAAAGGTAATGATTTCATATTTTAAGTGATAAATAAATGGTATTTGGTGCAAGAGAGGTGAATGGTATTTATTGATGAAATGTTTTACTTTCAGAAAGATTTGGAAGTTAAGAAGAGAATATTATTCCGAGGAATAGAGTAGGAGTAAGCTATATTAGAATATTGTAGGTGAGTGAATAATGTCCCCTAAAATGATATTTTTAATAATAATTTGTTATTGGATATATTCTATTTAAAGTGTAAATTTTTAAGTATGATTTACTCAAGGCATGTTCATACCAATTAATTGCTCTGATTGTTATTATTGATTTTTTCTTCCAATTGATTTATTATATTATCATGATTATGGATGAAAATGGATAAAGAAAGCTTTGACAAAGGTTTTTGTAAATGTTATATTGAGTGGATGTTTCTTTATGAAATATGTTTATGTGAATTTATTAGTTGAATAGTATTTCATATGAATTGGAAGAAATCTTTTAAGAATGTATTTCGATGATCATTCTGGGCTTCATGACGGTGGAACATTATTGTTGGAATTTCAGTATTGGAAAGCATTGTGATTATTAAATATTAAATTGACCCCACGCATGCTTGAAAATGTTTTAGAGAAGATTGAGTGCAGAACGCTGGTTACTAACAGCAATAGTGTTAGTCCTTGGTGCACCATGTTAAACCTTAGCTCGATGGATATTCGTGGGTTTCGTACTTATGCAGGATATTCGTGAGATTTATTCTCGCGCCTGTTATTTGTAGGTCTTGTACCTGCTCTTGCTATTCGTAGGTCTTGAACCTGCGCCTATTTTTGTGGCTTCAAGCTGCGCCGGATTGGTTAGTTATCTTCGTGGACTGTGTGTTCACGCTTGTTTTCGTTCTGTTGAAGTCTTACGAAAAAAGAATTATTTTGAAATGATTATTTTAAATGGATTTTCTGAAATAAAATGTTTATCGTAATATTTCTATTTAATTACAAAATGTTATTATTTATATTTAAACATATTAGAATTGTTTATTTTCGCATTTTAAATTATATTTTTGGGACGTTATTTATGAGTAGATTTTGGCTTCAGATAGTGCTGTTGACCCTATTCCTCTAGCTAAACAGTGAAGAGCCTCACGTCTGATCTGAAGTATTGTTTTTGCCATATCTACTTATAATGCAATTAAAAATTTATGAAATACTTGTATTATTTTGGTTGAAGTTTAAATGCTCCACTTAATCTATATATAAGGTTCTGGTTTCGTGTTATTTTGAGGAAGTTCAAATTATTTTGGAAAAAAAAATGCTATGATTTGAAACATTCGTAGTCTGTTGTAGGATTTTCAGAAGGTTGTTTATATAAAGATAATCTTACTAAAATTCTTACAAATAACGTGTCTTTTGATTTAAATGGAACTATACATTATGATGATTATTTTAAATATTTTATTTAAAGTTTAAAGTTTAAGGAATATGAATTTATTCATATTTTATACTAGTTATTGTTCAAATTTCGGGGTGTGACAAAAGCGCCCTCTACCCCACATACACACAAATACAGGGTGACAATCACAAAAGAATAAATCATTCAGTCACAATTAACAGAACAATAACAGAAATATATATATATAGCTATTTTTATGTTTGATTGATTTATGTGATAGGAGTATATTACAACTCTCTTCATGATGTTACTCTTAAATAATAGTAAGAGACAATCATAGTAAAATTTAGAGCCTTCCATGATTTTCAGCAAACTCTTAAAAATTAAAATAAAGAATTGTTATACACATCGATTTTCCCCCCAAATTTCAGCCTCCTAGAATAATAAATTAATGGAATACCTAGCATCAATAGAAGAGCTTGCTAAAGCTTCATTCAATATTCCCAATCAGAATGGGAATTAAATTGAATTCTAAATTTTTTGTTAAAAATTTCACCATATTTCATAAAACATTTGTTTCTTGAAATTTTCTTTACCTGGGTAAGCATAGCGATACATTGAAACCGATCCAAATGTAATAATACCTGGAAAACTTGCAAGTTATGTGATGAACCAAATTTAGTACAGCTCAAAAGACCAAATGGTGAAGAACATTCAATAATTACTTCCTAAAGTGAAGAAATTAAGTCCATTCCTAGTATTCCAGTGCATGTCTTTTAAGATGGAAACACTGCTTATATCCACACACCATCAGCTAATTATTATATCTGCATATTTGAAAGAAAACTGAACATTATATTTATTTAATATGAGTAGGTCATGTAAAGCTACAAAACATCAGATATTTAATATCTTTTTAATTAAAGATGAGTAGGAGATCAAACATTGTAGGTACAAACTAATCTTAACACTTGCAGATTCTTTTCCAGCAAAGTAGCTTAAAGTAATTAAACATACAATATGATAATCAACATTTGGTATCACACCTCTTCAATCTGGTCTTTGCCAACTGGTACAAGGTTTTCCACATAATTCAAAATACGATGACTGAGGTCGTATTTGTAGACAACAAACATCTTAATTTCGTTAGTGGTCAGATTGATCAAAACGAAATCTCTTTTTTCATCCTTCAGGTCATAATCAATTTCACTAAAGCATGGAGGCACTACATGCTTAAAGCCGACTATTTTGTTTCTCCAAATAGTCCCTGGAAGTAACAAGCCTGGGTGCCTAATACTATATTTCTTAGTCCAACTCCAACTTTCCCCAGATGCCGTTCCCTCCTCCATCAAACCACAAATCAACGAAAGAAGATTGACCAGATCCAATGTCAGTAAGAGAAGCAGAGCAAGTTTACTCTAATGAATAGTAAGCCCACGGAAAAGTCTATGAATTGGTCTATGGGCTGAAATAGGTAATGGTATCAACGTAAACACTTCCATTGCCATGTCATATGAAAATAAAAACTTGACTCCCTGCATATTTTTCTTATATCCAAACCAGAAGATATTTCCATTTGCATCGAAACTGGGACAATGATGAATAGCCACACCATCTAAGGTACCACATTCTACATTCTTCCATGACCCTGTCTTTAATGAATAAACTTCCCCTCGTCTATCCCAATTTTGAAAATTATCAATCATTAAAATCTTGTAATCATTAGCTACGGAACTGAATCCAAATCCCAACACGAAAATTGACCTACGGAACAATTAGCAGCTTTGGCCACCAGTCTAACCTGTCTAATTGCTGGATTCCACAATAAAATGGGACGTGATGAATTATTGATGAGTTTGACACAGAGCATGCCCTTGCTGGAACCGACGATATAAACATCCCGCAGGAGATCATTCGAATATGCGCTATGAACTTCAGGTGCTTGCCTCTCATTATCGATCAAAAAATAATTGCAGAAGATTAGTTGTGGAGTGGTGGAGATGTTCTTCGATGAAAGATGGAATATTTATGAGATTTTTCCAATGTTTACAAACACATTGAAATCGGATTAGGGATTTCACCGGAAGTCGTTTGAGAATGTTTCCGATGATATCGTGGGGAAGACATGGGTTGTCGGCTTCCATTGTTATCTGCTCCATAGCGCTAGACTGAGTAGAACACATGCCTCAGGCTCAGGGGGACTTTGTTGAGAGTTTATATTCTTTAATTTTTTTTTTAATTAAGGTTCAATGGACTTTAATTAATTACATTAGGTCATTAGCTAATAATATTAAATATTATATAAGTAGTAAAAGTCAACCGCTAACTCTGGAGTTAGCTTTATCAAGCTACTCATATAATATACGTAGTAAAGGTGTATAATACTCTAAAATAATTTTAAAAAAATAATTAATAATATAAAATATTTAAAAATATAATTAATATTTTAATATATTTAAATTAGTGTAATTACTACCCTAAAAGAACAGCTCTACTAACGCCATTTTGCTCTTTAAAAAATGACACGTAATTTTAGGAAAATTCCACTTGTGCATTTAAAAAATAAAAAACCTTCCTTTTGAATCTGAATTAAACGCCAGAAACAAGAGCGACAACACCAAAAACAATAGTTATCCTCATTTACAAATTGAAGGTACCAGAACCATAGAAATTTGTCTCCTTCCAGCGATACCATTCAGTTGCAAACGAAGACTTCTTTTAGATAAATGTTTTGATGGGGAGTAACCTTCATCTGCTAGTTAGTTTTATGTTTTAGTATTTTAAAGCTTTTGTAACCAAATAAGAAGTATTTCCAAGCTTTGCTTGCCCACTGTATTCCAAGTAAAAAAAAGAACTAGAGAAATCATAGAAATCGAAATTGAACCTAAGATTCAGATCGAGATCGACCAAACCGAAGATCCAGATTAATGTTTAGATCCAAACCAAAGAACCAAAGATCCATATTGAAATAGAACCAAAGATCCCGCTCGAAATCGAACCAAAGATCCAAATGAAACAAAAGATCGCAATTGAAATCACCACGAAGCACATGACTGAGTTGCACCCCGACTTGTCTCCGTTGCTGAGCAGTAAACGTCATTTTAGTTCCACGAGTCGTCGCTGTCGCTGGTGGAGACGAAGCCGCATTGCAGATCGAAGGATGAAGGAGAAGACAAAGAGCTAGAGTTCGCTGTTGTCCTCACTGAAGTCGTTGCCATCTTTAGTTTAGATCTGTTACCAGAGTTGTCATCCTCATCGGAGTCCTCACCGGAGCTAGAGTCCTCATCGGCTTTAACGGGCAGGAGCTTTATTCAGATAGAAGGTTTTTGTTTTGGAAGCCCAGGTGGAATTGTTTTTTAAATGACGTGTCATTTTTACAAAAACCTTGGAGCAACCGACGGTAGTGGATCTATTGCTTCGTGTGCAGTAACAATTTAAATATATTAAAATATTAATTATACTCTTAAATACTATAAGATAATAATTACACATTTAAAATCATTTTAGGTAGTAGTACTCCTTTAACCTCACACACACACACATATATATATACACACACACACGCTATAATGAGTCATATTATTCGTTATGTTTAAATGACCTGACGCCATCTGCATGTTCTAACCTAACCATATATGCCGAAGGATACTTTAATTTTTCCATGTCGGTAATAAAAAAATTAACATTAAGTAAATACTGTTAAATATAAAAAAAAATATGTGATGTTGAGAAAGATAGCAATAAATCTTAAAATTAGATACATATAATAAAATCTAGTAAAAATTATAGAAAAAAAAGGGGGGAAATGCCTTGATAGCAATGTTTTAAAAGCTTGCTCGGTTCTTCATGTTTATTT
The DNA here is from genome assembly GCA_037074615.1 of Leucaena leucocephala. Lineage (NCBI taxonomy): Eukaryota > Viridiplantae > Streptophyta > Magnoliopsida > Fabales > Fabaceae > Leucaena > Leucaena leucocephala. The sequence goes on from CM073549.1 coordinate 8,120,022, forward strand.
TTTTTAATAAAAAGACAAAATTATATTAATAATTAATTACCACCTCCAACTCATCAAAGCCCATAGAGCATAGGCATATAATAATAGCAAAAATTTTAGAATATGTTTCAATATATATAACATAAACTGTAAAACAAAGAAAAATTATATAGCACTCAATATTGTCTAGTATTCTAATCTTATTTATAGTATAATTTTACTTATAATTTTTTTAATTTGGTATAATGTTACCAATAATCTTTTTAATTTGTTACAATTCTTGATATATGAGAAATAAGATTATGGGTAAAATTGTATCAACTAAAAAAGATTATGGGTGAAATTATGCCAAATTAAAAATATTATAGATAAAATTGTACTACAAATAAGATTATAATATTTAATGCATATGAGAAATAAAGATATTAAGTATTATATAACTAAAAAAAAACTTTAATGAAAGAAGCAACTTCCTTTTAAAGAATTGAAGTCATCTGACTTGAATCCTTAACAAAATTAATAAATCTAAAGTCAATATAGTTAATGTTGAGGTGTAGTTCAGAAAAATCTTGCAACTGGATTTGAAATTGAAAATAATAATTAAATAAAAAATAATATTACATACATATATAATCATATAAATACAAAACGTAAATATGAAATTGTGACATGAATGAAATTACTGAAAGTAGCACATTAAGATCAACAATCAACCTAAACACCACATGAACCAAATAAAAAAATAACTTTACCCCATATTACCCATGACAAATCAACACAACGCATTCATGACTTGTTAAATATTGGTCAATCTTGAGTAACCCTAGTCGACCGGCCCCTACCTAGGCTCACCGACGGTCGAGACCAACTCTAAAAACTCTCAGCTGGATCTTCAGTGATGGTGACATAGTCTGATATTTAACGAAGAGAACGGCATCATTTCTACTTTCCTAAAAAATCGATTTTTTTGCCAATATCAATAAGAAAAAATAGTTAAAACTAAACAGGTTCTATGTGATGTATATGGTAATTTTTTTTAGTTGAAAAAATTAGTCTTTTAATTTTTCAACTGTTAACTCACTTATAATTCAATTCTTTAATTATCACTCGGTATAACTCAATATCTAAACTTTTGACTCATTTATAATTTAATTTTTTATCTTTCTATTATTTTATATTATTATCTTTGTCATCTATAAATGAGTTAGGTGGAAAAATTCCTTCCAACTCAGCTCCATGTGGCAAAAATTCTTCCAACTCAGCTTCATGTGGGAAAACTTCTTCCAACTCATCCGTCCAATCACCCTCAGCCCCACCCCTGCTCGGTTCACCGTTCACTCACCCAACTCACCATCTTGGACCTCTCTGACGACTCTTTCCTGTCCCACCTCCAATCCTTAACTCTCCCATCCAAAATGATTAGCTTCAAGAATCCAATAAAAGTGAGGGTTTTTGTGTGACTTCAGAAAGCCTTTCTTGGAAGGTGCAGATGTATTAACAGGTGGGAATAAATCCAAAAGGGTGGAGCTGGATGATGTATAAGTCAGCTATGATGTAAGTCGTTGGATTTTTTGTGGATTCTTGGACCTGGTCGTTTTGTATTGAAGCGAAGGAGCTGGATAGGAGAGTTACGGACTGGAGGTTGGAGAAGGAGGAGAGACACAGTGGGATTTGGCCGTAGAAAGATTTGCTTGAGAGGTCCAAGATGGTGAGTTGGGTGAGTGAACAGTGAACCTAGTAGAGCCGGGGCTGAGGGTGATTTGAGAACTGAGTTGGAAACATGGAGCTGAGTTAAAAGGAATTTTTTCGCCTAGGACTCAACTATAGAAACAAGAATTATAATATAAAAAAAATAAAATGAAGTGGGATTTGATCATAAGTGAATAAAAAATTTAAAAATTAAGTTATATCGAGTTATAATTAAAAAATTGAATTATAAGTTAATTAATAGTTGAAAAACTAAAAAACTAATTTTCCCTAATTTGTTTCTTGAAAAAAAGCTTGAAATTCAAAATTTTTAATTAAATTCTTGACTAATTAGAAATTAGGGCGGAAAATTACTATTTTAAAATTATAAAAATGATTTAGCTTCAAATGCCATTTATTAATTAATAAAAGTGTCTTGAACCCTTACCATATAAGAAGTTAAATAACCAATACTTAAATACCATTAGGTTAGCCTAAGAATATTAAATACACTTACATTTGTAAGGAATTCAACCCTTTTCATAAAGATTTTTTACGAGCATTTTGAAATTAATAAGTCTTGGGGATTAATACATATCTTCCAAAAATCCCTACACCATGACGATGGAGAGTGATAAATTCTAGAGTTTCTACGAAATAGGCATGGCAAGCAAGCTCATCAACATTTGTTCGCTTCCCCAATCCCCAAAAATAAAGTCAAAGGCCAAAAATAAAGTCAAAGGAGGTAAAAATCTAATCACATGTGATCGAATTCTTTTATATCCGTGAAATGGATAAGGTTAAGATACGGGTAGTGGTGAGTAGAACGCATGCCTCAGAAGAAGGAGAGAGTCCAGAGATTAGCTTTCTTTTCTTTTTTATATTTTTAATTAATGTTCAATAAATTTGTATTAATTACATTAGATCATTAGCTAATAAATTTTTATTATAAAATTTATTTAACTAATTTAAATATATTAAAAAATTTATTTATTTAATTAATTGTAACAAGTATATATTAGTTTTATTAGAATATTCTCCTTGATTTTATATATTTAAATTACCTTTGATAAAAATCTTATTAACATATGAAATTATATATAAATATTTTAAGAAAAAAATTATAATTTAAAAAAATAAATTGAATTGAGGTTTCTTTATATTTTTTTATATTTAAAAAAGAAAAGAAAAGACAACACATGAATCAGCCACTGGAGGTCAACTTACTCCACCTACCTATTATAATATATATATATATATATATACACACACACACAATGACTCATTTTCTTCGTTATTTTTAATTGACTTGACACCATCCTCATGTTCTCCGTTACCACGCTACCATATATGCCAAAGGATACTTTAATTTTTCTAATGGCATTAGGCATGTCGGTAATAAAAAAAAATTAGCATTAGGTAAATATTGCTAAATATAAAAAAAGATAGAGAAAAGATGCCTTCATGGCAATGTCTTAAAAGTTTTTTGTGTCAAATCCAGTTATATAATAATTAAATTAAAAATAATATTATATATATACACATTTATATAAATATAAAAAATAAATCTAAAATTGTGAGATGATTTATTCTAATTTAATAAAAAGTTAACAATGTTGCAGTATATACTCTAACAAAATCAAATTACTAAACGTAGCTCATTAAAGTCAACAATCAAGACATTAAAAAACTTAACACAAGACATAAAAAAGTATCACTTCACAAGACATTAACAAAAAAAACTTAACACCACGTGACTTAACATAACAACTCAACACAACACAAGACATTAAAAAGTATCACTTCGTGACTTACGAAATATTGGGCAATTTTTTTTTCTAAACATATATATTTTTTTATTAGAATTAATTCTATTAGAGAGATAATAAATATAGATACTCTTTTTAATAAATATTTAAATATTAATTTATTACAATATAGAAGCTATCATCTTTGGTGAGACTAACTGCCAATGGTGAATGTTGGTCAATTTTGATTAAGCGATTAGTCCACCAGCCCCTACCTAGGCCCCTGACAGTCTAAATCAACAGTAAAAACTCTTGACCTTCAGTGATGACATATTCCAATATTTAATGAAGACAGCCGCATCGTTTTTAATTACTTTACCAACAAATTGATTTTTCTGGCCAATATCAATAATAAAAAATCTTTGAAACTAAGCAGGCTTAATGTCATGTACATGTTTTTTTAAAAAAAAAATGCTTGGAATTTAAATTTTTTAATTAGATTTCCCACTAATTAGAAATTAGGGCAGAAAACAACTATTTAGAAATATGTTGGAGGATAGATTGGTACATATCTTCGCTTAAAGAATTTCTACTCCATGACGATGGAGACTGGAGAGCAATAAATTCCAGAGGGAGTTCCCAAAAAATAACTCTACCAAAATGGTGATACCGAGGATTTGTTTGAAGTAATTTGAATAAATCTTAGTTGTTGTATTGAGAAAATGTAGGGAGTTTTGTTAGCAATAATTTTAATTTTTAAGATCATCTTCACTCGGTCGTTTACTCTATTTTTTTCTAATTTAAAATACTTTATTAAAACTATGACATGGTATTTCAATTAGGAAAATTCCATAAAAATATAATTTAAATTTTAAAATTTTAAATCAGAATATTTATAAAAATATATTATTATTTACTTATCAAATATAGTCAATGGTTATTAAAGTGCAGAAAATAAAATTGATTTAGGATAAACCTTGTGATTTACTACTATTATTTTTTAAAAAAACAATTGATAAGATACATATGAGTGCACTAATATGGATTTTTGAAATTTGAAATAAAGCATTAATATGGAATAAAAAAACAATGAATGCGGCGGCATCTTTTTGGGCCGTCACTGGGAGGAAAGATTTACTGATGCCAAACTGATTTTTTATTGATTTTTCTGTCAAAAAGTATAAATATGAAAATTATAAGAATACGACGCACCCATCCCTAATTTCCCTTCTTCGTCCTTCACATCTAGCACGAAGATGGCCATGGCCGGCGACGCGCCGCTTCTTCCCGAAGAAATCGTCAGAAACATTCTCATACGACTTCCGGTAAAATCCATAATCCGATTTCGATGCGTGTGCAAACGTTGGAGAAATATCATCAAGACCCCACTTTTCATCTCTGATCAACTCCATCACTCCACTCGTCAAACCCCATCTCTTCTTTTCGAACGGAATGGCTTACTATGGCATCTTGATTGCCAGATGCAACTCCATAAAGTTGACAACGCACTTTTCATGGATTTCTGGATTTCCTTTGAAATCGTCGGTTCCAGCAATGGCTTACTCTGTGTTGATGTCTCTTATGGCCAAAATACTTCTTCTTCCCTCTTATTGTGGAATCCAGCCACTGGAGAGGTCAGAAAGTTGTCCCCAAATATGAAAGGGTGTATGGGATTTGGCTTCAGTCCAATTGTTAATGACTACAAGATTGTGATAACTTATTCTTCTGGTATTGTATTTCGAAAGATTGACCGTGTTTTAGTGTATTCATTAAACTCAGGATCATGGAAGGAAGTAGAATATGGGATAAATAACGTAGTTCCTTCTCCTGAAAGCGTCACTGTTAACGGAAATATGTTTTGGTTCGGGTCTGAGCGGAAGCAGGGTAGATATTTTTACGATTCTATAGTTTCATTTGATATTGCAAATGAAGTGTTTACTTTGATACCATTTACTTTGATACCAATGCCTAGTTGGGATACTTCAAGATTTAGGTTTACCGTGTATGAGAACAAACTTAGTGTGCTTTCTGTTTCTGTGATTCAAAACTCTCAATATTTGATTGAATTGTGGGTGATGGAGGACTGTATACATACATCTTGGGCTAAGAAATATAGTAGCCGTCCCATTCCATGCTTCGTAGATCCAGTGACTATTTGGATGAATCAAATTGTTTGTGAAGGTGTTAGATGTCGAAAGTGGGATGATGATGAACAAAAAATTGCTCTGTTAAATATCTCAACCGATGAATTGAAGACGTTTGATATCAGCAAATGTGGCGGTGATTATGACCAGGACTTTATTGTCCACTATGCAGAAAGTCTCGTGCCAATTGGAGGAAAGAAATTGTGTAGCATATTTGTGTAAGGCATAGAGTCATTAGTGATATTAATTGTAGAATGCTGAAGAAAAATTTGTTCTATTATTGTTCAGTCTCTCTACTAATGACTACTTGTAATCCTTGATGCCCTTTGAATAAGTTATTTAGAATCATCCTTGATGTTTCCAACTTTATTTGACTCATTTATGATTTTGCTGTTCATTTCTATTTCGAAGATTGGCATATAATTTAGTTATTGGTGTATGGATTAGGTTGGATTTGTTGTCCATGTAATATACCAATGATTTTATATCATTTGGAAGGGAAGGAGAGATCATAGTATTATGGTATCTACCATCATAGTTCTACTTCTCCACTCTCTGTAACAAAATTGTCTTTTTCTTTGTTGCCACTATAGCTTTAAGTGCTTGGCTTCCGTAAAAACTTGTCTGCATGCACAAGTCATTAACATAAAATTGCTACTTAACTCACGAAGTTCTCATTCTTACTATTTTCTGAAAACACAGAGAAGATTAAAGCATTTACCTATTCAGACAAAATGGTGCCACAAGAAGAATATCACTTGCAACTTTGTTAACTATAACATATGGTTCAGTTTCAAGGAGTACATCTCACATAAAAGAATAGATTAGCTGATTTTTTTGGTAAAAAGACAGAGTAAATGAGACCAAAGGAGTAATATCTTTGGTAAAAAGTGTGGAGACTTCCAAATTGACTAGGAGAAAGGAGTACATCTAAGAGTTGTGTTGAGTTAGTTAATATGACATATTTTCTCTAAAATATCCTAATTATCCTATTTAACCCTCTCCTTTATTCTCTTATTTGGTTATTATTAATGGAGTATTAATAAAAAAAATTTGATAGAAATAAGAAATAGGTCTTATAATAAAAACAAATGTTAGCTTCTCAATTAGATAATATCTCAAGTACATATGTAATGGGTTCTATGATAACATGTCAAATATGACATTAAGCCACACCATCTAATTGATGATGTCGTACTGTGGGTTTTTATTGTCACCTGTATTTTTATAATGTGTTGCAATTGTTTTTACTAAGCATGAGTATCTCTTATTAAAAATAAATTTATTTGAGATACTATCAATTATTAAATATGAGAATATTTTCTAGTGGGATGTGCTGAAATATTACAAGTGGTGATGTAGCCTATTAATGGGACCCACTTTCCAAAATAATTAATTTTAAACTTTCTATATTTGAATTCAAAGTTTTGTCATTAATGTTATGGCGTATAATTTATACTCCTTTTTGTCCTAAATATAAGAGTCGCAGAAGTCGTTGGAGATTGTCGATTGCTCCGATGTCAATACCAGCGGCCCCAACATTGCAATCGAGTTTTGGTCTCAAAGAAAACTTCGGTAGCGGCAAGTTGCTGGGCGACGGAGACAGATTAAACACCGAGAAGAAGTTCTGATATGGATGGAGACGCTGATTTCAGATCTCTCTTTTCTTCTTCTTGTTTGGCTGGTTTTGATGTCTTAGGCATGAGAGACGTCTCTAATTCTGTTCCTTCTAGTAGGTGGAGGAGGGCAAGAGAAGAAGGTTCTAGAAATCAGAGGGTGTTGAAATGCAGAAATTTTTCCTCCCTTCCATCTTCTAAATTGAGTGTAAAAATGGATATAATTTACTCATTTTAAAATAAAAAATGGCTTGAGTGTGTAGCAATAGGAAAATGAGTGAGACGAAGGGGTGGATAGTGGAGAAAGGCGGAATCGTTGGGAAGTGGACGTGGAAGACTAAAAACTGAGTGTGGTGTAGGCCAGAATAGAGATGGAGAGGGGGAGTTATGCCGTTAAGGATAACGAGCCTACTTGGTATCGAGGAAATCATAATTTAAAGAGTTTTTGACTCAAACTTTAATTTAAAATTTTTTTAAAATAAACAATCATATTTATTTAAAAGTATTTTTACACTAAATTATAGTTTAAAATTAAGATTTTTGATAAATTAATGGAAGTAGTTTCTAGAACAGTAAAAGAGTTTATAGACTATCCAATTATTATTTTACCTTTATTTTTTTTACACTCTCTCTCCTCTCTCCTCTCTGTGATGATGCTGCTGGTTTGCTCGCTGGAAGAAGGTCAGAGGAAGACAGTGATGATGTTGGTCGGAGCTTGGTGCTAGTCGTTGGTTGGGATTTAGTGCTGGTCATCGGCGCTCGTGCTGGTCATCGCTTGGGGGTCTGTGCTCGTCATCGAAGCTCATTGCTAGTCACTGCTTCAGTGGAATGCCACTGTCTTGCCCTGTTTCTTCTAGCCCAAACCCTTGCCGGTAGAGAAAAGAAGAGGAAAGAAGAAGATGATGCAATGGAAGAGGAAAGAAGAAGATGACGTGATGGAGGAGGAAAGAAGAAGGTGAACAATATGAGAAATAGTACTAATGAACAGTATCTAATGATAATTAATATTTTTTTATTTTATATCATTTTTAGTAATTTACTATAATGACCCTAAAAAATATATAGTTAGATAATACAATTTTAATATATGTTATTTATTGCAGTGTTTTTCTAAGAGGAATTGAATGGTTGAGTGGTTGAGTGGTTGAAGGTGGTGCATCTGGATAATAGTTCTAAGGTTAGAATCCCAATTCTGGCCAAAGTAGAATTTTATTTTCTTCAGATACCTATGAAATTACTATATTGCCCTTCTAGTCATTTTTTTAATTTATCCGCAACTCCTTCATTCCACTTCCTGTCAATAGAGCCAGAGAGAAAGCAGAGGGAAAATCGAGAGGATGCTTCGACACTGAGCTTGTAGCTGCTGGAATGAGTCACCATCGCCTTGCCTCATTCAGTTCCTCCGTCCGTGCAATTGCCACTGGAGCTGTCTTCCTTCCGGTAGCTTCCTTCTTTAGCCAAGAATCAGAATGAGAGTGGGGGAAGAAGCACCTGTGAGTCGCTGGAGGTGAAGGAGGAGTGTTTACTGGCTGTCGTAGGACCATGTCGCCGGTAATTCTCTATCGTTGGTGGTGCCGTTGATGTGCTCCATTGCTACTGCTGACGCTGTTCCGTGCCTTTGTAGTACTGTAGTGTTGGATTTCCATAGTAAAATGTGCAGCACACCAAATTAACATATCATTTCTTATTGTATATTCGTTCACAGACATCAGTTAAATAGAGGCACACTAAAGCATGAGTTATTGGGCTGTACATTAATTGTGGGCTCTACCTATAGGCCCAACCGTAATATTCTAACAGAAATATTCATTTCTAACACTCCCCCTCAAGATGGGGGCTAAATAATTTAGACTTGTGAAGTAATTTAGACTATACAGCTTTCCCGACTGATTTAGTCAACAAATCTGCTTCTTGATCTCCAGTTCTTGTATGCACCAACTTAATTAACTTTTCTTGAAGTTTTTCCCTCACGAAATGCAGATCAATTTCTATATGCTTCATTCTTTCATGAAACACAGGATTTGAAGCTATATGAATTGCTGCCTTACTGTCACAATATATTCTTACTGGTTGAGGATATTCAGTTCCTATTTCTTTCAGCAATCCCACAAGCCAGACAACTTCTATTACAGCCACAGTAAGTGCTGGGTATTCAGCTTCTGCAGACGAATTAGACATAGTGCTTTGCTTCTTGGTTTTCCATTTAATGAGTGATCCTCCAAGCTTCAATAAGTAGCCTGTTACAGACCTCCTTATAGTACCACATGCACCCCAGTCAGCTTCACAATAATAGGTGAGCTCCAAGCCTCCTGAAGCACTAATTAACACTCCAAGTCCTGGATTTCCCTTTAAATATCTGACAACATTCATTGCTGCTGCCATATGTACCTTCATAGGGTTCTCCATATGTTGACTAAGAGCCTGCATAGAGAAGGAAATATTAGGACGAGTGGCAGTTAAATAGATCAACCTACCTACCAGCCTCCTATACTTTTCAGGGTCCTTTAACAGATCTGATTGTTTGTCCTTCCTTCTTCATAAGCCAATAATTTCAGACCTTAAGCCATGGGAATTGATAGTGGTTTGCACCCACTCATACCTGTATCAGCCAATAAATCTAATACATACTTTCTTTGTGATAATATTATATTCTTCTTAGACTTTTCCATCTCGATACCTAGGAACACTAATGGAAAATAGGCTTTTTAAAGCCCCATTTTTAAACCAGTCACTGCGGAGACGATTTAAAAAAATGACCAGTGGTATTTTTGTAAATAAAATGAAATATTTACACTGGTCGTAAAATATGACCGCTGTAAAAAGTAATGACCGCTGTAAAAAGTCATAACTGGTGGCATTTTTGTAAATAAGATGAAATATTTACACCGGTCGTAAAATATGACCGTTGTAAAAAGTCATGACCGGTGGTATTTTTGTAAATAAGATAAAATATTTACACCGGTCATAAAATATGACCGCTGTAAAAAGTCATGACTAGTGGCGTTAATTTTTTACGATTCCCTATCTTCACAAATCATATCGTCGTCGATGGAGAAAACCAGACAAGGGAGAACACATGGTGACAGGAAGCTCCACCTTTGTAACACACCGTCTAAAGCTCGCCGAAGAAGAAGACCTAGATATGCGATGGCCTATACCTGTGCTCGTCGTTCTCTATTGTTGAAGTTAGTCGTTGTAACCTCTAAAGCTCGCCAAAGAAAAAAACCTAGATCTGCGATGACCCATATCTGTGCTCATCGTTCTCTATTGTTAAAGTCAGTCATTGTAGCCTCTAAAGCTCGCCAAAGAAGAAGACCTAGATCTGCGATGGTGGGTGTCTATTTTTTTATTCCTTTCTTTCTCGATTTTATTTAAATATATTTTTGTTCACTTTTAACTGGGTAAGTCAGAGGAATTGTGATGATGTTTCTGTGATATCTTTAATTAGGTAACAGTGTTTCTAGGTTTTCATTTTTGTATATATATTTGGATTTTTGTCTCATTTATTTTTGGGTTCTGTTTAAATATATTTTTGTTTGCTTTTGAGCAGGTAACCAAAAGGAATTATGAAGATGTTTTTGTGATATCTTCAATTAGGTGACGACGTTTATGGGTTTCCATTTCTGCGCATATATCTAAGTTTTTATTTCTTTCATTTTTGGGTTATCTGGCTTTTTCTTTCTTCCTCTTTTTTATTCTCTGCTTGCATTTTACAAGTACCTATTCTTCTTCATCACTCTCCTCCTCCTTCAGATTTGTGAAGAAGAAGGAAATAATTTCGGACCTAGAGTTTTTTTTATTTTGACATTACTTTTTAAACCGGTTGTATGGAATAATCGATTTAAAAAAGCTGATTGTTTACACCGGTCATATACAACCGGTGTAGAATATTAAACTTTTTACACTGGCTGTTTCTACACCGGATCAAAGTCCGGTGTAGAAGTCTATTTTCAACTGATTTAGAAAGCCTTTTTTCTAGTCGTGGAAGTACCTCATTAGTCCTAAATCTTTGATTTTAAAGTTATCATGTAAGTATTGCTTGACTTCCTTAATTTTTAATTCTGAACTACCTGTGATCAGAAAATCATCCACATAAACCAGTACAAATACTGTATCCTTTTCATATTTCTTATAAAAGAGTGAATAATCATGCTTACCTTGGGTGAATCCTCCTCGAATCAAGGCCATAGACAGCTTAGTATTCCATTGCCTAGACGCTTGTTTCAAGCCACACAATGATTTCTTGAGTTTGCAAGCTATGTTCTCCCCCTTACTAATGAATCCTTGGGGAATGGACATATATCTTTCTTCATCAAGATCTCCTTGCAAGAAAGCATTGTGTACATCCATGTGGTATAGATTCCAATCATGCAAGATAGTAAACTTAATCACCACCCTAATGGTTGTCATTTTTACTACTGGAGAAAAAGTTTCATGGTAATCAATCCCTTCCTTTTGACTATAACCTTTGGCAACTAGTCTAGCTTTAAATTTATCTATCTTTCCTTCTAAATCATACTTAATTTTAAACACCCATTTACATCCTATAGCCTTTCTACCTCTTGGAAGTGGGACTATCTCCCATGTTCCATTATTTTCCAAGGCTTTTATTTCTAATTCCATTGCCTTAGCCCACTTAGCATCTTTTATTGCTTCCTCATAAGTTGAAGGTTCCACAACATAATCAATTTGGCATAGGTAATATTAGAATAAGAAATACATTTTTCAATAGGATATAAACATTTACCTTTATCTTGACAAGTCAAATCAGTAGATGTAATCAAATTACATACGTAGTCCTTTGACCAAATAGGTGGCTTTCTTTCTCTATGTGATCTAATATTAGGGTGTCCTATTGTATTAGTTTCTTGACTATGCGTATGCTGTTGGTCAGGAAGGAGTAATTCATTATGCGTATTTGCATTCTCATCCATTTGAACATATGCCTCTGACTTATTTAATGGAATTCCATATGTTCAAAAGTAAAAGGTTCTATGAAGGGGTTATTAGTCTCTTGTCTGTTCATTCCCCCTTGCTTAGAACTCTCAAATTCTCTAAAAGGAAATCGGTCTTCATAGAATGTAACATGCCTACTTACCAAAATATCCCTTGTCCTTAGGTTAAGTAGAATAAATCCTTTCTGATTATTTTGATATCCTAAGAAAACACATGGGACAGTCCTAGGGTGGAACTTATCAATAATTCTTAAGTCTGTTGCATAGGCCAAAGACCCAAAAACTCTTAAATTGTCATATCCTGATTTTTCTCCATAAACCTTCTCATAGGGTGTCTTGTATGCAAGAATCTTAGAAGGGACTCTATTGATTAAATAGGCTGCCATTTTTATGCATTCCCCCCAATATTCTATAGGAATTCTAGATTGCATCATTAGACTCCTAGCAACACACATTAAAGTTCTATGTTTTCGCTCAATAACCCCATTTTGTTGAGGAGTATACGGACATGTAGTTTCATGCAAAATTCCATTTTTGCCAAAGTATTGTGTCAACTGATTATTAACAAATTCTGTTCCTTTATCGCTCGTACTTTCTTAACTTTAATTGAGAATTGATTTAAAATGTATGCAACAAAATTTCTAACATAATCAATAGTTTCTGATTTAGATTTCATTAAAAATATCCAAATAGCTCTAGAGTAATCATCAACTATTGTGAGAAAATACTGATAGCCTTGATGTGTGGGTGTTCTATATGGTCCCCACACATCCATATGAATCAATTCAAAGCAATGACCAGATTTAATAGAACTTGATATGAAAGGAAACTTTGTCTGTTTTGATTGAATGCAGACATCACAAATTCTATTTAATGACATATCTTTGTCATTTACAATGTTCAAGTGTCTCAATATAGTCATGGGCGCATGTCCTAGCCTATTATGCAGCAACCACATGTCAACATATTTCTGTGTGTTTTTTGACCTATTATTAGTAAAACCCAGAGTATCACATTTCAATTTCAACTTTAACATGTAAAGATCTTCTATGAGTCTACCAGTCGCCTTCACTATCCCATCCTGAAGGCCCTGTATGATGCAGTGGTCAGGAAAAAATGTTACCATGCAATTTTGTTCTTTAGTTAATCTAGGGAACAAAGATTAGATTAAATTTCAACTGTGAAGCATATAAAACATTAGTTAGCATTATTTCATTAGTGAGTCTAATATTACCTATATGGGTAACATCCATTTTATCTCCATTTGGTATTTGTATTGCTTTTATAGAACCATCATTTTTTCTATAATCATGGAAAAGGGACAATTCTCCTATCATGTGATTGGTGGCTCCTGAATCTATTACCCCCATAGTATGTGTATTCTTATAATTAATAGGGATAGTCAAACCTATTGTAGTACCAGTTAGTGCTTGCACAGTTGCCTCAGAGTCCTTTTTTAGGATGTTCAGAAGTCTGTCTTATTGCTCCTTGGTAAAGCTTGGCGCTAATGATGAACTAGCATTGTTGACTAGCGTATCTGACTCATTCCCATTCTCTATTCCAAGTTGGTTAGCCCTTGCATCTTGATTTCTCTTATTCTTATTTCCCTTGATGTCACTAGGATACCCCACAATTTCCCAGTAAACTTCTTTAGTGTGTCCTCTTTTATGACAGTGGGTGCACTTTGGAATTGGGCCTCCACGTCCTCAACCGCCACGCCCTCGCCCTCTTCCTTTAACTTTCATTGCAACCCCTTCAATGGGGTTATTTCTGGATGAATTGCCAATGATTGATTTTTGTGCCTCATCTTCACTTATCATTGCAAATGCTTGATTTACTGAGGGACGTGGACTTATCATTAGGATTTGACTCCTTGCTGTGCCGAAACATTCATTCAACCCCAAGAAGAAATTGTAATAATTTCTATTGTTGTATCAAATCAGAATATACTTTCTACGTATCATATTTACATGATGGAATGGGGAACAATATTGATTGTTCTTCCCATAATTCCTTCAGCCTAGAATAATATCTTGACACGGTAAGAGAGTCTTGGCACATATTACGTATCTCTCTGTGAAGGGAGAAGATTCTTGAACCAGTAGCTTTGTCAAATCTCTCCTTAAGATCTATCCCCATGAGGTATGCATCCTAGAAGAATATCACACTGCTTGCCAGCTCCTTTGAGCTGGAGTTCAAGATCCAAGAGAGGAGGACGGCGTTGCACTATTCCCACTGCTCATGGAGGAATTCTTCTTGTGATTCCTTTCTGCATGAGCCATCAATAAATCCAAGTTTGCGCTTGCCTCAGAGTGATCTGCATAGCGTGAGACCATACTGTATAGTTATCCGTCCCAGTAAGTACACGTTGGATTATGTTCGTCCCATGAGTTTCAGAAGGATAGAGGAATAGGGGGTGAGTGAAGGTTAACTTATCTATCGAATAGTCATCTGATTCCAGTTTGGCGGCCATTGCTCCGAGGGAGGTTTCTTCTACTCTATTTTCTTTAATCAGATCATGAATTTCTTGGTCTCGTCTGCTTCAGAGCCAAACATATCCCACTGAACTCATTTGTCTGACGTGAATCTTCGCTTGAATCTTTTGTCTTGGCTTGAAATCTCTGTATTTCATTTGCACCCACCGCAATCGGTGAACCATCTTTTCTTTAGGGTTCCTTCAACTTTTACGATACTTGCCTTTCTTGGTTTTCAGACGGGTTGTGTGGACAGGTTCAATTGTTTCTTGAAGCTTCTTGAATGTCAAGCCTCATCTGATTGTGGGCCTTCTTGGTGAAAGTTGGCTCTGGTACCATGTTGGATTTCCAGAGTAAAATGCGCAACACACCAAATTAACATATCATTTCTTATTGTATATTCATTCACAGACATCAGTTAAATAGAGGCACACTGAAGCATGAGTTATTGGGCTGTACATTAATTGTGGGCTCTACCTATAGGCCCAACCATAATATTCTAACAGAAATATTCATTTCTAACATGTAACAAAAAAAAATCAGATCTTCAACTTTCCTTCTCCTTTCTGGTTGCCGAGAGTTGTAAGTAAGTGAGGGTGGAAGAATGAAGAGCTAAGGGTTGGGATTATCATGGATCTGGAAGTTCTGTGTGTGTGCGTGTTCAGCAGCTATCTTACGTCTATGGGAGCTCCATCCTTTTCATTGCAGCCCAACATCTCACGTCCTTGCTGCCATAAAAGATCGTCAAGTGTGGTGTAGGCTTGTATTGGTTAGAATGGTGCAAGTTGAGTTGTGCTTGGGCTGTGGAAACTTCATGAAACTGAAGCTATGTGTGTGGTAAGTATTTGGACCTTCCCTCTTCTGTAGATGGATGTTGTTCTGGTTGTGTTGTACTGTAGTTTTTGATTTGGTTTTAAAAAAAACAAGAAGATAGAGAGCAAGAGGCGTCGGGCTATTGTGAATGTCGATGTTGAAGGAGATATATAGGTGTATATATATATACATATTGCTATCACAGTAGTTTAGAAGCTTGCTGCTGGTTTGGTGCATGTTTGAGCTTATAGGGAATGGTTTTGGATAGCATGTGTGTGTGTATGTATAGTTGCTATTTGAAGGATATATATATACTCCGTATACATGGCTGAGGTGAGCTACTGTCTTGGTTTGAAAATGAGAGATATATAAGAATGTGTTTGTTGTTGATCTATGTACATCTATGTATTAGTAAATTAAAGACATGAAATTTGTTCCAACAAGTTGTAACTTAAGAAAAGGAGCCTAAGAATATGGATGAAATTGGAATAAGGATTTTAAAAATCTATTATGGTTGTAAAGTTTGAAAGCTTTCAAAGTTAAAGGATGTGGTTTCATAGCTCAAGTGGTATAAAGAAATGGAAATGATGATAAGAGAAATTGTTGGAATATTTAATTTTAAGGGACTTGATGTAGTTGTGATAAATAAATGGTATTTGGTATTTCTTGATAGAATATTTCATTTTGGGAATATAGGGAATTCAAGAGAGAATATTTCTGAAGAATAGAGAAGGAGTAAGTTATAGCGAAATATTGTAGGTGAGTGAATAACGTCCCTTAAAAATAATATTTTTACTAATGAATCGTATTTGAAATGTTCTATTTAAAGTGTTAAATTTTAAGTATGATTTTCTAAAGACATGTTCATACGATTTGATGGTTTCGAATTATATTATTGGTGTTCTTTGTACTTGGTTCATTATATTATTATGCTTATGTATGAAAATGAATAAAGAAATGTTTTGAAAAAGACTTTGGTAAATGTTATACTGATTTGATTTTCTTGATGAAATACTTTTATGTGAATTTTACTATGGGAATAATTATTCCATACGAAGTGAAGAAAACTTTTGATAAGTGGTTTTGATGTTCGTGTTGGGGTTTCGTAATTATGAAGTATTCTCATTGAAAATTGTTGCATTGGAAAGTATTGTGATTATTAAATGCCAAACGGAGCCCAAGCATACTGGAAAGGTTTTCAGAACAGACTGAATACAAAATGCTAGTTACTAATAGTAGTACTATTAGTCCTTAGTGCACCATGGTTAAACCCGAGCTTGATGGATATTCGTGAGTCTCGTACTTGTGCCTGTTATTTGTAAAAATTATTCTTGCGTGTGTTTCTCGTAGGTCTCGTACCTGCGCCTGTTATTCGTGGGTCTCATACCTGTGCTTTTTTCATGGCCTTGTGCTACATTTGGTTATTTACCTTCGTGGACTGTGTATCCACGCCTATTTTCGTGGCCTCGAGCTGTGCTGGATTAGTTCATTACCTTCTTGGACTTTGTGTCTACGCCTGTTTTCGTTATGTTGAAGTCCTACAGAAAAAGTATAGATTTGAAATGATTGTTTTAAATGGTTTTCCTGAAATAAATGTTTACCGAGATATTTGTATTGAATTACAAAAATGTTACGATTTACATTTAAACATGTTTAAATTGTTTATTTCTGCATTTTAAATTATATTTTTTTTGGATGTTATTCACGAGTGGATTATTTTGGCTTCAGATAGTGTTGTAGACCCTGATTCTCCAGCTGAGCAGTGAAGAGCCTTATTTCCTATCCACAGTTTAATTTTGGAAACATCCAATTATAATGTAATTATATATTTATGAAACCATTGTATTATTTTGTTTGAAGTTTAGATGCTCCACCTAGTTTATAGATAATGTTCTGGTTTTGCATTATTTTGTGAAAGTACGAATGCAAATTATTTTGGGAAATGTTTGGATATCATTTGAAACATTTGCAGTGTTGTAAGATTTTCGGAAGGTCTGTTATACAAAGACAATATTGTCGAAATTCCTGCAGATGACTTGCCTTTTGATTAAAATGGAATATATATTATGATTATTATTTAAACATTCTATTAAAGGTTTAAGGCTTAAGGAATATGAATTGATTCATATTTTGTGCCAGTCACGGCTTAAATTTCGGGACGTAACATTTACTAATCACAAGAGATATTCAATAACTTTTTAAATATTCATTTATTCAGAACTACTTTTTTTTTTATAAACTCTTTTTCATAAGTCTTTTTTCACAAGCTGTCTAAATTTTTTTTTAATAAACACTTTTCTAAAATCCTATCTAAACACACACTAAAATAGGGACACATTAAGAACTAAACTAGGGGAAGTAATAACCCCCCCAAGTAATATTATATATGGGAAAGGGCCAATAATAATAAACACTAGAAATGGAAACAAGCTTAATATGTTTTAAAGGTAGAGATGACAGATATTCATTGAAAACTGGGTATTCAAAATATATCAAATATTGGAGGTAAGTTTTTTGCTTCTTTTTTTTTAATTTATCTTGATATTTCAATTGTTTTTTCATACAAAATTTTCAGTTTTTTTATCTTATTGACCATAATCTTATTTTTGTTTTTTAGATGATAATGTTTAAAGAAAGGGAAAATTCAAATTAAATCTAGTGAAAAGAATCAAAATTGAAATCTACCTTCATTTTTCTTTCTTACTAAAGAGGGACATTATGGTCTTTTAACAACATATAGAAATCCTTAATAATGCATTTTAGCCTAGTCAAAAATTTATTAAATTCATCTAGTGGGAAGATTTTCTTTAGCTTTATTAAATGTATGAGTTAAGATCCTAACTCATTCTAGTTAAGATCCTTATTCTTATACATGTTTTGATATTTATATCATACTTGAATTAATAACTCGTACGTGGAATTGAATTTGTTCATATAAATTTATCCAAGTTAAAGAGAAGAAAAATTCTTCTGTCTTCTATACACCCATTCACGTACCTATCAAAAGATAATGGAAGGATAGTTGGCAGTTATCCTCATAACTATTCCCTCCATCATTTTGAATATTTTAGGATATTTAAAATGATAACCCAACTCTTTGGGTATCTCTACTTCAGCCCACACACATATATGGGTCTGTGCATAATATTCTAAGGGTGGACTTACCTATTTCCCTACATTTTCCACTCACACTTGGTAGGTTAGGGATCATGGGTTTATACTATCTTTTTCTTCTTTCATACTAAGTGCTTTACCATGACCACATGGTCATGATGTCTGCATCTAGGTGCATGTACTAGAAATCTTTTTTATAGGACAAGCACAAGACAACATTGCTTTCATGTAGTTTGAGTTTAATAATATACTTCAGATGTCCTAGATTTACCAATATACATTTTTCTATGGCCAATATGATCCCTCTCAAATCAAACTTGACTCAGATTGCCTTTCTTGTAACCCTAGTGTCCACACTTATGAAAACAAAATATCATAAGGGACATGTCGCAGACACTAACATACATATGTATATTATAGGTAATCTTCCTTTCGCCCATATATCACTTCGATATATATCAACCACTTTCCTAGCTTAATTCCTTATATCGTATCTATCATGATCGTAGGATATATGCTAAAGTAGCAGTCGTTGAATTATAGCTCCATGATGTTGTCAAAGTTAAAGGACACCAATGGAATGACTGTTCCTTCCTAGGGCTCACACAGTAATGAAACAAGGATCTTTCACTTGCTTCTCTTTTGAGGTTCTTCTAGCACATATGGTATGAATCACATCCTATGGTGTTACTCTTATACTTTAAGAGTGAACGTCATTTTGGATTTATTGTAAACGCTATACAGATTTAAGTCTAGACACTCTTAGCATCTAAACCCAAATTCTTTAACTTCTTCTCTATGACGTCGACATTGAAGGATTTGTTATTTGGCTACAGGCATTATAAAAGTGGATTTCCATAGTTCGATCTAATTTCATGTATACAGATCTCATCTCGACTTGCCACACTTTAGCCGAGGTGACATATAGTTTGTGTTTCTTCTATACTATATCAGCACTCTTTGCCGCTTTACTGGTGAACACAAATGTCTCATTTCTACATACTCCACATGAGCGTCAAAGACGGTTGATCGTGTGAGAGAGCTAACCTCTCTTGCCTATACGACATACTGAACATTGTATACTTTCACATAGACATATCAAGTAATAATAAAAAACATAATTTCATCAATCATAAAAGCATTCCACAAGGTTTGCATTTTACATTTTACACATACCAAGAACTTTTACATGTCTCTCAAAGATTTCTTTGCCTATTAGCTTTGTTAGGGGATTTGCTACCATACATTTAGTGAAAATGTATTGCATGGAAACAATTTTCTGTATTATATAATTCCTCGCAAAATTGTACTTGATGTCAACATGCTTGGTCTTGCTATGATATTTGGGATTTTTAGTATAGGTTATGACTGCAGTATTGCCACAGTGCACTAACACCGGATCAATACTCTTATTTCCAAATCCAAGGTTTTCTATGAATCTTTTCAGCCACAAAGCCTCTTGCACTGCTGCAGTGCATGCCACAAACCCAGCTTCCAAAGAGTGTAAGGTAATGCATGTTTACTTCTTGCTACTCCAACATATGGTGATATTATACAGTAAGAAAGTATAACCCAAAGTCGATCTAGTATCCCACTAGGTTTAGATCGCTTTCCTCATAATACAGTGCATAATCAGCTATGCTTTACAAGTATCTCAAGATCATTTTCACTGTCTTCCAGTGTTTCTTTCTAGTATTAGACTAGAACCTACTTACTAGCCCTACTGTATAATAGATATCTAGTCTTGTACACATATTACATATATTATAGTGCCAAAATCATTGGCATATGGAACTCTTTCCATCTCATTCTTATCTGACTCAATTTTGGGACACATAACAGGACTCAAGGCTACTTTGATATCAACAGGGATATCTATGTGATTACAGTCATTCATATTGATTTGCTCAAGTATTTTCTTGATATAACTCTCTTGTGAAAGAGAGAGGATCCTTCTTGAGAGATATCTTCAGATCTTAACTCCAAGTATGTATTTTGTTTCAACTATGTCCTTCATTTCGAAGTTCAGTAAGAGTCATTCTTTAATAGCTGCTACCGAATCTAGACTATTTTCGGCCAAGAGTATATCATCTACATATAAGGATAATATAAAAAAATTATCCTTAATGTAGACGCAGTGGTCTTCCTCTATCATTTGGAAGTTATAGGAGGTTATCGATTTATGAAATCTTAAATACCACTGTCTGGATGATTACTTCAGTCCATAAATGGACCTTTTGAGTTCATAGATCTTGTTGTCCATTCATTTCTCAATGAAATCTAATGGTTGTTCCATGTAGATTTCTTCATCTAGATCACCATTTAGGAATGTGGTTTTTTTACATCCATCTGATGTAACTCTAGGTTTAAATCATTTACTATTGCCAGAATAAGTCTTATCGAGTTGAAGCGCACAATAGGTAAAAAAGTATCCTTATAATCTATCCCTTCCTGTTGTGTATATCCCTTTGCTACAAATCGAGCCTTATATTTGTCAATTGATTCATCCATCTTTCTCTTAAGTTTGACAATGCACTTGTTCCCAATGGTTTTGCGTCTTTTTAGAAGATCAATTAACTCCTAGACCTAGTTCTTTTTTTATTGAGTTCATTTCTTCTTCTATTGCTTTCTTCTATTCCTTCCTAACAGGACCTGCCATGGCTTCATGAACAGAGCAGGGTTCTTCATCCCTTTCTGGAGTAACTAAGAGTGCTTCTATTTCTTTGAAAGCGTCTATTTGGAACACTTTCCCTATTACTCCTTCTGACCAAAGCTACTTGCTTACTTTTTTTTATTTGTCTCGGTCTTATGTTGACCTTTCTTAGTTCACAATCAGATTAACATACCTAGAGGATTCTAGTTTGTCAATTTGTTCAGTACTGTTCTATTTTTTAGTCTCATAAGGAGATACAGTGTGGTCAACATCTCCCCTACTGGGAAATTCTATCCTAATGAATGTGGCATCTCTTGATTCTATTTCAGTCATTGTTCCATCTTCATTTTCACCTATGAAAACATATCCTTTGTTTAGGACCCTACTTCCCATACTTCAGGGAATCATCATGGATATACGCGGCTGACCCCCATAGCCTAAGGATGGTTAGATCTGGCTTGAGTTTTATCCATGACTTTTAGAGCGTGGAAGCGACTGATTTTGAGGGTACACGATTAAGCATGAATGTTGCTATCAACAAAACGTCATCCCAATATGAAATTGGTAGGTTTGCTTAAGCTAGACATATATCATGAACACAATCAGTGAGTAATGCTCTGATTTTATTGTCTATTTGATTCTCTATCTCATTAATGTATCGTCTGAAATACTCAAGGGCCTTAGACTTATGTGAGATTAAATAAACAAGACCATATCATGAAAAGTCGTCAATAAAGGTAATGAAATACCAAGCTCCGTGCCTTGCCCTTACACTCATTAATATCAGAGTAGGTTTATTGTAATAGACTCTCAGCTCTTGTTCCCTTACCAAAAGGCTTTCTTGTTGCTTTGCCATCTAGATAGTTTTCACATAAGGACATTTTCATACTTGCAATGGAACCTAGCAATCCTCCTTTTGCCAGTTTAACCATGCTATTTTGATTAATATTTCCTAGTCTAGCATGCCAAACATTCATATCAATAATATTGGAAGAAATAGCAAAGCATTCATTAACACTAGAACCACCAATAATATCCATTACAAAGAATTTTTTGAATAGAAAAGCTGAACTATAAGAGACACAGTTGCTAAAAGTTTCTGGCACTTTATCATGGAAGTTCATTTTAAACTCAAATTCTGAAAAATATAACACAAACCAAGTTCCACCGGATGTTGGGAGTATGAAGCATAATATAGAATATGAAGGTCTTTCCATCATGCACAGTGAATTTTCAAGTTTTAGTACCTCTAACCTTTATTCTCATATTGTTTCCTATATAAAGCTACTTGTTTCGACGGTACTCCATGAAGGATTATCAATCCTTGGTTACATGGCTTGTGGAGCTTTAATCAATAACCTAAGAAGAAAAAATTGTTTCTATTAGGAAAATAGTACTAGAAACATATGAGTCATGCAAATTCACATAATTCACTAATACCTTTTTGTTTTCATCCTGTTTAGAATAGTTATGTGCGAAATGACCCATCTTTTGGTAAGCAAAACACTTGACCTTCTTCAAGTCCAGTTTCTGTTTTACGCCTTTATGATCTTTATTCTTGAATTATTTCTTGCCCCTTTGAAATTGAGGGCTGCCCTTATTCCCTTTCTTTTGGAACTTCTTGCCTTCCTCAAAATAGGGCTTTAAATGGTATGTTCCAGTATCCTTTGTCAAATAGGTATGTCTAGAGGTTCTGTAAGCCTCTAAACGCTCATGTTCTAGCTCCAAATGCCTAGTTGTATTGTTAAAAGTAATGATATTTTTATTGTGGGTTAAGTTGACTTTCATATGCCCCAACTAGTAGGGAGCAATATGATCATAGCTTGCTCTTACTATTTGTCAGACAAGGTATGACCAGTTTCCTTGAGCTTTCTAATCATGTTGGCCATCTTTCTTAGATGTTGCTTCAAGGAGTGTTTGGCGTAAGCTTATAGGTATTAAACTTAATCATCAACCTCCTAAGCTTAGTGGTAGAAACACTGTCACTTTATCATGTAGTACAATTACATGGCTTGAGTGGTTTTGTGTATCTCAAATCACACATGATGTCATCTGCCATGATATTAAGGAGCGTGATTCTAGCTATGTTATCTTTCTCAAAGCCTGGTAAGCCTCTTGGTCTCTCCTGTACTGAGCTGAATTCCCAGCTTCAGGTTCAACCATAGCAGTCATCAAAGGTTTAATAACATCTTATTCCTCTAAGATGTATTGGACCTTTTGGTGCTAGATATCCTAGTTATCTCCATTGAGTTTTTATCCTTATTTAGTTTAGCAAAAATGTTCTTAGTTGCCATTTTCAGTTTTGAGGCGAATCTAGGTTCTCTTTTAAAGAGAATCTTACTAAAGAACATTTCAGTCATATAACATAGTGAAGTATATAATGTCGTATACTTATATTATTCTTGACTAGAAAATAATCATACTACTGTTGGAGTATAAACATCCCATACATGATATAATCAATCCATTGTATAACATATATAAGTATACAACGTATATGAGATGCAGCGAAAGACTTATAAATACCTCTCACCATTAGCTTGACTGTTCTGAGAAGAACTATAACTAAATACAGAAACTTGTGGTTAGGCACAATAATGGCAACTTGTATAATACCGTTACCAGTAGGAAACCTTCAAGAGTGAGCAGAGAAACTAGGTTATCGCTATGGGACTCAAAAACTATCGTACGTACAATTCTTAATTGTTAATTTCCACTATCAAAAAATTAACCTTGGACTGGGCCCAAATGACTACGGGCCACACTCAGAAATATTTATTAATTATTCTAATTAATATCTAAATAAGTTATATTATAATAATAAATATCTCACATTCTCCCACCTGGCCCGTATACTCAATGTCATTACCCTGTCTAGGTAAACGATGTTATGACACAAGAATCATGGCAATAAGTCCCCTTTTATCGAGTATTACCTTCTATGTATTACATGTAGCATAATCACTTAATGGGTATCACATTATACATGAACCCAATGTTCATTCTGTTCCTGTCTCAATGTTTTTCAGTAACACAAAACATATACAATCACAAATTTGAAATGATAAATCACTAAATTTGATTTCATTACTCATACCTCCATTAGTCAAAAGAAGAATGAAGTCCCATATAAGGTACATGTGTCACAAAGACGCTCGACTTCAATCATTTTATCAAAGGATAGCCAACATATCTAATATACTGATATGTTCAATGGAAAATTTGTCATCCTAAACTCTTTCTCCCAAGCAAAGGAATTTAAGTATGACAAACTTGCTTCTACATTTATTCCTTTTGTTGTTCGCTATGGCTATCGCAGTTGCATTATCACAGTACATTCTGATTGGCTTAGATACTAAATCCATAATCATAAACCTAGCAATAAAATTCCTTATCCAAATAGCTTGTAAACTTTTTTCAAAACACGCAATGTACTCAATATCATTGATAGAATGACCTGTTTAAGTTTGCTTAGTTCTTCTCCATGATATAGACCATATATTGATTTATTTAGCTTGCATACCAATTTTTCTTTACCTTCTATAACAAATCCCTCATGCTGTTTCATATAGATTTCTTCCTCTAGTTCAACATTAAGGAATGCATTCTTCATATCCATTTCACCCTTCTACACATCTCTACCCCTTTCACCCTTCATCTCTTCATTATTTCTTCATGGCATCAAATCTGAACAGCGATTGCAGTGCAGTAGAAGTCATGAGAGGCTAAACCTTTAGTCTCTTGGTGATGAATCTAATATCTTGAGCTCACGGACTGAAACGGGGAGTTTCTTGTATTCTAATTTGTATCTTGTCATATTATGATTGCTTCTAGATTTAGGATTTTACGTCATATGAACAAGTTTTGAATATCGATTGATTATTCTCATATTAGACAATTGTAATTTACTTTGGATGTTTTGAATGCTGGTTTAAATACAATATTTTAGTTTTGAGTTTAAGGTAGTTGAACAGTTATCAACGATCGTTGCTAATTGATTCAATTGCTTGAATTCTAGGGTTAGTCGATCGACGCTCATTCGAGGGCATTCTTCAATCTGGTTTAAATTACATACTAAGTGATCCTTAGCAGTTCAATAATAGTCTTTAAACTAGCTTTGATCAAAGGAGTTTAAAGAATATTAGGGTTCTGGACTCAATCGATCGATTAAGGTTTTATTCAAGATTTAGTGATTTCAAACTCCATATACATTGAGAGCAATGATAGATATTTTTCATCATCAAGAGCCTATCATCATACACTACTTTCACAAACCAACCGTTTTCCATCTTAAACAAAAAATATAAAAACATCTATTTTACTGCACCCACAAAACCATTTACTCTTTACTCAGGTTTACCATTGAATTTGACATCCAATTTGCTAGGATTCCTTTAGAAAGGCTCTTTGGGAAGAACGATAGAGTTGTGCCTTGTCCTACATTACTAAGGTGCAATTCACTTAATTTTGATAGCTCAGACTGCGACAATCCGATGCTCACGACAGCATGCAAGTAGTATAAATACGTATCACCAATGTCTACCTGTGGGCAAAGGCATTAGCATATTATGTATTTATCTCAAATGATGGAACTATAATGCATTTGTAATTTTCTAATACCTGTGGGTTACTTAAAAAATAACAAGGCCATTATATCCCACCCTAATTAAATGTATAATTATAAGATATTTACCTATGGGCAAAGATAAATCATAGCTATACATTTAATTACAATTGATATTTTAAATCCATATGTGATTAATTAATGCATGCAACAAATTCAATAAACATGGATGTTGTGGCTACTCCTCAAGAAATTGTACGCTAATA
The DNA here is from genome assembly GCA_037074615.1 of Leucaena leucocephala. NCBI lineage: Eukaryota > Viridiplantae > Streptophyta > Magnoliopsida > Fabales > Fabaceae > Leucaena > Leucaena leucocephala. The sequence continues at coordinate 8,146,034 of CM073549.1, forward strand.
AAAAATATCATTCATGTGCGTTGAAAATCTAAATATGCACAACTTTAATGAAGCATTTAATAAATTAATGTAATAAATAAATGTGAGTAAATAATTTAATTTAAATTCTTCCACTATTCATGCCCCCAAAAAATGTTTAATAAATTAATTTCAGCTCAAAAGGCTTTTACAAAAATTAAATAGTTATTTAAATTGTCAAAGGAGAAATTAATGTACAAAAATAGGCAATTAAATAACATAAAAATTAAAATTTGTAAACACATTTTCTAATAAAAATCAAAATAATGAAGAAATTAATTTTCTTTTATTTAAACATTTGCAATGTATGTAATAGTAATTAAAAGGACATATTAAAATCAAAAGAATTTAATTCAATTTTTGAGCAAAATATTCTGGAAAATCAAATTAAATGGTCCAATATGATTTTCTAAAAATAAAACCAAATGACCCATACACAAAAGTCCAAAATATAGCCCAAAAATATTTCTAGAAATGAAAACTAAAAGTCTAGGCCCAAATCCACTTTTCTAGAAATAAAATAAAAGAGAAAAAAATATTTCTGTTCAGCCTAAAAACGTGAGGCCCAGTACGCTGCCAATAGGAAAAACAACAGCTCAAAACTCAATAGCCCATTATACAAGCAGATTAAACAAAATTATTTTAGAGTCCCAAACACAGGAGGCGGTCCATACCAAAATTTTCAAAAAAATAAAATGCAGCTGGCCCAAAACATTAATAAAATAGTGCGTTTCGGCTTAACCTAACCCAACTCATCAACCCGAGACGCAGGGGACAGCACTGCCATGGGACTTCTGCAATTGGAGGACTTCGCGTGAGCTTTAGAGGGAGATTTTTAGCGAATCTTAAGGCAACCTTACACACTAGTTGTTGGCCATTTCTCACGATGATGCTCAGCCTCCTGTCGCTATCTCCGACGATTCCACCAACTGTTAGCTTCTTACGATGATTTCATGGTGAACCTCCAGACTCTGACAACTCTCAATCTCTCTCACAACAAGTTCATCGACTTCTCACAGTGAATCTGACCTCTAGTTTTCTGTGACGCTCTCACCGTCAAATTTAATAAAAAATTCTCAAGAGATTGTTATTCACATGTAAAATTCAAAACAAAGAAATTATAATCTCTAGAGGTCCCTGTGTCCCCTATTATATCTCATATAGTTACTCATGAGGATTAAAGATCAACAAGCAAGGTAATGGTGATCTCGAACAAGGCTTTGATATCATATGTTGGAATATAAACATCTTATACATGATATAATTAATCTAGAGTATAACATATATAAGTATAAAAGCTATATGAGATACAGCGGAAGACTTATAAATACCTCTCGCTATTAGCTTGACTATTTTGAGAAGAACTGGAACTTAATACAGAAACCTGTCAATCAAAAACTACTGTAAGATAAATAACATGTTCTTCCAGCTGGTGATTATGCACAGTGATGACAACTTGTGTAATGCCAGCAATAGTGAGGAACCTTCAGGAGTGAGCAGAGAAATTAGGTTATCGCTTTAGAATTCAAAAACTATCTTATGAACATTCTTAATTGTTAATTTCCACAATCAGAAAATTAACCTTAATAAACTGAGTCAATAACTCATCTTGGATTAGGTCTAAATGACTACAGGTTATACTAAAAAATATTTATTAATTATCCTAATTAATATCTAAATAGGTTATATTATAATAATAAATATCTCACAACTACAAGATCCACGATCAGGAGCATACGTTTATACCTAACATCATATAGATACTAGCAACAATCATTATGTGCTATCAATAATTCTATATGAGTGCTTTAACAATAAAGCACTACTTTTAGAAGCTATATCTTCTAAAAGCTCCCACTTATAAGAAGTATGCTTAGATTATACACGAATAATCAAATTACATTTTAAATAAAAATAAAATAAGACTTGTATTCCTTTTACAATATATGAAATCATATCTTCAAAAGCAATATAAAACATAATGAATGACAGTACTAAGATATATCAATCAAGATAATAGCCAAAAAAATTTGATGATTTAAGCATAAATTTTGAAGTTCTCTCCGTAGCTTCAATCAAGAAAGATTTTATGGTGCTCCAGCTTCTACCTTTTGCTTATCTTATGTATTCTATCATGACTTTACTGTAGAATTTTTTTTGTTCTTATTAGTCATGAACTTGCCATAATTATAGAGAAATTTATAAATGTATTTTATGTTTATAAGTTTAGCTGCTTAATCTTTAGCTATCCTCCTAGCCAAAGTTAGGGTACTTGTGTTGGATTACTTCTTCTTCTTCCCCATTCATAAGTTATTTAGGAGGAGAAGATGCAAAGTTAGATCTAGAATCTATGAACATCAATTGAAGCTCTTCAGGTAGAGGTTCTTTGATTTGATTCTCATGATCCTCCTCAGGGTTCTACTCAAGATCCCGTTATAGATCTACATATAGATTTTCTTTAGGGTCCTCATCAAGATCTTTTTCTGGACCATTAATCTTTATAAGCTCCTTTGGATATTCTTCTTCAAGAAGTTCAGGATCTGAATCCTCACTCTAAGGTTCATTTTCTAGAACTTTATCATCTAGACAAGAGGAGTTTAGAGAACTATATTCAGTAATTTTATTGCTACTTGAAGTCCTTTGACTCATTTTCACATAGAAATTCAATGATAAAAATTTTCATAATTTTTTAAAATTTTTCAACACCTAAAAGTGCTAGAAAATATATTGAATACCCATAAATAAGTATAAAATTACCCCCAAAATAGGCAAATTATATATCAAAATGAAGATTTTGATTTTAGGTATTTTTAGAAATAAACTGTGCCTCAATCCAAGTCCGAATGCGCCCTCATGCGCCCTTGGAAGATTAAATCTAGAAAAAAATAAAAAACTGGATAGACCCTCTCTTGCCACTAGCGCGTGACATTCACACGCCTATCTGGAGCTATCATGTGGCTCACTAGCCATGTGACAATTTTACAATTTTTTTTAACATAATTTTATTTTTTTAAAATTATGGATCTAGGTTGGATCCATTGATTTGACCTGATCCAGTACCCCCTTGGCCCTAATCCTTTGTTTTTTAATTTGGAGCTGGGCTTCTCAGTAGCCTAAAACAAAACTTTCCTCCTTTTTTTTTATAAATCACTTCTAACATATTTTACATAAATTAAAGAAAATCTTAAACTTAATTAACTTTTCAACTTGATCCTTATTTAATATATATATATATTATATAATCTATAGAATAAAGTCACTACAATAATAAATAAAGGGTAAATGTATATTCATATAAAAAATTAATGATGTGATTTATAAATAGGATTAAAAAAATTCTTTCTCTCTACCTTATAAATATAAATAATGAAGTACTCCCTCTGATCCACAATATATAAGTCATTTCTAAAAGAATGATTTAATCTAAAATATAAGTCATTTGTAGAATAATTAATACTTATTTACTAATTTTGTCTCTATAATTAATACTCATTTCCAATCTTGTCAACCATCTATATTTTCTCTCTAAATTCTTTAATAAGAGTAAAAATAAAAGAAAATATTTTAATTTAAAACATATTAAATAAGTTAAGCATTATTTTTTGGTTCATGCAAATTAATTAAAGTAACTTATATTATCAAAGGGAGTATATCTCTTTCTTCATACAGGAGAATTTCAGTATAATTGTAGAATATAATCACATTGAATTTCTTTATCTATAAGTCACAATAAATAACCTCACTTTGATTTTTAAAAATTTTAAACCTTATAATGGTAATTAATTAGAAATCTCATTAACTAATTATATAATATTTCAAATCTTTAACTATAATAATGATTCATAATAATCATAGATTAATTTAAACTTTATAATAGTAATTAATCAGTAATCATATTAACTAATTTTATAATTTTTAAATTTTTAACTATAATAATAATTTATAATAATAATTAATTAATATGATGTCCCGTGTGCATAGGAGAAATTTCTAATTTGCAAAATATCTCGTCATCAATGATGACGGCTTGAATTTTGCATAGTTAAATAAAACAAAAAAGAAATAATTTAAAGGAAAAATTATAATGGAGGAGTTAGTGAGAATAATATTTATTTATAAAATTTTAAAAATTATAATTGCTTATTAAGGGATGAATAATGCCAAACCATAATAAGAACCAAGTTCAAGCCAATTCCTCATGAAACCTAAATATAATACTCATTCTGTCCTTAATATAAAATTTATTTAATTAATTTAATTAGATTAAATAGTTAGTTAAATTAGTTAATATGTTATATTTTTTCTAAAATACTATAATCATCTTTCTTAACTCCCTCCTTTCATATCTTAATTATTGTTGAGGGAGTATCAATAGGAATAATTTAAAAAAAATATGATAAATATAAAATATAGGTATTATATTTAAAATTAATATCAGGTCATATATTAAGGATGTAAAGGGTAATAAAAAACGAACCAAAACAGTCAACAAAGCCGAGCACATTCATAGTTGAATATTGAAAATACAAACAGAATCCAAAATAGCACACTTCAAAATTTAACATGTTTACTATTCCTCCTTTAGAAATTTAACACCAGTTTAAAACTTACCTTCCTATTATTTTTCTTGACGTAGAATGGAAACTGAATTCATCATGTTTTTACTAAAAATTGTACTTCTCCTCCAATTCTTAATATAATACATAGTTAATTAATTTTATTATATTAAAAATGTTAGTTAAGTTAATTAATATGTCATATTTTTTTTAAAATACCTAAACTATTTTTTCTAATTTTCTCCTTCCCTCTTTTACTTGACTACTATTGAAAGAGTATCAATAGGGATAATTTATAAAAAAAATAGCTAATTATGGGAAAAAGATATTATATTTATAATTAAGATCAATTCCCCAAGTATGTCCTATATTACCATATTTTTTAAAATTTTTTAACATTGATAAGCTTAGAAAATACCTTAATAATTTTGAACCCTTTGCTTTAGAACTGGAAAACAACTCCAAGCTTAAAAGAGATTGTGATTCACATTAGAAATAAACATCATGCAATCCAATAGTAAGAAAAAGAAGCGACCAATATTTAACATTGATCGAAGGGGTTACAGATAATATGCTTTAACATGTTGATTAATCCATGGAAAAAATGTGTGTGTGTGTGAGAGAGAGAGAGAGAGAGAGAGAGAGAGATTGAGGGAGTGATTTAGGGACAAAAAATATCAGTAAAAACCAATAGCAAAGAGAAATTTTGTGAACTCTTGTACAGGAAAAATAATATAAATTGAATAAAATATAAATAAAATATTTAATGCAGTGCTAACAATATGTTGTATTTCTACAAGAATAATTAGCACAATTATGGAAGAATGGACACTAAATATGCAAAGGAGCATATTGTCTACAACAAATATAGCATAACTCCAACATGCCTCAAAATATGGTGTAGTTGCTAATGACCTTAGTGATACGAGAGCTATGCTGTAAGTGGGAGAACACCGGTGTAGTCCTGTTTGTAATATCAGGTCATTTGTATATATACCCATCTCATTCAGAAGGAACATAATGTTGCAAGTATGGTTTATATCAACATGAGTCCTATTTAACAACGTAAAATTAGTAGCAAATAATAACACACTCATGCTATTAGTATCATGGCTTTGGATGATAAAAATTCTAACACCAAAAAAAAAACAAAAGTAACCCCTCATACCTTAGATTCAATTTCGTCAATGCATGATTATTTCATTTATGGTGCATTTGAAATGACTGAGTTTTCATCTTCCATATTTAATATGTTTACGTCCTGAATATATCTTTAAAAGTGAATTTTATCAAAAATGTTACGACATTGATCCGTTAAAATTCAAAACCTCATTCACAAAAGCAAGTCAAGTACTGAATACACGCCTCCTCTTAGTTGAGACAAGCAACACATATAATAATTAAAAATGAATGTTAAATGAGAAACACAGTAAGTAACTATCAATTACAAATAAATAATTTTATAATGAAAAATAACTTCTTTTCATTAGATTAACATGGTACATATACATTTTAATACTTATTTCAAACTCAAAATATTCAGAAAGTGTTCAATGATCTGATTGCAGGAAATAAAAGCTGAAGCACACACGAAATGAAAAAGAACCCACCAGCATTAAGCAGAGGCTTCACTGCAAGAAGAAGTTTAGCATGAATATTCTACCCTGAATATTGACTGATGACTAATGCCACATTATAATGAGCAATAAACAAACACAAGAGAGAATGAATGTAATAAATATAAGAAATAAATTTTATATTTATATTTAAGATTCAAATGAACTATTTTATTATTCTATATTAAAGATAAGAGGAGTACATAAAGGAAGGTCATCATATCCCTGAAGACATGGCTATACATGACTCTCACGCAGGACCATTATCTCTGTTTTCTTGACAGAAAAGACAGCACATGAGTCAGCCACTAACTCTAGAGGTCAATTTTATCAACCTACCCATTATAATATATATATATATATATAATGACTCATATTCTTTGTAATTTTCAACTGACTTGACATCATCCTCATGTTCTACGCCATCATATATGCCAAAGGATACTTTAATTTTTCTAATAGCATTAGGCATGTGGTAATAAAAAATTAGCATTAGGTAAATATTGCTAAATATCAAAAAAGGGTTAAAAGGTATTTTTACCTCGGAAGTATTCCGCGAAGAGCTAATACACATTGGAAGTTTTACTAGGGGCCATGTCAATCTGAAAGTTTTGTTTAGTGCAACATAGCCATGAAAGTAATATTTTGGTGAAAATTTACTCTGCGTTAACGAAAAGGCAGACAAAGGTGGTACGTGTTGGATTTGAGCAATAGAGTGGATGCCACGTTGGACACTGGCTATCAACATTATAGCAATGTTCGCTTGCGTCATTTTTGAGTTAGGTCAGCCATTTAGGAAGTGAACGTGTGTGGGGAATGGTCACCAATGTTGGGGAGGGTCAGTGGCAAGGTTGAAGGAGATAGTGCCATCAGCACCGACAGAAAGAGGTCGTCAATGACGAGTAGGAGGGAGGGTTAGTGGTGAGGTTGACAAATGGATAACTCCACTGAATCTTCGATGACGAGTAAGAGGAGGAGGACTATTCGAAGAAGGCCGGTTGGAGAGGTTGAAGATAAATGTCCGGCAAGGTTTTTCCATTGTGGGATTGCTGCTCAGCTATGTATTTCGTGGACAGAAGTCAACCCTGGGAGGAGATTCTATGGTTGCATCAATTATCGAAGGTTTGTTCTTTTACATCATCATGCAAGGGAATTTTATTATGTATTGGGGTTGCATTGTGTTTGAAATTTACTAGTGTATTTTACAGGGATTGGGGTCTGGTTATTTCTAATGGTATGACAATGAGATGGGTTAAAGGTCAAAAGAGGTGATCAACTATGTACTTAGGCTTGTGGATCGACTGAGGAAGGAGCATATGAGGCTAAGGAAGGGAAATAATGAAGGTGGTGCTAAAAGAGGACTTGCTACCATATATGATGACTTGAAGAAGACTAAAAGAAGATTGAAGCTGGCAAGTTTGGCTCTATGCATGAGTTGCATGTTTTTTGTTTGGTTCATTTTATTGTAGTATGTGGTATCTAATTGTGGGATAAATTCCAATTCTGGATGTTCATGTGATGGTACTTGCTAGTGTATTTTGTTGGAACTGATATAAGGTTTAGAAAGGGGACCTTTTAGTAATAGATACACAATTTGTGTGTACTTGTTAGATCAATAGGAGGACAATGAATTCAATTGGTAAAAGAGTTTGAATTGCAATAAACAATATATGGTAAAAACATGACTAATACTTCATGGTAAATCCAAGATAATTTCAAAACTGTCATAAAATTGAAAAGTACAAAACAATACATGTGAAAGCAAGTGCTGCTAATGTTTGTTAAATTACATGATACTTCCTAAATATAATCCAAAAGGCTAGTACATGTCTGCTTAACCAAGAAAAAAAATAAAGACAAGTAATAATCATCCCAACCTTATGATTGTCTTCCTCTTGGTAGCAATAAGTCCTACTGTGTTGATCTTCCAGGTGCTATTTGATCTGTGTGTGCAAGCATCCCATCGCTATGCGCAAAAAGTTGTGAGGTGCTCATTGCTCTCTCTCCTCTCCATGTTAGTCCATAAGGTGTAAAGTGTATATTAGAAGGAGTGGAAACACTTGCTCTTTCGTCTTGGTACTGGACCTTACGAGACCCCAGGTTTGCTGAGATTGTAGTAGATGTGGTCCTAAGAGCCCTCTCGTTTGGGATAGGGAATCTAGTTTCAGGGTATGGATTGTGTAGTATGAACTCTTATCCCTCATTAATGACCACCTATGAAGCCAATCCAGGCTACACAATTGCAATAACAGCCATACTTAGTCTAGTTCAACTATATTTCTAGCAAGTTCAGCAATGGGTTGAATAAGTACTTACATTGTACACAGAACGACATGTCCTCATCAACACAGACCCCATGCCACTCTCAACTCGGGTCTTATAGAATGCCCACCACCGCATGGCCTTTGAGTTTGTTGCTAGTTGCTTTCAAGTTGTTGCGATTGAGATTTTCTTGTCCTCCGGACCTTGGGCCTTGGCATGGTTGCATATGATCTCTACAATGAGCATTGAAATTTATTCACATAAGCTCTACTAAAATAGTTTTAAAAAGAAATGCCAAGCTTACATCTTTGCATGTAGCTCTGTTGTGTCCTTGTTGGTGGCAACTTGTGCACTTCATGGTACTACCTTCTTTAGACAATTTGTCTAGTCCAGTCTGACGTCCTTATGTAGCCCATGATAGATGCCTATGTAGCCCATGTAGAGTGACACAACTAGGACTATAATTGCCCTTCCATTTTTGTACTTTCTTCTCATTGTCTGCCCACCTAGATATAAGTTTAAGTCTAATCCCATCAACCACTCTAATGATTGGTAAAATCCGATATTCATCTACCCATGCATTGAAGCTCTCACTTATGTCATGGTCAACCATCCATGACAAACATCTATAGCTAAAATATACCTTAAACCCACACTGTAGAGGATACTGCATGAGTGCTTTTATAGCTCCTACCTTCAACTGACTAAGTGCTTCCAAGTTATCTTCAAACTTTTCCTTAAATGTGCTCCATGCGCAACTGTAAAACTTCTTTCTCAACTCTCGCCCTGGCCAATCTTGGTCCCAATTTTCATATATGTGTCTAGCACACAACCTGTGCTCAACCTGTGGTAAGACTTCAGACACATTGTTGATCAATTGCTACAAGGTATAAAGCATTCATTTAATAGCAATCATTAATTCAGTCCTACGCATTAATGATAAGACTAAACCTTTTGCATGTCAGACATTATTGTGACTCACTCTCCAGTTCCAAGCTCTAGAGATTCTGCAACCATTCAAAGAACCACTTCTAATTGTTAATGTTTTCTTGTGTGATGGTAATTTGTGTGATGGTAAAAGCAATAGGATATAGAGAATAATCCGCATCTACTCCCCATTGCTGTAAGCATCAACCCTCATGCATTTCCCTTCAAGAATGTTCTATAAACCCCTATAAGGGGTCTGCATCCCTACTTCTAGCCCGTCTGCAATTGTGCAGTAGAAAAATATTTCACAAGCTGAATTGAGAAGTAAACATAATTCTATGTTACAAAAAGAACTTTACCTTTGTAGCGTTGAAGTAAAAATATAATATGCTAAAGGCTCTTCTCCCATTTTCCAGAGTATCCCTACTAAGCTGAATTGCCAAGTCATATCCGAGATTAGAAGTCCTAAACTCATGACAATAAGCCTCCAACTTCTTGAACTCAACCACATAACTCCCTTCCATCTCCTGCACAATCATCTTCTTTGCCCTTTTGCACTTTTATTTACTTACATGAAGCTTTAACTCGTCCTCAACATCCTTCTTCATATAAACTACCTTGTATTATGGTCTCTCTTACACCTTCCTCTTGAAGTACTATGCCAACCACTTCACAGATGCCCTAAGGTTCTTGTAAACCCTACTACAACTATGATCCATTTTTAAAGTCTTCAAAATGAGCCCAGGGTTGGCCCTATTTGTGGATGCATATAGCATAAAAGGACACCTCTTCTCATAAATAGCCTTAACTTTAAAGGGCTCACTTTTTTTTCATGTGGATCTTCACCCCAAGATTAATTGCGTACTTGTTGATAGCTACAAGCAACTCCCCTTATTATTATAAGTGGTCTCCACTAAGAAAAAGGGCCTCTCATCGGACCATATGTCATTTTCCCTCAACCTTTCTTCTCTTGTAGGCCCAACTCCATCAAAATGGCCTATCTCATCTTTAAACCCATCATCGTCACTCTCACTATCATTATCACCATCATCCACTGAAACATCATCATCATTTACACTTTTATATTCATCGTTTTCATTATCACTACTTTGGCCTTCATTATCCTCACTCTTACTTTTATGTTCACTTTCCTGCACACTACCATTATCACCCCCCATCTTCCCCTTTACTACAATTTAAGCCATCATTCTTGTCCCCATCATCTCTAACATACTCCAACTCTTCACCAATTGAATCCCCTTTTTCACCATTGTGTCCACCAACCTCCACCTCATCTACTTGTTCACCAATATTACAAGAACCTTCATTTGCCTCACCACCTACATGCCTCCCTACCTTGCCACCTTTAGCACTATCCTTGTCCTGTTCCTCCCTAACTTCTTTGCCTTCATAGTAAGCTCATCCACCACTCTATCCAAAACATCAAGGGTTTCCTTCCAGTAAAACTCCTTATCATCTTCTTCATAACTTAAAGGAACATATCCTTTCATTACAGTAGAACTCAAGGATTCGTACCCACCCCTTAGACTTATAAGCATCACTTTAGCTGAACCAAGAACTTTGTCTAGCTCACTTGACATTGCATCTAAATCGAGACAACCACTAGGACCACCCCCATGCGTTGACATCTCACAAAACTCCTGAATTAATTGAAAATCAATAAAAACCCTATTTGAAATTTTTTGCATCATCCAGAAATAGTCCCAACTACGACCAACAATCAAAACTAGCAAATTTCACAAAAATTGCAATCAATGTAAGATTCCATACCTCTTTAACCTGGATGAATCTCAGCTTAGCAATGTTTGCTCTATAATCTCTGCACAATCATCCTTTCACATGCACCTCACTAGCTCGTTTTTCCTTTCTCTTTCTCTATCAATTATTTGCCCTCAATCATTCTCCCTTTTCTACGTCTGTGCGTCGCTTGTGTGCCTATCTCTTCTTCCTTCTCATTCAATGTCACGGTTATCGCACTCTATCTTCCTTATCATCCTTTATCTTCCTTCTCCTTTGCTATCGTTGTTGCTGTTCCTTCTCATCCTTCTACACCCACAGAAAGGCTCAGTTGAAAATGGCACACACGCACATATTAGATGTATAGGTTTCATATTTCCCTGGCCACCTCATCCTTTTAACGTCACCATTAATTTTTCACTAATGGAGATTGACATTGCCCTAAGTAAAACATCCAAGGCAATATTGCCCCAAGTAAAACTTCCATGGCGTATTAGCTCTTCACATAATACTTTCAGGGCAAAAATACCCTTTAACCCAAAACAAATAGAGAAAAGATGCCTTGATGGCAATGTTTTAAAAGCTTGCTTGGTTCTAATGTCAAATCTAGTTATATAATAATTAAATTAAAAATAATATTTTTTTAAAAAAAATAATTATATATGCATATATAATTATCTAAATACAAGAAATAAATATAAAATTGTAAGATGATTTAGTCCAATTTAATGAAAAGTTAACGATGTCATAATGCATGTCCTAACAAAATGAAATTACTAAAAGTAGCACATTAGAGTCAACAATCAACCTAGCACCACATGACCGATAACAACTCAACACATTAAAAAGTATATCTTCATGATTTGAGAAATATTGATCAATCTTTTTATCTTTCCGTTAAACATAGATTTTTTCTGTTGACGGTAATTCTATTCGAGGTATTGTTAAATAATAGATGTGAACACTTCTCTTAACGAGAATTTGAATATTGATTTATCATATTATGGAGAACTAGTATCTTCTGCGAGACCTAACTACTGCTGGTAAATATTGGTCAATCTTGATTAAGCGATTAGTCGATTGGCCACTACCTAGGCCCACCGACAATCTAAATCAATAGTAAAAACTCTAAACTAAATAAACTAAAATTTGAGTGATGACATGGTCCAATATTTAATAAAGACAACTGCATCGTTTTAATTACTTTACCAACAAATTGATTTTTTAACAATATCAATAATAAAAAATCTTTAAAACTAAACAGGCTCTATGTCATGTACATGTGTTTTTTCGTTTTGAAAAATTGCCTAGAATTTAAATTTTTGAATTAAATTTTCGACTAATTAGAAATTAGGGCAGAAAATTGCTATTTTAAAATTATAAAAATGATTTAGATTTAAATTCTATTTATTAATTAATTCTAGTGTCTTGACCCCTTTCCTTTTTTCTTCAGAAAAAAAAGGGAGATCTTGCCCCCTTACTATATAAGAAGCTAAATAGTCAATACTTAAAATCTCAAACACAATTAGGTTAGCCTATAAGAATCCTGAATATATTTACATTTGTTAGAATTTGAATCCTTGTTAACACTTGTTACTCCTCCGTTTGTTAATATATGATCAAATTTATGAGTTAATTTTAATTTTTAAATTAATTTTAATTTTTAAATATAAGATTGATTTTCTATATTTATCTTTTTTTTTTAAATTACTACTATGGATACATTCAATAATAACCAAGTAAGGGAAATATATAATTAACGAAGATAATTAGGATATTTTAATAAAATTATATCATATTAATTAATTTAAATAATTTTTTTAATCTAATCAAATTAATTAGATATTTCTATTAATGACTAGAGGAGCTAACAATCTAATCACACATAACCAAATTCTTTTATATTCATGATAACCCTGATAAAATGGTGATAGCGGGAGGAGCCCTAACGGATAAGGTTAAGCTCCTCCTCTAACGAATCATGTTTCTCATCCCAACATACTTAAAGAACTCAAATACTAATAAGCTCATATTGGTATTTGGTTGGTAACTAATCTTTGTTTTTTTTCAATAAATTGATTTTTCGGCCAAAATCAATCATAAAAAAAATTGTTGAAAATTAAACGTACTATATGTTATGTATATGATAAAATAAATGCTTAGAACCATTTAAGAAAAGCTTTAAATTTTAATTTAATTCTCAACTAATTTGAAATAGGGCACAATTAATTTAAAATTATAAAATGATTTTAGCTTCCAATGCCATTTATTAATTAATTCAGGTGTCTTGACCCCCTTACCATATAAGAAATTAAATAACCAATAAATACATTAATATTTTTAAGAAATTGAACCCTTCATAAGAATTTATTAGGAGCATTATGATGTTTGGTATTGTGTAGATACTATTTTATTAGTCTTTTTTTAATATAAGGCCATGACAAAAGAAAATATGTTGGAGGATAGATTGGTACATATCTTCGCTTAAAAAATTTCTACTCCATGACGATGGAGAGCAATAAGTTCCAGAGGGAGTTCCCAAAAAATAACTCTAGCAAAGTGGTGATACCGATGATTTGTTTGAAGTAATTTGAATAAATATTAGTCATTGTATTCAATATTGAGAAAAATTAGAAAGTGTGGTAAGAGAGAATGTAGGGAGTTTTGTTAGCAATAATTTTAATTTTTAAGATCATCTCCAATAAAGATCATCTTCACTCGGTGGTTTACTCTATTTTTTTCTAATTTAAAATACTTTATTAAAACTATGACATGGTATTTCAATTAGGAAAATCCCATAAAAATATAATATAAATTTTAAAATTCTAAATCAGAATTTTTATAGAAATATATTATTATTTACTCATCAAATATAGTCAATAGTTATTTAAGCCACACCATCTAATTGATGACGCCATACTATGGGTTTTATTGTCACCTGTATTTCTATAATGTGTTGCAATTGGTTTTACTAAGCATAGGTATCTCTTATTAAAAATAAATTTATTTGAGATACTATCAATTACTAAATATGAGAATATTTATTACAAGTGGTGATGTAGCCTATTAATGGGACCCACTTTCCAAAATAATTAATTTTAAACTTTCTATATTTGAATTCAAAGTTTTGTTATTAATGCTATGGCATATAATTTATACTCCTTCTGATTATAAATATAAGAGTTAAAAAGGTAGTCTACTTTAGTCATAAATATATAAGCTAAAAAGGGAGTATACTTTGATACTAAATATAAAATCTATTTTGTCTCCCAAATTATAATTTCCTTCTCAAAATAACCCTATATATAATTACATATATCAAGAGGTTTCTAGTATGACTAGCTCAAATGCACACTTATGGGTATGTTAGGAAAACTAACATACAATCGTTACAAATAATTAATTTAATTAAAGACCTGGAGGGAGTAATTTGTTTCATATATTAGTCAATAAATATGATATAATATTATTTTTACCATTATGAGATATTTGAATTAGTTTCTATCATTCCTGAATTAATAGCTTGAATTATTCGCAATGATTTTACAATTTTAAAATGATTTGAATTATCTGTCATTATTCTTCAATTAATTGTACAATTTCACCATATGTTGAAGTCTAAATCTATATTTTAATTTTAGGCCATCCTGATCTACTTTACAAGAAAAAAAAAAAGAAGCTTTTTACAACTAATTCAAAAAAAAAAAAAAAAAGCGTGTGTCTTCCTTCTCTAGAGGGGAGGGTTAGGTTAGGGGTAAAAAAAAAAAAGGCATTTGAACTATCTTATATGGCATTTGACTTTGGGATCTAATTATATATTTTAAATTAGTGATTCTGAAATTTGATAAAAAAAAATTAACAAGTAAATACCCTGATGTTCTTTCTATTTTATCTTAATTACAAAAATCTCCTTAAAATAAAAAGTTACATAACACAAATCGCCCCACTATTTTTAAATTCAATTTTCATTTATCCAATTGTTAATTGACAATTAGATCATATCTTTTGGATAAAATTACCCCTATTTAAATATAAATGTTTTTTTGAAAATCATTTAGGCTTACAAAAAACAAATTCTATAATGTGTTATTCAATAGTTATTTAAGCCACACCATTTAGTTAATAGTTATTTAAGCCACACCATCTAATTGATGACGCCATACTATAGGGGAGGGTTAGGTTAGGGGTAAAAAAAAAAAAAGGCATTTGAACTATCTTATATGGCATTTGACTTTGGGATCTAATTATATATTTTAAATTAGTGATTCTGAAATTTGATAAAAAAAATTAACAAGTAAATACCCTGATGTTCTTTCTATTTTATCTTAATTACAAAAATCTCCTTAAAATAAAAAGTTACATAACACAAATCGCCCCACTATTTTTAAATTCAATTTTCATTTATCCAATTGTTAATTGACAATTAGATCATATCTTTTGGATAAAATTACCCCTATTTAAATATAAATGTTTTTTTGAAAATATTTAGGCTTACTAAAATTATTTAGGTATAGACATGATATGGGTTTTGATTATTTTAACTGAATTTAATTAGAATTTTTCCTAATAAAACAGTTGAAAAATTGTAAACAATGAGCTGTAACAAATGACAGAAGTTTTATTTTTGAAACTTCCCTAAGATTTCATGTAATGATCACCGAAATTGTAAATTTTAGTTATTTTTATTTATATAATGAAAATTTGATATTGACTAAATTTTGCAAACTAAAAAGTTGTAGACAAATTGATCCGTTCAGCATGATTTGCGAAATTGTAAAATTAATCTGGGCATATATCAGATTCCATGATTCTTTGATTTATTATCCTGTATTTTTTCTAAGACCAGTACCTGATATACCGAATATCTAATTCTCCAATGAATATGTGACATCTGTACCTTTTAATCCCGGTGTCAACTCTGCCTTCATCTCCGGTCACGGCTGCAAAATCAAACGACAACACACCTACCAAATGTTCACCACAAAATCTTCAAAGCATCTTGACCTTGACCAGAGTCGCAGAAGTCGTTGGAGATTGTCGATTGCTCCGATGTCAATACCGACGGCCCCAACATTGCAATCGAGTTTTGCTCTCAAAGAAAACTTCGGTAGCGGCAAGTTGCTGGGCGACAGAGACAAATTAAACACCAAGAAGAAGTTCCGATATGGATGGAGATGCTGATTTCAGATCTCTTATTTCTTCTTCTCGCTTGGCTCGTTTTGATGTCTCAGGCATGAGAGACGTCTCTAATTCTGTTCCTTCTAGTAGGTGGAGGAGGGCAAGAGAAGAAGGTTCTAGAAATCAGAGGGTGTTGAAATGCAGAAATTGTTGCTACCTTCTACCTTCTAAATTGAGTGTAAAAATGGATATAATTTACTCATTTTAAAATAAAAACTGGCTTGAGTGTGTAGCAATAGGAAAATGAGGGAGACGAAGGGGTGGATAGTGGAGAAAGGCGGAATCATTGGGAAGTGGATATGGAAGACTAAAAACTGAGCCTGTGCAGGCCTACTTGGTTTCGAGACACAGTGCTTTGCTTCTTCTTGGTTTTCTATTTAATGAGTGATCCTCCGATCTTCAATAAGTAGCTTATTACAGACCTCCTTGTAGTACCACATGCACCCCAGTCAGCATCACAATAACAGGTGAGCTCCAAGCCTCCTGAAGTACTAATTAACACTCCAAGTCCTAGATTTCAATTTAAATATCTGACAACATTCATTGCTGCTGCCATATGTACTTTCATAGGGTTCACCATATGTTGACTAAGAGCCTGCATAGAGAAGAAAATATCAGGACGAGTGACAGTTAAATAGATCAACCTACCTACCAGCCTCCTATACTTTTCAGGATCCTTTAACAGATCTGATTGTTTGTCCCTTCCTTCTTCATAAGCCAACAATTTTAGACCTTGAACCATGGGAATTGATAGTGGTTTGCACCCACTCATACTTGTATCAGCCAACAAATCTAATACATACCTTCTTTGTAATAATATTATACCCTTCTTAGACTTGGCCATCTCGATACCTAGGAAGTACCTCATTAGTCCTAAATCTTTGATTTTAAAGTTATCATGCAAATATTGCTTGACTTCCTTAATTTTTAATTCTAAACTACCTGTGATCAGCAAATCATCCACATAAACCAGCACAAATACTATATTCTTTTCATATTTCTTATAAAAGAGTGAATAATCATGCTTACCTTGGGTGAATCCTCCTCGAATCAAGGCCATAGACAGCTTAGTATTCCATTGCCTAGACGCTTGTTTCAAGCCATACAATGATTTCTTGAGTTTGCAAGCCATGTTCTCCCCCTTACTAATGAATCCTTGGGGAATGGACATATATATTTCTTCATCAAGATCTCCCTGCAAGAAAGCATTGTGTACATCCATGTGGTATACATTCCAATCATGCAAGACAACAAACTTAATCATCACCCTAATAGTTGTCATTTTTACTACCGGAAGAAAAAGTTTCATGGTAATCAATCCCTTCCTTTTGACTATAACCTTTGGCAACTAGTCTTGCTTTAAATTTATCTATCTTTCCTTCTAAATCATACTTAATTTTAAACACCTATTTACATCCTATAGCCTTTCTACCTCTTGGAAGTGGGACTATCTCCCATGTTCCATTATTTTCCAAGGCTTTTATTTCTAATTCCATTGCCTTAACCCACTTAGCATCTTTTATTGCTTCCTCATAAGTTGAAGGTTCCACAACAGAATCAATTTGGCATAGGTAACACATATATGATGTAGAAATATTAGAATAAGAAATACATTTTTCAATAGGATATAAAGATTTACCTTTATCTTGACAAGTCAAATTAGTAGATGCAATCAAATTACATACTTAGTCCTTTGACCAAATAGGTGGCTTTCTTTCTCTATGTGATCTAATATTAGGGTGTCCTACTGTATTAGTTTCTTGACTATGTGTACACTGCTAGTCAGGAAGGAGTAATTCATTATGCGTATTTGCACTCTCATCCATTTGAACATGTGCCTCTGACTTATTTAATGGAATTTCCATATGTTCAAAAGTAAAAGGTTCTATGAAGGGGTTATTAGTCTCTTCTCTGTTCACTCCCCCTTACTTAGAACTCTCAAATTCTCTAAAAGGAAATCAGTCTTCACAGAATGTAACATGCCTACTTACCAAAATATCCCTTGTCCTTAGGTTAAGTAGAATAAATCCTTTTTGATTATTTGGATATCCTAAGAAAACGCATGGGATAGTCCTAGGGTGGAACTTATCAGTAATTCTTAAGTCTGTTGCAT
The DNA here is from genome assembly GCA_037074615.1 of Leucaena leucocephala. NCBI lineage: Eukaryota > Viridiplantae > Streptophyta > Magnoliopsida > Fabales > Fabaceae > Leucaena > Leucaena leucocephala. The sequence continues at coordinate 8,164,462 of CM073549.1, forward strand.
AGGCCAAGGACCCAAAGACTCTTAAATTGTCATATCCTGATTTTTCTCCATAAACCTTCTCATAGGTTGTCTTGTATGTAAGAAACTTAGAAGGGACTCTATTGATTAAATAGGCTGCCATTTTTATGCATTGCCCCCAATATTCTATAGGAATTCCAAATTGCATCATTAGACTCCTAGCAACACACATTAAAATTCTATGTTTTCGCTCAACAACCCCATTTTGTTGAGGAGTATACGGACATGTGGTTTCATGCAAAATTTCCTTTTTGCCAAAGTATTGTGTCAACTGATTATTAACAAATTCTGTTCCATTATCGCTTCGTACTTTCTTAACTTTAATTGAAAATAGATTTAAAACGTATGCAACAGAATTTCTAACATAATCAATAGTTTCTAATTTATATTTCATTAAAAAAACCCAAACAGCTTTAGAGTAATCATCAACTATTGTGAGAAAATACTGATAGCCTTGATGTGTGGGTGTTCTATATAGTCCCTACACATCCATGTGAATCAATTCAAAGCAATGAACAGATTTAATAGAACTTGATATGAAAGGAAACTTTGTCTGTTTTGATTGAATGCAGACATCACAAATTCTATTTAATGACATATCTTTGTCATTTACAATGTTCAAGTGTCTTAATATAGGCATGGGCGCATGTCCTAGCCTATTATACAGTAACCACATGTTAACAAATTTCTGTGTGTTTTGTGACCTATTATTAGTAAAACCCAGAGCATTACATTTCAATTTCAACTTTAACATGTAAAGATCTTCTATGAGTCTGCCAGTCGCCTTCACTATCCCATCCTGAAGGCCCTGTATGATGCAGTGGTCAGGAAAAAATGTTACCATGCAATTTTGTTCTTTAGTTAATCTAGGGACAAAGATTAGATTAAATTTCAACTGTGAAGCATATAAAACATCAGTTAGCATTATTTCATTAGTGAGTCTAATATTACCTATATGGGTAACATCCATTTTCTCTCCATTTGTTATTTGTATTGTTTTTATAGAACCATCATTTTTTCTATAATCATGGAAAAGGGACAATTCTCCTATCATGTGATTGGTGGCTCCTGAATCTATTACCCCCATAGTATGTGTATTCTTATAATTAATAGGGATAGTCAAACCTATTGCAGTACTAGTTAGTGCTTGCACAGTTGCCTCAGACTCCTTTTTTAGGATGTTCAGAAGTCTGTCGTATTGCTCCTTGGTAAAGCTTGACGCTAATGATGAACTAGCATTGTTGACTAGCGTATCTGACTCATTCCCATTCTCTATTCCAAGCTGGTTAGCCCTTGCATCTTGATTTCTCTTATTCTTATTTCCATTGAAGTCACTAGGATACCCCACAATTTCCCAGCAAACTTCTTTAGTGTGCCATCTTTTATGACAGTGGGTGCACTTTGGAATTGGGCCTCCATGTCCTCGACCGCCATGCCCTCGCCCTCTTCCTCTAACATTCATTGCAACCCCTTCAATGGGGTTATTTCTAGACGAATTGCCAATGATTGATTTTTGTGCCTCATCTTCACTTATCATTGCAAATGCTTGATTTACTAAGGGAAGTGGACTCATCATTAGGATTTGACTCCTTGCTGTTCCAAAACATTTATTCAACCCCGAGAAGAAATTGTAATAATTTCTGTTACTGTATCAAATCATAATATACTTTCGACGTATCACATTTACATGATGGAATGGGGAACAACATTGATTGTTCTTCCCATAATTCCTTCAACCTAAAATAATATCCTGACACGGTAAGAGAGTCTTGGCACAGATTACCTATCTCTCTGTGAAGGGAGAAGATTCTTGAACCAGTAGCTTTGTAAAATCTCTCCTTAAGATCTATCCACACGAGGTATGCATCCTGGAAGAATATCACACTGCTTGCCAGCTCCTTTGAGATGGAGTTCAAGATCCAAGATAGGACAACGGCGTTGCACTATTCCCACTGCTCATGGAGGAATTCTTCTTGTGATTCTAAAACATCCTCCTTTAGAACCCTCATAGTACACTGGCGGAAGCAATATTACCTTGATTATATCTTAACTTAAGCCCAAAAATTAAAATTTTACTCTTAAGTTCCTTATTCTGAATCTTTACTTTGAGAACTGATTTATCTCATTCTACACATCCAAACAAGGCTTATTACCTATCCACTTAATGCCCCAGATGTGTACTACTAGCTCACCAAATTTCGTGGCCAAATTCCTCCATTTACTAGGTCAAACTGAGGTCAAAACACTGCTACCTCAGGACCCGCGAATTTCTCTTTTAATTCCTCATCCACAATTTGAACATGCCAAACAATATTTATTATTGAATAACAAAATGTCATATAACAAGGCATACACAAAATTCTCATATTTCTATTACATCTTTTCTTGCCTGAAATCCGGCAGTATAACGGCTAGGCTTCATCTTTAAAAGTAACTGATCTTGTACTGATTCGGTAATTCTCGTGAGAACTACCATTCTACGTAAGTACCCAGGAAAGACTGGATGAACCGGCTAGGTCCACTCACTTCCAGCCTCCTTAGACAGCACCTACGTACACAGTACGTATCAGCTCCTTTCTTCACTACTGCCATTTTGTCATAATTTCGGTAGCATAACAGCGTCTCTTAAAATTCTCAAGATTCATTTCAACATAGCCTCCCTGTAATGGGTTAGACATGGGGAATGAGATTTGGGGGAATCTTAGTAGTAAATAATCATAACAATATATGTAATACAGTGTGACAGTGCTTGCTTGTAATTGTGTACAGATAAGTATGCTGCGTGCTTCCATAATCAATAACATATAATCATACATAGCATTGTAATAGAGCTTCAAGCATAACATATAAGATAAAAATCCAACCAAACAATAACACAACAAATCACAAAGCCATTACATAAAAGCTAGGATTAGTTACTACCTCAAAAGCTTAGCAAAACTCTAGAATCTCTATACTGCTTCCAGCTCCGCCAGAACTTCCTTTCTTTCTTTCTTCCTTTCTTTCTCTCTTTCTTTCTTTCTCCTTCTCTCTCTTCTTTCTTGCAAAACCGTGAAGACAAATGAATGGGGGAGGGGGTATTTATAGTTTCCACCGATGGCACTTCCGTAATTCTCAAGAACTCTAAACTTGTGGCCACCGTTTTTCCTGAAATTTCTTATTTTCTTTTCCATTTATGACATCATCACCATGACATCATCCAAGGGACACCTCATGGGACAGCTAGTCAGTCACATGGCACAAATGAAGGCTCCTGGGACACCTCATCAGCTGACTCAGTATTTCCAGGGAATTCCAGAGTCTTGCACCTGAATACACGGCTGAGATCGTGCCATGAGTCCTCAACTTTTTCTTCTTCCTCTATGTTGGCGCCATGTGGCATCTTGCTGGAACCTTTCACGCCTTCCAATTCTATCCAGATAAGTCTAAAACTTTATCTGATCACTTCCCCGGTTATTGTGCCGACCGAGTAACTCTACTTCATTGAAAAGTCACTTAAACATTATTTTAATGCCACTTTTCCCCACATATATACTGGGATACGTTTTTGCACCTTGGAATATCATCTTAGGTCTTTGATCCAGTTCAAGTACTCTGGTGGCTCAATTCCCAAGAACCATCCCTTGGTGAATTACCAAAATACCCTCGGTTCCTCTTTCTTTACTTTAATGAGTCTAGGGGCATTATTGTCTTTTCACATCTTACCAGAGTACTCTCTGACCCTGGTCAACTATCCAGATACCTTGTCTTGATTGTGTAACCTTATCCAAATGACCAAAATACCCTTTACTCATTCTTTCACTATTTTATAACATAAGGGCATTTTCGTCATTTTACACATTTTTCCCAGACACCGGCACCTTTTACCACTGAACTGATATCATGGCCCTGGGCCTTCCCTGGTGCCACTATGGGCCTTAAAAGCACTATATGGTCTCTGGCCACAGTCCGATCATCTCTATTTGGACCGTTTTTCCTTTACAGATTATAACTGTAAATTTCCATCTTTCGGAATTTTTACAAAAAAATCGGGACCTCAAATCAAAATTCTGTGTTGCGTCATTCAACTCGGAATTCTTTTCTCTATCTCCCGGTATTTTCAGATATTTAATCCGGACTGGGCTATTTTGGCCTGAAAGTACGCTCGTGCGCACATTTTTCTAAAATGACAATTTTACCCTTGGTCACATTTCTAATTCTTTCATACTCATAGGGACCTCATATGCATATTTCACAGTTCATTAAAATGATCAGCATAATTTTTTCTATTTTTTGGCAAAATATGGTACTCATCGGCTACCAGCCCGATCTTTTCCATAATTACGATTATGCCCCTTCATTCTCTTTCTGACATCTTTACTCATCTTCTCATCCTTTATCTTAAGTTCTAGAAATTATCTTTCAATAACTCATCCCTTAAACTCTTCGGGAGTCATCGTTAATTGAAAGGCTCAACAACCCGCCCATATCAGGTTATCTTACATAGGAGCCAGCCCATATCAAGCTACATGCAGAATTCCTAGGCTTAAGACTTAGAATATCCCTCACATTCCTTATTTTGAACTTAGGCAAATTATCCCTATTTTGTAGGTCAAAGACTTAACTCATCTTTAAATCCTGAAGGACTTAGCTCATCCCTCGGATTCCTACAAAATATAGGTAAGTAATCCGCCCATATCAGATTACTACCCTGGGATTACGGGTTTAGCAGCCTGCCCATATCAGACTACCTCCCAGTTCTCTTAGACCCAAAAACCGGGATGTTATAGATTCCTTTCCGTATGAGCCATCAATAAATCCAAGTTTGCTCTTGCCTCTCAGAGTGATATGCATAGCGCGAGACCTACTGTATAGTTATCCGTCCCAGTGAGTACATGTTGGATGATGTTCGTCCTATGAGTTTCAGAAGGATGGAGGAATAGAGGGTGAGTGAAGGTCAATTTATCTACCGAATAGTCATCTGATTCTGGTTTGGCGGCCATTGCTCTAAGGGAGGTTTCTTCGACTCTATTTTCTTCAATCAGATCGTGAATTTCTTGGTCACGTCTGCTTCAGAGCCAAACATATCTCACTGAACTCATTTGTCTGACGTGAATCTTCGCTTGAATCTTTTGGCTTGGCTTGAAATCTCTGTATTTCATTTGCACCTACTGCAATCTGTGAACCCTCTTTTCTTTAGGGTTCCTTCGACTTTTACGATACTTGGCTTTCTTGGTTTTCAGACGGGTTGTGGGGACAGGTTCAATTGTTTCTTGAAGCTTCTTGAATGTCAGGCCTCATCTGATTGTAGGCCTTCTTGGTGAAAGTTGGCTCTGGTACTATGTTGGGTTTCCAGAGTAAAATGCGCAGCACACCAAATTAACATATCATTTCTTATTGTATATTTGTTCACAGACATCAGTTAAATAGAGGCACACTGAAGCATGAGTTATTGGGCTGTACATTAATTGTGGGCTCTACCATAATATTCTAACAGAAATATTCAATTCTACCATGTAGCAAAAAAAAAATCAGATCTTCAACTTTCCTTCTCCTTTCTGGTTGTCAAGAGTTGTAAGTAAGTGAGGGTGGAAGAATGAAGAGCTAAGGGTTGGGATTATCATGGATCCGGAAGTTCTATGTGTGTGCGTGTTCAGCAGCTATCTTACGTCTATGGGAGCTCCATCCGTTTCTATTGCAACCCAACGTCTCACGTCCTTGCTGCCGTAAAAGATTGTCAAGTGTGGTGTAGGCCTGTGTTGGTTAGAATGGTGCAAGTTGAGTTGTGATTGGGCTGTGGAAGCTTCTTGAAACTGAAGCTATGTGTGTGGTAAGTATTTGGACCTTCCCTCTTTTGTAGATGGATGTTGTTCTGGTTGTGTTGTACTGTAGTTTTTGATTTGGTTTTAAAAAAAACAATAAGATAGAGAGCAAGAGGCATCAGGCTGTTGAGAATGTCGATTTTGTAAGAGATATATATGTGTATATATATACATATTGCTATCACTGTAGTTTAGAAGCTTGCTGCTGGTGTGGTGCGTGTTTGAGCTTATAGGGAATGGTTTTGGATAGCATGTGTGTGTGTGTGTATAGTTGCTAGTTAAAGGATATATATATACTGCGTATACATGGCTGAGGTGAGTTGCTGTCTTGGTTAGAAAATGAGAGAGATATAAGAATATGGTTGTTGTTGATCTATGTACATCTATGTATTAGTAAATTAAAGACATGAAATTTATTCCAACAAGTTGTAACTTAAGAAAAGGAGCCTAAGAATATGGATGAAATTGGAATAAGGATTTTAAAAATCTATTATGGTTGTAAAGTTTGAAAGCTTTCAATTTTAAAGGATGTGGTTTCATAGCTCAAGTGGTATAAATAAATGGAAATGATGATAAGAGAAATTGTTGGAATATTTAATTTTAAGGGACTTGTTGTAGTTGTGATAAATAAATGGTATTTGGTATTTCTTGATAGAATATTTCATTTTGGGAATATAGGGAATTTAAGAAAGAATATTTCTAAAGAATAGAGCAGGAGTAAGTTATAGCGAAATGTCGCATGTGAGTGAATAATGTCTCTTAAAAATAATGTTTTTACTATTGAATTTATTTGAAGTGTTAAATTTTAAGTATAATTTTCTAAAGACATGTTTATACGATTTGATGGTTTTGAATTATATTATTGGTGTTCTTTGTACTTAGTTCATTATATTATTATGCTTATGTATGAAAATGAATAAAGAAATGTTTTGAAAAAGACTTTGGTAAATGTTATACTGAATTGATTTTCTTGATGAAATACTTTTATGTGAATTTTACTATGGGAATAATTATTCCATACAAAGTGAAGAAAACTTTTGATAAGTTGTTTTGATGTTCGTGTTGGGATTTCATAATTATGAAGTGTTCTCATTGAAAATTGTTACATTGGAAAGTATTGTGATCATTAAATGCCAAATGGACCCCAAGCATGCTGGAAAGGTTTTCAGAATTGATTGAATACAGAACGCTGGTTACTAATAGTAGTATTATTAGTCCTTAGTGCACTATGGTTAAACTCGAGCTTGATGGATATTCGTGAGTCTCGTACTTGTGCTAGTTATTTGTAAAAATTATTCTTGCCCGTGTTTCTCGTAGGTCTCGTACATGCGCGTGTTATTTGTGGGTCTCATACCTGCGTTTGTTTCATGGCCTTGTGCTACGCTTGGTTATTTACCTTCGTGGACTGTGTATCCATGCCTATTTTCGTGGTCTCGAGCTGCGCTGGATTGGTTAATTACCTTCATGGATTTTGTGTCTACGCCTATTTTCGTTTTGTTAAATTCCTACGGAAAAAGTATAGATTTGAAATGATTGTTTTAAATGGTTTTCCTGAAATAAATGTTTACCTAGATATTTGTATTGAATTACAAAAATGTTACGATTTACATTTAAACATGTTTAAATTGTTTATTTTTGCACTTTAAATTATATTTTTTGGGATATTATTCACGAGTAGATTATTTTGGTTTCAGATAGTGTTGTAGACCCTGATTCTCCAACTGCAGTGAAGAGCCTCATTTCATATCCTCAATATTAATTTTGGAAACATCCAATTATAATGTAATTATATATTTATGAAACCATTGTATTATTTTATTTAAAGTTTATATGCTCCACCTAGTCTATAGATAATGTTCTGGTTTCGCATTATTTTGTGAAAGTACGAGTACAAATTATTTTGGGAAATGTTTGGATATGATTTGAAACATTTGCAGTGTTGTAGGATTTTCAGAAGGTCTGTTATACAAAGACAATATTGTCGAAATTCCTACAGATGACTTGCCTTTTGATTAAAATGGAATATATATTATGATTATTGTTTAAATGTTCTATTAAAGGTTAAAGGTTTAAGGAATATGAATTGATTCATATTTTGTGCTAGTCACGGCTTAAATTTCGGGATGTAACATTTACTAATCACAAAAGACCTTCTAATAATAACTTTCTAAATACTCATTTATTCAGAACTATTTTTTTTATAAGCTCTTTTCCATAAGTCTTTTTTCATAAGCTGTCTAATTTTTTTTTTTAATAAATACTTTTCTAAAATCCTATCTAAATACACACTAAAATAGGGACACATTAAGCACTAAACTAGGGGAAGTAATACCCCCCCCAAGTAATATTATATATGGGAAAGGGCCAATAATAATAAACACTAGAAATGGAAACGAGCTTAATATGTTTTAAAGGTAGAGATGGCAGATATTCATTGAAAACGGGGTATTCAAAATATATCAAATACTGGAGGTAATTTTTTTGCTTCTTTTTTTTTTTAGTTATCTTGATATTTCAATTGTTTTTTCATACAAAATTTTCAGTTTTTTTTATCTTATTGACCATAATCTTATTTTTGTTTTTTAGATGATAATGTTAAAAGAAAGGGAAAATTCAAATTAAATCTAGGGGAAAGAATCAAAATTGAAATCTACCTTCATTTTTCTTTCTTACTAAAGAGGGACATTACGGTCTTTTAACAACATATAGAAATCCTTAATAATGAATTTTAGCCTAATTAAAAATTTATTAAAAGCATAGGCTGAATTTGAATTTTAATATTTTAACTAGATTTAAATAGATTCTCTCTAAAATTGAAAGGACGTGATTATATTTTACTCCAATAACAATGCATTATTGATAAAAGATTTTTCTTTCTTTGTTTTTTTTTTGGCTGGCCGGATCTTTGCCTATAAAAACCGCTTTATTGATCAAGTTTTTTCTTTCTTTTTTCTGGTGAGTGAAAAAAACATATTAACTAAAACAGAAATATAAAATTTCGACCCTTGTGTGTTATTTCTGCCATCCAACGTGCGCCTCCATTCGAAAGCCCTCCTCTGAGAAATACGTCCTCGCCTGAGAGGAAGCAAGCGATCATGGATGGCGGCTACGCACCAATTCTTCCTCAAGATCTCATCACAAACATTGTCAAACGACTTCCGGTAAAATCCCTCATCCGATTTCATTGTGTTTGCAAATATTGGAAAAATCTCTTCCGAACTCCATCTTTCATCGCTGACCACCTTCACCACTCCACCCATCAAAACCCTTTTCTTCTTGCCCTAAAAAATAAGCCTTTGCACTTACGTTTGCTTGATTGTGAAATGCAAACCCATGAAATCGAAGTGCCACGTTTGATTGATTGCTTGGATAGTGGTAGGATCGTCGGGTCCCGCAATGGCCTTCTCTGTGTTGAAATCGATAAATATCATTTTCATGGACGTCCTAATCCCATTTTATTGGGGAATCCAGCAATTAGAGAAATCAGATGGGTGCCCGAAACTACTATTCAATTTGCGTGTGATTACTTTATAGGATTTGGTTTTAGTCCAATTGATGACGATTACAAGATAGTAATGATTTATGTTCCTCAGTTTATGAGATCACAGAATAGAGTGAAAGTGTATTCTTCAAGTTCAGGATCATGGAAGGAAGTAGAATGTGGTATTTTGGAGGGCATATTTATTAGTTCTGAACATATCACTGTTAATGGAGAAATGTTTTGGTTTGGGTCAAGGCTGGCTGTGGAGGATGATGAGATTATACTAATTTCATTTGACATGGCAATGGAAGTATTTGTGACGATGCCCACGCCTCATTTTGGCTCTATTTTTACTAGTAATAGTCTTACTGTGTTTGATAACAAACTTGCCGTGCTTTCTTCCCCTGGGACTCCAGACTTTAAACCTTCTTTAGTTGATTTATGGGTGATGGAGGAGGGTACAGATGCATCTACGGAGAGATGGAGTTGGATTAAAAAATATACTAGCGGTCCTTTTTCAGAATGGGCACGTCCTGTGACTATGTGGAGAAATGAAGTTGTTTTTAATCGCGTTGTTAGTCTCATTGGTGAAGCCAAACCTATGGAGTTTGATCGTTATGGAAAGTTTTCTTTATGCAATATCACTACTAATGAATTTAAGATGGTTGATATCGACTATGAATATATTTTCAATTATGCAGAAAGTCTGGTACCGGTTAGAGGGAGGCAATCGTTTGCCATGTTTATGTAGGGTTTGGACTTGTCAATGATATCGGATTGTGAAGTGGAGAATAACGAAGCAAATACTACCTTGTTCTCTCTTCTATCCAACTACTATCAATCAGAAGTTTTGGCAGATGTAGAAATGGAGATGGTATTGTTTACCATGGGCAAGTGGAGTCTGATGGGATTATTTACTGAGCAAAGTATTTTATTTTAAATATTTTTATTAAATAGGTTTAGGAAGTCTTAACTATTTTTGTATGGATAAATATTTTGGCTTATATGCAAAAATCGTCTAGAAATTAATTCAATATTTATTTTTATCGTTGAAGATTCTCTTTAGCTTTATTAGTTGTATGAGTTAAGATCTTAACTCATGTTCTAGTTAAGATACTTATTCTTATACATGCTATTGATATTTATATTATACTTGAATTAATAACTCGTACATGAAATTGAATTTGTTCATATAAATTTATCCAAGTTAAAGAGAAGAAAGAGGAAATAAGAGGAATATGGGAAGAAATCCTTTTGCAAAGGTTTAAAGAACAATAAGTCTAAAAACAAGAGCTCAAAGAAGGTTGGATCTTTAGTTTTTTGGATTTAGATTGTTAATTTTTTTGTAAAGTCTTTTAGTTTGTGTACAGAGCTTACGCTATTGTACAAGCATAAATAAGTAATGGAAGGTAACTCGTATATTAACTGTCATTGTATTTTTGTACTATCTTAAAATCTTTATTTTCATTTTTGCACCCAATGAGACTTTATGGTGCAACGGGCACATTCGTGAATACTTTATTTGGTAGATTTTCACTTTAAATCTTTTTATGAAATTTGAAAAATAAAATTTTTCTTAATGAGTTATGTATGTTAAAAACGTTTTACATTGTGAATCAGAAGCTTCAAAGTACCAAAGTTTTCTTAAAAACAGTTTTATATAAACATGTGAATGATACTCCCTCATGTCCTTAATATAAAAGTTACTTGACTAATATATCAAATAATTATAACTAATATAAAAATTTGTTAACTAATTTAAATAAATTAAAGAGTATATACTATGAATTTATTTTGAAGATTTAAATTTAGTCATAATCTAAATTTAACCAACCAACGTCTACATAAGCAATGCCACAAATTGGTTACTTGATCTAGGATACTAATTAATGAAATATGCATACTTGAATAGCAAAAGTGATAATATTGTAAAATAATATTTTGAAGTTCATCCAACATCTCAAGTTTGTATTTTAAATACATTCGGCACCTTAAAATATTTTATGTTTCATCGAACACCCCTTTTTTTCTTGTATTACTCAAAACATTTAAGATGACTATTAAAAAATTAGAAAGCTTCTAATCAATACTAAAAATAATTCAAAGTTAGGGTTGAAAACATGGAATATAAAGTTTACAAAATATGTAAGATGACTATTACCAAAATTGGAAAATTGATTATCAAAAATTAGAAAATTGAGTATCAAAAATAGACAATTAAATAACATAAAAATTAAAATTTGTAAACACCTTTTCTAATAAAAATCAAAATAATGAAGAAATTAATTTTCTTTTATTTAAACATTTATAATGTATGTAATAGTAATTAAAAGTACATATTAAAATCAAAAGAATTTAATTCAATTTTTGAGCAAAATACTAGCAAATCAAATTAAATGGCTCAATATGATTTTCTAGAAATAAAACCAAATGGCCCATACACAAAAGTCCAAAACAGAACCCAAAAATATTTTTAGAAACAAAAACTAAAAGTCCAGGCCCAAATCCATTTTTCCAGAAATAAACAGAAAAGAGAAAAAAATATTTCTGTTCAGCCCAAAAACGTGCGGCCTAGTAGGCTGCCAAGAGGAAAAAAAATTAACAGCAGCCCAAAACTCAATGGCCCCTCATACAAGCAGATAAAAAAATGATTTGAAAGGCCCAAACGCAGGAGGCGGTCCATACAACAATTTTTTAAAAAAATGCAGTTGGCTTAAAATATTAATGAAACAATGCGTTTGGGCTTAACCTAACCTAACTCAGCAACTTGAGATGCAGGGGACAGCATAGCCGCAGGACTTTTGCCACTGTCGGGACTTTTGGTGAGCTTCAAAGGGAGATTTTTGGCGAGTCTTAAGGTGACCTCGTACACCAGCTGTTAGCCACTTCTTAAGGTGACACTCAGCCTCTTTGTCGCTGCCTCCGACAGTTCTACCAGCCGTTAGCTTCTTACGGTGATTTCACGGTGAACCTCCAGACTCTGACCACTCTCACTCTCTCTCTCAGTGAGTTTAACGACCTCTCATAGTGAACCTGACCTCCAGTTTTTTGTGAATCTCTCGCCGACAAATTTAACAGAGAATTCTCAAGAGATTGTTAATCACATGTAAAATTCAAAATAAAGAAATTATAATCTCTAGAGGTCCCTGTGTCCCCTATTCTATCTCATATTGTTACTCGTGAGGATTATAGATCAACAAGCAAGTTAATGGTGATCTAAAATAAGGCTTTGATACCATATGTTGGAATATAAACATCTCATACATGATATAATCAATCCCAAGTATAACATATATAAGTATAAAACCTATATGAGATGCAGCGAAAGACTTATAAATACCTCTTGCTATTAGCTTGACTATTCTGAGAAGAACTGGAACTTAATACAAAAACCAATCAATAAAAAAATACTATCAGATAAATAACATGTTCTTCTAGCTAGTGATTAGGCACAGTGATGGCAACTTGTGTATTGCCATCACCAGAAAGGAACCTTTACGAGTGAGCAGAGAAACTAAGTTATCACTATGGGACTCAAAAACTATCTCACGAACAATTCTTAATTGTTATTTTCCACAATTAGAAAATTAACCTTAACAAACTGAGTCAATAATTCACCTTGGACTGAGCCCAAATGACTACGGGCCATAATGAGAAATATTTATTAATTATCCTAATTAATATCTAAATAGATTATATTATAATAATAAATATCTCATAACTACAAGATCCACGATCAGGAGTATACGTTTGTACCTACCATCACAAAGATACTAGCAACAATCATTATGTGCTATCAATAATTCTATATGAGTATTTTAACAATAAAATACTACTTTTAGAAGCTCTATATTCTAAAAGCTCCCACTTATAAGAAACATGCTTAAATTATACACGAATAATCAAATTGCATTTTAAATGAAAATAAAATAAGACTTGTATTCCTTTTACAATATATGAAATAATGTCTTCAAAAGCAATAAAACATAAGGAATGCCAGTACTAAGATATATCAATCAAGATAATAGCCAAAAAAATTTGATGATTTAAGCATAAATTTTGAAGTTCTCTCTATAGCTTCAATCCGAAAAGATTTTCTAGTGTGCCAGCCTCTACTTTTTACTTGTCTTATATATTCTATCATGACTTTACTGTAGAAAGTTTTTTGTTCTTATTAGTCATGAACTTGTCATAATTATGGAGAAATTTATAATTTGCCTTTTATGTTTGTAAGTTTGGCTTCTTAATCTTTAACTATCCTCCTAGCAAAGTTGGGGTACTAGGGTTGGATTACTTCTTCTTCTTCCCCATTCATAAGTTATTAGTTAGATCTAGAATCTATGAACATCAATTGAAGCTCTTCAGGTAGAGGTTCTTTGACTTGATTCTTATGATCCTCCTCAGGGTTCTGCTCAAGATCCCCTTATAGATCTACATCTAGATTTTCTTTAGGGTCCTCATCAAGATCTTTTTCTAGACCATTAATCTTTATAAGCTCGTCTGGATATTCTTCTTCAAGAAGTTCAGGATCTGAATCCTCACTTTGAGGTTCATTTTCTAGAACTTTATCATTTAGACAGGAGGAGTTTAGAGAACTAAATTCAGTAATTTTAGTGCTACTTGAAGTCCTTTGACTCATTTTCACATAAAAATTCAATGACAAAAATTTTCATAATTTTCTAAAATTTTTAAACATCTAAAAGTGTTAGAAAATATACTGAATACCCATAAATAAGTCTAAAATTACCCCCAAAATGGGCAAATTATATATCAAAATGAAGATTTTGATTTTAGGTATTTTTAGAAATAAACTGTGCCTCAATCGGAGTCCGAATACGCCCTCACGCGCCCCTGGAAGATTAAGTCTAGAAAAAATAAAAAATTGAATAGACCCACTCTCGGCACTGGCGCGTGACGTTCACACGCCTATCTGGAGCTATCATGTGGCTCACTAGCCACGTGACGATTATACAAATTTTTTTAACATAATTTTATTTTTTTAAATTATGGATCCGGGTTGGATCCATTGATCCGATCCAGTCCAGTACCCCTTGGCCCAATCCTTTATTTTTTAATTTGGATCTAGGCCTCTCAGTAGCTCAAAACGAATTAATGTATATTTATATAAAAAAAATTAATGATGTAACTTATAAATAATATTAAAAAAATTCTTTCTCTCTACCCTATAAATATAAATAATGAAGTACTCCCTCTTATCCACAATATATAAGTCACTTGTGAAAGAATGATTTGATCTAAAATATAAGTCATTTGTAGAATAATTAATGCTTATTTACCAATTTTGTCTCTATAGTTAATACTCATTTCCAATCTTGTCAACTATCTATATTTTCTCTCTAAATTCTTTGATAAGACTAAAAATAAAAGAAAATATTTTAATTTAAAACATATTAAATAAGTTAAGCATTATTTTTTTGGTTCATGAGAATTAATTAAAGTAACTTATATTATAAGAGGGAGTATATCTCTTTCTTCATACAGGATAATTTCAGTGTAAATGTAGAGTATAATGACATTATATTTCTTTGTCTATAAGTCACAATAAATAATCTCACTTTGATCTTTAAAAAATTTTAAACCTTATAATGGTAATTAATTAAAAATCTCATTAACTAATTATATAATATTTCAAATCTTTAAATATAATAATGATTAATAATAATCATAGACTAATTTAAACTTTATAATAGTAATTGATCAGTAATCATATTAACTAATTTTATAATTTTTAAATTTTAATTATAATAATAATTAATTATTATAACGTCCCTTGTGCATAGGAGAAATTTCAAATTTGTAAAATATCTCGTCATCAACGTTGACGGCTTGAATTTTGCATAGTTAAATAAGACGAAAAAGAAATAATTTAAAGGAAAAATTATAATGGAGGAGTTAGTGAGAATAATATTTATTTATAAAATTTTAAAAAATGTAACTGTTTATTAAGGGATGAATAATACCAAACCATAATAAGAACAAATTTCAATCCAATTCCTCATGAAACCTAAATATAATACTCCTTATGTCTTTAATATAGAAACTATTTAATTAATTTAATTAGATAAAGGAAGTTAGTTAAATTAGTTAATATGTTATTTTTTTTAAAATACCATAATCATCTTCCTTAACTCTCTCCTTTCATATCTTAATTATTGTTGAGGGAGTATCAATAGGGATAATTTAAAAAAAGATAATAAATATAAGATGTAAATATTATATTTAGAATCAATATCAGGTCGTATATCAAGGATGTAAGGGGTAATAAAATACGAACCAAAACAGTCAACAAAGCCAAGCACATTCATAGCTGAATATTGAAAATGCAAACAGAATCCAAAATAGCACCCTTCAACATTTACATTTTTAGTATTCCTCCTTTAGAAATTTAACACCAGTTTAAAACTTACTTCCTATTATTTTCTTGACGTAGAATGGAAACTGAATTCATCATGTTTCTACTAAAAATTATACTTCTCCTCAAATCCTTAATATAATATATATTTAATTAATTTTATTATATTAAAAATGTTAGTTAAGTTAATTAATATGTCATATTTTTCTAAAATACTATACCCAAACTATTTTTCTTAATTTCTTTTTTCCCTCTTTTAGTTGACTACTATTAAGAAAGTATTAATAGGGATAATTTAAAAAAAATAGCTAAATATAAAAAATATATATTATATTTATGATTAAAATCAACTCCCTAAGTAGGTCCTATATTACTATATTTTTTTTAAATATTTTTACATTGATAAGCTTAGAAAATACCTTAATAATTTTGAACCCTTTGCTTTAGAACTGGAAAACAACTTCAAGCGTAAAAGAGATTGTGATTCACATTTGAAATAAACATCATGGAATCCAATAGTAAGAAAAAGAAGCGACCAATATTTAACAGTGATCGAAGGGGTTACAGATAATATGCTTTAACATGTTGATTAATCCATGGAAAAAATGTATGTATGTGTGTGTGTGTGTGTGTGAGAGAGAGAGAGAGAGAGAGAGAGAGAGAGAGAGAGCGAGTGATTGAGGGAGTGATCATACTAGTTGAATTAGGGACATAAAAATATCAATAAAAACCAATAGCAAAGAGAAATGTTGTGAACTCTTGTACAGGAAAAATAATATAAATTGAATAAAATGTAAATAAAATATTTAATGCAGTGCTAACAATATGTTGTATTTCTACAAGAATAATTAGCACAATTATGGAAGAATGAACACTAAATATGCAAAGGAGCATATTGTCTACAACAAATATAGCATAACTCCAACATGCCTCAAAATATGGTGTAGTTGCTAATGACCTTATAGCTTAGTGATACGAGAGCTATGCTGTAAGTGGGAGAACACGGGTTTAGTCATGTTTGTAATATCAGGTCATTAGTATATATACCCATCTAATTCAGAAGGAATAGTGTTGCAAGTATGGTTTATATCAACATGAGTCCTATTTAACAACGTAAAATTAGTAGCAAATAATAACACAATCATGCTATTAGTATCATGGCTTTGGATGATAAAATTCTAACACCAAAAAAAAGTAACCCCTCATACCTTAGATTCAATTTCGTCAATGCATGATTATTTCATTTATGGTGCATTTGAAATGACTGAGTTTTCATCTTCCATGTTTAATATGTTTACATCCTGAATATATCTTTAAAAGTGAATTTTATCAAAAATGTTACGACATTGAACCGTTAAAATTCAAAACCATTCACAAAAGCAAGTCAAGTACTGAATACACGCCTCCTCTTAGTTGAGACAAGCAACACATATAATAATTAAAAATGAATGTTAAATGAGAAACACAGTAAGTAACTGTCAATTACAAATAAATAATTTTTATAATGAAAAATAACTTCTGTCACGTCCCAAAATTTGAATCGTGACCGACACAGAATATGAATAAATTCACATTCCTTAAGCCTTCAAACTTAACAAAACTTTTGAATCAACATTCATAATATCAATTATATAAAAATCAACATGCAAATCATTCGTAAGAGTCTCGTCAGGGTCGTCTACATAACCGACCTTCCGAAAACCCTATAACGAATTTCAAACGTTTAAATCGTTTACAACGTTTTCCAAAATGACCAGAAATCTTTCTATAAATTTAGTGGAACCACAAACTTCTAGAAAAGTATTACACACGTTCTCAAAACAATTGATTACATGATAATGTAGTACGTTCACAAAAGCTGCTTCGGCTATACGGAGACTCTTCACTGCTCAGCTGAAGAAATAGGGTCGACAGCACTATCTGAACCAAATAATCTACTTGTGAATAACGTGCCAAAAACATAATTTGAAATACAGAAATAGTTGTTTTCAAAACATACAATGTAAATCATAAAGTTTTGAAATTCTGAAATGAATAACTCGGTAAACGTTTTCTTTTCAGGAAAACCGTTTGAAACAATCATTTCAAAATAATACTTTTTCTGTAGAACTTCAACAGCACAGAAACATGCATGGACACATAGTCCACGAGGGGTAAATAATCAATCTGTGGCTCCAAGCCACTATCATGCATGGACTCACAGTCCACGAGGGGTAAATAACCAATCCTGCATGGCTCAAGGCCATGAAACACAGCTGGAAAAAAGCATTTCAACACCGGTTGAAAATGGCATTCAACATCGCACACACAACCGGTGTAGAAACGGACCGTGTAAAAAGTCAGACATTTTACACCGGTCATGTAACCGGTGTAGAATGTATAATTTTTTACACCGGACTAAATTTTAAATCGGTTCACATTTACATCCGGTGTATTATTTTTAACATTTGCACCGGTTGAATATTGGGACGGTGATGATTTTTCAAATGTTAACACCGGTTAAATATTGGGACGGTGTAAATTTTTAAATTTTTAACACCGGTTGAATATTGGGACGGTGTATATGTTATTAAATTTAATTTATATATGTTCTTACTACACCGGTGGGTATATACCTCCGATGTAGATGTTATTAAATTTATATTTGATAGATTTCGTTGGCCTGAAGCTTCAGAAGTAAACTGCCCAAATGTAATATATGACTCAATCATCGATCATCATCAGTTCAAGATGCCAGAGACATATATAATTCAATTGCTCATTATATTATTCATTGAATAAAACTCAATACAAAAATGCTATAATTTGAACAGAAAAATGTATTCAGTGAAAGACAAATACTATTGAGAAGGAAGGATTTGAACAAAAAACTCTGCCCACTGATTACGCAGGTCCTCAATATCTTGGTCAGGAAATGGATCAGGTTGTTCAAACATCTGAAATATGAAATCAAAATCAAAGAAATTAAGGCATTAATAATTTAGATTAGATTGACAATTAAGAAATATGAAATCATTCAAAATACAATTTTACCTCCCCAGTTAGGTCAATCCTATTTGCCAAGATAATATTGACCATGTGTCTGACTATGTAGAAGCCACACAAGTTGCTTTCTCTGGGTTGCCTTCAACTCTGTAATGTTAAAAAGATAAAAATTATTTCTCATCATCAAAACGGGGAATCTAGCTAACACCTAATATATACTTTTATTACCATCGGTGTGATCCATTCAGGGTCCCTCACCAAATTAGCGTGCTTAAGGCCCCTTGCAACTGCGAATGTCCTCATAGCCCTATGACCAAAGTTAACAAGTTAGTAACCCATTTATCACACAGATCATTGTGTATAGAAGAGAACTCACGTACGTGTTCATGATCTTCCTGACATCCACCGAGGGCTTGTAATGGAGGGAGCATAAGAAGAAAACTTTATAGCTATGCTTACATAGGATGACAAGTTGCCAATGATTGCTGTAGAGATTAGTTAAAAGAGAATGAGTATTATAATTAAGCAACTACAAAACTAGTATATATAAAATAAAATGAAACATTATTATTCTTACTCATGCATATATGGTGCGAAGAAACAATCAATATCGGTTTCACCGAGCCTCTCTGAAATGTATGCAAGCCTCGAAGATTGAGAGGTCCCTTTAGCATAAATCTGAATTGGGCATAGGAATCCGAACTTTTTTTATTTGCTCTTGGAGGAAACCAACTCAGCTTGCATGTACCTACAGGCAATGCATGCACGACATTAGTTGTAAGACTTGAACTTTGTTATTACATATATTTACATTTAAATTGTACTTACATCAAAAATACTTGGATGCAGCCGGAGGTCAGTTCTTCCTTGGGAGTGATCAGAGATTTGACGTCCGCATGGTCCAGGAAGGCCGGTGCCCCCATGTTGCCCACAACTGAATCCATAGGCAACGTGTCCACATGGAATGTTTTGTCATATGCCATTAGGATTACACGTTGCATGGCATTCAAAGCGGGAGGGGTGGGAAGTTGGTCGGGCGATTAGGCGACGTGATCCGAAACAAGATGCTTTGGCCACAATATGAAAGTCCCTTTTGCTTGGCTCACTGTCTTCACCTCATCAGTGGGAATTGGGACAAGAGCATCTCCAATTAGCACGGCTTCAACTGTCACCCTTAATTGATCATCCTGAATTTGGACGTGGTGAACAGTAGTTGCCCCTAGGCTATGGATGGAGCCACGTGCCACTAAGCGTCTAAGAGGATCCTCAACATATAGATCACAATGTTCTGCATCCTCTGACAGCGGCAAGCAACAACTCCCCTTAGTGCTTGGACGGACTGCAGTTGAGGGCGGGAGGGGATCAGTTGGCTCTTGCTTCCTTGATGTCATCATGGACAATATTTCTTCCTTCATCTTTGCGAACCCCTCTTGTAATCGCACCTCAATTGAAGCTTCTGCTTGTACCCTAGCCTCTATCCAAGCCTCTTCCTTAGCCTCTGCCCTTATGGTGGAGAGCAAGGATGCCAACTCTGCCCTCGGCACCACATGTGGGGAACGTATTTGAGATGCTCCAAAGTAATCTCTTATACCCACACCTCTTCCAACTCCCCTGACACGGCCCCCATGTTCTTGTTTCCCAGTGGCAACAGTCAAGATGTCATTCCTACCATCTGACTTGAAGGATCCATGGGACTCTTGTTGTTTAAGATCACTCTATAACATAGAAAGAACAAACATAAGGAAAATGATATAATTATATATAGTCTACTATCACAAAATAATGCAAGTAGTGCTTACAATTTTTTCAGCAATCATGCGAGCATTGTCGCTTGTAAAAGCGTCGCTCTTTCTTTGGAGTGCGTACAACCATTTTTCTTCGCGACGTATCGGAGAGGGGGGTCAAGAAGAACACTAGGATCCGACCCAACATTTTCTTCTAACCTCTTCCTCTTGGCCCCCAACAACTCTCTTTCTTCCTTCGCGTAACCCCCTCGAGACATTGTGTGGGGCAATCATTCTTGAGGGCTATTCAATCGCTTTTGCTCTTTTTTCCTACAAGACATGAAGTATTTAAAATCAATACATATGATACTCTGATACATTTTCTGCAACCACATACAAAAGGATACACTCACCATTGCTACTGGCGTGGTCTGATTCCTAACAAATTGTTCCCACGCAGCTTCGTCAATGAATTGATACTTGCTGCATGGAGAAGGTTGAGGATGACCACTTCTGTCCTGTCCATACAGATACTGACGAGCTAGTTGTGTCTTGAATGCCCTCCAACGTTCACAGCAATAAGACAACGTCTTCTTCTTCAAGAACTCATTGTTGGGCACATCGTAAGTGAGCTGCAATGTTTGCCATTGAAAGCAAAGTAATCAACAAACAGTTGTGTATTTGGTATTGCTCTGCATGCAATATTAGATAGTTCCTATACCCGGATAGTGTCCCAAATTTGATTCTTCACGCGATCATCCACAACATCCCAAGTCAAATAGGTGATGCTAGGCTTATTGCGTGCTAGGAGGCTGACAAAACTTACGTACTTTGTCCTGTGTTCACCAGTTGGGTTCCAATTTCTGTCAAACTCTATCGGAAGTAGTTTCCCCTCTATCCTGTCCTTCGTAATGTCTTTCAAACGAGTCGCACTTCTGCCCTTCCTTTGCTTAGTGGCGCTTGGAGCATCGCCAGCTTCAATCTGAGTAACTCTATCCTCCATATTCCTATGTACGCAATAACAACATCAAAAACATTGAAAACAGACTTAACCCTTTTTCCCTCAACCCATCAGAATACACAAAACTTGTTCCTTTAGCAGTTATGAATGGAAAGATGTGCCAGCATTCATCAGGAAAAATAGAAAACCTAGATTAAACGAACATAAAAACGGCATCGCACGTACACAGGGAAAAAATGCAGAGAACACGTACACTTACGGAATAGCAGAACGAGAGAGGTGACAGAGAAGAACGACTGATCGAGCACGGAGAAGCCTCGCGAGAACCACAGAGCACGACGAGCGGCGATAAAAAAGAGTATGTGAGAAAGGAGAAGATTGAAGGTCATCCCGCCCAGGGGCGGGTTAAAAAAATGAATATAAACATTTAGCACCGGTTGTAAATTATTCTAACCCGGACAAAACATAAACGATGTAAAAGTGAAACATTTTACACCGGCTAATTTTAACAACCGGTGTAAAAAATAAACATCGATAAGTATAACACCGGATAAAGTATAACCCGGTGTAAAATCGAACAATAAATTATTTTACAAATTGTCAGACGTGCCTTGTTACACCGGATATCACTTAAGACCGGTGTTAAATGTTGTAGTTTTTTTTTTTAACTTCACCACCTTATATCATCCCATCCTTAGCGTCACAACATTCTTATCAGAACAAGAATCTGTCTCTGTTATTATTACATCAAAATCATATACGCAATCATTACAAGAAACTTAAAATTGCATGTTTAGACTAAACAAGAAACACATAGAAATTAATCAAAATCCACTTCTTCTTCATTTAATTGTGGTAAACCTACTGAAAAAGAAGGGATCTCATAAAAAGAATCATCATTGTCAACAACACTTTTCCCTTGGAGCGCGACAGACAATCTTTTATTCTGAGGATAAGTGATAAAGAACACTTGCTTTGCTTGGTCTGCCATAATGAAAGGCTCAGCCCCAAAACTTATATTATTCAAATCCACCAGTGTAAATCCTAACTGATCGACCATAACACCGTTGTTTACATTAGCCCACTTGCATTTGAATACGGGAACTTTGAATTTGGAGTAGTCCACCTCCCAAATCTCTTCAACAACGCCATAATAAGGGATGGCTGCTAATTTAGGATTGTTGTCTTTTGAACTAGAGAAATGCATAGCTTCAGCCACTAACATAACACCATTGTTTTGCACGCTACTTTTATCATCTAGGGACTTCGTATAAAAGGAATACCCATTGATATCAAATGAATTCCAACAGATCACATTATGTTCAGGACCACATGCCAACCATCTAACTGTATCAGAAACACAATCCTCATTTTCAACCTCCAATTTGAACCAATGTGCAAAAGATTTGGTGTGTTCTCTAATGAGCCTTTGCTCTGTCATCCTATTATTTGTTTTCCGGACAAGATCTTTATGAACAGCAATATAGTCTTGAACTTCATCAATGTTATTCAAGATGTGTAAGTGTACTTGCTGCAGTTCATTACGATCAACACTCCTCTCTGATATTCCGCGTTGACCCCCCTGTGTGGCAATGGGTTTGTGGAGACCAGTAAGTCTTGCTTTAGACAGGTATTGTTGACAAAAATCCATAGCTTCTTCGGCCACATATTTTTGAACAATGGATGCTTCGGGCCGATTTGAATTCTTCATATACCCTTTAAGGATTTTCATGTATCTTTCAAATGGGTACATCCATCGTAAGTATACAGGGCCACACAGTTTTATCTCTCGTACTAGATGAACAATGAGGTGTACCATGATGTCAAAAAAGGAAGGAAGAAACTGTTTTTCAAGCTGGCACAAAATAACATAACCCTCGTGCTCCAATTCCTCCAACCTTTCAGTCTCAAAGACTTTGCCACATATAGCATTAAAGAAGAAGCAAAGTCGGGTTACAATGTGTCTCAACTCATCTTGAAGGATTCCTCGAACAGCCACTGGGAGTAATTGTTGCATCAGTACATGACAATCATGAGACTTTTGGCCTACTAATTTCAAATCTTTCATGGACACAATCCTCTTAAGATTAGATGAGTACCCAGAGGGAACTTTGATTCCTTGCAAACACTCACAAATACTTCTTCTCTCAGCCTTGGACAAAATATTAGTCTCTTCAACATGATAGCTCCCCTCACCATCTGGCCTCGGATGTAACTCCTCCCGTATTCCCATTTCTTCCAAATCCAATCTTGCCTTCAAACCGTCTTTGGAACTACCATGTGTGTTGAGAAGTGTTCCAACAATGCTGTCACACACATTTTTCTCCACATGCATCACATCAAGACAGTGCCTTACATGAAGATGTCGCCAATAAGGAAGCTCAAAGAACACAGATCTTTTTTTCCATACATTTTTCTCACTTTTCTTGGTAAGCTTACCGAAAGTGACATTGATGTCTCTCACCTTTTCATAAACTTGTTCGCCAGTCAATGGCTTTGGAGCATTTTCAAATTCTTGGCCGCCATAAAATTTCTTCTTCAGTCGACGGTATGGGTGGGCTTGTCTTAGAAATCTCCTATGACCTAGGTAGACCGTCTTTCTTCCATGACGAAGTTGATAGTAGCAAGTCCCTTCCTCACAAATCGGACATGCTTTATGGCCCTTAACACTATACCCTGACAAATTTCCGTATGCAGGAAAGTCATTAATTGTACAAAAGATCAAGGCCCGCAAATTGAAGACCTCCTTCTTAACAGCATCAAAGACATCCACACCTTCCCATAGCTTCTTCAAATCTTCGATCAAGGATGTTAGGTAAACATCTATGTCATTTCCCGATTGTTTTGGTCCTGAGATCAGCATGGACAACATTACATACTTCCGTTTCATACACAGCAAGGGAGATAGGTTATAAATCACCAGAAGGACGGGCCATGAACTATGGATACTACTAAGGCTACTATAAGGGTTCATTCCATCCGTACTAAGTCCAAGCCTTAGGTTTCATGGTTTATTGCCGAACTCGGGAAATAAGTCATCAATCTTCTTCCATTGCAAAGAGTCAGCAGGATGACGAATCTTTCCATCATTAATCCTTTCATTTACATGCCATAACAATTTCTTTGCATCATCTTCATTAGAAAAAAGTCGCTTAAACCTTGGTAAAATTGGAAGATACCATAACAACTTGGCAGGAGAGTTGTTTGATCTGTACCTTGGTGTCTTACATATTGGACACTTCTCCTCATCTTCAAACTCTTTCCTATACAATATACAATCATTTGGGCATGCATGAATCTTTCTATACTGCATGCCTAAAGGACCTATTATTTTCTTCGCATCATAATAGCGTTTGGGTAAAGCATTTTCTTCAGGAAACATGTCCTGTAACAAGTCAAGCAATTCTGAAAAATTACTGTCACTCCACCCATGCCGAGCTTTCACACTTACCAATCTCAACACTGCATTCAACAGGTTGTATTTTCTGCACCCTGGGTATAGAGGCTTTTCTGCATCATTGCACATATTACCATATGCGTGTGACCGCATAAAAGCATCTTCTCCAACATCACGAATCATGTCCTCTACTCTATCATCAGTATCCATGTCATCGTCAAAGGCCTGTTCCACCTGTTCACCATGCCATACCCATACCGTGTAACTCTTGTAAAACCCCTCGCAAATTAGATGAGTGTAAATATCAGCAGGACTTTGTTTCCTCTCATTCAAACAACTCACACAAGGACAATAAAACCTTCCATTGTCATCATCACATTCCGTTTAGCAAAATTCAAAAACTTCTTCACCCCCTCAGCATACTCAACACTTGTTCGTTTAGCATTTATCCAACTACGATCCATATTTGTGGAAGACTATAAGAACTAGAAAAGCAGAAAACAAGAAATTAAACCATTACGATGCAGCTAATGCATGGAGAGAATAAATTTTCAGTTCGCGAGAGGAGTTCAAAACAAAACTCACCGTCCGTGAAGCGCCGAGAAGTCTTAACGCGCGAACCAGGGAAAAATGAGAGATGGAAGGCGCGAGAAATGTACCAAATAAAAGAGTATTTGGGAAAAATAAGAAAATATACACCGGACAAAATGTTACACCGGTGTAGATATAAATATAAAAGTTGTATTTATAGTATCTTTTACACCGGACACTATATATGGACCGGTGTAAAATATATCAGTTTATTTATAATATACTTTACACCGGTCAATATATATGGACCGGTGTAAAATATATCAGTTTTTTTTTCAACTTCCAGAGACCAGCCCATGTCATCAACTTTTACACAAAAAAATATATACATCAGAATATATAAAAGTTGCAATCTTTCACTATTCATCAGACTCGGAGTTTTGGGAGTCATCAGATTGGGTGAGATCAACAGGATTAAAGAAGCTATCACGGGGTTGATGGCGGCGAACTTCTGGGCGGAAATCCCTGAAACTTGCTTTCAGTCTGTCAACTTTGCGATTCAGTTCTTCCACGGAGTCCTCCAGCCCATTGAAGCGCAGTATGAGTTCCTCAAGTCTCTTCATCAGAGTCACAACCAGGGGAGGAGGAGAAGGAACAGAAGGGTGAGGATCAGGATGTTTGTCTTCAAAGTCGTCTCTATTTCTTTTGTTGGACGGAGAAGGAGGCGTGCTTGAGGAAGAGGCCATTGGAGGAGTCAGATAGATGAAAAGAAAATAAAACAGAAGAATGGTATACATATATATATATATGGTTAACGTTCATGATCAATAAGAATATAGAAGAATGCAATTGGCCTTCTATCATAATGACTACAAACGTTGGGAACCCAAGAAGTGAAATGAAAGGTCTGACAAATAAAGAAAGCGAGCGGGAAAGCATAGACAGGAAACTGAAGAGGCGGATAAGACGAAGCTGCACTGGGTGTTTATATTTAAATCAGTTAATTTTAAAACCGATGTAAAAATTTAATTTTTTAATAAAACAGACACCGGACTAAATATTTCCACCTCGGTCAATATAAATACGCTGTAGAAAGTAAAAATCTAAACCGGACAAAATATTTCTACATCGGTCTCTATAAAATCCGCTGTAGAAAGTAAAAATCTAAACCGGACTAAATATTTCCACATCGTTCATGAGTAAATACTGTGTGAATATTTCATTTTATTTACAAAAATGCCACCGCTCATTTTTTTAAAACCGTCTCCGTATGGACCGGTTTAAAAATGGGGATTTCGATTGCCCATTTTCCACCAGTGAAACATGCGCAGGTATGAAACCTACGAATAACATGCATGGGAATAAATCCCACGAATAACATGCATGGGAATAATCCCATGAATAACATGCATGAGTCCAAGACCCACGAAATGTCTGTCGAGCTCGGGTTAACCATGGTGCACCAAGGACTAACAGTACTGTTGTTAGTAACCAGCGTTCTGTATTCCGTCCTTTAAAACCTTTCAAACATGCATGAGGCCATTTAACATTCAATAATAATAGCACTTCTCAATGTAACAATTTCTATTAAAATTATTTAAAATCATGAAACTTCCCCAGCATGAACATTTTAGATAAATCATCAAAACATGTTTGTCAATCCATATAAACAAGTATGCAATAATGAAATATCCATTTTCAATATTTAAAACCATGTATTTATATGCTTACTTTTTCGTAAATCATGATGAAATCAACTTTTGAAAATAACAAAATATATTTCAAAATTTTATTGCTAGGGTACGTTATTCACTCACCTGTGATTCTCCAATATAATTTACTCTTGCTCTATCTTTCGGATATATTTTTTCTTGAATTTCCTAGATTTCCAAAATAATATATTTTATCAGAAAATACCCTTCATCACCTTATTGCCAATACTATTATTGCCACAATCACACAAATCCCTAAACATTCAAATATCCTAACAAACCCTTTTTCATATACTTATGTACATATATATATATACATATCCACAATTCAGCTTAATCCAAATGCAATGCTTTTATCTCCTTATTTCCCCTCTTTTCCAAAACAGCTACCAAAAGCAAACACACACGCACGTACACACGCTTCACAATCCTAAGCAGCAACAGCATATACACATGCCAGTTATCTTCCAGAAACAGAACCACAAGTCTCTGAACAATTACCCACAAAGTTATATATATATACCTTAATCAAAATAGCAGAATATACTTGTATATGTATATACCTACAGCATCACCTATTAACATATCCATAAATGTTCATATGCATACCCACACAGCATTTTCTGTTCCAGAAACTATTTCCTGCAATAATACCCTTTACTGAACAGAAAACATATATGTTCCCACTCCAAAACATCAATAACCCCAAACATAAATCCATTATGTTTCGTTCATTCTTCTTCTCTTCTTCTTTCTGTATTCTCAAAGCAGTAATTACATGCATACATTGCAACACTCACATAGCAAAGTTCACATCTTCTCCCCTCTTTGCTGTTTTCACAGCCCAGAAACAGCAGCCCACAAATTCAACCAAACACATACTCGCATACACACATCATTCCACAACACAATTCTAATATAACAGATAACATCATTACCCCAAAAATAACAGGAATCCACAGACATTCACGGCAACAGGGGAGGAGAAAAAGAAGTGGAACTTACCACTTGATTCCCGATGGCATTCACTACCATTGATCCCCGGAACCCAGTAGGAGAATGACAGAGTTAACTTCACAAGTTACTTCTCTCTGTCACTCATGAAATTCCTGAAACAGAATGGCGACGGCACAATGCACAGAATGGAGTGAGCTTTCTGCTCACGGCAGTCACCCAAAAGGAAGAAGGAAGGAATTGAGATGGAATAAGGTTGAAAGAGCTTACCATCGTTACCTACACTGCCACAGGATAACCCACGGTCACAGCAGGGCGGAGATCAAATTCGGGAGTTGCTACAGTGCACTTCCATCGAGTCGCGATGACAGGGATCCTGCTTCACGATGCCGCCGATAACTACTAGGGTGGTCGACTGTGGAGGAAAATGAACCCATTGCAGTGGAAACTCATGGCAGCTATTCAGAATTTCCCTCAGATCTCAATCTCTCTGAAATCTCACTGCCGATAGAAAATTGAAAGAATGGGGAAGGAATGCCATGGCTTAAAGGAAACAAGGACGATCTGCCATGCCGTGTACTTCCCTTTCACGTCGATTACCCACGCCGTTTTCCCCCCACGACAACGCCTGCGCCTCTGCCTGCAATGCGACGCCACAGGAGAAAATGAAGAAAGGAGGGTCGGGCATATGAAGAAATTCAGAGGGGCAAAAAGGTAATTTCACAACTGAAAAATTTAAAAGAAACCCTCACCCCTGCAGTCGCGAGGAATCGAACTGGAGACTTCAGGGTCACTGGCGCCACTTTCAACCACTCAGCTAACCTTGACTCTTGTGAAATTTCTGCACGATATAATATATATTCCTTGCTTAAAATAATTTCATATCTAGCATTTTCCCAGGGTCATTACAACTTCTTTTCATTAGATTAACATAGTACAGATACATTTTAATACTTATTTCAAACTCAAAATATTCAGAAAGTTTTCAATGATCTAAATATAGGAAATAAAAGCCGAAGCACACACGAAATGAAAAAGAACCCACCAGCAATAAGCAGAGGCTTCACTGCTAGAAGAAGTTTAGGATGAAGATTCTACCCTAAATATTGACTGATGACTAATGCCACATTATAATGAGCAATAAACAAGCACAAGAGAGAATAAAATCAGGTATATAATAAATATAAGAAATAAATTTTATATTTATATTTAGGATTAAAATAAACTACCTTATTATTCTATATTAAAGATAAGAGGAGTACATCAAGGAAGGTCATCATATCCCTGAAGACATGGCTATACATAACTCTCACGCAGGACCATTACCTCTGTTTTCTTGAAAGAAAAGACAGCACATGAGTCAGCCACTAACTCTAGAGGTCAATTTTATCAACCTACCCATTATAATATATATATATAAAATGACTCATATTCTTTGTAATTTTCAACTGACTTGGCATCATCCTCATGTTCTACGCCATCATATATGCCAAAAGATACTTTAATTTTTCTAATAGCATTAGGCATGTGGTAATAAAAAAATTAGCATTAGGTAAATATTACTAAATATAAAAAAAGGGTTAAAAGGTATTTTTACCTCGGAAGTATTCCGCGAAGAGCTAATACACATTGGAAGTTTTACTAGGGGCCATGTCAGTCTGAAAGTTTTTTTTGGTGCAACATAGCCATGAAAGTAATATCTTGGTGAAAATTTACTCCGCGTTAACGGAAAGGCAGACGGAGGTGGTACGTGTTGGATTTGAGCAACAGAGTGGACGCCACATTAGACACTAGCTATCAACATTATAGCAATGTTCGCTTGCATCATTTTTGAGTTAGGTCAGCCATTTAGGAAGTGAACGTGTGTGGGGAATGGTCATCGATGTTGGGGAGGGTTAGTGGCAAGGGTGAAGGAGAGAGTGCCACCGGTGCCGACATAGAGAGGTCGTCAATGACGAGTAGGAGGGAGGGTTTATAACATCCTGATTTTTGGTCTAGGAGAATTGGGAGGTAGTCTGATATGGGCAGGCTACTAAACCCGTAGTCCCAGGCTAGTAATCTGATATGGGCAGATTACTTACCTGTATTTTGTAGGAATCTGAGGGATGAGCTAAGTCCTTCAGGATTTAAAGATGAGTTAAGTCTTTAACCTACAAAATCGAGACGGTTCACCTAGGTTCAAAATGAGGAATGTGAGGAATATCCTAAGTCTTAAGCCTAGGAATTCTGCAGGTAGCTTGATATGGGCTGGCTCCTATGTAAGATAACCTGATATGGGCGGGTTGGCGAGCCTTTCAATTAACGATGACTCCCGAAGATTTAAAGGGATGAGTTATTGAAAGAGAATTTCTAAAACTTAAGATGAAGGATGAGAAGATGAGTAAAGGGGCTAGAAAGAGAATACAGGGGCAAAATTGTAATTATGGGAAAGATCAGGCTGGTAGCCGATGAGTACCATATTTTACCAAAAAATAGATAAAATTATGCTGATCATTTCACTGAACTGTGAAATGTGCATATGAGGTCTCTATGTGTATGAAAGAATTAGAAATGTGACCAGGGGTAAAATTGTCATTTTTGAAAAGTGTACGCGGGAGCGCATTTTCAGGCCAAAATAGCCCGGTCTGGATTAAATATATGAAAATATCAGGAGATAGAGAAAAGGATTCTGGGTTGAATGACGCAACACGAAATTTTGATTTGAGGTGCAAAAATTTCGAAAAATAGGAATTTACAGTTATAATCGGTACAGGAAGGGTAATCCGAATAGAGATAATCGGACTGTGGCCAGAGGCCATACAGTGTTTTTAAGGCCCTTGGTAACACCAGGGAAGGCCCAGGCCCATTATATCAGTTCAGTGGTAAAAGGGGCCAGTGTCCGGGAAAAAGGTGCGAAATGACCAAAAGACCCCTATGTTATAACATAGTGAAAGAATGAGTAAAGGGTATTTTGGTCATTTGCCTAAGGTTAGATAGTCCAGGGAAGTTATCTGGATAGTTGACCAGGGTCAGAGAGTACTCTGGTAAGATGGGAAAAGATAATAATGCCCCTAGACCTAATAAAGTAAAGAAAGAGAGACTAAGGGCATTTTGATAATTTGCCAATAGGTGTTTCTTCGGAATCGTGTCATCAGAGTACTTGGGCTGGATCAGAGACCCAAGATGATATTCCCAGGCCCAAAAACGCAGGCCCAGTGATTCATGGGGAAAAGTGGCATTAAAATAATGATTTAGTGACTTTTCAGTAAAGTAAAGTTACTCGGTTGGCACGATAACCGAGGAGGTGATTAGATAAAGTCAAGGACTTATCTGGGTAGCATTGGAAGGCGTGAAAGGTCCCTTCTAGGTGCCACATGGGGCCATCTTAGAGGAAGAAGAAAAGTAAGGACACGTGGCACGATCTCAGCCGTTGATTCCGGTGCAAGACTCTGGAACTATTTGGAAATGCTGAGTCAGCTGATGAGGTGTCCCAGGATTTCAACATGTGAAGAATGTGCTGATGAGGTGGCTGCTGAGGTGTCCCCTGAGGTGGCACTGATGATGTAGTAAAAAGGAATAAAAGAAAATAGGAAATTCCAGGAAAAACCAGGACCACAAGTTCATAAGGCTTCAAATTTACGAAAATGCTATCAAAGGAAACTATAAATACCCCCTCCCCATTCATTTGCGTCACAGTTTTGGGAAAGAAAGAGAGAGAAAGAAGAGAGAAAAAGGAGAAAGAGAGAAAGAGAGAAAGGAAGAAAGAAAGAAAGGAAGTTCTGGCGGAGCTGGAAGCAGTATAGAGATTCTAGAGTTCTGCTAAGCTTTTGAGGTAGTAACTAATCCTAGCTTTTATGTAATGGCTTTGTGATCTATTGTCTATTGTTTGGTTAGATTGTTGTCTTACATGTTATGTCTGAAGCTCTACTGCAATGCTATGATCATATGTTATTGAGTATGGAAGCATGCAACATACTTATCTGTACACAATCACAAGCAAGCACTGTCACACTGCATTACATATATTGTTATGATTATTTACTACTGAGATTCCCCTGAATCTCATTCCCCATGTCTAACCCATTACAGGGAGGTTATGTTGAAGTAAATTTTGAGAATGCTAGGAGACGCCGTTATGCTGCTGAATTTAAGACTGAACATCAGAATATGATAAGTACTGTGTACGTAGGTGCTGTCTAAGGAGTCTGGAAGTGAGTGGACCTAGCCAATTCATCCAGTCTTTCTTGGGTACTTACGTAGAATGGTAGTTCTCATGAGGGAATTACCGAATCAGTACAGTTCAGTTCTTTGTACAAGATGAAGCGTAGCAGTTATGCTGCCGGATTTTAGGCAGGAAAGGATGTAATAGAAAAATGAGAATTCTATGTATGCCTTGTTGTATGACATTTTCTTATTCAATAATAAATGTTGTTTGGCATATTGAATTTGTGAATGATGAATTAAAAAGGGAAATTCGCAGGTCCTGAGGTAGTAGTGTTCTGACTTAAGTTTGACCTAGAAAACGGAGGAGTTTGGCCATGAAATTTGGTGAGCCAGTAGTACACATCTGGGGCATTACGTGGATAGGTAATAAGCCTCATTTGAATGTGTAGAATGAGATTAATCAGTTCTCAAAGTAAAGGTTCAGAATAAGAAACTTAAAGGTAAAATTTTAATTTCTGGGCTTAAGTTAAGATATGATCGAGCTAATATCGCTTCCGTAAGTGTACTCTGAGGGGTATAAGGGAGGATGTTTCAGGGTTAGTGGTGAGGTTGACAAATGGATAACTCCACCGAATCTTCGATGACGAGTAAGGGGAGGAGGACTATTCGAAGAATGCCGGTTGGAGAGGTTGAAGATAAATGTCCGGTGAGGTTTTTCCATTGCGGGATTGCTGCTCGGCTATGTAGTTCGTGGACAGAAGTCAACCCTGGGAGGAGATTCTACGGCTGCATCAATTATCGATAGGTTTGTTCTTTTACATCATCATGCAAGGGAATTTTATTATGTATTGTGGTTGCATTGTGTTTGAAATTTACTAGTGTATTTTACAGGGATTGGGATGTGGTTATTTCTAATGGTATGACAATGAGATGGGTGAAAGGTCAAAAGAGGTGATCAACTATGTACTTAGGCTTGTGGATCGACTAAGGGAGGATCATATAAGGCTAAGGAAGGGAAATGATGAAGGTGGTGCTTAAAGAGGACTTGCTGCCATATATGATGACTTGAAGAAGACTAAAAGAAGATTGAAGCTGGCAAGTTTGGCTCTGTGCATGAGTTGGATTTTTTTGTTTGGTTCATTTTATTGTAGTATGTGGTATCTAATTGTGGGATAAATTCCAATTATGGATGTTCATGTGATGGTACTTGCACAATTTGTGTGTACTTGTTAGATCAATAGGAGGACAATGAATTCAATTGGTACAAGGGTTTGAATTTCCAATAAACAATATTTGGTAAAAATATGACTAATACTTCATGGTAAATCCAAGATAATTTCAAAACTGTCATAAAATTGAAAAGTACAAAACAATACATGTGAAAGCAAGTGCTGCTAATGTTTGTTAAATTACATAATACTTCATAAATATAATCCAAAAGGCTAGTACAAGTCTGCTTAACAAAAAAAAAAAGACAAGTGATAATCATCCCAACCTTGTGATTGTCTTCCTCTTGGTAGTAATAAGTCCTATTGTGTTGGTCTTCCAGGTGCTCTTTGATCTGTGTGTGCAAGCATCCCATCCCTATGCGCAAGAAGTTGTGAGGTGCTCATTACTCTCTCTCCTCTCCATGTTAGTCCTTAAGGTGTAAAGGGTATATTAGGAGTGGAAATACTTGCTCTTTCGTCTTGGTACTGGACTTTACGAGACCCCAGGTTTGTTGAGGTTATAGTAGATGTGGTCCTATGAGCCCTCTTGTTTAGGATAGGGAATCTAGTTTCAGGGTATGGATTATGTAGTATGAACTCTTATCCCTCATTAATGACCACCTGTGAAGGCAATCTAGGCTACACAATTGCAATAATAGCCATACTTAGTCTGGTTCAACTACATTTCTAGAAAGTTCAGCAATGGGTTGAATAAGTACTTACATTGTACACAGAACGACATGTCCTCATCAACATGGACCCCATGCCACTCTCAACTCAGGTCTTGTAGAATGCCCACCACCGCGGGGCCTTTGAGTTTGTTGCTAGTTGCTTTCAGGTTGTTGCGATTGAGATTTTCTTGTCCTCCGGACCTTGGGCCTTGGCGTGGCTGCATGTGATCTCTACAATGAGCATTGAAATTTATTCACATAAGCTTTACTAAAATAGTTTTAAAAAGAAATGCTAAACTTACATCTTTGCACGTAGCTCTGTTGTGTCCTTGTTGGTGGCAACTTGTGCAGTTCATGGTACTGCCTTCTTTAGACAATTTGTCTAGTTCAGATTGGGGCATAGTCTGACTTTCTTGTGTAGCCCATGATAGATGCCTATGTAGCCCATGTAGAGTGACACAACTAGGACTATAATTGCTCTTCCACTTTTGTACTTTCTTCTTATTGTCTGCCCACCTAGACATAAGTTTAAGTCTAATCCCATCAACCACTCTAATGATTGGTAAAATCCGTTATTCATCTACCCATGCATTGAAACTCTCACTTATGTCATTGTCAACCATCCATGACAAACATCTATAACTAAAATATACCTTAGACCCACACTGTAGAGGATACTGCATGAGTGCTTCTGTAGCTCCTACCTTCAACTGACCAAGTGCTTCCAAGTTATCTTAAAACTTTTCGTTAAATGTGCTTCATGCGCAACTGTAAAACTTCTTTCTCAACTCTCGCCCTGACCAATCTTGGTCCCAATTTGCATATATGTGTCTAGCACACAACCTGTGCTCAACCTGTGGTAAGACTTCAGACGCATTGTTGATCAATTGCTACAAGGTACAAAGCATTCATTTAATGGCAATCATTAGTTCAGTCCTACGCATTAATGATAAAACTAAACATTTTGCATGTCAGACATTATTGTGACTCACTCTCCAGTTCCAAGATCTAGAGATTCTGCAACCATTCAAAGAACCACTTCTAGTTGTTAGTGTTTTCTTGTGTGATGGTAATTTGTGTGATGGTAAAAGCAATAGGATATAGAGAATAATCCGCATCTACTCCCCATTGCCGTAAGCATCAACCCTCATGCATTTCCCTTCAAGAATGTTCTATAAGCCCCTATAAGGGGTCTGCATCCCTGCTTCTAGCCCGTCTGCAATTGTGTAGTAAAAAAATATTTCACAAGCTGAATTGAGAAGTAAACATAATTCTATGTTACAAAAAAAAACTTTACCTTTGTAGCGTTGAAGTAAAAATATAATCTGCTAAAGGCTCTTCTCCCATTTTCCAGAGTATCCCTGCTAAGCTGAATTGCCAAGTCATATCCGAGATTAAAAGTCCTAAACTCATGACAATAAGCCTCCAACTTCTTGAACTCAACCACATAACTCCCTTCCATCTCCTGCACAATAATCTTCTTCGCCCTTTTACACTTCTATTTACTTACATGAAGCTTTAATTCATCCTCAACATCCTTCTTCATATAAACTACCTTGTATTATGGTCTCTCTTACACCTTCCTCTTGAAGTACTCTGCCAACCACTTCACAGTGCCCTAAGGTTCTTGTAAACCCTACTACAACTATGATCCATTTTTAAAGTCTTCAAAATGAGCCCAGGGTTGGCCCTATCTATGGATGCATATAGCACAAAAGGACACCTCTTCTCATAAATAGCCTTAACTTTAAAGGGCTCACTTTCTGTTCATGTGGATCTTCACCCCAAGATTAATTACATACTTGTTGATAGCTACAAGCAACTCCCTTTATTACTATAAGTGGTCTCCACTAAGAAAAAGGGCCTCTCATCGGACCCAATGTCATTTTCCTTCAACCTTTCTTCTCTTGTAGGCTCAACTCCATTAAAATGGCCTATATCATCTTTAAACCCACCATCATCACTCTTACTATCATTATCACCATCATCCACCCAAACATCATCATCATTTACACTTTTATATTCATCATCTTCACTATTACTACTTTGGCCCTCATTATCCTCACTCACTTTTATGTTCACTTTTCCTGTACACTACTATTATCACCCCCCATCTTCCCCTTTACTACAATTCAAGCCATCATTCTTGTCCCCATCATCTCTAACATACTCCAACTCTTCACCAATTGAATCCCCTTTTTCACCATCATGTCCACCAACCTCCACCTCATCTACTTGTTCACCAACATTACAGGAACCTTCATCTGCCTTACCAACTACATGCCACCCTACCTTGTCACCTTTAGCACTATTCTTGTCCTGTTCCTCCCTAACTTCTTTGCCTTCACAGTAAGCTCATCCACCACTCTATCCAAAACATCAAGGGTTTCCTTCCAGTAAGACTCCTCATCATCTTCTTCATAACTTAAAGGAACATACCCTTCCATTACAGTAGCACTCAAGGATTCGTACCCACCCTTTAGACTTATAAGCGTCTCTTTAGCTAAACCAAGAACTTTGTCTAGCTCACTCGACATTGCATCTAAATCAGGACAACCACTAGGACTACCCCTATGCGTTGACATCTCACAAAACTCCTGAATTAATTGAAAATCAATAAAAACCCTATTTTAAATTTTCTACATCATCCAGAAATAGTCCCAACTAAGACCAACAATCAAAACTAGCAAATTTCACAAAAATTGCAATCAATGTAAGATTCCATACCTCTTTAAACTGGACGAATCTCAGCTTAGCAACGTTTGCTCTACAATCTCTGCACAATCATCCTTTCACATGGGCCCCACTAGCTCATTTTTCCTTTCTCTTTCTCTATCAATTATTTGCCCTAAGTCATTCTCCCTTTTCTACGTTTATGCGTCGTTTGTGTGCCTATTGCTTCTTCCTTCTCATTCAATGTCACAGTTATCGCTTCTTCCTTCCTTCCATATGTTCAAAAGTAAAAGGTTCTATGAAGGGGTTATTAGTCTCTTGTCTGTTCACTCCCCTTGCTTAGAACTCTCAAATTCGCCAAAAGGAAATCAGTCTTCATAGAATGTAACATGCCTACTTACCAGAATATCCCTTGTCCTTAGGTTAAGTAGAATAAATCCTTTTTGATTATTTGGATATCCTAAGAAAACGCATGGGACAGTCCTAGGGTGAAACTTATTAGTAATATTTAAGTCTGTCGCATAGGCCAAAGACCCAAAGACTCTTAATTGTCATATCCTAATTTTTCTCCATAAACCTTCTCATAGGGTGTCTTGTATGCAAGAATCTTAGAAAGGACTCTATTGATTAAATAGGCTGCATTTTTATGCATTCCCCCTAATATTCTATAGGAATTCCAGATTGCATCATTAGACTCCTAGCAACACACATTAAAGTTCTATGTTTTCGCTCAACAACCCCATTTTATTGAGGAGTATACCAACATGTGGTTTCATGCAAAATTCCCTTTTTGCCAAAGTATTGTGTCAACTGATTATTAACAAATTCTGTTCCATTATCACTTCGTACTTTCTTAACTTTAATTGAAAATTGATTTAAAATGTAAGCAACAAAAATTCTAACATAATCAATAGTTCTTGATTTAGATTTCATTAAAAAAATCCAAACAGCTCTAGAGTAATCATCAACTATTGTGAGAAAATACTGATAGCCTTGATGTGTGGGTGTTCTATATGGTCCCCACACATCCATGTGAATCAATTCAAAGCAATGAACAGATTTAATAGAACTTGATATGAAAGGAAACTTTGTCTATTTTGATTGAATGTAGATATCATAAATTCTATTTAATGACATATCTTTGTCATTTACAACGTTCAAGTGTCTCAATATAGGCATGGGCGCATGTCCTAGCCTATTATGCAGCAACCACATGTCAACAGATTTCTGTGTGTTTTGTGACCTATTATTAGTAA
The DNA here is from genome assembly GCA_037074615.1 of Leucaena leucocephala. Taxonomy (NCBI): domain Eukaryota; kingdom Viridiplantae; phylum Streptophyta; class Magnoliopsida; order Fabales; family Fabaceae; genus Leucaena; species Leucaena leucocephala. The sequence goes on from CM073549.1 coordinate 8,202,350, forward strand.
AACCTAGAGCATCACATTTCAATTTCAACTTTAACATGTAAAGATCTTCTATGAGTCTACCAGTCGCCTTTACTATCCCATCCTAAAGGCCCTGTATGATGCAATGGTCAGGAAAAAATGTTACCATGCAATTTTGTTCTTTAGTTAATCTAGGGACAGAGATTAGATTAAATTTCAACTGTGAAGCATATAAAACATCAGTTAGCATTATTTCATTAGTGAGTCTAATATTACCTATATGGGTAACATCCATTTTCTCTCCATTTGGTATTTGTATTGTTTTTATAGAACCATCATTTTTTCTATAATCATGGAAAAGGGACAATTCTCCTATCATGTGATTGGTGGCTCCTGAATCTATTACCCCCATAGTATGTGTATTCTTATAATTAACAGGGATAGTCAAACCTGTTGCAGTACCAGTTAGTGCTTGCACAGTTGCCTCAGAGTCCTTTTTTAGGATGTTCAGAAGTCTGTCGTATTGCTCCTTGGTAAAGCTTGGTGCTAATGATGAACTAGCATTGTTGACTAGCGTATCTGACTTATTCCCATTCTCTATTCCAAGGAGGTTAGCCCTTGCATCTTGATTTCGCTTATTCTTATTTCCGTTGAAGTCACTAGGATACCCCACAATTTCCCAGCAAACTTCTTTAGTGTGTCCCCTTTTATGACAGTGGGTGCACTTTGGAATTGGGCCTCCAAGCCCTCGCCCTCTTCCTCTAACGTTCATTGCAACCCCTTCAATGGGGTTGTTTCTGGACGAATTGCCAATGATTAATTGTTGTGCCCCATCTTCACTTATCATTGCAAATGCTTGATTTACTGAGGGAAGTGGACTCATCATTAAGATTTGACTCCTTGCTATGCCGAAACATTCATTCAACCTGAGAAGAAATTGTAATAATTTCTATTGCTGTATCAAATCAGAATATACTTTTGACATATCATATTTACATGATGGAATGGGGAACAACATTGATTGTTCTTCCCATAGTTCCTTCAGTCTAGAATAATATCCTGACATGGTAAGAGAGTCTTGACATAAATTACCTATCTGTCTGTGAAGGGAGAAGATTCTTGAACCAGTAGCTTTGTCAAATCTCTCCTTAAGATCTATCCCCACAAGGTATGCATCCTGGAAGAATATCACACTGCTTGCCAGCTCATTTGAGATGGAGATCAAGATCCAAGAGAGGACGACGGCATTGCACTGTTCCTACTGCTCATGGAGGAATTCTTCTTGTGATTCCTTCCCTCTTCTGTAGATGGATGTTGTTCTGGTTGTGTTGTACTGTAGTTTTTTTTTTTGTTTTAAAAAAACAAGAAGATAGAGAGCATGAGACGTCAGGATGTTGTGCATGTCGATGTTGTAGGAGATATATATGTGTATATATATACATATTGCTATCATGGTAGTTTAGAAGCTTGCTGCTGGTGTGGTGCGTGTTTGAGCTTATAGGGAATGGTTTTGGATAGCATGTGTGTGTGTGCATGTGTGTGTGTGTGTGTATAGTTGCTATTTGAAGGATATATATATATATACTGTGTATACATGGCTGAGGTGAGCGGCTGTCTTGGTTTGAAAATGAGAGAGATATAAGAATGTGGTTGTTGTTGATCTATGTACATCTATGTATTAGTAAATTAAAGACATGAAATTTATTCCAACAAGTTGTAACTTAAGAAAAGGAGCCTAAGAATATGGATGAAATTGGAATAAGGATTTTAAAAATCTATTATGGTTGCAAAGTTTGAAAGCTTTCAAAGTTAAAGGATGTGGTTTCATAGCTCAAGTGGTATAAAGAAATGGAAATGATGATAAGAGAAATTGTTGGAATATTTAATTTTAAGGGACTTGTTGTAGTTGTGATAAATAAATGGTATTTGGTATTTCTTGATAGAATATTTCATTTTGGGAATATAGGGAATTCAAGAGAGAATATTTCTGAAGAATAGAGCAGGAGTAAGTTATAGCGAAATATCGCAGGTGAGTGAATAACGTCCCTTAAAAATAATATTTTTACTAATGAATCGTATTTGAAATATTCTATTTAAAGTGTTAAATTTTAAGTATGATTTTCTAAAGACATGTTTATATGATTTGATGGTTTTGAATTATATTATTGGTGTTATTTGTACTTGGTTCATTATATTATTATGCTTATGTATGAAAATGAATAAAGAAATATTTTGAAAAAGAATTTGGTAAATGTGAATTGATTTTCTTGATGAAATACTTTTATGTGAATTTTACTATGGGAATTATTATTCCATACGAAGTGAAGAAAACTTTTGATAAGTTGTTTTGATGTTCGTGTTGGGGTTTCGTAATTATGAAGTATTCTCATTGAAAATTGTTGCATTAGAAAGTATTGTGATCATTAAATGCCAAACGGACCCCAAGCATGCTGGAAAGGTTTTCAGAACGGACTGAATACAGAACGCTGGTTACGAATAGTAGTACTATTAGTCCTTAGTGCACCATGGTTAAACCCGACCTCGATGGATATTCGTGACTCTCGTACTCGTGCCTGTTATTTGTAAAAATTATTCTTGCCCGTGTTTCTCGTAGGTCTCGTACCTGCGCTTGTTATTTGTGGGTCTCATACCTCCACTTGTTTCATGGCCTTGTGCTATGCTTAGTTATTTACCTTCGTGGACTGTGTATCCACGCCTATTTTCGTGGCCTCGAGCTGCGCTAGATTGGTTAATTACCTTCGTGAACTTTGTACCTATGCCTGTTTTCGTTCTGTTAAAATCCTATGAAAAAAGTATAAATTTGAAATGATTGTTTTAAATGGTTTTCCTGAAATAAATGTTTACCGAGATATTTGTATTGAATTACAAAAATGCTACGATTTACATTTAAACATGTTTAAATTGTTTATTTCTGCACTTTAAATTATATTTTTTAGATGTTATTCACGAGTAGATTATTTTGGCTTCAGATAGTGTTGTAGACCCTGATTCTCCAGCTGAGTAGTGAAGAGCCTTATTTCCTATCCGCAGTATTAATTTTGGAAACATCCAATTATAATGTAATTATATATTTATGAAACCATTGTATTATTTTATTTGAAGTTTGCTCCACCTAGTCTATAGATAATGTTCTGATTTCACGTTATTTTGTGAAAGTACGAGTACAAATTATTTTGGGAAATGTTTGGATATGATTTGAAACATTTGCAGTGTTGTAGGATTTTCGGAAGGTCTGTTATACAAAGACAATATTGTCGAAATTCCTGCAGATAACTTGCCTTTTGATTAAAATGGAATATATTATGATTATTGTTTAAACGTTCTATTAAAGGTTTAAGGCTTAAGGAATATGAATTGATTCATATTTTATGCCCGTCACGGCTTAAATTTCGGCACGTAACATTTACTAATCACAAAAGACAATCTAGTAATAACTTTCTAAATATTTATTTATTCAGAACTACTTTTTTTTTCATAAGCTCTTTTCCATAATTTTTTTTTTCACAAGCTGTCTAAATTTTTTTTTAATAAACACTTTTCTAAAATCTTATCTAAACACACACTAAAACAGGGACACATTAAGCACTAAACTAGGGGAAGTAATACCTCCCCCCAAGTAATATTATATATGGGAAAGGGCCAATAATAATAAACACTAGAAATGGAAACGAGCTTAATATGTTTTAAAGGTAGAGATGGCAGATATTCATTGAAAACTGGATATTCAAAATATATCAAATACTGGAGGTAAGTTTTTTGCTTCGTTTTTTTTTAATTTATCTTGATATTTCAATTGTTTTTTCATACAAAATATTCAGTTTTTTTATCTTATTGACCATAATCTTATTTTTGTTTTTTAGATGATAATGTTTAAAGAAAGGGAAAATTCAAATTAAATCTAGTGGAAAGAATCAAAATTGAAATCTACCTTCATTTTTCTTTCTTACTAGAGAGGAACATTACGGTCTTTTAACAACATATAGAAATCCTTAATAATGCATTTTAGCCTAATTAAAAATTTATTAAAAGCATAGGCTGAATTTGAATTTTAATATTTTAACTAGATTTAAATAGATTCTCTCTAAAATTGAAAGGAGGTGATTATATTTTACTCCAATAACAATGCATTATTGATAAAAGATTTTTCTTTCTTTGTTTTTTTTTTTTGGCTGGCCGGATCTTTGCCTATAAAAACCGCTTTATTGATCAAGTTTTTTCTTTCTTTTTTCTGGTGAGTGAAAAAAATATATTAACTAAAACAGAAATATAAAATTTCGACCCTTGTGTGTTATTTCTGCCATCCAACGTGCGCCTCCATTCGAAAGCCCTCCTCTGAGAAATACGTCCTTGCCTGAGAGGAAGCAAGCGATCATGGATGGCGGCTACGCACCAATTCTTCCTCAAGATCTCATCACAAACATTGTCAAACGACTTCCGGTAAAATCCCTAATCCGATTTCAATGTGTTTGCAAATATTGGAAAAATCTCTTCCGAACTCCATCTTTCATCGCCGACCACCTTCACCACTCCACCCATCAAAACCCTTCTCTTCTTGCCCTAAAAAATAAGCCTTTGCGCTTACGTTTGCTTGATTGTGAAATGCAAACCCATGAAATCGAAGTGCCACGTTTGATTGATTGCTTGGATAGTGGTAGGATCGTCGGTTCCAGCAATGGCCTTCTCTGTGTTGAAATCGATAAATATCATTTTCATGGACGTCCTAATCCCATTTTATTGTGGAATCCAGCAATTAGAGAAATCAGATGGGTGCCCGAAACTACTATTCAATTTGCGTGTGATTACTTTATAGGATTTGGTTTTAGTCCAATTGATGACGATTACAAGATAGTAATGATTTATTTTCCTCAGTTTATGAGATCACAGAATAGAGTGAAAGTGTATTCTTCAAGTTCAGGATCATGGAAGGAAGTAGAATGTGGTATTTTGGAGGGCATATTTATTAGTTCTGGACATATCACTGTTAATGGAGAAATGTTTTGGTTTGGGTCAAGGCTGGTTGTGGAGGATGATGAGATTATACTAATTTCATTTGACATGGCAATGGAAGTATTTGTGACGATGCCAACGCTTCATTTAGGCTCTATTTTTACTAGTAATAGTCTTACTGTGTATGATAACAAACTTGCCGTGCTTTCTTCCCCTGGGACTCCAGACTTGAAACCTTCTTTAGTTGATTTATGGGTGATGGAGGAGGGTACAGATGCATCTACGGAGAGATGGAGTTGGACTAAAAAATATACTAGCGGTCCTTTTTCAGAATGGGCACGTCCTGTGACTATGTGGAGAAATGAAGTTGTTTTTAATCGCGTTGTTAGTCTCATTGGTGAAGCCAAACCTATGGAGTTTGATCGTTATGGAAAGTTTTCTTTATGCAATATCACTACTAATGAATTTAAGATGGTTGATATCCACTATGCGTATATTTTCAATTATGCAGAAAGTCTGGTACCGGTTAGAGGGAGGCAATCGTTTGCCATGTTTATGTAGGGTTTGGACTTGTCAATGATATCGGGTTGTGAAGTGGAGAATAACGAAGCAAATACTACCTTCTTCTCTCTTCTATCCAACTACTAACAATCAGAAGTTTTGGCAGATGTAGAAATGGAGATGGTATTGTTTACTATGGGCAAGTGGAGTCTGATGGGATTATTTACTGAGCAAAGTATTTTATTTTAAATATTTTTATTAAATAGGTTTAGGAAGTCTTAAGTATTTTTGTATGGATAAATATTGAGGCTTCTATGCAAAATTCGTCTAGAAATTAATTCAATATTTATTTTTGTTATTGAAGATTCTCTTTAGTTTTATTAGTTGTATGAGTTAAGATCCTAGCTCATATTCTAGTTAAGATCTTTATTCTTATACATATTATTGATATTTATATCATACTTGAATTAATAACTCGTACGTAGAATTGAATTTGTTCATATAAATTTATCCAAGTTAAAGAGAAGAAAGAGGAAAGAAGAGGAATATAGGAAGAAATCCTTGGGCAAAGGTTTAAAGAACAATAAGTCTAAAAACAAGAGCTCAAAGAAGATTTGATCTTTAGTTTCTTGGATTTAGATTTTTAATTTTTTTGTAAAGTCTTTTAGTTTGTGTATGGAGCTTACACTATTGTACAAGTATAAATAAGTAATGGAAGGTTGCAACGGGCACATTCGTGAATACTTTATTTGGTAGATTTTCACTTTAAATCTTTTTATGAAATTTGAAAAATAAAAATTCTTAATGAGTTATGTATGTTAAAAATGTTTTACATTGTGAATCAGAAGCTTCAAAGTACCAAAGTTTTGATAAAAACAGTTTTATATAAACATGTGAATGATACTCTCTCCTATCCTTGATATAAAAATTACTTGATTAATATATCAAATAATTATAATTAATATAAAAATTTGTTAACTAATTTAAATAAATTAAAGACTACATAATATGAATTCATTTTAAAAATTTAAATTTAGTCATAATCTAAATTTAACCCACCAACGTCTACAGAAGCAATGCCACAAATTGGTTACTTGATCTAGGATACTAATTAATGAAATATGCATAAATAGCAACAGCGTTAATATTGTAAAATAATATTTTTAAGTTCATCCAACATTTTAAGTTTTTATTTTAAATGTATTCAGTACCTTAAAATATTTTATGTTTCATCGAACACCCCTTTTTCTCCTGTATTACTCAAAAAATTTAAGATGACTATTAAAAAATTAGAAAGCTTTTAATCAGTACTAAAAATAATTCAAAGTTAGGGTTGAAAATATGGAATATAAAGTTTACAAAAATAAAATTATGTTTTGATGTTAAGTAGCCAAAATACCACTCTTTTATTTCAATTGGTAAAATACACTTGTAAATTCATTTATTCACCTATCAACATTTGTAAACTTTTATATTACTTCTGGTAAATTTCAATATGCACACTTTTAAATATGCACCATAAACCAGGCTATATAAATAAAGACTTTTATGAAAGAAACAAAATCTACTTCAATATTCTATATGCTTGGAATTATCGACTGGAGATTACTACCTAAACCCTTCCAAAAAAATATACTTATGTATATTTATAAATTCACTTCTGCCACTTGTAAATTTTTATATAAACTGTTCTAATTTAAATTATGCGTTGAAATTTTTTTATATACACTTGTAAATTCTACTACTATTATTAATTATTAAAATACTTATTTATACGGCACATGTAAAACTCATTTACTGTCAAAACATATTCATTTGTCCTTAAATAATTTACTAAAATTCAGACTTATTGGAAATTATGTTATTTCTGTGAGATTTTATTGAAATTCTCTCTATAAAGGAAAAGAAACACGAGAACACAAGGCAAATAGTTGTGCTGACAATTTAGTCAGACTTGCTAGGCGCACTGCTGATTTTTTTGAACACTTTTGGTCATCCACCTTCTTGTGTTATAAGGGTAGTGGGTGCATATGAGAGGAGTTCCACAATGTAATTATCTCTGATGTAATCCTTTTTTCCTCAATGAAGAGTTTATTTATTCCAATAAGACAAGACAAAAGAAAGAGGAGAAGATAAACACCAAACGGAATCAAACCAAAAGAAACAACCTCCCTGCCCATCTCAGCTTCAACAATAAGTATAGCTACCAATGAAGGTGGGGGATTAAAATCCTACACAAAAAGACCTACCTTCATAAAATAAACAACACCTTTGAAAGCAAATTCATTGCAAGGTTAGACTATATCAGGAACCAAATAAAGCTACAATCCAAGCCTTTATAGTTGAGCACAATATTCTCCCCAGTTAGCACTGCAAGGCGATTCAGTACAAGCTAACCAACAAACAACAGAGTTAATCAAAAGCCAACAATCAGACGCAAACACAACCTGATCAAATCCCAAATCTAGAGCCCTCTTCATCCCCTTCTTGAGAGGCAAATTCATTACCTTTCACTCAATGTTTCAGAAAATAGACAGCAGAGACACAAAAAAAAAACGTAATTGTGGCAAAAGGTATCCTAACATAAAAAAAGAATCATCATTCAATCCAAGAGTAAAGGTTTTAAGGAAGACAAGCAATCAGATGGTGTATCGAAAAAGTATTTTTCATCCTTTACATGATGATTGAAATCTTTTGCAAATATCTAGAATAAGATTGAAGGACAGAAATCTTTGCCTGTCCCAAGCCATTTATTTCATAGTGCTTGAGCGAAGGAGGACTTTCTCATAGGGAAGTGAAAATAATAAAAAATTGTCAGGTATACATGAAACAATGACAGAAAAAAATTACAAAGTGGGAAAGAAGAAATTGAAAGCGAGAAGCAAAAAAAACAAAAAAAAAAATAGAGAGAGAGAGAATCTCATAGGTACCTAGAGGTAAATTAAAAGGATTGGTGAAAACATCAATAGAGCCTTTATATTGTGAACCTCACAGAAAACTCTTAGCAAACAAACCCTCTTCTAATCCACCAATGATCAAAAGAGCCCATTCCCTCCAGTTGGGTAGAGACAACTTTCATCAATCAGCATAAGTCAAATGAAAAAGCAAACAACTCAATAATTTGCTTCATTTAAATTTCTTCCATCTCATTTGATATTAAATTCCTTTGGTATTTTACCTGGACAAAAAGATCCCCAATAATCCACACATCATCAACTAAATTATATATCCATCTTTCAGAGAAAACTGGAAACCTAATATTAGATAGGCAGGCCAAATAAACTACAAACAGCAGGTATTAAATATCTGCAGTTAGCATTCTTGTCAAAACCTCAAAAGGGCATCAGGCCTCATAATTACAAAATGATCATAATTGTTATGCGCTCTTTTCCAGCAAAATAGCTTAAACTAAATCTGCAATGTAATAATGAAGATTAAGGATTAAAACTCTTCAATGTGGTTGGTGCGAACTGAAACAAGACTTTCCACATAATTGAAAAACGAACCAACACCATCACCATATTTGGGAATATCAAACATCTTAAATTCATTAGTGGCAGTACTGAACAGAGCAACTTTTCCTTCCCCTTTATTTACTTCACATTTAGTTGCACCAAGGCATAAAACATTGCAAACAATTCCATTCCTCCAAATAGTCCCTGGATGTAACAAGTATGGGTAAGGGCTGATACTATATTTCTTAGTCCAATTCCATTTTTCCCCAGATGCACCTATTCCCTCCTCCATCACCCACAAATCAACCAAGGAAAATTCAAACTTTCCAATAGTAGTGTGACAAAGCATAGCAAGTTTATTCTCATGCACAGCAAGACTATTGCGATATGATTTAGGGACTGACGAAGGTAATGGTATCAAAGTAAACACTTCTGTAGCTATGTCAAATGAAACTACCAAATGACCAACATTTCCATCCTCCTTCCCTACGCTTAGCATAAACCCAAACCAAAAGATAGCTCCATTAGCATTCAAACCGTTAGACATAAGAGATACACCATCTAAGTTCCCAAACTCTATATTTTTCCATGATCCAGTGCTTAATGAATACAAGTGCACTTGATTAACCCGATTAAACCCTAAGAAACATTGGTCCGAGCGAATAAACCGTTTAACCATGGAAACATGAATTCTCACAATCTTGTAATCGTTAACAATAGAACTGAATCCAAATCCTGTACGGAAATCCCTACGCTCAGGAATATTAACAGCTTCTAACGCATATCTGACCTCTCTAATAGCTGGATTACATAAGAAAATAGATGCATCATTGAGTTGGAAACAGAGCACGCCATTACTAGAACCGACGATCCTAACACCGGACAAGGAACCAACAAGGGGAGCGCTTTGAGCTACAACTTGCATCTCGTGATCGAGGAAACACCAGCCAGAAGGATGAAATAGACCATACCCTTGGAAAAGGAGAAGAGGGTTTCGATGAGTGGAGTGGTGGAGATGGTCTGCGATGAAAGATGGGGTCTTGATGAGATTTTTCCAATGTTTGCAGACACATTGAAATCGGATTAGGGATTTTACCGGAAGCCGTTTGAGAATGTTTCTGATAATATCTTCTGGAAGAGATGGGTTGCCTCCATCCATTAGCATCTGCTTCATAGGATTCAAATGGGTAGAACCCTTTTCTCAGGGTGAAGGTTTGCCGATCAAAGGGTTCTCTAGCGAGGAAGAAGAGAGCTGCGTCTCACTTTATTTGTAATTGAAAAAGTTTTTTTTAATCAGTGATAAATCGTTTCTTTGTTTTTTTGCCAAGAATTTAAAAACGTTGAGAGTACAGACTAACACCCAGAGATCACGGGAATGGTTAGATACATAAAGCCCCTATTATATATATATATATATATATATATATATATATATATATATATGAAGAGTTACATATTAAATATTTAAATACATACTGTTATTATCAGAGATTCTCCAATAAAAATAATTTTTGTTAGTACAATAATAATTGAAAAATTTTCATAAAAATAATATATAATCTATTATTATATAAATAATTTAAAAAAATTATTTTATATTTATTATAATTAGATAATTTATCTAACTTTTTATTCTACCTAAATTAATATGTAGATTTTATATTATAGATAAGAAAGATATTTTTTGAGCTTTTTTAACTAACTAACTAAATAACAATTGTTGAAAAAAAGGTTAATTTGAATTGTAATTTTCGTATATAGTATGACAAACTTATTTAAAATGGATTATAATTATAATAAGGGTAAAATAACACCTAATATCTTGATCTTATTTCTCATATACGGCTAGTATCTTAAACTTATTTGTAGTACAATTTCACCTATAATTTTTTTAATTTAGTACAATTTCACTCATAATCTTTTTAATTTAGTATAATTTTATCTATAATTTTATTTCTTAAGTACAAAAAATTATATCAAATTAAAACGTATGGGTGAAATTATACTAAATCAAAAAGATTATAAATAAAATTACACCATAAATAAGATTAGGATACTTATCATAAATAAGAAATAACATTAAAATATTGAGTGTTCCTTTAAAATCTTTTTTCATTGATTATTTTTAAATAAAATTTACAACGCTAAAGCTTTAAAATGGATTGCTGGTCAAAAACAAGAAGTTTTAAAATTGATTAGTTGAAACTTGTCACAATTTCAATACTTATCGTTCATAAGTTGAAAATTAATTCCAAAATTATATTGATTACATTGTTTATAACGTTTCTTCTTCAGGCATCATTGGCATGGCCATGGATGAATGAACACTTAAAATGGAAAGGACTACATCAGCAATAAGCTCAAGGGAATTTTGTTGCTCCAAAATAGAGTGAAGAACTGACGAAGGGTGAGGCATACTATCATTTAGAGCGTGTTCGAATCTTAGACAGTATCACTTTATTGTGGTTTCAATCACAACACTTTGGGAGGCATCTTAGCTCTTGGGTGTCTAGGTTTACGTCTAAAGGTAATAGACGGCTTACCTTGCCCGACATTAGTATTGTTTAGGAAAAAAAAGATTTCGTCTTGCCCTTAGATCGTGGGTGAGTCTAACCCCTTTCCAAAAATCTTAGTAACAAAAAAAAACAGCAAATTGAAGAACTGAATTTGGCTCACAAACGGTTTACATCATAGTATGATACTACCTCCAGTCTTAATTATAAGAACCCCATTAACTTTTTTTTATAGAGATTAAAGAAGTTAATTGAATCATTTTAAAGTATTTATACTTATCTTTTATATCAAACTAATTTATTTGACTTATAAACTATTCATTTTAAAAAGATTATATAACACATGTTATAGTTAAATAGTTTATTTAATTTCTTTAATATCTCTAAAAGAATCAATAAGATTTTATAATTAAGGCTTGAGGTAGTAAGTGCTTATGACAAATAATCAATTCTTACTTGTTTTTTCCTAAGTCAATCTAGAAATCTCAACACCTAGTATCAAAGATATTACTTGTTGGATACTTCTTTTGGGCCGAAAAGGATAATAATTTTTTTAATATAAGATTTATTTAATTGATTTGATTAGATTAAAGAATTGGCTAATTTAGTTAATATGGTATATTTTTTTAAAATACTATAATTATTTTCTTTTACTCTCTCCTTCCTTCTCTTAATTATTATTGATTGAGTATCAATAGGGGTAATTTGATAAAAAATAAATAAATATGATAAATAAATATTATATTTAGGATTAAGATTAACTCTCTAATAAATCTTATATTAACGGCTAACATAAAATACAAGAGAACACAACATTTACAGTAAAACAGAACAACAGGGCAAATAGTTGTGCTGACAAATTAGATTATCTAGACTTGCTGGGTTCACAGCTGATTTTTTTGACCACGTTCGATCACCCACCATCTTGTGTTAGAAGGGTGGGGGATGATGAAAGGAGTTCCTCACTGTAATTATTTCTGATGTAAACCTTTATGATTAATAAAGCGTTTATTTATTCAAAAAAAAAAGAAGCAAGGCAACAGAAAGAAAAGAAGCTAAACACCAAACAGAATTAAACCAAATGAAACAATCCCACTGCACATCTCAGCTTCAAAAATAAGGATAACTACCAATGAAGATGGGGCATTAGAATCCCATACAAAAGGGCCTACCTTTATAAAAGACCCCTTCAAAAACACAATTTTTTGCAAGGTTCAACTATCTCAGGACCCAAACAAAGCTACAGTCGAAGCCATTATTGTTGAGCACAATATTCTCCCAAGTTAGCACTGTAATGCAATTCAGGACAATCTAACCCACAAACAACAGAGTTTAATCAAAAGCAAACAATTAGACTCAAACACAATATGATCAAATCCCAAACCTAGAGCCATCTTTCATCCCCTTCTTGAAAGCCAAAGTCTCACACATGATGAAGATGGAAGTTGCATGACAGGAACAGCTAAACAAATTCATAACCTTACCCTCAGTTTTTGAAAATACACAGTGAGATGTCAAAAGAGTAATTGTAGCCAATGGCATCCTCACGTATAAAAGGATCACCATTCAATCAAAACACAATATCTGAAGAATATATATACCACATTGGTCAAACCAAGAGTCAAGACTTTAAGGAAGACTATTGAGAAATACAAATATTTAAGCTATAAATTTAACTTGAGGGGAGTGTTGAGATGCACTAATTTAGAATTAATTATTAATTAATTAATATTATATTTTATTAGTTATTTAATTAATTATCTAAAAATTAAATTTGGATATTATTTAGAATTATATTTGAATATTAAAATATCATATCTTAGAAGAATAAATCTAAGATATTAAAATTATGATAGATTTTAGATTTAGCCTATTAGCTTATATTTTTTTCCTATATAAAGGCCTATTTATATTCTTATTCATTCAAAGATTAATAATATTTTGAGACTTTTTCCCTCTACTTTCAATCCTTCAAATCTCCACATAGTATCAGAGTAAGAATATTAAATCTTGGTTAAAGTCTTGATGAAGAAGAAGAAGAAAATGTTAAGCCTGAAGAGAAGGCATGCCTTCAAATAAAGATCAATTACATATGATGGAAGATGATAACTTATATCTCTTTCCACAAAATCTCATAGGTTATGGGATTAGTTCATCTGTCTTAAGTGAGGTTAGATTAGTGTGTAAACTAAAGTGGGTTACGATGGAAGAGGATAACTTAAATCTCTTCCTACAAAATCTCATAGGTTATGGGATTAGTTCATCTACCTCAAGCGAGGCTAGATTAGTGTATAAATCCAAATGTGTTACCATAATTGTATGAGCATTTTGCTCTTGAATAATACATATGATTCTTCATCAAATTCCTCTCTTACAAATGTTCTTGCCAGGCATCCAACAATGATGTTTTTCATCAAATTCGTAACTTTGTCTTAAGATCCAGATTCAAGATCCAATCAACTTTAGTTCAGTGGTCACTACTGGCTTAAGGATTTAAAGTTCCGGTTTTTTTATAATGATGCTACTCACATCCAAACTGCCTCTTAGCTTGAGAGGGAGTATTAAGAAACACAAATATTCTAGTTGTAGATTCACCTTGAGGGAGAGTGTTGAGATGAATTAGTTTAGAATTAATTATTAATTAATATTATATTTTGTTAGTTATTTAATTAATTATCTAAAAATTAAGTTTGGATACTATTTAGGATTAGATTTGAATATTAAATTATCATATCTTATAAAAATAAATATGAGACATTACCATTATGATAGATTCTAGGTTTAGCCTAATAGTTAATATTTTTTGCCTATATAAAAACTTATTTGTATTCTCATTCATTCAAAGATTAATAATATTTGGAGACTTTTTCTATCTCCTTTCAATCCTTCAAATTTCCACAAAGACAAGCAATCAATACTTGATAAAAGATGGTGTATTGAAAAGATTCTTTTCATCCTTCGCATGATGATTGAAATCTTCTGCGAATATCTAGAATAAGACTGTAGGATAGAAGATCTTTGCCAGTCCAAAGCCATTTATTTCATAGTGCTTGAGGGAAGAAGGACTTTCTTGTAGGGAAGTGAAAATACTAAAAACCTGTGTCAGGTACACAATCAACAATGACAGAAAAATTAGAATGTGGGGAAGAAGAAGTTGAAAACAAGAAGGAAAAGAATGTCTCATTGACACCTAGAGGTAAGAGTAAATTTAATGGATTGGTGAACCAAAAAAAATCAGCAGAGCCTTTGTATTGTGAACCTCACAAAAAACTCTTAGCAAACAAACCCTCTTCTAATCCACCAATGATCCAAAGAGCACATTACCTCTAGTAAGGTGGAAGACAACTTTCATCAACCAGAATAAGTGAAATGAAAAGGCAAGCAACTCAATTTTGCTTCATTTAGATTTCTTCCATTTCATTTGATATCAAATTCCTTTGGTATGTTACCTGGACAAAAAAGTCCCCAATAATCCACACATCAACTAAATTATATATCCATCTTTGAAAGAAAACTGAAAACCTAATATTACAGATAGTCAGGTCAAATAAAGCTAAAAACAGCGGGTATAAGATATATGAACTTACCATTCTAGGTAAATGATCATAATTGTTATGGGTTCTTTTCCAGTAAAACAGCTTAAACAAGACTTAGGGCTAAAACTCTTCAATGTGGTTGTTGCCAACTGAAACAAGACTTTCCACATAATTGAAAAACAAGCCATCGGCATCATCATATTTGGGAATAGCAAACATCTTAGATTCATTAGTTGTGGTATTGAACAGAACAACTTTTCCTTCCTCTTTATTGAATTCATTTTCAGCTGCACCAATGCATATAAAATTGGAGACAATTTCATTCCTCCCAATAGTCCCTGGATGCAACAAGCATGGGTAGGGGCTGATACTATATTTATTAGTCCAATTCCATCTTTCCCCTGATGAACCTATTCCCTCCTCCATCACCCACAAATCAATCAAGGAAAATCCAAACTTTCCAATAGTACGTGAAAGCATAGCTAGTTTATTCTCTTACACAGCAAGAATATTGCGATATGATTTAGGGACTGAAGAAGGTAATGGTATTAAAGTAAACACTTGTGTTGCTATGTCAAATGAAACTACCAAATGACCGTCATTTTCATCCTCCTCTGCCACGCTTAGCATAAACCCAAACCAAAAGATACCTCCATTAGCATTCAAACCGTTAGACTAACAGATATGCCATCTAAGCTCCCAAACTCTATTTCTTTCCATAATCCAGTGCTTAATGAATACAAGTACACTTGATCAACCCTTTTAACACCTAATAAACATTCTTCTGAACGAATAACCATTTTAACCATAGAAAAATAAATTCTCACTATCTTGTATAGAAAAATAAATTCTCACTATCTTGTAATCATTAACAATTGAACTAATCCCAAATCCTGTATGGAAATACCTACAGTCAAAAATATCAACAGCTCCCAACACCTGTAGCCATTATAGATATATACTTGGGAGAATGCATTAAGGCAGGCTTGAGGGAACTGGAGCTAAGTTCAGCCCAACGAAGAGTGCAGACGTCCATGATGAAGTCCAAGACTTCCGAGTAGAATCGAGCAGCTTTGGGAACGTCCTTGTGAAGTTGTAGAATCCACCCAATCGACGCCGCCATAAAGGAGTCTGCGCACGACTTCGATTTCACCTGCTCGAGGATGACGGTCAACAGCGGCGAACCACTAGCGTGCTCCTTTCCATCGGAGTTCAGGCGAACTAATCTTTCACAGACGTTTGTTTTTTTGTTGGTTCATTCCCTAATATTTGAAAATGAGAAATATAAGAAGAAAACAGAGCCTAACGCGTGTTAAAAATATCATCGAGAAAAGACTCGGAATATTCCTATTTCCTAGAACCATATTCAGTTATTTATTTTCAATATCTAACTTTATTATTTGTATAACATAAATTTATAAAATTATCTGTCAAATGATATAATATTTATTACTAAATTATTTATCTGAGATAGACATTTTATTGGACTTCTTAAGCTTCTAGTTAGGGTTCGATTTCTAATAATATATATAAAGAATATCTTATAGTCAGTTATAATTTTTTTGAAAAGTTTATAGTGTGAGGAGATTAATCACTATTTCTAATGATAGATATGCTTACATAAAAAAATAAAAAAATATATTTATCTTAGAAGTAAAGAAAAAAAAATCCTTCGGAAGGTGTTTTATTTGCTTGATAACCAGTAAGGACTGCTTAAACACCTAGAAGGAGGAATTTATTAAAAAATATTTAAATAACTCAAGTTACTTTCTTTTATAAAGAATGAGATTTTCTAAATTATTGAAAATTTGTAACTAACTCATTCTAAATCTGAACTAAGTAGTCAGTACTCAATAGTTCAAGCTCTGGGTTAAACATCTTTGAAAACTTTTCAATAAATGAAAAAGACCAGGCTAAGTACTTTACTAGATTTTAAACATCCGCTTGTTAAACAGAAACCTTCACTATAAGGTCTTATTTTATAACTTAAAACGAATCAACTTTTCGGTGCTTTTAAAATGAAGCAACTTTTGGGCATTAAGTTATGTAATATTATTTACTATTTAGTTACATTTTCTAATTCATATTGCTTATTTATTAAGAGAATTTTTAATATTACAAATGCAAGCAAAAGCACGAGGAAATAACAAAATTAGGATTAAATTCATAAACTAGCGAATCAGCTTTAGATGATTCAGCCAAAAGAATTCAAAGGTCATTTATTATTAATTCCAAATGAACTCTCTTGCGTACGAGAAAATAAATAACCACGATTTCATCAAAAACAAATAACCATGATATCTCTTGCCAACCAAAATAAATAAGAGTTTGTTAAAAACTAAAATCTCAAATGGGATTGAATGGACCTTGAGCCAATTTTTAAGTCTTAGTGTAATACGTTTATTAGTGTAATACGTTACTCTTTGTGATCTTTTATATATAATATGTATATAGGTAGTTTTTAATGAACCCACCAAAAATATGATATGTTAGTTAAAAAATTAAAATTTATAAAATTCTCTTAATTTTTTTTTTGCTGTTCATCCAATTCATCAGAACTTTGCCCCGACTATATCCGAATTTGACCCGCGTCGCGTACCTAACTATGGTAGTTGAGTCTTCAAACGGGAATTTTCTGCATACATCAAAACTCAAACTCGAGACCTCACTTAAGCGATACCGAGCCACTTACCACTCGGACCAACCCTGTTAATAAATTCTCTTAAATTTTTTTTGTTGCCCACCCGGTTTATTGGAACTTTGCCCCAACTACATCCGAATATGACCCGCGTCGCGCACCTAGTTATGGTGGGTGAGTCTCCCAACGGGAATTTTTTGCGTACGCCAAGGCTCGAACTCGAGACCTCGCTTAAGCGATACCGAACCGCTTACCACTCAGACCAACCCCCCTTAGTAATTCTCTTAAATTTTGAATAAGTTGTACATCGTCTTGACAAAGACAATGGCCCTGAAACGTTTTGTCTACTAATTTGATTTAGTTTTGTTTTCTTTCATAGCTTCCGCCGTGGACTTATAGTTCTAACGAGAAGAAAAGGCTTTCACACTTCTAACACTCCTCTTGTGAGAAGAAGAAAAAGGGGGAATCACTAATTTGCTATGAGATTTCAAGAGAATATTGTAATCACTAAAAAACTCTACAAGTGAACAACATTCCTCCTTTGTTGTGAAATATTTTGACAATTACATTCCTCTCTCTCGAGACTTTATAGTAATTTTCCAAGAAGATAAATGGTGGGATTTGCAAAACCTTCATTTAGAAGCAATTGCGCAGAAAACAATCAGGCTAATTTGAAGATATTGAAGAATCTTCATCCAATCAAAACACACAGTTTCTGATTAAACGAATGGTCAAGTTTCTATGGAAGTGAAGTAATTAACACTAGTGCTCAACAAAGTATACATGTAGCGTACAGCAGTCAATTGTACCAAAACAGCAAGGACTTAAAATATTTAATCTTTAACTTAATACTCAAATCTTCACAAAATATTTAATCTTTAACTTAATACTCAAATCTTCACAAAATATTTAATATTAACTTAATACTCAAATCTTCACAATATTAACTCAGCCATCATCATCACTAGTAGAATTCAAAGTTATTGAGGTGAATGCGATGAAAGGTGACATATAAATGAGAAATCTGATGCTGTTGTGGGCAATTGCCATCCATGTAATAAATGAAATTGAAACAAAGAAGACAGAAATTTAATTTTGGCAGCACCATGAGGTAAAAAAAATTAAAATGCAATGAAAAATAAGATTGAATGGATTGGGAAAAAAATCAGACACTAATACAGTAAACTTAAAAAAAAAAAAAAATCTCCCACCAAATATTCTAATCCAGCAGTGATCCAAAAAGCACACAACCTCAGGTAAGGTGGAAAACTACTTACATTAACAAATGTACTTAAGATCAAAGCTCTTATATCAACTATTAGCAGAGTAAACCTCTTACGTCTAACCAAAAAAAAAAAAATACACTCACATCAACTAAATTATATACCCATCTCTGAAAGATTAGTGAACAACCTGATATCATAGTTTGGTAGGTCAAATAAAGCAACAAACATCTGGTATAGAACATCTGCATTTACTATTTTCGATAAAATCTCTTAAGGGAATCAGGCCATATATGTACAACAACAAAATGAACATAATCATCCTTTGGCCGAAATAGCTTAGAGTAAATATGCAATACGCTGATAATATTTAAGATCAAAGCTCTTGTATGTGATTGTTACCAGTAGGTATAAGGCTTTCCACGTAATTGAAAATACGATCCCCAAAGCCATATCTCCAGATAGCAAACATCTTAAATTCATAAGAAGTGAGATTGAACAGAACAACTTTTCGTGTATCATCATTCTTCACTTCAGGACCAGTTGCAACGAAATCGCAAACAATTACGTTATTCCAAATAGTCCCTGGAAGCAAGAAAGACGGGTAGGGGCTAGTACTACATTTCTTAGTCCAAATCCATCTTTCCCCTGATGCACCTGCACTCTCTTCCATCACCCACAAATCAATAATAGAAGATTCATAGTTTTCACTCGCAGTCTCAGAAAGCATTGCAAGCTTATTTTGGTGCACAACAAGCTTATTGCTAAATGAATTAGGGGCTGAGGTAGGAAATGGTATCAATGTAAACACTTCCAATGCTATGTCAAATGAAACTACCAAATAACAATTTTCAGCCTCCTCCCCCACATTCTTAAATCCAAACCAAAAGATAGCATCATTTGTAGTGATACCGTTAGACTCAGAACAAAGAGCTACACCATCTATAGCTCCATTAGTAGTGAAACCGTTAGGCCTAAGATGTACACCATCTAAGTTTCCAAATTCCACATCCTTCCATGTCCCAGTGCTTAATGAAAATACTTGCACTTGTTCAACAGTAAAATCATAAATTCTCACTATCTTGTAATCGTTAAGCATTGAACTGAACCCAAATCCCACATAGGATCTCCTAGTGTCAAAAAAATTAATAGCTTCAGACACCTGTCTCACCTCTCTAACAGATGGATTCCACAGTAAAATGGATGCATTATGCAGTTGAACACAGAGCAAGCCGTTGCAAGAACCGACGATCCTAGCACCACAGAAGGAATTAATCAAAGGTGAGCTTTGAACTTCACGAACTTGCATTTCGTGATCTAGCAAAGATAAGAGCAAATGATTAGATCGGCTATACCCTTCGAAAAGGAGGGAAGGTTTTTGACGGGAGTGACGGATATGGTCTTCGATGAAAGATGGGGTTTGGAAGAGATTTTTCCAATGCTTGCAGACGCATCGAAATCGGATTAGGGTTGTTACCGGAAGTCGTTTCAAAATGTTTCTGACGATTTCTTCGGGAAGAAATGGGGTGTCGCCATCCACTAACTTCTGGTTCATCCTGCTCAGCCGGGAACAACAGATAGAGCTCGACTGAGAAGAAAGGATTGTGTCTTCACAAAAAGAAGACCGTAGCGTCATAGTTTTATATTTCTATTTTCCTGAAAATTTATTTTGATCTACAAATCAAAATAAATTGTCAAAAGTTAAAACAAATAAAGATTACAGACTTCTCTGGGGCGTCGCAGGGGAAAAAATATATTATATTTAATTAATTATTTATACTTATTGTAAATTATTAACATTATATTATAAATTTAAAATATCACATAATTATTTAATAAAATTATTAATTAATTATTATTATAGAGTTTAAAATTTTTTAAAAATTAAAGATTAAAATAGTTTATAATTATTATTACGATTATAAATTTAAAATATTATAAAATTATTTAATAAGATTATTAATTAATTATTATCACGGGTTCAAAATCTTTCAAAAGTTAAAGTTGAATTAATTATTATGACTAGTGATTGGGCTTACATATAAGTAAATTGATAATTTTGAGTTACATCAATTTATTTTTAAGTGAACTATATATTATAAAATGTTGTTATAAGCCTAGTTTTAAATTTTATTTCTTAATTAAATTTTCAATCACTAACTTAAAATAGTAATAGGATTGCTGAAAATTGTAAGAACCCAATTATTTTACAATTATAATCATACATATTTTATGATTAATTAGAACTAACAAACAGGGCAACAGCAACAAAACAATCTCAATTCAAAATTAACTTTAGAATAAACTCTGAAAC
Source organism: Leucaena leucocephala (assembly GCA_037074615.1). Taxonomy (NCBI): domain Eukaryota; kingdom Viridiplantae; phylum Streptophyta; class Magnoliopsida; order Fabales; family Fabaceae; genus Leucaena; species Leucaena leucocephala. The sequence continues at coordinate 8,223,456 of CM073549.1, forward strand.
TTCAAAGGTATATCTGCGTTTTCCATTCTCACCTTAGTCCTACAGGGAAATCAGACAATCACGATGAACATTAATACAACAATCCAGTCCTGAATTTCCATGTAACATTCACCATTGTTCTGATGAATGAAGAAAAATACAAACTAATAATGATGATGAAATTGCAATGAACCTTTAACACAATCTTTAGGTGGACAACTGATCATGATGAACATTCTGAAACTTAAGTATCATAAGCTTCATAGAAAACTCTCAACCATTGTTCGATTTGAAGGAAAGGGAACGGAAGGCATGGGAGGGGAGTGTTGGGTTTAAAGTTTCCTTGTTTAGTTTGATTGGAAGGGAAGGGAAGGGAAGGGAGGGAATGTATTTTTAATAATCATTTGTTTAGTTAAAAGAAGGAAAAGAAGGAAATGATATAATTAATTTACCGGTATACCTTTTAATTAAAACCAACGAACTCATCTATGAAAAGGGAGATTTTTTTAGAAAACTTGACTTGTGTAAAATGATAAAAATTGAGTAATGATAAAAAAAATTAAGTTTAATGAACTCATGTAACTATTTAATTTTTCTTAAAAAACTTGAGTTTTAACGTTATCCAATGTGCATATATTTAAGTCGATTTTTTTCTTAAACTCGAGTTTTAATATATGAGTCACTCTTTTTTATTATCCAAAATTTCCTTGTCCATATTCAGTCATCGTGTTTTAAAACCCTATTAACTGGAGCATCATTTGGAAACTCGAACCATTTGCCTTCTCTGTGCTCTGATCCTCTCTTCTCTGAATCGGCACTCAGCCCTCCCACTCCATCTATCAAACCATTCAACCTATTACAGCTGATGTTTTTAGTCACATAACCCTAGAATAGCCCGAACGAAAGTGCCTATGGTGAATACGCCATCTGAAGCGATGACTAAGTCTACACATACGAGGCAAAGTCGAAAACTGAGGAAGGATAAAGCTAAACCCTTACGCAATCGATTTTGAAAACTGACTACTTTTACAGCTAGCATCTAATGTCTGAAGATCAATTGCTATCACAGGAGAAACTCCGGTTTATACAAACAACTCGAGTTTAAAAGGATATGCGATGTTGAACATTAGTTTGACATTTGAAACTCTAGTGTTCTTTGGTCATGGAAACTCCATTTCTTCTCTGAATCAACACTCGACCATGAAATATAAACAAACTGTAGCTCAAAATTAAGAACACGAGGATGTAGTTGAAGAAACCTTTACCTCTGGAGAACACAAACGCAACAGCGATGGCCAGCAGAAACAACTAACCACATATCGCTATGTGGAGAAGACCCAGGCGATGGCGTGAATACTTCCACAGTGAATCTACCCAGCAATTTGACGAAGACAATGGTGTGAAGACGCAACACAAACTTTGGGCATAGAGGATAACTGTATACACACGCGGGATTTAATTGTTCCAAATTTTGGCGTTTCTATGAAAAATCTCGATTTGGAAGGAAGCAAAATCTAGGGGAGGGGAAGAACTGGTGTCAAATTTTTGGCTCCCTGCCCCCCAAAAATTACAAATCAAACGAGGGGAAGGGCTCATTTTCCCTTCATTTCTCTCCCCTTCCTTCGAACTGAACAAGGTCTTAGAAAATACTCTTTTAATCCACCAATGATCCAACAAGGACACACCCTCTTGTTAGGTGGAAAACAATGTCCATAAACCAGGGTGAATAATGAAATGAAATTGCAATTCACTTACTTTCCTTCCTTCTCATCTGATGCAAAATTCCCTTGGTAAATTACCCGTACAACAAGCCCAATGTAATCCACAAATCAACAACTAAATTATACATTCATCTTGAAAGAGAACTGAACAACTTGACATAATAGATAGTGCTAAATATAGTGATGTGAAACTGATAGGTCCTCTCCCGAATAATAGAATAGAAGTAGAACAGAATAAAGAACTCTCTCCTAAACAAGAATCTCTCTCTACGTAAATCTAGAAGCCAATGGAGAATATCCTGACTGAAATAATTAAATAAATCACAGACTCATTCAACTTTAACTGACTTCCTTATCTTTCACCTCCAATAAGTTAGTATAGGGGTTGTACCATTCCTCCACTCGTAAAACTGACTTGTCCTCAGTGCGAAAATATGGATATTGCTACAATAGCAGGTCATAATCTTCCCAGCTGCCCTTTTCTATAGGTTTGGATTTCCATTTAGTCAGGTCATAATTTTCTTTCTCATCTTGTGTGATTCTACCTAATTTTAGTTAACCTCTAAAACTTGTCTAGATTTTTTTAAAAGCCACATTAATACCTATATTTGTGAGTATGATAAGGGCATTTATTTCTAAACCCTTTCAACCAAACACTAGCCATCTCAATTAACTTTTGCATATTGAGCCATTCACTTTTATTTTATTGTATTATTTTTGAACAAGTGCTTTGCATGAGTTACATTATGTTCTTCATGATTAAATATGCATCATTGATATTGTTATCTTTATCCTTTTGGTTTAGGTTTGCCATTATACAAAGAAAAAAAGAGAGAAAAAAATAGAAAAGGCAAGAAAGAAGTTTAAAAACAGAGAGAGAGAGAAAGAAAGAGAAATAATTTGGCCAAAAAGAATAAAGTTTGAATAAGACATTCCTTGGTGGTTGAAGATAAAGATTAGTTCTATTAGCATATTAGTGTTCATTTGATGGTGGTATTTTAGCTCACTTTGAGTTTTTTTTAACACTTATGCATTGAATTTATTCTATATTCCATTTCATCATTTTATTGGCCTTTCACTAACATTATAACCCTACAAAATCCCCTTGATCATGAAGCTATGACATGTTAGTGGTAGAGATAGTAGAATTTTTACAAGCCTAGGTGGATTGAATAAAAATTCCCTCTATTTGAGAGTTTAGTGATACATTTATACCTACGAGAGATATATATTGTTTCTCTTCTTTTTATATTGCTATATCTCTTGTGTTAATTTCTTTGTACCGAAACATTATGTGACTATTGATTGATTAGGGATAAAGGTTGCTTGAGTTGATTGCATATTTTTACCTTGTAAGTTTTATGTTTACTTGCATTAAATTTAACTATTAGATTTTCTTGACTGATATTTTGCCGAGGAGTGTAAAAAGTTAAGTGTGAGGGAGTTGACAAACCTATATTTTTATATATTTATTCATATTATTTTATTAGACTTTTGTTATTATTTTAATCCTTAATTATATTATTTGTGCACTATTTGGATTAATATGCATTACATTGAGTTAGTACTTAATAAAGATATAATTGTCATATTTTTATGATTTTTTAAAATAATTATTTTTAGAATAAAAAGTATTACATTATTATGATTTATATTTTATATATTTAAGAGAAATCAAAATTTATAAATAACAGATAATAATTTAAAAAATTATACACAAGGATCAATGGGCCAACTTTACAATTTGGCCCAATAAGTTTTCTCCTTCTACTTTAGCATATATCCCTCCATACATGAACAGCAGAGGGGGCGACATGACTCCATCTCCATTACACTACCCGTTGCCCTCACTCCATTCCGTCATCCACGCCCCCTCTACCTCCATTCCTCAGTCCACGAAGCCACAGCCGTGTCGTCATCAAGCAGGCCCGACTCCATCATCCTGTTCTAGTGACGGCATAGAACAGTTCCAGCGAGGGCGAGGCAGTGACGTACAATGACGGTGCACGACACAACAATGAGATGCTGTGAAAATTCGATGGTTGCTTCGACTTTGATGGCTATGCTTGGTTAAAATGTTTAGATCCCCAATTTAATGACAAAGGCCAGAGTTTGAAATCTCAAAGGGTAGTTTAAGTTACTCTAATTTTTTATCTATTAATTATTTTATGATTCCTTAGTCTAAGAATAATTTTAAAATTATTATGAAGTTTTATAATAATTTATTTATATTTATTGAGAATTATTGTAACTAGATTACTATTTAACATTTAATATTGAGTTTATTATAACTTAATTCCATTACTTTATTTTGGGTCAAGACTGTGTATTGAGGTTTTGGTGAATATTTAGTGATTTATCAAGGTAGTTTGAATTATTAGATCATTGTATCTCTTGTTGGCTTTAATCCTACTTTTATAAATTGTTGAGTTATGATTGATAATTGGTCTTTAATATTCTTAGTCTCAATTTATTATTCTTGTGGCAGTTAATAGATTAAAACTTTGTAAAATATCTTGTGATAATTCAAGGTAGTTTGGTTGTTGGATTAAAAATTTAATTATAATTCTTGATTAATTATTTTTAACTCCTATATTTGTTGAAACTATGATTGCCTGCGTTATTGAATTGGAGGGTTGCCTCTATCATTGTTAATTACTTGTATTTTTATTCCATTCACTACCTATCACTTAATTATTAAATTAAAAATACCATAAATATTTTATTTAAATTTATTTTAATTCTTAGCATTTCAAATCAAACCCCATTTTATAGCTCATGTTACATTTTATTTAGTTACTTAGGAATTTAATTTTATTTTTGACTTATCAAATATGTAATCTTTAGTTTAATTTTCGAAGTAACTCTAAGGCGATATCGAGTGTAGGTTGTTTCATCCTTTTTCTTCTATGATATACAACTAGGACAAGTGGCTCAAGGGGTAAAAAGGTGACTATATAAGGGGATTGAGAAGGTGGAATGGCTGGAGTGGTTGTATATTTTAATTTTTGGATAAAGTAGTTAATATTTTGATTAAAGACTTGTGAGACTTGTATATTAAGTGGTTATATATAAACTTTACAGTAAAGTATGTGATCTTTAAGAGGAAGCCCAAATCCTCGCTGGAGACATGTGGGTTCCATCAATAATGATGGTTGAATGGTGGTATTACTATTAAGAATTTTAGTTTAAGTTATGAAAGGAGTAGTACATATATGCTAGTTGTTAAGTTCAGAACCCAAGTCTTACAAGTTTATTTGAAGTTTTAAATGTGGTTTATAAATTTAAACTGATGTTTAACTTTGATTTTACAAAGTTTCAAAAACTCTGATTTTTGTGGAACTATTTAAAGCTCTCCATGGAGAATTCTATAAAAGTTCCTTTATAACGTGTCTGCTTGTAATTAAGGTATTTCACAATTGTCAATTATTACAAGATAGTGAGAATTCATGTTTCCATGTTTGATGGGTTATTTGTTTGGAAGAATGTTTATTAGGCACTGATCAGGTTGATGAAGTGCACGTATATTCATTAAGCACAAGGTCATGGAAGAAAATAAAGTTTGGGAACTTAGATGTTATATCTCTTACGTCTAACGAGTTACATGTTAATGGATCTATCTATTGGTTTAGGGTTTAAGGTTTACGCTAAGCGTGGAGGGGAGCAAGATGAAATGATTGGTCATTTGGTAGTTTCATTTGACCTAACAACATACTTTGATACCATTACCTTATTCAGCCCCTAAATCACAATGCAATAGGCTTATTGTGCATGAGAATAAACTTGCTATGCTTTCTTACACTACTATTGGAAACTATGAATTTTCCTTAATTCATTTGTGGGTGATGGAGGAGGGAATAGGTTCATCCGGGGAAAGATGGAATTGCACTAAGAAATATAGTACCCGTACCTTTTACATCCAGAGGCTATTGCAATTTTTTATGCATTGGTGCAACTAAACTTGAAGTTAATAAAGGGGAAAAGTTGTTCTGTTCAATATCGCCACTAATGAATTAAAGGTGTTTGCTATTCCCAAGTATGGCGATGGCGTTGGTTCATTTTTCAATTATGTGGAAAGTCTGGTTTCAGTTGGTAACAACCATATTGAAGAGTTTTAATCGTAAATCTTCATTATTACGCTGCAGATTTAGTTTAAGCTATTTTGCTGGAAAAGAACCTAATGATGATTATTTTGTACCTATCAGGCTTGATGCCCTTTGAGTTTTTATCCAGAATGGAAAGTGTTGTTCGTAGCTTTATTTGACCTCCCTATCTATAATATTAAGTTTTCAGTTTTCTTTAAAAAATAGCTATATAATTTAGCGGAAAAATTAATATTTTAATCATTCAATTTTTAATTTACTTATAACTCAATCATTTAATTATGACTTATTGTGTCACAGTTCTGGAGCTTTTGACTTATCTTTTCATTTTTTATATTATTGTCCTTCTCTTCTGTAATTTCATCCTATGTGGCGAAAATTCCTTCCATCTCAGCTCCAGCTAGATTGCTTTAAATAAAATTTAAACAAACGAAAGAGGTGCTGGGAGGAGTGAGAGGTGAAACTGATCGGCGAAACTGAAACTCGCATAACATCACATTACTATAGCAGACCCACTGAAACTGGCCTCTGGTGTTCCTCACCCTCTTTTTTTTTTTTTAAAAATAAGCTCGGATGCTTTGCTTGTTGATCTCACTGGCAAAAAGGAAAAGAAAACGCGTTGCTAAATCGATTCTCAAAGAATATTCAAAGTAAGAGATTGAAAATAAAGAAAAGAATCACAAACATTTAATTATTTAAACGATCGAAGAGGAATAATGTGCTTCCATTTTTGTACCTCACAAGTTAAAATACGACACGTTTTATACTTCTCTGCAGGGGAGGATCCATGACCTGTATGATTTAGGTTTTTAAAAAAATAAATCATATTCATTATTAATACTATTATATTACCTGCATTCTTTATTATAATTTATATATTTAACTAATTTAAATATATTAAGGGAAGTAGTTAAGTTAGTTGTTTGTAATGATTGAGTGTTAATTTTTCTAAAATGCCTCCTTTAATATTTTGCATTGGAACTACCCTAAATAGAAATCATCTCAATATATAAAATTTATATAGATACTTTAGAGAAAATATTATAATTTTAGGATACAAAGTGGATTATGATCTTATATTTAACAAGACGGTCAAACTTGTGCATTGCACAGGTTGTCATACCTGACTTTCCTACTCTTCATCTCTTTCAAAATAGCATCCTGTTATGTTTGTGAAAGAGAGGGGTGAGATTTCTTAAGAAATCTCAGTAGCAAACAGTACCACAAATAATATATGCAAGTATATGCTTCGTGTTAAATATGCTTTACTACAATCATGCTAGCATAATGACATTACATGCTTCTATGATTCATACTTATTCCATATGGCCACAGCATAAAAAGAAACAGAGTATTCTCAATCATACATGGCTACATGCTTCACATCATAATCAAGACAAGCCAACATCATATTAACAATACTCAAGCAATAAGCATACAAGTTTAAATATAAGTTAACTACATGTCGGGTAGCTTTTCCTTAGTCCTCAGCGTTTGCTCTGAGGTTCCTTCTTTATACAAGCTATAACCTATACATGTCATAATAATATTTTTATTATTATCCCATCTAAAATATTTTAACTTAACTCAAGCTTAACTTAATGTAATCTCCTTAACCTGACAAGGCCCTAACTTTCTTTTTAATCATAGTTAGTCTTATCAAGATAGAGAAGTTCACTATTCTAACTATTAACTTCATAAGAACAATATTATAATTTATTAGAGTAGGGACTAAGATTGTTTATTTACCTTAATCCTCAGCTTATTGAGTCCTTAAACTCCTTGGATTGCTCCTAGCTCGATCAGACTTCCTCATTTTTCTTCATTTCTTTCTCTTTCTTTATCTCTTTCTCTCTTTGTCTTTCTCCCTCTTCTTTTCTCTTCTTGGCTGTGGATGCATGCAATGAAGGGGGTGGGGTATTTATAGGGTAGACTTGGTAGCCAAATTACCTTTTTACCCTTCAAAGTCATAATATTTATAAAGCCTTTAGAACTCGCCACGTGTGTCTCTGTACATCATCAACATTACATCATCCTAAATGACATCACCAAGGTGACATAATCAAGGGGACACCTTGTAGGGAATTGGAAGACACGCAGCGGAAATTAACTTTAAAAATTTTCCATTCCCTGCCTGGATCTACCGAGTATGTTTAAGTCAAGGAGTAAGAAATATTACCTTCAGTATTCGAATTATGGTCACGACCTCAGTATCCACTCGTCGCAACTTGTTGTCTCTGGAGTTGTCAGTCGCGATGTCCTCAGCTTCTCGTCGCGACTTATCGTCTCTGGAGTTGTCAGTCGCGACGTCCTCAACTTCTCATCGTAACGGGAAGTCTCTGGAGTTTTCAGTCGTGACATCCTCAGCTTCTCGTCGTGACGGGCAGTCTCTGGAGTTGTCAGTCGCGACGTCCTCAGCTTCTCGTCACGTCGGGCAGTCTCTGGAGTTGTCAGTCGCGACTGGTGGTCTCTTTCGATCTTTTGATGCTCAGGATGCCTATATGGTCGCGACCTCAGTATCTCCTCGTCGCAAGTGGTAGTCTCTTTTCGATCGCTAGAAGTTGACGACTCAAATCGGCTTCCTCTACTGGTATCCACACGAACAACGTTCTAATCACGAACGACGTGCTAGCGCCTCTTGTCCCTCTATGGCTTTCTCGAGGATCCATCCTTACCGTCTCTATTTTGGCCGTTTCTTATCTGCAAACCTTTTGCACCCTCCTTGTCACTCGTCAAAAAACCTTAGCCTCTAATGTCAAATATATATGATGCTAACGGTGTTCTGACTGAGTTAGATTTCAGAATTAATCTTATATTAATTCTAAAATTAATACAATATCATATATATTGCATAATTTGATAAGAAACCAATTAAATAAATATAGTTTACATTAAATTCGTCCCACAGATTTAATTTACCTATTCATTTAATTTAAAATAAAGATAAGACATAATTATATTTGATTTATTCTCATAAATCAAATTTGAGATATCATATCAATTTTAAATTTCAAATTCAAAAGTGATAGAGATTTAATTTATCTTTATAAACTAAATCTTGCAAATATTTCTTATATTATATATAATATATATATACGAATTTATATATATATAAATATATATATACACATCCACTCTAGATTATTCATTGAATCTGGACATGTCTTAGATTCAATGAATCTGTACATCATAGCTCGTGTTGGGCTATTTTGTGTGCGACCCTGTAGGCCCATATAAAGTTAGCAGTGGGCTAGTTACTATACTGACCCACAAGTCGTAAGCGATCTCAGCAAGACATCACAGACTACCCAAATGATATGAGGATCGATGAATGATGTAACCTTTTATACAACCATATCATGTCCCTTTTGTCACACGATATTTTGGTCATGGATGAGGTATGGAGAAAGTCATCCTCCTGTTCCTGACCGTTATATTCTCGATCCCTGAGTAGTCTGACTATAGAAATGGAACTACCTTTCCATTACAGTATGGCCATACATTTCTCAGACTCACTCATCGAGGGACCCAGTAATATCTCTCTACGAATGTAAGGGACAAATTCCATCTTGACCATTCATATTCCTCCGCATGAAAAACCACTAAGCCCGAACATAGTCTTTATGATCACTCGGTCAAAAGTGACTTTTGACTAGGTCAAAGCTGAGCGTGTGTCATGTAGGAATCCATGATGATCTCAGGTCAAAGGGCATAGCAACATAGTTTGTATATGAGAGAAGCTTATGACTTAACTCATGCAGCTCTCTCATAGCGGGTCGGTCCAAGACATGTGCCTATGACTTTGATTTATATCTCTATAAAGACATACTAGTCTTATTTTATCTCTGCTCCCGTATAGATGATCGACCAGAGACATTTAGGATAAGATCAGTAGTTATTCAAAGATAGTCATCACAGTAAACATGCAAATAATATGATAACATAATTAAAAAAATTCATAAATTAACAATATTCATAATACAATGATTGGCCCACAGGGCACAATTTCCAACACACCTTGCATACTAGGTGGCACTATTGTGGGGTCCTTAAGGACACCTCAATTGTTGACTCGGTACTTCTAGAAAATTTTAGAATCTTATCTCGTAATGGACGATTGAGATTGCGCCATGTGTCCTTAGATTTTTTTAGCTTTCTTCTTCTCCAAGCAAAGGTGACATGTGGTGTCTTGGTGGGTCCCATGAGGACACCTCATATGCCACCTCATGGCCTCTGGATAATTCCAAAGTTTTATCTAATCAATTTCCCAGTTATAACTTCAAATGGTGAATTATATTTTATTAAAAAAAATTAAAATATTATTTTAATTCCCCTTGGGCCCACATAACTCTTGGGACACATTTTTGGGCCTCTTGGAATGTCTTCTTGTGTCTCTGATCAAGCCCAACTGCTCTAATGACTCAATTTCCAAGAAACTTCCCTGGGAACCTTTATCTGGTAATTTTAGGCACCTTTATTTACCTTAAATTCTATTATAAATTCTACATAACTCTTTTTTTACTTATGTAAGTTTTATAAATTCTTATATTAATTATATAAATTTACTGTAAAATTTTATCTTATTATGAGGTCCAAAAGATACTATACTAATTTTTAGACTTCAAAAATTAATATCAATTTATAGGGACCTTAAATCAGAATTATGAGAAATATGCGTGGCCCAAATTCTATCCACTATTTACTGGTAAAATTTGGGACTAAAATATATTCGGGCAGTTTTAGCCATTTCTACAACTTCCTCGTAATTATAATTTTGCCTCCTGGAACTTTTCATATTTATATTTAAATCTCTGTACTTTCACTAGTTATAGTTTAGTCACTAAAAATTCCTTGTATATTTCTGAAACTTCTGCTTAAAGAGATCTGGTAATCTACATATTTTAGGCTATTTTTTAGGTCTCTGGGCTTGAAAATTAGGATATTACATGGGGGGTTTGTGAAACATGAAAGTAAAGACAATGATGTGCCATGTCTTCCTAACTATATGTTATTTGTTTAAACTTTAAATTTTAAGATATGATTTGTGTTTGTTGATTTATCTATTTGATTTCAACACTAAGATTTTTTTGTTTAGATTTATCTACTGGTATTTGGTGCTAAATACAAGGCTATTGATTAAGGTAAAACGAAGTTATGTGGTAACATTAAGATTTCCACGTATACACATAAAGATCATATATGCCTTTTTTTTAATCTTTGTTTATATTGAGTGAGCATTATATAATTTCATAGTAAACATTTTTTAATAAAAAACAATTCATAAATTAAAATAAAAAGATACAACATAATAAACCCCTATGTTTTAGAAAATAGGGGCATCACAGCTGAAAAAAAAAAAGAAATATTATCTTGAAATACATAAACAAAAATAATTAAAGATAGCCAATGTAAGAATGGACAAAAATCTCCTGTGGCTCAATTTTTTCGAACTTACATGTGAATAACATAACCTAACATATCGGAGAAGCACTACAAAGATATATTTATGACCTACAGGCCCCTTGAAGATGATTGAGTTTATATTTGTGATATTATGGATGGTTCTTTTATAACCATGTTAGTTGGTCAAATCCTTTCTGTCATGATTTTGCTTGACAAATATTTTATTAAAATCTTTTATATCTATGATAGATTATTTTATTGTTGGAAACTTCTCTCTTGTCAACTTGATTGAATATTTTCTAACCATGATAGTCCGTTTGGTTTCAAGTAAAAGTTTTTTTCTATTATGGTTGGTCTTTAGCAATGATTTAAAATCTTTTTAACTATGATAATATTTAAAAAAAAGTAAAACTGTCTTTTTCTATTATAGCTAACACTTAAGAAGTTAAGATTCTTTTTATAGCCATAGTACCCTTTATTCTTCTATTAAAACTCTTTTCTACTATGATTAAGCTTTAAGTGGTCAGAGAAAACCTTTCATACTGTTGTAGCTTTTGAATAACTAATTTCTTTTTCTACATTAATAGTTGATTAAACTATTTTAAGTTTAATTATTCTATCAGAAGAAGAATTTTACGCTTCTAGTCTGAATCTCAGCACTTACTACTCATATACTTCTTGAAAATTTCTCGTCCATTTCCCTACCTTTTAAATAGATATTGTTTATTTGGAAATTACTCCACAATGCAATACTTGCCTTTGAGATACTTAGGTAACATCTCCTAAATGTATTGGGTGATTGTCTTTTTGGATGCAGTCATGAAGAGTCATTGGATAATCTTTTCATAACATGTCCTTATATCAAATCCATTTAGTTTGGATGTTTTTCTATTCAGTTGCAATAAGATATTTCTTTCACAGATTTCAAAATATGGTTGAAGGACACTCTCAACCAACTTCATAAAGATAAGGAATTATCTCTTCTCAAAGGAATAATCATTCTCCTCAATGTCATTTGGGCTAAAAGGAACTGGGCATTACATCAAGGGGAAAACTTCTCTGCCATCCACCGTAATTAAAGAAATCCTAGGACTGATGGCTTTGCAGAGATTAATCACAATAGCAAAAAGGTGAAACCACTACCAGTTTCCAAACATATTCCTATTGATCCTTGTAAGGTTTGCTCTAAGCGTTAGACCATCATTAATTTTCTTTGGACTTGTCCACTGGTATCCTGCATACTAACAACTAACTAGTTTGGTTCGTGGGAATATAGGCCCACAATGGGAGAACCTCACTACCTTCAAATAATTATCCTAGTTGTGTACCCAGGGCTCAAACACATGACCACTCGTTAAGTTGGAACGACACATTACCAGTCAATCTAATTATTTGGTAGTTAGACTATCATTCTTCTCAAGCTTAAAGGAAGAAGACGAAACAAGGGTTGCCAAGCGTTCATATGCTTTCAAGGCTTAATCATGCAACAATTTAATTGGAAGAAAGCCATGGAAGGAGATCCCCTTTTCTGTTACAAATGTCTTGGTATCTAATTCTTGTGGATCAGAAGGTTTTCCTCTCAATTAGCCCTAGATAAAACTTCACTGCAAATCTGGTGCGTCAATAAAACATTTATTCCTATCAATGTGGTGATAATGGACTTACATGACTTGCTTTCTTTTGTAATTAATTAGCAGCTTCCTTTAAGTTCTTTGACAAAACTAAATTTGTTTGCATTTTAGTCCAGCTTCTTTTGGTTCTCTCCGTAAGACTTGTGATATTATATATATGTGTGTGTGTGTGTCATCTTGCCCTTCTTTAAAAAAACATTTCTGACAAAAATTTTGAAAAACGATTTTTATTTTAACTTTTTTAAGAGGATCAAGATCCTTAAATGATCTTTTTTAAAAGAAAATACAGGATTAGGTCGGGTATCGGGTTGTAAAATGTAACCTATTTTTTTTCAGGCTACTTTTCCCAACCCTACCCATGCACACTCCTACCTCCTATTGTTTCTTGTACCAAAAGTATCCATAATCACCAATATCCATATATCACCGCTTACACACCTCTGAAGATCCAAATAAATCGTATATTTTTGTTTCATTTAATAGGTTAAAATAGCATAATATAATGAAAAAGTTGTTTGAAGATATTCAAGAAAAATTTTGTGATGTAATATAAGACAATGATTAATTAACATTTATTTAATATATTTAGATTTATCTTATTTGGATATTTAAATAAGAATATTTATCCATTATTAGAATTATGATTTCGTGCGTTGTTTATTATTATTATTATCTTTCCTAAATTATTTTAGATATATTTACTTTCAATAAAATAAGATATCAAAACAAATAGATCATCTTACAATTTGAACATGAATTTTGAAGGGATTCAGGCGTACTTGAGATGTAGATCAATTTTTCCGATAGCCACGCGATAACTCTGCCGCTCTAATGAAATAGGATATTCAAATACAGCAAATACACTATTCAGAAAAAAGACAGAGGGGAGAGCAAAAGTCTATCCTGGAGAGAAATTATTATTATAATATATGAAGAAGAGACTCTACTAATCCCAATAATAATAATGAAGATTGTCCAAAAGATACTCCCTTATTTATCTCTCATAATCACATATCAACATCCTGCGAATATACCGTTCAAAATTTAAAATTTGAACAAAAGGAATTTTTTTTTATAATAATCTAGACTTTCGGTTATTATCTTCTGAGCCCCAGATTATATGTGCTCGGGCCTAATCCACCAAGGGTGGATATGAGCCCAAATTCTAACATCTCCCACTTATACTTGGTGGATTAGATACCTTGGGCCTAATCTATGTCTCTTCTTTCTTTTAGACTAAGTGCTTTCCCATGACCACGTGAGCATGACGTCTCTACTTAGCCACCTATATTAGAAATCCTTTTTACATGATCAGCACAAGGCAAGCTCCTTCTTGTAGCTTGAATTTAATAATATGCCTTAAATATCCTAGATTTATCGATATATACTTTTTTATGGCTAATCTAATCCCTCTCGAATCAATACTTGATTCATATTTCCTTTCTTGTAAGCTTAGTGTCCATACTTATGAAAATAAAATATCATAAGGGACATGTCACAGACACTAGCCCACATGTGTATATTATAGGTAATATTCTTTTCACCCATATATCACTTTGACATGAATCAACTGCTTTCCTAACGTAATTCCTTATATCATTTCTATCATGATAAGAGGATATATGCTAAAGTAGCAATCATTGAAACATACCTCCATGACATTATCAAAGTCAAAGGATACCAATGGATGGACTGTTTCTTCCTGGGGCTCACACAGTAATGAAACATGGATCTTTCACTTGCTTCCCTTTTGCAGTCTTCTAGCATATGTGGTATAAATCACATGCTACAGTGTCACTCTTATACTATAAGAGCATATGTCATTAACATCTTACAAACTTAAGTCTAGACACTCTCATTATCTAGAACCAAACCCTTCAACTCTACTAATCTCATATGACGTCAATATTGAAGGCATTGTTATCTGGCTATAGGCATCATGGAAGTATGTTTCCATGGTTTGATCTAATTTCATGTACATGGATCTCATCTCGACTTGCTACACTTTAGTGGAGACGACATATAATTTATTTTTCTTCTCTACCATATCAGCACTCTTTGTTACTTTACTAGTGAACACAAATGTCTCATACTTGCACACTCCACCTAAATATTAAAGGCGGTTGATCATGTAAGAGAGCCAACCTTTCTAACCTATACGATATAGTGGACATTATATACTTTTATGTCAATATGTTTAGTCTTGCTATGATACTTGGGGTCTTTGGCTATAGCTGTAGTATTGTTATAGTGTACTAATACCGGATTGATACTCTTATTTTCAAATCCAAGGTGTTCTATGAATCTTTTTAGCCATAAGGCATCTTGCATTATTGCAGTACATGCCACAAACTTATCTCCCATAGAGTGTAAGGCTATGCATGTTTGCTTCTTGCTACTTTAACATATAGTGTTATTGTTCAGCAAGGAGGTATAACTTGAAGTCGATCTACGCTTTTTCTCATCTCCGCCTATAACGACATCGGAGTATCCCACTAGGCATAGATTGCTTCCTTCATAACACAATGTATAATCAACTGTACCTTACAAGTATCTAAAGATCATTTTCACTGTCTGCAAATGTTTCTCATAAGGATTGGACTAGAACTTGCTTACTAGCCTTACTGCATAACGGATATCTAGTCTTGTACACATCATTACATATATTAGGCTACCAACAACACTGACATATGAAACTCTTTCCATCTTATTCTTATCTGACTCAGTTTTAGGACACATATTAGGACTTAAGGCTACTTCGATAGCTACAGGGATATCAATGGGATTGTAGTCTTTCATATTGAATCGCTCAACTATCTTCTTGATATAATTCTCTTATGACAGAAAGAGGATCCTTCTTGAGTGATCTCTTTGAATCTTAACTCTAAATATGTACTCTGCTTCCCCCATGTCCTTCATCTCAAAGTTCGATGATACCCATTCTTTAATAGTTGAAACTGAATCTAGACTTTTTTCAACCAATAATATATCATCTACATATGAGGATAATATAATAAAATTATCCTCAAACTACTTAATATAGTTGCAGTGGTCTTCCTCTATCATCTGAAAATTATTTGAGGTTATTGCTTTATAAAATCTCAAATACCATTATCTTGATAATTTCTTTAGTCCATAAATGGACCTTTTGAGTTTACAGACCTTGTTGTCCATTCCTTTCTCAATGAAACCTAATGGTTATTTCATAGAGATTTTTTTATCCAGATCACCATTTAAAAATATATTTTTTACATCCATCTGATGTAATTCTAGGTCTAAACTATGTACTATTGCTAGAATAAATCTTATAGAATTGAAGAGCGCAACAGGCAAAAAGGTATCCTCATAATCTATCCCTTCCTGTTATGTATATCCCTTTGCTACTAATCGAGCCATATATTTGTCAATTGATTTATCTACTTTTCTCTTAATTTTGAAAAATTATTTGTTCCCGATAGCTTTACGTCCTTTTGGTAGATAAAGTAACTCTCAGACTTGGCTCTTTTTTATTGAGTCAATTTCTTCTTCTATTACTTTCTTCCACTCCTCCTTAGTAGGACTTGACAAGGCCTCTTGTATAGAACGGGGTTCATCATCCCCTTCAAGAGTAACTAGGAGTGATTCTCTTTCTATTTGGAAGTGTCTCTTAGGAATATTTTTCCTGTTACTTATTATGAGGGGAGTTACCTTCTTATCTTTCTTCTTTTGTTTCGATGTTTGTGTTGACATTTCTTGGCTCTCACTCAGATTGACATACCAAGATGTTTCTAGTCTATCAATTTCTTATGCATTATCTTGTTTCTATTCTTCATAAAGAGATACAGTACGGTCAATACTTCCTCTATAAGAAAATTCAGTCTCAATAAATGTAGCATTTTTTGATTCTATTTTAGTCTTTTTTCTATCTTCATTTTCATCTATGAAAACGTATGCTTTTGATTGTTTAGAGTACCTTAAAAAGATACATTTCTTTCCTCTAGGACCCAACTTCCTATACTTGTGGGAATCATCATGGATATACGCTGTTGACTCTATGGTCTAAGGATGTTTAAATCTGGCTTGCATTTCGTCCATAACTCATAGGGCATAGAAGCGACTGATTTTGAGGCCACACATTTAAGTATGAAGGTTGTTATCAATAAAGCATCACCTCAATATGAAATTGGTAGGCTTGCTTGAGCCATTATAGACCAAACAATGTCTAGAAGAGTTATATTTCTTCTTTCAGCAACTCCATTCTATTATGGAGTACCAGGGATAGTTAGTTTCCTAATTATCTCTATTTCTTCACGGAGCTATTTGAATTGATCAGATAAATATCCACGACCTCGATTAGTGCATAATGCTATGATTTTATTATTCATTTGATTCTCTATTTCATTAATGTATTATCTAAAACACTCAAGGGCCTCAGATTTATTTGAGCTCAAATAAACATGACCATATCGTGACAAGTCACCAATAAAGGTAATGACATACCAAGCTCTATGCCTTACCCTCACATTCATAAAGTCGCAAATATCAGAATGGATTAATTGTAATGGACTTTCAGCTCTTGTTCCCTTATCGAAAGGCTTTCTTGTTGCCTTGCCCACCAGACAGTTTTCACATAAGGACATTTCCATGCTTGCAATAAAACCTAGCAATCCTTCTTTTGCCAGTTTAATCATGCTATTTTGATTAATATATCTTAGTCTAGCATGCCAGGCATTCATACCAATAATATTGGAAGAAATAGCAAAGCATTCATTAACACTAGAACCACCAACAATATCCAAAACAAAGAATTTCTTGAATAGGAAAGATGAACCATATGATGTTACACTCTGGTGTTAATATTTTGATGAAGACAATTAATTGAGAATATTTTAAAAAGTAGTAAAGAGCACTGATCGATAAGCTTATCAATGAGACAATTATTCGATAAATCAGAAAGAATTTTTGAAAGATAATATAATTTCTGGAAAACATTTACCAATGACCTATTTGATAAGATTTCTTATCGATAAGACGTCGATAAATCAATCATATCTTTAGCTTAGGAAAATTCTAAGACATTATTCTCAAACTGAAGTTATTCGAAGACTTATTCAATAAGGGAATTTATCGAAGAAGCCTTCGATAAGTATTTTATAGACTTAGCTTTGGAAAAGAATTTTATGAAAAGCTTTATTGAAGAATTAGTTTAACAGAGTATTTATCGATAAGATGTTCGATAAATAATTGAAAGAAGCCATTGTGTTTTCTAAGGCTTATTTATCGAAGAACTATTCAATAAGGGGATTTGGCGAATAACTTTTCGATAAATAAGAGAAGAATTTCAAAAAGACTAAAAAAAATGATCTTCCACATATTTTACAATTTGCTTTTGATAGAATACTATTCTATTTATTTAAACATGTTTTAGAAAAACTTATGATCAGAAAATAGAAAGGTTTACAAGTTTAAAATCTGATAATTGAAAATGTTCTTGAAACTATCCAGATCACTAAGTTTGAGTTTTCTAATAAATGATCTTTACAAGTGATCTAATTGCTTTCTTCTCAATTTGATCTTTGAAATTCTAAGTTACAAATTTATGTAAGTAAGATCAATTTGGGGACAGAAAAGATATTTTAAAATTCAAATCAATGGAATCTTGATGTTGTTTATTATTCCTACTAGTGATTTGATTGTTTGAAATATTTTGATGATAATTCAGTCCTTATGATATTTGATAAATCTATTTGAATTATCTATGTTTTGATTAAACTTGAATTTATAGCTTATAGCTTGATCCTATTGAAAGAAACCATATGTTGGTGACTTATTCTTATTCTGACATAATTTGATCTTGTGAATTTGCCTTGTTATGCTAAATGATAATCTTGATCTGAGTTAGTAAATGATCTTATGAATTTCTATTTCCATATGTGCATTAATTTTGAAAGGATTGAAAAGATCAGAGAATGAATGAAAGTCTAAAAAGGATATTTTTCAGTATTTATTGATAAGCTATTCAAAGATCATATTTATCGAAGAACACTTCGATAAATAACATATTGTAAAATATATCGATAAATCTGAAAGCATATATTTGAAAGAATATTTTTCAAAGAGTTTATCGATAATGACATGTATCAAAAAATTATTCGATAAATCCTAAACTATCACTTTGCTATTTATTGAAGATTTATCGAAGTCCTTTTTGATAAGGCTGATTATCGAAGAATTGCTCGATAAGGTTTCAATTGTTTCAAATGTAATTCTTTAGCAATTTATCGAGACCTTTTTAATAAGGGTGTTCTTCGATAAGACAAGCCATATTGCAAAAATAGTTTAAAATCAGACTCTATCAGATTTTGATCTTTAATCCTAAATTATTTGGAAACACTTGCTATATGCCTACAATGATTATATATCTTTAATAAAGCATGTTTCAAGATCATTTGTAGGATAAAACATGATTAAATGAAGAGATCAACAAAAACACCAAAAGCATCAGTCCATGTTAGTAGTGACGATTATATTCAACAACAGAATTATGAAGAACAAAGTATAAAAGAAGAAGGAGCCAAAATGAGAAAGCAGAAGGATTTGGAGAGGCATAAGAGTAAAAGTATTATACAATGCAAGATGATCATAAGCATTTGTAGCTATTGTCTCTATTTCACTCTATTTCTCCTTTTTGATTCAGCGCATATAATATCTTTTTAAGAGAGAAACTTAGAGAGAGTGTGTGCTTTAGTGCTTATGCTATCTACTCTATTGAGAGAGTTTCATTTGTATTAATTATTCTTTAAAATTGCTCAAGGTGTGATCTCTTGAGTGAATTGTTACCTTTCAGTTGTAAATGGGAGTGAGAGGGAATCTCACTGATTGTAACCTTATGGGTTGTAAGGGGGAATGAGAGAGAGTTCTCACGAGAATATATTGAGGCACCAAGAGCCCACAGAATCTTGGAGTATAGTAGAATACTAAGAGGAGCTCTCTAAGGACTAAAAGTAAGTCAAGTGGATTGGACAGAACCAGTTAAATCAACTTGTGCAATCTCTCTTCAACAACTTCTTCCTGCGGTGATATCTTTCTAAACTCAACTCTTTAAACTCGTTTTAAATATCTTTAGAGTTTTCAAAAAAAAAATTAAAATAACCCAATTCACCTCCTCTTGGGGGAAACAACCATTCTAACATATGAGACAAAATTACTAAAAAATGTCTACAACTTTATAATGGGAGTTCACTTTAAACTCAAACTCTAAAAGGCATAACACAGAGGCTAATTCCGCTGGATGTCGGGAGCATGAAGCATATCATGGAGTATCAAGGTTTTTCCACCACGCAGAGTGAATTTCAGGTTTCAATATGTAAAGCCACTTACTTTGATACAGCAACTAACGGTACTGCACAAACAATTCTCATTCCTTGCTTACATGGTCTGTGTAGCTTGAATTAATAACCCAAGAAGAAGAAATTGTGTTCGTTAGGAAAAACAATACTAGAAATATATGAGGGATGTGAATTCACATAATTCACTAATACCTTTTTGCTTTCATCCTATTTAGAACATTTACATGAGAAATGACCCATCTTTTGGTAGACAAAGAACTTGACCTTCTTTAGGTCTAGTTTCTGCTTTCTGCCTTTCTAGTCCTTCTTCTTGAATTGTTTCTTGCCTTTTTGAAATTGAGGATCACCCTTCTTCCCTTTCTTTTAGAACTTCTTGCCCTCCTTGAAATAGGGTTTTAATTGGGAAGTGCCAGCATTCTCAATCAAATAAACTAGTCCATAGGTTCTGTAAGGCTCTAGACGCTCATCTTCTAGCTCCAAATGCCTAGCTGTATCATAAAAAGGAATGATGTTTTCATTGTGGGTTGAGTTGACTTTCATATGCACCCAACCAGTAGAGAGCAATCTGATCATAGCCTGCACTTGTTGTTCATCAGATAAAGTATGTCCAGCTTCCTTTAGTTCTCTGATCATGTTGGCTATCTCTCTCAGATGTTGCTTCATATGATTGTTTGGCTTACACTTATAGGTGTTAAACTTAATCGTTAACCTCCTTAGCTTAGTGGTGGAAACACAGCCAAATTTATCCTTTATTACAATCCATATGGCTTGAGTGGTTTTGTACATATCAAATTCACACATGAGGGCATGTGCCATGGCACTAAGAAGCGTGATTCTAGCTACTATATTCTTCTTGGTAAGCCTTTTGGTCTCTCCTGTGCTGGACCATATTCCTAGCTTCAGGTTTAACCATAATAATTGTCAAAGGTTTAAGAGCATCTTGTTCCTATAAGATGTATTGGATCTTTGTGTGCCAGATATCCTAGTTATCCCCATTGAGTTTTTCATATTTATTTAGTTTAGCAATACTGTTCTTGGTTTCCATTTTAAGTTTTGAGGTAAATCTAGGTTCTCTTATAAAGAGAATCGTACCAAATAACATTTCAGTGATATAACATAATGAAGCATACAATGTCGTATACTTATATTATTCTTGACTATAAAATAATGACACTTCAAGATCCATGATTAGAAACATACGTTTGTACCTCTCATCATACAAATACTAGCAACAACCATTATGTGCTATCAAGAATTTTATACAAGTACTTTAATAAAGAAACACAACTTTTAGAAGTCTTATCTTCTAAAAGCTCCCACTTATAAGAAGCATGCTTAGATTATACACGAATAATCAAATTGTTATTTAAATGAGCTTCTTTAAGTAAAATAAGACATGCAGTGTATTTCAAATAAATGAAATCATGTTTTCTAGTACAACAAACATAAGGAAAGCCAATAAGTACAAAGAAACATCAATCAAGATGAGAGCGAAAAAATTTAAGAATAGCTCTCCTTAGTTTTCTAAGCTTTGGTGACTTAAGCATAAATTTTGAAGTTCCCTCTATGGCGTTAATCTAGAAAGATTTTTTGGTCCTCCAGTCTTTATCTCTTACTTGCCTTATGTATTCCATCATGACTTTAGCGTAAACTTTTATGTCTTTCTTATTAGTCATGAATTTGGTATAATCATGTAGAATATTATAAATGCCTTTTATGTTTGTGAGTTTGGCTGCTTGATCTTTAGCTATCCTCCTAGCTAAAGCTGGGGTACAGGGTTGGATTACTTCTTCTTTCTCCCTATTCATAGGTTGTTCAGGAAGAGAAGGCGCAGAGTTAGATCCAGAATCTCTAAGCATAAATTGAAACTCCTCGTGTAAGGGATATTCCATTTGATCCTTATGATCCTCCTCAGGGTTTTTCTCAAGAGCCCCTTCTATATCTTCATCAGGATTTTCTTCAAGGTCCTCATCAAGATTTTCTTCTGAACCATTAATCTCCATAAGCTCCTCTGGATCTTCTTCTTCAAAAAGTTCAGGATCTGAATCCTCACTCTAAGGTTCATTTTCTGGAACTTTATCATCCAAATATGAGGAGCTTAACAAACCATATTAAGTGATTTCAGTGTTTATTGAAGTCCTTTGACTCATTTTCATATAAAAATTTAATAATATAAATTATCATAATATTTGGATTTTTTACACACATAAAAATACTAGAAAATATATTAAATACTTACAAACAGGTCCAGAATTTTTCAGGAGAATATGCAAATTATATACTAAAATGAAGATCTTGATTTTAGATATTTTTAGGGATAAACCACGCCTCAATCAAATTCTGGACGCTCCCTCACGCACCCTTGGAAGATTAAATGCAAAAAAAATAAAGAGGTAGATGACGCCCACTCTCGGGCAACGACGCTTGTCCCACATAAGCCACTATGAGGATGCCACATGGCATAAGCGCCACATGGCATAAGCGCCACGTGGTTGCTCTGAAAAAAATTATTTTATTTTATTTATTTATTGTTTTAGAATGGGTCGAGTTGGGCTCTATCCAACCCGACCCAATGGTCTAACCCAACCTTTTTTTTGTAATGGAACCAAATTTATATTCTCGTAGCTTTTCCTTGTTTTTTTTTGGTGGATTGGGTTGGGCTTTAGCCAACCCAACCCAAACATTTTTTTGTTTTATTTTTTTATCTGGGCTAGATCTCATTATCCGACCCAGTCTACAAGCAGCCATTTTTTTGTCTGTCACCCTTCCCTTTGTTTTCTCAGGCTGGGCTGGATCCCATGATCTGGACTAGTATGACAATTTTTTTTCTCAGCAGCATTTAGTTTTGTTTTAGGATTACCAAAATGACATCGTTTTGGCTAGAGGTTATCTTCAACCTCCACCCGAGTCACTATGGACCCAGTTTAGGTCTATCGACCCAAAAACTTCTCTCCTCTATTTCTCCATGGTCTGACATCTATTTTTGACGTTCTTGTAGTTATTTTCCATCATTTTCACAAGCTCTATGTAATGGGACTATTTTTAGAGCC
The DNA here is from genome assembly GCA_037074615.1 of Leucaena leucocephala. Taxonomy (NCBI): domain Eukaryota; kingdom Viridiplantae; phylum Streptophyta; class Magnoliopsida; order Fabales; family Fabaceae; genus Leucaena; species Leucaena leucocephala. Next base: position 8,246,671 of record CM073549.1, read on the forward strand.
TAAATATGAAGTTTTTAGATGACCCAATTTTGATCCTAAACTTCTCTCTTCCATAACTTCGTCGTCGGTGCTCCGTATGACGCGTTGTTGGTGTCATCAGAATCATCTCATCCAACTCTACAAGTTGATGGTCTTTGGTTGCACAAAGAATTCTATTTTTGAAGGCCCAATTTTTGAACCTCTCAACTGAGTCGACGTGTTTGCAGAGGAGTTTATTGATTATGTTTTATGATCTGTATTAGATTTAGTATCTGTTTTTGTTACTCGCATATACTTTTATGCAAAGATTCTAGAAATAGATATGAGAATGATGTGATCAGAAAAAGCATATTAACAGGAACTGAGGTGCATATACACATACATACATGCTTGGCATAGATAACTCATATTTATGCTCATGTGGGACTCACAATGTAATGACCCTAGAAAATTCGCAGATATGATACCATTTTTTAATAAAATATATATATTATTTCTGGTAGTGACGTCATAAGATGAATTGGATGGTTTAGTGGTTGGAGGCAGTGGAGTTAAGTGAGAGGTCCCTGGTTCGAATCCCAGATCCAGCTTCTGCTTATTTCAGCTTCTGCACACTTCTTCTTTCTTTATTTTACTGTCGACAGCGGGAGAGACAGACCCAGAGGAAGCTTCGCAACACCAAGCTTACTGCTGCTAGGGCAAGTCACCATCGCCTTGCGTCTGTCACATGCCGACGTTCGTGCTGCTACCACTGGAGCTGTCGTCTCTTCTGTAGCTTACGTCTTTAGCCAAGAGGTAGAGCGATAGTAGGGGAGGAGCATCTTTGGATCATTGGAGGTGAAGGAGGTGTGTTCTTTGGCTACTGTAGAATCACGTCATCGGTAGTCCTCTGTCGTCTGTGGCACCGTCGACGTGCACCATTGCTGCTGTCGTCACTGTCACGTGCCTCCGTCATACTGTAGCAATATTAGATCTCCAACTTTCCTCCTTCTTTCTGGTTGCCTAGAGTTTGTAAGGAAGTGAGGGTGAAGAATAGCTATTACCTTGACTCTGCTGGAGCTTCGCCATTTTTCTGTTGCAGCCCCAATGTCCCTCGCCCTTGCTGCCACAGGAGACCACAGTGTGTGGTGTATGGTAAGCCAACACCTTTCCCTCTCCATTGGTTGCTCACAGCTTACATTAGAAATTGACTTCCTTCTTCTCCTCTGTTGCCGAGCTTGTGATGAATAGGAGGGTGCAGATTGAGTTGTGTTGTGCTATGGAATTATTTTGATCTTGAAGTTGGGTAAGTGCATAATTTTTAGTTTATTCTGTTAAGCTGTGCAATTTGAAGGGGTGAGTTAATTTCTGTATTCCTGTATTGGCTGAAGCTGTGAAGGAATGATGATGGATGAATAATTGATGTTAAGACTGTGGTGGAGCCTCAGTTGTGAATATGAAACCTTACATATTTGTTGCTCTGTTCTGTTTTAAAAAATTGTTATGGGTAGAGATAGAAGTAAGAAGAGAGTGGATAAACAGAAATCAAAGTATGTGAAAAGGGAAGGAATATTTTAATTAATTGTTTTGGTGGTAATAAGGTAAAAGTGGACATAGGCTATGCTTCTTTGGATTTAAAGGTATGTTGGAAAAAGAGTGAAATTTGAGGAGTCATTTTGCTTATGGATGTTGAGCTATTTGGAAGAATATGAACTTTTGATAAAGATTCTTTTTAAATTAAATATGGTTGCAAAGTTTGAAAACTTCCAAAGTTAAAGGTTGTGGTTTCATATTTCAAGTGTTATGAAGAAAATAGTATTTAGTATAAAAGACATGAATGGTATTTACTGATGGAATATTTTACTTTCAGAAAATTTAGGAAAGTAAGGAGAGAGTATTATTCTGAAGCATATAACTAGAGTAAACTATGTTAGAGTATTACAGGTGAGTGAATAACGTCCTATGATAATAATATTTTTAATAATATCTTATGATTTGAATTGCTTTACTAAAGTATAAATTTTAAAACATGAATTTCTAAAAAATGTGTTTATTGCCATTGTATACTTCTCAATTAATATTTGAAGGTTTAGTTGAAATAGCGACCATAGTTATTTAAATAATTACATTATTTTAGTTTTTACAAATTATATACATGAGGAATTACAGAAAAAGTTATTTAATGATTTTCATGATGGGGTCACTAATTATAAAAAATGTTGTTATGAGATTTCGATATTTAAAGATGTTCTTTATGAATATTAAATGGACCCCATACATGTTTGAAAATATTTTTGAAGAGGACTGAATACAAAACGCTGGTTACTAACAGTAGTACTATTAGTCTTTAGTGCACCATGGTTAAACTCGAGCTCGATGAATATTCGTGAGTCTTGTACTCACGCCTGTTATTCGTGGGATTTATTCTCGCGCCTGTTATTCATGGGTTTTACACTTGCACCTGTTTTTGTGGCTTCGGGCCTGCCGGATTGGTTAGTTACCCTTGTGGACTGTGTGTCCACGCTTGTTTTTGTTCTGTTGAAGTCCTACGGAAAAGTATGATTTGAGAATTAGTGTTTTACACGGATTCTTTGAATACAATGTTTTACTGGATATTTGGGTTTGATTGATGATTTTTATACAGTTTCATGGTTGCTATGATTCTATGTTCTGGAAAATTTATGTTCATTTACAAAGCTTGATTATTTACACTTAAATATGTTATAAATCGTTTCTTCCCGCATTTTAAATCATGCTTTTATGGGACGTTATTCACCGGTAGATTATTTTAGCTTCAGATAGTACTGTTGACCCTGTTCCTCCAGCTGAGCAGTGAAGAGCCTCACTTCCAACCGAAGTAGTGATTCTTTTTGGGCATATCTACTTATAATATAATTATAAATTTATGAAATACTTGTATTATTTTGTTTGAAGTGTAGATGCTACACTTAGCCTATAGATAAAGTTCTAGTTATTTTAAAAAATATATCTGTATGTGATTTGAAATATTTATAGTCTGTGGTAGAATTTTCAGAAGGTCTGTTATACAAAGATAATCCTGCCAAAATTTTTACAGATGACTTGCCTTTTGATTATAATGGAATATATATTATGATTATTATTTTAAATATTCTATTTAATGTTTAAGGCTTAAGGAATATAATTTTCTTCATATTCTATGTCGGTCACTGTTTAAATTTTGAGGCATGACATACAATGAGATGAAATATTAATCATGCTTTCATAGATTGATACGGTAAAAAAGGCAGCACTTTATATATATTTTGTCATGGTTATGAGATGATTAAAAAATAAAAAATAAACTAATCTTCAAGGTAGCAATGCATATAAATATATATACATATATATATATATATATATATTCATGCTCACATGATTCAAACAGCATATACATACATATCAATACAGATTATAATATGTTTGTTCATGTTCGCAGCGGAAGAAAAATAAGAGAGAGCATATTTACGTGGCATGACAATTAGAATCAAGATGTATAAATAAATATCTATCATGCTTATTCATAAATAGTATATGATCAGAGCCACAATATCAACACGGCTCGTTACCAATGAAAGGATTCGGGCGTACCTGAGATGTAGATCAGTTTCTCCGATAGCTACACAATAATCCGGTCACTCTAATAGATTCAGGTATCCAAAAACAGCAAATACACTATCTGGAAAGAAGAAAAAGAGGGGAGAGCAAAAGTCTATCCTGGAGAGAGATTATTATTATTATATATGAAAAAGAGACTCTACTAATCTCAATAACAATAATAGAAATTATCCAAAAGATACTCTCTTGTTTCTCTCTTATAATCCCATATATCAGTATCCCACGAATATCTCATTCAAAAATCAAAATTTGAACAAAAGTAAAAATATTTTTTGATAATAATCTAGTCTTTTGGTTATTATTTTTTGAGCTACAGATTATATGAGCTAGGCCCAATCCACCAAGGGTGAATTTGAGCACAAATTTGAACAAATTTAAATTTAAATTATTATTATTTTGGTATTTTAACTCTATAAATATAGTTTCGTTTCTTAGTTGTATTTATTCCTATTTTTTCCACCTATATCCGAACCACACGAAGAATTTCAAACGAGGCTTCATTATTACAAAACCATTCCGAGAGAGATAGAAACAATGGAGAGATTATTATCCTTGAACGATCAACAAATCATGATATTATCGTTCTTAGAGATTGTCAAGCGGCAAACTGCAGAGACGGACAAACATTTCTTGCAAGCTATAAGTTGGAAACTTGAAGAAGCTATCCAACCAGTTTTTGCTAGTAATGAAGGTGGAGCACGACCCCAGCTATCATCATCATCATCACATAACCATTTTTCAGAAAATATTGAAGAATTATGCACTCCATTAACTATTAGGAGAGAAACCCTTTATGATGATTCAATGCTGAGTAATGCATTCTGTAATTTTGAAGATGAAATGAGACGACCATTAAAGATTTGGGAGCCTACGACAAAGAGCTCTGGGGACAATTTTGCTTCTTTATTTCGCCCTCCTTTTCATTTGATTTTCAATGTGTTCATTTTATGAGGCAAAAACTGTTGCTTCCACTAAGGACAATTGGCTTTTAGTGAATATACAATCCACCAAAGAATTCAGCTCACATATGCTTAACTGAGATACTTGGGCCAATGAAGCTGTCTCTCAGACTGTTAGGTCAGATTTTATATTCTTGTAGGTTTATGATGATACAACTGAAGGAAGAAAAGTATGCACTTATTGTAAACTCGACTCAGCTCCTGTAGTACTTGTGAGTGATCTATCCTATCACTGGCCAAAAGATGTGTATATGGTCTAGAATGGTTCAACCTAAAAGCTTATTCGAGGGTCTACTAAATCATCGTCGCAATGCTATGTCTCATAAACCTTCAAGAGAAAGTTGTTCTAGCCCACCTAAAATCTAAGACAATGAAAGTAATGAAGATGAAATTGTGTTGCCTTCAAGTTCAAGGTACCGTCCATTGCCGGAAGAATCCAATAAGAGTGATGATAAGAAGCTTCTATGTAGAGTTGGTGTTCGACTTCCTGATGGATGCCACATTCAGTGCAACTTTTTGCGAACTAATCCAATTTAGTTTCTATGGTTATTTTGCTCTTCTCTTCTAAAAGGAGAAGATGAGATGAAGAAATTCCGATTGGCACTATCAATTCCAGGAGCTTCCAAAGTGTTGAATTATGAAAGTAATGCGACCTTAGAGGAATCAGGACTTGTAAACTCTATGATATTGATGACTTAGGAATTACTTGTTAGTTCTTACCTATAATATACATATAGCTCTATTAGATCAATGCCGGGATAACATTGCTTATTTTTTGTTTGTTTGAGTATATCTTAAAATTAAAGGAAGTGCAATTACTATATATATGCACTTTGAATAATTAATACCATTATCTTACTTTGAAAGCAAGATAAATTACTATATATCCTGATTTTGGAGCCATTGAAGAATATTTTCATGCAATTACTATACATATGCACTTCAATCACTTCTAACCGTCATCAGTAAAGAAGTAAAATAGTGACAAAGTCAGTAAACTCTCTCAGTTTTTCTTTAACTAACAATCAATAGAAAATCATAAGGATAAATGGCAGCCTCCTAGATCTTTGTGATAGACTCCCTTATTGTGGCAATAATCTACACCATAAATAAGCAGCTGGATTTCTTTTCTAGCTTCAGCTTCACAGAGCCAGCCGTCGTGCACCTACAAATTCATTTTTCATTTTATTAGGAAGAACTTAAAGAAACAGTAAATCATAAAAAATTAGTAAGATCTACAAATTTAAGGAAGATGATGGTAGGATGAAGGCACAAAATTGAGACCATATGATAAATAGTCGATATGCCATTGAATTATCGGCAAATGTAAACTGGTTCAAGGATGTGTTGTTATTTTATTAGTGGACAAGAGATCACAAAGAAATTCCATAGTACCCATGGAAGTATGTCCAGAAAATAAGGATTTGCATATATAACAGCATGTATTAGTGTGTGCTATCTCTTTTTCTTAATATATGATCTCCTTAATTAATTTAGGTATATTAAAAAAAATAGTTAAATTAGTTATTTATAATGATTGTGCGTTAATTTACCTAAAATACTCTATTTAATATTGTGTATTTGAACTAACCTTGACAGAAACCCATTAATAAGCGCAATTATATAGGAGTACATTAGGATCGAGTCTTATATTTTGGATCAAAATAAACTCCCTATTTAGCTCTTATATTTAGGACGAAGGGAGTATATTTTCAGAGGCCAACCTTGAACCTTAAACTCCCATATGGAGAAACATGGCACTAATAGACATACGATTACCCTGAGTCCCAATCATGACCCTGCAGATACCAAAGTTATCAATAGCAAACAAACAATTAATAATGCACAAATTGAATGATAACAGAATAGTAGAACAAATTAAAACCCCTAGAGTATATAATTGCATCGATCAGCAAAATGATAACGTACGAACTACATGATTTTCTACATGAAACGGGCTCGGGTTTTATTTTCTTAAGTAATATATGTTTGGCCTGACTTATCCATATGATAGTATAAGAAAGGTGCAGCAGAGATTTTGTGAAGAAGTACATGTTCACTATCATCAAGGTGTTGCAGGCTGCAGTGATTAGTTGAATGAGTATATGTACATTCATTTCTTAGGTCAATAATATTTATGATTAACAGTAGTCATGTTATGCTCCTCTAGCTGTTCAAGAAGGAATATTATGGTCATATTGGATAAGCACCTCACCGCTGGCCCTCCCCTTAGACTATGTTATCACAAACCCTGAAACTAGATATCCAATTCTTTCTTATGTTTACTTTCTGTCCATACAGGAAGATATTGATGCAAATAGTAAATTATGGCTAAAGAATTTAAAGGAAGTAAAAATGGAATCCATTTAGGAAATCAATGTTGTCACACCTTACTCTATGGTCACCTATCAAAGTAGTTTAGCCATTATAGAACAATTACATGACCCAATTACTACAATTAGCAAGCCCAAATGCTTAAAAACTTTTCTTTAAAACTTTGGTACCAATGGCATTGGATTTTCTTAAAACTTTAAAAATTCATATCTAATTCAATATAGCTATAAAAATAGTGGTTCAAAGCTTAACTTTTATCTCTTGTAAAGATCTTTGTAAAGTTTTAGGATCTAATTTACATGATAGCACCATCAATTACCTATTCCAAAATTACAACTCAGAATAGATAATATTAGCAAACACTACTATTATGTATAGTTGCTAGACTCGACCTAACACTTACCTGAAGCATCCAAGCCACCTATCTTATCCTCCTTAAAGACGTTGCTTACAAACCATAATACATAAATATTTACATACATATATAAAACTAACATACAACCACAAAAATAATCACATATTTAACAAAATAAATAAAGCTAGTTTCTTCCAATCTCTACCTTCTCCACTAATTCTCCACTAGCTTCTCCTTGTCCCCACAGGTACTTGCTCCTATTGTGGGTATATGGGAGTAAAAGGGGGATAATATTAAGGGGAATCACAGTAGCAAAATTATCATCTCAATATATTAATGCAAGGTTAGCAATGCATGCAAAATAAGCCATAGAGAACAATACCTTACAACTAAATAAACTAACTGATTTGAATAATGCACATGGCCATGGCAACTATTAGAGCAAGGAGTTTACATGTTCTGATGCTTAACTACAACAAGATAATGGCACAAATAAAGATGCACAACCAATGCATAAAAATATGAGATAAATGATTAAGCTCCCTCTAGCTTTTTTCTCTTTGGTAGTACCTCTTTTTCAGTTTCTCTCTTTATGTCTCCTTGGTGGGCTTAGGCACAAATCAAAACATATAATCTACATATGTATGTATAGGGCATATTAGTAATCATATATTGCTACTCTTTAATAATATAATAGATCCCTTTCAACCCCAAACTTTGTATAATTCAATTAGCTCTTCTCCTTTTCTTTTAAGTTTCAAGTTTACTTATACTTTGACTTGAAATTCTCTATAGAACTTAAATTAAACAAAAACTAACTCTTTCCCACTGAAACAGGGCTGGTCAAACAGGGCAATGGGAAGGAATGGATACATTTCAATTCTATTGTCATTAAATACCTCTTATGGGCTTCCATACATGCCTTAGGTGTATTAACATAATTCAAAGCACTTGTCCTTGTTTTCTCAGAACAGTGGCATCTGTTCATCCTTAATGTTCTAAAAATTTAAACTTAATGGGCATTCGTCATCGTCATCTTATAACTTGCACTATATAACATAAAGCCATTAACTTCTACATGTCCATATATCCTAAAAATTTCGGACAGCACCCTTATTAAATCTCCAACATTTCCAGCTTTACTGTTAATATTTAAACTATAATTTTAATACTTCCAAACACGATAGAAACATTTAGGACAATGATTCAAAATGGGAAAACATCAATCAGCAAATTGTAATCAATTTTCCAGCTTCAAATTTCAACTCTTTACGCCACACACACAGACCCATATATGTATATAACTCTTATGTCTTTCACTTAATTAACATATATGCATTCTAACATTCAAAATATCATTTCGCACAGCAGCAAAACCTTACTAAAAATTCCAGGTTTAAGAAACATGCCTAGACCATACGGCCAACCACATGCAAGGACATCCATCGACATTCAACTTCATTTCTCTTATTTACAAGCTTTAATCTATAATTATTCCCCTTGATCTTCCATTTTCTCTCACTAACCATCATTTTATAATCATAATCTTCTCCCCAAAGATGTAACAGAAGGTGAAAATAATGGTAGGATGGAATTCTAGGGACTTAACCTATTAATCGGTTTGCATGTGAGATTTCTTCTCACCTTATTCTCCTTCTTCCTCCTGACTTCCTCAGCGTTCTCAAACTCTTTCACTCTCCATTTTCTGGTTCAAGTCTCAAATGAGGGAGGGGAAGAGTGAAGCTGATGAGTTTAATGAGTTTGGATTATTTTATTGTTTTTGGGTCCCATACACAAGCTTATGCCATAAGCTTCATTATTCTAACACAACATTGGGGCAATCTCCCAAAATATGAAACCTGTCTATAAAATGGGTTTAGTCTGGCCCAATTCTACTTTCAGACTTAATATTTTATCCTTTTATATTGGTACTGAAATTAACAAATAATTTCTAAAAACTAATCTAGGATTATGCCTTAATTAACTTATTTACCTTATAAAATAATTTCTCTAAAATTTTTAAGCATGCGAAAACCTCTAACTATTTTTCTTAAATTTTTTAGAAAATAAGTCTTAAAAATCTAAAAAATAACTATTAAATCATTTACGCATCTTTTAGAAAAATAAACTCTTCTATAATTTTTTAAGTCCTCAAAATACTCATTTCATAATTTTTTCTTATTTTTTGAGTTCTAAAATAATTTTAATGATTATTCTTTCCTTTATTCTTTTTCTAAAATTTTACTTTTAAGATTTTTTAATTTTTAAAAAATACTCAACCTCAATAATACCTTATAAATTGCTTTTATCAAAATTTAAAATGTTACAAATACAATACATAAATTGATGGGGAGTGAACGGGTTCATAAAATGATATGAAGTAATTCCTTTATTAATAAAGGAAACTTTTCAAGAATAACAAACACCCTAGCATCAATTTCAAAATGACCATACTTGGAAAGGTTGAAGTGACCATGCCTAATTATAAGCACACGAGGTAATTTTCAAAATGACCAAACAAGGGGACAAAGCAAGGGACTCGGGTATTTATAAGCACACAATAGCACACAGCGGCACGTCGCGACCTCTGTAACTGCTGCATGGTGGATGAACGCCATTATGGCCTGTTTGATTTGCCATAAATCGTAGTTTTAAAAGAATTTTTGACCCAAACTTTAGTTTAGAAAAATTTTAAAATAAATAGCTATATTTATCTAAAAAATTTTTTGGACTAAATCATAGTTTAAAATTAAGGTTTTGGATAAGCTACTGAGACTAGCTTCTAGAATAGTAAAAAGGCTTATAGACTATCTAATTACTATTTTACTCATATTTTTTTATATACCCTCTCTCTTCTTTCTTCTCCTTTCTTTCTTCTCTCTCCTATTTTTAATAAAATCATACTTTCTGATAATTTTCTAATTACAAAAGTCCTTCTGGTAATAACTATCTAAACACTTATTTATTCAAAATTACTTTTTTTCCATAAGCTCTCCTCCGAAAGTCCTTTTCTAAAAGCTGTATAAAAATCCTTTTTTTCATAAACCATTTTCCAAACTCTTGTTCAAATAGGCCCTATAGTGTGTTTGAAAAGTAATAAAATCAAAGTTTTAAAATGGGTTTTGACCCAAACCTTAATTTGGAAAAATTTTAAAACAAACAGTTATATTTGTCCAAAAGGGCTTTTAGACCAAATCATGGTTTAAAACTAAAGTTTTGGATAAGTTACTGAGACTAGCTTCTAAAACAGTAAAAGAGTTTATGAACTACCTAATTACTATTTTACCCTTACTTTTTTTTACACTATCTTTCTTCTCCACCCTCTCTCCTCTCTCTTTTCTTTTCTCCACACTGTCTCTTCCTCATCTCTCCTCTCTCCTATTTTTAATAAAATAATACCCTTTCTATTAATTTTTCAATTATAAAAGTCCTTCTGATAATAACTATCTAAACACTTATTTATTTAAAATCACTTTTTTTCTATAAGCTCTTCTCTAAAAACTTTTTTTTTTAAAAGCTGTCAAAAAGTTCTTTGTTTTTCATAAGCCCATTTTTCAAACTCTTATCCAACCCATTCCAAAGTACTAGAATTTAAGATATGAATTCTTTTATGTGTAGTGTAAAACTTGAAACAAATTGATGCAGATCATGGAGAAGGGGAAGAGAGAAAGAAGAGAGAGAGAGAGAGATTCAGAGAGAAAATTTAGAGATGAAGCAAGGATAATTTTTATATCAATATCATTCAAGAAGAGTACAAAACAAATTTATAGAAATGCTATTCATGATAGAATACTTTAGAATTTCAAAATTAAATGCAATTACAATAAATGATAAGGATTCATAATTCAGTTCAATTACAATAAATCATAAAGATTTGGAATTAAAATAAAATCGCTCTGGTATCTTTTTCTTCTTTTTTGATTCCCATAACAAAACCAAACATTATAGCAGACAAAGTTATAAGCAATAATAGTTCTATTCTAGTACTTTTTTTTATATGAACTGGTAGATGCTATAACCTGCTTTCGAATTGTGTTCTCGAGAAATAACTGAATGAAAACTTCATTGCCTAAGTTTCAATTTCCTTACACTATCTTCTGTAGACAAGTCAAGGAATAGAACAATTTGCAAGATCTCTTTTTAAAGGATCCAATCTCATATGGATTTTCCTATTATGCAGTTTTCTTGCCCTTTCAATGCTTGATCATCATGTACTCATGCTCAAGGTGCTTGATTGGCCTTGAACGAATTAAAAGGAAAGAAACTCAAATTTCCTTTGCGTACTTTATTCCCTCTCATATAATATAAAATGGAAGTCCAATATCATCCGGTCCATACAAGCAATTCAATTATATATATACATTTTTGGAAGAGAAAAGAACAACTTGGTATTATAGAGGTCAAATAAAGCAAGAACTTTCTAGTATTGAATATCTGAATGTACATTCTAGATAAAAACTTCTATGAAGAACATCAAACTTGACAGATGCAAAAAGATCTAAATTGTTATTGGATCATCTCCATCAAAAGTGCTAAAATAAAGTCAATTCGCAATTTAGGGTTTTAGACAAAGGCTCTTTGATGTGGATGTTGCCAACTGGTACAAGGCTTTCTGTATAATTGAAAATATGCTGATTAGGGCCATGACTGTGGATAGCAAGCCACCTAAATTCACCAGTATTTATATTGAAAAGAGATAAAATGGTTTTTTCTGGATCATGCTCCACTTCATATTTAATATCAACAAAAGGTCCATTATTCATATAGACAATTTCATCCCTCCAAATAGTCACTGGATTCAAGCATCTAGTATATTTTTTTATCAAACTCCATCTCTCCCTAAGTGTACAACTACCCTCCTCCATTAGCCACAAACTAACAAAACGAGATTCAAATTCTCCGATCATTATATTACAAAGTATACCAAATTTGTTCTCATAAACCATAAGCCTAGGGTCACAAATATAATAAATGTCACGGTCTAACTCTAAAATAGGCATTGGTATCAATGTGAACACTTCTGCTGCTATGTCAAATGAAACTATCAATTTAATATTACCCTCACCCTCCTTCGCATCTACTTTTAACCCAAGCCAAAACATAGCTCCATTTGCAGTGACAGTTTCAGGATAAAGTCTTACACCCTCTATGTTTCCTAAATCTATTTCCTTCCATAATCCTGTATTTAAAGAATACACCTCTACTCGATTAACCACATGAACAGGCTTAGCATAAGTTCTCACTATCTTGTAATCATTAATAACCGGACTGAACCCAAATCCTAAACAGTTCACACCCTCAAAATCATGAACAGTTCTGGGCACATGTCTAACCTCTCTTATAGAGGGATTCCATAATAAAAGGGACCAAGGAGATGTACCATAATCGTTGAATTCAACACATAACAAGCCATTGCTGGAACTTATGATCCTAACCTGCCAAGAACCCATCGGAGGACCTTTTATGACCTCACAAACTTGCATGCCGCAATCGAGCAAACATAACTGCAAAGGACCTGTGCCTCTAAAATCTGGTAGGAAAATAGAAGGGTTTTGATGACTTGAGTGGTGGAGGTGGTCTGCAATGAAAGATGGAAATTTGATGAGATTTTTCCAGTGTTTACACACAGATTGAAATCGAATAAGGGACCTCACAGGAAGTCTTTTGAGAATGTTTGTGATGACGTCTTCTGGAAGATATGGTGTGACGCCATCGTTTTCCGTCTGTATCATGGTGCTCGACTGGGAAAAACGGATGTCTCAGAGGTAAGCCTTTGCAATCATCGACGGCATTAGGTTTAGAGAGTGCAGTAAATAGAGATTGATGAGTTACATACTAAATTTTAAATTTTAAAAAATATTTAAAATTTAACCTTCTAATCATTAATCTAAAAAATAATTATATTTCAATTTCAAATGAGATTTATTATTAATTCAATTTCGTGTCATATTTTAAATGAAATTAAATAACCATTACATAAAAACTTAAACTCAATTAGAATTGTAACAAATTAAAATATGTAACTATTTTTCCTTGTGGGCTGCTTTAGAGGTGGACATGCGACGGAATTGAAAAAAAGGAAGAAAAAGAATAATTGAAGATTCTTGAGGATTTGAAGACTACCGGGGAGATTTGAATATTAATGAGAAGAATTAGGAATATTTTGTTTTAATTGTATTTTGATTGTTTTCTTTTATTATTAATTATTATTCGCATTTTTTTTTTTTTGTTTGATGGTCATGCAAAGCACAAACTACCCGATAGATTCACATTTAATTTTATAATTTCTAAAATGTTCTACCTTTAATTTAGGTTTAGAGTTAAGACAATAAATAACTCTCAGCTTATACGCCTTTTGATAATTTGAATTGAATTGAGTATTGAGTGGTTTGGGGAAGGAAGTAGAATTATCATCACGTCAAGAGACATGCAAGTGCTTAAGATTGCTTCTGCATTTTCAACATATCATGTTCCGAGAATGGATTTTGGTGATTCCTTTCATCTCTTTCATTTGAAACCATTCAAGCAAAGTGAGCCATATAAAGGTTATACGTTGTTGTCAATATCAGTAGTGGACAGGAAACCCCTTAGCCTTAGTTGTGCTGGGTTGCTTTCTTCATGGTAGACGAAAAGAAGAGTGGAAAGTGCTTTGGAAGAACTACATCAAGCTCCACCCTAATAGAATTAGAATTTTAGATTTTAGAGATTGAGGTATATTAGTGTTGTCTTTTTCCAAAATGACTTCATTCAATTTGACAGGACTCCCTTCACATTATATAGTTTTAATCTCTTCTTTAATTATTTAATGTGGGATTGTATTCTAATACACCCAAGAATATTGTTGATGTTCTAAAGTTGAGTTTTGATGGACTTGATGACAAACAGCAGAATATGCTCCTTGACCAGCATTCTTAATCAGGGAAAGAGTTTATAATAATTTGGATCTAATAAGACAATTATGTGGTTCTTCTGTGAATATGGAGATAATTGTTATTAGAGAGACATCCCTCATTTCATTTGATCGTTGTGGTTTTATTGCGATGCACGATCTTGTGAGGAAAATGGGCCCACGGGGACATTTATGATTTCTTCATTTGTGACAAGGTAATGATTTTTAATTATTATTAATCATTATTATTTTATCTTATTTTCTTTATCATCTTATTATTATTTTGAACCTTGAACCTGGAAAGAAGTTTAGCCAAATTTAAATTTTGGCGTTACATTTTTAGCAATTAGTGATTCATAACTGCTAAAAATTTTTGGTGTCATCATAAAAATTTCGTTTCTCACCAACGAAGATGACCACCACGAAATTTCAGCGGTTCTCAAAATTGCTAAAAAATTTTTTGAATTTAAATATATTTTAGCAGTTTTCAATTATTACTAATGTCATCCCTTTGACCTTCTCTTACTATATTTTTTTTAGCGCTTTACTGAACCGCTAGAAAAACTCTAGCATTTTGACCACAATGCATAACAGTTTTCTATAACCGCTAATAACTATTTTCTAGTACCTGAATTTCTAGTGATTTATCTAACCGCTAAAAATTATTATTCTAGCAATTATAACTGCTATAAACACGTTAAAATAATTGCTGCAAAATATCTAATTTTTTATAGTGATGTAAAAGTCTCTTTTGATATTCCACCGTCTGCTCCGCATGAACATTTTTTCTTTGTCCAACGTGACTACACATTTCCTGGTTGTCTCGAGTTCGGCTATAATGTTAGCAGGAGCACTTTTATGTCTCTTGATTCTAATTATGACTTCTTAGGGGTTTCGTATAATGGTGATGACTACTGGAAAGAAAAAGTTTTAATCAATTCGATCTTTTTAAATCAATAAGAAGTTTTACTCTTATGTTTTCTCTCTAGTGATAGAAAAAGAACAATGATATTTGTCACTAATGATTTAATGACACAGTAATAGTTTGTTCTTTTTATTTTATTATTTTCTTTAAGCTCTTAAATTTTTTTATTTCCTTGTCATGTGTTTGCCTAAAAATTATCTGTTGATTAAATTTAAAGAAGCTGGTAGCATCATCAGTATATAACAAGTGAGCAATAGGAAATGCTTCCTTACATACTTTAATTCCATGAAGGGCACCTTGAGTCTCACGATGAAGGAATAAAAGAGAGAATATTTTGCTGCCAATATGAAGAGGTATGGCGAAAGTGGATCTCCCTGTCTAATATCATTAGAAGGAAAGATTGGTTGGGTGAGCCTGCCATTAAACAAAATGTTATATTGGATTGTAGAGACACGTTACATAAAGAGTTGGATCCATTTATGGGGGGGAGTCGCATTCTGATTAGAATCGCTTTAAGAAAAGTCCAAGAAAGTCTATCAAAAGCCTTTGAGAAATTTAATTTCACAGGCGCAAAGTTCTTCCTTCCTTTTCTTGAATTGTGAATCTGATGAACAAGGTCTGTTGCTAGCAAAATGCTATTAGAGATGAGCCTACCCTTAAAAAAATACACTTTGGAAGAGAGAATTAGTTTAGCAAGTACTGCCTTCAACCTATTATATAAGGCTGGAAAAAATTTTGTATGAGATATTATTTAGGATGATAGGCCTGAGATCTCTAAATAATTGAGGATTATGGGATCACAGTAGTGAAGGTCTTGTTCAACTCTTTAAGCAGGAAATCAGATTGCCAAAGAAATTGAACTGAAGCAATGACATCATTTTCAACCAGAAACCAATTCCTTTGATAGAAAGAAGCATGAATTCCATCTGGTCCTGAGGGCTATTTTTTTTTTTTTTTAATTTCTTCAAGTGTCAGATTTGACAAGAGAAAGTTAGCATCATTTCATCAATCTCAGGAACAATGATCTTTATGAGAAGGGGACACAGTGAAAATAGAAAGAAAATGAGACCAGGTCATATTAAGAAGCTCTGACTGATCTTTTATCCAATCCCCCTTAGAATGCTTCAAACATCTAATGAATTTATGAGTATTCTTTTTGTTTACAGCAGCATGAAAAAAAATTGTGTCTTGCTCACCCCTCTACCTTGCATTTAAGTGTTGCTCTTTTGTTCTCAATAACTACTTTCACAATCATATAATAATTCCAAAGAATATTTGACATTTTCTAATCTATTTAACAAGCCATGGTAGTTCCAACTTAAAACCTTCATGAAGTTGGGGAAGCTTTATTTGGATCGTTTTCCTAGCCAATTTAACAAAATTATGAGTCAAAAGAGAAAGTTGAGAAAGTTGATCTCGAATAGCTGAGAGATTAATAATTTCCATCAGATTAATTCCCTTGACATGAACTGAATTAAAAATTGATAGACCCAACGCTCGTTAGCAAACTATATTCAAATTATTAATTCAAACACTATCAGGATACAAGGCTTCTTTGAAAAGGGCCGAAAAGGAATTTGTGTTGGAAATGAAGTAAATGGCCGAAAAGTACGCAAAAGAGTTTGACCAAATGTTGTATGGCAGAGTTAGATGTAGGGAAGAATGAACACATGTTTAAATTTTTAATAAAAAAGGTGTTTGAATATAATACTCCTCTTCCACCGTTTAATATAGAATCTTATTAGAGAATTAATTCTGATTCTAAATATAAAATATTTTTTTATATTTATTAATTTTTTTTAAATTATCTCTATAGATAATTCCTAAATACTAATCAAGTGAGAGAGGAGAAATGAGTTAAAGAAGATGATTAATTTTTTTTTTAAAAAAATATATCATATTAATTAATTTAATTAAATTAATTAAATATATTATAAATTAAAGGCAAGAAGTAATAACCGTATAACAGATAAATGAGATAAAATTGTAAAATATCAATTCACAAGGCATTAGTTATATTTAGACGGGGGAAACGGGTCAGCCCGTGGGTTGGGAGGGGTTGGGCTACAAAATAGGCTGACAAAATACCAGCATAAGCCAGCACCCTTGGTCCTTTTTCTTAATTTTGTTAATATTTTAAAAAAAATTATTTCTAAACTTTTAAAATACTAATAAAAACTTTATAATGTCATATTAACATAATAAAAAAATTACTAATGTTATACTTTTAAAAATTCCTAATTTTTATAAAAAAAATATCAATTTTATAACTATAAATCTAAATAAATATTAATATAATATTAATCAATTATAATATTTCAACACATATTAACAAATAAATAATCATCTTTACTAGTATTTGATAATAAGAGTATTTAAAATAATATTTGAGTAAAATAAATAATAATATTAATAATTTAAAAAAAAATAGGCTAGCGGGTTGAGAAAGATAGTTGTATAACCCGCCTCAAAAAAGCATCGTTTTATATAAAAACAGATTCAGCCCATATTATCACCTCTAGTTACATTCTTCAATCCCCTATTTAGAATATTCCCAAACTACCCTTTCCTTGCTGTCTACCCAAATACCCCAATCCTATTTCCACGTATCAGGAGGAGTATTTCACAATACTAGCGAGTGAAGATCAGTCCTGACTGCAACAGGCTTTCAAAACTCCAATTTCAGCTCCAATCCCTCCTCAGCTCGGCAACATGATGTGCAATTTTCCTATTGCTTTAATTTTTTTCTTTGATTTTTTAAATCATGTGATCTTTCAAGCTGATTCTTTGACCCTCTAGATATTTTTTGTTTTCATTTTTGGACAAAACATTATTTAGCTTCAACATGTGGCTGATTCGATCAGCCGATCAGGTTCTCATTACAACCATGCCATTCATTTAGTTTCATTTGGCATGTAATTTAAATGACATAATTAGTTCTACCAAAAAATGCAAAATTCACCTTAAATTTGTTTTCATTTGATTTGAATGAATTTTTTCTTCGCAGTTGTTTCCATGATCTTCCAACTTTTTCTGAGTTGTATAAAAACAATCAAGTCAAGTGAGAGTTGATCAGTCTTGAGGGTGACTTGTGGGTCTCAATTTAATGTGCAGGACTGGGTCGAATATGTTAGGTTGATGCTAGACTTGATCTAAGGACAATAAATATATTAATTGTTGAGTCCTAAGGATGCGTGCGTTTAGGGTCGAAAAATAGATATGAGGAAAGCGAAAAGTGAGGAAAATTATTTCGCGTCAATATCCAACTTTTCTGGCATAGGAGTTACGAGCGTAGGTGAAAGTTTTTTAGATATAACATTACCTATAAAAAAACAATGTCACTCCTGCGCTAAAATGTTAACGGTTAATTAGTGTTGCTTTTTTAATAATCAATATTAATTATTGTAATGATCAGAACAATTTTATTCGTTTTGAATACTTTTTAGCGTAAAGCTGATCTAATAAAAACTTCTAGATATTTTGTCAATGTTTAAAAAATTGGACTGAGCAATAAACTGACTTAGGTAATAGTTTAAGAGTTTGGATTAGGTAAGAGTTAAACCAATCGTATTAAAATAATATAATTTAATTAAAAATATATATATTTGACAATAAAAAAATTAATATTTAAATAAAAAAATCACAACGGCATTAACAAAATATAAAAATATCAATATATTATATAAATTAGAATCAGAATAGATTTTGCCATGATTTTTTTATTTTTTATTTAAAAATTATTTTGTTGGAGGAAATGTGAGTCTAAAACACTAAAATCAGGTGTTTTTTCCTTTTATTCTGTTAAAACAAAGAAAAAGCAAAATGGCTTCTTTTTCCACAAAATAATAACCCACTTGACCCACCTAATGCCCAGGTTACAGCGGTTCTAACCATGTTACCCTAGTTTTGACTGGTTTGTAGCGGGTCTGGTTCAAATACTAAACCAGATTGGACAAGTTAGAGTATTTTAAAAAGGTAAAGGTTTATTCAATATTTTAAATTAATTTTAGAAGAATAATTAGTACCTAAAAATCCTAAATTAATTTTAGAGATTCAATTAATACCCTAAAGTATTTAAATTGTTACAATTTTACCCTTTCACTAATAAAAATATAAATTTTTGTTTAAAACATACCACATAAATTTTTTATTTTGACATATTATTATTTAAAAGGCCACATGCATAATATTTTTTTAATAAATTACACTAAATAAATCATAAAATTTTTTAATTTTAGGGTTTATTCAATACTATTTTTTTAAAAATATGACACGTGTGACGTGTTAAATAATAATGTGTTGAAATAAAATGTTTACGTAACATGGATCGAATATAAATTTATGTTTCTGCCAGTGAAATAATAAAATTGTACCAATTTAAATACTTTTAGGGTGCTAGTCGAACTTCCAAAATTAGTTTAGGGTATTAATTACTCCTCTAAAATTAATTTAGGGTGTTAGATACATTTTTACCCTTTTAAAAAAAGTAGAGAAAGACTAAATAAAGCTTTCAATGAATGTATCAAATATGACGTTTTTGTTAATACTTTGCCTAAAGTGTTGATTGTTAATAGACCATAGTAACATTATGTGACCCATATAATCGATTATATTTAGTGAGATAAGGCTTGTTGAATATTTGAGAATGTTGATTAATTGTATTGTAATATTAAAAAAAGGAAAAATGACTAAAATAGATTTTGAAAAATGATAAATTTTAGAGTAAGAGTGTTACTAACAATAGATCAAACATTATCAACAATAACAATAGATATGTGATTACTAATACAAAATTCTACTTTAGCATTTAATATTTTCTAAAGTTTTTTTTTTCTGTCGTTTTTCTTAAAAAAATTTAGAGCTTCTTCTTTTGTATAAATAATAAAAATTAGGGGTGTGCACAAGCCCGTATGCTCAGTCCGCCTGCCCGAGTCTGAGAAAAAATTGCACAGCCCGACCCAAAAAAAGTTGCCCAAAATATATTTGGGCAGGGCCAGGCCAGGCCAAGTGTCGGGCAGGGCAAGGTATGCCGCCCTGCCCATTTGGCCTGGCCCTATATATATATTATTTTATTTTAAATCTTATTTCTTTTTTTAATTTATTCTATTTGTAACTCTACACTTTTTACTTTAACTGATAACTCTCCTTATGAATTTTTAAAGTATTGAATATAACTCTTATATTTACATAGATACCAGTTGCTCCTATACTTTACTTGCCAAGCATTCAATTATTGATATTGCAATATCGCTACAGATATCTGACCCCTACATATTTTAATCTTTATTTTTTATATATACAATAGATTTCAAGACTTTAATTACTATCTTTTTATTACCTTATTCTTAGTGGATTATGAATATTATTTAACTATTAAAAAATATAAATATAATATTATTTTATAAGTTCATAATTACAGATTTTTTTTCATAATATGAACAGGGCATCACGATTTGGGCATACTCAGATCGCCCATGCCCAGTCCGAAATAGTTAGTGCTTTTACTGGGTAGGGTTAGGCATCGGACTGCATTTTGTAGCCCATACTTTTTTAGGGTAGGGCACCGGGTAGAGGGTTGCCCTATCCAGCCTTGCCCATGCACACCCCTAATAAAAATAATGTATTTTGTTTTGTAATTGGGAAATAAAATGTATAAAAAATTATGAAGTGCAACAATATTAATTTGAAAAATTCATTTTTTGACTTTTCAAAGAGCAAATTACACCCTTCTCCCTTCCTCCCTACATGAAACCTCTGAAATTAAGACATCAATATGTCTTTTATATATGCAAATATAATAAATTGGACACAAAATTTGAAATTTGAAAGGGACCACTCCTGTAACATCTGAAATTAAGACAGCAACTTACATACGTTTTTGCTTTCATATGCCATCAAAGTAGTTGGTCTGCTTTATTATCATGTCAGATTCCTTCAATTCAACCGCTGTCCTCTTTTAATCAGTCAATTTATAGTCGAAGGGTATTGTGTGTGTGTGTGAACATGAAATATATATATACATATATATATATATATTGGGAATAAAACAAAATGATATTAAAGAAATAAGAGTTTTACATAATACAATATGTTAAAGTACAAATATACTTACTAAAAAATCTAATAAAAGAAGATAAAGACACCACTTTGACCAATGTAAGAGAAAATTCCTGAAACAATGATAATATTTTCTACTAAGATATGGTAGAAAAATGAGAAGCATCGTCAGAAATGTAGGTAAAGGCTTTCTGGACATAATGAATAGTTAATATTGGCTTATCCTGCATTAATCGGTTCAAAATTGTAAATCCAGAAAAGTTGGGTATGCAAACCCTTAGTAAGGAAGGGTGATCCTAGAATAGATTGATTCTTCCATAAGAACTCCTAATTGCCATGGTAGCACATGATTCCTTATTAATAATGAAGACCCAACCTCTAATACTTATCATACAAAAAATATCCTAACCCTCATCATTAAGAGAAAACGAAGTTTCAAAACTAGGATTGAAGCAATAACCGCTACAAACATTAGATGAATCTTTAAAAGCTAAGGCTGAAACCTACAATATATATATATATATATATATATATATATATATTGGAGAGAACGTGAGATTTCTCACTCCAAGTTTCAATTCAGTCAGATTTGATATGGTTTGCTTTCAAATTAATGTCATCAAGTTAGCAGTTGGCCCATCTTACCATGATATGAAATTCATTTAATTTAAGCTGTTGACATCTTCTAATCAGTCATTTCATTCGAAAGGGAATCGAGTCCGTACAAACTCATCAATAATAGGATGCGTGTTGAGTTGTGCTGAACGTACATGACAATGTGAGACCACAACTTAGCCGCACGGGGAGATTCAATTGTATGGAAAACTAAAAAATGTATCTCATCTTTTTCTCAACCATGGGATTCAGAATCAGAAGTCTCAACTTGATAAATCTTTTGCTGATGCTTTCCATCTTCTTCCATTTGAGTTTGAGTTCTGCAATGGACACCATCACCTCAGGTCAATTCATCAAAGATCATGAAACAATAAGCTCAAATAACAGTGACTTCAAGCTTGGATTCTTCCGCCCTCAAAATTCCACAAACCGCTATGTGGGAATCTGGTATCTTTCTGAATCTGTCATCATCTGGGTGGCTAACAGAAACCAGCCACTGGTTGATGGTTCTTCTGGGACTGTCACAATTTCTACAAATGGCAATCTTGTTATATTGGACAAACAAAATATGAGTGTTTGGTCTTCAAATATCTCAAATATTTCATCCAATTCAACCGTGAAACTTCTAAACACTGGGAACCTAGTCCTCTCTGATGGCAACACAGGAAAAATTACATGGCAGAGTTTCCAAGATCCTTCTGATATCATGGTGCCAAAAATGAAGCTCAGCATCAATAAAAGAACTGGGGAGAAGGTGAAACTTACATCATGGAAAAGCTCTTCTGATCCATCTACTGGATACTATTCTGCTTCTCTTGAACGCCCAATTGCTCCTGATGTTTTTCTCTGGTTTAATGGAACTCGCCCGTATGGTCGAACAGGTCCATGGAACGGTAGGATTTTTCTAGGATCACCAATGATGTCAACTGGATGGAGTGAAGGAAATGAAGATGATGGAACTGTTTATGTGACTTACAATTTGAAAAATAATGCTGACTTCGCAGTTATGGGTTTGAATCCACAAGGCCAACTTTGGATAGCAGGGTGGAATAACAAAAGGGAAGTTTTGAGACAGGTGTTAAATGGCACTTATTGTGATCTCTATGGAATATGTGGGGCATTTGGAAGCTGTAGTTCACAAAGGTCACCAATTTGTAGCTGTTTGAACGAGTATGAACCAAAGAATTTAGAGGAATGGAATAGGAAAAATTGGACTAGCGGATGTGTGAGGAAGAAACCACTGCAATGTGAGGGTTTTTCAGGTAGAAGCGAAGTAGATGAACAAGATGTGTTTGTGAAACTTGAGAACATGAAAGTGCCAGACTTTTCGGAGAGGTCAACCGCAACAAAAGATAATTGTAAAACACAATGTTTGTATAATTGCTCTTGTGTGGCATATACATATGATTCAAATGGCATTGGGTGCATGCATTGGAGTGGAGATTTGATTGACATACAAAGATTCTCCAGTGGAGGGGTGGATCTTTACATCCGTGTGCCTCTTTCTGAACATGGTACCTTTTCTCTGTTTGAAATCTAATGCTCCATCATATTAGAAAGTTTTCACTAAAGCTGTCTGACTTTTTGCTATGAAATGCAGAAAAGCGTTCAAGAAAAAGAACAATCATCATTGCAATTACAGTGACGATGGGAATTATTACTTTAACAGCATGTGCGTATTTCTTTTGGAAATTGACTGCTAACTATACAGGTAATTGTGATAAACTATAATTTTCATTTAACACTTTCTCATATCATGTGTATGTCAATCCATGATTTCATCTATTACCCATCAAAGTTATAAAACTAGCAACTGTGTGAAGGTTGATATGATGAGTAATATCATGTGTGTTGAAAATAAGATGTGCTTTTGGATTAAAGAAAGTAAAATGTAACTGTTCAACATAGGTAAGACAGATTCACACAGTCAATCTCAAAGAATGATTAGTCAAGATGAAGAAGTCAAGATGGATGAACTTCCACTTTTTGATTTTGAAGATCTTGTAACTGCTACAAACAACTTCCATTCATCAAACAAGATTGGACACGGGGGTTTCGGTTCAGTATACAAGGTTTTTTTTTTTTTAAAGTGGATTTTTTTCATGTAGAAATGAGTTGTTACAATTGCTAATTTTTTGTTTTACATTGTCTTCTAGGGGCAATTGAAAGATGGACAAACAATCGCAATCAAAAGACTTTCAAAAGCATCAAGACAAGGGCAAGAAGAGTTCATGAATGAGGTGGTTGTGATTTCAAAGCTTCAACACCGCAATCTAGTAAGACTTTTAGGTTGTTGCATTCAGCAAGCTGAAAGGATACTAATCTATGAGTACATGCATAACAAGAGTTTGGATGCAATTCTATTTGGTTAGTTCTTTTTTTCCCAAGAGTTCATCTTATTTAAAAGCTATGCTATGAATCTAAGAAAAGAAAATATGATGGTGTACTCTTTGATTTTCTCCATATTCAATAACTTGCTAATTTTTGTGAATTCATATTCCCTTAAAAAGGTACTTACTATTTGATACCTAATCTGTTCTTTGTTTACAGATTCAATCAGAAAGAATGAATTAGATTGGCAAACGCGTTTTAAAATTATTGAAGGAATCTCTAGAGGTTTGCTTTACCTCCATCGAGATTCTAGAATAAAAATTATACATAGAGATTTAAAGGTTAGTAACATCTTGTTGGATGAAGAGCTAAATCCAAAAATATCCGATTTTGGTATGGCTAAAATATTTAGAAGCAATGAAGAACAAGCTAATACTAGAAGAGTGGCCGGGACATAGTAAGTATGTCTTCTTTTCCTAATTATTAAATCATCATGCTAGTGAAATGCAAGTTAACTTAATGAATTTTTTATGTAGTGGCTATATATCTCCTGAATATGCAATGCAAGGGCAATTTTCAGAGAAATCGGATGTTTTTAGTTTTGGAGTTCTGGTTCTAGAGATTGTTAGTGGAAGAAGCAACTGTAGATTGTATAACATGAAGGGATCTCAAACCCTTTTAGGATATGTAAGTAACAACTGCACGTACTTATTATTGTTGTTAATATGAACTCTGCAGTTTCATGCATTGATTTTTATTTTTTTTTAAATATTTTCAGGTATGGAAGCTATGGAATGAAAATAACCTGGTTTCTTTTATAGATTCACAAATTCAATATCAAGGTTATTATGAGGATATTTTGCGGTGTATACACATAGGACTACTTTGTGTGCAAGAATTAGCGAAAGAGCGGCCAACTATGGCCAATGTAGTGTCTATGCTTAGTAGTGAAATTGCCAATCTTCCTATTCCAAGGCAACCTGCATATGTACTAAATGAGATGGGGTTTAATTTAGAGTCCTCTTCAGAAACACAGGGTTTGCACTCTGCTAACTTTGTTAGCATCACTGACATTACTGGGAGATAATATTACACATATAATGGGAAATGATTGTTAAACTTCACTAGGATTTAGTTATCTATTATGGATGATTGTTTCATAAGATTTTGTTAAGCTTCACTAGGATTTAATGATTATTTCATATAAATTTTTGCTGATATAGCAGTCAAGAAATTGTTTTTTACTCTTTATGATGCAATGAACTTACCTGAGTATTATTTGAGCCAAGAAGAAAGGCAGCAAATTGCATATTTACGTGGTACGTAGGCAGTATTTATTTTGCTGGCTTTGAAGTTCTGTCAAAAACATTAGAAATATTACAAGAAACCCAAAAAATGCGTCAGACATGGAATAAAGAAAGGAAGATAAGACAAAACTATGATTAGTTACAAGTTATAATTTTCTTATAAAGCCAAAATTGTTGAAAATGGATGTCACATTAACAGGCCTATAATTAAGATTTAAGAAGATTCAAAATTAATTTTAGAATAAAAAACATATACAAGTTTCAAAAGTGCCCCCAAAAAAATCATATATGAAAGGATCACACGCCAGATCTGTTACTAAAGTTTCAACCCACAAGCATTATTACAGAAACAAAATTACTTGCAAAAGCTTCATCAGCTATACATATTTCCCTATCAGAACAGAAATCGAATTATTCATCCTTTTGTTGAAAATGTAAACCATATTTTCATCCAACATCATCTGTTTTATTAGATTTTCTTTTCACCCATGGTTTTGGTGCTCAAAAAATTGCCATTTCCTTGGGTATCTTCTATGGACTTTCCTATTATGTAAACTTCTTACTGTTTATTTCAGTGTGTTCTCAAAATCTTGTGGCATTCGGTTGGTGCTTGAACTCACTGGAAACTTGATTAAACAGGTAACTCAATTTTGCTTAGCATATAAAAAAGGCAACAAATCCAAAATAACCCATACAAGCAAGTAAATTACATATTTACTAGTATTAGTAGCGAGAATGCAAGAAAAAAACGGATCACACTGCATCTACAGGTAGCAAACACCATAAATTCACTAGTATTAGTAGTGAGAATGGAAGAAAACAAACAAGATGAAAACAGTTTTTGGTTCATCATTCTTAGCTTCGCATTCAGTATCCTGTCAGCATTTTTATTACATGAATAACAAGTCCCACATTATTCATAGTACAATAGCAATATCTATTGATCTTTGAAACAAAATTAAACAATCTGCAAACAGTATAGCCACGTTTAATAAAGTTGGAGACCCCAGAAAAATGGAATTTGAATTCATCATGGTTCTGCAACAGCAACAAAAAGAAAGACCATATTTTCTGAATATCTGGTTTTTTAAAATTTCTTTTCATGTGGGTAAGCCATAAGTTGATTGATTTTAACCTCATCTTTCAACCAATAATGCATTAGGGTCCTTCTGACTTGTGAACTTCACATGAAACTACTAAAACTGTTCTCATCCACCATAGACCAAAAGATCACAAAGCTCCTTGTTAAGGTGGAAAACTGTTTCCACGACCTGGAGAAATTAAAAGAAAATCAAATTCACTTCACTTATACTCCCTCTCTATGATATAAAACCATTGAAAGATGTAGCTTGAAGTCAGAGTATTTTCGATTCTAGAAGTGTTAATCTTATTCCAATATTCACACACTATAAATAGGTACAAGATCTCAATAAAGATAGAGTTAATGCCGTCATTCTAGCCTAAGATACATCAGAATTAAATCAGAATCAAATCTCATGAAATCTGGTATTAATTCCCAGATATAAGGGTCACAAAATCAGAAAATAAACTAGGTGTATTAAACATAGGAATCATCCAGGATATTAGGGAAATTAACTAGGATATTAGGCATATCTACGCCAACACTCCCCTTCAAGCTGGCAAGTAGATATCTAACATGCCCAACTTGCCTCTAAAAAACTCAAATTTTCCTATATCCAAGAACGTCTGCCACTTGAGCATTGGACCTTATATGGGACAGATTAATTATTTTTTACTCAACATTTTCTTTTATAAAATGTCTATCAATCTCCACATGTTTGGTCATATCATGATGGACTGGGTTGTTGATCATTTGAATAGCTATCATACTGTCACACCACATCTTCATAAGGAATTGTGTACTGATTTTTAATTCTTGTAGGACACGTGTAATCCATATTCCTTCACAAACTCCATCTGCCAGAGCCTTGAGTTCAGTTTTAGCACTACTCCGTGATGCAACTAACTTCTTTTTACTTCTCCATGTTTCTAGATTACCCCATACAAAGGTGAAGTAACCAACTAATGATCTCCTATTATCTGAGTCTCTTCCATGTTCAGCCTCTACGTATATCACTATTTCTTTGAAATTCGTCTTACTGAAGAATATTCCCCTCCCTGGTGTCATTTTTAGATACCTCAGAATAGTGTATATGGCTTCCATGTGATGCTCTTGAGGCTGTGATAAGAACTGCCTAACCATGCTCATTTCATAGCTTATGTTAGGTCTAGTGTGAGATAAGTAGATTAGTTTCTCCATTAACCTTTGGTACCTTTCAGCATCTACAGGTCCCCCATCTTGTTTACATTCGAGATTGATGGATTGATCCATTGGTGAAGGTTTGGCCCCTAACAGTCTTGTTTCCTTAAGTAGATGAAGGGTATACTTTCTTTGAGAGAGAAAAATCCCCTATCGTGATCTAGAAATTTCCATCCCTAGAAAGTGCATCAGACTTCCCAGATCCTATACTTCAAATGTTGTACCTAGAGTCCTTTTAAACTTTAATATCTCTTCAACATCATCTCCTGTTACCACGATATCATCAACATATACAATCAAAATTGAGATCTTAGTACCTGTATGCTTCACAAATAAAGTATGGTCGGCTTGGCATTATGTGTATCCTGACCTTTTCACTACTTTGGTAAATCGTTTGAACCATCCTCTTGGCTATTGTTTCAACCCATACAAGGATTTTTCCAATATGCATGCCATATTCTGGTTTTCGTGCTCAGTCACACCTTATGGTATCTTCATGTATACCTCCTCCTCAAGATCTCCATTTAAAAATGCATTTTCTACATCTAAATGATGTAGTGGCCAGTTTAGATTAGCTGCCAATGAAAAGAGAATTTAAATAGTATTCAATTTAGCCACCAGCGCAAATGTCTCTTGGTAGTCAATGCCTTGAGTTTGAGAGTACTCTTTGGCAACAAGTCTTGCCTTGAACTTATTGACTATACCATCCGAATTATATTTGATTGTGAACACCCACTTGCATCCAACTGCCTTTTTTCCTATAGGAAGATTAATGATTTTTCATGTATGATTTTTGTTAAGAGCCCTCATTTCTTTATCTATGGCTGCACACTATCTTAGGTCTTTTATTGCCTCTTCAAAGGTGGCTGGGATTTTTTTCTTCTTCAATCTTAATAACAAAACTTCTCATGCAGGAAGATAACTTGTCATATGAAACAAAGTTACTCATGGAGTTCTTTGTACACTATCTTACCCCTTTTCTTAGGGTAATTGGCCACCCACAGTCATTCGGCTCAAGGATTGGAGATGACTCTTAGTTTTGCACTAAGCCAAGGGAGCCTTACTATTTGGAAGTTGATTCTCCTGAGTGTTTTCCTCCACTTCGTTATCTACCTCTTCTGATTCCTCCCTATTTAATGAGTTACTGAGCATTTGTGAGTCATTGTGAGGGGAATTTGGCTCAATTTCTACGCTTGGCTTTGGTTTGGTTTGTCTATTTTGTGTGTCAGCTGCGATTGCAATAGAAATAGTAGGTATGGAAGGTGTTTCTTGAATGGTTTCAATTCAAGGATGTTTGGTACTGTTTCAATGCTGTTGGGTGACTTTAAAGGCTCTAAAGACTCCCATTCCCTTATGTTCTCCCCGTGAATGGGAAAATTCGGATAATAACCAAAGTTTTCCCTAAAGGTGACATCCATGGTAACAAAAAACTTCCTTAGGGTAGGAGAGTAACACTTATAACCCTTTTGAGACGTAGAATACCCCAAAAAAATATATTTAATAGCCCGTGGGTCAAGTTTTCCTCCAGTGAGAGTGTGAACATAGGCTAGGCATCTGACACTTTCATGGGGATTTTGGTGATAAGATTGGTGTTTGGATAGTGCTTGGTGAGGATGGTTATGGGATTTTCAAAATTAAGAATCTTAAAAGACATTCGGTTTATTAGATAAACAGCTATGAGGATAGCTTCCCCCCAATAATATTTAGGAACATTATGAGTAAGCATTATGGCTCGGGTTACCTCTAGAATATGTCTATTTTTCTGTTTGGTAGTCCTATTTTGCTGAGGAGTATTGACACAACTGGTTTGGTGGTGAATCCCACGGTCTTTAAGATAGTCTTTTAGGGTCCCACTCATATTCCCTCACATTATCACTCCTCAGGGTTCGAATTGTGGTATGAAATTGTGTTGTAATCATTTTGTGAAAGTTTATGAAAGTCGAAGGAAGATCATATTTTTCTCTCATGAAGTAAACTGATACATTTGCTTTTGCTGACAATACATACAAAAGCAAGAAACATGGGAAATGCAAGATTCCTTTTGTCATGTAGGACGTTGACCCAAACATTCAGGCTGGAATAGAGAAAGAAACATAGGACTAGATGGTTGTAGTCTTTATGTTTAGCTGCTACTTTTTGCTGTCTTACTTTTGCTTATTTTAGGGACTGTGTCATGCACTCTTTAGTATTATATAGAGATGATGAAGTCTCAAAAGGAGTGTTCTAGGTAAGAAAAGGATAGGAGAGGCTGGACTCTCAAAACACCAAAGGGAGTCTAGCCGAGAGTGAGTAGCACATCAGTCTTGGGTTTAGTCCATGTAATTTGGGATAAGGGGTTTATACAGAATCACTAGTTTGCTGTTGTAATTGTGATTCTGTTTGTTAGCCATTATTACAAACCTAAGTTATATTCAGAATTGTGAAGCTTTGTGCTGCTATTTTTTAACTAACAGAGCAGGTTATATCAAATTGGTATCAGAGCAGGACTATCTTAATGCTCTATGGGCAGCAATGGAGAGGCACATAGCAGATGAAGTGTAAGAGTTGAAAGAAACAGTAGGATGATTAAGTCAAAGCATGAAGGAAGTAAATACCAGGCTAACTATTGAAATGAATAAGGTCAAAGAAACGATGTTAAAAATAGAAGATTATGTCCAAACTGGTGGAAAGACAGGGAACAGGGAATAGACACAAGCTAATGAGACTGGAACCCCAAACAAAGAAGATACACCAGAGACACAGGAGGATAAAGGTAGAGAAATGGGAAGGTTCAGAAACTGGAATTACTGGTGTTTGAAGGAGAAGACCAGTTGGAATGGTTTACACTTGTCGAGCGCTAAATGCTGCTAGCACTGGAGTAAGAATAGTCGATTCTGGAGTTAGTTGAGGAATTTGAGAGATTGTTAGCCTATCTCAAAGACGTCCCAAAAGACTGCTTGATAGAAGCCTTTAAGAACGAGTTGAAGTGTGAGATTAGAGCAGAACTCCAATTGGTCAATGTGATATCCCTGTACGAGCTAGTCCGAATTGCCATGCGTATTGATGAAAGAAACCAAACACTCGAGAATGCTAAAGAGGGAAGAGGTGTCAAGGTTTAATGTTATGCAACTGGACCCAAAATGGATTAGGCTAACAGTCAGCCCATAAAGATTACTTAAACCACTAAGTCCACAAGAAGTCACTCAGCAGCTACTGCATACTCAAGCCCGATGAAGCGAGTGTACACAAAGGAAACCAAGGCGAAGTCAGCAAGTCACGTGTCGAGGAGTACTATGGCCAGATAGGGATAGAAGGCTCACAGACTTCCGGAAGATGAGCTGGACCGTAAAAGAGAACTCAGGCTATGTTACAACTGTGGCAACAAGTATAACCCTAGCCATGTTTATAGAAATAAAAGTCTGTAGCATATGATTTTGGAGAAGGAAGATGGAGGGGAGCATGGAAAATGAAGAATTAACTAGGGAAGAAGAGGAAGTTTCGGAAGACCTTATAAATGCCACCCATATAGAGCTATCATTAAACTCCATGGCTAGTTTTAGGGATAATAACACCACGAAGATCAAAGGAAAAATATGAGGAAAGGACACTGTGTTACTGATAGACAATGGGGCATCTCACAACTTCATATCAGATGATTTATAGAAGAACCTTGAGTTACATGTAGACGAGATTGTAGAATACAGAGTCACGATGGGAAATGATTATTCCCTCCAACGCAAGCAAAGATGTAAAGACATTCATTTCTAGGTAGAAGGCTTGAATATTAATTAAACTTTCTATCACTTTCCATTAAATGGGGTTGATGCGGTGTTGGGAATTGAATGGTTGAAATCTTTGGGAGAGGTGAAAATGAATTGGAGTCAACTTACCATGAAGATTGGCAATAAGCCTAACCAGATATGTCTACAAGGGGACCCCTCCTTAACTAGAGCTCAAGTGACACTTAAGTCACTGGTTCGCTCATTTCGAAAGTAGGGAGAGGGTTATTTGGTTGAATACCGTGGGATGGTAGCTAAGAGGGAGAATTAAACCTAGGTGGGAAACAAATTCTTGGGATGCCAGAAATTCAAGGGATGTTAGAAAATTTTCTAGAAGTGTGCCAAGCTCTCACTGGACTACTACCCTCCCGAGTTCGGGACTATACTATTCCAATTAGGTATGGAGAGCAACCACTAAATATCATACCTTACCATTATCCCCATTTGCAGAAAAATGAGATTGAAAACATGGTAAAGGATATGTTGGACAGCGGAATCATTCAACCAATCACCAGCCCGTACTCGAGTCTAGTTTTGTTAGTCAAGAAAATAGATGGAAATTGAAGGTTTTGTATGGATTACAGAGCTTTAAATAAGATTATAGTCCCAGACAAGTTTCTAATTCTAGCAATTAATGAACTGCTAGACGAGTTGAAAGGTGCCACTATGTTCTCTAAATTGGACCACAAATCTAGTTATTACCAAATTAGCATCAGAGCTGGAGATGAGTATAATACTGCATTTAGGACACATAAGGGACACTATGAGTTCAAAGTTATGCCTTTTGGGTACCAATACACCCTTAACTTTTCAATCATTAATGAACGAGGTATTTGTTGGAAATTGTGCCCTAGGGGCCAATCATTGTATCATGTTATCACATTATTTGCATGTTTACTATGATGACAATCCTTGGATAACTCGTGATCTTATCCTAAATGTCCCTGGTCGGTCATCTATGAGGGAGTAGAGATGAAATAAGACCAGTATGACTTTGAAGATATATAGAGATATAAATCAAAGTCATAAGCACATGTAAGAGTACAGGGTGTTGGACCAACCCGCTATGAGAGAGCTGCATGGGTCAAGTCATAAGCTTCTCTCATATACAAGCCATGTCACTATGCCCTTTGACCTGAGATCATCATGGATTCCTACATTACGAACGCTCAGCTTTGACCTAGTCAAAAGTCACTTTTGACCGAGTGATCATAAAGGCTATGTTCGGGCTTAGTGGTTTTTCATGCGGAGGAATGTGAATGGTCAAGATGGAATTTGTCCCTCACATTCGTAGAGAGATATTACTGGGCCCCTCGATGAGTGAGTCTGAGAAATGTATGGCCATACTGGAATGGAAGGGTAGTTCCATTTCTATATTCAGACTACTCAGGGATCGAGAAAGTAACGGTCAGGAACAGGAGGATGACGTTCTCCATGCCTCATCCTTGACCGAAATATCGTGTGACAAAGGGGACGTGATATGGTTGTACGAAAGGTTACATCGTTTATCGATCCTCATATGTTTTGGGTAGTCGTAATGCCTTGCTAGAGACCGCTTACAACTTGTGGGTCAGTATAGTAACTGGCCCACTGCCAACTTCATATGGGCCTACAGGGTCGCACATAAAACAGCCTAATGCGAGCTATGATGTCCAGATTCATTGAATCTAAGAGATGTGTAGATTCAATGAATAATCTAGGGTGGATATATATTTTATATATATACATATATATAAATTAGGATATATATTATAAGAGATATTTGTAAGATTTAATTTATAAGGATAAATTAAATCTCTATCACTTTTGAATTTGAATTTAAATGGATATGATCTATTTGAATTTGAAATTCAAATTGATAAGATATCTCAAATTTGATTTATGAGAATAAATCAAATATAATTCTGTCTTATCTTTATTTTAAATTAAATAAATAGGTGAATTAAATCTGTGGGACGGATTTAATATAAACCATATTTATTTAATTAGTTTCTTATTAAATTATGCAATATATGATATTGTATTAATTTCAGAATTAATATGAGATTAATTCTGAAGCCCGGCCCAATTAGAAGCCCGATAGCATCCTATATATTTGACATTAGGAGCTAGGGTTCTACACACAGAACATCTCGACACACACATTCAGACGTGAGAAAAGGGGGCAGGGAGAGTGCAAAAGGTTTGCAGACAAGAAACTCCCGAAATAGAGACGGTGAGGACGGAATCTCTAGACAGCCCTAGAGGGACAAGAGGCGCTAGCACGTCGTTCGCGATTGGAACGCTGTTCGTGTGGATACCGGTAGAGGAAGCCGATCTGAGCTGTCGACTTCTTGTGATCGAACCAGACACGAAGACAGGTCGCGACTAGAACACGCTGAGGTCGCGACCATTCGGGCATCTGAACGTCAGAAATCCGAAAAGAAGAGGCAGGTCGCGACTTGAAGCTGACGAGGTCGCGACTACAAACTCCAGAGACGTCAGGTCGCGACGAGAAGCAGAGTAGGTCGCGACTATAAACTCCAGAGGCGACAGGTCGCGACTAGAAGCTGAGGAGGTAGCGACTGAAAGTTCCAGAGGCGAGGAGTCGCGACTAGTGGACACTGAGGTCGCGACCAAAGCTTGAAACCGAAGGTAACACTCTTTCTCCTTGACTTAAACACATTCGGTAGATCCTGGCTGGGAATGGAAAAATTTTTAAAGTTAATTTCCGCTGCGTGTCTTCCAATTCCCTTCAGTGGTATCAAAGCCAGGTTGTTTTGTGTTTAAG
Source organism: Leucaena leucocephala (assembly GCA_037074615.1). Classification (NCBI taxonomy): domain Eukaryota; kingdom Viridiplantae; phylum Streptophyta; class Magnoliopsida; order Fabales; family Fabaceae; genus Leucaena; species Leucaena leucocephala. The sequence goes on from CM073549.1 coordinate 8,280,846, forward strand.
TTAGGTTTGATTGTTGATACATATGATGTATGTTAGACTTCTTAGCTGATTATATGATAACATGCGAGATATGTATGACATATATGGAATCTGTTTATGTATGACATATACAGAATCTAAAGGGAAACTGAAATCGGTTATGTATGTTAATTGATTTGATCAATTAATATTAATGGGGTCTAAGGAAATAGAATTAAGATTCTTGATCAAAAATTTCCATTGGGGCGCTGCCGTGGCTACCTGTTCGTAGTGCAACATAATTGTAAGATATACTGGCTTTCCTGATGTATGAATGTTTTGAAACATTTATTGCCCTTCAAATAGTATGAATTTTGATTCTTGAATGTTTGGGTATGGTGAACAATATGGCTCTAGATTACAAGTGTTGTAATTTTTCTAAATACAGCCTGCGTGTCGTGCCTTCCTCTAATGACTCTCGTTGTACATTCTCTTCTCATCTCACTCCCCTCGAATGTTAAAACGAGGTTTCCTTATGTAATTTTCCTATTCTAATTAGACAGCTTCTCTCATTGGCTTGAGGGGACTTAGGATAGGTGAGCCATATTGTATCACGTTTAAGATTATGCATCATTTGATTAGATCACTGCATGTATGTTTTATATGCATAATACTGGTATGAGATACAACCGAGATACATGCAAACCGGATAGTTAATTAAACCCTCTAAAAGAAATCTTAAGTCATATGCCGTCAATTAATGAACACTTGTCAAAACTTCGATCGCTCATTTGTAGGCTCCACCAAAGTGGGTGCATTTGAGTTATCTTGGGGAGATAAGCAAGAGTATTGGTGCTACTCTTATGTTTGTTATTGTTTGACTTAATTGAGATTATCAAAACGATTTTGGATCTCAAGGCATTAGATGGGATTAAAACATGCTGGATCATATGATGATGGAATCCCATAAATATCTAAGAATTACATTTGATATAATTGGTAAAGTTGTTACCTACCTAAATAACTTAAAGTTGAGCGTCCTGCCAAAGCGGACTCAAGTTTAAGCCAAATATGGATCTTAGCCCACTAATTATTATATTGAGGGTTATTTTATTCAGTGGGAGATTGCTAATTCGCTTGCATATTTTAATTGTAGAATCATGACGACTAGTAATACTGCTACATTATCGTTGCGATCTGTCCTTGAGAAGGACAAACTAAATGGGACAAACTTTCTTGACTGGTTCAGGAACTTGAGAATTGTTCTCAAGCAGGAAAGAAAGGTATATGTCCTAGATCAACCCATTCCTGAGAAGCCAGCAGCCAATGCTCCTAGAGCTCAGAGAGATTCTTATGCGAAGCATAAGGAAGACTCTGTTGATGTGGGATGCTTGATGCTTGCCACCATGAATTTCTTAATTATGTTATCATATTATTTGCATGTTTACTATGATGACAATCCTTGGATAACTCGTGATCTTATCCTAAATGTCCCTGGTCGGTCATCTATGCGGGAGCAGAGATGAAATAAGACCAGTATGACTTTGAAGATATATAGAGATATAAATCAAAGTCATAAGCACATGTAAGAGTACAGGGTATTGGACCGACCCGCTATGAGAGAGCTGCATGGGTCAAGTCATAAGCTTCTCTCATATACAAGCCATGTCACTATGCCCTTTGACCTGAGATCATCATGGATTCCTACATTACGAACGCTCAGCTTTGACTTAGTCAAAAGTCACTTTTGACCGAGTGATCATAAAGGCTATGCTCGGGCTTAGTGGTTTTTCATGCGGAGGAATGTGAATGGTCAAGATGGAATTTGTCCCTCACATTCGTAGAGAGATATTACTGGGCCCCTCGATGAGTGAGTCTGAGAAATGTATGGCCATACTGGAATGGAAGGGTAGTTCCATTTCTATATTCAGACTACTCAGGGATCGAGAAAGTAACGGTCAGGAACAGGAGGATGACGTTCTCCATGCCTCATCCTTGATCGAAATATCGTGTGACAAAAGGGACGTGATATGGTTATATGAAAGGTTACATCGTTTATCGATCCTCATATATTTTGGGTAGTTGTAATGCCTTGCTTGAGACCGCTTACGACTTGTGGGTCAGTATAGTAACTGGCCCACTGGCAACTTCATATGGGCCTACAGGGTCGCACACAAAATAGCCCAATACGAGCTATGATGTCCAGATTCATTGAATCTAAGAGATGTCTAGATTCAATGAATAATCTAGGGTGGATATATATTTTATATATATATAAATTTGTATATATATATTATATATAATATAAGAGATATTTGTAAGATTTAATTTATAAGGATAAATTAAATCTCTATCACTTTTGAATTTGAATTTAAATGGATATGATCTATTTGAATTTGAAATTCAAATTGATAAGATATCTCAAATTTGATTTATGAGAATAAATCAAATATAATTCTGTCTTATCTTTATTTTAAATTAAATAAATAGGTGAATTAAATCTGTGGGACGGATTTAATATAAACTATATTTATTTAATCAGTTTCTTATTAAATTATGCAATATATGATATTGTATTAATTCAGAATTAATATAAGATTAATTCTGAAGCCTGGCCCTATTAGAAGCCCGATAGTTTCCTATATATTTGAGATTAGGAGCTAGGGTTCTACAGACAACACATCTCTACACACACATTTAGACGTGAGAAAAGGGGGCAGGGAGAGTGCAAAAGGTTTGCAGACAAGAAACTGCTGAAATAAAGACGGTGAGGACAGAATCTCTAGAGAGCCCTAGAGGGACAAGAGGCGCTAGCACGTCGTTCACGATTGGAACGCTGGTCGTGTGGATACAGGTAGAGGAAGCTGATCTGAGCTGTCGACTTCTTGTGATCGAACCAGACACGAAGACAGGTCGCGACCAGAACACGCTGAGGTCGCGACCATACGGGCATCTGAATGTCAGAAATCCGAAAAGAAGAGGCAGGTCGCGACTTGAAGCTGACGAGGTCGCGACTACAAACTCCAGAGACGTCAGGTCGCGACTGGAAGAAGCGTAGGTCGCGACTAGAAACTCCAGAGGCGACAGGTCGCGACTAGAAGCTGAGGAGGTCGCGACTGAAAGTTCCAGAGGCGAGGAGTCGCGACTAGTGGACATTGAGGTCGCGACCAAAGCTTGAAACCGAAGGTAACACTCTTTCTCCTTGACTTAAACACATTCGGTAGATCCTGGCTGGGAATGGAAAAATTTTTAAAGTTAATTTCCGCTGCGTGTCTTCCAATTCCCTACAGGCAAAGCCTCCAAAGGAAGGAGTTTGTTTCTTCTGCAATGAACCGGGTCACTGGAAGAGGAATTGCAAACTCTACCTTGAAGATCTGAAAAAGAACAAGAAGGATAGCGGGGCTATCGCTTCAGGTATTTATGTTATAGACATTCATCTCTCTACTTCCACTACATGGGTATTAGATACTGCATGTGGTTCTCACATTTGTACAAATGTGCAGGGCCTAAAGGACAGTAGAAAGTTGAATAAGGGCGAAGTTGACCTACGAGTTGGAAACAGAGCAAAGGTTGCTGCTTTAGCTGTAGGCACTTATGAATTAGTTCTGCCCACTGGGCTTTTGTTAGTTTTGAACAATTGCTATTATGTTCCTGCTTTGAGTAGTAACATTGTTTCTCTTTCTTATTTGGATAAGGAAGGTTACACTTCCATTTCTGGGAATGGTAAATGTTCCATTTATCGTAATGATATTTTCTATGCTCATGGTGATTTGCATGTTGATCATTACATATTGAACTTGGAACAACCCAGTCATGGAAATATCTATAACATAACCGCCAAAAGGGTCAAACCAAATGATTTGAATCTGACATACCTCTGGCACTGTCGTCTAGGTCACATAAATGAGAAACGCATTTCTAAACTCCATAAAGATGGATTTCTCAACTCATTTGATTTTGAATCATATGATACTTGTGAATCTTGTTTGTTAGGTAAGATGACAAAGTCACCTTTCACTGGGCACAGTGAGAGGGCCACTGATTTGTTGGGCCTCATACATACAGATGTGTGTGGACCGATAAATACAAATGCTAGAGGAGGTTATTCGTACTTCATCACATTTATAGATGATTTCAGTAGATATGGCTACGTCTATCTAATGAAACATAAATTCGAATCTTTTGAAATATTCAAGATATTTCAAAATGAAGTACAAAACCAGCTTGGTAAAATAATTAAAGCCCTTTGATTTGATCGAGGTGGTGAATATTTGAGCCAAGAGTTTATCGATCATCTTAGGAATTGTGGGATAGTCTCACAATTGACTCCTCCAGGAACACCACAATGGAATGGGGTTTATGAACGGAGAAATCGAACACTATTGGATATGGTTCGATCCATGATGAGTCGAACAGATCTTCCACCATCCTTTTAGGGCCACGCCCTAGAGACAGCTGCGTTCACACTGAATCGTGTTCCATCTGAGGCAGTTGAAAAGACTCCGTATGAGATATGGACTGGGAGAAAACCTAGTTTGTCTTTTCTCAAGATTTGGGGATGTGAGGTCTATGTTAAGCAACAAGCCTCAGATAAGTTGGCTCCTAAATCCTCAAAGTGCCTTTTTGTGGGATATCCTAAGGAAACCAAGGGATATTATATCTACAACCCCATTGATAACGAAGTGTTTGTTGTCAGAAATGGTATCTTTCTAGAACGAGAATTTATCTCTAAAAGAACCAGTGGGAGCAAGGTACACCTCGAAGAAGTTCGAGAGCCACAAGACACCACAGAACTAGAGATGAAAAATGGAGAAGACTCACAACAAGTTGTTGAGACTCCTCAAGTCACGCAAGGCCCACGGCGATCTAATAGGGTACGACTTCAGCCTCAGAGATATGGATTTTTGATTGCTGACAATCGTGATGTGTTGCTCATTGAGCATAATGAGCCAACTACCTATCGAGAAGCTATAGTGGGACCAAACTCTGAAAAAAGGCTTAGTGCCATGAAGTCTGAGATGCAATCCATGTACGACAATGAGGTATGGACCTTAGTCGACCCGCCTGAAGGTGTAAAAACCGTCGGGTGCAAGTGGGTTTTTAAAGAGAAAACCGACATGGATGGCAATGTAAATGTCTTCAAGGCACGATTGGTTGCAAAAGGATTTACTCAAACTCATGGTGTGGACTATGATGAGACCTTTTCCCCAGTTGCAATGGCCAAATCAATCAGAATCCTCCTTGCCATTGCAGCATATTATGACTATGAAATATGGCAGATGGACGTCAAGACAGCCTTCCTTAATGGAAAGCTCCTTGAGGATGTGTACATGACACAACCTAAAGGATTTATGCGTTTCGAGGACTCTGGTAAGGTGTGCAAGCTTCAAAGGTCCATTTATGGACTGTGAAGCAAGCATCTTGGAGTTGGAATCATCGTTTTGATGAAGTAGTCAAAGAGTTTGGATTTCTTCAAAACATTGATGAACCTTGTGTGTACAAGAAGGTTAGTGGGAGCACAGTTGTATTTTTGGTACTCTATGTCGATGACATCCTACTCATTGGGAATGACATTCCTACCTTGCAGATTGTCAAGTCTTGGTTAGGAAAGTCTTTCTCGATAAAAGACTTGGGTGAAGCCACCTACATCCTAGGAATTAGGATCTATAGAGATAGATCTAAAAGGCTTCTAGGACTGAGTCAGAGCACATATATAGACAAGATACTGCATAGGTTCAGTATGCAGGAATCAAAGAGGGGTTTCATACCCATGTCTCATGGTATTCACCCCAGCAAGGATTTGTGTCCTAGTACACCAGATCAGCGAGGTCGCATGAGTAAGGTTCCATATGCTTCGGCCATAGGATCTATCATGTACGCCATGTTATGTACTCGACCGGATGTCTCGTTTGCCTTAAGTATGACTAGCAGATATCAACAGGACCCCGGTGAGGGCCATTGGACTGCCAAGAATATCCTTAAGTACTTAAGAAGGACTAAGGACTTATTCTTGGTCTATGGTGGATTGGATGACGAGCTCTGTATAACTGGTTACACATATGCAAGTTTCCAAACTGACCAGGACGATCAGAAATCGCAATCTGGATACATATTCCTCTTGAATAATGGAGCAGTAAGCTGGAAGAGCTCTAAGCAGAGCACTGTAGCAGATTCTGCAACGGAAGCCGAGTATATAGCAGCATCTGATGCAGCTAAGGAGGCCTTTTGGATCAGGAAGTTCATTACTGAACTAGGGGTGATACCTATCATCTCAGATCTAATAACTTTGTTCTGTGACAATAGTGGTGACATTGCACAGGCCAAAGATCCTTGGTCACATCAAAGGACCAAGCATATACTCAGGCGATTTCATCTCATCAAAGAAATCAATGATAGAGGTGATATAAAAATATGCAAGGTAGCAAGAGAAGACAATGATACTGATCCTCTAACAAAATCGCTTGTCCAGGCAAAACATGAACGTCATGTTAGGTCAATAGGATTGAGACAAATTAATGATTGTTCCTAGTGCAAGTGGGAGGATGTTGGAAATTGTGCCCTAGGGGCCAATCATTGTATCATGTTATCACATTATTTGCATGTTTACTATGATGACAATCCTTGGATAACTCATGATCTTATCCTAAATGTCCCTGGTCGGTCATCTATGCGGGAGTAGAGATGAAATAAGACCAGTATGACTTTGAAGATATATAGAGATATAAATCAAAGTCATAAGCACATGTAAGAGTACAGGGTATTGGACCAACCCGCTATGAGAGAGCTGCATGGGTCAAGTCATAAGCTTCTCTCATATACAAGCCATGTCACTATGCCCTTTGACCTGAGATCATCATGGATTCCTACATGACGAACACTCAGCTTTGACCTAGTCAAAAGTCACTTTTGACCGAGTGATCATAAAGGCTATGTTCGGGCTTAGTGGTTTTTCATGCGGAGGAATGTGAATGGTCAAGATGGAATTTGTCCCTCACATTCGTAGAGAGATATTACTGGGCCCCTCGATGAGTGAGTCTGAGAAATGTATGGCCATACTGGAATGGAAGGGTAGTTCCATTTCTATATTCAGACTACTCAGGGATCGAGAAAGTAACAGTCAGGAACAGGAGGATGACGTTCTCCATGCCTCATCCTTGACCGAAATATCGTGTGACAAAGGGGACGTGATATGGTTGTACGAAAGGTTACATCGTTTATCGATCCTCATATGTTTTGGGTAGTCGTAATGCCTTGCTAGAGACCGCTTATAACTTGTGGGTCAGTATAGTAACTGGCCCACTGCCAACTTCATATGGGCACAGGGTCGCACATAAAACAGCCTAATGCGAGCTATGATATCCAGATTCATTGAATCTAAGAGATGTGTAGATTCAATGAATAATCTAGGGTGGATATATATTTTATATATATACATATATATAAATTAGGATATATATATTATAAGAGATATTTGTAAGATTTAATTTATAAGGATAAATTAAATCTCTATCACTTTTGAATTTGAATTGAAATGGATATGATCTATTTGAATTTGAAATTCAAATTGATAAGATATCTCAAATTTGATTTATGAGAATAAATCAAATATAATTCTGTCTTATCTTTATTTTAAATTAAATAAATAGGTGAATTAAATCTGTGGGACGGATTTAATATAAACCATATTTATTTAATTAGTTTCTTATTAAATTATGCAATATATGATATTGTATTAATTTCAGAATTAATATGAGATTAATTCTGAAGCCCGGCCCAATTAGAAGCCCGATAGCATCCTATATATTTGACATTAGGAGCTAGGGTTCTACACACAGAACATCTCGACACACACATTCAGACGTGAGAAAAGGGGGCAGGGAGAGTGCAAAAGGTTTGCAGACAAGAAACTGCCGAAATAGAGACGGTGAGGACGGAATCTCTAGAGATCCCTAGAGGGACAAGAGGCGCTAGCACGTCGTTCGCGATTGGAACGCTGTTCGTGTGGATACCGGTAGAGGAAGCCGATCTGAGCTGTCGACTTCTTGTGATCGAACTAGACACGAAGACAGGTCGCGACCAGAACACGCTGAGGTCGCGACCATTCGGGCATCTGAACGTCAGAAATCCGAAAAGAAGAGGCAGGTCGCGACTTGAAGCTGACGAGGTCGCGACTACAAACTCCAGAGACGTCAGGTCGCGACGAGAAGCAGAGTAGGTCGCGACTATAAACTCCAGAGGCGACAGGTCGCGACTAGAAGCTGAGGAGGTCGCGACTGAAAGTTCCAGAGGCGAGGAGTCGCGACTAGTGGACACTGAGGTCGCGACCAAAGCTTGAAACCGAAGGTAACACTTTTTCTCCTTGACTTAAACACATTTGGTAGATCCTGGCTGGGAATGGAAAAATTTTTAAAGTTAATTTCCGCTGCGTGTCTTCCAATTCCCTTCAGTATTTTGATAGTACTTGCATAAGTTTGTGCTAGTATGTTTTGATGGTATACTTATATACAACATTAATTTGGATTCTTATTTGAAACATTTACATGATATACTAACTCACTTGAAAGAAAATCAATTAGTGATTAACTTAAAAAAATATAGCTTTGCTCAACCAAGACTTGAGTATCTTGGTTCTATTATCTCAACGGAAGGAGTTCAAGTAGACCTTGCAAAGTGGACAACATGTTGAAATGGCCTAAGCCTAAGAATGTGAAATCCTTATAGGGTTTCCTAGGGCTTACTAGGTACTATCGATGTTTTGTGAAAAATTATGGTAAGATAGCTAGCCCATTCACCGATTTGCTCAAGAATGATACTTTTAGATATACTAATGAAGCTGAGGAGGCTTTCACAAAGCTCAAAATAGCGATGACAACACTACCCGTGCTTGGTATAACATCCCAACTTTTAATTTAGGATTCAAGTAGCATTAGAAGGAATTAATTCCTAGTAGATGAAATTTTTATTTAATTACTTAAGTTAAGAGAGTTTATCTAAAGTAAATATATATAAACGAATAAATATTTTTTTCTTTTAAATTTTTTAGATAAAAAATATTTATTTGTTTATATATATATTTTTCATTTTAATATATATATTAAAATGAAAAAAAACAAAAAAAAGAGGGAAGCAGGTGAAGTTTGAATAGCAAATTTAATAATAATAAAAAAAGTGGGGCCAACACCTTTTTATAATAGTCAAACACACACACACACACAAACTGAAACAACGTGGCTTTCTTCTTCTTCTTTTTTCTTCATCGCCATTTTCGTCTGCTCCAACACCTCCATAGAAGAATATCAGATTTATTTGAGCTCTAATTTGTTCTCATAAAATCTTTCAATTATCATAATTATTTCTTAATTATTTTCTATACCAAGAGAGCTCTTTAGAAATATAATTTCTGTTGGAAGGAAAATAAATTTGAGGATTAGGATTTGGAACAAGTGTGAATTTTTAACAAATGAGAACCATAGAATTGTAGAGATAGGTTAATACTTGTATTTAATCAGTTTATAATTTTGTCTATTACATTATTTAAGAGATTTAGGATTAGGGTTTAAATGTTAGAGTGTAGAGATGATTTAATATGATAATTTTATTGATTAAAGTTGAGCTTAATGATTGGGTTATGTTTATTGGAGGTATAATTGATATTTAATCGGTTTAGATTATGACTAAAGTTTGTATTGAAAATGGGTATTTTGTTATAACCCTAAATTAGATAAATTGGGGATTTTAAATCAAATTGAATAATTATAGGTTAATTGATGGTGCAAATGATTTATTAAAATTCAGGAATAATGTGAGTTAATATTAAAATGAAGATTTGGATATTGTGAGTGAGATTTAGAAATTTGAGGTAAAAATTTTGAACTTTAAACTTATGTAATTAAATTGATTATTTTTTTAGCAATTTGATTGGTGGTGAAACTCAAGGTTTAGTATATTGAATGTTAATTATAAGTTAAGGAATTTGAGAATTTTGTATAATTGGAGGATTTAGTGGTTGATTTAAATAAATTAAAGTTAGAGTTTGATTGGAAATTATGAATTATGCTTTTGGAGGTTGATTATGAAATGTGAGCATTGAAAATTTTGGATGAAACTTTAGGGGTTTTAAATTTGGGATTTTTGGATTTTTTAAGGATTTTGATGTTAAATGAGAATTTATATGAGTATAATAAAGTTGAGATAATATATGATTATCATTAGAATGATAATTTGGTAAATAGATGTGTGATTGGTATAGAGAAATTAAGTTATGGTATTGAATTAATAATTTTTAAATAAAATAAAGTTAGAAGATAAATGTGAGTATTTATTTAAAAGTATATGTTGTGTCAAATTAATAACTTATTGATGCACATTTATACAAATGTTATAGATTGACTAGTGAATTGTGAACTAAATACGGGGCTCCTTATTTATGATACTTTTATTAGCTTTGGCGAGAGGTAACCACTTTCTACTCGTTGTGTGTGCTAATGTGATGTTTGTAAGTGATTTGATATAAATATAAATCTATTGATGTTAATATGATTATATTAAGAAAATTTATTTGATAATTTTTATTGAAAATAGTCTTATGGGACTTAAAGTTTAACTTGAAAAATTTGAATTGAGATTAGAGCCTTGCTATATCTTGAGATGAGAATTTGAAAAAATATTATCTTGAGAGTTACCCCATTGTGATATTTATTGATTTTATTGATTATCAAACTACTGAGATTTTGATTAATATAATTATCTTGACAATTATACATTAGAGATTGGTGACGAAGGAATTATATTTCTACCACGTGATATAGCCTCCATTAGAGCTCGAGGTTGGCTTTTGTCCCACCAATTTACCAAGGGACTTGTCTCACCAGTTTACCGAGGGGCTACGACACCCCCACCAGTTTAACAAGGAAGAATAAACCCATGGTCCAGTCTTGTGCTTTGTAGATTTTGGCCAATACATAATACTCGACCGATTAGCTTTTTGAGTGGCCAGTCATATGATAGTTATCACTAGTCCATGGGTTCGATCGACGGGTATAAGGCAGTTCGGTTGATTTGATGGGAGGAATTGAGATGGTATTTCTATTTGTTCATATTTTGATAATCTATTATTCTCTATTTCGTGTATTTTATTAACTGTCCCACTTGATACCTCACGAGCACATGTTAGTATGCATGATGAGTATGATTGTTGGTTATTGAGACGTTTGTCTCACCCTGTGGTTATTAACATTTTTCAGGAGTTAGTTCAGTTGTTGGTTCTCACGGGAAGATGCCAGAGGTATAGTGGTATTATTTGACCTATATAGCTCCATCATTTTTTGTTTATGTGTTGAATAGATATAAATTGCCACTATAAGGTCTACTTTTGTTTATACTTTTGCAATTTACTATTTTGACGATCATACTGTACATTGTGTGCTGATAGAAGGTCGAAGGCCTCTCAGGGTTATGCATGTGAATTTGTGGATCAACAGTAACTATTTTGCTATATTAATAGTATTATTCAGCATTTTGTTTGTGTTATAGGCTTTAAGGTTATTTACCTAGGTTCAACACTCGAAGGCCCCTTTAAGAAGTTCAGAATTGATAACTATGATAGTGTTAGAAGGGTAATGGTATTTTCAATCATAGTTATTTGTTGATTAAGAAAAATCTTTTATAACCATGGTAGTGTTCATTTTAGAATCTTTGTAAAGCTTTTTTCTACCATGGTTAACTCTTTTGAAATTAAGAAACTCATTTATAAACATGGTTAGTTTGTAGCCAATTATGGTAAAAATGATTTCAAGGGATTAATTATTTTTATTAGAAGGAGAAATTTTACACTTGCTGTACCCGATTTTACCATTCCTTTTTATGGTGGAGATTGATGCTTTTGGAACTGAGGTAGGTGCTGTTTTGATGCAGAATGGCAAACATGTGGCATATTTCAACCAAAAACTATCTAATAGAGCACAACAGGGTTCGATGTATAAGAGGGAACTCATGGCGAGAGTAATGGTAGTCAAGAAGTGGAGTCACTATTTGTGGGGGCAAAAATTTATCATTAGGACATATCAGAAGGCACTGAAATACTTGCTAGAGCAACGAATAGTAGAGGAAAACAAGCAGAAATGGGTCTCAAAATTGATGGGATTCATGTTTGAAATCTGCTATAATCTGGGAAAAGGAAATTGAGCAGCGGATGCCTTCTCAAGGCAAGAAGAATCCCTCGAGCTGAAAGAATTCTCTCTGTGGTACCATGATGAAATAGAGAATTGGGGGAGAGAGGTACAATTTGATGCAAAGCTTAACTAAATCATATCACAGATAATTGCTTAGCTCGGCAGTGTGGAGGGGGACAGCTTGGAAATAGGGATTCAGCACTACAAGGGAAAATTGGTTTTACCTAAGAACTCAACCTGAATTCCATTGTCAATGAAGGAATATCATGATTCTCCAATAGGGGGACATGCCAGGTATCTTCGCACTTATAAACACTTGGTTCAAGTGGTGTATTCGGAGGGAATGAAGCGTATGATTCAAGGATATGTGACTCAATGCGACGTGTGTCAGAAGAACAAGTACTAAGCTCTTTCACTGGCAGGTTTACTGCAGCCACTTTCTACTCCGCTTCAAATATAGGAAGATATTAGCATGGATTTCATCTCTTGTCTTCCTAAATCCAAGAGAAATGACACCATTCTAGTAGTAGTTTATAGTTCACCAAATATGCTCATTTCTTGCCTCTTTCTCACCCTTTTATAGCAAAGGATGTTGATGATTTGTTAGTACGAGAGATCATTAAACTACGTGGTTTTCCTAATACCATAGTTTTATATAGAGATCGGGTCTTTATCAGTCAATTCTGGAAGGAACTCTTCAATCAAGTTGGAACTAAGTTGTGCCTTAGTTTTGCTTATCATTCGGAGACCGATAGGCAAACCGAAGTGATGAACTGTGGGCTGGAGACATATCTTCGCTATTTTACTAGTGAGAAACTGACCCAATGGGCTCAATGGCTCTCTTAGGCCAAGTATTGGTATAATACTTCCTTTCACAGTGCTACCAATATGACTCCCTTCAAGGCAGTATATGCAAGGGACCCTCCTTCTTTCCTTATATTGCAGGATAAGTCATCTACTGTGGAAGAAGAAAACCAACAGATCAATGCTCGCAATGGGATCATTGCTACCTTGAGGGAAAATTTAGCTAGAGCACAACAGAAAATGAAGACTCATGCTGATAAACACCGACATGATGTCCAATTCTAGGTTGGCGATTAAGTTTATGTGAAAATCTGACCCTATAGATTACGCACTTTGGCTCGTAGATCAATGAGAAGCTTTGCCCTCACTTCTATGGCCCTTTCAAAGTTATTGAGAAGGTGGGGCCGGTGGCATACTAGCTAGAATTACCTCCTACAGCTTGGATTCACCTAGTTTTTCATGTGTCTAACCTTAAAAGATCTATCCATCATACACGGTGATGCCCACCATCCCTACTGCATTATCCGACGATATGGAGCTGCAAGTGCAACCAGAGGATATTGACAAGGTCCACAAGCTTTTGAATAGCCAACTGGAGGTATTAGTCAAATGGAAGGATATGCAAGAGTTTGAGAACTTATGGGAGGCAATGTCTACCATAGCCTCACAGTTTCCCTCTTTTCCCCTTAAGGACAAGGTGAAGCTTTTAGGGGTAGATAATGATACATTTGCTTTTGCTGACAATACATACAAAAGGAAGAAACATGGTAAAGGCAAGATTCCTTTTGTGATATAGGACATTGACCCAAAAATTCATGCTAGAATAGAGAAAGAAACTTAGGAATAGATGGTTGTAGGCTTTATGTTTAACTAATACTTTTAGCTGTCTTACTTTTGCTTATTTTAGGGACCGTGTCATGCACTTTTTGGTATTATATAGAGACGATGAAGTCTCAAAGGGGGTGTTCTGGGTAAGAAAAGGATAGGAGAGGCTAGACTCTCAAAACACCAAAGGGAGTCTAGCTGAGAGTGAGCAGTGCATCAGTCTTGGGTTTAGTCTATGTAATTTGGGACAAGGGGTTTGTATAGAATTACTAGTTTGCTATTGTAATTATGATTATGTTTGTTAGCCATTATTACAAACCTAAGTTATATTCAGAATTGCGAAGCTTTGTGCTGCTATTTTTTTTACTAACAGAGCAGGTTATATCATAAACACATGAGAGCCATGTGTGATCATCTATAAATATGACAAACCATTTTGAGTTTGAAAAGGATGTAGTCCGTGAGGGTCCCTATATGTCATTATGGATTAGATTGAAAGGTTGGGAGAATTGATGAGATGGCCTTTGTAGGTTGTTCTAATACGTTTGGCAAGCTGATAGAATTCACATAAAGAATTTAAAGCATCTTTATTCATAAACTGAGAAAAAAGTTTGGATATATAATGAAAAATAGGGTGGCCCAATCTATAGGGCCACAGTAACACTTCTTTATTTGATGAAATAGTAGATAGAGCAAACGAATCATCTTTGTCTTGAGACTGCTTCTATTGACAGGTTTCCAAACAGTAAATCCTCTTAGCTACACCAATCGTCTTCCCCAAACCCGAATCCTAAAATAGACATTCAACAGCAAAAAAATAAACGTCACTATTCTAATTCTGGGTTATTGTTCTCACAGAAAGAATGTTGCACTTTAATTCAGGTTCATAAAAAACATTGGACAGAATTAATTTATGGTATATATATGTTGTACCAAAGCCTTCAACCTTAACAGATTTTTCATCAGCTACTTGAATAAATGTATTCAAGGTGCACAGCCTTATATCAGTTAATAAATCTCGATTTCCAGTCATATGATCAGTAACTCTAGAATCAACAATCCAAAGAGCTTTGTGATGAATATTAGTTTTTAGGGCCAGAATGATTGTATTCGTGTGAGCAATATATTCTAAAGACATCACCTTTTCTGGAGCCTCATGTTTTTCGAGTATCTTTCTCAAAAATTCAACTTCTTTGTTTAATCCTGATCCAGATCTAGGATTTCTTTCAGCAGACCCAGCATATGCTTTTCCCTCTTGTCTCCCCCTTTTTTAGAGGCTTTTTGTGCAACTTCTAGCAAACTTCTCTGGTGTGTCCCTTATTTCTGCAGTGTTCAAACCATTTGTTTTGTTTGTTTTTGTCTCCTTGCACCCCGCCTCTTGTCATTAGTGCATTAGGTTGTGCTTCAGTCAAGGGGTCTCCTGAGGTCAACTTCTTTCTGCTCTCCTCAGCCCAAACAATGAAGAAAACTTCACGTATGGAGGTTAGAATCTCTTTACTCATGATTCTGCTCCTTACTTCCTCAAATTCGACATCCAGACCAAGAAGAAATTTGAAGATTCTCTGCTCTTCTCTTATCTTTTTATAAAGAGCCGCATCATTTGGGTGCTTCCACTCGAGCACATCATATGTATCAAGCTGCTGCCATTTAACAAACAGTTCAATGTAATATTGTGTGACCGAGTGATTACCTTTCTTGAGATCATAAATGAAGCCCTTAATCTCTAGCACAGCAGCTTTATTTTTCTATGAAGTAAACATGTCTCGAGCTGCATCACAGACTTCCTTGGCTATCATGAAGAATGAGAAGTGGTTGCTGATGTTGATGGTCATAGAATTAATCAGCCACACTTAGACCATCGAGTTCTCTGCCTCCCAAGTTGCATACTTCTCATCAGTTTCAAGGGGTCTAAGTACAGAACCAGTGAGGCATCCGTATTTCCCTTTGCCCATGACTTAGTGCTGTATATTGTTAGCCTACTAGACATAGTTTTCTCCATTTAAGCGATGGATGGTGATGGAGACAAAACTGACCTCATTTTGTGTGTGGCTGCCTGGTGGGGTTGATGTTGTCAAACCCATCGAAATCGCCTCCTGAGTTGATTGAGCACCATGGCTCTTGGCATTAAGGCCAAATACAAAATGAATCATGGCTCCGATACCATGTAGTTTGAAATCAGAGTATTTTTTATTCTAGAAGCATTAATCTTATTCCAATATTCACACACTATAAATAGGTACAAGCTCTCAATAAAGATAGAGTTAATGCTGTGATTCTAGCCTAAGATATATCATAATCAAATCCCATGAAATCTGATATTAATTCGCAGATATAAGGGTCACATAATCAGGAAATAAATCAGGTGTATTAAACATAGGAATCAGCCAGGATATTAGGGAAATTAGCTAGGATATTAGGCCCATATATGCGCCAACAAAAGTTTACCAAGACAGCATGTCTACAATAATACACCAGCAATCAAATTATATACACATCTGTAAGAGAAAACAGAAAAGTCAGATGTTATGTCAAATAAAGTTAGAAACATTTGATAATTCTCAATAACATAAAGGACAAGAAGAATTACAGGTAAAGTTATAAACTACAAACTATTATGGGCTTATTTCTACCAACAGTGTTCAACCTAAGTAAATCTGCAATTGGTTCAAACTTCAAAGCCCTAACAAGTACAAGGCTACATTAGTTGCCAAGGTTTCCATCAAACACATTGCTGTCAAATTAATGGAACCCTTTTTCCAGTGGTTAAACCAGCCAATATTAAAACCATTCTTACTTTGGCACTAAGCAATAATTGGTCAATTTCTCAAATTGATGTCAATAATACTGTACATAATGACATTCTACAAGATGTTTAATCATCTTACTGCATCTCTTATAAAATTTGGTTCATTGCAAGTAAATGTGACCCTTCTCTCTTTATTCAATTTACAACAACTGATCACCCCTATATTTTATAGTCTCTGTGGATGATATTTTGCTAAGAGGAATCTCATCAGTCCATATCTCCCCAATAAAGCAGTGGCTTAATCAAGAATTTGCATTAAAGGTTCTTAAAAGTTAAGAAGTTATATGAACAGACAATTTTCCTATCTCAAAGTAAATATATCCTAGATTTGCTTGACCAAACTGGTATGGTGTCTGCTAAAGGTTCGGCAAAACCAACGGTCAGTACAACGTAGTTGCCAAAAGGTGAAACTGAACTTATGTCTAATCTTGAGTTGTGTAGACCAGTTCTAAGGGTGCTCCAATATGCAACAATCACATGTCTTGAGATTGCATAACGTGAAAATAAAGTCTGTCACTGTCTGTATATGCATTAGCCTTTTGAGAAGCATTGGAAAGCCATAAAGTGCGTTGTTCGCTATCTTAGTGGAACTATCACTCCAGGTCTTGTGCTTACCCATGCTACAAATTTAACTCTTACTACTTGTTCAGATGCCTGATTGGGGAAGTGATGCAGATGATAGAAAATCAACTTCAAGATTCTGTGTTAATTTGGGACCAAATTGTATCTTGAGGATTGCCAAAAAGCAACCCGTTGTTGCTTGATCTAATGCAAAGGACAGAATCTAGGAGTTCTGCCCTTGTAGTTGAAGAGTTAATGTGGTTTCAATCACTTTGCATGAGCTTAAGCTTCTCATATCACTGCTACATGTCTATGGTGATAACTTAAGTGCGATGCAATTAGCATATAAATCCCATACTCCATGATTGCACTAACGATATGAAACTTGACTTGTTTTTTAAAGAGAACATATTCCATAGGAGAAACTAAACATATGTCACATTCCTCTATTGGTCAAGTAGTTGATATATTAACCAAGCTATTTATAGGACCAAGGTTTAATTTTCTTACGGCTAAACTTTGAATCAGGGACACTAATTCACTCTATATTTAAGAGAGGCTATCAAGACTGGGAGACTATTAACAGTAATTTAGTGTAAGTTCTGTTGTAACTGAGACTTAGTTAAGGAGTGGTTAGGAGCATGTGATGTACGGTTACGTAATTGAGAGAGAGTGTGTTTGATTTTGTACTGAACGGTTGAACAAAATGACAGAATACATTTTCATTTGTTAAATCTTCTTCCTCCTTCATTTGTAGAATCATTCTCTATTTTCCAATAATTTATTTTTTCTGGTCTGAAACCAAAAACAAAATCACCCTCTGCCTTAGTCATCTCTTTCAATCCATACATTTGCCATTCTACATAACATCTCTAGAGGGTATCAAGGCTTATAAGGACAAAATGATTCGTACTATTGTTTCATTTCCACCGAAAGTGCTTAGCAAAGTAAATTTGCAACAAAATAATTTAAGATCTAGGCTCTTCAATGTGAATATTGCCAACTGGTACATTCTACATAATTTAAAACATCATGAACACGACTGCGTCTGCAGATAGTTAAAATCTTACTTTCAATAGTAGACAGATTGGACAAATATATAACAGTTTCTGGTTCTGGTGTGCTAATAAGTCCAGGCATTGCAACAACAAAGGAGAC
This sequence comes from Leucaena leucocephala, assembly GCA_037074615.1. Lineage (NCBI taxonomy): Eukaryota > Viridiplantae > Streptophyta > Magnoliopsida > Fabales > Fabaceae > Leucaena > Leucaena leucocephala. The sequence continues at coordinate 8,299,128 of CM073549.1, forward strand.
GATTTCATTCCTCCAAATGATCGGTGGAATTAGTAGAATTGGATAGGGACTGCTGCTATATTTCTTAACCCAACACCATCTCTTACAAGATATACTTGAACTTTTCTTCATCACCCACAAATCAATTGTAGGAGGCTCAAAGTTTTCCATGAGGCAAAGTAGTGCAAGTTTGTTTTCATACATAGTCATTAGTACACGCATTTGAAGAGGGACTAAAACAGGCCATGGCATCCACGAAAACACTTCCGTTGCTATGTCAAATGAAACTATTAAATCAATCACCTTTACCCTACTCTTCCACACCTAACTTTATCGCAGACCAAAACATAAATCCATTAACAGTGATATTATCCCAAAAATGTTTCGCACCCTCTAGTCTCCCAAATTCTATCTCCCTCCATGAATCTGTGTTTAATGAATACACTTCCACACAATTAATCATGTCATCAGAGTTAATCAAAATTTTCACAATCTCACAATCATTAACAATTGGACTGGACCCAAATCCAAAATAGAAATCCCCCTCATCATCATTAATAATTCCAGGCACCCATCTGAACTCCCTAGTCGCTGGATTCTACAAGAAAAAAGAAGTACACATAGAGGCAGAGGAAGCGGGTCAACCACAGATCAAGCCGTTGCTAGAACTGATGAGCGAATATCTACACAAGTACCCAAGTCATTCATGAAAGGTGGCTCCAGAACGTCATGGACTTGCATCTCACAATCCAGCACGTACCAGTTAAAAGGATCAGCTTCCAGCCGTTTGAAAAGAAGACAAGGGCTTTTACTACTGGATTGATGGAGGTGGCCTGTGATGAAAGATGGGGTCTTTATGAGATTTTTCCAATGTTTACAAACACATTGAAATAGGATTAGGGATTTTACCGAAAGTTGCTTGAGAATGTTTCTCAGGATTTCTTACGGAAGGAATGGTATAATGCCATCCACTGCCATCTGCTTAATAGTGCTCTACTGCAAAGAACAAATTTCTCGAGGAAAACCTCCGGAATCAACGAAGGGATCGGGGATTACAGGAGGCGATTTTAGAATGCGGAAGCGTCGCCAGTCGCCACTGTCCCGGAAAAGATGATCCCATCGATAAATTGGGTTATTTGGCATATTTAAATATTAAATAAAAAGAACACACTAAATAATAAAAAATAAAAAAATTATATAAAATGATAAATACAAACCGTTACAAACAATTGATCAAATAATATTAATTATAAATCAAATATTATCAAATGTTCTATTTTAGTATTTATTATTTAATGCTTTTTATCATTTTTTTAAATAATCGAGGTTACAAAAAGAAGCAAATTTAAATACATATTCTTATTTAAAAATATTTAAAATTTATTTATAATTTATAATAACTAAGTTTCAATAACAAATGAATTTCATATTTTGCCTTCGCTAGCTATCAATTGGCAATTGGCCTTATTAAAACTATTTAAATCAACAATTGATATTTTAAAATTATTTTTTATACAATCAGCACCCTTTACTGTTAAAAATTTTGTTAACTCTTGTCTACGTATTTTTTATATCATTTTTTAAAATCCACCACTAAAAATATTTTTTAAAATGTAGCAAAATAGAAAAGGGCCCTTTTTTAAAAAACATTTTTAGAGTGGATTTTAAATAATGACCTCAAAAATATAAAAACTTACATGGACAAATGTTAACAGAATTTCTAACAAAAATTAGTGGAAGATGTTGATTACACCAAAAATATTATTTTAGAGTGGTAGACACACCTTAATCATAAAATTAACAGGGTTAAATTTAAAGAACTAAAAATATAATTTTTAAATTTAAAAGATTAAAATAAAATTTAATACAAATATAAAGGACTAAATATATACTTTAATCTAATTTAAACGTCTCATACCGATGGAAAAAAAAATAATAATATGATCATCCATTATTAATAGCGCTTATGAAATTATTGTACTGATTGCGGTTTTCGGCCAACAAAAGTTTGGAAGTATTAACAGTTTTTTAAGTCTCATGGTAGCAATTTAAATGTTCACTTCACCATATGATATAATAAATCAATCAAATAAATAGTAAAAAGAAGTTGCATTGGCGATTCTGACAAAAATGATTTTAATTTTCAAAACTCATTAACCAATTAACTTCAAATAATTAAATTACATATTTCAAAAAGTTAGTTAAAATTGATCAAAGATAATATATAGGAAATGCAACTTATTTTTTCACTTATAGAGAAGGTGAGTGAGAGGGAGAGTGAATAGAAAAAGAGATAAAGAAAAATAAGTGAAAAAAAAGAGAGATAAAAAATATATAATTAATTAATAGTAAAAGTAGGAAAAAAACGCATTACAAGACAAATCCAATATGTATAATCTCATCATAAGTTTATATATATAAAGAAAAGCACACCTTATCAAGTTTCAAGTTTATATTTCGAACCGAAGTAGTAGTTAAACAAACAAAACTTTATTATACATTTTTTACCAAAAAAAATGTGTTACACATTAATTTAAAGAACTTTAGATTCTTGATTTTAGTTTTCTTTTTCCTAAAAATTAGATGTACTATGCCATGTTACTCTTGTAGATTCATAAACTTGTTTTTTTCTTGATTCTTTTATATTATCATCGAAGTGGATTAAACCATTTTAAAAAGTGTAAGGTGTAGGTATTAGAAGAGCATTACATCGGAGGAGGCATCCTAACTCTTAGGTATTTAGGTTTATGCTTAGATATTAAAAGTGTAAAATGTAGGTATTATTTTGTTGTTATTCTAATCGCGATATTTAGGAAAACATCCTAATTCATAGGTGCCTAAATTTACATCTGAGGGTAATAGATGGCTCGCCCTACTCGGTATTGGTATCACTTAGGAGGAAGGGAGACTTCCCCTGCCTTTAGATCGTGGGTGAGGCCAACCTCTTTTAAAAAAATTGTATAAAAAAAAAACAAGAAGAGCATTACACGGTGGAAGGAGATTAAGATTAAAAGAGAAGCTTTAGCTATTTCTCACCTTTTTGTGCTGATGACTCCATGTTCTTCTTAGAATGCTCTCAAGAAAATTTTAAATTAGTCAAACATGTCCTGGATAGTGGATACTTTCTGTTCATGGTCTGATCAAGAAATCAATTTGAATAAATCTACTCTCATTTTCAGCCCCATCGTTCTTTAGCATCTTAAATTGTAGTTCTCAAGTTACCTATGAATTAGCTTCTTTATGGATCGGATAAATATCTTGGCATATGGATGGACCCTAGTAGAAACAAATCTTTGAACTATCAGCAAGTAATTGAGTATAGGGTAAATGTACATATAAAGTTTTATTATAGGGGCACCCAAAGCCATAATATTTTGGGTATAAAAGTAATCATAACGTTATAAAATAAGTGTAAAAATACTAAATTTCGCTAGTTGATTGTTAGAAAAAGAAATTTTTAACTAAAAATATTAATATAGACGCAGATGTGGTAAGATAATATCTTAGTTGATATCATTAACCATCTACCAACTAATATTAAGGTTAAAAGACATAAAACTCTTATAAACATTGGGTCAATTGCACATCACTTCCCTAACTTTTAAAATTATAAATTAAGGACCATAATCTTTCATATTTTGACTATGAACCCTTTGCCATTAAAATTACTATCAAAGTTAACGTTTTCTATCTTGTTATTATTTTTATAATTTTTATTATATTTTATGTCATTTAAAATAAAACAGTTCGCATGTCCCATGTAATTTTTAGTATTTTATACTTTTATATTTAAATATAAGATTTGGTCAAATAAATATTTTAAATTCTATTTTATACATTTTTATTTAAAAAGCACATGGTGAAATAAATATTTCAAATATTTTTAAGGATTTCATACTTTTTAATTATTTTAAAAAATAATTCATATAGAGCCCGTATAAATAGGTTTTTGGAGAAGAGCTTATAAAAAAAGTGGTTCTGAACAAATGAATATTTAGATGATTATTGCCAGAATGACTTTTATGAGTAGTAAATTATCAAAAATGATATAGGATAAAAAAAATTAATTATGCATCAGCTCACGTCCCATCAGGCCATCACCGCCATTGTTCATGACTTCATATTCTTCCTCTTCTTCTTCGTTGAACACATGCCGACGATGATGACAGAGATGACAAGCACTACCAGGCTGATGACGCTGAAGAAACGGAGGAGCACCATGAGCATCTTCTTCCTCCAGCACGACGACGCCCTAACGACTGAGACCAGATCTGCGACGACGCCCTGACGATGAAGAAGCAGATCTTCGACGATGCCTTGACCAAATCTTTAAGCAGCACGACGATTCCCAAGTAGCAACAGAGGAGCTGAAGACGAAGAGCAGGAGGTGATGAGTAGATGGAGGAGAAGGGGAGAGAGGAGAGAGTGAAAAAAATAGGGGCAAAATAGTCATTAGACAGTCCATAAGCTTGTTTCCTATTCCAGAAATGATTCCCAAGAGTTTATCTAAAACGATAGTTTAATCCAAAAGTACTTATAGACAAAAATAATTGTTTGTTTAAAATTTTTATAAAATTATGATTTAGGCTAAAAGTCTTTATAAAACTTTGATATTGTGTGTGTCCAAACACACACATAACGTTAGGAAGTTTTAATCTCTTGTTTACGTGCAACACTGTGTTGTATATTTCTGAATGAATGCTTGGCATCATTGAATAGGGACAAACTGAGAAGAAATTTATTCTATTGAATTGCACTTTACACTCGAAGCATATTTGTTTGGAGGGATATTTTCTTGATGTTCTGCTTTTTCTGATATCTGCACTAGTTTAGCTTAACCTTCTTTTTTAAATTGGTTTTCTAATTTTAGTCCTTGCTCTCTATCTATTTCTGTATTGTAAAAAACTTTTATCATTTTGTCTTCTATAAAAAGAAAAAAAAAAAGAGGCAATTGGATTGAACCCAGAACTTTCTATCATAAAAAATGGGTTATATATCATTAGACGATCTACTGACAAAAAAAACAATTGAGGAAGTATCAGTAATATCTGAAATATAATTAAAGGATGCAAGAACTGCATTAGTTGGAAAAAATAATGTGGTAACAGTAAATATTACATGTGAACAAAAGCCTTCAAATAAAAACCATAATCAAGCGAGAAGAAAGCATAAGAGATCCCCTTCTATTTGTTTACTTGTGTACTTCGCCTCAGTCATGTGATTGATAGCAAAAGGATACCCACAAATTGTGACTCACGATAAAAATCAGACACTTCTTGTAGTTTCTTTTATATGATTATCTGATAGGGTTAAATTTGAGTATTATCAAACCTAATTAAAAGTATTTCTACTAAAAGCATTTTCTGCATTCACAAAAACTTAAACTTGAGACATTATTTAAACAGCTAAAACTCCTTCTATTTAAACCAATACTTGTTGGTAAAACAACAAACTAAAAGAAGGGCATAACACAAGAACTTTCATAAGATCACTCATCATAGTGTTACTCTCGTCTAAATATACTTAACCACAGAGTTCTTATAGTATTCGATGCATTATGCTGTGTGATACATGGGAGTTAGGGTAAAACGGGTAGTTTGAGTAATTAGTATAATAGGCCTATAAATACTTAACTACAGAACTTCCATGGATGTGTTGGGGTTGTTGAGATGAATACATATTTTACCGTTTTATAATTCCATTTATCATACCAGAAGGCAAAAATATACAACACTTTAGCAGCATTTTATCAGTCAAGTATCAATATAAAGGGCATGAAAATATATACACTTAAAGTTGCCATCAATTACAAAGACTGAAATCAGCAAAATGGAGTACCACCGTGCCCAATGAAAAGAGTAAATTCAAATTTGAAGCCTATGACTTTTCATTCTCCACTTCACCTTCAGTTTCAGTGGTGAGAGAGATTAAGTTTAGTAGCAACCAAGAGGTAAGGATAAAAATTGAAAATGCTATGTAAAACGAAATTGAACAAGTTGATGCAAAAAGAATCAACAAGAACTTTGCATTATGAACTTCAGATAAGAACTCTTAGCAAATACACTTCCAATACACCAATGATTCAAAGAGTACACACCCTCTTTGTGGAATACTATTTACATAAACCAGCATATTTAATTCATTTCACCACATGAAATGACATGAAAAGGCAAGCTACTCAAATTTGCTTCACTTTTATTCCCTCTCTAATGATATAAAACCGTTGGTATAATATATAGAAAACAAGTTATGCCAACAACTAAATTATTATATATCCATAAGTGAAAGAAAACAGAACCATTTACTATTATAGATAGGTCAAATAAAGCCTGAAACATTTTGATATAACCCCTACTCCCACGTTGACATATCATAGGCGCAAGAAGAGGGCAGCAGTTACTCATATTAACTAATTCTGCATTATCTTGATTTAATTTAATATTTTTAGGCTCATTTCCATTCACTTAGCATAATAATAGGACCATTACTTCTGTTGAAGTCCACTAAGTCCTAGGAGTCAGTTAGTCCCGATAATGTATGGGCACTTTCCTCATTTCTATCATTCATTGTATTTCCATGTCTATATATATACTGGTCAATCATAAAACTAGCATATCATTGAATTCAATATAATTTCAGTTAATAGATATTCTTTTAGGCTTCTAAATTCTATTTAGGCGATATTCTTGCTGAGAGAGTGTTTAGGAGAGATTGTTCCTTTCAGTTTCTAAATTATTTTCAGAATTACTGACCTGTACCTATCACATTTGGTAGTCAAATATCTACATTTGCCACTCAACATATATAATAACATCTCTAGAGCGCATCAAGGCTTATAAGGACAATCATTTATACTATTGTTTCATTTCCACCAAAAATTTTCAGCAAAGTAAATATGCAACATAATAATTTAAGATTCAAGCTCTCCATTGTGAATGTTTCCAGCTGGGACAAGGCTTTCTACATAATTTAAAACATCATGAACAAAACTGTGTTCCCAGAGAGTTAAAATATTACTTTCAGAAGTAGAGAGATTGGACAAATGTATAACAGTTCCTGTTTTAGGTGTTCTAATAAGTCCAGGCATTGCAACAACATAGGAGACAACTTCATTATCAGTGGAATTCGTATGACTGGATATGGGCTGCTACTATATTTCTTAGTCCAATCCCATCTATTACAAGATGTACTTGTACTTTCCTCCATTACCCACAAATCAATTGTATAAATGTCAAAGTTTTTCATGCGAAAAAGTAAACCAAATTTGTTGTCATACACAGTCAACTGTACGTACGTTTGAGGAGAGTCCAAAACAGGCCATGGCATCAATCAGAATACTTCCATTGCTATGTCAAATGGAACTACTAAATAAGAATCACCTTCCCCCTCCTCCTCCACACCTAACTTTATCGCGGGCCAAAAGATAGATCCATTAGTATTGACATTATCCCAAATTCTATTTCCCTCCATGAATCTGTGTTTAATGAATACACTTCTACATGAGTAATCACATCATCATCAGAATTAACCAATATTTTCACTTATAATCATTAACAATTGGACTGAACCCAAATCCAAAATAGAAATCCCACTCATCATATTTCATAGCTCCGGGCAACCATCTGACCTGTCTAGTCGCTCGATTCCACAAGAACAGAGAAGCATATAAAGAGGCAGAGGAAGTGAATCGACCACAGATCAAGCCGTTGCTAGAACCAATGATCGAAGCTCCGCACAAGCCGCTCATGAAAGGTAGCTCTGGAATGTTAAGGACTAGCCTCTCACAATCAAGCACAGATAAGTTTAAAGCACAGGGTGCGTTGTCTGTGCTCCGTTCGAAATTCAAATATTTAAATATTAAATAAAAAGAACATACTAAATAATCTGTATTTGATATTTTCAATGAATTTTAATCCATAATGCATAGTCCATGTTAAATATTTGAATGCATAGTTGGACCAAAAGACATATTTAAATGCATAATGTTGTTATTTAAAAAAATTAAAAATATTATAATTCAATTTTTAATATAAATTTCAATATCAAATGAGTTTCATACTAATTTAAATGCCTCTGTATATTATAAGAAGTTAATACATTAATCTAAATACTTTTTTTATATAGTTATCTAACAAAATCATACTCAAGTATTATTGGGTTCCGTTGACGGTAGTTCTCCTAAATACGTTTTATACATTCACATAAATTTGAATAAACCCATTTCATTTGGATCTATACCTAGTTGTAACCTAAAGGACTACTTTTTTGGTGAAATATGGGTTAATGTATAATTAAGATTATTCTAGATAATTATGACTATCTTATTATGATTATTTAGAATATCCTTTAAATTAATTAAGATTCAATTGACTTTTATGGTAGGGTTTGGTTTGGATGTTTTTCTATTCAATTTCATACATTGTCCTTCAATGGGATTAAAAACTGATTGGAAACATTTTGCTTCAATTGCATTGGATGGTGAGACATAGTTGCTCAAGGGTATTATTATGATTATTTAGAATATCCTTTATCTTTCCAATGGAATGAGTTTTGAGCTTTTTGTTTTTTGTTAAATAATATTTGCATCTATTATTAGTAGCGTCTATAAAATTCTTGATTTCAGTTTTCATTTAGTTTAGTTTTTGAGGTGTTAACACATTTAGTTTAGTTTATTTTTTATTTAAGTCTCATGGCAACAATTTAATTGCTTATTTAGCAATGTGGTCATGAATGCGAAAGATCTAATAATCAAATAAATAGTAATAAGAACAATTTCTGACTATAATGATTTTAATTGTCAAAGCTTAGTAACCAATTAACCAACCATGAGAAAAATGGCCAAAAACTTATAATTATAAATATTTAAACAAACAAAAAAAACTCCATTATACATTTTTCTCCCAAAAAAAAACTCTAGATTCTTAATTTTATTATTTTGCCCTAAAATTAAATGTAATATGCCATATGCATAAACTCTAGATTCTAAATTAATGTAATTTTATTATCAAATAAATCATTATTAAATTAAATTAATTTTATCAACGGTCGACTGTCCTCCAAAATATTAATAAGGAATCTAAATATATGGTCTCAACAAAAATTATATGAAATAAAGAAATATTTATTAATATGAAATATCACTTTATTGTTCTTGACCTGAAAATAGCACTTTATTTATAAGACCAAAATTTGGAGTTCTCCCATCAAAACACTTTCTATCCAATCAAAAATTAAGTTATAATATATAAAATCCCTATGTGAGACCCAAAAATAATCCATCCACATTTTAAATTTTAAATTTAATCTCTTTAAGGTTATAATTTTTAACATCAAACCCTTGAATTACTCTTTTTTTTATTAGAAAAATGGCCCAATCATTAAGCAAGCAATGAACCAATAGTAATAAAAAGAGAAAATCAATGGTTTTATAACAAATGGCCCAATAATTAAGCGCTTACGACGTTTTAAAAATAATAATTATACTTTAAAAAATAAATAAAATTGTGTATGACAATATGAAGGACTTATGTTTTATAATTACACACTTTCAATTTTTCCCCCTCCATCTCTCTCGTTGCATCACATCCTACTATAAAATTACAATTGAAAAATTAGATTGAGGTTTTAAATTACCAATCTAAATAAACATCAGATAAATTTTTAGAAATAGAATACTAGACCAAATGCTCTTAGGTTTACATTTTAACTTTTAAAGACATTGTTCTTAAGAAGAATATTATTAAGTGTTAAAATATCAAAATCTCTTCATATGTTCTACCAATAACATTACCTTTTATGTTTGCTTGATATTTGTTACTCCCTCTAATCCTATTTGTAAGTAAGAACTAACCAAATTTCATAGATTAAAATGTTGGTTAAAATCAATTAAAAATAATAAATTTAATTTTTTTTCAAATATACCCTTATTTTTATGAAGATAATGAGTGACATGTAATTAATTATGGGTAAAAATAAAAAAATATATTAAATTTTTAAACAACATAAATTGTTACTTATATAGGAGTAATTCTATGTAAGAGAATGTTATGTATATATAGGATCATAGGGGAGGATTGAGTTGGATTGCAAACTACAACTCTCATCAATATGATGGTTCTATATAAATAATTAAATTCAACATATATTGAAAGAAACATAACATGGTAAAATTTGGAGCTTTGAAAATTCATCAAGAAATACCCCCAACAAGCATTATACAGTAACAAAACTACCTGCAAAAGCTTCATCAGCTGTTCACAAGTTTCCCAAGCAGAACAGAAATTGAATTATTCATACTTTTTTTAAAAAAAAAAAAACACCATATTTTCATCCATCATCATCTGTTTTATCAAATATTTTTCTCTCACCAACATCATTGTTGGTGCTCAAAAAGTGCCATTTATTTGGCTATCCTATGGATTTTCCTATTATGTAAACATCTTACTGTTTATTTCAGTGTGTTGTCATCATCTTACTTGTGGCATTATTTGGTTGGTGCTTGAACTCACAAGAAACTTACTTAAACAGACCAGTGTATTCAGTTCAAATTTGCTTTGCATATAAAAAAGAGAACAAATCCAAAATTACCCATCATACAAACAAGTAAATTGTATATCGTAGTGAATGGATAAAACAGTTTGAGAACAAAAGGATCAAACTGCATATACATGTAGCAAATACCATAAATTCATTACTATGAGTAGTGAGAATGGCAAAGAAATTAAAAACAGAAGATAAAAACAACTTCTGGTTCATCATTCTCCTCTTCACATTCAATATCAGGTCAGCATTTTTATTGCATGAAAATAACAAGTCCCAAATAATCCATAGTACTCTAGCAATATCTATTGATCTTTGAAACAAAATTGAACAATCTGCAAATAGTATAACCAGGTTTAATAAAGTTAGAATCACCAGAAAATTGGAATTTGAATTCATCATGGATATGCAACAGCAATAAAAAAAGACCATATTTTCTGAGCATGCCATAAGTTGATTGATTTTAACCTTATCTTTCAACCAATAATGCATTAGGGTCCTTCTTACTTGTGAACTTCGCATGAAACTACTAAAACTGTTCTCATCCACCATTGACCAAAAGATCCCAAAACTCCTTGTAAGTTGGAAAACTGTTTCCACTACCCAAGAAATGAAAAAAAAAAATGTAAGAAACTTAAATCACTTCACTTATGCTCCCTCTCTATGATATAGAACCAAATTATATATACATCTGTAAGAGAAAAAAGAACAGTCAGATTTGACCGATAGGTCAAATATGCACCTCTTTTTAAAAATTCTTAAAAAATTACCTATTTCAATAGGGGAACGGTGAATAACCCTGAGCATTTTTTAAATCTTAATAAAATAGTTAAAATACCTAAAATTCCATGTCAATGCTACGTGTTATTTATTAGTGACATGTCATATTGTTCAATTAAAAAAAAGATGAGATTTCATAAATCGTTAAAGGTAAGGAGGTTGGTGGTCAAAGTATGAAACTTTAGTGTCTTGATTTTAAACTTTTATAGTTCAAGGAGGCGATACGCAACACACCTAAAGTTTAGCGATTTTTTTTTATTTTAGCTTTTTTTATTAGTTACAATCATATTTAAAGTAATGTGAGGCATTAAATATAAATAATTTTTTAGTAAAATACTCTAACTCCTTTTCAATTTTGCTTTAATTATACGGACCTTCCTTCTATTTTAAAAACACATATAAACCTCTCTTAAAATTAAAATGCAGGTTACATTAGCATCTCTTGTATATTTAAGATTCTATTTCTATCCACTCGAACCATTAGTTAACCGTCAAGTTTAACCTTTTAGTTTTTGTTTTCACCAAAATGCCTCTCTTTAACATAAGAATTAATTAAAAACTTATATTCGTAAAAGAACTATACAACCAAAAAATAATTATAATACAATATTTTCAAACTTTTTAATATATTATAAAATTTATTAATTTTAAATTGTTATAATCATAGGGATTCAGACATTTGTAACGGTGTCACATTTAGACTATCCTCAAGAACTTGAGGACAGATATGGAGGTTGGTTTAGTCCCCAATCCCATTAAGTGAGCCATAATAAGGGATTTTGTTGTGGTCATTTTCTCTGGTAGGTCACTGATAGCATAGTATTATATATGAGTTTTTGACATTATTGCATGGAACATTTTCAGTACTTAGCAGAAGTGTGTTTTAGATCGTTGTGGGTCCCACTTGGTTATCGCAAAGGAAGTTTCCACCAAATCGTTGCTTTGACACATTTGGGAATTGCAGTGAAGGAGCCTTTTGTTGCTGCCCATAATATCATCTTAGCTAGCTCATGATGCTGCAGTACATATTTATAAATCCAAATACCAGGTTAACAATCAAAAACAAATTCATCTGACATGTTTTTCAATCTCAATTCTATCAAATACAAATGTCTTGATTGCATCATGTAAGAACAAATATATTCCTATGATCCTATTTATAAGACACTTTCAACATATTTTATTAGAACCAAGAATAAAACTTTAAACCTAATTAATTAGTTCTTAAAATTTAATAAATTTTTAACTTTACCCATATTTAATATACTGAGAAGTTCAAGAAAATAATAGTTTACAGGACAATAGATTAGGGCTAAAATTATATATTCATATATATAGTAAATTTAATGAGGTGGTCTAGCTTATATTAATAACAAAACAACTCTCTCTCTCTCTCTATCTCTCTCTCCCCCTCCTTACCTCCCTCCCTCTATCCCTCTGTCCTAAATTAGGACCAGAGGAGTGTAAGTTAGGATACTAGGTTTACACATCAAAGACACAAATTAAAGTAAGATTGGCTGTGTTATTAATGGCATATGTATCCAGAAGGAGCAAGGAGGGCAAATAGGCTTTGTGTTTGAGCCTTTTAGCAATTTAGAAGCAGACAAATTGGTTGCTTAAAGAGAACTATTATTCCCCATAAATTGGTAAAATTGTCTGGTTTTTGTTTGTCTATACAAGACACAAAAGGCACAATATGTTGATACTTCATTACTTCTGCAATGCAGGGTCTTATTGGACCCTATTGTTTATGGAAAATAATTATAGAGAAAAGAAGAGAAAGTTCAAGGACAACACCAAAATCAGAAAGCTAGAGCTAAAGGCAAAGCCCTTGAAGCTAAGCTTTGAGTAATTTTGTCATATTGGTCAATGCCCCTTTCTCCAAGGACAGAAGAAAATGTTAGTTCTCTGATCAATTCTTAGATAGATTCGTCTGGGGTTCACTAAACCTTTTGTAAACAAATATACTTAAAGATTTTTCATTGTCATTGGCAATGATTAGTTGAATTATTGGATATTTACTTTGTTCACTACTAGAAAAAAAATACTTTTCACGGCGCTAATTCATAGCAGTTAAAAGAAAAAATATCGTAAAAAATGGTTGTGGTCCCGTTCCTCTATTGCAGTTTTAGTTTCATTTTTCCACAGCCTTTGTAGTCCCGTTCCTCTGCCCCACAACGACAGACTTGCACGAATGTCATTTCACGACATTTTTCTCCTATTTTTGGTGACTATCTCCATCATTAACGTCGTTCTCTATTGTCTTCATTGTCGTTCTAATTGTCAAATCTATAAGTTACCATTTAACTTCGTTATTTGCTCATTTTTCTTGCTTTTTCAGTTGTTTGTTGTTTATAAACTATAATACATCATATGGGCTATCATCCTTATATTAAAGACTTGATTTTTGTAATTTTGGTTTGTTATATTGGTTTCTATTTATTTGTGGGTGTATTTTTGCAAATTTTTTGAATTTGTGGGGTGTTTTTGCAAATTTTTCAGTTGTTTATTGTTTATAAACTGTAATAGATCATGTGGGCTATCTTCATTTACTAAAAAATTCATTGTTATAGTGTTTAGATTGTTACATTCATTCCTATTTGTTTATGGGTGTATTTTTTAGAATTTTGAAAAATAATACATCGTTATGGAACTTTCTTTTATTGTTAATTGGGTTATTCAATACATAGGTTCCTATTTGTTCAATACATTATTTCCTATTTGTCCTATTTGATGTATTTGGATACCATTTGGGATTTTATATATTTAAGGGAATAATAGATTGTAGTTGGATGAAGCTAGGATAAGTACTAAGGAATATGAAGCTGGGGTATAAAGGTTTCTTGAATTTGTTGAGAGGAATACTTTTAAGAAAAGTGATAGGTTGTTCTTCTGTCCCTGTGTCAACTGTTTAAACTGTAACTGATTGTTTATTCCTGATATAAGAGAGTATCTTATATGTGATGGGATAAATGTAAGATATACAAATTAGATTTGACACGATGAGATTAGAATGACTCCTTTGTGTGAAAATGAGGAAGTTGTGAACGATAACTTTAGTGATAGAATTCTGGATATAATTCGTGATATTGGAACGGAGTATTTTCCATAGTTCTCTTTGATATGTCAAAGTTTGCTAAGTATTACTGAGAGGCCATTGTACCCGAGGAGTAAGTATGAGTACACAAGGTTGAAATTTGTGTTGCGATTCATGAATTTGAAATCAAGAAATGGTTGGATTGATTCTAGTTTGATGAAATTGCTATAGTTGTTGAGTGACGTGCTTCCTGTAGGCAATACACTTCCAAAAGGAATGTACGAGGAAGAGAAAATGTTATGTCCAATGGGTTTGTCCTACAAGAAGATACATACGTGCCCTAACAACTGCATACTGTACAAAAATGAGTATTAAAGGCTGAATAAGTGCCCTAAATGTAGCACTTCAAGATACAAAGTGAAGAAAGACGGTGATGATTGTGATGAGATTACCAAAAGCTTTTCTTCGAAGGTGTTGTAGTATCTGTAGGGAATTGGAAGACGCGCAGTGGAAATTAACTTTAAAAATTTTTTAATCCCCGCCTGGATCTACCGATTGTGTTTAAGTCAAGTAGTCAGAGGTGTTACCTTCGGTGTTCGAATTATTGGTGGCTCGGGGATTCTAACGTTCAGGATGCCTATGCTCTCTTTTCGATCGCGAGAAGTCGATGACTCAGATCAGCTTCCTCTACCGGTATCCACACGAACAGCGTTCCAACCACGAATGACGTGCTAGCGCCTCCTGTCCTTCTAGGGTTTTCCTCGGGAATCCATCCTCACCGTCTCTATTTTGGCCGTTTCTTATCTGCAAACTTTTTGCACTCTCACCCCAAAATCCTAGCCCCTAATGTCAAATATATAGGATGCTATCAGTGTTCTGACGGTTATTAGATTTCAGAATTAATCCTAAATTAATTCTAAAATTAACACAATATCATATATTGCGTAAACTGATAAGAAATCAATTAAATAAATATGGTTTCTTATATTAAATCCGTCCCACAGATTTAATTCACCTATTCATTTAATTTAAAATAAAGATATGTCAGAATTATATTTGATTTATTCTCATAAATCAAAATTGAGATATTATATCATATCAATTTAAATTTCAAATTCAAAAGTGATAGAGATTTAATTTATCCATATAAATTAAATCTTATAAATATCTCT
Organism: Leucaena leucocephala; assembly: GCA_037074615.1. NCBI lineage: Eukaryota > Viridiplantae > Streptophyta > Magnoliopsida > Fabales > Fabaceae > Leucaena > Leucaena leucocephala. The sequence goes on from CM073549.1 coordinate 8,314,635, forward strand.
TATATTATGGGCCTGTTTGTATAGAATTTTAAAAAAGGGCTTATGAAAAAAAAGGGCTTATGGACAACTTATGGAAAAGGACTTTTGGAGAAGAGTTTATGGAAAAAAAGTGGTTTTGAATAAATAGGTATTTGGATAGTTATTTTTAGAATAACTTTTTATGGTGGTAAATTACCAAAAAGGGTATGATTTGATTTAAAGTAAGAGAGAGGGGGGAGTTAGAGAAAAGAGAAGAGAGAGGAGAGAGGGTGTAAGAAAAAGTAGGAGAGAGGAGAGAGGGTGTAAGAAAAAGTAGGGATAAGATAGCAATTGGATAGTCCATAAGTGCTTTTACTGTTGAAAAAGCTATTTTAAATAGCTTATTCAAAACCATGGTTTTAAACCATGGTTTTGTCCAAAAGCACTTATGGACAAATAAGTCTGTTTGTTTTAAAATTTCTCCAAACCGAGGTTTGGGCCAAAAGCCCTTTTAAAACCGCGGTTTGCGGCCTTACCAAACAGGCCCTATATAATATATTATATACGAATTTATATATATACACGTCTACCCTAGATTATTCATTAAATCTGGACATATCTTAGATTCAATGAATCTGGACATCATAGCTCGTGTTGGGCTATTTTATGTGCGACCCTGTAGGCCCACATGAAGTTAGCAGTGGGCCATTTACTATACTGACTCACAAGTTGTAAGCGATCTCTAGCAAGACATCACGACTACCCAAATCATGTGAGGATCGATGAACGATATAACCTTTCATACAACCATATCACATCCCCTTTTGTCACACGATATTTTGGTCATGGTGAGGCATGGAGAACGTCATCCTCCTATTCCTGACCGTTACTTTCTCGATCCCTGAGTAGTCTGACTATAGAAATGGAACTACCTTTTCATTATAGTATGGCCATATATTTCTCATACTCACTCATCGAGGGGCCCAGTAATATCTCTCTACGAGGACCATTCACATTCCTCCGCATGAGAAACCAATAAGCCTGAACATAGTCTTTTTGATCACTCGGTCAAATGTGACTTTGATTTATATCTCTATACATGTTCAAAGTCATACTGGTCTTATTTCACCTCTACTCCCGCATAGATGACCGACCAGGAACATTTAGGATAAGATCATGAGTTATCCAAGGATGGTCATCACATTAAACATGCAAATAATATGATATCACAATTAAGAAATTCATAAATCAACAATATTCATAATACAATGATTGGCCCCTAGGGCATAATTTCCAACAGTATCTTCCAATAATACCACCATTTAAGCATTTGTTTACTAATGCCACATATGCAAAAAACTTAAGATGACATTCCGATAAAAAAATAAACGATAGACAACTTTGTCACCCAACTGATTATCCTTAATGGAAGATAATAGATCAGAATTTTCTTGAATTTGGTTGTGAGACCCGAAATCTTCGACTTGGGCTATGTACGGACGGAATCAATCTATACAGTAATCTCAATAGTGCTTGGCCATTTCTCCTTGTGATTTACAACTTACCTCCCTTGTTGTGTATGAAATGAAAGTATATCATGTTGTCTTTGATAATCTCAGGACCAAAACAGTCGAGAAACGATATCGCTGTGTACTTGGCACCTTTGATTAATGATTTAAAGAAATTGGGAGGAAGGTGTTGATGTTTTTGATGCATATAAACAAGAGACATTCAAACTACGCGCTATGATCTTTACCACAATAAATGACTTTCCAGCATGTGGAAATTTGTCAAGCTATAGTGTTAAGGGGCATAAAGCATGTTTCATATGTGAAGAAGGAACTAACTACATGTAACTTAAGCATGGAATAAAGATAGTCTACCTTTCTCATAGAAAGTGTTTTAGTCGACACCACCCTTACAGTAGGTTGAAGAAGGCATTTAATGGCTCACAACAATATGAAATGGCTCAAGTACCTTTAACTAGAGAAGAAGTATGTCAACGTTTTGCAGGGGTTCATGTTACCTTAGGTAAAAATAATAAGGCAGTTGAAAGGAATATATGGAAAAAGAGATCAATCTTCTTTGATATTCCATATTGACGAAGTCTTGAAGTGAGACACAGTCTATATCTCATATATATGGAGAAAAAATGTGTGTAAGAGCCTTGTTGGCATGCTTCTACATATCAGTGAAAAGAGTAAAGACGGGGTCAAGGCTAGACGAGACTTAGCTGAAGTGGGATTAAGAGCACCTCTGCATCCACAATAAAGAGAGGGTAGTAAGAGAGTTTATATGTACCAAATGGTACACACATTATCCAAATATGAAAAAATAAATCTATGTGAGTATTTACATATGGTATTAAGGTTTCATAGGGTATTCATCAAATTTTAGGAAGTTTATTTCAATACAAGATTTTAAGATAACGGGTATAAAGTCCCACGATTGCCACATGTTGATGTAACAATTACTACTAGAGGCTATTCAACGCATTATGAAAGATGCTGTAAGGAGCACTATTACTAGACTTTGTATGTTCTTTAATGCTATTTGTAGCAAAGTGATTGATCTTGCTGAGTTGCGTGAATTGGAAACGAAGGTTATGTTATCCTCTTCCAGTTAGAGATGCACTTCCCTCCAATTTTTTTTGACATCATGGTCCATTTGATAGCTCACCTGGTACGTGAGATTATATTTTGTGGCCCTGTGTGTTTGAGGTGGATGTACCTGTTTGAGAGATACATGAAAATCCTTAAAGGGTATTCTAAAAATCCTTATCAACCCAAGACATCAATTGTTGAGAGATATGTGGCTGAGGAGGCAGTTGAGAACGTAACTCATATCTTGTTGGGGTAAAAGTAGTTAGACTTTCTCAATCTCGGCATGATTAGGGGAGAAAAAGCAAGGGAACTTAGGGTGCCAAAATGAAGTGCATGTCTCGTGAGATGCAAGCACATCATTACATTTTGAACAATAAAGATGAAGTTATATCTTACTTGGATGCTCACAAGAATATGCTCAGGAATGTGAACCCAATAAAGAGCGATATGTAACTAGCTAATGAGTACACTAGATCTTTTGCAGAATAGATTAAGCAAGAGGTGTTAAATGATAATAATCTTTCTGAGACAATATAAAGGCTAGCTGCAGGGCATCATTTTGAGGTTGTGTTAGAAAGGATATGACATAAAAGTTGATGAAAGAACTATGTAGAACAGTGAGGTTGGTTGTAGCTGAAGCGATGCATTTTTCTAGTTCAAAAGATAAAAGGCCAAAATTGGCATCCTACCATATTATGGAGTGATTGAAGAAATTTAAGAGGATAATGACTCAAAGTTTAAAGTGCAGGCCTTTAAATGTAAGTGGATTAATAGTAATACTGTGCCAGTAGATAAAAAATTGGGATTTATTTCAGTTGATTTTCAGAGAGTTGGATATCTAGATGAGCCATTCATCTTAGCAAGTCAAGTAGTTCAAGTGTTTTATATCATCGATCTAGTAAATAAAGATCTTTCTATTATGCTCTAAGGTAAAAGGAAAGAGATTGGTGGAGATGACAGTGACTTAGGGCTTAATCTCAGCGAAACCCTGCCTTTTACAACTGCTCAACCTAAAATGACAGAGTTTGATTTGGTAGATGACGAATATGCTATTAGGGATGATCATTGTGAAGGAATTTGAGTGGATACCAACTAGTAAAAAATTAGTTTATTGTGTATAATAAATATTTATTTAATTACTAAATTTATTGCATAATTTTTATTTTTGGTTCTTACCTTTATTTATTGTTTTGTGAACATGATGAAGTACATCTTTTGTAAATATTTTATTAATAGTTTTTTTAACTTGTTTATGATTGATCATTCAACCATTTTCTTCTTGCATATATGATGTATAAATACCTATTTTGTTCATTAAAAGTTTACCAATTTGGATTATTTTATAACCATTTAGATTTTGACATTACTGACTTCATACTTTACTACCTAGAAATTGGTCTATCTTGATTATGCTAAATACATGATGATATAAAATAAAAAATTAACACAAAAAATGAAAAAGATTCAATCTTTCCATGGAGGCTAAATGGAAAACAACCATGGAAACCTTAAAGTAAATGATAATATACCAGAACAAAGGGATGATCTAGATATGTAAATGAAATTTCTTGTGGTTATTTATGGAAGTCCTTACTTATTTGATTGTATTGATGTTTTTGCAAAACATGTTTTCTTCCTAACAGTGTTGAGGATTTTTTTGGAGTGTCAGAACAAATGTGCCCCTCTTTGTGGAGCGAGGGTAACAATTTGGAGACCCTATCTGAGCAAACTACTGCTGGAGCTATGACTAGTAGGGGTGGTAGAGAACTTAATTTAAGCATACCATATGGAGTACAAAGGTCACAAACATCAATGGCTATGATGAACTCTGTGAAATGGAAGGAAGAGTTGCTTGGAGGAATGCAGATTTTTGCAAATGTGGACACATTTAAGAAGGCGTTGCACAAGTTCAATATTGCGCATCAGTTTAAGTACAAATATGTAAACAATTATAAGGATAATATGTACGTGAAATGTAAGGTTGAAGGTTGTCTGTGGCGTATTATTGTGAGAGTCCTTAGCAAGAGCACACCTTTCCTACGTGTGACAAAATTCAGAAACGACCATGTTCATAGCGCCCAAGACAATCTTAAAGTGACACATGGTGGAAGTGCTACCTTGACATCAGCAATTATAATTGATGAGGTGAGGGATCATGTAGACAAGCGTCCAAATGAAATAAGAAAGAGTTTGGAGAGAGATTATGGCGTGAAGTCTACATATAAGCAAGCATATAGGCTAAAGAAAAAGCATTGGAGGACATACATGGCAGACCTGATCAGTCTTATATGTTAATACCATGGATATGTGAATGGTTGAAGGAAAGTGATAACAAAACTGTGGCTGAATGGGTGGCTAGTGGGAACACATTTGAGTGTGTATTCATAGCATATAGATGCTGTATAGAAGGGTTCATGGCTGGTTATAGACGTGTCATGTACATTGACGGAACTCATTTAAGTGGACCCTACAAGGGGATGTTGTTGGCAGCTACTGCTTACGATGCAGACAATGAATTGTTTCCATTTGCATTCGCAATTGTGAAGGGAGAGACATTAGAGGACTTGACATGATTTCTTTACATGATTAAACGAATAGTTAGTTCTATGCAAGTGACAATTGTGTCTGACCGTCACAAGGAAATAGCCGGTGTTGTCGAAGCAATATTTGGAAGGGACATCCATGCATACTGTTATAGGCATGCCAAGGAGAACTTCAGCAGAGAAAGATGAGTGGACAAGCAAGGGACGATGGACTGAAGTTGCTTAATGATATTGCATTTGCAAGACTTGACACTGATTTTGACAAAGCAATGGAAAATATGAGAGCTTTCAATGTGTAGTTATATGAGTGGGTTGTCAATCATGGTGACGTAGAAAAATGGGCACTCAACAAGTTTCCATTTAAACGGTGGGATAATATAACGACAAATGTTGCTGAGTCTTTCAACGCATGGATTGTGAAAGAGAGACGCTATAACATTACCCAACTGATTCATGAGCATCGGGACAAAGTGGCTAAGAAGATGTACGCAGCAACAATAGGTACAAGTAAATGGAAAAATGGTGTAGGCCCAAACATAAATGCAAAAGTGATGGAGAATGTGGCTACTGCTAAGCATATGACTCCTGTACCTTATGGCGAAGGGCAGGTCTGTGTACATACCTCTGAAGGAGCCTTACATGTGAATCTTGGTTCACATGAATGCAGTTGTGCGGAGTGGAAAATGTCAGGCATCCTATGTGCACATGCTTGTATGGCCATCAAGGCTTCGCATCTCAATGTATATGACTATGTTGATGAGTGCTACAAGATTACCTCCCAGCAGAAGATTTATAGAAGGACCATGCTTCCAGTAGTCACACTTGACATGCCACAACCTAATGACTATCGCCTGTAAAATAGAGATGACCAAATATGTCTTACACCACCTCTTACAACCAGACTACTAGGAAGGTCAAGAACTAAAAGGACAGAATCTCAATTCCAAAACAAGAAGATATATCACTGCAGCACCTACCACCAAGCTGGCCATACTAGAAGAACATGCAAAAATCCAAATCCAATGTGAAGTTGTCTGTTAGCCTTAACTTTTTTGGTAGTTATCTTAACTTTTTTATCCATGATGTTTAGGGTATAACAAAAAAGTGTATAGTGAACACAGCGGGCAAGTTGCAAATACCATTGGGAAAGTTGCAAGTCCTATTATGCAAGTTGCAAACACAGCGGGCAAATTGCAAACCCCATTGTCAAAGTTTCAAATACCATTGGGAAAGTTCAAATCCCATTGGTTAAGTTGCAAATCCCTTTGGGCAAGTTGCAACACCATTGGGCAAGTTGCAAACCCCATTGTCAAAGTTGCAAATATCATTGGGAAAGTTGCAAATACCATTGGGGAAGTTTGAAATACCATTAGAGAAGTTGCAAATAACATTGGGGCCCTGCCAAACACCATAGGGGAATAAAACATAGCTGATTACCATTTACATAAAGTATGGACATAGTGATTACAAAATTTTGTCATGGTTATTACAAGGTTAACACTCCTACTGTCGTACAGGGGAATGTGTTTGCCTAATGTCACCAGTCATTAACAGTAAGTATGTACACAGTCATTACAACCATTTAAACATCATTTGGTCTTCCTTGCACTCTTGCTTTCTGGAAGTAAGCTTAATGCAAATTCTCGACTTGAGTTTAGCTCGTGATTTACTAGCCACCATAATAAATTGCGTCTAAACTCTGCAACGTGTTCATTATCATAGTCAAGTGCAACATTGGGCTCCCATTTTGTCAACCAAATGAGTACATGCACCCCACAATCTCGCCTGCATAGACAACGATAACAACGATATGACCAACTTGTACCAATTAACCACGTACACTTCTTAACAGGAACTAATTGAATGAGTTACAAATTGTTTTGTAGAGGAACTTGGGGCCAAATAATTTCACCCTTTCTCTTTTTCCCCTTCCCGAGGAGGTTAGGTTTAACTAATTCAATGATATCATAAAACCTGTCTCTCTGCACAGAAGACAAATGCATAGGTTAGCCATTATAGTCATCACTAATATGTAGATGTAAGGGGTGAATAAGGCACTTACGCATGCTTTGATAACAAATATCATCTCGTTCCCTTTTACACTCGTCTTCTTTCTCTTCTTACTGAAAATGTTTTCGACCAACGAATCCAATATGTAGAAGTTCATTGTCCTCGGCTCTAATGCAAGATAGAACCAATGAGCTCCAACAATTGTAGGCCCAAGAATCAAATCACAGTTTCCCAAGTTGTAACCAACATGTTCAGGCATCAGTTGCTTCTTCCTCGAATTAACATTCCAAGTGATGGGGTTAGATGCCATAATCGCCTACAAATAGATTGAAGGTTACTAACTCAGCATTTGCACAGCAAAAACTGATGTGACAAGAAGCTCACCATGAAGTCAGCGTCGAACAGGTGTCGCCTCACTTGTCCTTCCTTCTTCATATCAGCCATTAATGTCTTACACCCTACTGACATAACCTGTATGAAGCAGCAAGAAGCGCATCTTATATTCAGCAACAATGCAAATCCCTTAGTTCACTCAAAAATAAGATCAGTTATTGTACACTTACCCTGTTACTTATTCTTTGAATTCCACCAAGTGTGTAGAGTTGATCGTGACTGATATCTTCGCCCAGTATATTGACCAAACCCCTGTAATTTTGTCGTTAGCAACACGTGGATAGCAAATCATTAAAGCCAACAGAAGGGACTTAACACGCCAAAACTTACTGTTGACTCTCCTCACGTGAATAAATGCGACTTATCATTTTGAAAAATACATCTTTCACAGAAGCCGCCATCTTTTTCCTCTCAGTTCCCTTCGTCAGCACCCACGGAGATAGTACTGAAGCGGAAGGTCTCTTTTGGCGTTTTGATCTCCTGAGTTGTACTTCCTGTAATACTTCCGCCTCATCCATTATGTAGCCTTCAGAATGTATAGAAGCAGAGATGGGGTCGTCATCATCATCATCACCCACTTGTCCTTTCTCACCAGCCTTTTCTTCTATATGTCCCTCACCACCTCTATGTCCTTCTCCTTCTCCCTTCTCAGCAACTTCTCCTTCTTTGTCTCCTTTCCTTTCATCCTCATGTGGAAAAGAATCCTCTTCTCCTTCACTTCCTTGTTCAATGTTCAGTGCATCTGCTCTGTGACGCTTCCCATGTCTATAGAGCCGTACCTTTAGCAGCTCTTTCTCAACAACATTGATAAGCCTACGACTGCTCTCTTCAATTGCACCCACCAATCATGAATGCAACTCCTTCAACTCCTGCATAACACAATCAGAACGTAGTCAAAGGCTTAACTCAGTACTGCAACATTAAACTAACAAATCACAACACATACCGGGTCTAAATGGATTGTTGTAGCCTCCTTCACCTCCCTCACTTCAGTACGAGTTTCAGAATAGAGAATTCCCATGTAGCTCTCCCTCTCAATCCTAACCATTTCCTTCAACCTCTCATCAGTCCAAAAATGCATAGGTTTGGTGGACTCATGCTGTCCAGCTTTTAGCAATGCAAAATGCTCTCTAAAATATAACTGCAACAGCAACAAGATAAGCTGTAACATTTTCAATAAAAGGAAATAGGTACAAGTATAGACAAGAAACACATACTAACAGTAGGTAAATGCAGCCTCCCATGTTGCACCTCCCTCCCTTACTCTTTTTCAGAGAATTCATATAAACCGCCATCTCTTTCCATAAAATATTTATGATGTATTGGGCCCAATTAAACCGCTGAAATCCACTCATGGTGCATGTGATAACCTTCAACAGCTTCTCACTCACCATTGTGCTCGCAGTAGGAGCCAAAAATGTCCCAAACACATACATCATAAATAGCAACTTGAATTTATCTGTTTGCTAACCAGATTTTATATATGCAAGTATTTTGGCATATGACACTTTACCATATTAAGTCTTTAACGTCTTCAACATCTCATCGTCATAATCAACATCCATTCTTATGTCCTCCCTATTGCAAGTTACACCAAGTAACTAGTGAACATCTTTAGCTCCTATTCCTCTTGTCTTCCCCCTAATTCTAAATTGATGAGTTAGGGGATCATACGACTGAATCAATGAGGCTAACAAGTTCCGGGGGAGTCTTGTCGTTCCAACGTCAAGCAAGTTGTGGAACCCTAAAGTTTTCACCCTCGCCACTAAGTCTTCATCTTTGTTGACAAAATCCATCAGTGCCTTCAGTTGACGGGGTGAACACCGAGTATTGAAAGCAACCTCATTCTCCATCGGTTTCTTCTCCCTCTTCTCATCAGCATATGAACTCTGCAACTATTCTCTATACCACTTCTGATCATCAGCAGACAAGTCCTTCCAGGCCAATGCTGCCTCCTTGGCTTGTTCATTCATGTTCTTGAACTTCCTACCCGAACGGATGAATTCATTGCGAAAGAGAATGTACGGATTCCTAACTTGTTTGCTTGTCCCTCCTTGAAGCGCCATTTTTTTCTGCTAAAAAATAACCAGTACATGGTAAGTTACATAAACAGGTGTAGCAATATTTAAAGCAAGTAAATACGAATTAATAAGCTCTGACAAGGAGTAAACCCCATTTTTTAGGCTTTATTTAAAGCAAGTAAAGCTGATTAAAAGACAAATTCTTAAGATGAATCCCATAACTTCAAATATAAAATCACCACCTATTTCTATTTTTAACAATTGCAAAGCATAAGCTCTAACAGATTGACAAACGGGGGATCTTTCCAGTATTGGGTACCACAGTTGTTCTGAGACCTAAGGATGTCCATAACACAGACGGGTAAACTAGCCAGGTAGCTAAAGTTGAAAGATACCAGGAGGTGACAGTTTTTTTTATTGCCCAAGATAGGATATTAGAGATAGGGTTACACAGGGGTCCATCTATAAAATATGCATACAAGGAAAAAGAAAGAGAGGCGGATAATAAGAATTGAAACAATGAATGTGACATGAAAAAGTATGAGAAAAGGGAAGAGAGGGATCAAGAGCTTCAGGTCCCGTAGCTTCATTTTCAGCATCAAGATAACCGAACTCAAATCCTACATGAATGGGTAGTTATATTAAATCAGCCAACAACAAATACACTAAATTTTAGAAGGATAAAGAGAAAGGGATTTTAGATAAAGCTCAAGATAACCATTTTAGATAAAGAACTTAACAACAACAACAAAAAAACTTCACCTTCGACGAACAGAACACACAAAAAATACACCTTTATGCTGCAGGATAAACCGAACAGAAGATCGTAGAATCCCAAATGTGGATTAAGAGTGTTCAAGTAGTCTGCAGGAACAGATGTGAAAAAATGAAAGGTTCCCAGCAAGGCGTCTTACCTAATCGCTAAACCCTAATCTTCCTAAACGCAAACTGACCTTCGACGATGACAATCATCGACAATAAAGGCGTCCGGCAATCTTTTATGGTCATGGAATCAGGCTTCGATGGTGCTGGATTGCGGATTCATCGTGCTGCAATGAGGTCGCCAAATTTTCGCTCCAATGACTCAGATCCTCTCTCTCGGGCTGAAATGCGTATTTAAGAGTGATATGCGTCAAATTTTTGCCTTTAGCTTCATTCTTCATTTACTAAGAAGGCTAATTTGGTCTTTCCACCAGAATTTAGAAATGACAGATTGGGCCTCCTACCCAATCTGTCTTTTTTAATATTGGGAGGCCCAATTTATCTTTCTGAAATTCATATGGGCTTTTTCTGTCATTTTCCCTTTTTTTTACTATTGTCAAGTAAAATAGTTGTGCTGAATATATATTTCAAATTACTTATATAGATTAGGAATGCTCTTTTTTCCTGTGCAAGCTTGTATATATTTAATACAAAAATATATATTTTAAGATAAATATATTGGCAAAAAATGGTATATTTATATGTTTTATAATTATAAATAATGACAGAATGTTAACATTTTTTATTTTCTAATTTTTTAATTTTATAAGATATTAAAAAATAATGGGATAATATGTTAAAATTAATAAAATCATACTTTGAAGTGCATATAAAAATATTTTTATCATATATAAATGATGTAATAGGTTTTCTAATATTCATATTTTAGAAAATAATAATTCTAATGTAAATATTGTAAAAGAATATAAAAAAATCTAAATAAAATGATAATGATATATTTGTTAATTTCTAATTAACTTCTCTCCTATCCATTCTGAACTAAATAAAAAATCTCAACTCCCCTTCCCTACTCTCCAACCAAACAAAACTTATAATCTCATCTACCTTCCCCTACCTTTTCCTCTTTCAGTCGAACCAAACAAAGCCTAATATAAGAACTAGTTGATTCATTTAGATAAATTAATTAAGAAAGTCAAATAAATTAATTAATTATGATCAATTCAAACTATCATTACGAATTCATATTATATATTCATTAATCTAACCAAATTAGTTAACTAGTTTTTATCTTAATGATAGAAGAGTACATTTTATTTTTCATATCTTACATAATATGTTGGAAAACGTGGGATATTGATAACAAGAACCAAATTCTATAAATTGATATTAGCCTTTACATATTAAGACTGAACTTGTTACTTGTTACTTGTTACTTGTTACTTGTTACTTGTTACTTGTTACACAAGAAAGCTGATATATACTTTTCCTTTTAACTGACTTAGCATTTGTTTTAAGGCTCTAAGTAAAAAAATACACTATAAAGTCAATTGTTGTAATTTTGATACCTCTACTTTATTTTAAACAAAATTTTTTGGTGGGGCCGAGCAGTGGGAGATGGATTATTACAGAAATTTTAATAAATCAGTAAAGTTGAGGTAAAAAAAATAAAGAACGGAAAACTCTCTATCACACTATTTACAATATTACAATATTAGTTAATACTTGAATACTTGATAATATGATTTAAAAAAAATGTTGAATACTTATGGAACTATCGAAATAAAAAAACATGTGTAATTGTTAATTGTCAAGGAAGATGTCTACCCCACCTTAAAATAATAATGTTATATGATATGATTTGCACGCAACAACAAAGCCCTCCAATTGTCTTGTTAGTTAAGAAAGAGCTATAAATAAATGAAGTAGCCTAATATTGTTGCTCACCCACTAAGAAGAAGAAGAAGAAGAGCATTAATGGCGATCTGGAAATTGTTGACGGCAAGAGTCCTTCTGTTGGTGCTGTTACTTCCTAAGCTTTTTTTCATCAAATCACAATGTAGCAATCGCTCTTTCTTCTTTTCCCTCGACCTTTCTCTTTGACACTGCTTCTTCTTCTTATCAGGTCTCTCTCTCTCTCTCTCTCTGTGTACACACACACACACACACACATATATATATATATCTTTCACTGATCTGAACAAGCTTCTTATGGAGAATTCAATTCAAGTTGTCAGTTAATCGTCAAATCTTGTTTAACAGTATGAGGGAGCATACTTGAGTGATGGCAAGGGACTCAGCAACTGGGATGTATTCTCTCACTTAACAGGTGATGATGAGCTCGCATCAAAGCAAACACAATCTAGATTATATTATTTTTATTTTTTATTTTTTAATATAAGATCAATTTAATTAATTTAGAGAGATTCAAAAAACTAAATAAATTACATTAAATTATTTATATTATCGTTTAATTTTTTTCTAAACTAATTTACCTGACTTATAAATTAATATATAATCTAATAATATATTAACATATAGTATAATTTAGTTATTTATTTAGCTTCTTTAATCTCTCTAAATTAATCAACTAAATTTTATATTAAAGAATATATAGAGTAATAAATTTATGTATTTAATCACTCCATAACATCAGTACATAGTATTGTTCATATGAGGTTGATCATAGGCTCACAAATTCTATACACAGTATTCTTCCGATTTTTATTATATGATATATTTAATAAATTTAATTAGATAAAAAATTAATTAATATGAGATTATTTTTTAAAACACTCTAATCATCTTTCTTAATTTTATACCTTTCTCTCTTAATTAATTATTGTAGAAGAAATATCAATAGAGATAATTTAAAAAAGATTAATAAATATAAGATCAAAGACCTCAACTTTGGCTTATCTTTCAAGCATATTTTATTATATTATTTAATTATGAATTATTGCAGGCAAAATAATTGACGGCACTAATGGGGACGTTGCGGTTGACCATTATCATCGTTACCTGGTATCATCATTCACTGTACAATCCATTTGTGTCTGTAATGCTTGATTCCTATGCCCTACGCGTCTACTTGCCCCACACCCTCATCTCACGCACGTTTAAACTGAATCATATATATAGATAACAACATATCCAATTATTTATAATATATAAGAGGAGATATGCTTTTCCCTTTAATTATCCTTCTTTTCTTCTAGTGGCACCAGAATCCCGTACAATAAATTCGTCCCACTGATATTTTTAGAAAGAGACAACAAAAAATATATATATATATACACACACACATTTATTTAGATTACGTAATATATAACGTGTTCTTACTTAACAAATAACAAGGAATGGCCCATTGGATTTTAATTTTATTATTAATTAAATATCCAAAATTTATTTGGGTGTCAAATGAACAAGAAGATATTGAGTTGATGGATGCAATCAAAGTCAACAGCTATCGATTCTCTTGGGCAAGAATTTTACCAAGTATGCTTCGATCTACATAGTTTAATTGATTAAAATTTTACAATTTAATTTATTTCTTGTTGCCAAAAAATAATAATAATAATAATTTTATCCCTAACATACTATAAAATCTTATTCTGAGGATGGGGCGCTATCTTATTACTCTAAATAAATTTCACATCATTGCGGGGATAATGACAATTATTCTGATACGGTTGACTGAATCAAGTTGAAGTGATTTTGCATTATTAATCAGGACATTAATTAAGATTGCACAATTTAGAACCCAATAGAGTAATTAAACAAACATAATTAGATGAAAAGGTGAGATTTTTAAATGAAACAAATAATCTAGTCTCAGTCTCACAACTGCATGTAAAATTTAGAAACTAATTAATTTATATATGATTTTGAACAGAAGGGAGATTCGGAGAAGTCAACTTGGCTGGTATCGACTTCTACAACAGATTAATAGATGCTCTTTTGCTCAAAGGTTCAGTTTTAATCTTCAATCAATAATATAGGAAAAATCCCAAAAAATACCTATTTAAATTTCAAAATTCCAAATCAAGACTTTTTACAAAAAAAAAATTGTAAATAGCTTTACAAGAGTTGTAAATAGCTTATAAAATGTAATAAATAGAATTTTGAAATTCAAATGGGTGTTTTTTGAAATTTTTCCAATAATATATATAATATGAAATACTCCCATGTTCGTTAATATAAGATCAAGTTGATTATTTTAGGGAGGTTAAGAAAATTAAATAAATAACTTAATTATAGTATATGTTAAGTATCGTTAAATTATATATTAATTTATAAGTCAAGCAAATTAATTTAAAAAGATAATAAATATAATTATTTTAAAATAATTTATTTAACTTTTTTAATTTTTTAAAATTAATTATATAGGTCTTATATTAAAAAATAGAAGTAATAAATGAGAAGATGCACTCATAAATAGAGGGCACAATTTAGTCTTCTTTTAAAAGAGCAAAAGGTTGAGAAGGAAATGTTAAGCAAGAAGAACAAAGATAATGAGACTTTCGTTAATCATCAAGAAGAGACAATAAACCCTCTTAAGGCTAACCAAATCCTTCCTTGAACCACAAAACTCTTGGGGACTCATGAGAAGAGGACCTATGTTAACCTCCCTCGAGGACAACCATCCTTCACACCTACGTCTACATGAAACGAATGGCTCTTTTTATATATTAACAACTAACTCTACTCACAAACTAATATTGCAAATTGGTCTATTTTCTTCACATGTATTTGCCTGTTTGGAATGTTGAACTTACAGGAATCCAACCCTTTGTGACTCTGACTCACTTTGACATACCTCGAGCTGGAGGACAAATATGGAGGTTGGCTTAGTCCCCAATCGCCGTAAGCAGCGCAATTCAGTTTTTCTATTAAGAGACTTCAAGGAAACTTAAATTAAGTTCATGAGGATCATGTGTTGTGTGTTTGATGAGCAGGGAAGATTTTGCATTTTATGCAGAAGTTTTTTTTTTTTTCGGTACAATTTTATGCAGAAGTTTGTTTCAAATGGTTTGTAGACAACGTAAAATATTGGACTACCTTCAATGCGCCAAATATTCAAGTGCCATACTGTTACCGAATAGGAAGGTTCCCACCAAGTAGATGCTCTAAACCATTTGGGGATTGCATTGAAGGAGACTCAGAATCTGAGCCATTCATAGCAGCCCATAACATGATCCTCTCTCATGCTGCAGCTGTTGATATCTATAGAACCAAGTACCAAGTAAATAATTTTTTTTTGTATAGAAATTTTTAAAAATGAGTTGGGCTCACCCACGATATAAGGGCAGTACAAAGTATCCCTTCCTCCTAGATGATACCAATGTTGGGTAGGGCGAACTGTTTATTATCCTCAGGCGTAAACCTAGGCTCCCTAGAGTTAGGATGCCTCCTTAAGTGCCGCGATTACAACCACAACATAGTGCTACTCCCTAAAAATCGAACACGCTTCAAATGGTCACATGTCTCATCCTTTTATCAGTTGAACCCACGGATGATAAGTAATTAATTTTATGAATGGCTCACAAGTTATCTCATTGAGTCTCCTCTTTTACTACGCTTTTCTAGTCCTTGGACTATATTCCTAACAAAGTTGTTCACTGGGTGTAGACAATGATAATAAACCCAGAAAATGATTGTACAACATATGTTCCTTAATATAAGATTCAATTGATAAATTTGAAGAGATTAAGGGAACTAAATAAATTATTTTAAAATATTTATATTTATCATTTTTTTTCTAAATTAATTTGTCTGACTTAAAAATTGATATATAATCTAACGATACTTAACGTATGTTATAATTAAGTCATTTATTTAGTTTCTTTAATCTTTCTAAATTAGTCAACTAGATGTTATATTAAAGAATAAAAAGAGTGTTAACAAAGCCTATCTTTACAAGAGAAACAATAAACCCTTCCTACATGGAGGGTACGGTGATGATCATCATAACCAACCCCCAATAACTCCTTGAGGTCACATGGTGAGGGAGTAACATTTCATAATCTCCCGTCACACCTAACTATATACACTAGGACTCTCTTTATACAGAGCCTTGGCAATATTAACAAATTAATTGAGATTAATATCTCTAACAAAGGTTACAACTTGAGTTTGGTTGATAAAGTAATAAAGAAGAAATGTCTACGTAATGCTAACATAGAATTAGTCTATCAATGTAAGACCCCATTAAATCTCTTTAGGTCCTAAGTTCAATTCCTAGAGGAGACACCTATACTGGTAGGAGTAACTACGACCCTAAAACTGGATACCTTATAATATGATCTAGTAAATAGTATAAAAAAGAAATGTTTGAGTTGATCCAAAAAAAACAGTTGATCACAACAATCAAAAAGAAATGTTTGTGTAATAATTTTGTTGTGGATGAATCAATATTCAGAGAGAACAAAAGGGGAGAATTGGCATAGTCATACAATCTGCGTGGTATGAACCTATCAGCAATTCTACAGCAGACAAAATGGCTAGTGAGAGAGCACTATCATTCACTTTGAATTGGTATTTGTTTATCCTCTTTAATTTTGTACTTCCGACCCCATATAAAGCAGCAACCAAAGACAATTTGTTGTAATGCAGGTTTTTGGATCCAATCATCTTTGGAAAGTACCCTTTAGAGATGCAAAAGATTTTAGGGACCATCTTGCCCAAATTTTCCAGTACTGAAATGGTGAAACTCCAAAAAGGATTGGATTTTATTGGCATCAATTATTATTCAAGTTTCTATGCCTAACACTGCATTTTCTCAACATGTGAATCAAGAGAAGGGATCACCTGAACAGAGGGCTTATACCTAACAAGTAATGAGAAAAATGGTGTCCCCATTGGCGAACCTGTAAGTAGCCTCATCAATAACAATAATTATGCTTTGATTTTTCCCTTCAGGAGATGATTAATTATTAGTAGGACAAAACCCATTGAACATGTCAATTCATAATCGATTGGTGTCTTCCTTTCCATCCGATTCTGAAGAATTTGCAATCATGCAGAGCTCAATTGGTTGGAGCATTTACCCACAGGGCATGGAAAAAGTTATCACACATGTAAAAGACAGATACAACAATATTCCAATGTTCATTACAGAAAATGGTAAGGAAATTGAGTATCTTGTTAATGTAATCCAACTTTAGTGCATTTATTTACAATCCAAACCATTTTTTAGGGTATGGTGAGATGGATAACCCAAATTCCACCTTGGAAGAACATATTAATGACGTTAAAAGAAAAAAGTACATGGAAGATCACTTGAATACCCTATTATCTGCAATAAGGTAACTGTAAAGCACATTATTTGCATGACCTTTAGTTTATGGCTCAATATATTTTGCCATTACATTTACTATAAATTTGTCTAGCCTAATAAATCAACAACAAATAACAACAAACCTTATTCCAATATGTAGAGTTAGCTACATGGATCGCAAAGTAACATTATATGCTCTATCAACAACTATATATTTAGATACTCCTCTAGTCCTATTTATAAGGAAGAGAGAAGGAATTTTTTGGTAAAATTTATAAGTCAAATTAAATTTTTCCTATGAATGTTCAATTTTACCCTTCATTTATTATATTGTGTTGACTTTGTTCTCGTAGGGTATAAGTTGGAAAGCTATTGAATTTTAAGACAAAATTAATGAGGTTTAAGGTTTTTCTCGATCTGTGTGAAATATATTAGAAGTGACTTATACATAGGACCAGAGGAGTATATTATTGTTAACTAGAGGATCCCATCAATGACTTTATTGAGTGTTTTTTTTCAATCTTCCTGTACCCATTTTTAGAAGACTCCTTGTTATCTTACCTATCCAGCCTAATGAATTATTGTAAAATAAGTACCTAAACTAAGGTCATTTTTGTATAACATGTGATCAGGAAAGGAGCAGATGTGAGGGGATACTTTGCCTGGTCCTTGCTTGACAACTTTTAGTGGACAAATGGATATACAATGAGATTCGGGCTATACTATGTTGATTACTCTACTCTCAAGAGAACTCAAATTATCAGCAACTTGGTATAAGCAATTCATTACAAAGCATAAAGCAGAGGCTTCAAGGCCAGAATATGACAGAGAGCTGCGAAACCAGTACAAACAATTCAAAACAGACGCCAAAATTAAATCGTTCATACCAAAACATCAATGAACTTCGCTTCAATAATTTGTGACTTTTGCTAAGTGCTTCCAACTCCAAGTAGAATCTATGAACTTAATTTTCTCTCCATAAACTTGTATTTAATTAAATTCGGGAATCGCCTAGCAATAAACTTACATATAAGGTGATGAATTGTGTTAACTCACACTCTAATATTTGGGAAAATTTGGGAAAAGTCCCCATTTAAAAATTTAATTGATAAGAAGGACTTGATAAATTTTTATACATATAGAGTACAAATATTATATAAATTTTATACATACAGGGTATCAGACTCTAATTTATGTCTTTCTCACCAATTAAATTCCTAAATGGGGACTTTTCCCCAATTTTCCTTTAATATTTTATCTACCATTTTTTTTGCCTGGGGTTATATTTCTTAGAAGTGTCAAATCACTGGGCTCTAATACAATACCAAGCCAGAAAATGAAAACCAAAAGGAAAGTGTTGCAAAAAATCTTTGGAATTCATCTTTTACACACAAACACAGATGAAAACAGCAGTTTTATTTGTGCTTGAAATTCCATTTCTCATACCAGCAGGCAAAAATATCCAACAGTTTAGCGGCAATTTATCAGTCATGTATCAATGATTCAAAGAGTACACACCCTCTTGGTGGAATACTACTCACATCAATCAGCATAATTAATTCATTTCAACACGAGAAATTGTTATACAATTAAAGAAGGAATAAGAGTGAAGCAAATTGAAATAAATATAAAACCTTATCCATATACACCAACAACTAAATTATTATATATCCAAATGTGAAAGAAAACAGAACCATCAAATTCAAAACGACTGTTTCAGCTTAGCAAAGTAAATGTGCAACATAATAATTTAAGATCTAGGCTATTCAATGTGAATGTTGCCAACTGGTACAAGACTTTCTACATAATTTGAAACATAATGAAAAAAGCTGCCTCTGCAGATAGTTAAAATCTGACCTTCAGTAGTAGAGAGATTGGATGAATATATAACAGTTTCTGGTTCAGGTGTTGATCTAACAAGTCCAGGCATTGCAACGACATAGGAGACAACTTCATTCCTCCAGATGATCAGTGGAATTAGTATGACTGGATATGGGCTGCTACTATATTTCTTAGTCCAACGCCATCTATTACGAGATGAACTTGTACTTTCCTCCATTACCCATAAATCAATTGTATAAAGCTCAAAGTTTTTCATACGAAAAAGTAGAGCAAATTTGTTGTCATACACAGTCAACTGTACATGCGTATGAGGAGAGTCTAAAACAGGCCATGGCATCAATGAGAACACTTCCATTGCTATGTCAAATGAAACTATTATATCAGGATCACCTTTCCCCTCCTCCACGCCTAACTTTATGGCAGGCCAAAAGATAGATCCATTAGTATTGACATTATCCCAAACAAGTTGCACACCCTCTAAGTTACCAAATTCTATTTCCTTCCATGAATTTGTGTTTAATGAATACACTTCTGCACGATTAGTCACATGATCATAAGAATTAACCAATACTTTCACTATCTTATAATCATTAACCATTGGACCGAACCCAAATCCAAAATAGAAATCCCCCTCATCATCATTAATAGCTCCGGGCACCCATCTGACCTGTCTAGTCGCAGGATTCCACAAGAACAGAGAAGCACACGAAAAGGCAGAGGAAACGAATCGACCGCAGATCAAGCCGTTGCTTGAACCAATTAT
Source organism: Leucaena leucocephala (assembly GCA_037074615.1). Taxonomy (NCBI): domain Eukaryota; kingdom Viridiplantae; phylum Streptophyta; class Magnoliopsida; order Fabales; family Fabaceae; genus Leucaena; species Leucaena leucocephala. The sequence goes on from CM073549.1 coordinate 8,334,767, forward strand.
CGAAGCCCTACACAAGCCTCTCATGAAAGGTGGCTCGGGAATGTGAAGGACTTGCATCTCACAATCAAGCACAAATAAGTTTAAAGCACAGGGTTCGTTGTCTGTGCTCCGTTTGAAAAGAAGAGAAGTGTTTTTATTGCTAGAGAGGTGGAGGTGGTCTGTGATGAAAGATGGTGTCTTGATGAGATTTTTCCAATGTTTGCAAACACATTGAAACTGGATTAGGGATTTTACCGGAAGTCGCTTGAGAATGTTTGTGATAATTTCTTCAGGAAGAAATGGTGTGACGCCAACCAATTCCTTCTTCTTCATAGTGCTCGACAGCGAAGAACAAATTTCTACAGGAGAGCCTTCGGGAATCAACAAAGGGTTTAAGGATTACAGGGTCGGCCGTAGAAGAAGGAAGCACCGGTCGTTTATTAAATTATTAAATGGCGCTAAATCTCACAAAATTTTAAATTCAAAATTTTAAATTAATTTTCTTGCCTACACTTTGACATAAATAACAGCATATTTTATTAACATACAGTTAATCTAGTAAAGTAAAGTATGTGTATTCCATATATAACAATTCAACCCTATTTAAACCTATTTAAAAACTTACGTTATGTTTAAATATGCTTTGAGACAATAAAATGATTAAATAAAATTTAATTAATTAAATCAATTTAATTTAAATTCTCTATAAATAACAAAATTTCATTCATTATAATATATGATAAAAACTCAATACAATTACAAGTCTATAATAAATATAGTGTGTGTTTGGGAAACTTTCAAACCACTATTTTAAAAGGCGTTTTGGCTTAAACTTTGATTTAGGAAAATTTTAAAATAAACAGTCATATTTGTCCAAAAAGACTTTTGGACCAAACCATAATTTAAAATTAAAGTTTTGAATAAGCTATTGAAATTAGCTTCTGGAATAGTAAAAGGGTTTATGAACTACCCAATTACTATTTTATCCTTACTTTTTCTTCCACCCTCTCTCCTCTCTACCCTCTCTCCTCTCTCCTCTCTCCTCTCTCCTCTCAACCTTCTTTTATCTCTCTTCTCCACCCTCTCTTCTCTCTTCTCTACCCTCTCTCATCTCTCCTCTCTTCTTTACCATCTCTCTTCTCTCTTCTCTACCTCTCTCCTCTCTCCTATTTTTAATAAAATTATACTATTTTTAGTAATTTATCAATCACAAAAGTCTTTCTACTAATAATTATCCAAATACTCATTTTTTTAGAACTATATTTTTTTCATAAACTCTTCTCTAGAAGTCATTTTCTAAAAGTTGTCCAAAAACTTTTTTTTTTCATAAGTCATTTTCTAAAAGTCTATTCAAACAGGTCCATAGATAGGACAATTAATTTATCATAGTGACAAAAACAATATTAAAAATTAATCCTGGTACTAACAATTTTACATTTCAATATAATTTTTTTTATTGGATAACTCGTACAAAATGAGATATTAACATTGAGCAGCATATTCAATACCCACTGGAAATAAATTTTGACTAGTAATTGGATTAAATTCCTTATACATAGGATCCATTCTCACCAACACTAAAAAAGTTTAGTGAGGAAAATAAAAGAATGTCTAGTGACAAAATTGTAACATCGTAACTAAAACTACTCGTCACTTAGCACAAGCAACATGGGGCATGCCAGATTTACCATGGTAAATAAAAAATCAACTAAATTTTTCGTTTAACTATGGGATAACCATGATCTAAGAAAGAAAATATTACTACCTAGGATATATCATGGTTACAAAAGAAACGAGCTTACCCTTTCAGCCATGTAACATAGTTATATAGAGCTATCCATATACCTAATTGACAGTTATATAGCAGAGTATAATAATGATAACAACAAATTCCACTTTGAATAGATAACTGCACTGTTTACTAGAGTATATTTGGTAAGATATAAGAGTTTTTAATATAAGTGAAATTAAGTTGAAAATAAGTTTTAAAAATTTGTTTGGTAAGATAAAAATAAGTATAAAATTGATGTATATTGTTTTTTATAACTTGTGGTAAAATTATCTAAAATATTTTTTTTTATAACTTAGGAAGGGTTAAAGTTGTCCAGAAATTTTATAAATAGGGTAAAATGGTCTAAAAAATTTAGTTTCACTTTTATTATTTTAATTTTTAATTTTTTTGATAGAATTAAAATGATATAAAATATTAGGAATGGACTTTTTACCTACTAAACTTGCTATTATTCCACCAAAACTCACTGTTCAAGGGTGGATCAACGGCCTTATTGTCCATTAGAATAAAACGAATCAGTAGTCCAAGGAAGTAAACAACAATAGTCTGATAGATAGATAATAAAAGTCCACAGTCCATCATCACTAGTCGATTGGTACTTGGTAGTGTTTGTTTTGTTGGCTTTGAAGTTTCGTCATAAAGATTAGTAATAACCAACGGGGTTGGTCCGAATAGTAAGCGATTCGATATTGTTTAAATGAGGTCTCGAGTTTGAGCCTTAGCGTACATAGAAAATTCTCGTTGGCAGACTCACCTACCATAGCCAGGTACGCGACGCGGGTCGGATCTAGATATAGTCGGGTTAAAGTTCCGATGAACCAGGTGGGCAACAAAAAAAAAATAAAGATTAGTAATATTACAAGAAACTAAAGATGCATCTGACTGGGAATACAGAAAGGAAGATAATAAAACTACGAGTACTGTAACTTTCTTATAAAACCAAAATTGTTGAAAATGGATGTCATATGAATTGGCGTATAATTAAAAAGATTCAAAATCAATTTTAGAATCAGAAACATACGACAAGTTTCAAAAGTAGGTTTAGCATATTTATTAAAAAAGAAATTACGAAATGAAAACTTTGATCACTGTTTTTAACCCAAAAAAGATAGAAAGAAATTTTTTTATTACTTCAAAGTTAGATCATCTTTAACAAAAAGTTAATTAAGGTCCAATTTTGTTCAATAAGAGTAATATTATCCCAAAGAACGAGCCACAGGCAATGGAGCTTTGACCAGAGGGTCGGTACTAATTCTATGCAAAACCGTATTCATCTTATCTCCGCATCATTTGAAACCCGGATTTTTTTTGTTTTTTGAAACCCGGATTTGGGGTATCTAATATGCATTATTTAATGTACTCTCTGTTGGGCCTCAAATTTGGGGTGCTGGGTTCTCTGATTCTACATGAATAAAATTTTGATATCTTGTAACTAAAAAATAGTATTGTTATTAACGGGAGTTAGTCCGAGTGGTAAGCAGCTCGGTATTATTTAAGCGAGGTCTCGAGTTTGAGCCTTGGCGAATACAGAAAATCTCCGTTGGGAGACTCACCCACCATAGCCAGGTGCGCGACGCGGGTCGGATCCGGATGTAGTTTGAGCAAAACTCCGGTGAACCAGGTGGGTAAAAAAAAAATAGTATTGTTTTCAATTTTTTTATAATTTTTAAAGATTTAATACTATAAATCGTAAAAAATTAGAATACTAAATCAGTACCATATTTTGAAAAATCATAAAAAAAGATGAAAACAAGATCATTTTTTGCCTATAAGATATCAAAATTTATTCATTTATTTAGAATCTAATGGTGAAAAGAATGAAGAAAAAAAATATTTGGGAAGTATCCCAAAGTAGAGAGCACAATAGATAATGCACAAGTACATTGAAGCTTTTGCAAGAGGAGAGATAAATGTTGACAACATCTACAAAAACACAACAAAATATATGTGCTTCAAGTCATATTTAAGGACATTGTCCTCCGTAACTCCTCAGTAAATTAGAAAGCGACACTCTCATAGATTAAACAAATACTTCCTACCATAAGTATGGTGATAGAACATCAGGAGGATCATTGTAACTCAAGTGCAGAGAGGGGAGAGGAACTCAGAGATAAATCTCAGTGTCGCTTAACTTTAATTCTCTCTAACCTCCGATGTTTGATACTACACAATGCGTTATTTTTTATAGGCCAAAAACATATAACCGTTGGAGAGTTATAATGCTTTTTAAAAAAAGTTTTATGATAATTAAAATAGCAATTATAAAATAAATATTAATATAATAAAATTATTTAAATATCACCAAAACTGTGAATTAACACACATTAAAACTCCAACGATCACTTTAAAGACTCTACTTAACTTTTTTACTAGCTAAAACTCACATACTATTGTACACTTGCACATCCTAAAATCTTGAGTAATATAAGACTTCTTCCTTTAACACACCCACGCACAAAATTTACAACAATAAATACGATGAAGGTGGAGAGAGGGAACATGAACTGAGAGAGAGAGAGATAGAATGGAGGAGGGAGGGAGAGAAGCTAAGAAAGGAGGAAGATGCTTGCTTACTCAGATTTTATTCGGTGCCACATCACTTTCAATCCACTCGCAGATGCAAGTTTCAGAAATTAAACAGAAGGACTAACGCCAATAGTGTGGAGCAAATAACAAGGATGTAATAAAAAGAAAAAAAAACTATACAAACCTAATTTAAAATTAAGTGAAACCATAAGAACCAACATATTAATTTTCTTTTCTTTTATAAATCAAGTGGCTTATTTGTTGATAATATTTTTAAATTAAAGATGTATTTTAGTATTTTTTTTAAATACTCTTTAGAATCAACAACGCACTTTTTTTAAACTTCATATGAAGTAGAAGAAACCCTGTCTAATTTAAAATAATCAAGCAATTGTTTATTTTATAATACAAATTTAGTTTGAACATATGTTAAATAAATTGCAATAGTGTGCTTGAAACTGGAGATGGAATCTTAAAGAAATTGATTCATACCTTGAACTCTAATTATATGACATGGTCCAAATTAAATGCCATGTTGTTATAGTCCGTGGTTCCAATAGAAATAAAAAAACTTCCATGGGTTTTCTACCAAAAAAAAAAACAGAGAGAAACAGGTGTGCAATATCTCTTCTTTATCCATTTTTCTCATTTTATATATTTGTTTTATCCTATAGATTTTTGCTTATTTTTTAATTAAACACGCTGTTAATTGTTATTTTGATTTTTTTACATTTTAATTAATTTATTCATTCAGATAATATTAAAAAAATAATCTTTTAATCCTTCAACTATTAACTCACTTGTAATTTAATCTCTTAATTATAATTTAGCTTGACTTAGTCCTTAAAATTTTAATTTGATTATAAATCAGTCTTTATTCTTTTAATTTTTTAAAATATGATCCTTATTATCAATAAATCAGCGTAACTCCTAACTCAGTCATCCTAGTTGTGAAAAAAGGTCAGAACATTGAGAATAATTGCTAATGTGGCTAACAAATGAGTTACAGTGAAATTTATATGAAATTGAAAAAAAAAAAAAAGAGTCTAAGGCGTTAACACTGCATTCTCTAGCGTCTGTTTCGTAGAGTTTACGATTAGAGAAAGACGAAAAGAGAGAGACCTAATCGTAGGACACCTTGCATCGAGCATTCAAGAAAAGAACAAGAGGCTGGAGTAGTATCAGAGAGAGACCTAATCAAAATATATAGGGTTAATATATAAATTTATTCTAAAAAATTTCGCTCCAAAGTAGTATTACTCTAAAATTTTTTAGATTTGTAACCCCAAAAATTTTAAAATATAATAATATTATTTTACCCTATTAAAAATTTAACATTGATCATTAAAAAATTAACATTAATAACCATTAATATTTAAACGGTAAAAAGTAATATTATTCTATTTTAACCCTTGTGGAGTAATATTAGCTTGAATCCAAAAAAAATTGAAGGGCAATATTTTTTTAGATAAAAATATTCGGGACAAATTTACTCCTTAACAAAAATATACGGAAAACAAGTAAAGAAGAAAGGAGGAAGAATCTAAATCTGAGGGAGGATACAAATGATACGATCACCTATTTGATCAACAAAAAGGGAACATTTTGTAAAAGGTGTCGATGATGATGGGTGGGTGAGACCCAGGAAAAAAAATGACGAGAATCATAGGGTGGAAAGGAATAGCCCAGAGTTAATCCCTTTCTGCAAATATTTTTTCCCAATATTTTACTTAAACTGAAATTTAAATAATATTAAATTAATTTCTTTAAAAAAATTGTTTAATGCTGATTCACTATAGGCCTGCTTGGATAGGCTTTTTAGAAAATAACTTATAGAAAAAAAGACTTTTGGACAGATTTTAGAAAAAGACTTTTAGAAAAGAGTTTATAGAAAAAAAAATAGTTCTGAATAAATGAGTGTTTGGATGGTTATTACCAGAATGATTTTTGTGATTAATAAATTACGAGAAAGGGTATGATTTTATAAAAAAAATATTTTCTTTTTTTCCCTCTCTCTCTCTCTCCTATTGTCCCTCCACTGACGAAGATAGTGGTGCATACGGAGCACGACCTCCACCAGAGACGACGAGCCCTGACGAGGAGAGCAACGGACCCATGACGACCAGTGGCGCAGACGGAGCCCTGATGTTGACCTATGCGACAACATTTTTGCTCACAGACGAAGGAGAAGACGCAACGATGATGGAGACCCTCCTACGTGAAGTCTACTTTCTCTCTGGTGACAATGACGCTCCTCTCTCCCAACGACGGTAGCGACGACCATAGGAGGAGGAAAAGTGGGCGACAGAGGCAGAGCTAAAGCACACAGGAGAAGAGAGAGAGAAGAGAAGAGAGAAGAGGGAAAAGAGAAGAGAGAGAGTGTGAGAAAAAGTAGGGGTAAAATAATATTTGGATAATATATAAGCTTTTTTACTGTTCCAAAAGCTACTTATACCAGCTTATTTGAAACCATGGTTTTCAACCATAGTTTAGCCCAGAAACACTTATGGACAAATATATATGTTTGTTTTAAAATTTTCTCAAACCAAAGTTTGGACTAAAAGCTTTTTTAAAACTTAGGTTTCAAAGTTTTCTAGACAGGCACTATATGATATGACCTTATATGTTTGTTTTGTTTAAACTTTAAAAAGTGCTTTTGGTTTGAGCCCAAAACCACCCAAATAGTCAAGAAAAGTCTAGAAGTGCTTATGACTAAACTATAATTTTGGGGTGTCCAAATCATAGTTTTAGATAAACTTCTGGGATTAGCTTTTGAGTGGGGTTTAGAGATTTTGAGCTGTGTAATAACTATTTTACCCTGTCTTTTTCTGCTCACTCTCTCTCTTCTCTTGGCTAACTCTCTTTTCTAGCTTTCCTTCTCTGCCATTTCACTTCCAACTTCTCTCTACTCCTTCTCTTCCAGACTTCTCGACCCTTATCTTCACCTCCATTCTATCTCTCTACCTCTGTCTTAAGCTAGATTCCCTTTCTTTGCTCGGTTGCCTCTCTCTTTTCTCAGCTCACAGATGGTGCTAACTTTCTCTCTTGTCTCGGCTAACAGTCAGTGGTCACTCTCTCTTTCCTCCATAACCTCTCTCTAATCACTCTCTTCTTGGTGTTGATTGTGTCTTCTCCACTAGCTTCTATTCTGTTCTCGTCGTCCTTTTTCTTCTCAGCGTGTGAAGCTTATAGATCGAAGCTTGTCGGAGGTCGTTGTTTTCTTCCCTTCAGATCTTGTCAGTGGATCTATGAGTGAGTGATTTTCTCCATATTTTTCATTCATGATCTAATCATTTTCCTTGCGCGTTCAAAGTAATAAAGTTGTTCAAGCATTAATCTTTTGTGTGCATTGAAAAATCCCCCTCCTAAGTTTCATATTAGCATTTGTTTTTCTGTAGTACTTGAAATAAAACTGCGTGTGTTTGTTTTTCCCTGTGCGTTTGTTTTTTAAAAATCATCCTGTAATGTTTCATCATATGTTGGATGCTTTGAGGAAGTAATAAAGTTTATTTGAGTTGTAATATGGCTTTCTTAAAGAAGATCGTGGAATTGTTCTTAATTTTGTTAAATATCTTTTATGCCTCTATGCCTATAACTAGTGGTGGTCACGAGACGGGTCGGGACAAACCCATCCCTCGACCGGGGCAGGGATGGGAATTCTCAGATCCCAATTTTAAAAAAAATATGCTCACTGATCAAGTGCCGTAAGAACAAAAAAAATGCCACAGCAACTTCCTTTGAATACCAATTACCAACATTCCTCCCTGTCATAAAATCACAATTCATCCATATAAGGGGGACCAAAAAAACGCTATAATAAATCATTCCAGGGAATAAAACAAAGAAACCAAGATACAAAGACCAAAGACATTTTTTACTTCTTCAATTCTTCCACTTTACCCAATGAAGTTACTACTTCTTCTGCAAAGAAAAACAAACATGTGAGGAAGAGAAAAATAAAATCATCTAATAAATAAAACAAATAATATGATATAACTAATAACATTTTTTGCTTCTCAGGTTTCGTTAAAGTTATCAACATCAAATCCTTTTAATTTGAATGTAGATGGAGATAACTAATTTTGTGCACAAATTAGCGCTTCAACCATCTTAGAGGATAGCGAACTTCTGAAGTCATCAATGACACAGCTCCTATACTGAATGCGGATTTTGAAGACACAGTGGAGACAAACATGGCTAACACATCACGTGTAATCAAAGAAATGATTTTGTACTTGCTAGCATTCATTTTCCACCAATCCAAAATATCAAATATAGGATTATGATAGTCAGCTAACTCAGCCTGAAGATACCTCTCTAACTCCGCATACTTATCTGTTTGAGTCTTAATATCAGTATGGGCAAGGAACCTTTGAATTGCACTATTAAACATAATGCATAATTTATCAAGTTACTTGCTCAAGTTACATATTCAGAAGGAAGGGCAAGATTATGGGCTATGAAGTTTCTTGTGTTAGCTTTATTTGAACAATTCATATGGCAAGTTATCTGCAAGTAATCTCTTTATGTTTATTGACAGCGAAATTGTTTTTTGTCTGTTTAGTTTTGTTTCATTGTAAGCCTTTTTTGATTTTGTGAAAGAGGTAGTTTAATGAATTAGAACAAGTGGCCTTGTGTGTAATTATCTCAATCCATCCAATACTAACTATAAAGAAACAAAACCGGGAATTACTAGAAGAATTCACATTAACACTCCAAAATTAAAACTAATTGACAATTTGACATCATGGGAATTAAGCCCCCTCCTTAAATTTTAATTCTAGATCATATTCTTAATGTTCACTAGCTCAATCCATTCTCCCTCATGCTTTTCTTCTGACTTATGTAGAAGAATTTTTTGCAATGTCTAGATCCGTTTAGGGAGATGGAAATGTTTATAGGATTTTTTATTATGTGTGAGCTAGTGGGCACTTGGGGGGGAAGTAGTCAAATAAAGAAGACTTTCGTTGTTTCTTCTTTTGAAGTGTCCTTGTTTGTGCTTGCATTTCACATGTATTGAAGAGCATACAAGTTTAAGCCTGAAAGTGAATGGATTGAAGATCTTTATTTTGTTTTCCTTCTTTTATGTGCCATCGATGTGATTCTTAGCTACAACATTTTTTTTTTCTGATTGATGTATAAAACATATATGTATCTTAGAGTCTAGCTTCCATTGTCACCCTCATGGTGTTCTAGCATGATTGCTTCCATTCATTCTATAAATTGCCTTATTCCTCCAGCTCCATTTATAAAATAGGATATGGTCATTGTTTATCTTTATGGATCAAGGCTGCCACTTGACTTTTGTGAATTCATTTGATATGTGTCGTTATAATGGTACATAGTGGTTTGTTGCTTTCTTCCATTTATTGCCGTTGCACCTCAGCAAGTTGTGAGATTGTCGGGCCTTAATATTCTTGGTGGACACATAAAAAATGCTTTTTCTTCAAATGAATCCAATTCAACGGAGTTGAACAAGTCTTTTAGTTGTAGAAGCTTGTTTGTTGTGCCTTAATAAAAAATGATTTTAGCTGCATGTTATTGTATTTGGTATTTGTTTAACCTTCCTTACCTAGTTACTTTTGAGATCAGCTAATGTTATTCTATGTGCCTTAGCTGGTTACTCTGCTTTGTAAATAGTTTGTTTAAGTGTTAAATTGCTTGATTAGTTTAGTTTTGGTGTTCTTATGTTTGTCAATTTAAAATATATGAGTGGAAGAGGGTGTTCAATTGATTCATTTATTTTCTTATGCACAGTATTTTTTTCCCGGCTATAAAACTTCTATTCATTGTTTGAAAAATATCCTTCCACCTTTTAGCCACTTTTGTGAATCATCAAAGTTATTGTTTCTTGATGTTTGATGATTTTTAATTTGTTTAGCACAAACATGTTGTGGAGAAGCCGACCCCTGTTGTTTGAACAGTTTGATAATTGTCATTTTCTTATAACATAATGACCAAATCGAAAGCATCTTGGGATAGTCAAACAAGTAAGTTATTTATTAACTTGTGTCTTCAATAAGTTCAAGACGATGAAAGAAAAGGGGGTAGTATGACTAAAGTTGTATGGAAACTTATTGAACAAATGTTTAATACCTATACTGGAAGAAACTACTCGAGGATACAGTTGAAAACTAAGTATGACGTGTTGCGAAAGGAATGCCAAATATGGAAAAATTAAGAAGTTCAGAGACAAGGTTGGGGTGGGATGAGGATAAGGGTGAAATAGTAGCTGAAGATTAATGGTAGGACAAGATGAAATTGGTATGATGTTCCTCTTAACATAAATCTCATTATTTTTCAACGTAATGGGAAAAATATTTTGTGAACCATGATAGTTGTTTGTGTAGGAAAATCCATCAATCAAAAAATTCATATTCAAAGGGATGCAGTTCTCTAATGAGTTAAAGCATTTGTTTAACAATGTGACTGCTATGGGATATTGCAATCGGGCATCTTCAAGCATAGCACCTGAACTAGGGAAAAATTATGGATATGAGAATGATGATGAAGGAGTTAATCTTGAAGAAGGATCTCGATATTCTAATAATGTCGCAGGGAACTCAACCGAGTAGGGAATTGAATAGTGTGACATTCCTCTCGTCCCAATGTGCTAGTGGCAATACAAGTGTGAAAGGGAAGGGACCAATGTCTGTAGGTAGCACACTGGGATTAAGAAGGTAGGCAGTGGAAAGATGAAGAAGTCAAAAGAACCTGCCTCAAATGTCATAGTAGAATTCCCAACTGATCTAGTTGGTATATGGAGGTCAATCATGGAATGTGCAAACGAAGAATCACAACAAGAGCGGGCCTGCATTTCGTCAATTAGCACAGTCATGACTCCCCTCCACACTATTCAACAAGTTGGGGACAATATGGATTTCTTCATAAGATGCACGCAAGTCCTAAGCGAGAGTAGGGAGATATTGTTGAAAATTGTGCCCTAGAGGTCAATCATTGTCTTATAAACATTATTGTTTTATGCATTTCTTAATTATGTTATCACATTATTTGCATGTTTACTGTGATGACCATCATTGGATAACTCATAATTTTATCCTAAATGTCGCTAGTCGGTCATATATGCGGGAGCAGAGATGAAATAAGATCAGTATGACTTTGAAGATATATAGAGATATAAATCAAAGTCATAGGCACATGTAAGAGTACAGGGTGTTGGACCGACCCTCTATGAGAGAGCTGCATGGGTTAAGTCATAAGCTTATCTCATATACAAACCATGTCACTATGCCCTTTGACCTGAGATCATCATGGATACCTACATGACAAACTCTCAGCTTTGACCTAGTCAAAAGTCACTTTTGACTGAGTGATCATAAAGGCTATGTTCGGGCTTAGTGATTTTTCATGCAGAGAAATGTGAATGGTCAAGATGGAATTTGTCCCTCACATTCGTAGAGAGATATTATTGGGCCCCTCGATGAGTGAGTCTGAGAAATGTATGGCCATACTGTAATGGAAAGGTAGTTCCATTTCTATAGTCAGACTACTCAGGGATCGAGAAAGTAACAGTTAGGAACAGGAGAAAGACGTTCTCCATACCTCATCCATGACCGAAATATCGTGTGACAAAAGGGACGTGATGTGGTTGTATGAAAGGTTACATCGTTTATCGATCCTCATATGATTTGGGTAGTCGTAATGTCTTGCTAGAGACCGCTTACAACTTGTGGGTCAGTATAGTAACTGGCCCACTGCCAACTTTATATGGGCCTACAGGGTCGCACACAAAATAACCCAACACGAGCTTTGATGTCCAGATTCATTGAATCTAAAATATGTCTAGATTCAATGAATAATCTAGGGTGGATATATATATTTTATATATATATAAATTTGTATATATATTATATATAATATAAGAGATATTTGCAAGATTTAATTTATAAGGACAAATTAAATCTCTATCACTTTTAAATTTGAATTTAAATTGATATGATCTATTTGAATTTGAAATTTAAATTGATAAGATATCTCAAATTTGATTTATGAGAATAAATCAAATATAACTCTATCTTATCTTTATTTTAAATTAAATAAATAGGTGAATTAAATCTGTGGGACGGATTTAATAAAAATCATATTTATTTAATTAGTTTCTTATCAAATTATGCAATATATGATATTGTATTAATTTTAGAATTAATATAAGATTAATTCTGAAACCCAGCCGAATTAGAAGCCCGATAGCATCCTATGTATTTGACATTAGGGGTTAGAGTTCTACACACAAGAGAAAAAGGGGCAAGGAGAGTGCAAAATGTTTGCAGATAAGAAACTGCCAAAATAGAGACAGTGAGGACAGAATCTTGAGAAAGCCCTAGAGGGACAGGAGGCGCTAGCACGTTGTTCGTGATTGGAACGCTATTCGTGTGGATACCGGTAGAGAAAGCCGATCTGAGTTGTCGACTTATTGCGATTGAGAAAAGAACACCAAGTACGAGGAAGTCGCGACCAATTGACACATAGGTCGCGACTAAATTGGCATCTGAACGTCAGAAATCTGAAAAGAGACTACAAGTCGTGACTAGAAGCAGAGGAAGTCGCAACTGACAACTCCAGAGGCTACAGGCCGTGACTAGTAGCAGAGGAAGTCGCGACTGAAAACTCCAGAGACGACAGGTCGCGACTAGAAGCTGAGTAGGTCGCGACTGAAATCTCCAGAGGCGACAGGTAGTGACTAGAAGCTGAGGAGGTCGCGACTGAAAACTCTAGAGGCGAAGAGTCGCGACTAGTGGAAACTGAGGTCGTGACGACAGCTCGAATACCGAAGGTAACACTTCTTTCTCCTTGACTTAAACATATTCGGTAGATCCTAGCAGGGAATGAAAAATTTTTAAAATTAATTTTCGCTTCGTGTCATCCAATTTCCTTTAGATATATTGGTCACTTAAGGATAACCTGCAACTAGTTGTGGGATTTTTGCTTTATCTCTATTATGGGGGAGGATACTCTTAGTTTGAATGGTTTATTTGAATGTTAAATATCTATTTGAATATTTAATTTGCTTTCATTCTTTGATAGAAATGGACCAATCAACTTGTTTACAAGAAAGTAGGGAGCAAGGGGAAGACGTTGATGAAGAAGTTGGTATTTTGGTTGGAGCTTATACTATATATGTGTAAGGAGTCTATGAGTACAAGTGAGTGTATAGGTTCACAATAGGTGAACAAAGTTTTAAATGGTGAACAAATTCGTTGCTATGAATAGTTCCAAATGTATTCGAGTGTGTTCCTACATGGCCTTAAGGAAGGGAAGCGTATGAGAATATATGAGAAGGTAGCGATCTTTTTATGGACGGTTGCACATACAGAAACCAAGAGGCAAGCGCAAGAAAGGTTCAACACTCGGGTGAGACGATTACCAGATATTTTCATGAGGTTTTACGAGCATGTTGTGGACTTACAAGAAAGAACATCAAACCAAGGGATCATGAGTTTAGAAATGTTCACACCAAAATCAGTCAAGACTGGCGATATTGGCCATTTTTAAAAAATACAATCGGAGCAATTGATGGCACACACATTCCTTGTATTGTCCCTGCAAAGGAATAAGCCAAATATTTTTGCAGGAAATGATACACATCACAAAATATCATGGCAGTTTGTGATTGGGACACGTACTTCACCTCTTGGCTGGATGGGAAGGTAGTGCTCATGATGCTCACATATTCAATCATGGATTGACAACTCAGGGTATGCCTATTATTGCTTCAATTATTTATGTTTCTCTTTTAACATAAATATTGACAGTACTCATCTTTTTCATTCAGGTAAATATTATTTAGTCGATGTTGACTATCTAACACTAGACATATATCTTGGTCCCTATAGACGTTCGCATTACTATCTGGGTGATTTTCTTAGGATAGCTACTAGATAACATACCGCTAACGAACCTTTTAACTTTGTTCATTCAAATTTAAGGTGCACGATAGAAAGAACTTTTGGGGTATAGAATAATAAGTTTAGAATTGTACGCGAAATGCGTAGCTACGACTACCCAACACAAGTCAAGATCGTTTGTGCAACGATGACTATACATAATTTTATAATACGATGATAAAGATGATGATGAAGAGGACCCTTCATAGTTACATTCTTTTGTAGGATCTTCACGTGCAACGAATTATTCACGTGATCAAATTAGAGATAAAATTGTTGAGTGTAGACAAGTCCAATAATCATCTATTGCACCTATACTCATTAGTCTTTGACTTGAGATTTCCATCGTTGTTAAATTATATTATATTTTTACTTTCTATAAATATTTTAACTAATTTTACTTTCCTCTTTAGGTACTTACATTGATCAAAATATATAAAATTAAATTTCTAATTACGTACAAGAAAATAAAAAATTTGAATATAAATTCTTAATTATTTATTATTAATTACCAAATAAATCATATATATGTATGTATATTATTTATTATTTTAATATTAAACAAAATATAAATTTAAAATTATACTTTATGTAATTATCATTTTACCTCATTCCCTTTATGATAATTTATCTATAAAAAAAATTATTCTGATAATAATCATTCAAACACTTATTCTCTAGAATTACTTTTAAATCACTTTTCTCTATAATCTCATATCCAAAAACTAAACCAAACGGGCTCTTATAATAATGAGATATGATGGAACTTACACGGAATAAGAGATTTGACTAGAGAAGGACAAACTTTATTAAGGAACAAAGGTTTAGTGATCGAGTCACAGGGGAGTTAAAATTTAAGCACTTAGTCACGCCGAGTTATAGTTGAGAAACTATGTTATAAATAAGTTAAGAATTGAAGGATTACAAGATTAATTTTCAATTGATATTAATTTAGAATTTACAAAACACAAACATTAAGAATATTTTTCAAATGACTTTTCAAATACCAAATTACTACTGGGATTGCTTCAAATTTTTTCTCTGAAATGAAGACAGCATTTTTCAGGTGACAAGACAACATTATAAATTGAATCCTTCAAGTAATACTTTGAGAAGCATATTCAAACCATTCTGTCAAATCTCATAAAAAAAATAGTTAGTCTCCATTATTTATAATATGAAATGTAAATAATTCAGTTGTTGAATTAATCATCTTTTTTTTTCCAGCGACTATTTAGCTTGTATTCCAATTTCACAATGAAGACAACAGTATATTTTCTATTTTATATTAAACTGGATCCAGGATGTGAGAAAAGTAATGAGATGCATACACATAAAACCATAACATACATTTATATTTGAGAACGGTACTTTTCTTTTTATTAAGTAAGATCTATTCATATAGCACCAAAATTGAGCATGCATGATCATTCCTAGAAGCCAAACATATGTTGAGCTTTCAAATCTTGTCAATAAAATAATATGAAAACATGTGATACGATGATCTCAACATACCATAAAATAATTAACCTACAAATGAGCAAAGCTTTAGTTAATTGGAATAATTTCATTCAAAGATCACTGAGCAACTTAACTTCTATTGGCCCTTAAATAATTCTGAAGTTTCAGTTTAGTATTTTTAAGAATAAAATTATAATTATAATTTAATATGAAATGACCAAAATACCCTTATAGAGCACTAGCGCTAGTAACTGGCCAATGTTACATATGCGAATTAACAACTATCATTTTCTAAATTCTCAAATTTCACTAGGAAATATATGCATAATAACAGCAATAATTAGCGAATCAATAAGTACGGAAAAATGAATTATAATAATATATATAAAGAAATTAACAACTTTCAATTTTTAGATTCCCAAAATTTCACTAGTAAATATCCGAATAAAACATACCACAATTAGCAAATTAATAAATACTAATTAAGAGAATTAATAACAATACATATGAGAATTAAGATGTAAATTAGGAAATTTTGTTTATTACATATATATAATGTTTGCATAATATAATTAAATGTGTTTGATGGCCTGATGGTCATATATTTTTGGTGAGCTCGGCCACCATGTGGCCAGCACTGGTTGACATCTATCTGTTTATTTTCTATATATCTATTATACATCTAGAAAGCTTGTAATGACGAAATTGTTTTTTTTTTTATTTATATATACCGTTTGTTGAGGACTTATTTTTCTCTTAAATATATTGTTGTATTATAATTATAAATGTTTTGACCGTTTGTTTGTTGAAGACATGTTCTCTTAAACTGCTGATATGTTATAATTATTAATGGTTTAGAGAAAAAAACTGCTTGAATTTAAATTTTATTTATGAATCATTTGGAAAAATAAAAGGCCATGTTATGTGATGAGGCGCGCTCTCGGATTGTCATAGTCCAAGCCATTAAAATAAAGTTAATTGTACCCAATATAGCATAAGGCACAACCCCATCGTTCTTCTCAAAGAGCCTTTCTATAAGAATCCTAGCAAATTGGATGTCAAAAATAATGAAAACCTGAGTAGAGATAAAATGATCTTGGGGTTTGGTTTATTTTTGCAATAAAATAAGGGTGCAAAAAAGTAGATATTTTTTTGGATTTTTGATTAAGATGGAAACTGGTTAGCTTGTTGAAAGAATATGTTATGAAAAACTCTTGATGATGAAAATGTATCTATCATCTCTCTTAATTGAATATTGGAGTTTGAAATCGTTAAGTCTTGAGTAAAACCACAATCGATCGATTGAGTCTAGAACCCTATTCTTCTTTAAACTCCTTTGATCAAAACTTAGTTTAAAGACTATTAACGAACTGTTAGAAACAACTTAGCGTGCAATTAACCCTAGATTATGAGAACATCCTCGAATGGTCGTCAATCGAAAATCGTAGATTTCAAACAATTGAATTGATTTGCAACGATCGCTAAAAACAACCCAACTTTCTTAAAATCGAAACTGAAATATTAAATTAAAATCCAGTGTTCAAACATCCAAAATTAAATTACAACAGTCTAATCTGATAATGATCAATCGATATTCAAAACTTGTTCATATGATGAAAACCCTAGATCTAGCAGCAATCATAACATGACAAGATGCAAATTAGAACAGAAAAAACTCCCCAGTTTAGTTCATGAGCTCAAGATGTGAGATCCATCACCAAGAGACTAAGAACTTAGCTTCTTATGACTTCTGCTACACTGCAATCGCGATTCAAATGTGATGCCATGATGAAACGATGGAAAGATGAGGGTGATTGTGAAGGAATATGTGGAAAGGGGTAGAAAAGATGGAAGATGAGTGTAGGTGGTCGAATCGGTCTTCAGAGAATGTGTGAGTACTGCTTCTTAGCCTAATCAGGTCTAAAACCAGCCTCCCTTTTGACGACAGCTTGCCTCGCCTTTTAAAAGCAGCTTGACCTAATTAGAAACGCGCAGCTTCACGACTGTCTTCTCTAGTCACGACCAAATCCTTGTTTTGGTCGCGACCTGTAAAAGCAAAGAAGCTTCTAGAAGAATCAAGGTCGAGACCGGAGGACACTTTGGTCGCAACTAAAAAGTGCAGAAACGTGATTTGACTTTCATTGACTTGTGATTTCTTTCCTAGTCCTTACTCTCTTCCAAAATACCTGCAATTCAATATAAAAACTCGCTGTAAAAGTCCAAATCAGTAAATAACAATATATGTGCAGTTTGAAAGAGTTATTTTACCATTTTACCCTTTAATTAGCACATTGCCACGCACAATAGTATAGTACACAAAAGTACAATTTAAAACATGAAATGAACGGTAAAGTTACAATAAAACTCTTAAAAATATTGTAAAAATCATATACAAAATATGTCTTATCATTATGTCTTATTGTTAAACCAAAAGCATGTAAAAAAATATTTGGTGAGAAAATGCATTTGAATGTTAATTATGAATCCTTGTGAATCTATCCGTAAAAAAATCAACTCTCTTAATGAAATTTCATATGACCCCTTAAAAGGTGTAAAAAAAGATTTGAAATTTGAATTTCAAAAGAAAAGAATTCATCACTGTGAATGAAATATAAGGTAAAAAGAGTTGTTAGTGGCATTGGAAAATGTAAAAATAAAAAAATAATATACCTGATGACATGGGGCTAAAATCCCTTTGATATGTTTAAAAATAATATACCCAATTAAACCAATTTAAATAATCATTAGTCTAAGTGATATAATCATCTAAGTGGCCTAATCACAAAGTAACTAGGACTTTTTAGGGATATATTAATAATAATACTGTTTTTATTTTACGAAGTATTTCTTTTAACTTGAAAACATTAACACATATATACACATACATGCTAATGGTCCAAATCTGCCTCTTTTATAAAGCATCTCTACTATAAAGCAACAGACTAGGGGGCATCCGAATATTGGAGCTTCTATTTTAGATGTAGAAAATAGGAAGAATTCTAATAAAATCTCCTTGAAATAACATAAATTTAAAGGCCTATACTTTTGACTAATTCTTTATCTGGCTAAGATGTTTCATTAAGAATTTCAGAATTTGATCAAATGACCATAATGCCCCCGTAATTCAAAAGGAAAGAGAAGACATAATGAGAAAAGTCATATGGGCGAAACTTGTCACGCTCATGTGTTTCCCTTAGGAGAGCATCAAGTACCAGTTTATTAGAAAAATCTCAATTTTATGTAAACTAAAATCCTCAAAATATATATGGGTATTTTGGTCTTTTAAAAATGTTTAAAAATCCTTAATGAGGTCTCTTATCCTGATTAAGAATTAGTCGCCTTATTTAGATTTTTGTTATTTCAAGGACTTTATTCTTTCTTCTGCCACCAATTCAAACTTCACCTGCAAATTTGATAAAGCAATCAAGTATATGACTATGACCAACCACATATAAATAAATATAATGGTAAACAACAGTTTGCTTGTCAAAATGTTCCACTATTTTTTATTCATTTCAGACCCAACAGAAAGTTCTTGGCCATTCAGCAAGTGGCGTTAAAAATTCAATATTCAAAAACTACTTCGTGCATGCTTTATGTCAACCGTTTACTAAGAATACTTTATATATGATGACTTCAACCATTATATGGAGAAAAACACGTATTTAATTAGAAACTATGACAATTAACAAGAACTGGAAGCTAAATAAGAATCAAAATTGGCGTCTGTCTTTGGGATGATGGAAATCAACTAATTCTTGATAGCTCATCTCAAGGACTCTCCATTTCAGCAATGGGATTATTTTGCAGACATAAAATCCTACTCGCTGTCTGGATCATATTTGGCTGCGCCAGTTTTGACTTTTGCAGTGCCAAAGACACCATCAAATGATCACAATACATCAAGGATCCAGAAACTGTTAGTTCCGATGGAAGTTCCTTCAAATTGGGATTTTTCAGTCCAGAAAACACTACAAATCGCTACATGGGAATTTGGTACAAATCCAAATCCAATATCATATGGGTAGCTAACAGAAACCAACCATTAACGGATTCTTCTGGGACTGGGACTACTACAATTTCTAAGGATGGCAATCTTGTGGTATTAAATGGGCAAAAACCACATCATTTGGTCATCAAATGTGTCAAATATTGCCCTCATGAATACAACTTGTCAGCTTCTAGATTCTGGGAACCTTGTCCTCAAAGATTCTGCAGAAAACATCTTATGGGAAAGTTTTGCACATCCGTCTGACTCAATCCTCCCCCAAATGAAACTTACAAGCAACAAAAGAACAGGTGAGAAACTAAGAGTAACGTCATGGAAAAGTTTGTCAGATCCATCCATGGGTAACTTCTTTATTACACTTGAACGCTTAGATATTCCGGAAGCATTCATCTGGAATGGAGCTCGCCCGTATTGGCGAAGTGGTCCATGGAATGGTAGGATCTTTACTGGTATATACTATATGAATGCCTTTTATCTTAAAGGGTTTCGTCTCGTAGATGATGGGGAAGGAACTATTTATTTGTATTTTAGTTATTTTAATGTGACAGAATTCACGTTCTTTGTCTTAGACTTTCGAGGCGTGTTATATGAAAAAGATTGGTTTAATGACAAGATACAACCACAACGAAATTTTAGTATTCAAACTTCAGAATGTGATGTTTATGGTTTATGTGGATCATTTGGAAGCTGCAACCCAAATAGTTCACCTATATGAAACTGTTTGAGAGGTTTTCAACCAAGAAATATAAAGGAATGGGATATGCAAAACTGGACTAATGGTTGTGTTAGGAAGACAACTTTGCAGTGTGATGAGAAGTTGAAAAATGGACAAGCACAAGGCAACGAAGAAGATGGATTTTTGAAGTTGGAGATGGTTAAAGTGCCAGATTTTGCAGAATGGTCTTCTGCTTCAGAGGAGACCTGCAGAAGCCAGTGCTTGGAGAATTGTACTTGCGTAGCTTATTCATATAGTCCTGAAATAGGTTGCATGTCTTGGAAGGGAAATCTAATTGACATACAACAGTTCTCAATAGGTGGACTTGATCTGTATGTTCGTCTAGCCTATTCAGATCTTGGTATGTTAGCTCTTCTTCTGACAAATATTAAAAATCTAGGGGTTAAGGTGCAGATTTGCCTTGGGGGTTTTCTTTCAGGAACAATATTATTCTGGAAGTTTTTTTAGGTTATATAACCCTGAAAATTTCAAAAGGTAGCAATGTTACTATACTCTCGGTTAAAAGTTGACATTAACCATTAATATTTTTAACAGTAATAAGAAATATTATTTTATTTTAATACTTCTAGGGCAACCTTAAATCCAAAAAACCTTTCGAGGCAATATTGCTTTCGAGTGAAAACTTTCAGGTAAAATTTTCACCTTAACCCAAAGTCTAGTTATTTAACATTTTTCTATTTACAGATTTGGATTGGTTATAACTTTCTTTGTTTTCTCTTAAATGCAGAAAAGGATACACATGTGAGAAAGATCATTATCATTACAGTAATAATAGGAACACTTATCATTGCTTTTGGAACATATGTTTTATGGAAAAGGATAACGAAACATTCAGGTACATTACCATTTATATCATCTTAATAGATTTAAATGTAATCTTCATATTATTTGTTGTTTGGTAAATCATGTTATTTCATTTTATCTGTGGGGTGTTTCTGTGGTGTTCACTCTTTGTAAAATCAATTCATTGTTTTAAAGCAGAGACAAAATCAAAGAACAAATGGTTCTTACGATTGAAGAAAGGTGAAGAATATTCAGAGAAAACAGAAGACAACATTATTGGAGAATTGCACATGTCAGACTACCGGAGGTATTGGCATATGATTTTGAAAAGGTTGCAACTGCTACAAACAATTTTGACTTCTCCAATAAACTTGGGCAGGGTGGCTTTGGTCCAGTGTACAAGGTACATTAATTCATGCTAACTTAATCAATTTTGAAGATATTGCATATTACTGTTTTGTTTTTTGTCATTGTGTGTAATTCCTGTACTTGGTATTTTCATTAAGGGGATATCGCAAGATGGTCAGAATATAGCAGTTAAAAGACTTTCTAGAGGTTCTGGACAAGGACTAGAGGAATTCATGAATGAGGTCATTGTCATTTCTAAGCTTCAACACCGTAATCTTGTAAAACTTATTGGCTGCTGCATTGAAGGAGGAGAGAAGATGTTAATCTACGAGTACATGCCAAACAAAAGTTTAGATGCATTTATTTTTGGTTTGTTCTTTTAACCCCTTCTTTTCTTGTCATGTCATACGCATTAATCAACTTATAGCTTTTTCTGTGTTTAGAATATACATGTACAGATCTATTAAATCCCTCCCTTTTGCTTTCAAAGATCCACCAAACCATAAACTCTTGGATTGGAGAAAGCGCTTTCACATAATTGAAGGGGTGGCTCGAGGAATACTTTATCTTCATCGAGATTCAAGACTAAAAATTATACATAGAGATCTAAAGGCAAGCAACATATTGTTAGATGAGAACTTGAATCCAAAAATATCAGATTTTGGCATGGTAAGAATTTTTCAAGAGAGTGAAGATCAAGCTAATACAAGAAGAGTTGTTGGAACCTAGTAAGTTTTAATTCATTATCCAATAATATAATAACAAAAAAAAAGCAGTACTCCAATAATTAACAGTTTTTTCTCAATAATGTAGTGGTTATATGTCGCCAGAGTATGCAATAGAAGGATTGTTTTTAGAGAAATCCGATGTGTTTAGTTTTGGTGTTTTACTATTAGAGATCGCTAGTGGAAGAAGAAACTCAAGCCCTTCTAACAATGAGGATTCTCTCAGCCTTCTAGGATTTGTAAGTTTTCAATACCCAATAGTTCATTCTTAACTTTAGTTTTCAATGCTGCTATTTATACACTTCTTTTTATTTTAGACGTGGAAATTATGGAATGAGAGGAATGCTGCAGCAACGCTAATAGATCCTAGAATATATGATACCAACCTGGAGAAAGATGTATTAAGATGCATACACATAGGACTTTTATGCGTGCAAGAATTTGCAAGAGAGAGGCCAAGTATGAGCACTGTGGTTTCCATGCTTAGCAGTGAGATTGCAGATCTTCCTCCTCCAAAACCACCAGCATTCATCCAATGGCAGAGTTTGTTGTGTTCAGCATCCAATGAAGAAAGTAAAAGATTGTTTTCAAACAACAGTGTTAGCATTACACAGATGTATGGCAGATAACTACAATGCCACACTTTCTATTATATCATTTAGAAATATTTTTATTCTTGTGTATATATTTACATAGCTGATCTTCAGTTTCTCCTACCCATGAGTTGTCATGTGTTTGCCATGACAAAATATCTAAGTTAGTCACCAAACGTTTGGATTGTCTGGCTATGGGTCGTTCTAATTTAATTAGTGATATTGTGCTCGAGCCTTGGGCATACAACAATGATAATTACTTGGAGGTAGTGAGTTTTCCTCTATTATGGGCCTACATTCCTGCAAATTATAAAAAATTAAAAAAATCTAAGTTATACTTTACAGATTAGTAATGTCAAATACAGAGGCTAGTAGCTACACCTTTCTGCAAGATGCAATTCTGTGTTGACAGGGAAATCAGATGTACGTGTAAAGCTATGCTGAGCAACATTGGAAAGAGTGAAAACACACCGAAACAAAAATTCTTCTTCCCTTATATTAGTGCTTTCTTCTGTGAAAAAAATAATAAAAAATAAATACACTTTCTCTAGTAACAATTAATTGTAATCATGAGGGATATGGAAATTTGAGAACATCATACCTCCGCCAAGGTCAGAATTCTATAATTTACAGATTGTTAAGAAGGCTAGGATTGTTTTAAAGAGTCACACTTAACATAAATTGATAGAAGAAATGAGAAGATTCAAAAGTTCTTGTACAAAATACCATGGAAAGAATAAGGTTCAGCTGTTTTAGAAGTCTTTGGTACTAAGTCACTATGAGTATTCTCAATCTTTGCAGTGAGAATTGAACTCTCTCGCAAACTTAACATTCACTTCTCTCAGAGGTTGGGGAAATGCATAGGCACATGAATTAACCCAGGCAGAAGCAAATCCAGTATATATCAACAAGTGCCTCAGAACCATTGACAATAGAACTACTGCTGGGCAGGCTCGGTTATTGTCTCAAGCTTCACGCTTCATTGTAATTTGGTAAGGCAAATGAACGAATATGCCCTTGATAGTTGGTGAGAATATAACACACATCCTAAGTTTTAAATGAAGGGGTAGATAATCTTAATTGGATGTGTGTACTAAAAGCCATGAATTTTTGAAGCTCAAGAATTAAATCTGGAAATTACTGTTTTACTAAATGAATAGTAAAACTTTTGTTTCAAAATGGTATTATTCAACTAAGAGTATGAATAGATGAGTATTTTTTTTTTCTTAAATAATATTAAAAGAGCTTTAAATAGAGACTGAAACTACTTCATGCCAATTTTTGTATAATTAATTATAATTTTTTAAAGTTCACCAGAAAACTAAAGCTACCATATAATCCGAAAAGAGAAAAATTAAAGTTTTAAGGAAGAATTAAAATAAAGGAGCTATAGTAAATAATATTTATTATGAAGGATCGTAAAAGTTCTAATTATTTAAAAGGACTAGGTGCCAAAATAAAAATTTATCATTATTAAATTGCCCCTTACCAAACTCTTTATATTTACTCATACATTTTAGTTTTAAAACTAACATGAATTTTTAAACCTCCTGATTCTCTTCCACATCCTATTTTATTGATTATATTCAAATTTTTATTGATAATATTTTTTGGGCTTACAATCATGATTATCACTTTCATATAAAAAATATAATAGATTATTTAGATTTTAATAAACTATATTAACATTACATGGATTTTTTTTATTTTTAAAACTCACAAATTTATTCTAAATAAAAATAAATCATACAAATCTTTTGAATGGTTTAAAACTGTGATTTTTTTTTTTTAATTTTTAGATAAGTATAACCTTTCTTTAAAACATATATAATAAATGATAAAAGATCTCCAGTTTTCTCAAAGTTATATAATATTTATTTTCAATTAAAGTTTGTGTCAATTTTAAAAATAAAATTATAATATTGATAAAAATGAATAATGTTTGTTTTATTTTTTCAATTGATATCTACATAAATTGAGATAAATTTTGTTAAATTTACTGAAATTTAAAATTTTATATTAATTTTAGAAATATAATTTGGAAAATATATATAGGGGCTTTAGTAAAGGATAATTTAGTAATTTTAATTTTAATTTTTAGTCCTTATAAATAATTATAATTTTTACGATCTTTTCAAATAAATATCATTTACTATAGGTAATTTATTCTAATTCTCACAAGTTTTAATTTATTGACTCTAATGACATGCAATGTGATTCCTAATGACATAAATTGGTCTTTAATACTCTTAAAAGAGAAGAGGTTACACAATACATCTAATGGTTTTTAATACTTACACTATTTTTCAAATAATATATTAACTCTATTTTTATAATTTTTTAAATTTATTATTTTTCTTATATTGATCAAATTATATACATAATATATATATATATATATATATATATATATTATAAAACTCATTTCCTTTTTAGTTTTTTTACATCTAAATTTTTTTCCATTACTCATTCAAACAAGTTTCAATTTGTCAAATTAATTTTTTTTACAAAAATCAATCTAAACATAAGTCATATTACACTATTTAATTTTTACCTTATCTGAAGTTTGCAAGTGTCTAATGAAACAGAAGCCACTTTTATCACCATTAATCCAAACACACCGTAAGACAATAACAACTAATTTTACTAAAGGCAATAAGGTCATTTAACAAAAAAAATAATTTCAGAATAGTCTCTAAGTGCTTCATAGGAATCAATCCATTTCAAAAGAACATTTTAAGATTCTCATGTTTTATGGTGGTTTTTATAATTTATTGGTCTTTCTCCCTGAAAAATAATTCAGACATTAATACGTGTGTTTGATCACTTACGAGAAAATGATCAAGATTGTATGGTTGCAGTCGAATAAACAGTTGATATTGCAAACAAGGCTAAGAAAAAAAAATTAAATAACAGTCCATTAGTCACATGTTATGAATCAATGAAATGGATTAAAAACGTTTACATATTATAAAAACTATCTGTGATAGAATCGATGAATAATGACTGAGTTATGAAACAAGAAACTAGAATGACTAATTTAAAAAAAATTAATTTGAAGTATAAGAATTAAATAATCAAATCTTCCATTAATAATGCACATTTTTTAGTTAGAGAAAACTCTCAAAAACACTTCATAATGCGCATTTTTTGTCTCTAATGTGAACTCAATCAATACTAAAATATAATTATATTTAAAAGGCTGAATTTCGGTATAGGGCTATTTCAAGATTAGGCCTGCCATATATTCATTATATACTCTTTTGGTCCTTAATATATAACATATTTAACTACTTTGATTAGATTAAGAAAGTTAGTTAAGGAACTTCAAAATTTCAACTTGGGTCCCGATAGTTCTCTGTCATTTATAATATTTAAAGTCTCAATTAGGGATTTAACAATTTTTAAAATCTTTTTCAGGGACTTTCCCTTGAAAATTTGTGTAGCTAAAAGAATAAATTGATAAATATAAGAAGTCTAATATTACAATATGATCTACCACATTGTATCTAAATATGGGTATTGATCAATATTAAATTAAGATTATACAATGTACTTTCTTGGAACTTTAATGTTGTGATCATATAACAGGCACGTCAACTCATACATGTAGAAGATAATTGACTTGACGATGCAAAATATAAGGACTATTTTGGCAGAATAAGCTAGTTTCAACCGCTTCAACGATTTTCACATATGAAGACCCAACAATGTTGCTGTCAACAATGCATTAGCTAAGAGTGCCCAAGACGATGATTCTGACTTTTAAGCTCTTTGGAGGTTCCTCATTTCTGTAGGAACCAGTTTACTCTAGATAGATCTAGTATGGACGAAAATTCACCAGTTTAGTATGCTTTCTTTCCAAGTTTCTTGCCATTGTAGTCCAGAAAAGAAAAGGCCCTAAACAGAACCTCACACCCAAGGAGGAAAAGGAGGCAAAAATTGGTAAGGACGGCAAAATTACTGTGACAGAAGCATTACTTTGTGGAGTCAGATAGCCATAGGAGAACTGGTTAATGGTTATCGTTCACAACAATCCACAACTCATATTCTTAAACCATTTCCCATAACCAGCATTTTTATTATGGGATTCAGAAAAAATTCTTGCTTGTCACATGCTTTTCTTATATATTTGTTCTCTCCCTGTGTTATGCTCTGTGCTATGGACACAATCATGCCATCTGTATTGATCCAAGAACCTGAAACAGTACGCTCAAGTAATAACATGTTCACACTGGGATTCTTCAGTCCTCAGAACTCCCCAAATCGCTACGTGGGAGTTTGGCTTATGTCTAAATCCCATTTTGTTTGGGTAGCTAACAGAAACAACCCACTAACAGATTCTTCTGGGATACTCACACTATCAGACGGTGGCAATCTTGTTGTTTTGAATGAAGAAAAGCAAGTTGTTTGGTCAACAAATGTCTCACATGTTGCATCAAATTCCAGTGCTCAACTCTTAGATTCTGGCAACCTTGTCCTTGTAAATAGAGCAACTGGAGCATTCATGTGGCAAAGTTTCCAGCTCCCAGGCAATACATTGCTACAAGGCATGAAACTCAGTACTAATCCAAATACAGGTGAGAGAGTAAATTTTACATTATGGAAAAGTTCATCTGATCCATCCCATGGAGAATTTCTAGCAGTCTTGAACCTCGCAATGTTATCAAAGTGTTTGTGTGGAAAGGAAATCATCCTTACTGGCGGAGTGGTCCCTGGGATGGCACAGACTTCCTTGGGATACCTGGGATGGTTTCATCTGTCTTCCAGAAGGGGTTTCAGATAAAATACGAGGAAGGGAGTTTCCACTAATCTTTCGATTTCCTAGATATCCTGACAACTTCTACGCTAGATCCTCATGTTAATATACAACAATGGACTTGGGATTCTGAGAAAAATATATGGGATCCTACATGAATGAGTGTGAATTCTGTAATATCCCAATTTTCAGGCCTAGAGATACAGGAAATAGCCTAAAATTGAGAGGCTACCAGACCCCTTTTTGTGCAGAAGTCCCAAAGACATTCAAAAGATTTTCAGGGACTAAACTGCGAGTAAGCAAAGGTACATGGACTTATGTGTAAATATGTGAAAGTCCCAAGGGGTAGAATAGCCATTTTGGGAAATGTAAAGGTTAAAGGTTGCAGAGTTAAGAGTTGACCAGTTTGGTCGCAACTAGAAATCATTGTGGTCATGACTAAGTTTTACAGAAAGGTCTAGACGCGACTGGAAGATGTGTGGGTTGCGACTAATAGACAAAATGAGTCTGGTTGCGACTAAAAAGTGATTAGGTCGCGAATAAATGATGATGAGGTCGCGACTAAATAATGTTGAGGTCGCGACTAATGAACACAGAAGGTGTTAAGTCGTGATGAGATGACAGTTAGGTCGCGACTGTGTAATGAAAAGATGTTAAAGACGTATGAAACCAAGTGGGCCAAGAATCACGAGGGTCTAAGAGAGATTGAAATGATATTTTAATAAAGTATAGTTACCTGGTTGAAGATCGAACTAGGAAAAGGGTCAGATAAAGTAAAGGTTATCCAGAACCATGAGGTGGCATGAAAAGGTGTCTTCATGGGACCCACAAGATGCCACATGGCATTGAGTTAGTGGAAAGAGCAAAAGTAGAAAAAAGTAAAGGACACGTGGCACGATCTCAGCCGCTCATTCCAGAAAAAGACTATAGAATTCTCTGGAAGCGCTGAGTCAGCATGCGAGGTATCCCAAGGGCCCCACCTAGGTGCCACCTAAGCATGTGAGGTGTCCATTGATGATGTCATAAGTGATGAGTCATTGGGGATGATGATGTCATCATGATGAGGTAAGCAAAGCTTCTTGAGGAAGCAAGCGATCTGAGCCATTCATCGAGATTTGATCTGGGCCATCCATGTTGGAAATTGTGCCCTAGGGGCCAATCATTGTATCATGTTATCATATTATTTGCATGTTTACTATGATGACAATCCTTGGATAACTAGTGATTTTATCCTAAATGTCCCTGGTCAGTCATCTATGCGGGAACAGAGATAAAATAAGACCAGTATGACTTTGAAGATATATAGAGATATAAATCAAAGTCATAAGCACATGTAAGAGTACAGGGTGTTGGACCGACCCGCTATGAGAGAGCTGCATGGGTCAAGTCATAAGCTTCTCTCATATACAAGCCATGTCACTATGCCCTTTGACCTGAGATCATCATGGATTCCTACATGACAAACGCTCAGCTTTGACCTAGTCAAAAGTCACTTTTGACCGAGTGATCATAAAGGCTATGTTCGGGCTTAGTGGTTTTTCATGCGGAGGAATGTGAATGGTCAAGATAGAATTTGTCCCTCACATTCGTAGAGAGATATTACTGGGCCCCTCGATGAGTGAGTCTGAGAAATGTATGGCCATACTGGAATGGAAGGGTAGTTCCATTTCTATATTCAGACTACTCAGGGATCGAGAAAGTAACGGTCAGGAACAGGAGGATGACATTCTCCATGCCTCATCCTTGACCGAAATATCGTGTGACAAAAGGGACGTGATATGGTTGTATGAAAGGTTACATCGTTTATCGATCCTCATATGTTTTGGGTAGTTTTAATGCCTTGCTAGAGACCGCTTACGACTTGTGGGTCAGTATAGTAACTGGCCCACTGCCAACTTCATATGGGCCTACAGGGTCGCACACAAAACAGCCCAATGCGAGCTATGATGTCCAGATTCATTGAATCTAAGAGATGTCTAGATTCAATGAATAATCTAGGGTGGATATATATTTTATATATATATATATAAATTAGTTTATATATATATATATATTATATATATAATATAAGAGATATTTGTAAGATTTAATTTATAAGGATAAATTAAATCTCTATCATTTTTGAATTTGAATTTAAATGGATATGATCTATTTGAATTTGAAATTCAAATTGATAAGATATCTCAAATTTGATTTATGAGAATAAATCAAATATAATTCTGTCTTATCTTTATTTTAAATTAAATAAATAGGTGAATTAAATCTGTGGGACGGATTTAATATAAACCATATTTATTTAATCAGTTTCTTATTAAATTATGCAATATATGATATTGTATTAATTCAGAATTAATATAAGATTAATTCTGAAGCCCGGCCCTATTAGAAGCCCGATAGCTTCCTATATATTTGACATTAGGAGCTAGGGTTCTACATACAATATAGATCTCTTCACACACATTCAGTCGTGAGAAAAGGGGGCAGGGAGAGTGCAAAAGGTTTGCACATAAGAAACTGCCGAGATAGAGAGGGTGACGACGGAATCTCTAGAAAGCCCTAGAGGGACAAGAGGCGCTAGCACGTCGTTCGCGATTGGAACGCTGTTCGTGTGGATACCGGTAGAGGAAGCCGATCTGAGCTGTCGACTTCTACGATACGACCAGACACGAAGCAAGGTCGCGACCAGAACACGCTGAGGTCGCGACCATACGGGCATCTGAACGTCAGAAATCCGAAAAGAAGAGGCAGGTCGCGACTTGAAGCTGACGAGGTCGCGACTACAAACTCCAGAGACTTCAGGTCGCGACGAGAAGCAGAGGAGGTCGCGACTAAAATGTTCCAGAGGCGAAGAGTCGCGACTAGTGGACACTGAGGTCGCGACCAAAGCTTGAAACCGAAGGTAACACTTCTTTCTCCTTGACTTAAACACATTCGGTAGATCCTGGCTGGGAATGGAAAAATTTTTAAAGTTAATTTCCGCTGCGTGTCTTCCAATTCCCTTCAATCCATTCCACTTTGCCTCCACTATAAATACCCCCACCCCCTTGCCATTCCATTCCACGCCAAGAGCAAGAGGAGAAGTAGAGAAAGAGAGAGAAAGAGAAAGAGAGAAAGAGAGAAAGGAAGAGAAAGAAGGAGTTCTGACTGAGCTAGGAGTAGCCTGAAGAGCTTGGGAGTAAGGTAATTTATTCTAGTCCCTGCTCTAATAAATTAGAGTATTATTCTTATGAATTCAGTAGCCAGAATAGAGAAATATCTCTCTCTATAAGGTTAGCCGTTGATAGAAAGAAAGTAAGGGGTTGAACAGGATAGGGGTATTATCTCAAGATAATCTTGAGTAAGTGGAGTTATACTAGATAAGATAATAATGAAATATTATGATATGTATAGGCTCTGACCTATGAGAAGGTGGAACCTCAGATCAAAGGTTAAGGAAAACTGCATGCCAGGTAGTGGACTTACCTATTCTTGTATGCTTGATGTATATGCTTGTGTGTTAATATGCCTATGATATGTGATGGTAATGTATGCTCTGCCTTTTATGAGTTGATGATTCTGCATATTAGTGATAGGCATGGAGCATGAAAGTATGCAAATGAAAATTAAAGAAGGATAAAGGAAACACATATCATGCACTTGCATTCATCTTATATGCATTGAATGGTACCGTTTACTACTAAGATTTTCCCAGAAATCTCACCCCCACCTTTTCCAAACATAAAAGGGTGCTGGTTTGGAGAAGAGAAAGTTAGGAAAATGAGGATGTTTCAAATTCTGAGTGTGATGTTATGGAAAGTGTGGCCCATTTGGCATCTGCAATCTGCAGTTGCTTGAGAGGTTCAAATTCTGAGTGTGATGTTATGGAAAGTGTGGCCCATTTGGCATCTGCAATCTGCAGTTGCTTGAGAGGGTTTGAACGAAAGAACAAAGAAGAATGGGAAATGCAGAACTGGACCAGTGGGTGTGTGAGAACGGAAGCGCTTCAATGTGAGAAAGACAATAATGGTTCTAAGGCCGGCAAAACAGATGAATTTCTGAAGCTAAAGAGGGTAAAACTACCAGATAATGCGGAGGTGTTATCTTCTGACAGTGACGATAATATAATAGATTGTCAAACTCTACACCTGATGAATTTCTCTTGTAAAGCTTATGCCCAAGACAGAAGCCTTGATTGTATGATTTGGAATGAAGATTTACTTGACATACAGAGTTTCTCATATCAAGGGGCTGATCTTTACATACGTTTAGCCTACTCAGAACTAGGTATCTTTTTTAATTAAAGAAACCTCTCTGGAACAACAAAGAATGCACTTGTTTTCACTCTAACATGTATTTGACATTCAAATAGGATTTGATGCAAAGCTTCCAATGTCATTTAAGCATTATTTATCTAGTCATATTATCTCCATGTGAACAATGGTACAACTAAGCTTATCTGCAATCTATAACAGACTGTCTAAAAGTTCGTTTCTTTGATACAGATATAGGCAGGAGGAAAATGACAACACCTAGTCTAATTGGAACATTTCTCATCACAGCATCTGGATATTTCTTATGGAAAAAGGGGTCAAAGCAAAAAGGTGATTTTCAGTTTTAGTGGAAGATATCATTCAAGGATCAATGATTTTGTTTCGAATTTTTAAGCACTTGCTTGACATACATAGAAATAGTAATTTTATCACAAAATTCAATAATAAATCCTGGGCAGAAATTACACAGAATTTATTGTTAACTTACATGTAATAATTGGTTTCTTTCTTTCTTTTTATCTCACTCTTTCTCTCCCAATATATATAGAGAGAGGGAAAGTTTTTGATAGAAGAGATGATTACTTTTATCATTTAGAAAGCATAAAAAGAAACTTTGCGATCTTAGACAATCTATTGAACAATTGAGTTTCATCATTTTGGTACAGACTATACGAGAACTTCATGTAGTTAACTCACATCTGTAGTAACCTGGTATTAGAATAACAATATATGTTTTTCAATGAAATTATATGGATAAAGATTGGTAAAATACAGGGGAAATGCATATGCAAATTCACAACAAAAGGAGGATTACGAAGCTGAAGCAAGTCAAAATTCAAGAGATTTCATTGTTTACTTTTAGAGAGTTAGCAACTGCAACAAACAACTTTGACTTAGCATACAAGCTTGGGCAGGGTGGTTTTGGCCCAGTTTACAAGGTGATTATCATTCTTTTTCCCCTTTAAGTTTATCATCTTTCAATTCATAAGAAATTAGTGTTTTTTTTTTTAAATTATTTTGTTCCAGGGGAAGTTGAGAGATGGACAGGAAATTGCTGTAAAAAGACTATCAAGATCATCTGGACAGGGGGTGGAAGAATTTATTAATGAAGTGGAGTTGATTTCTAAGCTTCAACACCGAAACCTTGTTAGACTTCTTGGATGTTCAATTATAGGTGAAGAAGAGATATTGATTTATGAACACATGCCAAACAAAAGTTTGGATACATATATGTTTGGTTAGTGCCCCAATCCTCCATGCATATTACAGTTTACTAAACGGACGTTTTTATGCTTTGCATAAGATAAATAGAGGAGAAAAGGAAAACTTTAGTGTTTACGAATAAATAAAGAAATACAAGTATGGTACTTAAACGTTTATTTTACCTCATGCTACCACTTTGTTGACAATTGTAGCAATACTTCCTAATTTTATAACTACATGTGAGGTTCTGTATCTCTTGATGTGCAAATTCAATGGGTCTATGAATAAATGAAGTGGTTTATTTATAGAAATAGTTAAGGTAAAAGTAATTAAGTCACAAGAGACAATCTAACATACCAATACTACCACCATGTGCTATCATGTTGTACAAAGTGCGTTAAGTGTCTTCTTATGAACACTTACTTTCATCACTTTTTACTAAAACAATCTTTTGCAGATCCACTGCAACAAAATTCCTTACATTGGGGAAAGCGCTTCACCATAATTGAGGGAATAGCTAGAGGGTTGCTCTATCTTCATAGAGATTCAAGATTACGAATTATAGATAGAGATTGATCTGAAAGCAAGTAACATATTATTGGATAAACAAATGAATCCAAAGATATCATATTTTGGGATGGCTAAACTTTTTGGAGCTAGTGAAAATCAAGCAAATACATAAAGAATTGTTGGAACATAGTAAGCCCTCATTTTCCTTTTTCCAACATAATTATATCATTAGCATATTGAGAGCTCAAATATGTAGTTTATAAATACAGGGCTATATTTCTCCAGAGTATGCAAAAGAAGGACTCTATTTGGAGAAATCTGGCGTCTTTAGCTTTGGTGTTTTGCCGTTAGAGATTATTAGTGGGAGAAAAAACACTAGCTTTTGTGAAGATTCAAAATCTTTCACACTTTTGGGATTTGTAAGCCTCTCCAATTTGTACCTTCCTTGCTTGCAAAAGCTTTAAATTGCCTTGCCCTAATGAATATAGCATTGAAGTTTAACATGTATCATTTTACTTGTTAATGTTTTTAGGCGTGGAAATTATGGGTTGATGACAATGTTATGCCTCTAATGGATCCACAAATATATTATCCAAGCTTTCACAAGGACACATTGCAGTGCATACATATTGGGCTTTTGTGCGTGCAAGAACTTGCAAAAGATAGGCCCACTATGGCCTCTATTATGTCCATGCTTCATAGTGAGATTATGGATATTCCTCCCCAAACCAACCTGCATTCATCCTCAGGCAGACCATGTCTCATGCTGCAGAGAAAACTCCAAACAATGATGAATTATGTTCCATTTATGAAGTAACTATCTTATACATTTGTTTTTGTTGCAAGACCTAAAAAAGGAAGAAATATGGAGAGGGTAAGATTCCTTTTGTAGTTTAGGAGATTGACCTAAGTTGTCAGGCTGAAATTGAGAAAGAAACATCAGACCAGGTGGCTATATACTTTATGTATAGTTGCTATCTTTTGCTGTCCTACTTTTGACTTTATTTTGGAGAGGTGTGCCATGCACTTTTGATAGTATATAGCATAAAGTGCCATGCACTTTATGCACTTTTGGGGGTAAGGATTTTTTTTGTGAGAATCTTATTTTGGAGAGGCTGGTCTCTCAAACACCAGAGGGGCCTTTGCACTAAGAGAGCATAGCGTTGTCTTGCTGTTTTTAGTCTGTATTGGGCTTAAGGGGTTACCAAGAATGTTGGTTTAACCCTGTACTGTGATCCTGTTGATTTCTATCAATATAAGCTCAATATTATTCAGATTTGCAAGTTTCTTGCTGCTAATTTATGTTTCTAGGACAAGTTATATCAATTGGTATCAGAGCAGGACTATCCTAAGGTTCTATGGGCAGCAATGGAGAGGAGAGTAGCAGATGAGGTGCAAAAGAAACATTAGGAGGATTAAGTCAAGGCATGAAGGAAGAAAATACTAGGCTGACTGTTGAAATGAATGGGGTCAAAGAAACAATGCTAAAAATGCAAGAGATTCTGTCCCAACTAGTGGAAAGACAGGGGAACAGGGAAGACACACGGGCTAATGAGACTGGAACCCCAAATAGAGAAGAGACATCAGAGACGCCGGAGGATCAGGGAGGAGAAAAGGGAAGGTTCAAGAAACTGGAATTACCAGTGTTTGAAGGAGAAGACCCCCTGGGATGGTTTTCACGTGTCGAGCGTTACTTTAGCCTGAACTTGGTAGGTAAATCGGAGAAGCTTGGAGCAGCAGTGGTGTGCCTTGAAGGCAAGGGCCTTAACTGGTACCACTAGGTTGAGAGCCGAGCACCAGTTCAAAGTTGGTTAGAATTTACATAAGAGCTCCTATAACATTTCCATCTGTCACAACTGTGAGACGAAGAAGAGATATTGTTGGCGCTAAAACAAGAGCAGACGATTTTGGAGTTGGTCGAGGAATTTGAGAGATTGTCGGCCTCCCTCAATGACGTACCAGAAGAATGCTTGATAAGAGCTTTGAAAAACGCGCTGAAGCCAGAGATTAGAGCATAACTCCGATTGGTTAACGTGATGTCCCTGCGTGAGCTTATCCGGATCGCACTGCATATTGACGAGAGAAACCACACACTCGAAAAGACTAGGGAGGGAAGAGGTGTCAAGGCTAAACGACATGCATCTGGACCCAAGGTGGATTGGGCCTATACTCATCCCATAAGGCTTCCTCAAACCCTTGAGCCCACACGAAATAACTCAGCAGCTACTGGGTATTCAAACCTGATAAAAAGAGCTGAGACCAAGGCAACAAAGACAAAGTCAACAAGCCACTTGTCGAGCAGCAACACGCCAGACAGGGGTGGAAGGCTTATCGATTACCATAAGCTGAGCTAAACCGAAGAAGAGAACTCAGGCTATGTTACAAATGTGGCTACAAGTACAATCCCAGCCATGTTTGCAAAAATAAAAGTGTGCAGGTCATGATTTTGGAAAGGGAAGACGGATGGAGCATGGAAAATGAAGACATAATAGGGGACGAAGTGTAGGGAATTGGAAGACACGCAGCGAAAATTAACTTAAAATTTTTTCCATTCCCTGCCTGGATCTACCGAGTGTGTTTAAGTCAAGGAGAAAGAAGTGTTACCTTCAGTATTCGAACTATAGTCGCGACCTACGTGTCCACTAGTCGCGACTCTTCGCCTCTGGAGTTTTCTGTCGTGACCTCCTCAGCTTCTAGTTGCGACCTGTCGTCTCTGGAGTTGGCAGTCGCGACTTCCTCAGCTTCTAGTCGCGACTAGTAGTCTCTTTTTGATTTTATGACGTTTAGGACCCCTGTATGGTCGCGACCTAAGTGTCTACGCGTCGCGACTTGTCGTCGTACCTGGTGCTCTCTTCTCGATCGCAAGAAGTCGACAACTCAGATCGGCTTCCTCTACCGGTATCCACACGAATAGCATTCTAACCACGAACGACGTGCTAGTGCCTCTTGTCCCTCTAGGGCTTTCTCAAAAATCCTTCATCACCGTCTCTATTTTGGCCATTTCTTATCTGCAAACCTTTTGCACTCTCCTTGCCCCTTTTTGTCTCTTCAAGAACCCTAGCCCCTAATGTCAAATATATAGGATGCTATCGGTGTTCTGATTAGGTTGGATTTCAGAATTAATCTTATATTAATTCAAAAATTAATACAATATCATATATTGTATAATTTGATATGAAACTAATTAAACAAATATGGTTTATATTAAATCCGTCCCACAGATTTAATTCACCTACTCATTTAATTTAAAATAAAGATAAGACAGAATTATATTTGATTTATTATCATAAATCAAATTTGAGATATCATATCAATTTAAATTTCAAATTCAAATAAATCATATCAATTTAAATTCAAATTCAAAAGTGATAGAGATTTAATTTATCCTTATAAATTAAATCTTGCAAATATCTCTTATATTATATATAATATATATATGCGAAATATATATATAAAATATATATATAACCACCCTAAATTATTCATTGAATCTGGACATGTCTTAGATTCAATGAATCTGGACATCACAGCTCGTATTAGGCTATTTTGTGTGCGACCCTGTAGGCCCATATGAAGTTGGCAGTGGGCCAGTTACTATACTGACCCACAAGTCGTAAGCGGTCTCTAGCAAGACATTACGACTACCCAAATCATACGAGGATCGATGAACGATGTTACCTTTCATACAACCACATCACGTCCCTTTTGTCACACGATATTTTGGTCATGGATGAGGCATGGAGAACGTCATCCTCCTGTTCCTAACTGTTACTTTCTCGATCCTGAGTAGTCTGGCTATAGAAATGGAACTACCTTTCCATTACAGTATGGCCATACATTTCTCAGACTCGCTCATCGAGGGGCACAGTAATATCTCTTTACGAATATGAGGGACAAATTCCATCTTGACCATTCACATTCCTCGGCATGAAAAACCTCTGAGCCCGAACATAGTCTTTATGATCATTCGGTCAAAAGTGACTTTTGACTAGGTCAAAGCTGAGCGTTTGTCATGTAAGAATCCATGATGATCTCAGGTTAAAGGGCATAGTGATATGGTTTGTATATGAGAGAAGCTTATGACTTAACCCATGCAACTCTCTTACAGCGGGTCGGTCCAACACCTTATACTCTTACATGTGCCTATGACTTTGATTTATATCTCTATATATCTTCAAAGTCATACTGGTCTTATTTCATCTCTGCTCCCGTATAGATGACCGACCAGGGACATTTAGGATAAGATCATGAGTTATTCAAGGATGATCATCACAGTAAACATGCAAATAATGTGATAACATAATTAAGAAATTCATAAATTAACCATATTCATAATACTATGATTGGCCCCTAGGGCACAATTTCTAACATCCTCCCACTTGCACTAGGTACAATCATTAATTTTCCTAATTCCCATTGACCTAATATGACACTCATGCTTTGCTTGCACAAGCGGCTTTGTTAGAGGATCAGCAACATTGTCTTCTCCTGTTACCTTACATATTTTTGTATCACCTCTATCATTGATTTCTCTGATGAGATGAAATCGCCTGAGTATATGCTTGGTCCTTTGATGTGACCTAGGCTCTTTGTCTTGTGTAATGGCACTACTATTGTCACAGAACAAAGTTATTGGATTTGAGATGGTAGGTATCACCCCTAGTTCAGTAATGAACTTCCTGATCCAAACGGCTTCCTTAGCTGCATCAGATGCTGCTATATACTCAGCTTCCGTTGCAGAATCTGCTACGGTGCTCTGCTTAGAGCTCTTCCAGCTTACTGCTCCATTATTCAGGAGGAATATGTATCCATATTGCGATTTCTGGTTGTCCTGGTCAGTTTGGAAACTTGTATTTGTGTAACTAGTTACACAGAGCTTGTCATCCAATCTACCATAGACTAAGAATAAGTCCTTAGTCCTTCTTAAATACTTAAGGATATTCTTGACAGCAGTCCAATGGCCCTCACTGGGGTCCTGTTGATATCTGCTTAGTCATACTTAAGGCAAACGAGATATCCGGTCGAGTACATAACATGGCGTACATGATAGATCCTATAACCGAGGCATATGGAACTTTACTCATGCGACCTCACTGATCAGTTGTACTAGGACACAAATCCTTGCTGAG
Source organism: Leucaena leucocephala (assembly GCA_037074615.1). NCBI lineage: Eukaryota > Viridiplantae > Streptophyta > Magnoliopsida > Fabales > Fabaceae > Leucaena > Leucaena leucocephala. Next base: position 8,373,475 of record CM073549.1, read on the forward strand.
GTGAATACCATGAGACATGGGTATGAAACCCCTCTTTGATTCCTGCATACTAAACCTATGTAGTATCTTGTCTATATATGTGCTCTGACTGAGTCCTAGAAGTCTCTTAGATCTATCTCTATAGATCCTAATTCCTAGGATGTAGGTGGCTTCACCCAAATCTTTCATCGAGAACGACTTTCCTAACAAAGACTTGACAATCTGTAAGGTAGAAATGTCATTCCCAATAAGTAGGATGTCATCGACATAGAGTACCAAAAACACAACTGTTCTCCCATTAACCTTCTTGTACACACAAGGTTCATCAATATTTTGAAGAAATCCAAACTCTTTGACTACTTCATCAAAACGATGATTCCAACTCCGAGATGCTTGCTTTAGTCCATAAATGGACCTTTGAAGCTTGCACACCTTACCAGAGTCCTCGGAAAGCACAAAGCCTTCAGGTTGTGCCATGTATACATCCTGTGACATCCTAATTTTCAGGCCAGAGACTTAGGAAATAGCCTGAAATAGATATATCCCTTTGAGCAGAAGTCCCCGAAATATACAGAGAGTTTTTAGGGACTAAACTGCAAATAAGTGAAAGTCCAGGGACTTATATGTAAATAGTAAAAGTCCCTAGGGATTTGATGGCCATTTATGCAAAGAAAGGGATTAAATTGCAAAAGCAAGAAAATGAAGGGGTTTAAGTGCACTTATGGAAACTTTAAAGCCAAAAAGGAAAAGTAGACAAAAAGGTGGGGTCCTTAAGTGTAATTTTAGCCAAATAAAAGGGACTTAATTAAAAAGAAGAAAAGTTCCCTGGGGCTAAAGTAAAATTAAAGAAAGTCAGGCCGGAAGTGGTTTGGACAGCCCGAAAGTATTTCAGTCCCAGATTTCACCAGTAGATAAAGCAAGTGATGCTCGGTAATCTGGCTTAATACAGGAATTTTTCAAGACTCCAGATAGCCAGAATTGATCTGATAGTCTAAAAGATAAAAATTCCTATCGGATATCCTAGATTTCAGATCTAAGTGAGAAAATACAGGATGATGCGTCCTGATGGGGCGGATGTCTGGAAACTGACAGAATATCGATAGGAGGCCTGTAGAAAAAGTTATTCGCAAATTAGAAAATCCAGACGTGAGTGTGAGGCCTCCGGGTATCCGATAGGGAGATTTATCGGTATTTGAAAAGGGACTGAATGAGTTCGGATAACCTCAGTTAGATGACTGTTATGAGCCACAGGGATGCCAGAACATAGTAGGCCAGTGTATCTGGTAAAAGGACCCGGTGTCCGGAGATGTGTAGAAACGGTGTATAATAGTTGAAGTACTCGATGAACATGGGCAGGGGAAGATTCCTCGTGATACGTGCCATGAAGGTAATGGACCCTAAAAGGCCCAATAATGGCGCCATCAAAGGCCCAATAAGACACTTGGACTGATAGGTGGGCCAGTGTCCGGCAGAACCCCGGAAAAGTACGAAATTACCAAAATGCCCCTGTGTTGTACTAAAAGGGTAATTGGTGTATGAAGGGCATTTTGGTCATTCTGGACAGGCCCAGAAGCCAAGACATACACAGATAAAGTTACTCAGAGTTAGTATATGCCCTGACAGGGTGTAGAAGGGTGTAAAATGATGATTTTATCCTTAGGGTTAAGATAGTGCAAGAAAGGGCACCCAGGGGTATTTTGGTAATTTGCCAAGGGATGTTTCTTGGGAATCGAGCCATCAAAGTACTTGAGCTTAATCAAGATCCAAGATAACATTCCCAGAGCCCAAAAACGTAGGCCCAGTGATATGTGGGAAAAAGTGGCATTAAAATACTATTTTAATGCTGTTTCAATAAAGTAAAGTTACTCAGTCGGCATGATAACCGAGGAGGTGATCAGATAAAGTCCTGGACTTATCTGGATAGCATTGGATGGCGTGACAGGTGCCAGTAAGATGCCACATGGAGCCAACATAGAGGAGGAAGAAAAAGTTAAGGACATGTGGCATAATCTTAGCCGGTGAGTCCAGTTTGTGGGAAATCGGACCGGACCGGTACTGGATTGGATTGGAACTGCTGAGTCAGCTGATGAGGTGTCCCAGGAGCTTGCAATTTTTCCATGTGACATATGAGGTGTCCCATGAGGTGGCCTTGAGATGATGTCATGCATGATGCAGTAAAAGGAATAAAAGAAAATAGGAAATTCCGGAAAAACCAGGACCGCAAGTTTATATGGCTTCAAAATTACAAGAATGCCATTGAAGGAAACTATAAAGACCCCCCATTCATTTGCATGCACGTCCAAGAGCCTTTAAGAGAGATGAGGAAGTGCTAGAGAGAGAAAGTGAGAGAAAGAAAGAAAGGAAGTTCTGGCGGAGCTGGAAGCAGAATAGAGATAATAGAGTTCTGCTAAGCTTTTGAGGTAGTAACTAATCCTAACTTTTATGTAATGGCTTTGTGATTTGTTATGCTATTGTTTGGTTGGATTGTTATCTTATATGTTATGCTTGAAGCTCTGCTACAATGCTATGATCATATGTTATTGAGTATGGAAGCACGCAGCATACTTATCTGTACACAATCACAAGCAAGCACCGTCACTCTGCATTACATATTGTTATGAGTATTACTACTGAGATTCCCCCAAATCTCATCCCAATAAGTAACCCATTACGGGGGAGGTTATGTCGAAGTAAATTTTGGGAATTTTAAGAGACGCCGTTATGCTGCCCAAATTATGACAAGGTAAAGAGAGGAACTGATACGTACTGTGTACGTAGGTACTGTCTAAGGAGGCTGGAAGTGAGTAGACCTAGTCGGTTCATCCAGTCTTTCCTGGGTACTTACGTAGAATGGTAGTTCTCACGGGAATTACCGAATCGGTACAAGATCAGTTACTTTCTGAAGATGAAGCGTAGCGGTTATGCTGCCGAATTTCAGGCAGGAAAAGATGTAATAGAGATATGGGAAATTTTGTACATACCCAGATGTAAAACAACTTATCAATTAATAATAAGTGTTGTTTGGCATGTTTGACTGATATATGATGGATGTATGCATATGTTTGCAAAGTTGAGTGCTAAAAATTGCCACTATGAACAGTAACACATAGTGACATGATAATGTTTGATAAATAATTAAAAATAGTAAATGGATGAATAAATATATGAAAGTTTTAAGGTAAATATTATACATACCAAGCTTCGATTTTATATATAGTATGACTCATTTTTATGTATACAGGAGGAGATATAAATTATCAAAGTTGGGACCAGAATGTTGGATTCAGGAGAAAAACGCTGGATGAGCAGTAAAGTTGTGACGTTGACTTATGTTGACTAGGTCAATGAATGGTCAACGAGTTATTTTTTCCTGAAATATAATTGAGTTAGCTTCATGTAGCAATTGTAACCACTTCATTTCAATTTTTATAGAATTAGTTATGATTTTTCGAAGTCAGGTCACTCATCTGGAATTTTCATAGTGAACAGTACTCGATAAGAGTAAAACTCCAGATTGAGAAATTGGACTTCAATGACCTTGAAAGTGGTTCTAAATGCTACCAAATGGTCCCTAAGATGTATGAAAGGAAGTATGTTTCACATCCTCAAGGAGATTTCCATTAAGGAAGGTTGTCTTGACGTCCATCTGCTATATTTCATAGTCATAATATGCTACAATGGCAAGGAGGATTCTGATTGATTTGGCCATTGCAACTGGGAAAAAGGTCTCATCATAGTCCACACCATGAGTTTGAGTAAACCCTTTTGCAACCAGTCGTGCCTTGAAGACATTTACATTGTCATCCATGTCAGTTTTCTTTTTAAATTTCAAATTCAAATAAATCATATCAATTTAAATTCAAATTCAAAAGTGATAGAGATTTAATTTATCCTTATAAATTATCCTTATATCTCTTATAAATTATCAATTTAAATCTTGCAAATATCTCTTATATTATATATAATATATATATATATGCGAATTTATATATATATAATATATATATTTAACCACCCTAAATTATTCATTGAATCTGGACATGTCTTAGATTCAATGAATCTGGACATCACAGCTCGTGTTGGGCTATTTTGTGTGCGACCCTATAGGCCCATATGAAGTTGACAGTGGGCCAGTTACTATACTGACCCAAGTGGTCTCTAGCAAGACATTACGACTACCAAAATCATACGAGGATCGATGAACGATGTTACCTTTTATACAACCACATCACGTCCCTTTTGTCGTACGATATTTTGGTCATGGATGAGGCATGGAGAACGTCATCCTCCTGTTCATAACCGTTACTTTCTCGATCCATGAGTAGTCTAACTATAGAAATGAAACTACCTTTCCATTACAGTATGGCCATACATTTCTCAGACTCACTCATCAAGGGGCCCAGTAATATATCTCTACGAATGTGAGGGACAAATTCCATCTTGACCATTCATATTCCTCCGCATGAAAAATCACTGAGCCTGAACATAGTCTTTATGATCACTAGGTCAAAAGTGACTTTTGACTAGGCAAAGCTGAGTGTTTGTCATGTAGGAATCCATGATGATCTCAGGTCAAAGGGCATAGTGACATGGTTTGTATATGAGAGAAGCTTATGACTTAACCCATGCAGCTCTTTTACAGCCGGTCGATCCAACACCTTGTACTCTTACATTTGCCTATGACTTGAATTTATATCTTTATATATCTTTAAAGTCATACTGGTCTTATTTCATCTCTGCTCCCGCATAGATGACCGACCAGGGATATTTAGGATAAGATCATGAGTTATTCAGGATGGTCATTACAGTAAACATGCAAATAATGTGATAACATAATTAAGAAATTCATAAATTAACAATGTTTATAATACTATGATTGGCCCCTAGGGCACAATTTCCAACACAAAGAAGAGGAAATATCGGAAGACATATTGGCTGCCACCCACATGGAGGTGTCCTTAAATTCCATGCGGGTTTTGGGGACAATCACACCATGAAAATTAGAGGAAAAATATAAGGAAGGGATGCTGTGTTATTGATAGACAGTAAGGCATCTTATAACTTTATATCAGAAGAATTGCGTAAGAACCTTGAGTTACTTATAGACAAAATTGCAGAATATATAGTCACGGTGGGAGACAGTTACTCCCTTCGATGCAAGCAAAGATATAAAGACATTCATTTCCAGGTACAAGGTTTAAGTATTAATCAAACTTTCTATCCTTTTCCAATTAAATGGAGTGGATGTAGTGTTAGGAATGGAATGGTTAAAATCATTAGGTGAGGTCAAAATGAATTGGAATCAGCTTACTATAAAGATTGGCAATAAGCCTAAAATATATGTCTACAAGAGGACCTGATGAAGCTCTCTAATTGTTGTAGTCTGAGCCATCAAAATAAAGTTAATTGCACCCAATATAGTATAAGGCACAACCCTATCGTTCTTCTCAAGGAGCTTTTCTAAAGGAATCCTAGCAAATTAGATGTCAAAAATAATGAAAACCTGAGTAGAGATAAAATGGTTTTGGGGTTTGGTTGATTTTTGCAATAAAATAAGGGTGCATAAAAGTATATATTTTTTGGATTTTTTATTAAGATGGAAACTGGTTGGCTTGTTGAAAGAATATGTTATGAAAGACTCTTGATGATGAAAATGTATCTATCCTCGCTCTTAATTGAATATTGGAGTTTGAAATAGCGAAGTCTTGAGTAAAACCTCAATCGATCGATTGAGTCCAGAACCCTAATCTTCTTTAAACTCCTTTGATCAAAGCTAGTTTAAAGACTATTAGCAAACTGTTAGAAACCACTTAGCGTGCAATTAACCCTAGATTATGAGAATACCCTCGAATGGTCGTCAATCGAAAACTATAGATTTCAAGCAATTGAATTGATTTGCAACAATCGCTGAAAATAACCCAACTTTCTTAAAATCAAAACTAAAATATTAAATTAAAATCCAGCGTTCAAACATCCAGAATCAAATTACAACAGTCTAATCTGAGAATGATCAATCGATATTCAAAACTTGTTCATATGATGAAAACCCTAGATCTAGCAGCAATCATAACATGACAAGATGCAAATTAGAACAGAAGAAACTCCTCGGTTTAGTCCATGAGCTCAAGATATGAGATCCATCACCAAGAGACTAAGGATTTATCCTCTCATGACTTCTGCTGCACTGCAATCGCTATTCAGGTATGATGCCAAGAAGAAACGATGGAAAAATGAAGGGTGAATATGAAGAAATCTGTGGAAAGGGTTAGAAAAGATGGAAGATGCGTGTAGGTTGTCGAATTGGTCTTTAGAGAATGCGTGAGTACTGCTTCTTAGCCTAATCAGGTCTAAAACCAGCCTCTCTTCTATCTGCAGCTTGCCTCCCCTTTTAAAAGTAGCTTGACCTAATCAGAAATACGCAGCTTCATGACTTTCTTCTCTGGTCGTGACCAGATCCATGTTTTGGTCGCGACCTGTGAACGTAGAGAAGCTTCCAGAAGAATCAAGGTCGTGAACTTAGGACACTTTGGTCACGACTAACAAGTGCAGAAATGTGATTTGACTTTCATTAACCTGTGATTTCTTTCCTGGTCCTTGTTCTCTTCCAAAATACCTGCAATTCAACATAAAAGCTCGCTGTAAAAGTCCAAATCAGTAAATAACAGTATATGTGCAGTTTAAAAGAGTTATTTTACCATTTTACCTTTTAATTAGCACATTGCCACGCACAATCATGTAATACACAAAAGTACAATTTAAGGAATGAAATGAAGGGTAAAGTTACAATAAAACTCTTAAAAATGTCGTAGAAACCATATACAAAATGTGTCTTATCAATTCCCCCACACTTGAACCTTTGTACTCCTGGAAAAAGAAATGAATCACACCTAGAACAACACTATTAAATCCAAGATAACAACATAATCCATAGTGTGACATGAAAATAATTAATCCACCGTCTTTTGGGAATGCAAAAGTGATAATGTGAGCAATGCCAAGTAATCAACTACTAAAAGAAATCAACCTCAACTGTATGAGTGCAATAGATCCTCTCAAAGGATGTAAGTGTTTAGCTCTCTATTTCCTCTCAGTGTTAGGGTTCTTTCACTCAGATTCAAATTGAAAAACATCCTACCATAAGCTTGTAACGTCTCTAAATCTTAGCAACTATATAGCACTTATGCAAAGAATTCAGAGGTCTTTTAGGGTTGTAATGATAGAGATAGGCCACGTGGAATGGAATATGAAGGATAGAAAGTTTGTATGCATTCAACAATGAGTATATAGCCTTAATTCATGTCTCTAGAGATGCAGAAATGATAATTGTGCTAAAAGAAGTTGATAATGGTGCCTTCTTCATTCCTCTTTTCTTTTTCTTTCCTTTGTTTCTTTCTTCAATTTTTTTCTTGCACTTTTTTTTAGTGCAATATGCTTTATCTCTTTTTATTTTATTTGGCACCTCATGCATAAAAGCTGTAGCACAGCAACACAACAATAATGAATTTTTGACATGAATGAAAATTTATTTCGAAATGATGTTTATGCATATATGACTTTCTATAAAAAATGATGAAAAGAAAAAGTGATGGGCTCAAAGGGGGTGACTAAGGATATAATATGTAGTAGGCTTGTGTTTGAGATAAAAGGGTTTAGAAATGAATGCCTCTATCATGTTCAATTCATAAATGCGCAAGTAATTCTCAACTCAGAGCCAAGACAAGTTCTAGAGAATATAAACCGATTGAATAATCACTCAATAGAGAATTTAAGGCCGAGATTCCTTCCAACAAGGGTTTTGATATAATTTGCTCATAAGCTAAAGCCTCAAACAATGTTCATCATTCACTAGGCATTAAAATGCTTATCACAACTGAAAACCCTCTAAACGATGATTTAAAAGTTTCTAGGTTCACTTAGAACCATGTGATAATCCCAAATTTAACAGCAAGAGCTTAGGTGTTTCAAATTCAATATCCAAGATTTTCAAAGAAAAAATTCAAGTATGGCAATGGTTTCTAGGAGCTAAAAAAGTTTTAAAATAAGGGGCAATGAATCATTTGTAAGAGCATTTCAGTAGTTCAAAAGGGACCCTTCTATACAGCATTGCACAAGGCAAAGAGAAGGTAAATGGACATTTTCAAAAGTAGGTCGCGACTGAATACAGTGATCTTCGCGACCAATTTTCCCAGGGTTACATGTTCAGAATTATCAAAACATCTGGTTGCGACCTAGGAAGGTTCCTTTCGTGACTCAAATACATAGAGAGAAACAGTCGCGATAGGGAAGGTATTCACTTTGTGACGTAAATCAACAGAGAGTATTGTCGTGCCCATAAAGCATATAGGTCACGACATAAGTTCACTGAGAGCATGTTAAGTCCAAAATTCCCTTTCCGGTCCGACCAAAAAACACATAAGTCACGACCAGTTTTCACAGTGACTATCAAGTGACAGTTTTCAAAGTCCCAAAACATTTCATACTAACATCTTTTTAGTAAATAACAAATCAATTTCAGGTGGGGATCTACTTTCCAGTAATTCATCACACATGAAGATCAAAAACCACAAGTTTTGTGATAAAAGATTGGATTAAAAGAAGGAATTTTTTTACATTAAAAGCATATACTGAAAAACATCCTCCCCCACACTTAAACTTGACAGTGTCCTCACTGTCGAAAGAACTTTAGAAATCACAGCACTCTATAAAGTCAATCAAATCTAGCTCCAACACAGCAAGTAATCTCATCACTCAATGCAAATTTTCCAATTAGGCATGCAGTCACATTCAAGTCATATAAAGCAATACAAGTAAAATGAAGATGACAGGATGGGTAAGCTAAAGTCATGCATGTGAGTGTGTAGGTGTCTCAGAGAAAAATCAATGAGTATGCAACACATGGATAGTAACGGGGTGTTATTCAAAACAGAAAGAAACCTAGAATAAACAAAAATAAGATGAAAATAAAAACTATCCTACTGAGTCATCCCTTTCTAATCAACAAACCAACATAGCAAACATATCATAGTAGAAAAAATGTGTAAAAGGTAGGTGATAGGAAAGGGACAACCTGGCCTTAAGGAGGTGAAGCAGGTTCCTCATAAAGTTTCAAATGGTGGCAATTGGTTTGGAAGATTTTGCCCGTCGCTTCCTCTTGCAATTCAATCATCCCAAATTCATGGACTTTGACAATTGTGTAAGGTCCATCCTAGATAGTTTTGAATTTGTCGTGTTTGAACTTGAACCTAGCCTGATACCTTAACACTCGATCGCCTTTCTTAAACTTCTTTCTCAGAATATGAGCATCATGGATTAACTTTGTCTTCTGTTTATATATTTCAGAGCTGATGTATGCATCTAATTGAATCTCTTCTAGCTCATGAATCTGTAACAACCTGTTTGAACTGGCTTCTTCAAGGTTCTCATTGCAAGCTTTCACTGCCCAAAATGTCTTATGTTCTATTTCCACAAGCATGTGACAAGCTTTCCCAAAAAGCTGTGCTATAAGGGGACATGCCTAGAGGGGTTTTGAAAGATATTCTGTATGCCCATAAAGCATCGTCTAGACTTAAGTTCCAATCCTTATTGGATGGCTTGACAATCCTCTCTAGTATATGCTTTATTTCCTTATTAGAAACCTCTGCTAGACTATTGGTTTGAGGGTGGTATGGGGTGGAAACTTTATGAGTTACACTATATTTTGCTAATAAGTTATTGATCATTTTATTACAAAAATGGTACCTTGATCACTGATTACTGCTCTTGGTACTCCAAATCTACTAAAGATGTGAGACTTTAGGAACTTGGAGATCGTCTGGGCGTCATCTAGTCTTATAGGAATGGCCTCCACCCACCTAGATAAGTAGTCTACAGCCAATAAAATGTATCAAAACCCAGCTGAAGGTGGAAAAGGTCCCATAAAATCTATCCCCCATACATAGAAAACCTCACAAAATAGAATAGGTTGTTGTGGCATCTCGTGCCTTTTACTAATCCCTCTAAATCTTTGGCACTATCACAAGCTCTACAAAATTGAAAAGCATCTTTAAAAAGAGAGGGCCAATAGAAGCTGGATTCAAGGACCCTGTGTGCAGTCCTTTTCCCTCCAAAATGACCTCCGCAAACCCATGAATGGCATGCTTCCAAAATTGATTTGTGATCATGGTCTGGGACACATCGCCTCAATACTTGGTCTGAGCACAACTTCCACAGAAAAGGTCTGGCCCAAATAAAGTGTTTAGACTCACTCTTGAGTTTTTGGTCCTGAAATTTAGATAAATGAGATGGAATCAGGCCAGTTTCAATAAAATTAACCAAATGAGCATACTAAGGTTCCACAACAGAAACCAAACAAAGAGATTGATTAGGGAAAGAATCACAAATAAAATATGAACTAAGTACTCCCCAAGTCTCTGTTTGTAATTTGCTTAGATGATCTGCAACGTGGTTCATATTTCTAGCTCGATCTCTCACTTCTATATCAAACTCTTGAAGCAGTAGCATCTATCGTAGAAGTCTAGGCTTTGATTGAGGCTTATGGAATAAATACTTGACTGTTGTATGGTCTGTGTAAACAACAACCTTGGAATTTATCCAAAGCCACCACAATTGCATACAATTCTTTTAAAAATTTAGCATACTTAGGGTTTCTCTTGAGAAATTTAACCATAGGGATGTTTATTTCTAACTTATTGAATAGAGTATAAGCATCTTTAGCAAAATTAGGGTCAATCTTTTCCTTTCTAGGAAAGTAAGATTTAGGAAAAGGGAGATCTTTAATACTTACCTCCTTACCTTTGTGTATAGAAGCTCCTTGCTCGCTCGACTCCGGCTTCTCCTCAGGTTGCTTTCCTTTGTATGTTAGACTTGGTACTGTTGTTGCCTCTTCTTGCAACTCTTGTATCTCCACTTGGGCTTGTGAGTTCCTCTCTTGGGTTGGCTTCTTCATTATAAGCAGCTGCTCTTTAGCACCTTCAGATTTCCTAACTTGCATCTGCAGTAGAGATGAATTCTCAATTTTAGCATCTCCTTCATCCTTGTCTGGTGTCTCAGCTTTTTCAAAATGCACTTGTCTTTCGCTTCTTAGAGATATAGCATTCAGACCCCTTGGATTAATGACAGTGTTTGAAGGTATGCTGCCACTGCTCTTTCGTTGAATGTCACTCACTGTATTGGAAACTTGAGTTAAGTGACTTGTGATATTTGCATTCTTACAACTTAACTCTTCAAGTTTTTTGTGTACATCTGCATTATCTTTCTGCATACTTTGGAGAATTGAAGCTATGGAGGTGAACTGACAATCATTCTCCTTGAGCTTGTGGTCTATATTGGTCATTCTACCATCCATATTGTTCATTTGTGCTGCCATACTCTTCAACAATTGAGAGGTCTCATCTGGCCATGATGCTACTAAGGTATTAGGTTGTGTTGGAACCATATACCTTGCATTACTTTGGTAGTTGCTTGAAGAAGCACCACCTTCTTAGAATTGATTTGGCCTATCACTCCCCCACCTAAAGTTTGGGTGGTCTCTCTAGCCAGGATTATATGTATTGGAGTATGGGTCTCTCTTCTGGTAATTATTCTCTCTTCCTTGATACATTGCTGTAACTTCTTCAAACTGTCTATCACATGTACTTGTAGCATGCATCATTGAACCACAAGATTCATATCCTGTTATTAAGGCTTATGAGGTATCCACCGCATGAACTTGTTTTGTAGAATGCAGCTCTCTTTCAATCAGACTCATCCTCTTCTCCATCGGTTTCCTAGAGCTGCTATTTCAGCTAAGATTACATTTGAATTGCCCGAAGATAAGGTGGGTGTTCTTCTTGGATCTCCAGTCTGATGGTCTTCATTGGCCATTTTCTGGAATAACTCCCAACTTGCTTGTGGGGTCTTATCTCTCAAAGAACCATTTGCTGCTGCATTCAAGAAAACCTGATTATGAGGAAGTAGACCATCAAAGAAATGTCTACTAAATCATCCTTCATGTTGTGGTGAGGGCATATAGCCAACAGATTAAGAAACCTCATCTAGTACTCATAAAGACTCTCTATCCTATTGCAGAATATTAGTGATCTCCTTCTTCATTCAAGTGGTCTTTGAAGCTGGGAAAAACTGTTCAAGATAAGTTGATTTCACCTGATCCATTGTAAGAGTTGAGAAATGAGTTGGCAAATTGTATAGCCACTCCTTAGCCTTCCCTTCCAAGGTGAAATGGAAACACCTCCTTAAGACATCATCCAGTGCAGTCATTGGAGGCTTCATTGAGGAACATATCATATGCATGGTTTGTAAGTGCCTGTGTGGACATTCTCCTGCAAAACCATGAAATTTGAGTAAGCTAGGCTACAATCAAAGCTCCTTTAATCTCAAAGTTAGCTTCTTCAGTATAGAACCCATAAGGATCATAATTCACATGAGAATGATTAATTTCCCTCACACTTCTATTATCCTCTACATTCATAGGTATTTCATTTTCTCCATTCCCATTATACCCATTATGATCATCCATATTCAGTTCAGTTTTAGACTCTGGAATACTAGAGGAGGAACTAGATTTTGCTTCTTCTTCTCTAAATTCCCTAAATTCTCTCTTTAGTTTCCTAAGTCTTCTCTCAATTTCAGGTTCAAAAGGCAGTAATGGTTTAGTTCTTTTATGCATACAATGCAGAAATAGTCAAGAACAATCAATGCAATCAATCAGAGTCAGACACAGAGGCTTCACAGCAAAAAAAATTTAGTTAGTCGCGACTAAAGAGTGTTTTAGTCGCGACTCAATATCACAGAGAGCAGTAGTCGCAACTAAAAGTTTCAAATGTTGCAACTGGTTTTCGCAGAGTAATCAAATTACATATAAAAGCAGTCAGGTCGTGCACACAAATGAGTCAAGGTCGCGACTCAGGGTCATAGAGAGTAATGGTCACGACTCAAGTAAGGCTAGGTCGCGACTCACTGACACATAGACTGATTTTTGCATAAACTCATAAAAATGTAGAATGCAATGCAATTTAAAAACTACTAAAAACTAAAATGCAAACAAAAATAAGAAAAAAGACTCAGGTAGCTAATGAAATTGATAAACAATTACTAAGGAACCAATTACTTGGTTCCCCGGTAAAGGCGCCATTGATGAGGCTCTCGGATTGTCGCAGTCTGAGCCATCAAAATAAAGTTAATTCACAGCTGGAAAAAAGTATTTCAACACTGGTTGAAAATGGCATTCAACATCGCACACACAACCGGTGTAGAAACAGACCGTGTAAAAAGTCAGACATTCTACACCGGTCCTGTAACCGATGTAGAATGTATAATTTTTTACACCGGACTAAATTTTAAATCGGTTCACATTTACATCCGGTGTATTATTTTTCAAATGTTAACACCGGTTAAATATGGGACGGTGTGTAGAATGTAGACTTTTTTACACCGGTCTTCATGTTAAAGCGGTTCACATTTACATCTGGTGTATTATGTTTTAACATCTACACCGGTTGGAATATTGGGACGGTGTAGATTGTTCAATTTTTAACACCGGTTGAATATTGGGATGGTGTAGATGTTATTAAATTTAATTTATATATGTTCTTACTACACCGGTGGGTATATACCTCCGATGTAGATGTTATTAAATTTATATTTGATAGATTTTGTTGGCCTGAAGCTTCAGAAGTAAACTGCCCAAATGTAATATATGACTCAATCATCGATCATCATCAGTTCAAGATGCCAGAGACATATATAATTCAATTGCTCATTATATTATTCATTGAATAAAACTCAATACAAAAATGCTACAATTTGAACAGAAAAATGTATTCAGTGAAAGATAAATACTATTGAGAAGGAAGGATTTGAACAAAAAACTCTGCGCACCGATTACGCAGGTCCTCAATATCTTGGTCAGGAAATGGATCAGGTTGTTCAAACATCTGAAATATGAAATCAAAATCAAAGAAATTAAGGCATTACTAATTTAGATTAGACTGACAATTAAGAAATATGAAATCATTCAAAATACAATTTTACCTCCCTAGTTAGGTCAATCCTATTTGCCAAGATAATATTGACCATGTGTCTGACTATGTAGAAGCCGCACAAGTTGCTTTCTCTGGGTTGCCTTCGACTCTGTAATGTTAACAAGATAAAAATTATTTCTCATCATCAAAACGGGGAACCTAGCCAACACCTAATATGTACTTTTATTACCATCGGTGTGATCCATTCAGGGTCCCTCACCAAATTAGCGTGCTTAAGGCCCCTTGCAACTGCGAATGTCCTCATAGCCCTATGACCAAAGTTAACAAGTTAGTAACCCATTTATCACACAGATCGTTGTGTATAGAAGAGAACTCACGTACCGTTCATGATCTTCCTGACATCCACCGAGGGCTTGTAATGGAGGGAGCATAAGAAGAAAACTTTATAGCTATGCTTACATAGGATGACAAGTTGCCAATGATTGCTGTAGAGATTAGTTAAAAGAGAATGAGTAGTATAATTAAGCAACTACAAAACTAGTATATATAAAATAAAATGAAACATTATTATTCTTACTCATGCATATATGGTGCGAAGAAACAATCAATATCGGTTTCACCGAGCCTCTGTGAAATGTATGCAAGCCTCGAAGATTGAGAGGTCCCTTTAGCATAAATCTGAAGTGGGCATAGGAATCCGAACTTTTTTTGTTTGCCCTTGGAGGAAACCAACTCAGCTTGCATGTACCTACAGGCAATGCATGCACGACATTAGTTGTAAGACTTGAACTTTGTTATTACATATATTTACATTTAAATTATACTTACATCAAAAATACTTGGATGCAGCCGGAGGTCAGTTCTTCCTTGGGAGTGATCAGAGATTTGACGTCCGCATGGTCCAGGAAGGCCGGTGCCCCCATGTCGCCCACAACTGAATCCATAGGCAACGCGTCCACATGGAACCTTTTGTCATATGCCATTAGGATCACACGTTGCATGGCATTCAAAGCGGGAGGGGTGGGAAGTTGGTCGGGGGATGAGGCGACGTGATCCGAAACAAGATGCTTTGGCCACAATATGAAAGTCCCTTTTGCTTGGCTCACTGTCTTCACCTCATCAGTGGGAATTGGGACAAGAGCATCTCCAATTACCACGGCTTCAACTGTCACCCTTAATTGATCATCCTGAATTTGGTCGTGGTGAACAGTAGTTGCCCCTAGGCTATGGATGGAGCCACGTGCCACTAAGCGTCTAAGAGGATCCTCAACATATAGATCACAATGTTCTGCATCCTCTGACAGCGGCAAGCAACAACTCCCTTAGTGCTTGGACGGACTGTAGTTGAGGGCGGGAGGGGATCAGTTGGCTCTTGCTGCCTTGATGTCATCATGGACAACATTTCTTCCTTCATCTTTGTGAACCCCTCTTGTAATCGCGCCTCAATTGAAGCTTCTGCTTGTGCCCTAGCCTCTATCTAAGCCTCTTCCTTAGCCTCTGCCCTTATGGTGGAGAGCAAGGATGCCAACTCTGCCCTCGGCACCACATGTGGGGAACGTATTTGAGATGCTCCAAAGTAATCTCTTATACCCACACCTCTTCCAACTCCCCTGACACGGCCCCCATGTTCTTGTTTCCCAGTGGCAACAGTCAAGATGTCATTCCTACCATCTGACTTGAAGGATCCATGGGACTCTTGTTGTTTAAGATCACTCTATAACATAGAAAGAACAAACATAAGGAAAATGATATAATTATATATAGTCTACTATCACAAAATAATGCAAGTAGTGCTTACAATTTTTTCAGCAATCATGCGAGCATTATCGCTTGTAAAAGCTCCGCTCTTTCTTTGGCGAGCGTACAACCATTTTTCTTCGCGACGTATCGGAGAGGGGGGGTCAAGAAGAACACTAGGATCCGACCCAGCATTTTCTTCTAACCTCTTCCTCTTGGCCCCCAACAACTCTCTTTCTGCCTTCGCGTAACCCCCTCGAGACATTGTGTGGGGGCAATCATTCTTGAGGGCGTATTCAATCGCTTTTGCTCTTTTTTCCTACAAGACATGAAGTATTTAAAATCAATACATATGATACTCTGATACGTTTTCTGCAACCACATACAAAAGGATACACTCACCATTGCTACTGGCGTGGTCCGATTCCTAACAAATTGTTCCCACGCAGCTTCGTCAATGAATTTATACTTGCTGCATGGAGAAGGTTGAGGATGACCACTTCTGTCCTGTCCATGCAGATACTGACGAGCTAGTTGTGTCTTGAATGCCCTCCAATGCTCACAGCAATAAGACAACGTCTTCTTCTTCAAGAACTCATTGTTGGGCACATCGTAAGTGAGCTGCAATGTTTGCCATTGAAAGCAGAGTAATCAACAAACAGTTGTGTATTTGGTATTGCTCTGCATGCAATATTAGATAGTTCCTATACCCAGATAGTGTCCCAAATTTTATTCTTCACGCGATCATCCACAGCATCCCAAGTCAAATAGGTGATGCTAGGCTTGTTGCGTGCTAGGAGGCTGACAAAACTTACGTACTTTGTCCTGTGTTCACCAGTTGGGTTCTAGTTTCTGTCAAACTCTATCGGAAGCAGTTTCCCCTCTATCCTGTCCTTCGTAATGTCTTTCAAACGAGTCGCACTTCTGCCCTTCCTTTGCTTAGTGGCGCTTGGAGCATCGCCAGCCTCAATCTGAGTAACTCTATCCTCCATATTCCTATGTACGCAATAACAACATCAAAAACATTGAAAACAGACTTAACCCTTTTTCCCTCAACCCGTCAGAATACACAAAACTTGTTCCTTTAGCAGTTATGAATGGAAAGATGTGCCAGCATTCATCAGGAAAAATAGAAAACCTAGATTAAACGGACATAAAAATGGCATCGCACGTACACAGGGAAAAAAATGCAGAGAACACGTACACTTACGGAATAGCAGAAGGAGAGAGGTGGCAGAGAAGAACGACTGATCGAGCACGGAGAAGCCTCATGAGAACCACAGAGCACGACGAGCGGCGATAAAAAAGAGTATGTGAGAAAGGAGAAGATTGAAGGTCATCGCGCCAAGAGGCGGGTTAAAAAAATAAATATAAACATTTAACACCGGTTGTAAATTATTCTAACCCGGACAAAACATAAACGATGTACAAGTGAAACATTTTACACCGGCTAATTTTAACAACCGGTGTAAAAAATAAACATCGATAAGTATAACACCGGATAAAGTATAACCCGGTGTAAAATCGAACAATAAATTATTTTACAAATTGCCAGACGTGCCTTTTTACACCGGATATCACTTAAGACCGGTGTTAAATGTTGTAGTTTTTTACCTTATATCATCCCATCCTTAGCGTCACAACATTCTTATCAGAACAAGAATCTGTCTCTGTTATTATTACATCAAAATCATATACGCAATCATTACAAGAAACTTAAAATTGCATGTTTAGACTAAACAAGAAACACATAGAAATTAATCAGAATCCACTTCTTCTTCATTTAATTGTGGTAAACCTACTGAAAAAGAAGGGATCTCATAAAAAGAATCATCATTGTCAACAACACTTTTCCCTTGGAGCGCGACAGACCATCTTTCATTCTGAGGATCAGTGATAAAGAACACTTGCTTTGCTTAGTCTGCCATAATGAAAGGCTCATCCCCAAAACTTATATTATTCAAATCCACCAGTGTAAATCCTAACTGATCGACCATAACACCATTGTTTACATTAGCCCACTTGTATTTGAATACGGGAACTTTGAATTTGGAGTAGTCCACCTCCCAAATCTCTTCAACAACGCCATAATAAGGGATGGCTGCTAATTTAGGATTGTTGTCTTTTGAACTAGAGAAATGCATAGCTTCAGCCACTAACATAACACCACTGTTTTGCACGCTACTTCTATCATCTAGGGACTTCGTATAAAAGGAATACCCATTGATATCAAATGAATTCCAACAGATCACATTATGTTCAGGACCACATGCCAACCATCTAACTGTATCAGAAACACAATCCTCATTTTCAACCTCCAATTTGAACCAATGTGCAAAAGATTTGGTGTGTTCTCTAATGAGCCTTTACTCTGTCATCCTATTATTTGTTTTCCGGACAAGATCTTTATGAACAGCAATATAGTCTTGAACTTCATCAATGTTATTCAAGATGTGTAAGTGTACTTGCTGCAGTTCATTACGATCAACACTCCTTACTGACATTCCGCGTTGACCCCCCTGTGTGGCAATGGGTTTGTGGAGACCAGTAAGTCTTGCTTTAGACAGGTATTGTTGACAAAAATCCATAGCTTCTTCGACCACATATTTTTGAACAATGAATGCTTCGGGCCGATTTGTATTCTTCATATACCCTTTAAGGATTTTCATGTATCTTTCAAATGGGTACATCCATCGTAAGTATACAGGGCCACACAGTTTTATCTCTCTCACTAGATGAACGATGAGGTGTACCATGATGTAAAAAAAGGAAGAAAGAAACTATTTTTCAAGCTGGCACAAAATAACATAACCCTCGTGCTCTAATTCCTCCAACCTTTCAGTCTCAAAGACTTTGCCACATATAGCATTAAAGAAGAAGCAAAGTCGGGTTACAATGTGTCTCAACTCATCTTGAAGGATTCCTCGAACAGCCACTGGGAGTAATTGTTGCATCAGTACATGACAATCATGAGACTTTTGGCCTACTAATTTCAAATCTTTCATGGACACAATCCTCTTAAGATTAGATGAGTACCCAGAGGGAACTTTGATTCCTTGCAAACACTCACAAATACTTCTTCTCTCAGCTTTGGACAAAATATTAGTCTCTTCAACATGATAGCTCCCCTCACCATCTGGCCTCGGATGTAACTCCTCCCGTATTCCCATTTCTTCCAAATCCAATCTTGCCTTCAAACCGTCTTTGGAACTACCATGTGTGTTGAGAAGTGTTCCAACAATGCTGTCACACACATTTTTCTCCACATGCATCACATCAAGACAGTGCCTTACATGAAGATGTCGCCAATAAGGAAGCTCAAAGAACACAGATCTTTTTTTCCATACATTTTTCTCACTTTTCTTGGTAAGCTTACCGAAAGTGACATTGATGTCTCTCACCTTTTCATAAACTTGTTCGCCAGTCAATGGCTTTGGAGCATTTTCAAATTCTTGGCCGCCATAAAATTTCTTGTTCAGTCGACGGTATGGGTGGGCTTGTCTTAGAAATCTCCTATGACCTAGGTAGACCGTCTTTCTTCCATGACGAAGTTGATAGTAGCAAGTCCCTTCCTCACAAATCGGACATGCTTTATGGCCCTTAACACTATACCCTGACAAATTTCCGTATGCAGGAAAGTCATTAATTGTACAAAAGATCAAGGCCCGCAAATTGAAGACCTCCTTCTTAACAGCATCAAAGACATCCACACCTTCCCATAGCTTCTTCAAATCTTCGATCAAGGGTGTTAGGTAAACGTCTATGTCATTTCCCGGTTGTTTTGGTCCTGAGATCAGCATGGACAACATTAAATACTTCCGTTTCATACACAGCAAGGGAGATAGGTTGTAAATCACCAGAAGGACGGGCCATGAACTATGGATACTACTAAAGCTACTATAAGGGTTCATTCCATCCGTACTAAGTCCAAGCCTTAGGTTTCGTGGTTCATTGCCGAACTCGGGAAATAAGTCATCAATCTTCTTCTATTGCAAAGAGTCAGCAGGATGACGAATCTTTCCATTATTAATCCTTTCATTTGCATGCCATAACAATTTCTTTGCATCATCTTCATTAGAAAAAAGTTGCTTAAACCTTGGTAAAATTGGAAGATACCATAACAACTTGGCAGGAGAGTTGTTTGATCTATACCTTGGTGTCTTACATATTGGACACTTCTCCTCATCTTTAAACTCTTTCCCGTACAATATGCAATCATTTGGGCATGCATGAATCTTTCTATACTGCATGCCTAAAGGACCTATTATTTTCTTCGCATCATAATAGCGTTTGGGTAAAGCATTTTCTTCAGGAAACATGTCCTGTAACAAGTCAAGCAATTCTAAAAAACTACTGTCACTCCACCCATGCCGAGCTTTCACACTTACCAATCTCAACACTGCATTCAACAGGTTGTATTTTCTGCACCCTGGGTATAGAGGCTTTTCTGCATCATTGCACATATTACCATATGCGTGTGACCGCATAAAAACATCTTCTCCAACATCAAGAATCATGTCCTCTACTCTATCATCAGTATCCATGTCATCGTCAAAGGTCTGTTCCACCTGTTCACCATGCCATACCCATACCGTGTAACTCTTGCAAAACCCCTCGCAAATTAGATGAGTGTAAATATCAGCAGGAGTTTGTTTCCTCTCATTCAAACAACTCACACAAGGATAATAAAACCTTCCATTGTCATCATCACCATTCCGTTTAGCAAAATCCAAAAACTCCTTCACCCCCTCAGCATACTCAACACTTGTTCGTTTAGCATTTATCCAACTACGATCCATATTTGTGGAAGACTATAAGAACTAGAAAAGCACAAAACAAAAAATTAAACCATTACGATGCAGCTAATGCATGGAGAGAATAAATTTTTAGTTCGCGAGAGGAGTTCAAAACAAAACTCACCGTCCGTGAAGCGCCGAGAAGTCTTAACGTGCGAACCATGGAAAAATGAGAGATGGAAGGTGCGAGAAATGTACCAAATAAAAGAGTATTTGGGAAAAAATAAGAAAATATACACCGGACAAAATGTTACACCGGTGTAGATATAAATATAAAAGTTGTATTTATAGTATATTTTACACCGGACACTATATGGACCGGTGTAAAATATATCAGTTTATTTATAATATACTTTATACCGGTCAATATATATGGACCGGTGTAAAATATATCAGTTTTTTTTTTCTACTTCCAGAGACCAGCCATGTCATCAACTTTTACACAAAAAAATATATACATCAGAATATATAAAAGTTGCAATCTTTCACTACTCATCAGACTCGGAGTTTTGGGAGTCATCAGATTGGGTGAGATCAACAGGATTAAAGAAGCTATCACGGGGTTGATGGCGGCGAACTTCTGAGCGGAAATCCCTGAAACTTGCTTTCAGTCTGTCAACTTTGCGATTCAGTTCTTCCACGGAGTCCTCCAGCCCATTGAAGCGCAGTATGAGTTCCTCAAGTCTCTCCATCAGAGTCACAACCAGGGGAGGAGGAGAAGGAACAGAAGGGTGAGGATCAGGATGTTTGTCTTCAAAGTCGTCTCTATTTCTTTTGTTGGGCGGAGAAGGAGGCGTGCTTGAGGAAGAGGCCATTGGAGGAGTCAGATAGATGAAAAGAAAATAAAACAGAAGAATGGTATACATATATATATATGGTTAACGTTCATGATCAATAAGAATATAGAAGAATGCAATTGGCCTTCTATCATAATGACTACAAACGTTGGGAACCCAAGAAGTGAAATGAACGGTCTGACAAATAAAGAAAGCGAGCGGGAAAGCATAGATAGGAAACTGAAGAGGCGGATAAGACGAAGCTGCACCGGGTGTTTATATTTAAATCGGTTAATTTTAAAACCGGTGTAAAAATTTAATTTTTTAATAAAACAGACACCGGACTAAATATTTCCACCTCGGTCAATATAAATACGCTGTAGAAAGTAAAAATCTAAACCGGACAAAATATTTCCACATCGGTCTCTATAAAATCTGCTGTAGAAAGTAAAAATCTAATCCGGACTAAATATTTCCACATCGTTCATGAGTAAATACGGTGTGAATATTTCATTTTATTTACAAAAATGCCACCGCTCATTTTTTTAAAACCGTCTCCGCATGGACCGGTTTAAAAATGGGGATTTCGATTGCCCATTTTCCACCAGTGATTGCACCCAATATAGTATAAGGCATAACCCTATCGTTCTTCTCAAGGAGCCTTTCTAAAGGAATCCTAGCAAATTGGATGTCAAAAATAATGAAAACCTAAGTAGAGATAAAATGGTTTGGGGGTTTGGTTGATTTTTGCAATAAAATAAGGGTGCAGAAAAGTATATATTTTTTGGATTTTTGATTAAGATGGAAATTGGTTGGCTTGTTGAAAGAATATGTTATGAAAGACTCTTGATGATGAAAATGTATGTATCCTCGCTCTTAATTGAATATTGGAGTTTGAAATCGCTAAATCTTAAGTAAAACCTCAATCGATCGATTGAGTCCAGAAACCTAATCTTCTTTAAACTCCTTTGATCAAAGCTAGTTTAAAGACTATTAGCGAATTGTTAGAAACCACTTAGCGTGCAATTAACCCTAGATTATTAGAACGCCCTCGAATGGTCGTCAATCGAAAACCCCAGATTTTAAGCAATTGAATTGATTTGCAACGATAGCTGAAAATAACCTAACTTTCTTAAAATTAAAATTGAAATATTAAATTAAATTCCAACGTTCAAACATCCAGAATCAAATTACAACAGTCTAATCTGAGAATGATCAATCGATATTCAATACTTGTTCATATGATAAAAACCCTAGATCTAGCAGCAATCATAACATTACAAGATGAAAATTAGAATAGAAGAAACTCCCCGGTTTAGTCCATGAGCTCAAGATATGAGATCCATCACCAAGAGACTAAGGATTTAGCCTCTTATGACTTCTGCTGCACTACAATCGCTGTTCAGGTGTGATACCATGAAGAAACGATGGAAAGATGAAGGATGAATGTGAAAAAATCTGTGGAAAGGGTTAGAAAAGATGGAAGATGTGTGTAGGTTGTCCAATCAGTCTTCAGAGAATGTGTGAGTACTGCTTCTTAGCCTAATCAAGTCTAAAACCAGCCTCTCTTCTATCTGCAGCTTGCCTCCCCTTTTAAAAGCAGCTTGACCTAATCAGAAATACGCAGCTTCATGACTGTCTTCTCTGGTCATGCCCAGATCCATGTTTTGGTCACGACCTGTGAACGTAGAGAAGCTTGCAGAAGAATCAAGGTCGCGACCTTAGGACACTTTGGTCGCGACTAACAAGTGCAAAAACGTGATTTGACTTTCATTAACCTGTGATTTCTTTCCTGGTCCTTGCTCTCTTCCAAAATACCTGCAATTCAACATAAAAGCTCGCTGTAAAAGTCCAAATCAGTAAATAACAGTATATGTGCAGTTTAAAAGAGTTATTTTACCATTTTACCTTTTAATTAGCACATTGCCACGCACAATCATGTAATACACAAAAGTACAATTTAAGGAATGAAATGAAGGGTAAAGTTACAATAAAACTCTTAAAAATATCATAGAAACCATATATAAAATGTGTCTTATCAGGACCCCTCTTTAACTAGAGCTCAAGTGACCCTCAAGTCAGTACTTTAGTCATTACAAAAAGATTGAAAGGGTTATTTGGTTGAATATAGTGGGATGGTAGCCAAGGGGGATAGTAAAAAATAGGAGGTAATTGAAGTTATTGGGCTGCCATAAATTCAAAGGTGTTAGAAAATTTCCCAAAAGTGTGCCAAGCTCTCATGAGACTGCCACCCTCCCCTAGGTGAGGGACTATGCTTTTCCAATTAAATCTCGAGAGCAACCACCAAATATCTGACCTTACCGTTACCCCATTAAAATATCCCAATTTTCAGGCCTAGAGACTTAGAAAGTAGCCTGAAATAGATAGGCTATCAAATCCCTTTGAGCAGAAGTCCCATAAACATACAGAGGGTTTTTAGGGACTAAACTGCAAATAAGTGAAAGTACAAGGACTTATATGTAAATAGTGAAAGTCCTTAGGGGCATAATGGTCATTTTATAAAAGAAAGGGACTAAAGTGAAAAGTTTAGAAGTTCCATGGTAAGAAATAAAAGTAGACACAAGTTATGGCCCATTAAAGGTAATTATGAAAAGTTAAGGGACTTAATTGAAAAGAAGAAAAGTTTCCAGGGGAAAATAAGTAATGATAGAAAGTTGAGCCGAAAGTGGCTTAGAACGGCCTGGAAGCATTTCAGTCCCATATTTCATTATTAGATAAAGGAAATGATACTGGTTAATCTGGCTTAATATATCTGATAGTCAGAAAGTTATCTAAAATTTTTATCAGATCTCCTTGACCTCAGATATGAGTAAAAAGTTACAGGAATACGCGTCCTGTGAAGCTGGAGGTCAGGGAACTAACAAAATCCCGAAAGGAGCTCTGTTGAAAAAGTTATTCACTTTTTAGAGAATTTAGATATGAGTTCGTGAATGCCTGATATCCGATTGAGAAATTAATCGGTAAGCAAATTGGGACTGAATGAGCCAAGATAGCATCACGCAGAGGCCCATAATGACACCAACGGAGGCCCAGGCCCGTGATATCAGTTCAGCAGTAAAAGGGGCCAGTGTCCAGAAAAAGGTGCAAAATGACGAAAATACCCCTGTGTTATAAAATAGTTAAAGAATGAGTAAAGGGTATTTTGGTCATTTAACTAAGGTTAGACAGTCAAGAAAGGTTATCTGGATAGTTGACCAGGGTCAGGGAATACTCTGGTAAGGTGTGAAAAGATAATAATGCCCTAGACTCATTAAAGTAAATAAAGAGGAACCAAGGGCATTTTGGTAATTTCTCAAGGGATATTTCTTGGGAATTGAGCCATCAGAGTACTTGAGCCTGATCAGAGATCCAAGTTGACATTCCAAAAGCCAAAAAATGTAGCCCAAGAGTTATGTGAATTAAAGTGGCATTAAAATAATATTTTAGTAAGTTTTTAATAAAGTAAAGATACCCGGTCGAAGTGATAACCGGGGAATTGATCAAATAAAGCTTTGGACTTATCTAGAAATCATGAGGTGGCATGAAAGGTGTCCTCATGGGACCTTATAAGATGCCACATGGCACTAATCTAGAGGAAGAAGAAAAGGCTAAGGACACATGGCACGATCTCAACCGTTTATTCCGGGACAAGACTCTGGAATTCTATGGAAGCGCTGAGTCATCTGGTGAGGTGTCCCGAGGGCCCCACCATTATGCCACCTAAGCATGTGAGGTGTCCCTTGATGATGTCACTTTTGATGAGTCATTATGGAGGATGATGTCATCACGATGATGCAGGCGAAGCTTCTTGAAGAAGCTAAGCGATCTGAGCTGTTCATTGTGATTCTATCCGAGCCGTCCATTCCACTTACCTCAACTATAAATACCCCCTTCCCCCTCCCATTCCATTTACATCCAAGCAAGGCAAGGAAGAGAGAGAGAGAAAGAGAGAGAGAAAGAAAGAGAAAGAAAGGAAGAGAAAGAAGGAGTTCTGGCGGAGCTAGGAGCAATCCAAGGAGCTTAGGGACTTGGCAAGCTTAGGAATAAGGTAAGTAAGTTATTTTTAGTCCTTGCTCTAATAAATTAGAGGATTGTTCTTATAAATTTAATAGTTAAAATAGAGAAATATCTCTCTCTATAATGTTAGCCGTGGATAGAAAGAAAGCTAGGGGATTGGTAGAATAGGGGTATTACCTCAAGATAAGCTTGAGTAAAGTGGAGTTATACTGGATGAGATAATAATAAAATATTATTATGCTATGTATAGGCTCTGACATCTATAAAGAAGGGATCTCAGAGCAAAGGTTAAGGACTAAAGGAAGGGCTACATGCCAGGTAGTGAACTTACCCATTCTTGTATGCTTGATGTATATGCTTGTGTGTTAATATGATTATGATATTTGATGATAATGATATATGCTCTGCCTTTTATGAGTTTATGGTTATGCAGAATAGTGATAGGCATAGAGCATGAAAGTATGCAAATGGAAGCTAAAGAAAGATAAAGAAGGCATGTCATGCACTTGCATTCATCTTGTATGCATTGAATGGTACCGTTTGCTACTGAGATTTCCCCCGAAATCTCACCCCTACCTTTTCCAAACATATCAGGGCACTGGTTTGGAGAAGATGAAGCTAGAAAAATGAGGATGTGACACCCATTTATAGAAAAATAAGATTGAAAAAATGGTAAAGGATATGTTGGACAGCAGAATCATTGAACCAAGCACTAGTCCGTACTCAAGTCCAATTTTGTTGGTCAAGAAAAAAGATGGAAGCTAGAGGTTTTGTGTGGATTATAGAGCTCTTAATAAGATTACAATCCCAGACATGTTTCCCATTCTAGCCATTGATGAGCTATTAGACGAGTTGAAAGGAGCCACCGTGTTCTCTAAATTGGACCTCAAATCAGGTTATCACTAAGTCAGAATCAGAGCTGGAGATGAGTATAAAACTGCATCTAGGGCACATGAGGGGCGCTATGAGTTTAAAGTTATGCATTTCGAGTTAACCAACGCACCTCCACTTTTCAGTCATTGATGAACGAGGTTTCCGACAATAATTATGTAAGTTTGTGCTGGTTTTTTTTATGATATACTTATATATAGCAGTGATTTGGATTCTCATTTGTGACACTTACATGCTGTACTAACTCTCTTGAGAGAAAATCAATTGGTGATTAACCTAAAAAAATGTAGCTTTGCTCAACCAAGGCTTTAGTATCTTGGCCATATTATTTCAAAGGAAGGAGTTCAAGCAGATCCTGCAAAGGTGGACAGCATGTTGAAATGGCCTAAGCCTAAGAATGTGAAGTCCCTACGGGGATTCCTATAGCTCACTGGGTACTATCGACGCTTTGTGAAAAACTACGGTAAGATAGTTAGCCCTCTCACTGATTTGCTCAAGAAGGATGCTTTTAAATGGACAACTGAAGCTGAGGAGGCTTTCACAAAGCTCAAAATGATGATGACAACCCTACCAGTGCTTACTGTACTAGACTTTACCATTCCTTTTGAAGTGGAGACTGATGCTTCTGGCACTGGGGTGGGTGTTATTCTGATGTAGAAGGGCAGATCAATAGCATATTTCAGCCAAAAATTATCTAACAGGGCACAACAAGGGTCTATGTATGAAAGGGAACTTATGGCTATAGTAATGGTAGTCAAGAAATGGAAGCATTATTTATGAGGGCAGAACTTTATCATCAGAACATATCAGAAGGCGTTAAAATACCTACTGGAGTAGCGCATAGTGGAGGAAAACCAGTAGAATTGGGTCTCAAAATTGATGGAATTAAGTTTGAAATCTGCTACAAACTGGGAAAATAAAATCGAGTTGTAAATGCTCTTTCAAGGCAGGAAGAATCCCTTGAACTAAAAGAGTTTTCTCTGTGGCAACATGATGAGATAGAGGATTGGGAGAGAGAGGTACAGTTTGATACCAAACTTAACCAGATAATACAACATATAATTGTTCAACCCGGCAGCATGAAAGGATATAGCTTGGAAAAAGGGGTTTTGAATTACAAGGGCAGATTGGTTTTGGGGGAGATGTCACAATTAATTAGGATATCACAATTAATTGTGATTAATTAGACCTGATTATAGGGGAATAATTAGGAAAGATTTTAGGGGATTATGCTCTTAAATGTATTCCACGATTTGTTCTCTGTCCCCTTGATTATGCTCCCCCAATTATGTATCCATATGTGTATATATGTATGTGAATAAAAGAAGAAATATAGAACAGTGAATTACCTTCATTCTTGTGCTATCTGTCGGGTTAATTTCTGGTCTCCCTCCAATATGGTATCAGAGCAGAGTTCGGGATCCTAAGTTCTATTCTCCGCCGAAGTCGACTCCACCTTGTCTAACGGTGGGTTATCTCCTAGCCAAGCTCGACGGCATTGAAGGCTCCACCGTGATTCTTATTCCTGAGCGACTCACAGGTGATAACTATTTGGAATGGTCATAGTCCATGTATCTTGCCCTTGATGGCTATGACCAACTCGAGTTGATCCATAATGACTCTCCGCCCATCGATAATACTGGTGCATGCCGACAATGAAGATAAAAAACTCCCTAGTGGCGTCCTGGCTCCTCATGCCATGGCCCCAATTATCCGATGGAGCTTCATGTTCATTCCGCCTACCAAAGAGATCTAGCAAGCCGTCAAAGAAGCTTTTGGAAAGAGACCGACGACATCTCTAGTCTTTGACTTGCGTTCCCGATTATGGACTGTAAGACAAAGAGACCACCCTCTGAATGCATACTATCCGGAGAAGAAAATATTATGGCAAAAATTGGACCAACTGTAGCACCATGTCTGGAGACACGGCGAGGACGCTGCCGCTTACCGACAAGATCTGGAGGAGGAAAGGCTTTTTGAGTCCCTCATTAGCCTGAACCCAGCATGAGAACTTTTGCAGTTGACTTCTCGGGTGAATCCTTTTACCGTCCGTCTCTAAGGCCTTTGCTCTCCTCAGAGATGAGGAATCGCGCTGTCATGCTTTGCTATCCGACACAATTCACCCTTGACCAGTGACCATTGTTAATAGTCTTCTGCCCTTGCTACCCTTACAAATGACCATCGCAGAGATCGCCCCACATGTGACCACTGTAAGAAATAGGGTCACACGAGGGAGAAATGCTGGGAGCTTCATCCCCTAGACTGAAAACTGTAACAAAGGAGATCCAGAGGGAACATGGCTGAAATGCATTACAGTCTAAATGAATTACAACCAGTGTATGATCCATCCCAAAGTAGACTTGCAGCCCACCAAAGCAGTTCATCATTTGGCCCAAGTTCTCAAGTGGGCTGTGTCACTATAGGCCTAATGCATGGGAGTCCTTCAACCTAAGACCCTTTAGCCATTATTCTGGAATGCCTTACTGCACTTGAAAATCAATCCCCTTAACAACTAGTTTCTTCAATTGTGCAGCAAGGTAATTACTTTAAAGCCCTTGCTATTATTAAAAGTAAATCTACAGGCTCTTGTTGGATGGTAGACTTAGGGGCCTCCGACCACATGACAAATGAGGCCTCATTTTTTGCTACCTACACTTTGGTAAAATCACCTCTTATTGTTAAGATTGTTGATGCCTTTGACTCTTTAGTTACTGATAGTGGTACAATCAATGTTTCCCCAACTCTAACAATACATAATGTTTTACATGTGCCAAATTTAAAGTGTAATTTATTATCTGTAAGTCAGTTGATTAGGGATGAAAGATGTCATGCTAAATTATTTGCTACCTATTATATTTTTCAGGATCTGCTCACGGGAACGACAATTGGTATTGCTAAAAAGCTTGATGGGCTCTATTACTTAGATGACTGTCATAATCTAGTACCCTACTCATGTAATAAAGTGTCTCTTCCCCGAGCTAGTGAATTGGAGTTGTGACACAAAGATTAGGGCATCCACACTTTCAATATATGTGCAAAATTTTTCCGTCACTTTGCTCTAATAAAAATTCTGATTTCTCATGTGATTCCTGTGAACTTGCCAAAAATCATCGGACCCATTCGCCCATCCAAGCCGTTTTTTATTATTCATAGTGACTTATGGGGTCCATCTCAAATCTCAAATCGCAATCAATCAAAATGATTCATGACCTTAATCGATGACCATACCCGGGTAAGTTGGATTTTCCTCTTAAAGGATAAAACCGAAGTGTATGAAACTTTTGCCAACTTCTACAACATGGTCCTTACCCAATTTGATAAAAAAATTCAAACCCTCCATACTGACAATAGCACTGAATACTTTAACCATCATCTTTCTAAATTTCTCAAACAACACGGTACCACCCACAAAACTTTTTGTCCATATAGCCCCCAACAAAACAGCATTGCTGAACACAAAAATAGGCATCTTCTAGAAATAGCCTGAGCTCTTTTGTTTGGCAGCCATGTCCCACATTTTTATTGGTCCGATGCTATCCTCATGGTCACCTTCTTAATTAACCGAATGCCATGTAAACCCTTGTCTTTTCAAACTCCTCTCCAAGTTCTCCAGAATTACTTTCACCTACCTTATCTAGAAAACACCTTCCCTCTCAGGGTCTTCTGGTACACTGCCTTTGTTCATCTACATCATATATCCAAACTTGATCCTAAGGTTGTAAAATATATCTTTCTAGGTCCTCCTGTTGCTCAAAAGGGGTACAAATACTTTGAGCTTGTGGATAAGTGTCTTTATATCACATGTGATGTTACCTTTCATGAAACCATTCCTTTCTACCCTTCTTCGATTCAGGGGGAGACTTGGAGTGAACCTCAACCATTGTGTCTCCACCCAGAACCTGAACCTCAACCACTGTGTCTCAATCAAGAACCTGATAGGATCTATACCCTTGACATACCAGTACAAGAGGAATCTAAGAACCAGGAGGGAAACACTAACTTAGGGGGAGACACTCACAAATGAGACAAGTCACAAAAACATGACAGTTCATGCCCTCAAGTGAATGACGCAGGCCAAGAATCTGAACTTAATGCAGGTCTTAAACCACCACAAGAATAGAATGGTGATCTTGATCTCCCAATAGCCATAAGAAGGCAACGCAGGTCATACACTAGACATCCTATAGAGAGGTTTGTCTCTTATCAGGCCCTATCATCTGAACATCATGCTTTTATCTCTCATCTTGATCAAATCATAATACTAGAACATATAAATGAGGCTCTTGCAAGACCTACATGGAGGACAGCCATGATGGAGGAAATGAAGGCACTGGAGGAAAATCAAATGTGGGAAGTAGTAGAACTACCAAAGGGCAAGAGAGCGATTGTATGTAAATGGGTGTTTGAAACATCCTTACTTTCATACATCTTAGGGATCATTCGGTAGCATTTAGAACCACTTATAAGACTTTGGAAGTCCATTAGCTAAATCTGGAATTTTTACTCTTGGCGAGTTACTGTTCATATGGTATTCCAGATTAGGTGATGAACTTTGAAAAATCATAATTAATTCTAGAAAAATAGAAATGAAGTGGTTCAAAATTCTAATCGAAGCTAACATCTTGAAATTTAAGGTAAAAGTAATTTCCTGACCAAATTCTTAGTCAATTGATTCAGTTTATTCGTTAAAGGTTATTGTTCATTTGGTCAAAAATTCTTAAAACAGATTCTGGTCCCCATCTTTGGAAAATCGTTTCTCTTTGTACAAATATCGAAATAAGGCGTTCTTGGTGTCAAAACGAAGATTGACATGTTAAATAAATGTCTGTAAAATTTCATACATTTATTCCATCATTTACTATTTTTCATGACATCATACATATTGTTGCCTAAACTGGTCATACAGCATCCTTACATGCAACAATTCTGCACATAACATCACATAACATTTACATTGGCCAATCCCTAACTCCCTTTCATGCTTCTTCATGCTCTTTCATCTTTCATAAACCTGTTGGGATTGTGATTACATGGATGGGGTGAGATTTCTGGGGAAATCTCAGTGGCAAACAATACCAAACAATGCATGTATTAATGTAATTGCTTGTGCTTGCTTGTGAAAGTGTTACCATAGTGTAATGAGCATGCTTCCATGTATCATATGAAATACACATATACACATATGCACACAATTCAACAAAGTCATAGCACAATCAAGCATAACATTCAATACATACAAGTTTAGGGTAAGTTTACTACCTCATATACTTGACTTTCTTTCACTTCAACTTTGCTCTTTCTTCTTAGTTCTCCTTGATGTGTGGCTGCCCCTTTTGAGCACACTATCAAATCCTAACATCACATAATCATCCATTCATCACCATCTAACTCTCTTGAACATTAAGCTTACTTTAACTAACATAACTTTCTTTAATCTTTCCCAATTGACTTGGCCTTTGAATCCATTGATGTCTTGACCTTACCCTACACAATTTGGCCTTTTGAATCCATTTATGAACTCAAAATAATCAAATTCCAGCAACTATGCACTGTTCTATACAGATTTGAAAAATATGCATAATTCTTCCAAAAATTATCATCTTGATTCCAATGCTTCCCATACTTATTTCTCTACTTTACCCCACACAACTTTTCATTTTAAAACCATTGGAAGCATCAAAATTATGAGATTCCAATCACTGTTCATGCGAGTGAACAGTAATAGAGAAGAATTCCAAACATTACAACTTTCAATTCCAATGCTTCCAAGGCTCAAAACCTATCCAATCCTACACAAAATCATCATATAAACTCAATGGAAGCATTAGATCATTGAAATTCCATCTCCTTCTATCATGAACAGTGCATGAATAGTGCAACCCGAAATATTTCCTCCATGGCAAAGTGAAGAACATCAACTTGATTCAACAACAAATCATCTAACTAGCTTGTTTAATGTAACATCCCGATTTTTGGTCTAGGAGATCGGGACAGTTCATCTAGGTCCAAGATGAGGAATGTGAGAAATGTCCTAAGTCTCAAGCCTAGGAATTCTGCAGGTAGCTTGATATGGGCTGGCTCCTGTGTAAGATAACCTGATATGGGCGGGTTGTCGAGCCTTTCAATTAATGATGACTCCCGAAGAGTTTAAGGGATGAGTTATTGAAAGAGAATTTCTAGACCTTAAGATGAGGGATAAGAAGATGAGCAACGAGGCCAGAAAGAGAATGCAAGGGCATAATCGTAATTATGGGAAATATCGGGCTGTAGCCGATGAGTACCATATTTTTCCAGAAAATAGAGAAAATTATGCTGATCATTTCACTGAACTGTGAAATGTACATATGAGGTCTCTATGTATATGAAAGAATTAGAAATGTGACCAGGGGTAAAATGGTCATTTTGGAAAAGTGTGCGCGTGAGTGCTTTTTCATGCCAAAACAGCCCGGTCCGGATAAAATATCTGAAAATACCGGGAGATAGAGAAAAGAATTCCGGGTTGAATGAGGAGTCACGGAATTTTGATTTGAGGTCCCGATTTTTCTGTAAAAATTCCTGAAGATGGGAATTTACAGTTATAATCGGTAAAGGAAAAGCAGTCCCAATAGGGATGATCGGACTGTGGCCAGGGGGCCGTATAGTGTTTCTAAGGCCTTTAGTGACACCAGGGAAGGCCCAGGCCCATTAGATCAGTCCAGTGATAAAAGGGGCCGGTGTCCGGGGAAAAGGTGCGAAATGACGAAAATGCCCTTATGTTATAGAACAGCTGAAGAATGAGTAAAGGGTATTTTGGTCATTTGCCTAAGGTTAGACAGTCCAGGGAAGTTATCTGGATAGTTGACCAGGGTCAAAGAATACTCTGGTAAGATGGGAAAAGACAATAATGCCCCTAGACCTAATAAAGTAAAGAAAGAGAGACTAAGGGCATTTTGGTAATTTGCCAAGGGGTGTTTCTTGGGAATCGTGCCATCAGAGTACTTGGGCTGGATCAGAGACCCAAGATGATATTTCCAGGCCCAAAAACGCAGGCCCAGTGATTCAGGGGGAAAAGTGGCATTAAAATAATGATTTAATGACTTTTCAGTAAAGTAAAGTTACTCGGTTGGCACGATAACCGAGGAGGTGATCAGATAAGTCTGGGACTTATCTGGATAGCATTGGGAAGCGTGCAAGGTCTCTTCCAGGCGCCACATGGCATTAGTCTGGAGAAAGCAGATAAAGCTGAGGACACTCTTTACGAGGCAAGAGACTGGACCGGTGATTCAGCATGCTAAGTCAGCTGCTGAGGTGTCCAGGATTTCAGACATGTGATAAATGTGGCGCTGAGTTGTCCCGGTGAGGTGTCCTGGATGATGTCATGCATGATGCAGTAAAAAGGAATAAAAGAAAATAGGAAATTCCAGGAAAAACCAGGACCACAAGTTCATATGGCTTCAAAATTACAGGAATGCCATTGAAGGAAACTATAAATACCCCCTCCCCCTCCCATTTCATGCATCCCACGGTTTTGAGCCTTTTAGAGAGAGGAGGAGGTGCTAGAGAGAGAAAGTGAGAGGAAGAAAGAAAGAAAGGAAGTTCTGGCGGAGCTGGAAGCAGAATAGAGATAGTAGAGCTCTGCTAAGCCTTTGAGGTAGTAACTAATCCTAGCTTTTATGTAATGGCTTTGTGATTTGTTGTGCTATTGTTTGGTTGGATTGTTGTCTTATATGTTATGCTTGAAGCTCTACTGCAATGCTATGATCATATGTTATTGAGTATGGAAGCACGCAGCATACTTGTCTGTACACAATCACAAGCAAGCACTATCACACTGCATTACATATATTGTTATGATTGTTGCTACTGAGATTCCCCCGAATCTCATCCCCATCCATAACCCATTACAGGGAGGTTATGCTGAAGTGGATTTTGAGAATCCTATGAGACGCCGTTATGCTGCCGAAGTAAAGACTGAACATCAGTATATGATAAGTACTGTGTACGTAGTGCTGTCTAAGGAGGCTAGAAGTGAGTGGACCTAGCCGGTTCATCTAGTCTTTCCTGGGTACTACGTAGAATGGTAGTTCTCATGAGGGGATTACCGAATCAGTACAGTTCAGTTCTTTGTACAGATGAAGCGTAGCGGTTATGCTGCCGGAGTTTAGGCAGAAAGAGATGTAATAGAGATAGCAAGATTATGTAAATGTCTTGTTGTGTATGCCATGCTATATGACATTATGTTATTCAATGATAAGTGTTGTTTGGCATATTCAATTTATGTATGGTAAATTAAGGGGAAATTCGCAGGTCCTGAGGTAGCAGTGTTTTGACCTCAGATTGACCTAGTAAACGAAGGGGTTTGGCCACGAAATTTGGCAGGCCAGTCGTACACATCTGGGGAATTACGTGGATAGGTAATAAGCCTCATTTGGATGTGTAGAGTGAGATTAATTAATTTTCAAATTAAAGGTCCAGAATAAGGAACTTAAGAGTGAAATTTTGAATTTTTGGGCTTAAGTTAAGATATAATCAAGCTAATATTGCTTCCGCAAGTGTACTCTGAAGAGTCTAAGGGAGGATGTTTCATTTAAGCTTTAATCACATAACTCTAACTTTAATTTCTTCTTTCTCCTTTCATCTAAGGTTTTGGGCAACATAAATACCTTATAGAAAACTCAACTTTCTTCTATGAAAACCCTAAGTTCAAGCTCCCAAATCAAAGAAAAATAAGCTAGGATAGATTGCTTACCTTTAATCTCTAGCTTGCTTGAACTTTGGCCTTTGAATTCTTCTTTGTCTTGGCTTGAGTTTTCATTTTGCAAGAGGTACCCCAAGGGTTCCATGAGCTACGGTTTATGCAGAATTGGTGGGGGATTTATAGAAAAATTTCATGGAAAATGGATGGCCAAGATTGCTTTGGTTACTATTTGATCTAATGGCCAAGATTACACCTTGAATCTTGTCTTGCCCACCAAGCCAAGTTGAGATAAAATCACATGACAAAAATCAGCTCCTCCCCTTGTCTTGTACGCCATGTGTAAAGTCCTTGTGGGTCCTGAAAAATCCTTCCTTACAGCCCTCAGAGTACACTAGCGGAAGCAATATTAGCTTTATTATGCGTTAGCTTCATAATCCAAAATTTGAATATGCCAAACATTATTTATCATTGAATTATAAAATGTCATACAATATGGCATATACAACAAGACATATACATAATCCTCATATCTCTATTACATCTCGTTCTGCCTAAACTTCGGCAGCATAACCGCTACGCTTCAGCTGTACAAAGAACTGAACCGTACTGATTCGGTAATTCCCTCATGAGAACTACCATTCTACGTAGTACCCAGGAAAGACTAGATGAACCGGCTAGGTCCACTCACTTCTAGCCTCCTTAGACAGCACTACGTACACAGTACTTATCATATACTGATGTTCAGTCTTTACTTCGGCAGCATAACGACGTCTCTTAGGATTCTCTAAATCCACTTCAGCATAACCTCCCTGTAATGGGTTATGGATGGGGATGAGATTCGGGGGAATCTCAGTAGCAACAATCATAACAATATATGTAATGCAGTGTGACAGTGCTTGCTTGTGATTGTGTACAGATAAGTATGCTGCGTGCTTCCATGCTTAATAACATATGATCATAGCATTACAGCAGAGCTTCAGACATAACATATAAGACAACAATCCAACCAAACAATAGCACATCAAATCACAAAGCCATTACATAAAAGCTAGGATTAGTTACTACCTGGCTAGCTCAGCAGAACCCTACTATCTCTATTCTGCTTCCAGCTCCGCCAGAACTTCCTTTCTTCCTTTCTCCTTTCTCTCTTCCTTTCCTTCCCTTTCCCTCTCTTCTTTCTCTCTCATTCTCTCCTCCTCCGCGGGATGCAAATGGAATGGGGGAAGGGGGTATTTATAATAGGGCTCAATGGCACAATCGTAGTTTCCATGAACTTTGATCCTGCGGTCCTGGTTTTTCCTGGATTTTCCTATTTTCTTTTATTTCTCCTTTACTGCATCATCGTGCCAACTCACCATGCTGACTCAGCGCCTCATTTTTCACATGCTTGAATTCCCGGGACACCTCAGCATGCTGACTCACCATGCTGACTCACCGGTCCAGTCTCCTGCCTCGTAATGCGTGCCCTCAGTTTTATCTGCTTTCTGCGGACCAGAGCCATGTGGCGCCTGGAAGAGACCTTGCACGCTTCCCAATGCCATCCAGATAAGTCCCAGACTTATCTGATCACCTCCTCGGTTTACGTGCCTCCTCGGTTATCGCGCCAACCGAGTATCTTTACTTTACTGAATCATTACTTTAATGCCATGCGGCATCTTGCAGGACCCATGAGTATACCTTATCAGTCCACCTCGTGGTTTCTAGATAACCTTTCCTGTATCTGATATCCTGCCTCCGGTCTATCTCCAACCGGGTAACTATCTCTCTTGGACCTTCACCACTCTTGGCCCATACGATTAGCGCCACTTTAGTCACTAGTCGCGACCTCAACATCATCTTGTCGCGACCTTACAATTCTGTGTACATTAGTCGCGACCAAAACATCTTCTCGTCGCGACCAAAACATTCTATCGTCGCGACCATAATGCTTTCTTGTCGCGTATAGCTCTTTCTGCAACCACTAGTCGCGACCATGCTTTACTCTAGTCGCGACCAGAACGGTCAGCTCGTAACTCTTCAACCTTTGACCTCTACATCACCCCAAATGGCCATTCTACCCCTTGGGACTTCCACTGTTTGCACATAAGTTCCCGTACCTTTACTTACTCGCAGCTTAGTCCCTAAAAACTCTCTTATGTCTCTGGGACTTCTGCTCAAAAGGGGTCTGGTAGCCTCTCATTCTTAGGCTACTTCCGTGTCTCAAGGCCTAAAAATTGGGATGTTACAGGTCCCACCATATGCAAACCTTAATTTTTACTTTATTCTCTTTTTTTTCTTATCAAAAATCCATAAATTATTCATTATTGGACTTGGGCTCCAAGATAACTTTTGGGACTTATTGGGTTATCCTAGGACGAAATGTTGGGCCTCTTTTAGGTCCAATAGCTAATTGGCACAAATCACAATGCACTTTCCTTATACCGATATCCTTAAATTACCCTGATCTTAGAATAAATATTAAACACCTCTTTTAATTATTCTAACATTTTTAGAAATTCATTCTAATATAAAATAAATTCTCTACAAAGTTTCATAATTTTCTAAGACCCAGAAGTCCTGATAAAAATTACATACATTTCCTTTAACCCTTTATCGGTGTCCTTTTTCACCGTAAATTCCTTAATTAATTCTACAGGACTCCTTTTTGACTTCTGTCAACTCCATAAATTCTCATATTAATTATAAGAATTTACTATCAAATTTCATCTGATATCCCCATTGTGAAATGACCAAAATACCCTTGGTGCCTTTTCTTGCACTATATTGACCCTAAGGGCAAAATTGTCATTTCACACCTCTTTGTACTTTATCAGAGCATATACTGGTTCTGACTAATCCTTCCTGTACCTGCCTTAGCATTTTGGCCTGTCTAAAATGACCAAAATACCCTTCATTCATCTCTTGCTCCTTAATGCAACATAGGGGTATTTTCATAATTTCGCACTTTTTCGGTTAATTTCTGAACATTGGCCCTCCTATCAGTCCAATGATTTTATTGGGCCTTCTTGACGCCACTTGTTCTTTTGGGTCTCTGCGTTAATTCATCTGGGCTCATTTAGTCCTAGTTTATTTACTGCTAAATCTCCCTATCGGATACTAGGAGCTCACAAACTCCCGTCTAAATTCACTAAAAAGTGAATAACTTTTCCTACAGAACTCCTTTCGTGATTCTGTCAGTTCCCTAACCTCTGGCTTCACAGGACGCACATTCCTGTAACTTTTCACCCATAACTGAGGTCCAGGAGATCTGATAAAAATTTTAGATAACTTTCAGACTATCAGATAAATTTCAGCTATCTGGAACTTTAGAAGAAATTCTGTATTAGGCTAGATTAACCAGCATCATTTCCTCTATCTACTGGTGAAATTTGGGACTGAAATGCTTCTGAGCAGTTCTAAGCCACTTCTGGCTCAACTTTCCATAATTACCATCTTGTCCCTTAACTTTTCATAAATTACACTTATGTCCTCAATTTGGCTAAAATTACACTTAAAGGCCCCATATTTTTGTCTACTTTCTCTTTTGGCCTTAAAACTTTTATAATTTCACTTAAATCCTTGCATTTTCTTCCTTTTTCAATTCAATCCCTTTCTTTACATAAATGGCCACATTTTCCTTAGAAAATCTCACATATATTACGTACAACCTATACATACTATTCAGTACAGAAAATTAGGGATATTACATGGGTCGTCTGTACTATCGTCGTCAATGACTATCCCAGTCACTATGGTCTTCTTTTTCTGTTTGCCAATGAGCGTGAGCGAGGTAGCAGAGAGGCGACAGAGCAAGGAGAGGGGAGGTGGTTACCGGCGGTGAAGAGAGTGATTGGAGAGTTTATTCATGTCCGACATCAGTGGATTAGACTCCGGTAAGCACCCTTTGTCTCCTTCCTTCATTAATTCCTCCTATCTACTCACTAAAGAATTCAAGTGCACTGTAGCTACTGTTCCCTTCCATTATCTGATGCTATTGTAGTCGGTGGTGAGTCGCCCACTCTTCCTGGTGTCTTCTTAGACGTGGGAATCTCGATTGGTGGCAGGAACTTCTCTCTATTCTTCTGATTTCAGCTGTGGCACCAAGTGTAATATCCCTAATTTTCTGTACTGATTTGTATGTACAGATTGAATGAAATATATGAGTTATTTTTTAGGAAAAGATGTGGCTATTTATGTAAAGAAAAGGATTAAATTGAAAAAGAAAGAAAAGGTAAGGACTTAAGTGTAATTATGAAAAGTTTAAGGCTAAAAAGGAAAAGTAGACAAAAATGTGGGGTCTTTAAGTATAATTTTAGCCAAATAAAGGGACTTAATTGGAAGAAGAAAAGTTTCTGGGCAAAAGTGTAATTATGAAAACCTGGACCGGAAATAGACAAAAATAGTGATCGTATTCAGATCATCCCCATATTTCACCAGTAGATAGAGCAAGTGATGCTGGGTAATCCAGCTTAATACAGGAATTTTCTCAGGACTCCAGATAGCCAAAATTGATCTGATAGTCTAAAAGTATAAAAAATTCCTACCGGATATTCTAGGTCTCAGATATAAGTGAGAAATTACAGGATGATGCGTCCTGTTGAGGCAGATGTCAGGAAACTGACAGGATACCAATAGGAGGTATGTAGAAAAGTTATTCACAAATTAGTAAATTCAGACGGGAGTGTGTGGCCTCCGGGTATCCGATAGGGAGATTTATCGGTAGTTGAACTGAGACTGAATGAGGTCAGATGACATCATTCATATGCCCGTTATGACCCAAAGGGATGCCTAGACACAGTAGGCCAGTGTATCTGATAAAAGGAGCCGGTGTCCGGAGATGTGTAGAAACGGTGTATAAAGGTGGAAATACCCGATGAACATCGCCGGGGAAGATTCCTCGTGATTCGTGTCATAGAGGTAACGGACCCTAAAAGGCCCAAGAATGGTGCCACCAAAGGCCCAGTAAGACCCTTGGACTGATAGGTGGGCCAGTGTCCGGTGGAACCCCGGAAAAGTGCAAAATTACGAAAATGCCCTTGCGTTGTACTAAAGAGTAATAGATGAATGGAGGGCATTTTGGTCATTCTAGATAGGCCCAGAAGCCAAGGCACATACAGATAAAGTTACTCATAGCCAGTATATGCCCTGATAAGGTACAAAAAGGTGTGAAATGACGATTTTACCCTTAGGGTTAAGATAGTGCAAGAAAGGGTACCCAGGGGTATTTTGGTCATTTCGCAAGGGATCTGTAATTAAGTTTAGACCCAGTATAAAAATGTTAATGATATAAAAGACCCAGATACTAAATTTAAGGTCAGAAGACATAATATGGATTTTTAGAAAAATTAGATTCAGAAAACAGTCCAGTTTTCGAGGAATCGGACCGGGCCTGTACCGGATTGGACTGGAATTTCTCCAAAGTCTTCTTGGCTCTTCTAATTTTACCACATGCTGAATAGGTGTCCCATGAGGTGTCCCTTGGATGATGTCATGGTGATGATGTCATAAATGGAAAAGAAAATAGGAAATTTCAGGGAAAACGGTGGCCACAAGTTCAGAGTTCTTAAGAATTACGGAAATTCCATCTATAAAAACTATAAATACCCCCTTTCCCCCATTCATTTGTCTTCACGGATCAAGGCAAGAATAAGAGAGAGAAGTGAGTTCTAGAGAGAGAAAGTGAAAGGAAGAAAGAAAGGAAGTTCTGGCAGAGCCGGAAGCAGTATATAGAATCTAGAGTTCTGCTAAGCTTTTGAGGTAGTAACTAATCCTAACTTTTATATAATGGCTTTGTGACTTGTTGTGCTATTGTTTAGTTAGATTGTTGTCTTATATGTTATGCTTGAAGCTCTACTACAATGCTATGATCATATGTTATTGAGTATGGAAGCACGCAGCATACTTATATGTACACAATCACAAGCAAGTACTATCACACTGCATTACATATACTGTTATGATTATTACTACCGAGATTCCCTCGAATCTCATCCCCATATATAACCCATTACAGGGAGGGTATGCCAAAGTGAAATTTAAGAATGCTGAGAGACGCCGTTATGCTGCCGAAATTATGGCAAAGTGGCAGTAATGAAGAAAGGAA
Source organism: Leucaena leucocephala (assembly GCA_037074615.1). Taxonomy (NCBI): domain Eukaryota; kingdom Viridiplantae; phylum Streptophyta; class Magnoliopsida; order Fabales; family Fabaceae; genus Leucaena; species Leucaena leucocephala. The sequence continues at coordinate 8,414,409 of CM073549.1, forward strand.
CTGATACGTACTGTGTACGTAGGTACTGTCTAAGGAGGCTGGAAGTGAGTGGACCTAGCCGGTTCATCCAGTCTTTTCTGGGTACTTACTGTTGGAGATTGTGCCCTAGGGGCCAATCATTATCTTATGAACATTGTTGATTTATGAATTTTTTAATAAAGTTATCATATTATTTGCATGTTTACTATGATGACAATCCTTGGATAACTCGTGATCTTATCCTAAATGTCCCTGGTCAGTCATCTATGCGGGAACATAGATGAAATAAGACCAGTATGACTTTGAAGATATATAGAGATATAAATCAAAGTCATAAGCACATGTAAGAGTACAGGGTGTTGGACCGACCCGCTATGAGAGAGCTGCATGGGTCAAGTCATAAGCTCCTCTCATATACAAGCCATGTCACTATGCCCTTTGACCTGTGATCATCATGGATTCCTACATGACGAACGCTCAGTTTTGACCTAGTCAAAAGTCACTTTTGACCGAGTGATCATAAAGGCTATGCTCGGGCTTAGTGGTTTTTCATGCGGAGGAATGTGAATGGTCAAGATGGAATTTGTCCCTCACATTCGTAGAGAGATATTACTGGGCCCCTCGATGAGTGAGTCTGAGAAATGTATGGCCATACTGGAATGGAAGGGTAGTTCCATTTCTATATTCAGACTACTCAGGGATCGAGAAAGTAATGGTCAGGAATAGGAGGATGACGTTCTCCATGCCTCATCCTTGACCGAAATATCATGTGACAAAAGGGACGTGATATGGTTGTATGAAAGGTTACATCGTTTATCGATCCTCATATGTTTTGGGTAGTCATAATGCCTTGCTAGAGACCGCTTACGACTTGTGGGTCAGTATAGTAACTGGGCCACTGTCAACTTCATATGGGCCTACAGGGTCGCACACAAAATAGCCCAATGCGAGCTATGATGTCCAGATTCATTGAATCTAAGAGATGTCTAGATTCAATGAATGATCTAGGGTGGATATATATTTTATATATATATATAAATCAGTATATATATTATATATAATATAAGAGATATTTGTAAGATTTAATTTATAAGGATAAATTAAATCTCTATCACTTTTGAATTTGAATTTAAATGGATATGATCTATTTGAATTTGAAATTCAAATTGATAAGATATCTCAAATTTGATTTATAAGAATAAATCAAATATAATTCCGTCTTATCTTTATTTTAAATTAAATAAATAGGTGAATTAAATCTGTGGGACGGATTTAATATAAACCATATTTATTTAATTAGTTTCTTATTAAATTATGCAATATATGATATTGTATTAATTTTAGAATTAATATAAGATTAATTCTGAAGTCCGGCCCTATTAGAAGCCCGATAGCTTCCTATATATTTGACATTAGGGGCTAGGGTTCTACAGATCTCTACACACACATTCAGACGTGAGAAGAGGGGGCAGGGAGAGTGCAAAAGGTTTGCACATAAGAAACTGCCGAGATAGAGACGGTGAGGACGGAATCTCTAGAAAGCCCTAGAGGGACAAGAGGCGCTAGCACGTCGTTCGCGATTGGAACGCTGCTCGTGTGGATACCGGTAGAGGAAGCCGATCTGAGCTGTCGACTTCTACGATACGACCAGACACGAAGCAAGGTCGCGACCAGAAAACACTTAGGTCGCGACCATACGGGCATCTGAACGTCAGAAATCCGAAAAGAAGAGGAAGGTCGCGACGAGAAGCAGAGTAGGTCGCGACTAAAAACTCCAGAGGCGACAGGTCGCGACTAAAAGCTGAGGAGGTCGCGACTGAAAGTTCCAGAGGCGAGGAGTCGCGACTAGTGGACACTGAGGTCGCGACCAAAGCTCAAATACCGAAGGTAACACTTCTTTCTCCTTGACTTAAACACATTCGGTAGATCCTGGCTGGGAATGGAAAAATTTTTAAAGTTAATTTCCGCTGCGTGTCTTCCAATTCCCTTCACTTACGTAGAATGGTAGTTATCACGGGAATTACCGAATCAGTACAAGATCAGTTACTTTCTAAAGATGAAGCGTAGCGGTTATGCTGCCGGATTCCAAGCAGGAAAAGATGTAATAGAAATATGAGGATTTTATACATGTCCTGATGTATAACAACTTATTATTTAATAATAGGTATTGTTTGGTATGTTTGACTGATATGTGAAGGATGTATGCATATGTATGTAAAGTTGAGTGCTGGAATTTGTCACTATGATCAGTAACTCATGGTGACTTAACGATGTTTGATCTATAATTAAAAATAGTAAATGGATGAATAAATATATGATATTTTATGGTAACTAGTAGACATACTAAGCTTCAATTTGATATATAGAATGCCTCATTTGGATGTCTACACATGGAGATATAAATTATCAAATTTGGGACCAAAATGCTGGATTCAGGGAAAAACGTTGGATGAGCAGTAAAGTTGTAACATTAACCTATGTTGACTTGGTCAAGGAGTGGTCAACGAGTGATTTTTCCCTGAAAGATAATTGAGTTATCTTCATGTAGAAATTTGAACCACTTCATTTCGATTTTCTAGAATTAGTTATGATTTTTCGAAGTCAGGTCACTCATCTGGAATTTACACAGTGAACAGTACTCGATAAGAGTAAAACTCCATATTGAGAAATTAGACTTCAATGACCTTGTAAGTGGTTCTAAATGCTACCAAATGGTCCCTAAGACGTACGAAAGTAAGGATGTTTCACCAAGTCCATTGTTGAGCTGCTATTTTCTTCCGTGAGAACTAACCCTTTTCCCTATCGTCGCAATGTTTGATGCCACGTTTTACAGAAGACCTCAGTGTGTGGTGTATGGTAGGTACAAGTCACTCCCTTCCACTGATCATCCATAGCTGTGTTTAGGTGTATGAATTTTTGTCTGTTGCTCTGTCTGGTAAAGCCATGAGGCTATGAGGGTGAATGCATGGAAATGGATAGGAGGAAGTTGTTGTGGCACCTGAAGGTTGAGTATGTGTGTGCTATGATATTTGGGTAGCATGTGTGTGTATATATATATTTGTGCGTGGAGTTGCTGAATTGCAAGATGAATGTATATATATATATGTGTATGCACAATGATGATGCTTAAGGAAGAAAAATACATATATATATACTACATCCAAGTGGCTGTGATAGTGTAGTATATATAGGTGTAGATGAATTAGGTAATGTGATGGGTTGTGTTTTGGAGGGAAATGGTTTAATTAAAAACAAATTGAAATTGATCGTTGGAATTGAAGAGTATGGAAAAGTTGATGATTATATGCCTACATAAAGTGAGATGTTGGATTTATATATGAAATAATTAATGAAGTGTGGGTATTGAGTTAAATGGAAGAACCTGCACTCTGTTTGAAATTTAGAATGGATATAAAGTTTGAAAATTGTCAAAGTTAGGGTTTTAGTTTTTCGTATTTCAAGTGTTATGAATAAATAGTATTTGGTATATTGAAGACATAAATGATATTTTTGAAGGGAATTGGAAGACACGTAGCGGAAATTAACTTTAAAATTTTTCCAGTCCCTGCCAGGATCTACCGATTATGTTTAAGTCAAGTAGTAAGAGGTGTTACCTTCGATATTCGAATTATTGGTGGCTCGGGGATTCCGACGATCGGGATGCCTATGCTCTCTTTTCGATCTCGAGAAGTCGACGACTCAGATCAGCTTTCTCTACCGGTATCCACATGAACAGCGTTCCAATCACGAACGACGTGCTAGCGCCTCTTGTCCTTCTAGAGTTTTTCTCGAGAATTTGTCCTCACAATCTCTATTTTGGCCGTTTCTTATCTGCAAACCTTTTGCACTCTCACTCCAAGAACCCTGGCCCCTAATATCAAATATATAGGATGCTATCGGTGTTCTGAGGGATATTAGATTTCAGAATTAATCCTAAATTAATTCTGAAATTAATACAATATTATATATTGTGTAATCTGATAAGAAATCAATTAAATAAATATGGTTTCTTATATTAAATCCGTCTCATAGATTTAATTCACCTATTTATTTAATTTAAAATAAAGATATAACAGAATTATATTTGATTTATTCTGATAAATCAAATTTGAGATATCATATCAATTTAAATTTTAAACTCAAAAGTGATAGAGATTTAATTTATCATTATAAATTAAATCTTATAGATATCTCTTATATTATATAATATATATATACAAGTTTATATATATACATATATATACACGTCCACCCTAGATTATTCATTGAATCTACAAATATCTTAGATTCAATGAATCTGGACATCATAGCTCGTGTTGGGCTATTTTGTGTGCGACCCTGTAGGCCCATATAAAGTTGGCAGTGGGCCATTTACTATACTGACTCACACGTCGTAAGCGGTCTCTAGCAAGATATCACGACTACCCAAATCATATGAGGATCGTTGAACAATGTAACCTTTGATACAACCATATCACGTCCCTTTTATCACACAATAGTTTGGTCATGGATGAGGCATGGAGAATGTCATCCTCCTGCTCCTGACCGTTACTTTCTCGATCCCTGAGTAGTCTGACTATATAAATGGAACTACCTTTCCATTATAGTATGGCCATACATTTCTCAGACTCACTCATCGAGGGGCCCAGTAATATCTCTCTACGAATGTGAGGGACAAATTCCATCTTGACCATTCATATTCCTCCGCATGAAAAACCACTTAGCCTGAACATATTCTTTATGATCACTCGGTCGAAAGTGACTTTTGACTAGGTCAAAGCTGAGCATTTATCATGTAGGAATCCATGATGATCTCAGGTCAAAGGGCATAGTGACATGGTTTGTATATGAGAGAAGCTTGTGACTTAACCCATGCAGCTCTCTCATAGCGGGTCAGTCCAACACCTTGTACTTTTACATGTGCCTATGACTTTGATTTATATCTCTATATATCTTCAAAGTATACTGGTCTTATTTTATCTTTGCTCCCGCATAGATGACCGACCAAGGACATTTAGGATAAGATCATGAGTTATCCAAGGATGGTCATCACAGTAAACATGCAAATAATATGATAACATAATTAAGAAATTCATAAATCAACAATATTCATAATACAATGATTGGCCCCTAGGGCACAATTTTCAACAATTTCCTGACGGAATATTCTATATTGGGAACTTAGGTGATTCAAAAGAGAATATTTTCGAAGGGTAGAGAAAGAGTAAATTATATCAGAAAATCGCAGGTGAGTGAATAAAGTTCCCTAACCATGCTATTTTGAAACATATTTAGTTATTTAACATTTTTTAAATGTGAATTTTAGCACGATTTACGAAAAGCGAATTGTGAATTCATGGCTTTATATGTTAGAAATGATTTATTCAAATTTCATTGTTCATATGATTTGACAAAATGTTTTAATGATTTATCATAAATGTTCATGCTGGGGGATTTCATGATTATGAACAATTTTAATAGAAATTGTTACCTTGAAAGTGTTATGATTATTTAAATGCCAAATTACCCCATGCATGTTAGAAAGGTTTTAAAGGACGGAATACAGAATGTTGGTTACTAACAATAGTACTGTTAGTCCTTGGTGCACCATGGTTATACTCGAGCTCGACAGTTAGTGGCTTGGAGCCACCAGTTTATTTTGTGGGATTCATTCTTGTGACAGTGACTTGGAGTCTCTAGTTTATTTCGTGGGATTCATTCTCGCGACAGTGACTTGGAGTCACCAGTTTATTTCATGGGATTCATTCTTACGATAGTGGCTTGGAGCCACCAGTTTATTCGTGGAATTCATTCTCGTGACAGTGGCTTGGAACTACCAGTTTGGTTAGTTACCCTCGTGGACTGTGTGTCTATCATATCCCTAATTTTCTTATCTGGTATGTATATACAGTTTGTACGCAATATATATGAGATTTTCTAAGGAAAATGTTGCAATTTAAGGAAGGAAAGGAATTAAATTGAAAATAATAGAAAGTTTAAGGATCTAAGTGAAGTTTACAAAGTTTTAGGGCCAAAATAGAATGTAGACATAAATGTTGGGTCATTAAGTGTAATTTCAAAAAGTTTAAGGACCTAAATGTAATTTAAGAAAAGTTCAAGGGGCAAAAGTGTAATATGAAGAAATTGAGCCAAAAAATGGCCCAAAATAGATCAGTCTCATATTTTACCAGTAACTAGAGAAAATTATTCCAATTAGTTTAGTGTAACACAGAATTTTGATTTGAGGTCCCGAAAAATTGATATAAACTTTTGAAGTTAAGAAAAATTATTATAGTATTTCTTGGACCTCAGAATCAGATGAAACCTTATAGTAAATTCCTATAATTAATATGAGAATTTATAAAACTGACAGGATCAGAAAAAGAATCCTGTAGAATTTTTAATGGAATTTACAGTGGAATAAAATACCCGATAAATACCTTCGAAGAGGGTTCTTGGGATTTGTGCCATAAAAGGTAGTGGACCTATACAAAGACCCAAAATGGAATCTCAGAGGCCCAATAAGGTACTTAAGCAGTTATGTGGGCTAGTGTTCAGAGGAACCCCAAAAAAGTGCGAAATTAAGAAAATGCCCCTGTGTTATAATAATGTGCAAGAGATGAATGGAGGGCATTTTGGTCATTTTGGATAGGCTAAAATGCCAAGGAAAGTACATGAATGATTCCTCAGAGTCAGTATATGCTCTGATAAGGTACAAAGAGGTGTGAAATGATAATTATGCCCTTAGGGTTAATGTAGTGTAAGAAAGGGCACCAAGGGTTTTTTGGTCATTTCTCAAGGGATGGATAGCAGATAAGTACTTAGTATAACAATGTCAATGGTAGGAGAAACCTAAACACTGGTTTGTAAGATAGAATACATATTCTGGAATATTATAAACATCAGGAACATAAAATAGTCTGGTTTTTAGGAAACTGACCCGATCAGTACCGGACTAGACTGGAATTTTTTCTATTAGTATTTACCACTTTCTTGCACCAAACATAGCCTTCATGATGTCATGGATGATGTCATTAATGAGGCTTCTAGGGCAAGCTTCTTTCAAGGTAGATTCTGGGTCATTAGATCAAATAGTAACCAAAGTAATCTTGGCCTTCCATTTTCACCAAAATTTTCTATAAATACTCCCTCAAAATCAGACTTGGTCAGCATCCTTGGAACCTTGGGGAACCTCTTTCAAAATTTTTATTGAAGCTAGAAAGAAGCAAGCAACTTGGAAGAACAAGGTAACTAGTCCCCTTGATCTTAGACTTTATTCTATCAAGTTTGCTCTTGGTTTTAACTGATTTTTGGGGCATACTTTGAAGGGAATTGGAAGGCACGCAGCGGAAATTAACTTTAAAAATTTTTCCATTCCCAGCCAGGATCTACCGAATGTGTTTAAGTCAAGGAGAAAGAAGTGTTACCTTCGGTACTCGAGCTTTGGTCGCGACCTCAGTGTCCACTAGTCGCGACTCCTCGCCTCTGGAACTTTCAGTCGCGACCTCCTCAGCTTCTAGTCGCGACCTGTCGCCTCTGTAATTTGTAGTCGCGACCTACTCTGCTTCTAGTCGCGACCTGTCGCCTCTGGAGCTTTTAGTCGCGACCTCTTCAACTTCACGTCGCGACCTGTCTCCTCTTTTCGGATTTCTGACGTTCAGATGCCCGTTTGGTCGCGACCTAAGTGTGTTCTGGTCGCGACCTTGCTTCGTGTCTGGCCGTATCGTAGAAGTCGACAGCTCAGATCGGCTTCCTCTACCGGTATCCACACGAACAGCGTTCCAATCGCGAACGACGTGCTAGCGCCTCTTGTCCCTCTAGGGCTTTCTAGAGATTCCGTCCTCACCGTCTCTATCTCGGCAGTTTCTTATGTGCAAACCTTTTGCACTCTCCCTGCCCCCTCTTCTCACGTCTGAATGTGTGTGTAGAGATCTATATTGTTTGTAGAACCCTAGCTCCTAATGTCAAATATATAGGAAGCTATCGGGCTTCTAATAGGGCCGGGCTTCAGAATTAATCTTATATTAATTCTGAATTAATACAATATCATATATTGCATAATTTAATAAGAAACTAATTAAATAAATATGGTTTATATTAAATCCGTCCCACAGATTTAATTCACCTATTTATTTAATTTAAAATAAAGATAAGACAGAATTATATTTGATTTATTCTCATAAATCAAATTTAAGATATCTTATCAATTTGAATTTCAAATTCAAATAGATCATATCCATTTAAATTCAAATTCAAAAATGATAGAGATTTAATTTATCCTTATAAATTAAATCTTACAAATATCTCTTATATTATATATATAATATATATATAAACTAATTTATATATATATATATAAAATATATATCCACCCTAGATTATTCATTGAATCTAGACATCTCTTAGATTCAATGAATCTGGACATCATAGCTCGTATTGGGCTGTTTTGTGTGCGACCCTGTAGGCCCATACGAAGTTAGCAGTGGCCCAGTTACTATACTGACCCACAAGTCGTAAGCGGTCTCTAGCAAGGCATTACGACTACCCAAAACATATGAGGATCGATAAACGATGTAACCTTTCATACAACCATATCACGTCCCTTTTGTCACACGATATTTCGGTCAAGGATGAGGCATGGTGAACGTCATCCTCCTGTTCCTGACCGTTACTTTCTCGATCCCTGAGTAGTCTGAATATAGAAATGGAACTACCCTTCCATTCCAGTATGGCCATACATTTCTCAGACTCACTCATCGAGGGGCCCAGTAATATCTCTCTACGAATGTGAGGGACAAATTCCATCTTGACCATTCACATTCCTCCGCATGAAAAACCACTAAGCCCGAGCATAGCCTTTATGATCACTCGGTCAAAAGTGACTTTTGACTAGGTCAAAGCTGAGCGTTTGTCATGTAGGAATCCATGATGATCTCAGGTCAAAGGGCATAGTGACATGGCTTGTATATGAGAGAAGCTTATGACTTGACCCATGCAGCTCTCCCATTGCGGGTCGGTCCAGCACCCTGTACTCTTACATGTGCCTATGACTTTGATTTATATCTCTATATATCTTCAAAGTCATACTGGTCTTATTTCATCTCTGCTCCCGCATAGATGACCGACCAGGGACATTTAGGATAAGATCACGAGTTATCCAAGGATGGTCATCACAGTAAACATGCAAATAATGTGATAACCCGATACAATGATTGGCCCCTAGGGCACAATTTCCAACATCCTCCCACTTGCACTAGGAACAATCATTAATTTGTCTCAATCCTATTGACCTAACATGACGCTCATGTTTTGCCTGGACAAGCGGTTTAGAGGATCAGCATCATTGTCTTCTCTTGCTACCTTGCATATTTTTATATCACCTCTATCATTGATTTCTCTGATGAGATGAAATCGCCTGAGTATATGCTTGGTCCTTTGATGTGACCAAGGCTCTTTGGCCTGTGCAATGGTACCACCATTGTCACAGAACAAAGTTATTGGATCTGAGATGGTCGGTATCACCCCTAGTTCAGTAATGAACTTCCTGATCCAAACAGCCTCTTTAGCTGCATCAAATGCTGCTATATACTCGGCTTCCATTGCAGAATCTACTACAGTACTCTGCTTAGAACTCTTCCAGCTTACTGCTCCATTATTCAGGAGGAATATGTATCCAGATTGCGATTTCTGGTCATCCTGGTCAGTTTGGAAACTTGCATCTGTGTAACTAGTTACATAGAGCTCGTCTTCCAATCCACCATAGACCAAGAATAAGTCCTTAGTCCTTCTTAAGTACTTAAGGATATTTTTTTTTTGACAGCATTCCAATGGCCCTCACCGGGGTCCTGTTGATATCTGCTAGTCATACTTAAGGCAAACGAGACATCTGGTCGAGTACATAACATGGCGTACATGATAGATCCTATGGCCGAGGCATATGGAATCTTACTCATGCGACCTCGCTGATCTGGTGTACTAGGACACAAATCCTTGCTGAGGTGAATACCATGAGACATGGGTATGAAACCCCTTTTTGATTCCTGCATACTGAACCTATGCAGTATCTTGTCTATATATGTGCTCTGACTCAGTCCTAGAAGCCTTTTAGATCTATCTCTATAGATCCTAATTCCTAGGATGTAGGTGGCTTCACCCAAGTCTTTCATCGAGAAAGATTTTCCTACCCAAGACTTGACAATCTGCAAGGTAGGAATGTCATTCCCAATGAGTAGGATGTCATCGACATAGAGTACCAAAAATACAACTGTGCTCCCACTAACCTTCTTGTACACACAAGGTTCATCAATGTTTTGAAGAAATCCAAACTCTTTGACTACTTCATCAAAACGATGATTCCAACTCCGAGATGCTTGCTTCAGTCCATAAATGGACCTTTGAAGCTTGCACACCTTACCAGAGTCCTCAGAACGCACAAAACCTTCAGGTTGTGTCATGTACACATCCTCAAGGAGCTTTCCATTAAGGAAGGCTGTCTTGACGTCCATCTGCCATATTTCATAGTCATAATATGCTGCAATGGCAAGGAGGATTCTGATTGATTTGGCCATTGCAACTGGGGAAAAGGTCTCATCATAGTCCACACCATGAGTTTGAGTAAATCCTTTTGCAACCCGTCGTGCCTTGAAGACATTTACATTGCCATCCATGTCGGTTTTCTCTTTAAAAACCCACTTGCACCCGACGGTTTTTACACCTTCAGGCGGGTCGACTAAGGTCTATACCTTATTGTCGTACATGGATTGCATCTCAGACTTCATGGCATTAAGCCATTTTTCAGAGTTTGGTCCCACTATAGCTTCTTGATAGGTAGTGGGCTCATTATGCTCAATGAGCAACACATCACGACTATCAGAAATCAGAAATCCATATCTCTGAGGCTGAAGTCATGCCCTATTAGATCGCCTTGGGCCTTGCGTGACTTGAGGAGTCTCAACAACTTCTTGTGAGTCTTCTCTACTTTCCATCTCTAGTTCTGTGGCGTCTTGTGGCTCTCGAACTTCTTCGAGGTGTACCTTGCTCCCAGTGGTTCTTTTAGAGATAAATTCTCGTTCTAGAAAGATACCATTTCTGACAACAAACACTTTGTTATCAGTGGGGTTGTAGACATAATATCCCTTGGTTTCCTTAGGATATCCCACAAAAAGGCACTTTGAAGATTTGGGCGCTAACTTATCTGAGGCTTGTTGCTTAACATAGACCTCACATCCCCAAATCTTGAGAAAAGACAAACTAGGTTTCCTCCCAGTCCATATCTCATACGGAGTCTTTTCAACTGCCTTAGATGGAACACGATTCAGTGTGAACGCAGCTGTCTCTAGGGCGTGGCCCCAAAAGGATGGTGGAAGATCTGTTCGACTCATCATGGATCGAACCATATCCAATAGTGTTCGATTCCTCCGTTCAGAAACCCCATTCCATTGTGGTGTTCCTGGAGGAGTCAATTGTGAGACTATTCCACAATTCCTAAGATGATCGATAAACTCTTGGCTCAAATATTCACCACCTCGATCAGATCGAAGGGCTTTAATTGTTTTGCCAAGCTGGTTTTGTACTTCATTTTGAAATATCTTGAACATTTCAAAAGATTCAGATTTATGTTTCATTAGATAGACGTAGCCATATCTACTGAAATCATCTATGAATGTAATGAAGTACGAATAACCTCTTCTGGCATTTGTATTCATCGGTCCACACACATCTGTATGTATGAGGCCCAACAAATCAGTGGCCCTCTCACTGTGCCCAGTGAAAGGCAACTTTGTCATCTTTCCTAACAAACAAGATTCGCAAGTATCATATGATTCAAAATCAAATGAGTTGAGAAATCCATCTTGATGGAGTTTTAGGAATGCGTTTCTCATTTATGTGGCCTAGACGACAGTGCCAGAGGTACGTCGGATTCAAATCATTTGGTTTGATCCTTTTGGCGGTTATGTTATAGATATTTCCATGATTGGGTTGTTCCAAGTTTAATATGTAATGATCAACATGCAAATCACTATGAGCATAGAAAATATCATTACGATAAATAGAACATGTACCATTCCCAGAAATGGAAGTGTAACCTTCCTTATCCAAATAAGAAAGAGAAACAATGTTACTACTCAAAGCAGGAACATAATAGCAATTGTTCAAAACTAACAAAAGCCCAGTGGGCAGAACTAATTCATAAGTGCCTACAGCTAGAGCAGCAACCTTTGCTCTATTTCCAACTCGTAGGTCAACTTCGCCCTTCTTCAGCTTTCTACTATCCTTTAGGCCCTGCACATTTGTACAAATGTGAGAACCACATGCAGTATCTAATACCCATGTAGTGGAAGTAGAGAGATGAATGTCTATAACATAAATACCTGAAGCGATAGCCCCGCTATCCTTCTTGTTCTTTCTCAGATCTTCAAGGTAGAGTTTGCAATTCCTCTTCCAATGACCCGGTTCATTGCAGAAGAAGCAAACTCCTTCCTTTGGAGGCTTTGCCTTCTTTGGTGCAGGCTTGGTTTCGGGCTTGCCTGATTCTTTGGTCTTACCAGATGAGCCGTGACCCTTCCCCTTACCCTTGCCTTTCTTTTTCATACCCTTTCCTTTGTGAACCATCAAAACAGTACTGGGCTTCTTCTTAACAGTCGGCTCAGCAGTTTTAAGCATCCCATGCAGTTCAGAAATAGATTTCTCCATGTTGTTCATGTTGTAATTCATGACAAACTGGTCATAACTTTCCGGGAGTGAGTTCAAGATCAAATCTGTAGCTAACTCCTGGCTCATGGGAAATCCAAGCCTCTCAAGGTGATCTATGTACCCTTTCATCTTTAAGACATGAGTACTCACTGATGCACCTTCAGCCATCTTGCAGGAATGTAAGGCCTTAGTGGTCTCATACCTCTCTTGCCTTGCCTGTTGCTGGAACATTTCCTTAAGATGCACAATCATCTCATAAGCCTCCATGTGTTCCAAATCTCTTTAGAGCTCCGGAACCATGGTGGCAAGCATCAAGCATCCCACATCAACAGAGTCTTCCTTATGCTTCGCATAAGAATCTCTCTGAGCTCTAGGAGCATTGGCTGCTGGCTCCTCAGGAATGGGTTGATCTAGGACATATGCCTTTCTTTCCTGATTGAGAACAATTCTCAAGTTCCTGAACCAGTCAAGAAAGTTTGTCCCATTGAGTTTGTCCTTCTCAAGGACAGATCGCAACGATAATGTAGCAGTATTACTAGTCGTCATGATTCTACAATTAAAATATGCAATTTAATTAGCAATCTCCCACTGAATAAAATAACCCTCAATGTAATAATTAGTGGGCTAAGATCCATATTTTGCTTAAACTCGAGTCCGCTTTGGCAGGACGCTCAACTTTAAGTTATTTAGGTAGGTAACAACTTTACCAATTACATCAAATGTAATTCTTAGATATTTATGGGATTCAATCATCATATGATCCGGCATGTTTTAATCCCATCTAATGCCTTGAGACCCAAAACCGTTTTGATAATCTCAATTAAGTCAAACAATAACAAACATAAGAGTAGCACCATTACTCTTGCTTATCTCCCCAAGATAACTCAAATGCACCCACTTTGGTGGACCTACAAATGAGCGATCGAGGTTTTGACAAGTGTTCATTAATTGACGGCATATGACTTAAGATTTCTTTTAGAGGGTTTAATTAATTATCTGGTTTATAAGATGCATGTATCGCGGTTGTATCTCATACAAGTATTATGCATATAAAACATACATGCAGTGATCTAATCAAAAGATGCATAATCTTAAACGTGATACAATATGGCTCACCTATCCTAAGTCCCCTCAAGCCAATGAGAGGAGCTCTCTAATTAGAATAGGAAAAGTACATAAGGAAACCTCGTTTTAACATTCGAGGGGAGTGAGATGAGAAGAGGATGTACAACGAGAGTCATTAGAGGAAGGCACGACACGCAGGCCGTATTTAGAAAAATTACAACACTTGTAATCTAGAGCCATATTGTTCACCATACCCAAACATTCAAGAATCAAAATTCATGCTATTTTGAAGGGCAATAAATGTTTCAAAACATTCATATATCAGGAAAGTCAATACATATTACGATTATGTTGCGCTACGATTAAATAGCCACGGCGGTCCCGCTAGCCGGTTAGCGGGCGGGGTGTGGGGCAGCGCCCCAATAGAAATTTTTTTTGATAAATAATCAAGAATCTTAATTCTTTTTCCTTTATACCCCATCAATATTAATTGATCAAATCAATTAACATACACCACCGATTTCAGTTTCCTTTTAGATTCCGTATATGTCATACATAAACAGATTCCATATATGTCATACATATCTCGCATGTTATCATATAATCAGCTAAGAAGTCTAACATACATCACATGTATCAACAATCAAACCTAACTTAAACACAAAACGGCATGGCTCTGATACCACTGAAGGGAATTGGAAGGCACGCAGCGGAAATTAACTTTAAAAATTTTTCCATTCCCAGCCAGGATCTACCGAATGTGTTTAAGTCAAGGAGAAAGAAGTGTTACCTTCGGTACTCGAGCTTTGGTCGCGACCTCAGTGTCCACTAGTCGCGACTCCTCGCCTCTGGAACTTTCAGTCGCGACCTCCTCAGCTTCTAGTCGCGACTTGTCGCCTCTAGAGTTTGTAGTCGCGACCTACTCTGCTTCTAGACGCAACCTGTCGCCTCTGGAGTTTTAGTCGCGACCTCTTCAACTTCACGTCGCGACCTGTCTCCTCTTTTCGGATTTCTGACGTTCAGATGCCCGTTTGGTCGTGACCTAAGTGTGTTCTGGTCGCGACCTTGCTTCGTGTCTGGCCGTATCGTAGAAGTCGACAGCTCAGATCGGCTTCCTCTACCGGTATCCACACGAACAGCGTTCCAATCGCGAACGACGTGCTAGCGCCTCTTGTCCCTCTAGGGCTTTCTAGAGATTCCGTCCTCACCGTCTCTATCTCGGCAGTTTCTTATGTGCAAACCTTTTGCACTCTCCCTGCCCCCTCTTCTCACGTCTGAATGTGTGTGTAGAGATCTATATTGTTTGTAGAACCCTAGCTCCTAATGTCAAATATATAGGAAGCTATCGGGCTTCTAATAGGGCCGGGCTTCAGAATTAATCTTATATTAATTCTGAATTAATACAATATCATATATTGCATAATTTAATAAGAAACTAATTAAATAAATATGATTTATATTAAATCCGTCCCACAGATTTAATTCACCTATTTATTTAATTTAAAATAAAGATAAGACAGAATTATATTTGATTTATTCTCATAAATCAAATTTAAGATATCTTATCAATTTGAATTTCAAATTCAAATAGATCATATCCATTTAAATTCAAATTCAAAAATGATAGAGATTTAATTTATCCTTATAAATTAAATCTTACAAATATCTCTTATATTATATATATAATATATATATAAACTAATTTATATATATATATATAAAATATATATCCACCCTAGATTATTCATTGAATCTAGACATCTCTTAGATTCAATGAATCTGGACATCATAGCTCGTATTGGGCTGTTTTGTGTGCGACCCTGTAGGCCCATACGAAGTTAGCAGTGGCCCAGTTACTATACTGACCCACAAGTCGTAAGCGGTCTCTAGCAAGGCATTACGACTACCCAAAACATATGAGGATCGATAAACGATGTAACCTTTCATACAACCATATCACGTCCCTTTTGTCACACGATATTTCGGTCAAAGATGAGGCATGGTGAACGTCATCCTCCTGTTCCTGACCGTTACTTTCTCGATCCCTGAGTAGTCTGAATATAGAAATGGAACTACCCTTCCATTCCAGTATGGCCATACATTTCTCAGACTCACTCATCGAGGGGCCCAGTAATATCTCTCTACGAATGTGAGGGACAAATTCCATCTTGACCATTCACATTCCTCCGCATGAAAAACCACTAAGCCCGAGCATAGCCTTTATGATCACTCGATCAAAAGTGACTTTTGACTAGGTCAAAGCTGAGCGTTTGTCATGTAGGAATCCATGATGATCTCAGGTCAAAGGGCATAGTGACATGGCTTGTATATGAGAGAAGCTTATGACTTGACCCATGCAGCTCTCCCATTGCGGGTCGGTCCAGCACCCTGTACTCTTACATGTGCCTATGACTTTGATTTATATCTCTATATATCTTCAAAGTCATACTGGTCTTATTTCATCTCTGCTCCCGCATAGATGACCGACCAGGGACATTTAGGATAAGATCACGAGTTATCCAAGGATGGTCATCACAGTAAACATGCAAATAATGTGATAACCCGA
The DNA here is from genome assembly GCA_037074615.1 of Leucaena leucocephala. Lineage (NCBI taxonomy): Eukaryota > Viridiplantae > Streptophyta > Magnoliopsida > Fabales > Fabaceae > Leucaena > Leucaena leucocephala. The sequence continues at coordinate 8,430,712 of CM073549.1, forward strand.
TACAATGATTGGCCCCTAAGGCACAATTTCCAACATACTTCTCTTAGTGGTGCTGCTGGATGTTCTGTTTTCATGGGAAAGGAATATGAGTTTTATGTTATAGATAGTTTAGATAGGCTCAAACAAGCTAGAATCAAGTTGTACTAGCTTAGAAATCCAAGTATGCATGTGAATGGAATGTTGTGTTCTTGGTTGTTACTGTATGAAACACTGTTCATATGTTGGAATTTCATGATTTTGATGCTTCCAATGGGTTTAAAATGGAAAATTGTGTGGGGATAAAGTAGAGAAACAAGTATTGGAAGCATTGGAATCAAAATGAGAATTTTTGAAAAATATGAGAGGCTTTTTGGTTCTGCGCAGCAGCCAATGATATGATTTGATTTTGGAAATTATGATTTCATATTTGGATTCTACATGAAAAATTATGTGGAAATGAACCATGAGAATTTATTTTATAAAGATGTAAGTATAAGTCATAAGTTAGACAAAGAAGGGAATATATTAAGAACCTAGTCTTGGAATTGTTTTGGAGTTGAGTTGTAACTTGATGTTACTTTGTAATGGCTAGGTTTTGACATTTGTGAAAGGAGAAGATCATTTCAAGAAGAGAGTAACAAGGATATCTAAGAGGTAGCAAGAATACCTAACTATAATTTTATGTTTGTTTGATTGTATGCTTGCTTGTTAGTTATGATTCTTGGTTGAGCTTGAGATGATGTTTTGATGATGATGATGAAGTATTAATGTTTGCAACTCCTTGCAACTAATGACAATATGCATGTTAGATTTTTCTTATTTATGTTCATAAAGTAGCTCCCATATCATGATAACATGTTAGGTATTTAATCAAGCATGCATGTTATTATAGTTTGTATGACTTGCTATTGAGATTTCTATGAAATCTCATTCTTTCCATATACATAACCATGTTATAGGTGCTGGAACGTCTCAAGAAAAAAGGGTAAATATGGATGGTTGAATTTGTATATGAATTAAAGTTGAGTACTTGACCTTAGAAGATGATATTGTGATGTGCATGATGTATGATACTATGAATCCATTCCGAGGCAGTGCACTTTTGATGGTAGTTTTCACAACTTATCTAACGTATTTTCAAATGAAATTTGGCATGAAAATATTTAAGATCCATAGCTTTAAATTGACACAAAGAATGCCTCAATTGGTTAAGTATTCGAATTGTTATGATTTTTCAAAGTTGGGAATAAAATCTGGAACATGATAAAATGAGCAACCAGAGGCTGTGAGGTTCATGCAAAAATTTCAAATAGTAAATGATGGGTTTTTTCTATGAAATTTTATGAACTTAAAGTACACATATGTATCTTTAAATCCTTATGTAACATGTCTCATTTGGATAAGTGAACAAGAAGAAATGAATTTTTGAAAATAAGGTAAAGAAACTGGAACTTCCAAATTTATCAAATGAACAGTATTTTTCAACGAATAAACTGATTTCATTTGGTTAAGGAAACACCAATTTCATATTTTTTCTTTAAATTTCAATGAAATAGCTTTCGTTAGAAATTGGAACCACCCTATTTTGATTTTTTTACATTTAAATATGAATTTTCAAAGTTTAGGTTGTATTCTAGATTACCAAATAAACAGTAGCCGTGAACAATAACCGATGCCCTTTTTCTTAAAAATTCATGTTTCTAAGCTAAAGAGGTAATCGATTGGTATAAGTTACCTCCAATTTAGTATATCTAAGGGTAAAATTAAGGATGCGATATTTTGGTATCAGAGCAAAGGATTCTGGCTTAGGAAATGCTCTGAATATATTATTTATAGATAGATACATAATTGAAAAGGGTCATAATTGACACTAAGTTAGTGATTGCAGGTTAAAGATGACTAAACATAGGACTGGATCAGAAACTACAGTTAATCAAGGAGATCCTATGTCAGAGGTCTTTAGTTCAGATAAGTCTGGGTTAAATTCAAAAGAGATATTTATGATGGATAATGACCCTGACTATTGGCTCCCTCCAGTAATACATATTCCAGATTCCAGTGACTCTGAGTTAGAACGATCTGATCATTCATCAGTAGGGTCAAACAATATGGATATTACATCTGAGGGTAGTATGTCAGAGGAACCTATGCCAGCTCCTCCTTTAAATGTTGTACCTTCAGATAGGGCAGGTTCTAGTATAGAAGGTGACACATCCCAGAGAGATGAAAGAGACATAGCATTCCCTCAACCAATCCAATCTGATGGAGTTTGTTCTCAGGCTATGGGTACAGAAGAACCTACAGTTAGATAGCCTGTTGACCTAGATATTCCAAGACCTAGCCAATTACCAAATCCGACAGATATTCCAGGTCCTAGCAAACCAAAGATGCTAACTGTAGAGATACGCTTGGAAACACAAATCATAGAATTAGTACCTGGAAGGAATATGAATGAGGAACAGTTTAAGAGAGCTGTGGAATTGGCCAGGCAGTTGTATGATTTGGTACGACCCTTGGTTAGAGAAGTAGATTAGGATTATAGGATCTATCAAGATTTTATAGTCAGAGTTAGTAAAGCCTACTTGGCTTTTGATACAGATACCCTTACCGTGGATGATTGGACAAATATTATGGATGATATCTTACCCACTACTGAGTCTTGGAAGGAGGGGCTAGATCATTACTTTGAAGAAGAACCATATGATAGCATTCCAGACTGGATCTTCATGGTGGAAGAATTTATTAGAAGAACTTTTAAGAAATAGTAGTGTATACTTATGAATGATGATATTATCCATGTACTTCAGTAATGTATAAAAGATCTGTATGATAGTTATGTGTGACACTACTGGAACCGTTTGTATATAATATTTTGAATGAAATATAAGTTATATTATTTACTTTGTTTCCTCTCGTACTTAAATAGTAAAATAGAATGGTAAGAACAAGAAGAACTATTACACCTGAGGAACCAAGAAACTCTGTAGATGTTAACCAACTGATTCTGGAACGCCTCGAGCAGCTGTAACAAATGATAGAGCAAATGCGAGCAGCTCAAGCTCGCAGTGAACAAGAACGAGATGCTGAAACATCCTTACTTTCGTATGTCTTAGGGACCATTCAGTAGCATTTAGAACCACTTTCAAGGTCATTGAAGTCCAATTTCTCAATCTGGAGTTTTACTCTTATCGAGTACTGTTCACTGTGTAAATTCCAGATGAGTGACCCGACTTCGAAAAATTATAACTAATTCTATAAAAATTGAAATGAAGTGGTTCCAATTTATAAATGAAGATAACTCAATTATCTTTCAGGAAAAAATAACTCGTTGACCATTCGTTGACCAAGTCAACGTCAGTCAACGTGTCAACTTTACTGTTCATCCCACATTTTTCTCCCTGAATCCAGCATTCTGGTCCCAACTTTGATAATTTATATCTTCTTGTGTAGACATCAAAATGATAAATTTTATATATCAAATTAAATCTTGGTATGTATACTATCTACCATAAAAATTTCATACATTTATTCATCCATTTACTATTTTTAATTATTTATCAAACATGACCTTGTCACCACGTGTTACTGTTCACAGTGGTATATTTCAGCATTTCTACTTTGCATACATATGCATACATCCATCATACATCAGTCAAACATGCCAAACAATACTTATTATTAATTAATAAGTTGTTTTACATCTGGCCATGTACATAAATTCTCATATCTCTATTGCATCTTTTCCTGCCTGAGGTCCGCAGCATAACCGCTACGCTTCATCTGTACAAAGAACTGAACCGTACTGATTCGGTAATCCCCTCATGAGAACTACCATTCTACGTAGTACCCAGGAAAGACTAGATAAACCGGCTAGGTCCACTCACTTCTAGCCTCCTTAGACAGCACTACGTACACAGTACTTATCATATACTGATGTTCAGTCTTTACTTCAGCAGCATAACGGCGTCTCTTAAAATTTCCAGAATTCATTTTGACATAACCTCCCCTGTAATGGTTTACTTATTGGGATGAGATTCGGGGGAATCTCAGTAGCAACAATCATAACAATATATGTAATGCAGAGTGACAGTGCTTGCTTGTGATTGTGTACAGATAAGTATGCTGCGTGCTTCCATGCTTAATAACATATGATCATAGCATTACAGCAGGGCTTCAGACATAACATATAAGACAACAATCCAACCAAACAATAGCACAATAAATCACAAAGCCATTACATAAAAGCTAAGATTAGTTACTACCTGGCTAGCTTAGCAGAACTCCACTATCCTTATTTTGCTTCCAGCTCCGCCAGAACTTCCTTTCTTTCTTTCTTCCTCTCACTTTCTCTCTCTAGCACCTCCTCCTCTCTCTAAAATTGCTTGCTTGGTCGTGCATAATGAGGAGCAAGGGGGGGTATTTATAACCTCCTCCAATGGCAATTCTGTAATTACCATGAACTTTGATCCTGCGGTCCTGGTTTTTCCTGGATTTTCCTATTTTTCTTAATTCCTCCTTTACTACATCATGCATGACATCATTGGGACACCTCACCAGGACACCTTAGCGCCACATTTATCACATGTCTGAAATCCTGGACACCTCAGCAGCTGACTCAGCATGCTGACTCACTGGTCCAGTATCTTGCCTCGTAGTACGTGTCCTCAACTTTTTCTTCTGCCTTTATGTTGGCGCCATGTGTCATCTTACTGGCACCTGTCACGCCTTCCAATGCTATCCAGATAAATCCAGGACTTTATCGGATCACCTCCTCGGTTATCGTGCCAACCGAGTAACTTTACTTTATTGAAACAGCATTAAAATAATATTTTAATGTCACTTTTTCCCACATACTTCATGGGCTACGTTTTTTAGCTCTGGGAATGTTATCTTGGATCCTGATCAAGCTCAAGTACTCTGATGGCTCGATTCCCAAGAAACAACCCTTGGCAAATTACCAAAATACCCTTGGGTGCCCTTTCTTGTACTATTTTAACCCTAAGGGTAAAATCATCATTTTTCACCCTTCTGTACCCTGTCAGGGTATATACTGACTCTCAGTAACTTTATCTGTACGTGTCTTGGCTCCTGGGCCTATCCAGAATTACCAAAAGGCCCTCCATTCATCTGTTACTCTTTAGTACAACATAGGGGCATTTTCGTAATTTCGTACTTTTCTAGGGTTCTGCCGGACACTGGCCCACCTATCAGTCCAAGTGTCTTACTGGGCCTCTGTTGGCGCCATTATTGGGCCTTTCTGGGTCCAATATCCTCATGGCATGCATTACGAGGAATCTTCCCCCGTTAATAATTATTGAATATTTTATCTATTATTTACTGTTTATACACATATCCGGACACCAGCTCCTTCTGTCCGATACACTGGCCTGCGGTGTTCAGGCATCCCTGTGAGTCATATCAGTCATCTGACCGAGATCATCCGAACTCATTCAGTCCCTTTTTAAATACCGATAAATCTCCCTATCAGATACCCGGAGGCCTCACACTCCCGTCTGGATTTTCTAATTTGCGAATAACTTTTTCTACAGGCCTCCTATCGGTATTCTGTCAGTTTCCCGACATCCGTCCCATAAGGACGTATCATCCTGTATTTTCTCACCTAGATCTGAATTCTAGGATATCCGGTATGAATTTTTATAACTTTTGGACGATCAATCCATTTCTGGCTATCTGGAGTCTTCAAAAATTCCTGTATTAAGCCAGATTACCGAGCGTCACTTGCTCTCTCTACCGGTGAAATCTGGGACTGAAATGCTTTCGGACAGTCCAAACCACTTCCGACCTGACTTTCTTTAATTACAATTTAGCCCCAGGGAACTTTTCTTCTTTTCATTTAAGTCCCTTTTTATTTGGCTAAAATTACACTTAAGGACCCCACATTTTTGTCTACTTTCCTTTTTGGCCTTGAAACTTTCCATAATTGCACTTAAGTCCTTTCATTTCCTTTACTAGGTCTAGGGGCATTATTGTCTTTTCATATTTTACCAGAGTATTCTCTGGCCCTGGTCAACTATCCAGATACCCCTTCTTGACTGTCTAACCTTAGCCAAATGACCAAAATACCCTTTACTCATTCTTCAGTTATTCTATAACATAAGGGCATTTTCGTCATTTTGCACCTTTTTCCCGGACACCGACCCCTCTTACCCCTGAACTGATATTATGGGCCTGGGCCTTCCCTGGTGTCACTACGGGCCTTAGACAACACTGTATGGCCTCTGTCCATAGTCCGATCATCTCTATTCGGACTGCCTTTCCTTTACCGATTATAACTGTAAATTCCCATCTTCAGGAATTTTTACAGAAAAATCGGGACCTCAAATCAAAATTCTGTTTTGCGTCATTCAATCCGGAATCCTTTTCTCTATCTTCCGGTATTTTCAGATATTTTATCCGGACCGGGCTATTTTGGCCTAAAAGTACGCTCCCGCGCACACTTTTCAAAAATGACCATTTTACCCTTGGTCACATTTCTAATTCTTTCATACACATAGAGACCTCATATGCATATTTCATAGTTCAGTGAAATGATCAGTATAATTTTCTCTATTTTCTGGCAAAATATGGTACTCATCGGCTACCAGCCTGATCTTTCCCATAATTACGCTTATGCCCTTGATGTCTCTTTCTGGCATCTCTAGGCCTAAAAATTAGGGTGTTACAGATGCCACCATAGTAGCTGCAGTAGCAGAAGCAGTAGGTAACCTAAGATAGCTAGGACCTATGGGAGTAACTACTGTAGAACCAGAGATGTTGCAGCAGTCTGAAGAGCCACCTAGGCGAACTGAGCAAAAAGGTGGTTGATTCTGTTAGCATTCAGCAGTGGATGACAAAGTTCTGTAAACACAATCTTCCAATGTTTGAGGGGACGTTTGATGCTCAACTAACTGAAGACTAGATCAGTCAGGTAGAGAAGATTTTTAAAGTGCTCGACTGTCCCTCCGAGGGTAAGGCTCAAATAGCCATTTATCAGTTAGAGAAAGATGAGGATAGATGGTGGAAGAATACTGAATTGCTATTGCAAGGAAGGAACATTCCTGTCATCTGGGAAGTGTTTCTTGAACACTTTTATGAAAAGTATTTTCCCTAGTCAGTTCGTGATGAAAGGGAGGCTGAATTCCTTGTGTTACGACAAGGAGAAAAAGAATCATTCTATGAGTATTTAGCTAAGTTCATTCGTCTCTCCCAGTATTCCACTTATCTCCGACAAGTGGATGACAGGCGTTGGATGACAGAAAGGATGATCAGGGGATTGAATGTTACGTTGAAAGAAAAGATGACTCCCCAGTAGTACAACCAATTTAACAAGGCAGTGGAGGCATGCCGAATAATTGAGAATAGTTTAAATCATCAGATGTTACTCAAGCCTGTGAGTAAAGGAAATGTAACTCCTGAAAAGGCAAATCAGAATCGAGATGCTGCAGCGGTAGTGGCTATAGAAAGCGAAAAAGGCAATGGCAGAGCAGAAGGCCCAATTGGGGGAATTTTCGAGGTAATACTGACAACCGGGACTCAAGATTCTGAGTCTGCGACAAATGTGGAAAGAATCATAGAGACAGACTGTGTCTAATGGGTCAGAATGTCTGCTATACATGTGGAAATCCTGGACATTATTCTAAGGAGTGTCCTCAAGCAGTAAATATCCAAAGGCCGCAGACTTAAGGTCGCGTGTTTGCGTTAACAAGGGAAGATGCTCAGAAGTCACCCGAAATGATTCAAGGTACTATTTATCTCAATGATCACTCTGTGATTGCTTTGTTTGATTCGGGTGCAAGTCATTCCTTTATTTCTTATGAATGTGCTAAGTGCCTAGGCCTTATGATTAGCAAGTTGCATTATGCCATATGTGTGACAACTCCTACAAATGCTAGAGTAGTTACATCTGATGTTTGCCTAAATAGTATTGTCTGGTATGAACATTGTTGCACTACTCTAGACTTGATATGTATGCCTTTTTGGGAAATTGATATCATAATTGGATTGAATTGGTTATCTTTTAATAATGTGATGTTGGACTGTAAGAACAAGATCCTAGTTCTTGGTCCAAAGGTAGCAGATTTGAGTTCAGAAGTAAGGCTGAATTTTATAACAGAGGCTCAGGCAGATAAATGTTTGCAAAAAGGATGTCAAGGGTATATGATCTTCTTTTCTATTCAAACAGAACTAGAAGAAAGGATTGAGGAAATCCCCGTAGTTAAGGAATTTCCTGAAGTTTTTCCAAAGGAAATTCAAGGATTACCCCTGAGCGAGAGGTGGAGTTTGCGATTGATATTGTACCTGGAGCTGGACCAATATCCAAAGCCCCATATCGTATGGCTCCTAATGAGATGATTAAGTTAAAGAAGCAGATTGAGGAGCTCTTAGAGAAGGGTTTCATTCGACCCAGTGTTTCACCATGGGGTGCTCCAGTGTTATTCGTTAAGAAGAAGGATGGTAGTCTAAGATTATGTATCGATTATAGGGAGTTGAATAAGATTACTGTTAAAAATAAGTACCCTCTTCCCAGAATTGATGACCTACTAGACCAGTTGGCTAGAGCAAGTTTGTTCTCCAAGAGTGATTTGAGATCAGGCTACCACCAACTCAGGATTAAATCAGATGATATCTCAAATACTACTTTCAGGACTCGTTATGGTTATTTTGAATTTCTAGTGATGCCCTTTGGTCTAACAAATACGCCTACAATTTTTATGGATTACATGAACAGAATCTTCAGGACCTACCTAGATCAATTTGTTGTGGTCTTCATTGATGATATCTAGTATATTCTAAATCTGCTGAAGAGCATGAGAGTCACTTGAGAATTGTTCTTAGTATCCTTAAAGAAAAATGACTCTATGCTAAGCTTAGTAAATGTGAGTTTTGGCTGCAAGAAGTTAAATTTCTCGGTCATGTCATATCCCATGAAGGGGTAGCTATAGATCCTAGCAAAGTTGAAGCAGTATTAAGTTGGGAACAACCAAGGACAATGATAGAGATTAGAAGTTTTATGGGCTTAGCAGGATATTATAGAAGGTTTATTAAGGACTTTTCTCGAATAGCCTTGTCGTTGACCAAGTTGACCAGAAATAATCAACAGTTCAAGTGGGATGAGAAGTGTGAGGCTAGTTTTCAAGAATTGAAACAGAGGTTAACCACTACTCCCGTGCTGATTATTCTAGACCCAACTCAGACCTATGTAGTCTATACTGATGCTAGTAAGTAGGGGTTAGGATGTGTGCTGATGCAGCAAGGTCGAGTAGTAGCCTACGTCTCTCGACAGTTAAAGCCACATGAAGAAAATTATCCCACTCATGATCTGGAACTTGCAGCGGTAGTAGGGGTGGTAATGCGGGCCAACCCGCCGAATACGGGTTGGCCTGTCGTGGGTTAGGGTGGAGGCGGGCCGGTAACCAACCCGCGCCCGCCAACTTTTTTTTTATATGTATATGGCTATATGCTAACATTTTTTTAAAAAAAAAATTTTACATATGTCAATATTAATTGGATTCAAATCATGATTGAAGTTGTCAAAATATTTATTTAGTCAACTTTGTCACCGTTCATAGATAAATCTATCACAAAGAAAATAATAATAAAATAAAATGAATATATATATAAAGAAATGACTCAATGAGATAAAGTTAATATAAATTAAGTGTAATGTCCCTTGTTTGGCTAAGATTCTCAAATTAGTAAAGTACAAATGTGCAATATAAATAATAAAAAAATAAAGAAAAAAAAATGAGCCAACCCGCCAACTCGCCGGGTTAGCCCGCCGCGGGTGCGGGTCAAAAAGACCCGCATCCAAATGGGTTGCAAATATTGCAACCCAACCCGCCAGTCAAGATATAGAGACACTACTTGTATGGAGCTACTATAGAGTTGTGTTGTGACCACAAAAGCCTGAAGTATTTGCATGATGAAAAAGAGTTGAATATGAGGCAGCGGATGGATGGAATTATTGAAGGATTATGATTTTCATATTAAATACCATCCAGGAAAAGCCAATGTGGTGGCTGATGCTTTAAGTAGAAAAGTGGTGCAGGTAGCAAGTCTGATGATCAAAGAATTGAAATTGTTAGAAGATGTCAGAGATTGGAGTCCTTTATACCAGATGCAGATGACAGAAAGTCCTTATGGAGGAGTACAGGTCAGAGCTTTCATTGAAGATGAGATAAAAGAAGTACAGAAGCATGATAAGCTCACAGTAATTTTTAAAGATAAGTTGAGAAGAGGGAAACTAAAAATTTTGAAGCTTCTCGGGACGGATTGCTACGGTTTAGACGAAGACCGTATATCCCCAATGCTATGGGATTAAAGGAGAAAATTTTAGATGAAGCACATAAAAGCCGATATACAGTACATCCAAGTATGACCAAGATGTATCATGATGTTAAAAGTTTGTTTTGGTGGCTTGGATTAAAGAAAGATGTTGTGGCTAATGTATCAAAGTGCTTGACATGTCAGAAAGTAAAGATTGAACATCAGAAGCTAGCAGGAAAGTTGCAATCTTTAGATATTCCTGAGTGGAAATGGGATAGTATTGCCATGGATTTTGTTGAAGGACTACCCATAACTCCAACTAAGCATGATGCAATATGGGTAATAATTGATCGATTGACAAAGTCAGCTCATTTTCTGGCAATAAATAAGAGAGATTCTCTAGAGAAGCTAGCGAAGTTGTATATAAAGGAGATTGTTAGGGTGCACGGTATCCCAAATAGTATTATGTCAGACAGAGACCCCAGATCAAGGGGACTAGTTACCTTGTTCTTCCAAGTTGCTTGATTATTTCTAGCTTCAATAAAAATTTTGCAAGAGGTTCCCCAAGGTGCCAAGGATGCCGACCAAGTCTGATTTTGAGGGGGTATTTATAGAAAATTTTGGTGAAAATGGAAGGCCAAGATTACTTTGGTTACTATTTGATCTAATGGCCCATAATCTACCTTGTAAGAAGCTTGCCCTAGAAGCCTCATTAATGACATCATCCATGACATCATGAAGGCTATGTTTGGCGCAAGAAAGTGGGAAATACTTATAGGAAAAATTCCAGTCTGGTCCGGTACTGATCGGATCAGTTTCCTAAAAACCAGACTATTTTATGTTCCCAATTTTTATAATATTCCAGAATATGTATTCTGTCTTAGAAACCATTGCTTAAGTTTCTCCTACCATTGACATTGTTATACTAAGTATTTATCTACTATCCATCCCTTGAGAAATGACCAAAATATCCTTGGTGCCCTTTCTTGTACTATATTAACCCTAAAGGCATAATTGTCATTTCACACCTCTTTGTACCTTATCAGAGCATATACTGACTCTGAGGAATCATTCCTGTACTTTCCTTGGCATTTTGACCTATCCAAAATGACCAAACTGCCCTACATTCATCTCTTGCACATTATTATAACACAGGGGCATTTTCGTAATTTTGCACTTTTTCGGGGTTCCTCTGGACACTAGCCCACATAACTGCTTAAGTACCCTATTGGGCCTCTGGGATGCCATTTTGGGCCTTTGTATAGGTCCACTACCTTTATGGCACATAGGGGTGTGCAAGATGCCCATGGCCCAGTGAGCCCGCCCGAGCCCGCACAAAAAATGCCCTGCCCAGCCCAGTGTAAAATGGGTAATTTTGGATAGGGCCAGTATTCGGGCAGGGCCGGGCATCGGGCAGGGGTTGCTGCCCTGCCCATTTGGCCCTGCCTAGTTGGCTACATTTTTATATATCAAAATTTGTAGATTACATTATTTCACATAGAACGAATATGATAGATACTAGTGACTAAAGGGTAATTTTATAAATATGAGTAGTCAAGTAGGTAATTGTATCCTTTAAAATTTATAACTAAATTGATTTCTTTCTTTATTTTTTTTAAATTTGCTAACCGTCATATTTTTTTTCCAAATGCTTCATCTTTGTCAATTTTAGAGAGATTTATGCAAAGTTATAATTGCAAACTACTTAAAATTAAAGGCTTTTTTTTTATATGCAATGGATTTCAAAACTTTAATTACTATCTTTTTGTTACTTTATTCTTAGTGGATTATAGATATTATTTAACTCTTGAAGACATATGAATATGGTATTATTTTAGAAGTTCATAATTGTAGATTTTTTCCCACGATATGAGCAGCGTATCATGATTTGGGCGTGCCCAGCCATCCATGCCCAGCCCAAAATAGTTAGGGCTTTTACCGGGCAGGGCAGGGCATCGGGCTGCAAAATGCAGCCCATGCTTTTTTCGGGTAGGGCACCTGGCAGGGGGGTTGCCCTGCCCAGCCCTGCCCATGCACACCCCTAATGGCACAAATCCCAAGAACCCTCTTCCGAAGGTATTTATCGGGTATTTGATTCCACTGTAAATTCCATTAAAAATTCTACAGGATTCCTTTTCTGATCCTGTCAATTTTATAAATTCTCATATTAATTATAGGAATTTATTGTAAGGTTTCATCTGATTCTGAGGTCCGAGATATACTGTAATAATTTTTTCTAACTTCAGAAATTTATATCAATTTTTCAGAGGTAAAAAATATTCACTTCTTTTCAAGAGACGTTTAACATGTATTTTGTTTTGAGTAATTTTTTTCTTCATATTTTCAGGGTTCTCTTATGGTGACAAGTAGGAATAAGAAGGAGAAGTTTATCTCCCAACTAGCTAATCCTGGCCCTAACCCTAACTAGACTAAAGACAAAGGAGAAAATGGTGGTCTCTTTATTATGAAAGATAAAGGGACTACTCTTGTAACTCATGCTACTGTGTACTTGGCTGCCACAACAATTCACTAGAAGAGAATTCTACATGGCAAAGCCAAAGTGACGGTACATGCTATTAGAATATTTGAGTGAAATTAACTTCTAAGGGTCTGTTTGGTTTGGGTTAAAATCATAGTTTTATAAGTTTTTTTAGGCAAAACCTTAGTTTGGGAAAATGTTAAAATAAACAGTCATATTTATCCATAAGTACTTTTGGGCTAAACCATAATTTAAAACCATGGTTTTGAATAAGCTACTAAAACTAGATTTTTGAATAGTAAAAGAGCTCATGGACTATCCAATTACTATCTTACCCCTACTTTTTCTTATACCATCTCTCCTCTCTCATCTCTCATCTCTCATCTCTCTTCTCTACCACCTCTCATCTCTCATCTCTCTTCTCTACCCTCTTTCTTCTTTCTTCTCTCTCCTCTCTACCCTCTCTCCTCTCTCTTACTTTTAATCAAATTATACCCTTTTTAGTAATTTACCAATATAAAAAGTCATTCTAAAAATAACTATCTAAACACTTATTTATTCAGAATCATTTTTTTTTCATAAACTCTTCTCTAAAAGTCCTTTTCTATAAGCTATCCAAAAGCCTATTTTTTTATAAGCTTTTTTATAAAATCTTATCCAAACACACAATAAGATTCTTTTTTATTTTTAGCACTTTTCTTTACCGTCAACCTCTTGAAGCATGCCTTTCTTTTGCTGGAAATTTTCTTGCTATTTAACTCTTCAATGACTCATTTAATTGTTCTTATTACTCTGCCTACGCGTTTGTTTACCATATGCTTCATGGTCTCTGCCATGTACATCGTTCTCATGTACATCGTTCTGCATCTTAATCCATTTTTTCCCTATTTTAACACTTATGGGACGACATTATATGTTGTATAAAAAAACCCTTAAGGGTAGAGCTAGTACCGCCAACCTGCCATTTTATGGCGGTTTGAATTGTCAAATATATGGCTCATTTTGATGCGGGTCAAAAAGACTAGCACCTGTCAAACCCCACCCACACCCGTGGCGGGCTAACTCGTTGTGTTGGTGGGTTAGTTCATTTTTTTTAATATTTTTTTACTATTTATATTATACTTTACTAATTTCAGAGTATTAGTCAAACTAATATTTACATTACATTTCATTTATACTAACTTTATCTCATTGAGTCATTTCTTTATATATATACATTTTGTTTTATTATTATTTACTTGTGACAGATTTATTTACAGATAGTGATAAAACTGACAAAATAAATATTTTGACAATTTCAGATCATGCTTCGAATCCAATTAATATTGATACATATAAATATTTTTTTTAAAAAAATATATGTAAATAATTTTGTTTTTAAAAAACTAAAAACTAACCCGCCAACCCGCCATGGCGGGCTCGGGTTGGTATTATACCAACCCGCCTGGAAGAGGGCCTCTTTTAAGAGGCCCCCTTCCAACTCAACCCGCGGCGAGCTAACCCGTATTCAACGGGTTGGCCCGCATTACCACCTCTACTTTAGGGTATTGCAACTCCTACATGAAAACTTTAAGCTATATTTGGATAGAGAGAAAAGTAAAAGAAAAATATTGGGAAGAGAATACTACGAAGGAAATTTTTTTAAAATGATAAAAATATTTGCTGCTTTTAGGAGTTTTCCCTCCTAATATTATTTCTTCCCTAATTTTTTTTTCCATCCAAATATAGGGTTTAGAGTTTATGGTTTAAGATTTAGGGTTCATTATAGCAAACCATATTGATTTCTAGAGATGAGGAGGGTCAAACTATTGGATAATGCAAATGTCTTATCTTTTAATTTTTTTAGAAAGGTGTTGGACTCACCCACGATCTAAGGGTAGGGCGAAGTCTCTTTTTCTTTTAGGCGATACCAATGTCAGGCAAGGTAAGCTGTCAATTATCCTCAGACCTAAATTTAGACATATCATGAGTTAGGATGTTTCCTTAAATGTCGTGACTGGAATTACAATAAAATAGTACTCCCTAGAGATCAAATATACTCTAAATAGTCACATATCTCACTATTTCACTAGTTGAACCTTTTGATGTTTATAATGCTTTTTTTTATATATATACATGATTTTTATAATGCTAAAGATTGCAAGACTCCATGCTAGATGAATTGCTCTTGTAAAGCTTATGCCCATGACGGAAGCCCGGGTTGTTTGGTTTGGTGTGTGTTTGGAAAAGGAAAAAAAAAAGGTGTTTTTGGATCCAAATCATAGTTTAACTCAAAAGGCACATAAAATACTAATATTAGTGACAGAATTAATTTTGTATAAAAAAAAGAATTAATTTTAGATAAAACTATGATTTAGATTATCGTAAACTATAGTTTTGCATTAGCAAAATTCACTAGCTTTTGAGACAATTTTTAGATATTAAGTATAGAAAATGACCATTTTAATCCTATGAAATTTTATTATCTTCCCGCCTCTTTTTTCTTATTTACATGGTGTCATTTATGATAATTTATCTATAAAAATTCATTCTAATAACAACTATCCAAATACTTATTTTTTTAAAATTATTTTTTATACAAAATTTATTATCTAGAATCACTTTCAAATCATTTTTTTTCCCAAAAATTATTCTTTAAAAACTAAACCAAACAACACACTTTTAGAATGTAAATTTACTTAACTGTCATTAATGTTTTAAGGAGAAATATTTATTCTAAGAGTGTCATGACATATGAAATCGATCTAATAAAAAATAGTAACTTAGCTGATGTGTTATATAAAAAAATTCAAGATTTATTTTAATTTTTAAAAAATTGAATAATTTAATTTAAAAAATAAAAATTCATTTGAACTAAATTAAAAGATTTATTTTTTCTTAAAAATAAAATAAAATATAAATTTTATTAGATGATCATCGGTTAACTAAAATTAAAATGTGTTGCAATTCCATTTATCATTTTGCTTATAGGAGGCCAACTCGAATGAACCACTCCAAATATGAAACATGATCAAAATATATTAAAAAAAGTCCTAATAAAATATCATATTCAGATTGGTCAGAAACTGACACGAGAATAAAATATATTTCCTTCAACCCTTACTTCTGTAATTTGATATTGTTATTAAAGGTACTAATTAAAGGAAAAAAACCAATAAAAAATTTTACTTAAATTTCGCACGCCATTTATCATTTTGCTTAAACTAGGCCAAGTGGTACGGATCCATCCTAATAAAAAATCATACCCAACAGAATAATTCAGACAAAGTTATATAATCTACATGGTTAAACCAGTATAGATGAAGAATTAATAATAATCATAAGTCATAGGTCAACGTGAGGAACTAAATATTTTTGTGGATAAATAATTTTAAATAATAAATAATAGAAGTCAGATCCTACGATATTATCTACTCTATTGCGACAAAATATTGAATGGAGATCACATAATAAAGTTCCTTGAAACTTCATTGATTTGGTCAGACAATTTGCAGGAGTCATATCAAATACATCTTGAAGACAATTAACCTGACAATACAATATAAAGTCATTTTAGCAGAACAAACTAGTTTCAACTGCTTCAACTATTTTTAATGGATGAAGAGGCAAATTTTTAAAACCAGAAACAGAAAGTCATATCCTATAGAAAAATGAGGGGAAAAACGTGTAATGACGGCACTACGAACAAAATAGTAGTATGTTAAGATATAACCGTGACTGAAGCATTGCTTCAAGGAGTCGGTCTCCTTCAGAGCATTCCAAAACCCATTTTCTGCCTCCATTTCTGATAATCATCATGTTTATTATGGGATTCAGTAAAAAGGCTTGCTTGTTACTAACCTTTTTCACATATTTGTACTCTTCCAGGGTTCTGGTCTGTGCCTTGGACACCATCACACCATCTTTGTCGATCCAAGAACATGAAAAAGTAAGCTCAAACAATAACATGTTTACGCTGTGATTCTTCAGTCCTCAGAATTCCACAAATCGCTATGTAGGGATTTGGTTTATGTCCAAATCCTCTGTTGTTTGGGTAGCTAACAGAAACAACCCACGAACTGATTCATCAGGGATTCTCACAATATCAGAGAATGGCAATCTTGTCGTTTTGAATGGGCAAAAACAAGTTGTTTGGTCAACAAATGTATCAATCACATCAAATTCCAGTGCTCAGCTCTTAGATTCTGGCAACCTCGTCCTTGTAGATAGAACAACTGGATTATTCATGTGGCAAAGTTTCCAGCATCCTAGTGATACATTATTACAGGACATGAGACTCAGTACGATGCGAAAAACAGGTGAAACAGTGCACCTTACATCATGGAAAAGTATTTCCGATCCATCCTTTGGAGTATTTTCTGGCAGTATTGAACCACATAATGTTATTTAAGTGTTCATATGGAAAGAAAATCATCCTTACTGGCGCAGTGGTCCTTGGAATGGCACACACTTTCTTGGGCTACCTGAGAGTTTATATAAGTTCCTGAATGGGTTTCAGATTAAAGGAGAGGAAGGGAGTTTTGAGCTATATTTTCATTACACAGACAAATCATTATTGCTAACTCTTAGGCTAGATCCTCAAGGTAAAATACAAAAGCAACGTTGGAATCCCCAGACAAATATATGGGAACTTGAGTGGACAAGCGGTATTACTGAGTGTGATGTTTATGGCATATGTGGCCCATTTGGCATCTGCAATTCGCTGAGCTCACCAATCTGCAGCTGCTTGAGAGGGTTTGAACCAAAAAACAAAGAGGAATGGGAAACGAAGAACTGGACCAGTGGATGTGTGAGAAGGGAAGCACTTCAGTGCGAGAAAAACAAAAATGGTAGTAAGGCAGATGGGTTTACAAAGTTGGAGAGGGTAAAACCACCAGATCATGCAGATTTGTTACCTTTCAACTTTAAAGGCACTGCAGATTGTCAAACTCCATGCCTGAAGAATTGCTCTTGTGTAGCTTATGCATTTAACACTGGCCTTGGCTGTATGCTTTCGAATGCAGATTTACTTGACCTGGAGAGAATCTCAGATGGAGGAGTTTATCTTTACATACGTTTAGCCGACTCAGAACTAGGTACCTTTTTTAAAAAGAATTCAATTTTTTTATAAAAAACTTCAAATTTGATTTAAGCATCATATATTTGTCACATGACAGTTTTCATATCAAGTTGGTTTATCTATCTGTGTATGGTGGTGCTTCTTGACGGTAACTTATGTAGTTATTAGATTGTGAAATAGAATTACAACATGTGGTGTACTTTTCTTTTAAGCATTCAATGTACCAGTGTGGTGCTTGATTGCAAAACAAGTCCGCATGTTCTGTATTTATACCTGAATGTGATAGCAAATAGCTATGGAACTTTATCTTATTTTTTTCACTTCTTTTGATGAACAAATATGCAGTAGAATGTTGAACTTCTTGTCAGGAAATGAAGGCTATATGAATTTTTCTTATTTTCTTTAATACAGGTACAGCTAGGAGCATGACAACACCTATTGTGATATCAGTTCTAACAGGAACAATTCTCATCACTGCTGCTGGATATTTCTTATGGAAGAAAATGACAAAGCGAAAAGGTAAAGTTCTATATTTTACTGCAAGAATTTATCAAAGGGATCAATGGTTTTGTTTCTTATTGTGAAGCTCCCATTTGATATGATTATCAGAGCATACGGAAAGAAAAAAACATGTCAATGAGAATCACAACTTATATTAGTTTCCACATTTTGATGCAAATTATATGGCAACTTCAAAATGCTTACTCATAGCCCTAGTAACCTGGTATTAGAATAGCAATGTGTTTTGCAATGAAAATTAAATGGAAAAAGATGTGTTAAACACAGGTGAAATGGAGATGCAAATTGACGACAAAAGAAGGAATACAAACCTTAAGCAAATCAAAATTCATGAGCTATCATTGTTTGATTATAGAAGGTTGGCAACTGCAACAAACAACTTTGACTCAGAGAATAAACTTGGACAGGGTGGTTTTGGTCCAGTTTAAAAGGTGATTTTCAATTTTCAAAGTTCCCATCTTCTAAGTCATGATATATTAGCTTTTTGTTTTTAATATTTTATTTCAGGGTAAATTGGAAGATGGAAAGGAAATAGCAGTGAAAAGACTATCAAGATCATCAAGACAGGGTATGGAAGAATTTATCAATGAAGTGGAGTTGATTTCTAAGCTTCAACACCGAAACCTAGTTAGACTTCTTGGCTGTTGCATCGAAAGGGAAGAAGAGATATTGGTTTATGAATACATGCCAAACAAAAGTTTGGATGCATATATCTTTGGTTAGTACACATCTTCTATGCATATAATAGTTACTAACTCTGACGTTTCTACACACATAAGAGTAAGAGAGGATAAAGAAAAACGGATAGAATGTTTGTGAATATTTACAGAAACATAAGTTTGAAACTTCAACTCATTATTTTCCTAATGCTACCACTTTGTTGACATTGTAGAATGCTTCTCAAGTTTCTTAGTACATGTGTCTTTTGGACGTGCAGGGTACAAGTGGTTAAGTCACAAAAGAATACCTGTCACCTAGCATACCAAATAATTCCGCTTTTTGTTTGAATATTGCAGGAATTAAATGGAGAGTCTTCTTAAAACAATTACCTTCCTTGAACAACCCTCCTAAACTAATCATTTACAGATCCTTTGCAACGGCAAACTTTAGATTGGGGAAAGCGCTTCAACATAATTGAGGGAATTGCAAGAGGATTGCTTTATCTTCATAGAGATTCAAGATTAAAAATTATACATAGAGATTTGAAGGCAAGTAACATATTATTGGATAAAGAGATGAATCCAAAGATATCAGATTTTGGGATGGCTAAACTTTTTGGAGGTAGTGAAGATCAAGCAAATACAGAAAGAATTGTTGGAACATAGTAAGTTCAACTTTTTCTATGTTTCAGATGATAATATCAATAGTATATTGAGACTAAAAGATTTAATGTT
Source organism: Leucaena leucocephala (assembly GCA_037074615.1). Lineage (NCBI taxonomy): Eukaryota > Viridiplantae > Streptophyta > Magnoliopsida > Fabales > Fabaceae > Leucaena > Leucaena leucocephala. The sequence continues at coordinate 8,450,408 of CM073549.1, forward strand.
TAAATGTAGAGGTTATATTTCTCTAGAATATGCAACAGAAAGACTCTATTCAGAGAAATCTGATGTCTTTAGCTTTAGTGTTTTGCTACTTGAAGTTATTAGTGGAAGAAAAAACATTAGCTTTTCTGAAGATGCAGAGTCATTGACACTTTTAGGATCTGTAAGTCTCTCCAATTTGAGAGTTCCTTTCTTGCAAAAACTCGAAATGCCTTTTTTAGTGTTAAATATAATATTAAAGTTTACCTAGAGTCAATTTTTTTTTTGTTAATGTTTATAGGCATGGAAGCTATGGATCAATGGCAGCATTATCCCTCTAATAGATCTACAAATATATGATTCAAGCTTTCACAAGGATGTATTGAGGTGCATACATATAGGTCTTCTGTGTGTGCAAGAACTTGCAAAAGATAGGCCCACCATGGCGTCTATAATGTTAATGCTTCAAAGAGAGATTATAGATATTCCTCCCCCAAGCCAACCTGCATTCACCCTCAGACAGAAAATGTCCCATCCAATAGAGAAAACTCCAAAAAATGATGAATTATATTCCATATATAAAGTAACTATCTCAAATTTTGAGGGGACATAGATGGGGGTTTGTGATGTTCTTGTTTTATTTGAAAGGTTGTTCATTGATAAGTAATTTCAAGATCTTGATTAGTGTAGCTCTAAATCTTGCTCCTACAAAATTTGCTATCTTGTTAGTCCTCAACGTTTAATATTTTTTGTATTTGATGAATATCTATGGTCAATCTCCCTCCTTCACATGCTACATTGTAAATTCAAGATGTGATTTCTATGTTTGTTCTACAAGTCTATTCTTATACTATTAGATCCTTTACAAATATGAAAAAGATAACTTCTCCTTACTTTTTATTCCCCAAAAAAAAAAAAACCCTTGTCTAGCATCTAAGTGTGTAGGATTGAGCAATTATTGCTTTTAGGTGAATTTTGCAAAAGGGTTTATTATCACTAAGAACTGTGCAAGCTCTAACACATGTTCCTCTTGACATGAGTTTAAAACATAATTAAAAAGGGAGAGAAGAAATCACATGTTGATAGGAAGTTATGAAAGGAGAATATGCACAAGTTTTTACATTGATTGGACCGTTTTTGTTGTATTTGGAAAGGAGTTAAACTCATGTAGCCATTTTTCATTTTTCACCACAGATTCATATTACAAGAACAAATTGTCACAATATTAGACAGAAGATAACACAAAGTTCAGATTAACGACAAATTTTATATTCGCTGTATCAGGCAAAACTATGGAAAAATCAGGGATATCTAGAAGTATAAGAAAACGATATCATCATTAAGAAGCAAAACAAACCAATAAAGACAGAGGGAGGCCAAAGTTTTACAGGCCAAAACAAACTTGACATTTCGACATTGCATTTTAAACAAACTTTTCAGTGCAGCTTCCAATGGTGTATGAAACCTTGGCCAGGGATTCTTGGTTTGAGCTTCAATACTATGTTCAAGATAAGTGACTAAAATTCTGAAACTAACATTCGTTATGTCTTTGCCTCCTTGGACATTAACAACTTTTAAGAATTGAACTGTTGACAGCTTAGAATGTGTTAAGTATTTTATGAAACTTAAAAACTATGAGAATTAGAATTAAAGGTATGGGTTTCTGTATATACTTAGTTTCAATTATCATATTAACATTCACTTAATATTTATTAATTTATTAATAATTATTAATTCATGACCAAATTCAATATTTGTAAAATGTCAGAGAGACAAGGGCAAGACAGCATAAACAAGAGGGTGAGATGATAACAGAAATTAGACTTCAATACTTTGACCTCCCTCGTATTTTGTTTTAATTACTACACTACTCATCTATTCTGAAAACCTAAACATACTTCCCTCAAAATCGAACATTACTTTATAAAAAGGAAGAATTACAGTTGGGGGCTAATTTAGCAAGTTGATTATCAAAAAGGACCTTAAATTTCTGAAGTTATTTTGCAGGACCTTGGTCCTTTTCAGCAAAACGAATAATAAATAAACATTACAGAGCAAAGTCCTCTCAATACAATTTTAAAAAAGCAAGAAAAGGAAAATGACTCCCTCAACTTGGGCAATGGTGGCACGGCAGCTAAGACGAATGTACTCATTACTCAATCAGAGATAGACTACGAAGTTCCACTAGCCAAATCGAGGGAAGAGGAAGAGACAATAACTGTTTCCGGTGCTCTAGAGTTACGAGTCTCAATGCAACAACCGCGGTGCCGATCGTCGGCACATCAGTGTTGCGTTACTACCCATGGCGGCGCTCTTGGTTCCCTCCTTGTCAACGGCAGTGGCAGCAACCTCAGAGTGCTTCGTGCAGTAATTGATTCCCAGAGAAAGAATACCTTGAAGATTTTTCAGTCGCTTCTCATAAGAAAAGCTAAACGGCCTTGTTCGCGGCAGTGATCAACATATACATCAAGGATTTCTTCCTGGCCGTCGAACTGGGCAGATGTTGGCGGCCTCTTCGGCTCCCTCTATTCCGTCACCGATGGGAACCCTACCCAAGTGGGCCCTCCCTCACAAAGTCCTACTATAGTCAGTACACTTTTTTTGTTTTAAAAAAAAAGATCAAATTATATTAATAAAAGATACAGAATAAGAAACATATATAAAGAAGAAAACAAAACGCATGAGGATATGATGTCCTACAAGATGACTTCATTTGTTCTTTGGTTTCAGATGATCATCTTTATAGTTTGATTGAAGTTTTTTTTATATACAAGAGAGGACTAATCCGCCATAAGAAAAACAAAAAATTATTTTATGGAGGGATCAAATTCTAAACACTCCTTAACCAGCATACTCCTTAAATAAGTAGGGTACGAATATAACACTTGTATAATCATTAATCCCTCCTTTACTAGGGCATCAACCATATGATTTTAATCTTTAGATACATGTTATAATTTTAGTTCCCATGATAGATTTATAAACTCCTGTATTTGAGTAACTAATAAGCTGCTTCTACATACTATCAAATTCATTAGCATATCCACTACATTTTTAACATCCGATTTAAGTATGATCTTCTTGAAGCCTAACTCCCAAGCCAGTTTTAGACCCTTGAGAATCCCTCATTGTTCAGCTTCAACCACGCTACATAAACCCAGAATACTCGTAAACCCTGCCACCCAACTACCCAAATGATCTCTTATAACACAACCACAACCTGCTGTATTATGGGCTTCTGTTAGTGCTCTATCTACATTTAATTTTACCCATTTTGGTGGGGGAGGTAGCCACATGGATGCAGTTGGTGAGCCTGAGGTATTAACTACATAGTCTTCATGAACCTACACATAACTTTTTCATGTCTGCATAATGACTGAATATGGATCAATCGGTCTCAAAAAGTCATTATCAAATATAGCACGATTCTTTCACTTCCATAAACTCTAGTTTGATTGAAGTTAACACTCGAAGCGATTGAGAATAAGAAGAAAAGAAGAGAGAATCAGTGGCCCAGTAGAGGGAGACCGAAAAGCACTTGTAGTTGGAACAGTGATTCCCTTTCAATCTTCTAGTCCATTGAAAATAATGCAGAAGTTGGCCCGGGAAATAAATCCATGAATGGTAAATAATAGGCCTATTATTTCTTACTTTGATTCTTTGCAGGATGATAACCCAACCAGAATTGTTGAAAGAGAAACATAACGATGAGCAATCCAATTGGTGAGCGAAAGCAAGATCAGAAAATGTAATTGCCTTTCTAATCTCCTAAGGATTCAATATAGATTTTACATGTATCTCCTCCAAATGACATTGATGAGAATTATGATTCCCTCTTGTGAGTGGAGATGTCTTGATGCATGGTATTTAGAGTGTCCTTCAACCCCAAAAGGAAGTTAGGAGGATCAATATTGTCAAGTTTAATTTACAAGCATTCAAACCAAACCGCTTTAGTGAACAAGAAGGGGAAAACGAGATGTTCAACTGTTTCCTCTTGATAATAACAAAAAAGGCACAACCATAACATTGAGATAATTCTGAGAATATCTCATGGCAAGGCAGAATGTAGTAGTTTCCAAATCAACAAAAGAAATTTAATAGGAAGAGATCTGACTCACAAAAATTCCAAAATGAATCGTGAACCCCAAAGATGTGCTGCATGAACACACAAATAGCAAATAACATTACTTTTGCAGTTCTAGAAGTTTTTTAATCCAACTGAAATTGTTAAATAATAGGAGTAGTTTTTTTAGAGTGTAATGTCATTTTATTTTATTTTATACTCGACTTGTCCTTAGTTTAAAAATTAAGAACTATTTATTTAATTTAAATAGATTAAAAAAATTAAAAAAATTATTCAATTATAATAGGGAGTTGTAAAATTTGCTATCTTCACTTGTAAATTTTGATATTGTGTTAGTTATTAAAATAATTATGTGCACACTTTAAATTTTGTTATGAGAAACTCTTATAATGTAAATTGAGAGGTGTAAATTTTGCTATTTTCACTTATAAATTTTGCTATTTTAGTTATTAAAATGGTTATGTGTATTTATAAATTTTGCTATGCTCTTTTAATTTAAATTAGGAGTCATAAATTTTGATATTATTTGTTGTTAAAATACTTATATACACTTCTAGGAGTTGTAAATTTTGTTATTTTCACCTATAAATTTTATTACTTTAGTTGTTAAAATATTTATATATACTTATAAATTTTCTATTAAAACTTGTTAGCGAATTAGGAAAATAAGTTTTATTACATACATATATATACATATGTGTATATATATTATCAATACACATATTTGCTTTAGTGATATATGATCCCGTTAATTTTTTTTAGGTATCGAGTTTGTCCCTATAAGAAACATCTAGGTTGGGAGAAGAAACTATGAACCCTGGATACTTGGAATATGAACCGTTTAATATTATAAATATATATATTTGCATTATATATTAAATGGTTTTGATGGCTTAATGATCATAAATCTTTTGGTGAGCCATCATAGGTCCGTTCAAACTCTCCATTGGCCACCTTGTTTGAAGATTTATTTTTCTCCGGTGGTGAGGTCGCTTTTTTTTTTCCTTCAAAAAAGGGAATTTTTATCATCTCACATTAAAAATACAATTTCATTTTTATTCTTAAATACGATAATTGAATTTAAGAATTTTTTTGGACCTATTGAAAATTACGTATGTTCTGTGAGATTTTACTGAAATTCTCTCCCAACAAAATATAGGGCTCATTTGGTTGAATTGCAAGCTCCCTTAAAAATGCAATGCAATCCAATCCGATGTATTCCTTATCATCGTGACAATGTTTGGTATGATACTAAGAAGGTTGGGATTTGCAACTTATTCATATTTCTAGAGAACAAAATAGTCTTTCAGACGCTCTCACTAACAAAGGATTATCAACTTATCAAATAAATTTTCAGGATGTGACAGCATGTCACAAATCAATTCAAAATTATACTAGAAGTCCATAGAATCTGCAGGGATGAACTTTGAACCACCATACAAGGCTTGTCAAATCTCCACAGAAGAAAAGGTTCTACCAAATTGAAACTAACTACTCGTATTAATTATTGATGATATCCAGAAGGTTAAGTTGCCTAAGGATGCTGTTCATAGAATATAGATGAATTCTGCATTTTGTGTGAGGAAGAAAGGGACCATGGATGACTTCTATCCTGTTTAGTGTCAAGAGCAGTTCGGTTTTGGCTTAATGCTACAATATTAACAACATATAGATTCATTAATGATGGTTTGAACATTTGGTTGATGAACTCTTTTTAAGTCTTTGGGAATCTGCAGAGGCAAACATCAAGGAAATTTTTACAAGTGCTTGCTTTACTTATTACAACATCAGGATACATAAGAATGACTTCTTCAGGAGAGAAAAACCTAATCTGTTGAGGGTTATATAGCAAGTATTAAAGAATGATGGATCAATATAGTAACGTATTAGAATAATCTTAAAAAGAGAAATTTATGCAGGTTGAGATGAGACTAAATAACAGGATTACGAAATATACTGTTGTTAAATTTCATAGGCTTAAATAGAATCCTCTTTTCTCATATCTAGTTGATTCATCCTTGGATTCATTTATTTCGTTTGCTAGCTTGATATGAACAAATTATCCTCCTAACAAAATACATATTTCTTTCTTTCTTTGCTACCCAACCAATTAAGGAGGATTAGGATTTAAGAGGTAAAAACTAGCTTCAATTTTTTCCAAGTTAATTACTAGTAACAATGTCCCAACAATTAATTCATAGATGGAGAATTAAGCGTAAAATATTCAATTTAATAATATATAAACGAAGTAAGCACATACGAAATATTGACATATGCATTAGAAATCCCTAAAGAAATTACACAAGCAATATTTCAATATTGCTTAACCGTGTTGGTGACAGATGCCGTAATAAAATCCATGTCAACTTTGATGATAGAAAGCTTATTGTGCTTCATAAAGATACATACATATATATATATATATATATATATATATATAAGACTAATTACTAGCTTAGATTATGTCATGTCCCAAAATTTGAGTCGTGACTGACACAGAATATGAACAATTTCATATTCTCTAAGCCTTCAAACTTAACAAAAACTTTCAAATTAATATTTATAATATCAATTATATTTAAACCAAAACGCAAGTTATCTGTAGGATTTTTGGCAGGATCATCTATATAACCGATCTCCCGAAGACCCTACAACAAACTGCGATCGTTTACAAACGTTTTTCCAAAACATGATCTAACAATATTAAAACCAAGTTTAGTTAGATGGAACAACTAAACTTTTAACAAAAAATAATACACATTTCTCAAAATATTAAATTACATGATCTGACGATACGTCCACAAAAGCTGCTTGGATGCACGCGGAGGCTTTTCACTACTCAGCGAGATAGCTAGGGTCGACTACACTATCTGAATCCAAAATAATCTACTCGTGAATAACGTCCTAAAAATATAATTTGAAATACGAAAATAATTGATTCAATACGTTTAAATGAAAACTATAAAGTTTCTTAATTCAAAACGAATAACTCGATAAACGTTCTCTTTTCAAGAAAACTGTTTGAAACAATCGTTTCGAAATAATACTTTTTCCGTAAGACTTTAACAGAACGAAAATATGCGTAGACACACAGTCCACGAGGATAACTAACCAATCTGGTAGCTCAGAATGAATCCCACGAATAAACTGGTGACTCCAAGTCATTATCGCAATAATGAATCCCACGAAATAAACTGGTGGCTCCAAACCACTAACTGTCGAGCTCGAGTATAATCATAGTGCACCAAGGACTAACAATACTATTGTTAGTAACCAGCGTTCTATATTCCGTCTTTTAAAACATTTCTAACATGCATAGAGTAGTTTGGCATTTAAATAATCATAACACTTTCAATACAATAATTTCTATTAAAATTGTTCATAATCATGAAATCTCCCATGAAATCTCCCAGCATGAATATTTATGATAAATCATTAAAACATTTTGGCAAATCATATGAACAATGAAATTTGAATAAATCATTTCTAACATATAAAGCCACGAATTCACAATTTACTTTTCGTAAATCGTGCTAAAATTTACATTTAATAAAAATATTAAATAACTAAATATGTTTCAAGATATCATGGTTAAGGAACGTTATTCACTCACCTGCGATTTTTCAATATAATTTACTCTTGCTCTATCCTTCAAAAATATTCTCTCTTAAATCACCTAAGCTCCTAATATAGAATATTCCATCAAGAAATACCATTATCTCTTCAATATACCAAATACTATTTATTCAACCAAAACCCTAACTTTGACAATTTTCAAACTTTATATCCATTCTAAATTTCAAAAATTTCAAACAGAGTGCATGTTCTTCCATTTAACTCAATACCATACTTCATTAATTATTTCAGATATAAATCCAATATCTCACTTCATGTAGGCAATCATCAACTTTTCCATACACTTCAATTCCAACGATCAATTTCCATTTGTTTTTAATTCAACCATTTCCCTCCAAAACACAACCCATCACGTTACCCAATTCATCTACACCTACATATACTACACTATCACAGCCACTTGGATGCAGTATATATATATGTATGTATGTATTTTTCTTCCTTAAGCATCGTCACTGTGCATACACATATATATACATTCATCTTGCAATTCGGCAACTCCACGCACAAATATATATATATATATACACACATGCTACCCAAATGTCATAGCACACACACTCAACCTTCAGGTGCCACAACAACTTCCTCCCATCCATTTCCATTCATTCACCCTCATAGCCTCACGGCTTTACCAGACAGAGCAACAGACAAAAATTCATACACCCAAACATAGCTATGGATGATCAGTGGAAGGGAGTGACTTGTACCTACCATACACCACACACGGTGGTCTTCTGTAAAAGCATGGCATCAGACATCGCGGCGACAGGGAAAAGGGTGAGTTCTCATGGACAGAAAATAGCAGCTGCCAAGGAAGCAAACAAGGTGACGACAGGGATTGGGGACGCGCAACATCAGAGCAAAAGAACACAGCTGCTGAACGGGAAAAGAAAGAAGAAGAGATAACCAGCAAGTCAACGGCGGTGGCTCACCTCAACAATGGACTTGGTGCCACAGCTGAAATCAGAAGAATAGAGAGAAGTCCCTGCCACCAATCGAGATTCCCACGTCTAAGAAGACACCAGGACGGGTGGGCGACTCGCCACCGACGGCAATGGCATCAGATAATGGAAGGGAACAGCAGCTACAGTGCACTTGAATCCTTCAGTGAGCAGATTGGAGGAATAATGAAGGAAGGAGACAAAGGGTGCTTACCGGAGTCTAATCCACTGATGTCGGACATGAATCAACTCTCCAATCACTCTCTTCACTGCCGGCAACCACCTCCCCTCTCCTTGCTCTGTCACCTCTATGCTTCCTCGCTCACGCTCGCTGGCCAACAGAAAAAGAAGACCACGGCAACTGGGACATTCACCGACGACAACAGTACAGACGACCCAGAAGGATGAAGTCGCCGACGTCTCCTGCAAACTCTTTGCTCTCTCTCTCTCTCTCGCAGTGCCAACAGAAATTGAAATGGGAAGAAGGGCTCCGGTCTTAAAGGCGACGGCAGCAACCCACCGTGCCGTGTACTCCACTCCCGCGCCGCAAGCCGACACCCTGCTCCTCACGCAGCGCTGCATCGCTGCTCTGCTATGGACGACGACTGCACAGAGGGAGAAATGGGAAAGGAAGTCGGGGAGTAGGTAAAAGAAACAGAGGGGTAATCCTATAATTTCACACCTGAAAAGGCAAATAAATCGCCCTTGCTGCAGGCGCAGGGTTGCTCTCTCTCTCTCTCTCTCGCAGTGCCAACAGAAATTGAAATGGGAAGAAGGGCTCCGGTCTTAAAGGCGATGGCAGCAACCCACCGTGCCGTGTACTCCACTCCCGCGTCGCAAGCCGACACCCTGCTCCTCACGCAGCGTTGCATCGCTGCTCTGCCATGGACGACGACTGCACAGAGGGAGAAATGGGAAAGGAAGTCGGGGAGTAGGTAAAAGAAACAGAGGGGTAATCCTGTAATTTCACACCTGAAAAGGCAAAATAAATAGCCCTTGCTAGGGTATTTAATAGTAAAACTCCATCTCTCCCCAAATGTACTTGAACCTCCTCCATCACCCATAATTTGATGAAATATTCATCTTTTTCAATCGATTTGACACAAAGCATAGCGAGGTGGTTCTCAAACACAGTAAGCTTTTGTATTAAACTATCATGTGCATCTGGTATTGGTATTAGAAGTGGTAATACGGGCTAACCCATCGGATACGGGTTAGCCCGTCATGGGTTAGGATAGAGGCGGGCCAGTTAAAACCGGCCTGCCTCCAGGCGGGTTGGTGAAACACCAACCCGAGCCAGCCAACCCGCCAGTTTTTTTTATTTTATTTTATTTTTTATATGTATATGACTATATGCTAACTTTTTTAAAAAAAAAATTCACATATGTCAATATTAATTGAATTCGAATCATGATTGAAGTTCTCAAAATATTTATTTAGTCAACTTTGTCACCATCCATAGATAAATCTATCATAAAAAAAATAATAAAATAAAATAAATATATATAAAGAAATGACTCAATGAGATAAAGTTAATATAAATTAAGTGTAATATCCCTTATTTGGTTAAGATTCTCAAATTAGTAAAGTACAAATGTGCAATATAAATAATAAAAAAAAAGTAAAAAAAAAAAAGGGCCAACCCGCCAACCCGGCGGGTTAGCCCGCCACGGGTGCGGGCTTGGCGGGTGCGGGTCAAAAAGACCTGTATTCAAATGGGTTGCAAAAATTGCAACCCAACCCGCCATTTTTTGGCCCCAAATTACCACCTCTAATTGGTATCAATGTAAACACTTCATTTGCTATATCAAATGAAACCATTGGGCAATTACTATCATCTTCACCAGACCCACCCTGTGAACCCAAACCAAAACACATCTCCATTAGCACTAAAACTATCATAACCAACATTTAAACCCTCCGAGTTCCCAAATTCTACTTCCTTCCACGATTTTGTACATAATGAATACACTTCAACTCGATTTACTCACCAAACGTTAACATTATGCTTTTCATAAATTGTCACGATCTTATAATTCTTAACAATTGGATTGAATCCAAATCCTATATATAGCATCTACCTTCAAAAGCATTGATAGTTCTGGGCACTTGTCTGATTTCTCTAGTAGCTGGATTCCACAATAAAATGGGATTTGTAGTTGGATGTATACTTTGAAGACAGGACAAGCCATTGCTGCACCCATATATCACTGGTGGAAAATTGGCATTCAAAATCCTCATTTTTAAACCGGTCAATGTGGAGACGGTGTTAAAAAAATGACCGGTGGCATTTTTGTAAATAATATGAAATATTTACACCGTATTTACTCTTGACCGATGTGGAAAAATGTAGCCCGGTTTAGATGTTTACTTTCTACAGTGGATGTTATAGTGACCGATGTGGAAATATTTAGTCCGGTTTAGATTAACTCCATCTGTATCCTTTCCTGCCATTTTATGTCAAGTCTTCTCAGACATGCGCAGTAGTACGTAGTTCATCATGATCACCTTCTCCGATATCTGTTTTATATTCATTTCTTCTATTTTCTATCTTAACTCTCCAATGGCTTCTTCCTCATCCACCCCTCCTTCTCTGCCTCACAAAACACAAAGAACTAATTTTGAAGAAAAAAATGTCTGTCATCATGATAACCCTTCAGTTCCTTCTCCTCCTCCCCTGCTCCAGCAACTGGTGGAGTGCCTGGAAAAACTCATCCCGCGCTTCAATGCCCTAGAGCACTCGGTGGAAGAACTGGCCTGAAAGTTGAGAGGATGAATCAACATTTCAGAGCCTTCCGTTCTGAAGTTCGTCGCCATCAACAGGATGATTTCTTTCATCCTGTTGTTGATCCCAATTCTGACTCCCAAAACACTGACTCCGAAGAAGATGAATGAGTGAAAACGGGGTCACCTGCCTTTCCCTATTCCCCACCTCCTTTTTGATGTAATGAAAAGAATGAGGAGATGATGATATTGTATTTATATAGATTTCAAGATGTAAAGTTTGATAGTAAAGTTTAATTTGAATGAATGTGTCTAACAAGTTTCTTGTTTTGCATACGTATATACGTTGCTGATGATGATCCGTTTATTTTTCATCTAAATCCCACTTTTAAACCGGTCACTGAGGAGAAGACGTTTTAAAAAAAATTAAATTTTTACACCGGTTTTAAAAGTAATAGATTTAAAATATAAACACCCGGTGCAGATTAGCTTCTGTCTCTTCAGTTTCCTGTCTATGCTTTCCCGCGCTCTTTCTTTATTCTTCAGACCGTTCATTTCACTTTTTCGGTTCCCAACATTTGTAGTCATTATGATAGAAGGCCAATTGCATTCTTCTATATTCTTATTGATCATGAACCATATATATATATGTATACCATTCCTATGATCGATCTGTACATTTCGTCTCATCACCTTATCTCTGTTTTATTTTCTTTTCATCTATCTGACTCCTCCAATGGCCTCTTCCTCACGCACGCCTCCTTCTCCGCCCCACAAAAGAAACAGAGACGACTTTGAAGACAAACATCCTGATCCTCACCCTTCTGTTCCTTCTCCTCCTCCACTAGTTGTGACTCTGATGGAGCGCCTTGAGGAACTCATACTGCGCTTCAATGGGCTGGAGGACTCCGTGGAAGAACTTAATCGAAAAGTTGACAGACTGAAAGCAAGTTTCAGAGATTTCTACTCAGAAGTTCGCCGCCATCAACCCCGTGATAGCTTCTTTAATCCTGTTGATCTCACCTAATCTGATGACTCCCAAAACTCCGAGTCTGATGAGTAGTAAAAGATTATTGCAACTTTTATATATTCTAATATATATATTTTTTTGTGTAAAAGTTGATGACATAGTAGGGTCTATCACTTAAAAAAATGATATATTTTACACCGGTTTATATATAGTGGCCGGTGTAAAATATACTCTCTACAACTCTTATATATATATCTACACCGGTATAACATTTTGTCCGGTGTATATTTTCTTACAAAATAAACTTTTTTTTTATTTTTTTTACCAAATATTCTTTTATTTGGTACATTTCTCGCGCCTTCCATCTCTCATTTTTCCCTGGTTCGCGCGTTAAGTCTTCTCGGCGCTTCACAGACGGTGAGTTTTGTTTTGAACTCCTCTCGAGAACTGAAAATTTATTCTCTCCATGCATTAGCTGCAACGTAATAGTTTCTTATTTTCTGTTTCTCTAGTTTCTTAGTCTTTCACAAATATGGATCGTAGTTGGATAAATGCTAAACGAATAAGTGTTGAGTATGCTGAGGGGGTAAAGGAGTTTTTGGATTTTGCTAAACGGAATGGTGATGATAACAATGGAAGGTTTTATTGTCCTTGTGTGAGTTGTTTGAATGAGAGGAAACAAAGTCCTGCTTATATTTACACTCATCTAATTTGTGAGGGGTTTTGCAAGAGTTACACGGTATGGGTATGGCATGGTGAACAGGTGGAACCGACCTTTGACGACGACATGGATACTGATGATCGAGTAGAGGACATGATTCGTGATGTTGGAGAAGATGTTTTTATGCGGTCACATGCATATGGTAATATGTGCAATGATGCAGAAAACCCTCTATACCCAGGGTGCAGAAAATATAACCTATTGAATGTGGTGTTGAGATTGGTAAGTGTGAAAGCTCGGCATGGGTGGAGTGATAGTAGTTTTTTAGAATTGCTTGATGTAATATCCTTAATTTCTGTACTGATTTCCATGTACAGATTGAATGGGATATATGAGTTCTGTTTCAGGAAAAAGATGTGGTCCTTTATGTAAAGAAAATGTTTAAATTGCAAAAGAAAAGAAATGAAAGGACTTAAATGTAAATATGGAAAGTTTAAGGTTAGGAAAGAAAGGTAGACAAAAATGTGGGGTCTTAAAGTGTAATTTTAGCCAAATAAAGGGACTTAAATGCAAAGAAGAAAAAGTTCCCTGGGGCTAAAGTATAATTAAAGAAAATTAGGCCAGAAGTGGTTTAGACTGACCGGTGGCATTTCAGTCCCAGATTTTACCAGAAGATAGGGCAAGTGACGCTGGGTAGTCCAGCCTAATACCGGAATTTTTGAAGACTCCAGATAGCCAGAAATGGACTGATCGTCCGAAAGTTATAAAAATTTATACCGGATACCCTAGATTTCAGATATAAGTGGGAAAATACAGGATGATGCACCTTTATTGGGCGGATGTCAAGAAACAGACGGAATATCGATAGGAGGTCTGTAGAAAAAGTTATTCACAAATTAGCAAATTCAGACGGAGTATGAGGCCTCCGGGGATCCGGGTAGGAGATTTATCGGTATTTTTAAAGGGACTGAATACGATCGGATGACCTCAGTTAGATGACTGTTATAACCCACAGGGATTCCTGAACACAGTAGGACACTGTATCTGGGAAAAAGAGCCGGTGCCCAAAAAGGTGTATAATCGGTAAATAATAATTAAAATATTCGGTGAACTGGGGTAGAGGAAGATTCCTCATAATGCGTGCCATACAGATAATGGACCCAGGAAGCCCAAAAATGGTGCCATTAGAGGCCCAATAAGACTCTTGGACTGATAGGTGGGCCAGTGGCCAGCAGAACCCCGGAAAAGTGCGAAATTACGAAAATGCCCCTGCGTTGTACAAAAGGGCAGTAGATGAGTGAAGGGCATTCTGGTCATTCTGGACAGGCTTAGAGGTCAAGACATATCTAAATAAGGTTGACTAGAGCGAGTATATGCTTTGACCAGGTTCAGAAAGGTGTGAAATGACGATTTTGCCTTTAGGATTAAAATAGGACAAGACAGGGCACCAAGGGTATTTTGGTCATTTTGTAGGGGATCTGTAACTGAGTCTGGACCCAGTATTAAAAATTTAATGATATAAAGGGTCTAGATACTAAATGTGAGGTCAGTAGACATAAAAAGGATCTCCAGAAAAATCAGATTCAGAAAATGGCACAGTTTTCGAGGCGACGGACCGGGCCGGTACTGGATTGGACCGGAAAGCTTCCGGAAGGCTCCAGCTCCCTCTCAATTTCGCCATGTGAAGAATGTGGGTGGTGAGGTGTCCTATGAGTTGACATTGAGTGATGTCATGCATGATGTAGTAAAATGAATAAAGAAAAATAGGAAATTCAGGAAAAACCAGGACCACAGGATATAAGTCTTCAAAATTACAAGATTGCCATTGCTCAACACTATAAATACCCCCTAGCTCCTCATTTCGGCACAAGCAAGAGAGAGAGGAAGAAAGAAGTTCTTGAGAGAGAAAGTGAGAGAAAGAAAGAAGTAAGGAAGTTCTGGTGAAGTTGGAAGTAGTAGAGAAGTTCTGAAGCTCTGCTTTTGAGGTAGCAACTAATCCTAGCTCTTATGTAATGTCTTTGTGATTTGTTGTGCTTTTGTTTGGCTGGATTGTTGTCTTATATGTTATGCTTGAAGCTCTATTCCAATGCTATGATCATATGTTATTGAATATGGAAGCATGCAGCATACTTATCTGTACACAATCACAAGCAAGCACCATCACTCTGCATTACATATATTATTATGATTATTGCTACTGGGATTCTTTTGATCTCATTCCCAAATATAACATTACAGGGGAGGTTCTGTCAAAATAAAATTTGGAAATTTTAAGAGACGCTGTTATGCCGCCGAAATTCCGGCAAGGAAGCAGGAACAGGGAAAGGAACTGATACGTACTGTGTACGTAGTGCTGTCTAAGGAGGCTGGAAGTGAGTGGACCCAGCAGGTTCATCCAGTCTTTCCTGGGTACTACGTAGAATGGTAGTTCTCATAAGGGAATTACCGAATCGGTACAACATCGGTTACTTTCTAAAGAAGAATTGTTGCAGTTATGCTGCCGGATTTTAGACAGTGAAAGATGTAATAAAATATGAGGGGGTTAATCATGCACTGATATATAACAGTTGATTATTTCATATTAATTGTTATCTGGCATGTATGACTGATATGTGTTGGTTGTATACATGTGTATGTAAAGGCTAAATGCTGAAAACAGGCTCAATGAACAGTAATTCGTGAAGACCTATTCATGTTTGATAAATCATTAAAAATAGTAAATGATTGAATTAATGTGCGAAATTTGTAGGGTAAAAAGTATACATACTAATATTTAATTTGATATATAGAATGACCCATTTGGATGTCTACAAGAAAAGATATAAAATGCTAAAGTTGGGGACCAGAATGCTGGAATCAGGAGAAAATCACTGAATGAACAGTAAATTTGAAACGTTGACCCACGTTGAATTGTTCAAGTAATGGTCAACCAATGATTTTTCCCTGAAAGATAAGTGAGTTAGCTTCATGTAACAATTTGAACCACTTCATTTCTATTTTCCTAGAATTAGTTATGATTTTTCAAAGTCAGGTCACTCATCTGGAATTTGCCACAGTGAACAGTACCCGATGAGAATAAAATTCCAGATTAAGAGTTTAGGCCTCAATGACCCTGAAAGTGGTTCTAAGTGCTATTGAATGGTCCCTAAGATATATAAAAATAAGGATGTGACATTTTGGTATCAGAGCAAAGGATTCTGGCTTAGGAAATGCTCTGAGTAGATGATTTATATATAGATATACCATGATAAAGCCGTCATAATTGACACTAAGTTAGTGTTTGCAGGATGGCTAGACATAGATTTGGGTCTGAAACTACAGTAAACCAATGGGAGGTTAGACAAGAGGTCTCTAGTTCAGATAGTTCAGAAGAGGAGATAATGAGCAGTGATTCTGACCCTTGGACACCTCCAGTAGTTGGTGACTCTGAAGAGGAAAGTTCCTCGGTAGGATCAAACTTCCCGAGTGATGATCAGGAGGTGATGGTGATAGAAGGCCCTATTCCTGCCATTCCTATAAGTGTGGTACCCTTGAATATAACAGACAGTTCAGGATCCAGCCAGGTACGTGATCAGAGTAATGCGCCAGGTCCCAGTATGCCCGAAGTGACCCTAGTAGAAATGCATTTGGGAGTTTAATCGTAAGAATGGTCCCAGGGAGGAACCTGAATAGAGAACAACTTGAGAGCTCGGTAGCATTAGCCCGACAACTATACGAGTTGAGGCAGACCCTGATCGAAAACATAGATCAAGATTATACGGTCTACCAGGAGTTTATCACAAGGGTGAAAGCCATATATCAAGCCTGGGATCCGAATGTGTTAACCATGGGGCTTTGGCTAGAAATTATGAATGATGTATTGCCTACGATTCCTACCTAGAGATCGGAGTTGGACCAGTATTTTGATAAAGAACCATACTGTACCATATCCGACTGGATCTACCTAGTAGGAGAATATATTAGAATGAAGTTTAAGAAAAATTAGAGTAATGTTTCCAATGTGTAAAAGATCAGTACAGTAGCATATGTATGACTGTGATATGTACATATACTCTGTATGTATATTATGTTTGAAATGAAATGAAAAGGAATTATGCCATTTATCGTATTCCCTTCTGTTTTTAAGTATAACAAAATGGTACGAACAAGGAGAACTATTCCAGCTGAGGAACCCTGAGAGGCTAGAAACCTTAGTCAAATGATTCTAGAACGACTGGAACAGCAACAAAAGATGATAGAAGAAATGCAAGATGCTCAGGCACGAAATGAGCAGGAAAGAGATGCTGCCATAGCCGCAGCAGTAGCAGCAGCCGTAAATAATTTAAGACCGCCAGAGCCTTCAGGAGCGACTAGTAGAGAACCTGAAGAAGTACCACAGCAGGTGGAGCAGCCCCAGAGACGGGTTGAATTGAGGGAGGAGGCAGTTAGCATCCAACAATGGATGGTTCGGTTTTGTAAGCACAATCCTCCCATATTCGAAGGGACATTTGAAGTACAGGTAGCAGAAAATTGGGTCAGCAGATTAGAGAAGATCTTTAAGGTCCTCGACTGCCCCACTGAAACCAAGGCCCAAATGGCCATCTATCAATTGGAAAAGGATGCGGATAGATGGTGGAAGAATACAGAGTTACTTCTCCAACCAAGAGACATTCCAGTTACCTGGGAAGTGTTTCTTGAGCAATTTTATGAGAAATATTTCCCTCAATCTGTCAGAGATGAAAGGGAGGCTGAATTCCTTGTGCTGAGCAAGGAGAAAAAGAAGCTTTTGATGAATATTTGGCCAAGTTCATCCGGCTATCTCAATATTCAACTTACCTACGCCAAGTGGATGACGAACGCTGGATGACAGAAAGAATGATTCGAGGGCTGAATTCTATGTTAAAGGAGAAGTTAACTCCGCAACAATACAGCCAGCTCAATAAGGCTGTGGAAGCATGTCGAATCGTTGAGAACAGCATGAATCATAGAATGTTGTCCAGATTTGGGAGTAAAGATCAAGCGACTTCTGATAAGGCAGGATGGAATCAAGAAGCGGCCAGTGGGAGCGGCTATAAGAAAAGAAAGCGCCTGTGGAAGACCAAGAGGCCTAATAGGGGAAATTTCCGCGGAAGGTCCAATAACAGGGATCCAAAGGCCCCAGTATGTGAAAAGTGTGGAAAGAATCATGGTGATAGACCATGCCTGATGGGCCAGAACGTTTGTTACACCTGCGGAAAGCCCAGACATTTTTCCAGAGAATGTCCTCAAGCTATAACTGATCCAAGGCCAAGGACGGCAGGACGAGTGTTTGCACTCACTAGAGAGGATGCTCAGCGATCATCTGAGATGATCCAAGGTACAATCTATCTCAATGATCATGCTGTGACTGCCCTATTTGATTCGGGTGCAAGTCATTCCTTTATATCTTATGAATGTGCTAAATGCCTAGGCCTTCTGATCAGCAAGTTCCGTTATGATATACAGGTGAAAACCCCCACCAACACTAGGGTGATCACATCCGATGCCTGTCTAAATAGTGTGGTGGGTTATGAGCACTGCAGTACCACCCTGGACCTGATCTGTATGCCTTTCCGGGAGATTGATGTCATACTCGGTTTAAATTGGTTATCCTCCAATAATGTGATGTTAGACTGCAGAAACAAGACCCTAGTTCTTGGTCCAAAGATCACTGATCGGAGCTCAGAAGTACAACTGAACTTCATAACAGAGGCTCAGGCAGAAAAATATTTACGGAAAGGATGTCAGGGATATGTGGTATTCTTTTCTGTTCAAACAGAAGTGGAGGAAGGCATCGAGAAGATTCCTGTAGTCAATGAATTTCCTGAAGTATTTCCAAAGGAGATTCAGGGATTGCCTTCAGAGCGTGAAGTGGAGTTTGCGATCGACATTATACCTGGAGCTGGACCAGTATCAAAAGCCCCATACAGGATGGCTCCCAATGAAATGATGGAACTGAAGAAGCAAATTGAGGAGCTATTGGAGAAGGGTTTTATACGACCCAGTGTATCGCCATGGGGTGCTCCAGTACTGTTCGTCAAGAAGAAAGATGGCAGCTTAAGGCTATGTATTGACTACAGGGAATTAAATAAGTTTACAGTTAAGAACAAGTATCCTCTTCCCAGAATTGATGACCTGCTAGATCAATTGGCAGGAGCGAGCTTATTCTCCAAGATTGACTTGAGATCTGGCTACCATCAACTAAGGGTCAAGCCAGATGATATTCCAAAGATGGCGTTCAGAACGCGCTACGGACATTTTGAATTTTTGGTGATGCCTTTTGGACTAACCAATGCACCTGCTATTTTCATGGACTATATGAACTGGATTTTCAGGCCTTATCTAGATCAGTTCGTTGTGGTCTTCATTGATGATATTCTGGTGTACTCCAAATCTCCAGAGGAGCATGAAAGGCATTTGAGGATTGTTCTTGGTACCCTTAAAGAGAAGAAGCTCTATGCTAAGCTGAGTAAATGCGAGTTTTGGCTGTCAGAAGTCAAATTTCTCGGTTATGTCATATCCCGAGATGGGGTAGCTGTAGATTCTAGCAAAGTTGAAGCAGTTTTGGGCTGGGAACAGCCAAGGACAGTGACAGAGATTAGAAGTTTTCTCGGCCTAGCAGGGTACTACAGAAGATTTATTCAAGACTTTTCTCGAATTGCCTTACCACTTACCAAGCTGACCAGAAAGAATCAGCAGTTTAAGTGGGATGAGAAGTGCGAGGCTAGCTTCCAGCAGTTGAAGCAGAGATTAACGACTACTCCCGTGCTGATTATTCCAGACCCAACTCAGACTTATGTAGTCTATACTAATACTAGCAAGCAGGGGCTGGGATGTGTGCTTATGCAGCAAGGTCGAGTAGTAGCCTACGCCTCTCGGCAGTTAAAGCCACATGAAGAGAATTATCCCACTCATGATCTGGAGCTTGCGGCGGTGGTCTATGCCCTGAAGATATGGAGGCACTATTTATATGGAGCAACGATAGAGTTGTTTTGCGACCACAAAAGCCTGAAATATCTACAAGATCAGAAGGAGCTGAACATGAGGCAGAGGCGATGGATGGAATTGTTAAAAGATTATGATTTCCAGATTAAATACCATCCAGGAAAAGCCAATGTGGTAGCTGATGCCCTGAGTAGAAAGGTGGTGCAGGTTGCATACATGATGATCAAAGAATTGGAATTGATAGAAGATATGTGCGACTGGAGCCCTCTATATCAAATGCAACTGACGGAGAATCCTTTTGGAGGAGTTCATGTCAAAGCTTGCATAGAAGATGAGATCAAAGAGGCTCAGAAGCAGGATAAGCTCGCGGCAATATTCAAAGACAAGCTGGAGAAAGGGAAGACAAGGAATTTTGAGATGTCCCCAGACGGATTGCTACAATTTAGGGGAAGACCCTATATCCCAAATGTTGTGGGATTAAGGGAAAGGATTCTGGAGGAAGCACATAAAAGCCGATATACGGTACATCCAGGTATTACCAAAATGTACCATGATGTTAAAAGGTTATTCTGGTGGCCTGGACTGAAGAAAGATGTTGTAGCTTACGTGTCTAAGTGCTTGACCTGCCAGAAAGTGAAAGTCGAACATCAAAAGCCAGCAGGAACATTGCAGCCTCTAGATATCCCTGAGTGGAAATGGGATGGGATTGCCATGGACTTTGTGGAAGGACTACCCTTGACACCAAGTAGACATGATGCGGTTTGGGTAGTAATTGATCGACTGACAAAGTCAGCATATTTCCTGGCAATCCATAAGAGAGATTCTCTTGAAAAGCTGGCAAAGCTGTATATAAAGGAGATCGTTAGGCTTCATGGTATTCCAAGCAGCATTGTGTTTGATAGAGACCATCGATTTACTTCAAATTTTTGGAGGGCTCTACAGGAAGAAATGGGCACTACTCTCAGATTCAGTACAGCTTATCATCCTCAGACAGATGGTCAATCTGAAAGAACAATACAGACGTTAGAGGATATGCTGAGAGCATGTGTCTTAGACTTCAAAGGCAGCTGGGATATCCATTTACCCCTTATAGAGTTTGCTTATAACAATAGTTATCAAGCCAGTATACAGATGGCACCTTTTGAAGCACTCTATGGACGGAAATGTAGATCCCCCTTATGCTGGCTAGAGTTGAGTGAGAGAAGAATGCTTGGTCCAGATATAGTAGATCAAAGAACAAGTTGCAATGATTAGAAAGCGATTGTTAATGGCTCAAAGTAGACAGAAAAGCTATGCAGATATCAGAAGGAAGCCGTTGGAGTTTGAAGAAGGAGAACATGTATTCCTTAAGTTAACTCCAACCACGGGAGCCGGACGATCGGTTAAAGTGAAGAAGTTGCATCCAAGATACATCGGACCATTTCAGATTCTCTCAAAGATAGGAGCAGTTGCCTACAAGTTGGCTCTTCCTCCGAATCTCAGCCAGATACATGATGTGTTCCATGTTTCCCAATTAAAGAAGTATGTTTCAGATCCATCTCATGTGATTGAGCAAGATGAGACCGCACTGCGAGATGACTTGACCTATGAGGTTGGACCAGTGCGAATTGTGGATAGAAAAGTCAAGCAGTTGCGGAATAAGCAAATTCCTTTAGTTAAGGTGATCTGGAAAGGCTTGACTGAACAAGAGGCTACATGGGAAACAGAAGAAAAGATGAGAGAAAAGTACCCTGAATTGTTTGTATAGGATAGATGTAATATAAATTTCAGGGACGAAATTTATTTTAAGGGGGAGAGAAATGTAATATCCTTAATTTCTGTACTGATTTCCACGTACAGATTGAATGGAATATATGAGTTCTGTTTCAGGAAAAAGATGTGGTCCTTTATGTGAAGAAAAGATTTAAATTGCAAAAGAAAAGAAATTAAAGGACTTAAATGCAAATATGGAAAGTTTAAGGTTAGGAAAGAAAGGTAGACAAAAATGTG
The DNA here is from genome assembly GCA_037074615.1 of Leucaena leucocephala. NCBI lineage: Eukaryota > Viridiplantae > Streptophyta > Magnoliopsida > Fabales > Fabaceae > Leucaena > Leucaena leucocephala. The sequence continues at coordinate 8,472,334 of CM073549.1, forward strand.
TGGTCTTAAAGTGTAATTTTAGCCAAATAAAGGGACTTAAATGCAAAGAAGAAAAAGTTCCCTGGGGCTAAAGTATAATTAAAGAAAATTAGGCTAGAAGTGGTTTAGACTGACCGATGGCATTTCAGTCCCAGATTTTACCAGAAGATAGGGCAAGTGACGCTGGGTAGTCCAGCCTAATACCAGAATTTTTGAAGACTCCAGATAGCCAGAAATGGACTGATCGTCCGAAAGTTATAAAAATTTATACCGGATACCCTAGATTTCAGATATAAGTGGGAAAATACAGGATGCTGCGCCTTTATGGGGCGGATGTCAAGAAACAGACGGAATACCGATAGGAGGTCTGTAGAAAAAGTTATTCACAAATTAGCAAATCCAGACGGGAGTATGAGGCCTCCGGGGATCCGGGTAGGAGATTTATCGGTATTTTTAAAGGGACTGAATGCGATCGGATGACCTCAGTCAGATGACTGTTATAACCCACAGGGATGCCTGAACACAGTAGGACACTGTATCTGGGAAAAAGAGCCGGTGCCCGGAAAGGTATAATTGGTAAATAATAATTAAAATATTCGGTGAACTGGGGTAGAGGAAGATTCCTCGTAATGCGTGCCATACAGATAATGGACACAGGAAGCCCAAAAATGGCTCCATTAGAGGCCCAATAAGACTCTTGGACTGATAGGTGGGCCAGTGGCCAGCAGAACCCCGGAAAAGTGCGAAATTACGAAAATGCCCCTGCGTTGTACAAAAGGGCAGTAGACGAGTGAAGGGTATTCTGGTCATTCTGGACAGGCTTAGAGGTCAAGACATATCTAAATAAAGCACAGTCAGCGTTTTCGGGACTCCTAACCATAGAACAAAACAACCACATGCAGACAACAAACCTCTTGATTTTAGTTGGCTTTCGTGCTCAGGAGCTCTTACTTAAATAGTAACTCATTCCTCAAAACCCTAAATTTTATCCGATTATATCACTTGAAAATCACATCAGCAGAGGAGCACCCAACTTAAATGTAGATCACACATTCAACCTTCAAGACCCAAGTCACACAACATAAATCACAATGCTCTACTTCAAAAATCATAGCTTAAATCAGAAAAAGCACATGCAAAAACCATAACTTACGATTTTCGTTAGATTTCAACTCAAGAACCTTAAATCTTTGCTTAACATTACTGAATCAACCATTTCCTCACCCAGTCTCCAATTTTCACTCAACCCAACCGAACAATCATTGAAATCAAAAGTGGTAAGTAAAGACAGAGAAAGGCGGAAGAGGCTCAACTCAGTTGACCTCCAACATCACGAGCTCGTCGTTCTCTGTGATCGTCGACGGTGCTGCGGGCTAGATCTCTGACCTCTGGTCATTCCTCCGTCGTCACGCTCTCAAGTTCTCCAGTGCTCCCTCTCGCTCTAACTCTCACTCTGCTCTTGCTCTCTTTGGGGTCGTTCACTCGCTCTACCTGAAGAAAGAAGACGACAATGCTGAATGAATTGGAGACAGAAGAGTGCTGGTGGTTTTGACAGAAGGAATCACATGAGACCAAGAAGACAGGTGGAAGATGAGGTAAGTGGGAGGGGGAATGTGTCATTGGTTGTCCATATGAGTGATGGCTAGCATTTAAATTAATATAATAAGAGTCTATTTATTTCTCAATTTAATTTTAGGCTTTTATCAAATTTTTTTATGATTTTTTTTGAACACTCTGAATTTTTTAAAAATTACACCATATGTCATAAATCATATTTTTTTTTCTTCTATAGCTTCTCCAACCCTAATATAATTTTTCTAAAATTTTTAGGACAAAGGATAACTCCTAGCTATTTTCTTGAATGTTCTAAGAAAATAACCCCTTAAAAATTTGAAATTTTATCTTAATTTATTTAAGCCTCCTTTAGGGAACTATTCTCTTCCATAATTTTCTAGGTATTTAAAATACCATTTTCCTAATTTTTTCCTAATTTTTTGAGCTTTCAATATTTTTCTAGGAATTATCTTTTCTTTTGTTATTTCCCTGAAGTTCCTTTTTAAATCTGTTCAATTTTAGAAAAATATTTCTATTTCTCCAAAAAAATTTAATTATTTCTTTACCCGAATTTTGCGATATTATAAATATCTATAGATGTACCCTATAGAGAGGTATCAAATGATCTTTTACTCTTGCATTTTCAATTTCATTTTTTATTTCGATTCCTCAAAATTATTAATGGAATATTAACATGGATCAATAGCATAAAGTTATTCTGTTCAAGGTAATTTGATGATAACATAAAGACATCTTTTAACCGCCCTTGTCACGTTAATGATTGTCCTCCTGGTCCTTCCATATCAATTTTATTTCCACTTGTGGGGAAACAAGTTAGAGGATGTTAATTATTTACACTCAGTTCCACAAAAAAATTCCTATCATATGGCGTGTTTTGATATGTTACTACTAAGTTGAACCCTTTATACAGTAAATATTATGTGCTCACCAACTTTTGCACTTTATATGTATTTCTCATTGACTCTAACAAGTTACACTTCGTTACAATGAGTTTATAAATTATCTCAAGTGGCAGCTATGAGGGCATGCGCATTCCGCTAAGATTGATAAGAAATTCAACAGAGAGTTCTTCTAATAGTTCATACGTCGAATTTGTAATGACATTAGCCTATAAGCAGATGAACTTAGAACCCTTTCCCTCAGTCCGTTATACCATGCAGGAAGATATACAGCATATAATGTCAACGAATTCAAGTTTTGTACTGTTGTATGTGATCAGGGATTGCTCACACAAAATTCTAGAGTTTACGACACATTCAGGATGAAATGTTATGCTAGCAGTAGTAACTCTGACATGAGTTTTGGAGGCATCACTTACTATAGAAAGCTTATTGACATCGTTGAGTTAAATTACCAGCTTTTCATTGTAACTTTGTTTAAGTACTCCTGGGCAAATATGACAACTTCACCGAGACTCACCACTGATCACTTGGGCATCACCTCTGTTAATTTCTCTAGACTCATTCATACGGGGAAATTTGAAGATGATGAGTCATATATTCTTGCCTCTGAGGCACACTAAGTTTACTATGTTCAGGATAAGAAGCATAAAGACTGGAATATTTTCGTTCACCTCAAGCCACGGGATTTTTATGACATGGGTGATGGTGATATCACTTATAACAGTGAGCCCTTCCAACCGACGGATTTTGAGCACCTCTTCCAGTAAGAAGACGATAATTTAACCATTGTAGGTATATGTCTTTTATTAAATTATTTGCTACTAAATTTTTAACTAAATATATTTAATTATAATTCTAATAATAATTTTTTAATTTCTTCTTTCAGGCATGATGATGATTAAGAATAACAGATTTAATGATCTCTACCACTCATGTAATAATTTGTTTTTATACATAAATTAAATATATACAAATAAATTACAATTAATTCAATTTTTTAAAATTAAACTTTTGGAATTTGTAGCGTTCACCATCTCACTGCCTTATTCATTCACACCTACATGTCTTTTCCTCTCTCTCATCTCCTTCATCTCTTTGCTTAAAATTTCTTCTTCTCTTTTTCTCTTCCTCTTTTTTTCTTTATATGGTAAGAATTTATTTATTTTGTAGATATTTATTTATTTTATTTATATTCATTTATAGTTCACTAACATACTTATATTTTCTTTTTTCAGATTTTATTTCTTCATCTCAACCAATCCAAACTCTTCTTCAACTTATGAATTGAAGTTCAACACTACAAACTATCTCGTCTCCAATTCTTATATCTCTAACTTAATTACAAATTAAATTAAAATCATATGAAGCAATCATAATTCAATTACTTATTATTTATCACAATATATTTTTATATATAACATGTAATACATTTATAATTATATATAATCATCTGCTATAATCTATTTAATAGTTTCTTAATTAATAATATATTTTATAATAATAAAAAAATATTTTTTATTTTTTTACCTGGAATGAACTTTCTAGTGGTTTTGTAACCGCTAGAAAATAACAAACCCGGGAAAAAAATTGCTCAAATTCCAATTTTAGACCTTAAACGTGGGACAAATTCTTCAAAAAATTAAATTTTGACTCCACATTTCTAGCAATTCCTAACCGCTAGAAATTATGGCGTCATCCAGAAAATTTCATTTCCTGCCAACCACCATTAACTTTCTATCGGTCTAAAGAATCGCTAGAAATATTCCTAAATGTAAATATTTTTTAAGAGTTCTCAATAGCTACTAATTTTATCCCTTTAGCTTCTCTTGTCACATTTTTTTCTAACATTTTACTGAACTGCTAGAAATGTTATAACATTTTGACCACTATGCGTAGCGGTTCCCTAGAAATACTAGAAACTATTTTCTAGTACCTGAATTTCTAACGATTCACCCAACCGCTAGACAACCAATTTCTAGCTATTTTGCTAGAAATGCCATAAAATAACTGCTATAAAATATCTATTTTTTGTAGTGCCACCCCCATATCTTGCCAAAGAAATTATCACATAAATTTTTAAACAACTTCTGGTGAAATCCCTAATTCAATTTCAAAGTGTCTGAGAATATTGGAAAAATCTCATAAGGTCCCCATCTTTCATCAATGACCACCTCTACCACTCCACTCATCGAAACCCTTGTCATCTTTTCCAACATAATCACTTATATGAGCATTTGCACTTACGTTTGCTTGATTGCGAGAAGCAAGTCCATCAAGTTCATAGCACACCTTTGATTGGTTCCTTGTCATCCATTAGAATCTTTTTTGCACTAATGGCTTGCTCTATCTTGAAATTAACGATACTAATATACGTCTTTTTTCCCCTTTTATTATGGAATCCTGCCACTAGGGAGGTCAGATAAGTGCTTTAAACTAGAAATCTTAATCGACAAACCTGCATGGTAGGATTTGGGTATAGTCCAATTATTAATGATTACAAGACTGTGAGATTTTATTGTGAGTTTGATGATGTAATTTATGGTGATGTGTATTCATTAAGCACAGATTCATGGAAAGTAATCAAAGGGGTTTTACAGGGTGTACGTCTTCATCTTCTTCATCCTACGGTCTGAGCTAATGGAAGCATCTTTTGGTATGGGGTAAAAGAAGGTGAAGATGATGATATTAGTGTGCTTGTTTTATATAACATAGCAGCAATGGAAGTGTTTACAATGATACCATTGCATGTAACATTTTCTAGGCTTACTAGATATAAAGACAGACTTGCTTTACTTTCTCACAACTGTGGAGAAAGGTATAGGTTTGCCTGGAGAGACATGGAGTTGGACCAAGAAATGTACCGGTTTTGTCCCTAAGCATCCGTGTTATTAGTGTAACATCCTAATTTTTATTCTTATATTTAAGTACAATTAAAAATATTATTTATCAATAACTTAAAAATATCACTACAAAAAAAATAAGTTTTAGCAACGACTTTTCAGAGGCGACAAAAAAAGTCACCGCTGAAAATTGACTTTCAGCAGCGACAATATTTTGTCGCGGCTGAAAGTGAGACTTTCAGCGGCGACTTTTATGTCGCGGCTAAAAGTTAGACTTTCAGCGGCGACAATATTTCATCGTCGCTGAAAGTGAGACTTTCAGTGGCAACCATCTTTCGTCACTGCTGAAAGTGAGACTTTTAGCGGCGACTTCTTTTGTAGCTGCAGAAGGTCAATAATGAAAAATTTATTTACTCCACTCTTCTGTGGTGAAAATTTTTGTTGCCGCAGAAGGTACGATTTAGTAGCGACTTTTATACCCTTCAGCGGCGACAAATGTCGCCACTAAAAGGTCTGCAAACATTTTTGGGCAAATCTGTATGAAGCAACTATCTAATATATATAATTAAATTATTAAGTAATGTCATTTTTAAATAATAAATAAAAAATTTCACATGTTATTGTAGTAAGGAGAGATTATACAGATAATAATATGATGTCTACGAAAGAATGAGATGAAGCAGGGGTATGTGCATGAGAGAGATATTATAAATGTGTGTCAATGAGCATGAAAGTTAGTATCTATGTGTTATAAACAATATGGGGAAGGAGAGAGAGAGAGGGAGATGTGTGTGAGAGATCGGGGAAAGAATACATGTAAAATACATACATACGTTCTTAATTACTGTTGCATCTATCCTCTGTTGCTGCATTTCATATAACATCCCAACTTTTATAAAAATGATTTATAAGATATTTTTGAGTTCAAGAGTGTTTTTCTGAAATTTAAAAATTGAAATTTTAGAGAAAGAATAAAGGAAAGAATAATCATTAAAAATATTTTGGAGTTAAGAAAAATGAAGGAAAAAATTATAAAATGAGTATTTTGGGGCTTTAAAAAATTATGAAAGGATTCATTTCCCCAAAAGAGACCCAAATGATTAAATAGTTATTTTTCGGGAATTAAATACCTATTTTCTTAGAAAATTTAAGAAAAATAGTTTGAAGATATCTTTTACTTAGAAAATTTTACAAAAATTCTCTAATAAGTTAAAGAAGCTATTGGTGAAAAAATATTGTTATTTTATTAAGTGGATTATTTCTTAAATATTATTGGGTAAAAGGAAGACTTTCAGCGGTGACTTTTTTGTGGCCACTGAAGACCAATTTATTTCCTAATAGCTTCCGGTTCACTGTGGTCTCTTCTCATCTTCTTCCGTTCTTCGCTTCTTCAGTGCCCTAGTCGCGTCGCGCCTCATCTCACAGCCTCACACTTCGCTCTTGCTAGTCGCCGCTGCTTCGTCTGGTGGTCTGGTACTCTAATTGTCAGCTTCTCACCTTGTCCCAGACTCCCAGTTACATCATCTTTGTCTCAATCTCATGGAAGTTGCCTTACGCAGTTGCCTTGTCTACTGAAATCGACATCGTGAAGGGTTCATTTCAAAGAACACCTGGTTTCTTCTGCTCTCTAATCGACGCCGTGAAATTGACATCGCGAAGGTTTGAAATCGTCTTCTGCTCTCTAATATTTCTATTTTCTTCTTGGTCAATGTGAACTCCTTGATGCTTTCTTTGGATGCTTTGTTTCTTTCTGCTTGGTCAAGAGCAGGACACGAGCAAAAGTTAATATATCGTCGTCTGATGCTTTGTTTCTGATGCGTCGTCTGTTCTTATAGGGTTTTGGATGCATTCAGAAATTGTTAATATGTCTGATGCTTCGTTTGCCTTTGGAATTTTTTATGGTTAATAAGAACATATTAGAGTTGGTTCTGAAGAGAAAATGTTAAGTATCTTTGGTGCTATTTGTTATTCATATCTGAAATTGTTAAGCTTTTGTTGGTATATGTCATTGAATGAACAGTATCTGTTGATGGTTTTGTTAAAGTCGTGTACATTGCTCACTATGCATTTTAAGAACAAGTGCACTGTAATCTGCATAAAAAAGATGTGAATATATTTCTTTTGGGATTTTGTGTTGGACCATCTGTCCACTTTTTGAAATGCTTCATTTCATCCTATATCTATTATATGCCACTTCCATAGCTTCTACTTTCACTAACTCGGGACTATTCACTCTATTCCACATTTATTGCCTCTTCTCTCTCTCTCTCTCTCTCATGACTCAGCTTTACATATACTAGTTCGAGATGCATTGTCTGAACAAGAACTTGTAATGTCATAACAATAAGAGAGAGGTTGGTGAGAAATGAAGAACATTCATGGAGGGAGTTGAAGAGGTGCCCACAAAGAATTAAAGAGGAGAAAATTGTAGGATTTGCTCTAGAGATACACAGAATCAGAAGAATTCATGTACACCAAAAATGGTACAAATTAAACTAGATCTGCTAGAGCTAGTAGTTATTATGATGATAGGTAATAATAGTTAGTACATTGTATATATAAATGCAAAGCGTATATACTTTCATGAGACCACTAAAATAACAACACTGCTTCAGATCAGTTGGATTTAGTAGTACTCATCATCCTTCTGTAACTAAATAAATCACACTGCTTTGTCTCAATTTCTTCAATTTTTTCAATGAAAGATGCACAAACACACACACACTCGAATGAAGTTAATTTTCTTGCTTTGAATTGAAGGAAGAGGCAAATCTACTGTCATCCACACAAGAGGCAATAAAGGTAAGTTATGAGTTACACTATCATGCTGCTGCCATTTCCTTCTTCCTCTTCTTCGTTAACTATGATCCTCCAGTAATATTCTTTATCATGTCACTAAAGTTTGTTATTTAATTCATCCGTACTGCATGACTTTAACAAAACCATCAAAATTCTGCTAATTCTTTTATTTTATATATTTCTTTAGATTTGCCAAATCAACAAAAGAGTACTCTCGTGTTTTTTTAAAATTAAATTTACATATTTTTTAAAATTCTGCTAATTCTTTTATTTTATATATTTCTTTAGATTTATATTTCTCTAGATTTGCCAAATCATTTAAATTTTTGTTTTTGAATTGGTGCAGACCCTATTCTCTAAGAATGGAGACACATGGAAAGAAATTTTAGGGGGGTGTGGGTCAACTATCCATTACTGGAAATTCCTCAACTAATTGGGCCACCAATTATTATAAATATATTAAATTATTAATTCTATTCTCTTCGGATACGTTTCTTTTCCTTCTCCCCTTTATTTAAATGAAATTAAGTGGTCCAATCCATGTTCCCCCTCACATTTGGCCAACTCTACTAATACTTGTTTTACAATTTCTATGAATTGTGTGTGTATGTGCACATTTTATCTTTAATAATAATATACCATCATATAACTGACTAGGAACTAATTAGATATAATAATTCTAGTATGTTACCACTAGGCTTGATCAAAGATTCATATGTAATTAAATTATATTACTCGTAAGAGATAATTAAAATACATTTTATATCATTCAAATCATATCTATGATGTGCCTAGTTGCTGGCTGATTATTTGTACTAATTTTTATGGATGTGTTTTCTTGTTGTATTGATTATAAACTTAATTATATTCTAGAAGTACGTACATTATGCCTTTTGAGAATGAGAAGGATAAATATTATATTCAATAAAGTTAGTAAATCTCTCTTCATGTACTAATATATTTGTTGGATTTTCTTGTTGTATCCTAGGGTTTAACTTTTTAGGAAATATAAATGGATAAAAGTTGGCTACATATTAAAGACAGAGGTAACCTATCATATATTAGAGGAGTGGATGCTTTTCTAGAATGGGCATTTAGTCAACCTAACGTGATAAATCAAATACATTGCCCCCTGTAAAAGATGCATGAATGTTATATTTAAAGTGAGAAGATATGTTAGGACGGACTTATTAAGCAAGGATTTTTGGAATAGTTACGATGTTTGGGAGTTGCATGGGGAAATTGGAACATTTAAGACAGATTGTGGAACTTTCAGTCATGACCTAGAAAATGATACTCATAATGAAAACTTTGTCAGGATGGTATGTGATGCATATGGAGTTTCATGTGTGGATTATACAAATACTAGCGACCATGAGAGCAAAGAGCCTAATGTTCAAGCTAAAAGGTTCTTTGACTTATTAAAAGATGCTAAAACTGCACTTTATCCAGGTTGTGTGAAGATGTCTAAACTTTCTTTTATTGTAAAGTTGCTTCAAGTGAAGTGCCTTAACCATTGGAGTAATAAATCTATGGATGTGTTGTTGGGCTTGTTAAAAGAAGTTCTCCTAGAAGGGGCTTTAGTGCTAGACTCATTCTATGAAGCTAAGAAGATAATTCGTGATCTGGGTTTACATTACCATAAAATTGATGCTTGTGATAATGATTGCATATTATATTGGGGAAAGCACACAAATGCAGAATCATGTCTTAAGTGTAAGATTCCTATATGAAAGTTAAACAAACAGAAAGGGAAGAAGGTTCCACATAAAGTCTTGAGGCATTTTCCCATAACACCTAGGCTACAAAGACTTTATATGTCAAGAGATACAGCTAAAGAAATGAGGTGGCATAAGGAAAAACACTTAAATGATGATGTACTGAGACATCCAATTGATTCTTTAGCTTGGAAACACTTTAACCACCAATACCCTAACTTCTCTGTTGATCCAAGAAGTGTTCGATTGGGTTTAGCAAGTGATGGATTTCAACCTTTTGGGAATATGAGTTCTAATCATAGTATTTGGCCTGTTGTCTTGGTGCCGTATAACTTGCCACCATGGCTTTGTATGAAAAGCCCATACTTTATGATGACACTTCTTATTCCTGGTCCAAAGTGTCCAGGTGATGAAATAGATGTTTACCTCCAACCAATGATTGAGGAGCTAAAACAATTGTGGGAAGTAGGAGTACAAACGTATAATATATATTCTTAATCAAATTTTATCATGCATGCAGCAATCTTGTGGACTATAAATGATTTTCCTGCATATGGAAACCTTTCAGGGTAGTCAACTAAAGGTAAACTTGCATGTCCATGTTGCCACAAAGACACGCGTTGTATTTCGATAAGGAGCAAGTTGTCTTATATGGGGACATAGGCGCTTTCTTCCACAAAATCACACATGGCGTAAAAATAAGGTATCATTTGATGGTAAAGAAGAGCATATGGATCCACCAGTTCCATTGACTAGAGATGAAGTACTTAAGCAACTAGAGCACTTGGGTGATGTGTCGTTTGGGAAGGGTACAAAACGAAAGCGTCATACACATAATAATGCTTATAATTGGAGGAAAAGAAGTATTTTTTCCAATTAACTTATTGGAAGAACTTACTAATACGGCATAATCTTGATGTGATGCATATAGAAAGAAATGTTTCTCATAATATTGTGTGCACGGTGATGGATTTGGTTGGAAAGACGAATGATACAATTAAAAGTAGGTACGACTTGATGGACTTGGGCATTAGGAGTGATATGCACCCAGTTGAAGATGGTAATAATGTTTCTATTCCTCTTGCTCCTTACACATTGTCCCCTGAAAATAAACAATCCCTTTTGAAATTCTTGGCTAACTTAAAAATGCTTGATATTTTTTCATCCAATATTTCAAGATGTGTCAACATTCAGGAGCAAAAATTATTTGGTTTGAAGTGTCATGATCACCATGTGTTATTGTAAGAGATATTTCCAATTGCAATACGTGGGTTATTACCTTCTAAAGTGTGTGAACCAATTATAAAGTTGGGAAGATTTTTCAAAAATCTTTGTTCGAAGTATTTGACTTGTGAACTACTTGAGAAACTCCAAAGTCATATAATATCGACATTATGTAAGTTGGAGACTATCTTCCCACCTATTTTCTTTGATGTGATGGTTCACTTGCCAATACACTTGGCAGGGGAGGCAAAAGTTGTTGGACCAGTTCAATATCGTTGGATGCATCCAATAGAAAGGTAATATGCGTCAATATCATTGTATATTTATAATTTATTACTATAGAAGGTTAATTAATTTTAATGCATTAGGTATTTGCAGACACTCAAATCGTATGTTCGTAATAAAGCTCGGCCTGAAGGATTAATTGTAGAAGGATACTTGGCAGATGAAAGTCTCACGTTCTGCTCAAGATATTTGAAAGATTTTCCTACAAAATTTAATGTGCCACGTAGGAATGATGATACCAATGATGATATCAACCCTGAGTTTTCAATATTTAAAAAAAATGGTCAAGCTAGGGGATATTGTGAGTCAATTTCTCTTCCTTATGAAGAGTACTGTCAAGCAAGAATTTATGTGCTACAAAATTGTGAAGAAGTTTGGCCATTTATGGAGTAAGTTGTCTGACTTAAAGAGAAAATTTATTTGTCATAATGCATTTTTTTCTTATTGCTATGAAAATTTGTAGGGAATATACAACAGAGCTTAAAGCCCATGGATCAAGGAGTGAGCAAAGCCAATATGAGTTTCCTCAATGGTTTCATTCTCGAGTAAGTGATAACATTTTGAGCCTTACTATTTCTAGGAATTACGTTTATATAAAATATCTGACACATGACTTTTGTCCTCAAATGTGACATCATTGTCTACACAGAGCCACGTTAGTGATGAACTCATAAGTTTATCAATTGATCCATTGACGATGGTTAATCGTTATTCCATGTTCATAGGCAATGGATTTCATTTTCACACAAAAGACCATGCAACAAGAAAAAAACCCCCAAAACAATGGTTTCCTGGCTAAGGGTGATGACACTAATGCTGACAAAGAATATTATAGTGTGTTAGAGCATATTTATGAGTCGTCTTACATAGGCAACAGAAAAGTATATTTGTTTAAGTATCATTGGTAGGATGTGGCTCATTATGACAAAGGATGTAAGGTTGATAAGTACGAGTTCATAAGTATCAACACGTGATATTCATTACAAACGAATGAACCATTTATTCTAGCATCTCAAGCTGAGCAAGTTTTCTATGTGGATGACATTGTTGCACCTGGTTGGCTTATTGTTGTCAAAACAAACCCACGCGACTTGTTTAATGTACCAACTGACAATGATACTGATGATAGTGGGGTCCATACTCAAATGGTTGATCTAGAACCTTATCAACAGTTGGTGGTAGACTTAAATGTTTACCATACGAGTCCTACACAACTTGATGATATTATCATTAACTTATATGGAGAAGATGGACAAACGTAGACCTTAGCTCAAGGAGAACCATCACAAATACATAAAAATAATGCCATTAATACTGGATTTAGTGATGAAAAGGATCTTCTTGACAACTTTGATAGTGATACTGAAGAAGAAAGTGACATAAAAACTGAAATAGAAGAAATAGATGAATCACAAGACATTAATGGAAATGATAGTGCGACGGAAGATTTAATTGAATGAAATTAATTGATATGGTAGATTTTATTAATATCTAGATTGATTCTTGTTTGATTGATTGCTATTTCTTAAATGAAATGTATATTTTTGTAGGATATGTTAGTATTAAAGAGAGGTCGATGTGGGAAAGGTCTTTCTGTTATATCTCATGACAACACAAATAGTTGAGGTACATGCTTTACAGCTCAATCAAGACCTATTACTTCACATCTATCACTACAACAGCAACTTGACAAAATGCCCGTCAACTCTCCTCTTACTCCCCATACTCAAAATAGTAGTGCAGGTAAGTTTGTTTCAATTTTATAATAATTGATTTACATCGCATGTAACATTTAATTGTTCTAATTGAATTTTAATGATAGGCTCTTCTACTGCAATCAACAAGCACAGAGGAGTTTATAAGTCTATTAACGTGAATTTGAGGACTTCACAAGGAGCAAAGATTCGAGTGAAATTTTCAGATTCCATGTCAAGAGCAATCGGTCCAGAAGTAAGAGACTTTTCTAATTATTATGGTTTAACTCTTAGAACCACAGTCTCTTTCAGGGATGGTGGAGGTAACTAGAAGAATATTTTTTAAAAATATAGTCATGATATGATTTTAAAAATAAAGGTATTATTTATGCAAATTTGTATACTTACTTTAGTTTATTTATATTATTATATAAAGTGTTTATATTTAATTGTTTCAGGATAAATTTGAACCTACTGATGCAATTATTGAAGAAAAGTTTCATATGACTATATCAATTATTTTACAAAATGCATTCAGAAATTGGAAGAACAATCTGCGCTCTCACTATAAGAAATATGAGACTGATAAGGATAGGTTGGTTAATCCTCCTCAAACTATTAATTTTCAAGATTGTGAGTGGTTATTAATATATTTTAAGTCTGACATGTTTCAGGTATCTCACTATCCTTCTAAATAAATTATATTTTTTATTTCAATAATTAAATTCTTATTAGTTATTACATGTTGTTATAGAACAAAAGTGCAAGAAACACGATAAATTGAGAAAAACAAATGACTAAACATACTTGTGGTCCTCGATCATTTGCAGAGATTGAATATGCTACAGTAAGTTCAATCTATCACCACTATAATTTAAGTTTTCAATCCTTTTTTTATTTTAAAATATATTCTTTGTATTTTCTTATATGTTATTATTTTGTAGAGAGATCCTACTACTGGACAACCTATCCCTCTTGACCAGCTATAGGAGATAACGCATACTAGGAAGATATTAGATGGACAAGTAGTATGGGCTGACCCATACTCTAAGCAGCTTCATATACGCATTGTAGTTTAATATTTTATTTTGATTTAGTTTTATTTTTAATCTAATAGTTTCATATGTTTTTATTATAGAGTCGTGTGCACGAACTTTCTCAAGAAGGACGTCAGAGGAAATATTGGCGACAGTTTTTGGTGAAAGGTCAGGGTATGTAAGAGGGAAAGGGTATGGAGCGGAGCCTTCAAGGAAGAGAAATCACCCTCAATCTATTGATAGTTCAGTTGTGTAGAGTGTGCGTGCCCAATTGCAGGAAGAGTTTGATAAAAAATTTCAAGAGGAGAGAGAAAAAATGGAGGCAGAGCATGCAGCAGAGCGTGCAAAGATGGAAAAGAGCGTGAAAAGATGCAACAAGAGCGTGTGCAATTTGAACAAAGACTAATGGAACAAATGGAGCAAAGGATACAAGCTCAATTTGTTGCCTTGATACAGAAGGGGCAACTACATGCGCTTAGTTCTTCTACTCCTAGTATTAGTCATTCTATATAAAATTTATGTATAAACTAAATAATTTTATTTTAATTTTAAATATGTTTAAACAATTAATATTTATCAATGTTGTTATTAGATTCTGGTTTATTTAGTTATTTATCATTCATTATTTTTGTTATTAAGGTATATTTTTTCATATCATAAAAATTACATAAAAAGTTTTAAAAAATAATATTAACTTTAGGCGGCGACACATATTCAACTTTATGTCGCCGCAGATTCCACTTTAGGCGGCGACAGTTGTGTCGCCGCATATTCTCTTTTAGGCGGCGACTTTCAATTGTCGCCGCCAATGTGTATAGGCGACTGTCTCATAGGCGGCGACTTGGCGGCAACAAAGTGTCACCGCTAAAGGGTTTCAGCGGCGACAAAAGTTAATTTTTTTGTTGTGTATTATCTAATTAAATTATTATAGTTTAGGATTTTTATTATTTCTAATAAAATAAGATATATGGATTATCCTACTATTATCTTTACTTAAGATTTTATGATTTGATTGTTATTATTAGTTAAGGATTTATTAAAATTTGAGTACAGATTTAGTTACGGGACATCCGATAAAAATTGGGATGTTATGGCTGGAGGCTATTTAATTGTCTCTTTGCCAGTGCACCAGCCATTGCCTCTATTTATGAATGATGAAGAATCGAAAGCTAATTTATATTTGTTCAATGTCACTACTAACTAATTTAAGGTATCTTTTATACCTAGACTTAGTGGGTTTTTTTTTCTTAATTATATGGAAAGTATGGTACCAGTTGGCAACATCCACATTCAAGAACATTGATCCTAAATATTAATTTTTAAAATGCAGATTTAATTAAATATTTATACTAGATGTTTCGTGCATTATTGACCAATCTATAAAATAGGTTGTTCACCTCTACTACTCTGCCCACTTTTATTTTGACATGCTTTTGTAGCAAGCGTTAATTGCTTTTTTCTTTAAATACAAAAAAAATACATAAATAAAAAGATATAAAATAATAAATTCCCAACTTACAAAACAAAGGAATCTGAGGTTAAAAAGAAAAAAAAATGTTTGAAATATATGAGCAAAAATTAGATAAAAAAAATTAGTCAATACAATAAGATCTTCTATAATAACATTTGAATAAATAAGAGACTCACAAGTGTTCATTGCTTGACTTCCATTAGTTATACATGTATAGAACTGTAATAGCTATATTATTTTTATCAGACTAATAGCAATCAATTGTCAATCAATCATCAACTATCAATTTACAATATATATATATATATATATATATATATAATCTTATAATATCAATCAATCATCAACTATTAACTATATATATAAATTTTCGTAATACTCAATTAGTAAATAGGTTGATTTTGGTTTCGTAATCATATTTAGATCTTTTTATAATCTAAGTTATGGGGCATTAATATCTCAATTATCTCAATAACTTCCTATTTTATATTTTCATATTTTTTCAAATATTTATATTTGACAATTTGCTTGGGGAAATATTTGTTAGGGTAAGGAGAAATTGAACTTTCTAAAAATAGGAGGTGAAAAATACCGTATCATGCATTGCATGTGGGTTGATTCTAGTTTGCTCATATATCAAGCAATCAAAGATAATTGTTGTTAGAAGATTTGACATAAAGCTTATAAAATAAGCCCTACAAAATTCATGTTTAGAAAATAAAATATCTTTGCAACTGCAAAGCTTCCCAGTAACTACAATGCATATAGAAGGATTAGTGTATACTGTCTAGTATAAATGTTCTGGGAATCAAAACATAAAGTTCCGCTTGTTATTTATTGGCGTATTCTTTTAATGGCTAGCCATTTTGTTTTTTATTTTATAACTTCAGTTATGTTATGAAAATTAAAAAAAATACAAGAGAGATTTGGAATGAGAGAAATGAGAAGGACAAGAGAGAATTAGAGAGAAATATGGAATGATTCTTATTTTTATTGTTATCCCCAATGTACGTACACCATCCTCTATTTATATGACACCAACATTGAAAACTAATCCTAAAGAGTTAAAAGTATATAAAGAAGAGAATTAAGCAACATAATTGTACAATTGGATGTTATAGAGAACGAATATAAGAGACCCTTCAATTTAGGAGTTATAAGCTATAATGTCATTCAATATGAGATGGAATCCTAAGAGACTATGAACATCCATGCATGATGTAATATTTATAAGACTTCCCCCTTGGATGTTCATAGATAAATATTGTGTAGGGAATTGGAAGACACGCAGCGGAAATTAACTTTAAAAATTTTTCCATTCCCAGCCAGGATCTACCGAATGTGTTTAAATCAAGGAGAAAGAAGTGTTACCTTCGGTATTTAATCTTTGGTCGCGACCTCAGTGTCCACTAGTCGCGACTCCTCGCCTCTGGAACTTTTAGTCGCAACCTACTCTGCTTCTAGTCGCGACCTGTCGCCTCTGGAGTTTTAGTCGTGACCTCCTAATCTTCTCGTCGCGACCTGTAGCCTCTGGAGTTGTTAGTCGCGACCTCCTAAGATTCTAGTCGCGACCGAACGTCTCTGGAGTTTGTAGTCGCGACCTCGTCGGCTTCAAGCCGCGACCGGTATCCTCTTTTCGGATTTCTGACGTTCAGATGCCCGTATGGTCGCGACCTCAGTGTCAATAGGTCGCGACCTGTCTGCGTGTCTGGTTTCTTTTCTCGATCGCAAGAAGTCGACAGCTCAGATCGGCTTCCTCTACCGGTATCCACACGAATAACGTTCCAATTACGAACGATGTGCTAGCATCTCTTGTCCCTCTAGGGCTTTCTAGATATTCCGTTCTCACCGTCTCTATTTTGGCAGTTTCTTATCTGCAAACCTTTTGCACTCTCCCTGCCCCTTTTCTCACGTCTGAATGTGTGTGTAGAGATGTGTAGAACCCTAGCCCCTAATGTCAAATATATAGGAAGCTATCGGGTTTCTAATAGGGCCGGGCTTCAGAATTAATCTTATATTAATTTTGAATTAATACAATATCATATATTGCATAATTTAGTAAGAAACTAATTAAATAAATATGGTTTATATTAAATCCGTCCCACAGATTTAATTCACCTATTTATTTAATTTAAATAAAGATAAGACGGAATTAAATTTGATTTATTCTCATAAATCAAATTTGAGATATCTTATCAATTTGAATTTCAAATTCAAATAGATAATATCCATTTAAATTCAAATTCAAAAGTGATAGAAATTTAATTTATCCTTATAAATTAAATCTTGCAAATATCTCTTATATTATATATAATATATATATATATACAAATTTATATATATATAAAATATATAAATCCACCATAGACTATTCATTGAATCTAGACATCTATTAGATTCAATGAATCTGGACATCATAGCTCGTATTGGGCTATTTTGTGTGCGACCCTGTAGGCCCATATGAAGCTGGCAGTGGGCCAGTTACTATACTGACCCACAAGTCGTAAGCGGTCTCTAGCAAGACATTACGACTACCCAAATCATATGAGGATCGATAAACGATGTTACCTTTCATTCAACCATATCACGTCCCTTTTGTCACACGATATTTCGGTCAAGGATGAGGCATGGAGAACGTCATCCTCCTGTTCGTGACCGTTACTTTCTCGATCCCTGAGTAGTCTAAATATAGAAATGGAACTACCCTTCCATTCCAGTATGGCCATATATTTCTCATACTCACTCATCGAGGGGCCCAGTAATATCTCTCTACGAATGTGAGGGACAAATTCCATCTTGACCATTCACATTTCTCCTCATGAAAAACCACTAAGCCCGAGCATAGCCTTTATGATCACTCGGTCAAAAGTGACTTTTTACTAGGTCAAAGCTGAGCGTTTGTCATGTAGGAATCCATGATGATCTCAGGTCAAAGGGCATAGTGACATGGCTTGTATATGAGAGAAGCTTATGACTTGACCCATGCAGCTCTCTCATAGCGGATCGGTCCAACACCCTGTACTCTTACATGTGCTTATGACTTTGATTTATATCTCTATATATCTTCAAAGTCATACCGGTCTTATTTCATCTCTGCTCCCGCATAGATGACCGACCAGGGATATTTAGGATAAGATCACGACTTATCCAAGGATTGTCATCATAGTAAACATGCAAATAATATGATAACATAATTAAGAAATTCATAAATCAACAATGTTCATAAGGTAATGATTGGCCCCTAGGGCACAATCTCCAACATATTGTGCCTCATTAAAATCTTATTAAGAAAAACCCTATGGGACAAAAATCTAGTGAAGGGAAAAGAGTACATAATATATATTGAAACTGCCTTATTAAAAAATTTACTAAAAAAACCCAGTGGGCAAAACTTTGGTTAAAAAAATAGTACATCATGATCTTTACTACCCCTGATGATAATATCACATTTATCTCCCCTTATGATAACATCAATTTTACTCCCCCTAATCACTGTCACTATCCATCCTTTCATATGAACGGAAAATACTAGTTTCTCAAGCAGATTATTTTAATGCCTTTTGAGCATATATTCTTTTTATCCGAACTATGCATAATACATTGTCATATTTTTTAAGTATATTCCTCCAACATATATTCTAGATATGTTGAATTATCAACATAATTTTCATCTGCCTTGTGTACTGTGAAAATAACAGAAAAATCTTGTTGAAAATCACCATAATATATATATCTTGCATTCGCGTATTCAATTTATTCAGAACAAAAAGGATCTCATATAATATTTTATATAACTATCACCTCAAATATCAATTTCATTATCCATTTGTGTACCTGCAAGAATTTAATTTTGCCAATAAAATTAAAACATGCAACACCAACACAATAGGTAAATAATATAATTGAATAAATATATGGGACTTCTAGCCCATTAAATTTAGTATAGTTTTATACACAAAATAATTATAGCAAAAATTTAAAAATTATGAAATCATTGGATATTCAATTTTAGATATTTTTTTATATGCTTTAGGCATTTTAAATCCTTAAAAGATTATCATATAAATTTTACTATCTAGTAAGTCATATGCACGTGCTATAACAATATTTATTATACACATATTTTATTTTTATATACCACCATTCTATTAATATATGCAAAAATTATTGCATACACCACAAGATAATATTCCTTATTATATTCATCATTAGCTTTTGTGAAAATCTTTATTTTCACATAAATATTTATATATTTCATAATAACTTTATATTTCAAGTGTTTGGACTGCAGGTCCATAATTTATACATATTAAAATAATATAATTCTATTTCATTGTATCTTTATCTTTTTACTTTTTCTTTTGGCCAAACACATTTGTTTGTCTATTTCACATGATAGATCTATACACAAGATCCTCATTTAATGATATTATTATTAAAATTGTTGTCGACAACTTTATATTTTCGGTTCCATTTTTTTTTTGTAACATAACTTATTGAGCTCTCTTTATTACATCTCAGATACCTAAACCTCTTTTGAGGTTCTTGCAAGTAGTTATGTCTTAACACTCTTCTGGAGTATCTGTCTCCTTAATATGATCATCTTAATTATATGCTCTAATATTTTTAATATTATATTTGGAACCAGTTGGTTTTTCATTCTTCAAACATGTCTCATTTTGATTTATACTAATTAGAACAATTTCAGCTGAAATATGAGATTTGATAATCCTCATTTATGTCAGTAATCATATCTGACGGATATTTTATAATATCTTATGAATATAATATTTGATAAACTTCTGGTTCATACTACTATATTTGATAATAATGATATATTCCTTGTGTTTTCCTTTCCAGCTACTCAATTTCTCCCCCTCATGTTGAGCAAATTTTTATCAAATGACGATCAACTAATCATGTAATATAAGTCTCCTAAATCCATTTGTTTCTTTTAGAAACATCATTTTATTTTATTTAGAGACAATCAAGAAGAAGGAGATTCTTACCCAGCATTTATCTCAACTTTCTTTTAATAGCCATCTATGTGCATTGTAGTGGATCAATAGAAATAAGCATTGCACATTCAAAAATATCTTGCTCCTGACCAAAAGCTAATTTTATTGGCTTGATATATATAAGTGCTGTAATATATCAAATCAAATATGCTAATATTGAAATATAAATCTTTCTCATAAGCATTGATCCTTTTACTTATGGAGATATTAATAAATAATTCTTATATTCTAGAAATTGTGTACTCAATATATTGATTATATTTATTCAAATAATCTTGCAAACTTCTGGTTGTAAACTTATATAAATGATACATGTAACCATCTTATAGATGCATCTATCAAATTTATTGAATACTTGTAAAGTTACATGCTAATTGAATGGGCCCATGTATGAATTTAATATATTTCTAGAAATATAGAGATCCATTCCAAATCATAATTAGTGATATTCTCAGAATTAATTTTGTTTGAGAAAAATCAGCACATGTTAATTTTTATGTTGACTATTCATATAGAATCTTCTGGTTCTTCAATGGATGTCACTACATAATTTTCAATAATTTATTACATCATCTATATAATTCAGGATGATCAAACAAGTCATGTTAATAGTAAATTTATTTGGATAAGTAATCTTATGGTTTATATAACCAGCAATAAATTTAATTTTCATAACATATAAATGATTTACAACCTCAATATGACATCCATTTTTTGGAGATCAATTGGACTTCTATGAAGATCTGATTATAATTTCATCTAATATTAGTTCACACTTGTATTCCAACAATCTCCCCTCAAGTGTGAGTCATATCGACATGTTTTCCTTTTTCATGTATTTCACTAGGAAATCTAGATACTTCATACCTTATATACAATTATGGATATAATGTAAATTTATGAGTCATAATTTTCATTATCAATCATCTAGTAAGGAAAATATGTATTAGTTCTTCAGGAACTATTTCATTTTTTTGTCACATAAGTTCTTCAGGAACTATCATATATTATTACATCACTATATAATTTTAGTATTCATTAATAACATACTTCAACATATTAAAAATACTATAATTATTTATAATATTTAGGGGTACAGTACATAAGATCCAACATATCATCAATATTATAATACAAAATAATAAATAAATATGATATTTATATTTTTCTTTCAAATTGTCCTAACTATTTTAGTATTCATAAATTTAACTATAATTTTTATATAAAAAAATTCAGAGATTATCAATCCCATAGCAAGTAAATCAATAGCCAACAACTCACATAATACACACAACCAATAACTCACATAATAAACACCATTTTTTAATATTTGTTTGTATCAATAATCAATTTAATCATTAAATAAAGAGTGTAAAAATTACCTTCAGTCAATAGTAATTCATTCAAGATTCTCGCATGAGTAAGTTACACCAGTATTAACTATATCCAATAGAATTCAAAATATACTGCAAACCAAAAATAATTTCCAGAACTTGAATGTTAAGATTATCAGGTAATAACTTTTAAGATTACAATCTATAAAATAATAAATTCTCATTCAAATGTAACATAAATATATGATTTTTCTCTCAAATGTCATAAGAAAACTAAATTTAATTCTAATATATATGCCCAATAATTCATCATTTAAAAAAATTAAGGTTAAAAATATTTCTATTGAGATTAGAATAGAATACTAATAATAAATATAAGTATATAATTATATTTAAATCAATCCAATATTTATCAAACTCATCAAACTTAAATATAGAAGATCCTTTAAAGTGAACTTTTGAGATACTATATACAATTTATTCGCAACATTTAAAATATATCATGTGGACCAATGCTTACATGAGTTCTTAATTTTTCTTTCTTAACAAAAAAACTTAATTAAAATAAAAATAAATTCAAATACTTAAAATGTATCACCAATGAATCATAATAAATTCAAACTAATATTGAATAATATCATACGAATAAATAAAAAATATGTATAATATATATCATCCCTTTAATTTGTACACAAATAACATAATATATTAATATCACAATATGACAAATAATTACTTTTTGATCTATTTACTTTCATGCAAATCTTAAAATTTGCATCAATATCATAATATCACATACCTATAATAATTTCTCTCACACAAAATAATCACAATAAATGTAAATAATAATAAAAATTAAATATCATATACAAATATCACATAGTTCATAGCCTTCTGGGCTTATGTTATTTTCTTTTAGCATTTTCTGCACAACTTATTGTATTGGGAGTATAATTACTTTTGATATTTTCTATAAAATCTCATAGTCCTTTTGGTGTTATTGTCAATTTTGACCTTTAATTTTAATAAATTGATGCATATTTGTCCATATAACCTTCGGTCATATTGTAATATTTTCCTTTTGTCCATATTACTTCTACTCATATTGTAACATTTATTTTTTTTATCCATTTGACTTTTAGTCATAATTATAACATTTTCCTTTTGCTTATATAACTTCTGGTCAAAATTATGGTTCAATAGCTAAGACAAAATATTATAGGCTGTCAATTGTCAATCTATCCAAGGTAATGTGATGGTTATTACCACTCTTAGAGATTTATTCCATGCTTTTAATAGCACATCATCATCAATTTCTCCAAATATTATAATCTTCAGGACCATAACAAAAATCTTTCAAAGCTACAAAGTTATTTTGTATGACTTGATGTATGAATCATGGGCCTTCATGGTTTTTATAAAAATTGGATTCGAATCATTGGCCATCAGGGCTTATATAATCATTACATCATCAAATTATCATAATATTTGTTTCAAGATATCAATTATTAAAATCAAAAGATGGTCATTTACAAAAGAAACATATCAATAGTGGTTTCTGGCCATCTAATCAGAAAATTGAGAATATTATGGCTACTAGCCATTTAATAATATAAAATTATAATCACTAGAGAGAGATGAAATATAGAAAAGATAAGTAAATATATTGCAACATAAATTAATATATATGTAGAGAGAGGGGAAGTGGAATTAGCAATATATAAATATAAAAACAGCAATTTAAACGAGGGCAAGAATACTAAAACAAAATAGATTACGTAAATTGAATCTCATAATCAAATAATACAAGGAATAAATAAACCCAAAATCATATAAATTACATATATAATCATATATAATACTATATATTATGTATTATACACACATGTACATACATATATAAACCAAACAACATAAATACAAACCCAATCAAATGAAGGAAACATGTAAATGTCATAACTTATGTGTGTGTCAATTATAGTGCTTTGAACATAATAATAAACAATATAAAAGATAACATAAAAATAAATAGCAAGATAAAAGATAACAACAGAAAAGATAAATGTAGATAACATAAATAAAAATAAAAAAATAATATGGAACAATATATAACGTAAAAATAGAAAGATAACGTAGATAACAAATAAAATAATAGCATAATATGAGACAAATAACATGATAGATATAGATAACAAAAATGATTAGAAAATAACAATCAACATATTGAATATAGTAAATATACAAAAAGTTAAAGTTACACATGATAACTGGGTAAAATAAACATTTGTGTAAATAGAACATTATCATATACCACAAGAATATATGAATCTAAAAGAAATTCATACCTAAAATTTTCTTGAGCGAACTCATGATGATAACATGTTATGAAAATAAAAGAAAATATAAGAGGGATTTGGGATGAGAGAAATGAGAAGGACAAGAGAGAATTAGAGAGAAAGATGGAGTGATTCTCGTTCTTATTGTTATCCCCAATATATGTACATCATCCTCTATTTATAGGACACCAACATTGAAGACTAATCCTAAAGAGTTACAAGTACATAAAGAAGGAATTAAGCAATAAATTGTATAATTAGAGGTTATAGAGAATAAATATAAGAGACCCTTCAATTTGGGAGTTATAAGCAATAATGCCATTCAATATGAGATTGAATCCTAAAAGACATGAATATCCACACATGATGTAATATTTATAACAAGGTATGTGTTTTAGCATCATCTCCTATGTGGGAAATAATAATGTTTTATCCCATTCGAAGATTGCATTACTCATAATAATCAATAAATATGATTGGAAAAAGAAATACTTAATAACAAATGACAATTTACAATAAAAATTCTTTAAAATTTAATGATTAAATAGTAATTGGAATGGAGATTAGTTAAGAAGTTAAATATTAAATATTTTTGTTAGAAAGTATGTTTGATTATGATAAATGGCAAAAGGTTTTTAGTAATATTAAAATTTAAAATGAAGTCTTTAATGGTTTTATAATACTTTTGATAAAATAATTTTTAAGTTTTAACAAATAGAGGAGAAAATGAAGTTTGTCACAACGCGTTTGAAGCTCAGTTACTGCATTCACATTTGATTTATTTATAGCAGCATTTGATTTAATTTCTTGTACAAACTATTTTTTAATACAAAATTAATTAATTACATGTTTTGATTATACCAAACGTGATTCAAGTTGCTTAGTGTCAATACTATAGTTTCAATGATTTACTGAATTAATCGATTAGGTAATCGATTATCCAAAATATTTTATGTTAAGTTTTTATTAGTTAATCGATTAGTCAATCGATTAATATAAATTATCGAACAATCAATCGATTAATGAGTGTCCATTAATCGATTGATCATTCAACTAAAGTAAAGTTGTTGCTCTCTGTAGTTGAAAAGATAAGTCAATTAATTGATTGGTTAATAGATTGTCTATTTAATTAATCTATTCAAAACTGTTTTTCTTTAGACAAAATAAACTCTATTAATCGATTAGTTAATCGAATAATCTAAATTAATGTATTAACTGTTCGATTAATTAGTTCAGATTCAGTTTGTGAAAATCAAATCTAAATATATTAATCGATTAGTTAATTGATTAATTTACATTAATGGATTGACTGTTAGATTAATATGTCAATACGTTAGATCAATTTCTCTAGAGACATTAATGAACTAAGGATTCAATTAACTTAGATTAATGGATTAGTTGTTCGATTAACTTTATATATTTTTCTGATTACATTGAAACTAAGTGCATCTATCACTGATCAATGTAATATTTTGTTTCAAATATAAAGTATGCTTCTGTTTCTTATTATTATTCATTGGAAAATCTTTATAGAAACCTAAATTATCAATTTATGTTGAAAATGCTGATCAATGTAATACTTTATTTTCTGTTATTGTCATTAATTGAAATATTGATTGAATTAATGATGATTAATCGATTAAGTAATCAATTAATACAATATGTTTTTATAAAGCCATCTAAACTTTATTTGAACTTGATGTGTTTATAATATGAATTGATTATTACTTCTTTATACATTTAATCATTGCTTAAACTACCGACTATGAATTCAATTAAATGAGCATGCGATATCTTACTATTATATCATTCTCTGATTCATTCTATTCGATCTTAAATCTATTGCATCAATTATCACTTCATATATCAAGTCTTTATCTACTAACAATTCAATTAAATAAAGAGATTATAAAATTAAGATCAAAAGCCAAGATTATGGTCCAATTCAATAACAGAACATGGAGACATTAATAGATTGGGTAATCAGTTCGTTGTGGTAATTAAACATTAATGGAACTCCAAATTGATTAATCACTATTAATCAAATTTGTATTAGATTAATATGGAGGAACTGTGAAGAAGGCATTGGAAGAAGAAGGAATTAATCGACTATGAATTTGACTAATCAAGTTCAAGAATAAAAAAATTAATCGAACTCTTGATTGACTAAACAAAGGAGTGAAGAAATAACAAATGGAGAAGATGATAATCGATAAATCAACTCAAATATGTCTGTTTTACTAAATTAATCAATTAATTATAATTAATTGATTAACTAATCGATTAATCTCTTAATTTTTCACAACTCAGTTCTGCTATAGGTCGATATAAGTTGTGTATTTTGACAATATCTCAAGACCTACTTATCCGATTGAGGTGAAACTTGATTTATATGAAACTAGACTCAGAATAGGGTTCTATGACACTAATTTCATCACTAAAGAGTCTCATATGAGGGAGATATGTCATTCACAATATGGAATATATGATTAACTCTTTGGCTATGATCTCGACTCACTAAATTGATCATATCTTCCTGTATACAATGACTTTTGGAGTCAAACTTAGTTTATTGGAAAGTAGGCACAGAGAGCTTTCTGGAGATAGGTCATTTTCTATGTGTGGAGTTAAATAGAGGAGGTTATGATAATTGAAAAATGACTATTGTTCTTGAACTCAAAGATAATTAGAAGATGAAAGAAAGTCAAGTGCTGAACGATTATTACTAGAACTTCTCTTGATTGTGTCAAACTTCATTTAAGGTATCCAAAGACATGATTAGAATAAGATTAGACAAAGATTAAAGCCAACTCTCAATGGTAAAAAGGCACTTTTTGTCAGAAGCTTCAACGGCTAGTTCTAACAGTCATATTCTCAATGGAAGAAGAAAAGCTCAACAGAAAAAGTGATTATGCCCAACAGTCAAAAGGTCAACTTCATATATAAATAGAAAAGTATTCAAAATTAAGAAAAAAAATATACGAGCTATGAATGCATCATCAAAATGCTAAAACATGGTTAGACTGAAAAAGCCTCCAACTCTGTTATTCGTTATGTACCATCATCATATATTGAGAGAGAAAAATATCATATACTACAATGTATTATTTACTCTATCTGAGAGAGTTTTATATTTTATTATCCTTATCCAAATCTAAGAGTAAACCTTAGAATCGAGAATTCAAGGTGGGATTTACTCGTCTATGTAACGGGGAGTGTTGCCACCAAAGAGTGGTATTATCTCAGGATTGAGGAAGTTCTCAATTAGCTGTTAAAATTAAGGTTGTAAATGCTACCAAAAGCCTGTTATAATCTTGAAGAGATAGTGGATTATAAATCTCAGTGAGAAGATGAGGACTAGACGTAGGTCAAGGAAGGAGCGAACCAGGATAATTATTCTGTGCGATTTTTCTCTTCCTTAACTCTTTATATTTCCAGCAACTCATTTTAATTATCTGATCAAAATTTTTAAGCGTATATATTTCACTGATTAGATTGTAAAAGAATTTCAAAAGAGTTTTGACAAAATTTTTAAAATCCCGCAAACACCCAATCCATTCCCCTTTTGGGTGATCCAGCCTATTCTAACAATGTTTATATTAGAGAAAATTATGTACTTAAATAATTAATCATATAAAAATATTTAATGTGTATTTTTTATATATTTAACTATTTATAGATATTAGTTAAAAATATATGTTTTCTTTAGGGAAAATGATAAATTTCAAAGTAGTACGTTATGTTAGTAATGTTTGATCTATAGTTGATAATATATGAATTCTTGTTAGTAACTGTTATACTTCTGCATTTATTATTTTTTAGAATCTTTTTTTATCATTTTCCCCTTTTTTATCCCTTTACCCTCAAGTGCCTCATAGTCTCCATTGATTTCGATGGTTTTTCTCTATGATGTTTTGTTAGGGAAAATGACAAAAAAAGATTAAAAAATTTAAATACTAAAGTAGAACATTGTGTTGATAATACTTGATCCATAGTGAATAATGCTTGATCTATTATTGATAACTATTATACTTTGACTTTTATCATTTTTTAAAATCTTTTTGCATCATTTTTCTTATTTTTAATCTACAAGCTATTTTTACTTCATACCTTATCCAATGCCCCACTTGGGCTAAAATTTAGTTTGATATTTTTTATCGCAATTTCTTTTTACTTTTGCGTGATATTCTTTTGGAGAAATATTTATATACTCTAGGAGTATCACGTCATATGAACTATGTCCAATCAAAATATAACAAATAAATTAATGACTCATCTAAAAAAAATTATTTTTAGAAAAAATAAATATCTTCATTTGAAAAAAAAACTCATCATGACCAAATTAAGAGATTTATTTTTTCTTAAAAATAAAATAAATTATAAATTGTTTCATATGAATCATTATCCAACTAAAATTAAAATGTGTTGAGCTGTTATATTTTAATTAGTTAAAATTTAGATAGAGTGACACTTATAAAATATATAAGTATTTCTCTGTGATTTTTCTAATTACAACAAGTATTAATTGCTTGACTCCAATCAGTAATATGTTGATAGAGTTGTGATTTGCAATTTACTCATATATATATATATATATATATATATCAATAAATAATAATTTTAACTACTCTTGCTAGGAGATTGGCAGGTAATTTTAAATTTTTTACTCCATTTGTATCTTCTTGAGAAAATTACACTAAATAGTTGTGAGTGTGAGTCACGAGCAAAGAACAACACAATCCACAATATTGACATTAACTGCGACACTTTGTCTACATAAATTTGCCTTGTAGGTGACGTATTCGTAATACTAAAAGAAAACAACATGCGACAAGAAGCTTTAGGAACGGGATAATCTCTGTAGGCTGCAGAATTAAAAATTATAAATACTACGTTCAGTACTAATTATAAAAGTTAATTAATTTTTTAATAGATTAATAAAATTAATACTACCTTCATTTTTAATTATTTGATATATTTAACTAATTTGAGTAAATTAAAAAAGTTAAATAAATTAGTTAATTATAATAATTGTGTGTTAGTTTCTCTAAAATAACCCTTTTAATTTAGGATTTGAACAACCTTTAATAGATATCTTTTAATATTTGCAATCATATAGGGATATATTGGGAAAATTATAATTTTAGGAGATAAAGTGGATTGAGGTCTTATATTTAGAAATAAATATAAACTTTTATCTAGCTCTTATAACTAGGAATGGAGGGAGTATGAGTTAGTTGATTAATTTAGATAGATCGAGGATTATGTAATATGAATTTATTTTTAAGAGTTAGATTTTGTCATAATTAACTAATTTATTTAGATTAAAAAAATTAATTAGCTCTTATATTAAAGACGGGAATAGCTTTCTAGCACTAAATAATGTTAAACAAATTTAGTTTGCAATTTGCAAAAAGACAGTTTCCTAAAAATGGTGCTAATTAACGGTGATGAATATGATGCACAGAATTTTTACAAATTATTAACAATCTAAAATAAAAATACCTCAGTTTTTGTCTTGTGTTTATATTTGTGAAAATCTTTATTACGATCATTACGATGCAATAATAACAAATATAAAGTATTGTTTGATTCTATTTTTAATTATAACCAGTTTGATCTAAATTAATCAATTCCCCCTTTAAACTATTATCTGTACCGGTTTATTAATTATTATAGTTTTTTTTACAAAAATTTTTAAAAAAGTGTTAAACTCACCCATAATCTAAGGGTAGAATAAAATCTCACTTCTTCTTAGGTAATATTAATGTCGAGTAGGGTGAGTTATCTATTACCCTCAAGAGTAAATTTAAATACTTAAGAGCCATGATACCTCCCAAAGCGCTAAGACTAGATTACAACAAAATGATACTCCCTAAAGATTGAATACGCTCTAAATAGTCGTATGTTTCGTCTTTTCACTAATTGAACTCACAGACAATAGTTAACTATTATAATTTTTAATACCTTATAAGAATAACATAATCCCCGCTCTATCAAATACGAGAATTCAAAACATTTTAGCTTTTTTTTTCTGTATTTATTTTTTAAAATAAAAAAATTGTTTGATAATGGATTTTCACTTAAATGTTTTGTAAAACAAAAAAAATAATTTATTTTAAATAATAAAAAAAAGCCATAACAACTTTTGTATGTTTTCTTATTTTATGCTTGACGGCTTGAACTCTCAAACGTGGGCAAGAAACAGAGCATTTATTTCTTTTCGCGCTGGACGCAAAGCGCCTCGAACTTTCAAACTCAAACTTGCCATTCTCTCTCTCGTCTCCTGGTCTCCACCTCTGTACCCGTCGAAATTGATTTTAATAACCATTATTTCAAATAATTTTTATATTTTTTTTATAAAATTTAATTGATACCAAAGTAAATACTTCCATTAATAAAGAATTAATTACTAAAAAATTCTAATGACAATAGAGGAGCTAATAATAATAAATTTTAATGTATAAATTAGGAAAATTCTAAAAAATATCTATTTGAATTTTAAAATTCTATTTATTATATTTTATAAGCTATTTACAACAATACCTATTTGAATTTTAAAATTCTAAATCAAAATTTTTTACAAAAAAAATTATATATAAATTAATAAGAAGTTTATGATAGTTGAAATTTTTTTATGATTAAATTAATTTCTTGAGACCTTCACTCCCTCATTTGCCCCTAGCTTAAACCCAAACTAAAAGATATCTTTATTAGATAGAGTTATAATTATAATTAACTGATTTATTTAACTTTTTTAATCTATCAAAAAAATTAACTAACTTTTATAATTAAGACTAAAGATAATATTAATTTTAATGGCATCCAAGGTTAAGTTATTTAGTTTCTTTGTATGTAAAGATGATTAAACACAAATAACAGAAGAGGAATTATGGTATAGTACTCTGTCAATTAAACCTGGAATAGAAGTAATAGATAAAATCTGAAAAATCGAAGTAAAGTAAAATCCTGTCATCGTTTCTCGTGTTTCATTCTCTACAGTAAAGGATCTTATGTGTCTCATTTCTGGTCGCCAACCGAGGAAGGTAGTGTGAAGATAAACTGTGATGGCTCTTTTAATGAGGAATATGGCTCAGCTAGTGTTGGATTATTTGCAGAGATGCAAGAGGCTCTGTGAAGAGTTTTTGCTGGGCAAAACGTTCATTCTAATTCAGTATTCATGGAAGAAGCTACGGTCACTACATGGGTGATTATTGAAACTGATAACGAAGTTTTGTATAAAGCTATAAAGGAGACTGTTAAAGAATTTTTCAAGTTACCTTGCAGGAGAGGAATGGAAAAGGCAAATAGAAACAGAATCGTCTATAAGGATATTGGCTCTGTGGAATTTTTTTCATTTGTTTGTTGAACTTAGGATGTGTTAATGTTTTTCTCTCTGACCTGGTCTTAGTGACCAGGTCACAGAGTAATCAATTTTTTTTTGGATTAATAAAATTGATTTTTGTGGGGCCAGGAAAAAAACGAAATAGAAGGATTACATGTAAAATCAGCAAAGTTTTGTAAATCACAGTGGAAAATATCCATTAACTATGAACAAGATAAGGAAACAAATACTAAGGTAAGCAGATATGCTAAATAAAACTCTAATTAAGGTGGAAGGTAACAACCAATGCAGTGAGCAAGTGCAATTTATTGACCAATAAATTAATATCTCCAACATTAAACCAATTGTAAGAATTAATATTTCCAAGATACAAATATCATGGAGCAACATAGGAGCAATAGAGAAACTTAAGAAAATCATCTAAAGTTTTAGCATAAAAAATCCTCTACTTCAAGTCACTAATAAATAATACCATGCAATTATCATAAGAACATATTTGAGCACAAAATTGAGAACAAATAATCTGACCTGATTTTAAAAATGACAAAGAATGAAGAGGAGAGGCACATGAATGGAATAATTCTTTTTTATTAATAAACCTAATCCAGTGAAACAATCCTTTATCGTCTAATAAACCAATAGGCTAGAAAATTTTTGAAGGAAGATAGATGAACACCCTGAAAATCAAATTCAATGCCAAACCCCTTCTTGAGTTATCCTAAGGGCACCGTCCTCTGATTTAAGATATTAGTCTCAAAATTTGTGTAGAGGAGTCAAACTCATTTTGCTAATGAAAGATATTGTCTTTTCTTAATATTTGTGCCAACCTCTGGTTGGTTTCCACAGTATTTATTGGTACCTTTAAGCTGCCATAGTCATTACAGATTTTCAGTAGCTAAAGATTCCAAAGTATTAGAATTTAGGGTATGAATTCTTTTGTGCAGTGTACAACTTGAAACAAAACCAATTTGTGTCCTCAAATAACAGTCTTGTTCTAGTGCCGTTTTTTTTTATGAACCTGTACATGCTGTATAACCTCCTTTCGAATTGTGTCCTCAAGAAAGAACTGAATGAAAACCCTATTATTTAAGTTGCAATTTTCTATCATTATCTTCTGTAGACAAGTCAAGCAACATGACAATTCACAAGATCTCCACTTAAACGATCCTGATAGTTTTTTCCAATTTCTTGCTCTTTCTTCAATGCCTGCTCATCACCTACTCATGCCCATGGTGATTGGTGCTGGAACTGGCAACCTACTCACACAAATTAATGAACTTAATTCATTTCTCCACTATAAATGAAATGAAAAGGAAAGAAACTCAAATTTTCTTTGCATACTTTATTCCCTTTCACATAATATAAAACCATCGGTGGTATATAACAAGGACAAGAAGTCCCGTATCATCCACACAAGCAATTCAATTATACATGCATCTTTGAAATAAAACTGAACAACTTGGTATATATAACATAGGTTAAATAAAGCAAGAAATATCTAGTACTGAACATCTGCATTTATATTCTAGATAGGTAAAGAACCATCTAACCTGTTAGAGATTAATCTGCAACGTGTTTAATCAGCAGTAGGTGCAAAATCATACCAACTAAACTTTCCACGTAATTCCATATAGTATGAATATAGCCAAGTTTAGGAACATCAAACCTCTTGATTTCATTGGTAGTGACAGTCAATAGATATAGAATGTCTCTTTCTTGCACTTTCTTCTCTTCAGAAGGAGCTTTGCAGACAATTTGATTCCTCCAAATGGTCTCTGGATTTAATTCGTATGAAAAGCGATTGCTAGTATAGATTTTAGTCCACCTCCATCTCTCCCTAAATGCACATTTAACCTCCTTCATCACCCACAAATCAATCAAACTAGACCTTTCACCATTCTCATGCCATATCTTACAAAATATTGCGAGTTTGTTCTCATGAACAGTAAGCCATCCCATTGTATCATAGTCCTCTAAATCAGGTCTTGGAATCAATGTGAAGACTTCCTTTTCTACGTCAAAGGAAACTATTACCTCGGTATCTTCACCCTCCTCACTATCATCTTCATCCTTCACCACAGCTAGTATTGCACCAGACCAAAATATAGCTCCATCAGCTGTGACCCTCTCAGTATAAACTTTAACTCCCTTCAAGTTCTCAATATCTATTCCCTTCCATGATCTACTGCTTAATGAAAACACTTCCCCTCGATTAACCACATAATTGGTCTCATAAATTCTCACTATCTTGTAATCATTAATAGTTGGACCAAACCCAAATCCTACCACACAATTATCAGAGCCAGCAAAAGTTCTTACAGGCACATATTTGCATGCTCTTTTTGCAGGATTCCACAATAGAAGCGAAGGAGGAAATCTACCACGCTTTTGGATTTCAACACAGAGCAAGCCATTGCAGGAACCCACGATCCTAGCACTTCTCCTATCACTTGTAAAGGAATTGCCCGAAAAGGTGTCATAAACTTCATGTACTTGCAACCCACATCGAGCAAACAGAAATGCAATGAATTCTGTTCTAAAAGAAGAGAATTTTGAGGACTAGAGTGTTTAAGGTGGTCCATAACGAAAGATGGGGTTTGGATGAGAATTTTCCAATGTTTGCACACACATTGAAATCGGAACAGGGACTTCACAGGAAGTCGTTTGAGAATGCTTTTGATGATATCTTTAGGAAGAAATGTAATCTCACAGTTCATTACCATCTGATTCATGGTGCTCGATTGGCCAGAACAAATCTCTCAATCTCAGAGAAAGCCATCGCAGGAGGCAACAAAGTTGTTAGGGAGTCAATGATAGAAAGATGGTTGGGTCCATAGGTCGCTAGTTTACTACACTTCCATGTTCCTGAGCCCAAAAATTTAGATAAATGATATTAATTTAAATATAAATGATTCTATATATTGAGTACAAAAAACATGTTCTAATCATGGCAGAAATACAAGATAACAATGTATGTAAAATTTTGCAACTCTCTACATGACGTTACTTAATAAGTATATAATTAGCAACGAACATAGCCATGACAGAAGTTGTAGTTTTCAATGTTAATTATGAAACTCTTACAATCTGCTAAAAAATTCATATTCTTAAATAAATTTCTCATGTTCAACAAAAATAAATGAACTAATAACTCATGAATCAATATTTTACTTTCCAAACTAGATGGATAATTTATACTATTTGACTTATCTTATGTGATACTTGCTATAAATTTATATTGATTTGAGTTACCTAATAATAACATGCCAAGTCAAAATGAAAATTGAACGCATCATGGTTGATCTGCTGAAAAGTTTCCCAGATTTTCATCTAATAACAGCATATATATTTTCAAGGGTAAGTCAATAAGTTAATGGATTTTAATCCCAACCTTCATCAAATCATGCTTTAGGGTTCTTCTAAGTATGACCGGAAAGAGCATAAGATAACAGAATTTGTGTGATGAAAACTAAACAGAAAACTCTAAACAAATATTGACTCTAATTCACAAAATAATCCAAAGAGCACACACCAGCTTCTAGAAAGGTGGAAAACTGCTGACACAAATCAATTTAATTCATTTCTCCACTACAAATGAAATAAAATGGCAATATTTTAACTTGCTTCGCGTATTTTTGCTTCCTCTCCCAAACGATATAAAACCAAAACGATATAACACCAGTAGGTTACCTGGACAAGTACCAGATGATCTGTACACCAGCGATTATAATATATTTCTGTTCTTTTAAAGAAAACTAAACAACTTGATATGGTATAAAGGTCTAATAAACTACTTCCACTGAAGACTAAAGCACTTTTAATAAATCAATGACATAGCATGAAGATGCCCACATGAATAACGAAATCCCATCCACAGGATATATATATATATATATATATATATGAATGACTAAACAAAACTTCAAAGCAAATTGTGAGATCTTAATGACATCTAAGAGATAAAGCTGACGACGTCCACTTCCAAGGGAAGCTTCCACTTTTAATAATGTCGAAGTTTTAAATATCAAAAGGTAATGCAAGAGGGGAAAACTTGAACTCAACCAAATCAAAAAGGAAAATACATTCATTATTCCAAAATAGAAGAAAGCAAAATATAGAATGCAGGGTAAGCAAATAGAAGAACTAGATAACTCTCATCAATTGTGGATATTTCGAGTAACATCATCAAGAAAACCCAAAACCATAAGTGTATAACCCCATCACTTATGGCTGCAGAAGATGAATATGGAAGGAGCAGAGGAAACAAAGAAAATTGCAAAGAACAAGGTTTTAATTTAAAGCAACGAGAGAGAAAGAAAACATTAATTACCTTTCTGGCATCTCAAACTCATACAATATAATAAATCAGCGGTATATTTTTCACAAAAAAACCAGACCTTTGGCCTATTAAAGGACAACAAAACCCAAATAACAGGAACATCTGCTGTTAAATATTTGCATTAATCATTCTAAGTCACATTAAATAATATAGATATAGAATGATCTAAAATATTAGAGATTCCATTCCACCAAAAGTACTTCAAAAATATAAATCTGCAATGTAATAATTTGAATTTAGGATCAAGATCCTGAGTTTTAAATCATGCCCTGTTTGTTTTATTGGGTCCTTTTGAATTTACTTTATCAAATCTGGTACTCTTTCATATACAAAACTGTTAAATTACGACAAACAACGGGGTGTATGTTGACAAGTTAGACCTGACTAGGCACCAGGGTGGGGAATTTAATAAAAGAAAATCAAGAGCTTGCATGTGAACCGATTAATAAAAGAAAAAGGAGTTGATATACAAGATATTACAGGAAAACATATTATTATTAAAGCAAGAAAAAATCAAACAAAAACAAAGAAATAAAATGTGAATATATATACAACATATTATTATATTATATGTATATATTTGAATTTTGCTTTTGCTGTTTAGAAACAATGGCTTGCCTCAAAATGTGCTCAGAAGAACCTTGCGACATTCACACACATAAAAGTCTTGGGTTGAAAATTTTAAACAACTCAGATACGTATGATTCAACGTGACGTGAGTATTCCACGCCTATTCAAAAAGTCTGTCCTATTGAAAGCACATATATACAGGAAAACAAAGGATTTCTCTGTAAAGATATTGAGAAAGGAATTTAGAAATAAGCAGAACAAAAAGAAAGAAAGAGCAGTTCCATATGCTAATAAGAATTTCTCTGGACCACCTGATCTATTATCTACTCGACAAAGATTTTCCAGTTAGAAATAAAGAAAAAGAGAAATCATAGCAGCAGAGAATGAAGATCAGATTGATGGAAATTAGTTCGAACCATGGATAAATTCCTACTTAGAGCAAAACAGCCTCGGATAATAAGTAATTTCACATTGCGCAATCCCACACTATTATCAGATATCCAAACTAATCATCCCAGATTCAAATAAATTCCCAAGAACACCACCATTAAAGCACAATCTGAACTGAAAAGATTCCCAAGAACCCCACTGTTTTCCGGATAGGAGAAAACGCTCAAACAAAAACAACAACAGATTTAAAAATCAGAACGGATAGAATTAAAGAAAAACAAAATTCAAATAAGAAACTAACCGAGCAGAAATGAATACGTGCGGAACGAGACAGAGGGAAACGAACAAACACTGACACCGATGGCGAGTGGAGATGGGAGAGTAAGGACGACGGCAATGTAAGAGACGGGGACTGAAGGGGCCAAGCTTAGCTAAGCGATCAAATACGAGCGACCCCTGGATTGCCAGTTTGGTAGCTGGGGAGGAAAAGTAAAATTCACATTTTTCAGACACGTTTGGTTGCACAATTTTTCATGGAAAGCGTGTTTCCCACCCCTTTATTGCCCGTTTGATTCCAAGAATTCATGGTAATTGAAAGGAAATGGAATAAACCCGTTTGATCCCAAGAATTCATGGTAATTGAAAGGAAATGAAATAAACCCGTTTGATCCCAAGAATTCATGGTAATTGAAAGGAAATGAAATAAATGGAAAGGAAGGAAATGGAATTTTTTTGACTAAATATATATTTGGTAATTAAAAAATGATAGTAAGATATATAGAAAAAATATGCATATGACTATATTACTTTTAATGAGTATTTATTAATCAATTAAAAAAATAAATATAAAATAATATATATTTTATGCATGAATAAATATTAGGGAGAATTATAATAAAGGACTTACAATAAATAATAAAAATAATTATAAAAATTATAATTATTTATAATGACCAAATACTAAAATAAAAATTTACAATTACTAAATTGTCTTTTATCAAACTCTCTATATTTTCTCTCAAATTTAGTTTTTGAAACTAAAATGAATTTTTAATCTTCCTATATTTTCTCTCACATTTTATTTTTAAACTAATATGAATTTTATTTTTCACGAAATGTAGAACTCCCCAAATCATCCATCACATGATTTTTTCCAACTTTTATTTTCCAGTACTAACATCCACACAATCATATCTTCTATATTATTTAATTATTAACATAACTATTTATCCATCTATATCACTAAGTTTTTTTAAATATAAAATAAACTTTATTCACCAAAATAAAAAAAACTAAATATTTTTATAGCATCATATATATCGAGAAAATATTAATATGACCCCAATATCAATTAAAATTTATATAATGTGTTGTCAAGTTATGACCAAATTAATGTGATGTCATGGGGTTAAGAAAAATGAGTCATTTTATTTATAAATATGGCACATTAAATAGTAAAATTTATTGAAAAATATTTTAAGGATTTAAAATGCTCAAAACATACAAAGGAAATGTCTAAAGTTGAATATCCAAAATCTTTAGATTTTTGCTATGATTATTTTGTCTATAAAATATGTTAAATTTGATAGACCAAAAGTTCCATTTTTTTATTCTATTGTAATATTTACATACTTATTGATATTGCATGTTATGATTTTATAGGTAAAATTAAATTTCTACATGTACACAAATGATAATGAAATTAAAATGTGAGGCGAGAGTTTTATGAACTATATGAGATCATTTGTTCAAAATAAATTAAATATGTGGATATAGAGATAGCCTAGTAATTTTTAGGATGACTTTTCTTTATTATTTATAAAGTGTATAAGACAAATGAAGAGTATATTGATAATTTAACATATCCAGAAGATATATTAGAAAAATATACGTAAAAATATCATATGATCATAAATAGTTCGACTATAAGGAAGATATACTAAAAAAATATTAAAAATAATCCTCTTGAGAAATTAGTATACTCCACTGAGATAAAATGACAAAGTGATGTTACCTAAGGGAGTAAAATTGATTTTTGTCGTGAGAAGTACATGTGATATTATTATCAAGGGAGTAAAAATTATATTATACTATTTTTCTTTAACTAAAGTTTTATCACATTGGATTTTCTTAGTAAGATTTTTAATGAGATAACTTCAATATGTATTGTATACTCTCTTCCCTTTATTAAGTTTTTATCCTACTGAGTTTTTCCAGTAAGGTTCTAATAAGGCATAATATTTATTTATAAACATTTAAGGGAGAGTGTTATAAATATTACATGATGTGTGGATGTTCATAGTTTCTTAAGACTCAATATCATATTGAATGTCATTATAGCCTATAACTCTCAAATTAAAAGGTATCTAATATTTATTATATATAACATCCAATTATACTATTATGTTGCTTAATTATCCTTTATGAAAATTGTAACTCTTGGAACAGTGATTATACTAAGTGATTATAAACTTGATATGAATTATTCTTTCTCTCCAATTTCTCTCTTTTCTTTCTTATCTCTTTCATCTCAAATCTCTCTTGTATTTTCCTTATTTTCATAACAGAAACATTATTATCTTGTTTATATTATAATTCATTATAGATTTTACTATTATATTGACAACTTTTTTTGCCTTAAAATCATTACTATCACTTTCACATAAAAATTATAATAAATTATTTACATTTTAATAAAATATATTAACATTACATTGCATGGATTTTTTATTTATTTTTAAAACTCAAATTTGTTCTAAAATAAAAATGAATGATGCATACTTCTTTATGAATGTTTTGAAACTGAGATTTTTTTTTTAAAAAAAAAATTAGATATGTATAACCTTTCTTTAACATATATAATAAATTATAAAATATCTCAAGTTTTTTTAAAAGTTATTAATTTTTATTTTCAATTAAAGGTTGAGTTAATTTAAAAAAATATAATTTTAATAAAATTGAATAATGTTTGTGTTATTTTTTTCACTTGATATTTACATAGTGTAAACAATCAAATATTGAGATAAATTTTGTTTAATTTACTGAAATTTAAAATTTTATATTAGTTTTAAAAACAGAATGTGAGAGAAAATATAGAAAATTTTGGTGAAAGACGATTAGTAATTTTAAATTTTTATTTTAATATTTAGTTTTTCTAAATAATTATAATTTTTATAGTCCTTCTTAATAAATACCATTTACTATATGTCCTTTATTTTAATTCTCCCTAAATATTATATAAAATATAACAATTATATAAATATTGTTATAAAAATGAGAGAAAAATGAAGAAGTTAGAGAGGAAAAGAAATAACAAGATAAGAGATTAAGGGGAGAGGTAAAAGAGTATTCTTCATTCACTTATATCTTCATACTTGTCCAAATGACTTGTGTATGGCCTCTATTTATAGGCTCCAACTATTAAATATTAAATCTAAAGTTACAAAGGAATAAATATAAATGTAATGACATTAACAATAAGAAACTTCTCTCAAATCATTCATCAGGAAGACTATGGGTTTGTGACAATAAGAGAAGAAGAAATTCTAAGAGGGATCCTAAGAGTTAAGGGTTATAGCATCCACACATGCATGTAATATTTATAACACTCCTTCTTGGATGTCTATGACAAGTATTGTACCTTATTAAGACCTTACTAAGAAAAACTCAGTGGGACAAAAATCTAGTAAAGAAAAAATAGTATACAATATATATTAAACTGTCTCATTAAAAACTTTACCAGAAAAATTCAATGGAATAAAACTTTAGTTAAGGAAAAAAGAGTATAAATAATATTTACTCTCCCTAATGATAATATCACATTTACTTCTCCTTATTACCACATCGTTTTTATCCCCTGATGATAATATTGGCTTTTCAATATCACTTTGTCAATAGAGTGTACTATTTTCTCAAGTGGATTGTTTCCAATACTTTTTGAGCATATCTTTCTTTTAAGTGAACCACGCATGATGTATTGTCATCATATAATATTCGTACGTATATTTCTCTAACATATCTTTTAAATATGTTGAATTATTAACATACTCTTTACCTGCCTTTTGTACTCAAATCTCAATTTCATTATCTATTGGGTACCTTTAAGAACTTAATTTTACTAATAAAATTATAATATGTAATACCTATACAATAGGTAAATATAATAGATTAAATATATAGGACTTCTGGTCCACCAAATTTAATATATTTTTATAGACAATAAAATTTTTGAAATCATTGAGTATTCAACTCTAGGCATGTCCTTTATATGCTTTAGGTATTTTAAATCCTTAAAAGATTATCACATAAATTTTACTATTTAGTGAGCCATATGTATAGATTATAACAATAACTATTAAATGCATATTTTATTTTCTTATACTGTCAGACTAGTAATATATGCAAAAATTATTGCATCTACCACAAAATAATATTTCTCATCATAACCTTTGTAAAAATCTTTATTTTCACCTAAATGTTTATATATCGAATAACAACTTCATTTTTCAGATATTTGGACTGCAAGTCCATAAATTTCACATATTGAAAGAATATAATCTATTCTCATTGTGTCTTTATCCTTTTCCTTTTCCTTTTGGCCAATCACTTTTCTGTCTACTTCATATGATAGATCTATACACAAGATCCTCATTTAATGATATCATTATAAAAAATGTTGTCGACAACTTTATCTTTACGGTTTCATTTTTCTTTTTGTAACATAACTTATTGAACTCTCTTTATTATATTTCAGGTACCTGAACATTTTTTGAGATTTTTGTGAGTAATTATATCTTGGCACTGTTCTAAAGTACGTGTCTCCTTAATATGATCATTTTAATTACATGGTCCAATATTTCTAATATTATATTTGAAACCAATTAGTCTTTCATGCTTCAAACATGTCTCACTTTGATTTATACTAATAGAAGTATTTTCAGCTAGAGTATGAGACTTGGTAATCCTCATTTATGTCAGTAATCACATCTGGCAGAACAAATAAAATAATAGCATAATATGAGACAAATATGATAAACATAGATAACAAAACATAACGAAAATGATTAAAAACTAACAAACAACATATTGAATATAGTAAATATACAGAAAATTAAAGTTGTATATGATAACTGGGTAAAAGAAATATTTGTATAAATAGAACATTATCATATACCACAAGAACATATGAATCTATAACAAATTCATACCTTAAATTTTTGGAGTGAACTCATGCTGATAACATACTATAAAAATGAGAGAAAAATGAAGCTAGAAAAGAAAAGAAATAACAAGACAAGAGATTGAGAGGGGACACAATAGATTATTCTTCATTTACTTGTATATTCATACTTGTCCAAATGTCTTGTGTATAACCTCTAGTTATAGGACCATTAAATACTAAATCTAAGGTTATAAAGAAATAAAGATGAATCTAATGACATTAACAATAAAAATTCTTCTAAGTCATTTATTAGGAAGGTTATGGGTTTATGATATTAAAAGAAGAAAAAATCTTAAGAGGGATCCCAAGAGTTAAGGATTATAGATATCCAAACATGCATGTAATATTTATAACAAATGTTAATTAATATATAAATATAAAATTAATAAAAAAATTAAAATAAACACACAGGTACCAAAATGGATTTCCCACTTGGAATCTATTTTTAGGCTAAAAATGGATTTCCCAAGGTGGGAAATCAATTTTGTTCACGTGTGTTTATTTTAATTTTTTAGGTGGGAAATCAATTTAACAAAATGGATTTTGCTCGCTAATGTTGGTCCTGTCATTTTTTATTAGCATCATCTTTTTCTACCCGACTTCATTCTTTTGCACCCAACGACAACCGTGGGAGGGAGAATGACAGTAACTGATTTTAGGAGTTCTGTTGTGAGATTGCCCCATATTTAATATTTTATGGTATTAATTATATTTTTAAATATTTTAAGTTATTAATTGTACATATAAAATTAGTTCATAGTCCTGGATACGTCTTAACCAATCAATAAAAGTAGGTTTATGAGCATAATGATGATCAACCAAGAAGCTTTAATATTTCTTGTTAGCCTTTCCTTTCCTCTTATAGCATATTAGTAAGTGGCCAATAACACCGCAAAAAAAATTATATAGCGGCAACTAATTGATATATTTTTCCACAAGAAATTTGAACTGAACACATGATGATATAAAAAGCTAAAAATAAACTTTCGAACAACTAGTATTTCTTCATTCCAGATCACAAATCCATGTAAGGAGAATCAAGGATTATAGATACAACCAAAATGATTATAGGATCAATACTTTACGAAATACATTAATTTGATTTGGTTCTCTAAAGGTCAAACTTGAAATAACACAATTGAGTGAAATATACGAGAAACATTGTAGACTACAAAATTGGTTATTAATAATCATTCACTGAAGTAACGTATGACTTCAAATTAATATAAACAAATTAAAAGAGACAGTGATGGAACAAGAAATTTGGGATTAAATGGGCAAAATTTTAACAATTTTTTTGTCAGATGAATAACTAAACTACTACATCTGATATTTTATATAATATATATTTAACTAATTTAAATAGATTAAAGAAATTAATTAATTGTAATGATAGATTGTGTGTAAATTTTCTTAAAATACCCCTTCAATTATGTGCACTTAAACTACCTTTAATACAAACACTCTTAACATATGCATTCATATAGGGATACTTTAGAGAAAAGTTTAATTCGAGAAGACAAAGTAGATTGGGGTATTATATTTAAGACAAAAATAGAAATCTCATTTAACTCTTATATTTAGAATTGAAAGAAGTATAATATTATAAATATAATAGTTTGAGTAAGACTAGGATATAGAAGAATTCTAGCCGACGGGAGGGGCGGCCGCAGAGGACTCCCTGGTTCGGCCGCTGAAAAGAGAGGGAAGCAAATGAGAATGCAAATTCACGAACGTAGAGAACTCACAGACAAATATATCCACGCGTTTCCCCTTTCAAGGCCATTCCAGACACTTCTGTTTCTGAAATAAAGATTGAATACTGTTAACAGGAAAACAATTACACAGAGAAATGCGGACACTTCAAACTAAGCACTCCATTCACATAAATAGGAAGAAGTAATTAATAACGACAACAAATAGTAAATCACAGTATCTTGTATCACACCTTACTCTAAGATCACTTATCAGAGTTATTTATTGGTTTTAGAACCACATGTGACCTAATTAGTACTATTAACAAGCTCAAACGCTTAAAACTTTTCTTTAA
This sequence comes from Leucaena leucocephala, assembly GCA_037074615.1. NCBI lineage: Eukaryota > Viridiplantae > Streptophyta > Magnoliopsida > Fabales > Fabaceae > Leucaena > Leucaena leucocephala. Next base: position 8,516,461 of record CM073549.1, read on the forward strand.
AACTTTGGTACCAATGGCACTAATTTTTCTTAAAACTTTGAAAATTCAAATCCTTTAATCTGTGCATCCAAAAATTACTAGCTACTACTCATTTTAAAGCTCTGGTTGTCTACTTTTACCCTATAAAATCTTAGGGCTTAACTTATGCAATTGCCCTACTTCTGAATAGAAGTAAATCCATAGTTCATCAATGCTTGATGAAATTATAGCTACTATTAACTATACATTCTAGCTATGTTTTAACATAGCATTTACTTTAGCTTGTGCTTACTTCTCCTGATCTTTCTTATGGAGGTTAATGAAGGGAATTTGAAGACACGCAGCAGAAATTAACTTTAAAAATTTTTCTATTCCCTGCCAGGATCTACCGAATGTGTTTAAGTCAAGTAGAAAGAAGTGTTACCTTCGGTATTCGAACTATGGTCGCGACCTCCGTATCCACTCATCGCGACTTGTCGGCTCTAGAGTTGTCAGTCGCGACTTTCTCAGCTTCTAGTCGTGACGGGTAGCCCCTTTTCGATTTTTTGACGTTCAGGACGCCTATATGGTCGCGACCTGAGCATTTCTGGAGTTATCAGATACGACGTTCACAGCTTCTCTTCGCGGCTGGTGGTTTCTTTTCGATCGCAAGAAGTCGACGACTCAGATCGGCTTCCTCTACTGGTATCCACAAGAACAGCATTTCAACCACAAACGACGTGCTAACGCCTCTTGTCCCTCTAGGGCTTTCTCAAGAATCCGTCCTCACCGTCTCTATTTTAGCAGTGTCATATCTGCAAACCTTTTGCATCCTCCTTGTTCCCTCTTGTCAAAAACCCTAGCCCTTAATGTCAAATATATAGGATGCTATCGGTGTTTTGACTGAGTTGGATTTCGGAATTAATCTTATATTAATTCCGAAATTAATACAATATCATATATTGCATAATTTGATAAGAAACTAATTAAATAAATATGGTTTATATTAAATCCGTCCCACAGATTTAATTCACCTATTCATTTAATTTAAAATAAAGATAAGACAGAATTATATTTGATTTATTCTCATAAATCAAATTCGAGATATCATATCAATTTGAATTTCAAATTCAAAAGTGATAGAGATTTAATTTATCCTTATAAATTAAATCTTGCAAATATCTCTTATATTATATATAATATATATATACGAATTTATATATATATAAATATATACATGCACCCTAGATTATTCATTGAATCTGGACAAGTCTTAGATTCAATGAATCTGGACATGTCTTAGATTCAATGAATCTGGACATCATAGCTTGTGTTGAGCTATTTTGTGTGCGACCCTGTAGGCTCATATGAAGTTGGCAGTGAGCCATTTACTATATTGACCCACAAGTCGTGAGAAGTCTCTAACAAGACATCATGACTACCTAAATCATATGAGGATCGATGAACAATGTAACCTTTCATACAACCATATCACGTCCCTTTTGTCACACGATATTTTGGTCATAGATGAGGCATGGAAAACGTCATCCTCCTGTTCCTGACCGTTACTTTCTCGATCCCTGAGGAGTCTGACTATAGAAATGGAACTACCTTTCCATTACAGTATGGCCATACATTTATCAGATTCACTCATCGAGGGGCCCAGAAATATCTCTCTACGAATGTGAGGGACAAATTCCATCTTGACCATTTACATTCCTCCGCATGAAAAATCACCAAGCCCGAACATAGTCTTTATGATCATTCAGTTAAAAGTAACTTTTAACTAGGTCAAAGCTGAGCGTTTGTTATGTAGGAATCCATGATGATCTCAGTCAAAGGGCATAGAGACATGGTTTGTATATAAGAGAAGCTTATGACTTAACCCATGTAGCTCTCTTATAGTGGGTCGGTCCAACACCTTGTACTCTTACATGTGCCTATGACTTTGATTTATATCTCTACACATCTTCAAAGTCATACTGGTATTCTTTCATCTTTACTTCCGCATAGATGATAGACCAGGGATATTTAGGATAAGATCATGAGTTATCCAAGGATGGTCATCATAGTAAACATGCAAATAATATGATAACACAATTAAGAAATTCATAAATCAACAATGTTCAAAATACAATGATTGAGCCTTAGGGCACAATTTCCAATAGTTAATTATAGCCATCACATGCATTTAACTTATTTAATTAGATTATACAAACATATATATTTATATATATATGTACACTAATAACCACAAATAGATAAATAGTAAACAACTAATGATAGTTAAGTGGCTTTCTTCAAGTCTCCACCTCCAAATTTCCTCCACAAGCTTGCTCTTCCCTTTCAAAGAACTTGCTCCTACTACGGGTACATGGGAGAAAAGGGGGTGAGATTCGAAGGAATTTCAATAGCAAAACTACAACTCAATATATAATGTGCAATGGTCATTAACTAAGCATGTAAACAGCTATGCAAGAACAACCCCTTACAAGCAAATACACATGGCCATGACACAACTCAAGTAAGGATATTACATGTTCAAAAACATAACTATAGCTTACATGGCAAATAAAAATGCAAGTAACCAAGCACAAACTATATAAGAGTTAATAAGTTCCCTTACCTTTATCTTTCTCCTTTCCACTTGTACCTTTTTGTTGATTCCTTTCCTTGTGTCTTGTTGGAGGGCTTGGCACAAAACAAAACTTAGGAATTATATATGCATAGGGCAGATTAATGCATACTCTTTGGTGCTTTAATTTCATAATAAATCTTTCTTAAAAACTTCCCCCAAACTCTCCCTTTAAGTTTAAGTCTTAACTTTATTATTTTTTTAGTTTCTAAACTTGTTTATTGTCTTCAAACTTAACTTAAGGCCTATTCCTATACAATTTCACGAATTCAACTTCTTTAATTACTTCAAGTAACCACTTAGAAGCCTTTAAACGTATTCCAAATGTGGTTTATAAATATAATTCTTTTATTTCATATTAAGGTATCTTAAAACAATAGACACTTAATAAATTTCAGCTACTTAAAATTTAGCCCAACTAGTACTTGTCTTCATGTATCAAACCACACTTATATCTTACATTTCATTAGCATTTGTCCATTCAACTCATCCTAAAAGTTTGGACAGCCTCACTGTTAACATTCTAAAAATATTCTCCAGTTTCAAGAATCTTATTTTAGAGTCCTTTTGCATGCTGAGCTTTAATCATCTAAGATACTTGTCTATCATTTGGAAGCTTCAAACAGTGGGTTTTCATTAACTTTTACCCTCATTGAACTCTTGAAGCTTGTAGCCTTCAACTCTTGACACTTTCTTATATCACTTCAACATTCCAAACCCATTGGAGTACTAGTTTAAACTAAATTCAACTTTCATATAAAAACAGCAGCTAACCAAAACCAGACAAAGGAAAGAAAATCATAAGCCTTTGTTCTTTTTATCATCAAACACATCTTGAAAGCCTTTAAATCATGTGTTAAATATGTATCTGTTTCTAGTCCCAGCCTTCACAGTTCGTACGCACCAACTAAAGACCGTAAATCATATAAAATTCCTTCCATTATCTTTTCTTTGAAATCTTTACTCTTCATTACTCTGATTTCAAAGATCCTGAAGCCACACACCAATGACGAAGCTCGATCTGCCTCAAACAATCCCAACTCAAATCTACCACAGCACATGCAGCAACCAAGCTCGTTGATTTAAGATAAATTTCGAGTTAACAAGCTTCAATATTTAGCTATCCTCAACAAATCGAACATTACAATCACAAGCTTCAACTTTGATCGGACAGAGCACCCCCAAACATTCAGATCGCCGGAAATAATGGTGGAAGAGAATAGGGAATACTTACCTCAAGCGGCCGACGGCGTCGCGAGCCCATTCTCCGGTGTCGCGACTCTGTCCTTCTCCCGAGCTCCTCTCTCACTTCTTCTCTCACTCTCATCGCTCTGATTTTGAAGACGTCGGCGCACTCATAGGCGACGCCGTTACTGAGCAGAAAAGGAAGGAGAAGAACGACGGCAGTCGACGGCAGCACGGGCGATGGAAGCAGACCTCTGTTCTCTATTTCTCTGCTGATGACGATGAGTGCTCTGGACGAAATGAAGAGTGTGGGGGTGCAAAATATGGTCAAGTGAAAGGAAGAATTATTATTATTTTTTTTAGTTGCCCACCCGATTCATCGAAACTTTATCCCAACTACATCTAGATTCGACCATCGTCGCGCACCTAACTATAGTAGGTGAGTCTCCTAACGGGAATTTTCTACATATGCCAAGGCTCGAACTCGAGACCTCGTTTAAGTGATATCGAGCAACTTACTACTCGGACTAACTCCCGTTGGTAGGAATTATTATTTTTTATTCCTCCTTTGGTCCCACTTACAAAGATTATCCAATAAGCTTATTTTATGTCATCTTATTGAGTCATTCTCTTCAAATTCTTTTTTTTAGTTACCCACCCAATTCACTGGAATTTTGCCTCAACTATATCCGGATCTGACCCGCATCGTGCACCTAGCTATAGTGAGTGAGTCTCCTAAAGGGAATTTTCTATATACGCAAAGGCTTAAACTCAAAACCTCATTTAAACGATACATTTTCTTCAAATTCTAAACTCCTTGATCATGGTGTCATGTTTTGGACTGAATAAATTGGGTTTAGTATTGGCCGAATACTACTTTTAGATGATGAATTTAATATTTACCTTTCTTTTATCAGTACTAAATTTATTAAATAAATTTTTAAGAAATAATCTTCGTAATAGAATAAAAATTTTCTTACTCTAATAGCTTCTCTAACTCATAAAGGAATTCTCCTAAAATTTTCGAGGCAAACGATAATTTCTATTTTTTTAAATTTTTCAAAAAATAAAATTTTTAATTTTCAAAAAATAGCTATTAAATTATTTAGGCCTCTTTTGGGGAAATACAATCTTTCATAATTTTTTAAGTCCCCAATATATTTATTTTATGATTTTTTTCTCAATTTTTCTGATCCCTAAAATATTTTTGAATGATTATTCTTTCCTAAAAGTTCACCTTTGAGATTTTTTAATTTTAGAAAAATATTCTTGACCTTAATAATACCTTATAAATTATTTTTATCAAAATTTGGGATGTTACATCTTGAACCACAAATAAGAGTAAGACTATGAATTAATTATCATTTATATAATTATAAATTAATAATTAATGATGTGGCTTTATGAGCATAATAACCATTAAAAATCATTTAAATTCAGGCTGTAGGGAAGCTTGCTTGACCAACAATCCAAATGATGATTATTAACCTTGATGCACTAAAACAATATGAAGAAAGAAAATTATTTAGCTGAATTCAATTAAACAATACAATTTCAGGTACTTTTTAACTACTTAAACAAGTATAAGTCCTAAGCCTTCCATGTAGACAAGAATTATATCATGTTAACAAATCAAGTTTGCAGATAAAATACAGAAATTACAACTTGAAGAAGCTAACTTGTAATCATATAGAGAGCAACCTCACCCAAAAATCAACATAAAGAACAATAGGACATAAAAACAATAAACATTAATAAATAAGAAGCTTACCACTTCAACAAATTTAATAAATAAGTAGCATATTTCATAGCTGACATGCCTTTTATATTGGATTAAAAACCAAATTTGAAGCATCAAAAAATATCTCAACAAATGACAGATTTTATCGCTACCACTACGAACAAGTATCCATAATCTTTCAAGTAGATAGCAAAACAATGACTTGGTCTAATTTTAAAATAATTTTGAATTTGAATGAACCTTCCAAAAATGTCACCATCACCTTTCAATATGTTCACTTTGCACTCAGAAATGTACTTGCGAAGCTTCTATGACTATAGCAGATAACCAGTTTTAATGAACCAATGACATAGCATGGACAAATAACTAATTTCCAAAATTTCCTGAACGGAACAGATTATATTATGCTAATCCAAGTGTTTGCTTCTTACAGTACGGAAAATAATCTAATATAATCCTGATTGGATTTGTCAATAGTGCCATGTTGGTTATGAAGATGAGGATACTCCCACTGGTCACGTGTTCGAAACCCCATTGAGAATCCTAATTGGAATTGATAGTGACTAGAATAAATTATGTAATCTCTATTACATAACTTTAGCTATACAATTGGATTTAAACTTACATGAATTAATGTATGACATTTATAGTCTATATGAATCAATATTTAGATCCCTAAATCTGAACCGTTAAAATTATAATAATAGTGATCAAAAGAAAAAAGGAAGGAAGAAGGGGGTCAAAAAAACCAGAAGCCAATTCCGTTGTTCTTAACTACAACAAATGGATCAATGAAAATTGAACAAATATGTAAAGATTGGAGAAATAATTTTCTTAGCTAAAAGTGAAGTGCGAAATTAATTAGATGGGAGAGTTATGCTTTTTTATCTCAACTTAAATAAAATATAAATAAATTTAGCGTATTAAAATAAGTGAATAGATATATAGATAAATTTATGTTTTGAATATTAATATAAAACGGAGTGTTTAAGAATAATCAGGTTGTAAGTATAATACTATAAATTGATTTATAAGATTGTTTTGAATTTTAATTATGACTTTATGAGTGTAATTAAAGTTTATCAACACATAGGCTTCCAAGTATTTTAGATTGTTAAGTAAGTCAATGGATAAAAAAATTTTGTAATTAAAATAATAATTTGTTTTTGTTAAAAAAAAAGGCATAATCAAAGGAATGAAACTAAAAAAATATGGAAGTATAACTGAAATCTCCTTTTATATAGATTCTACTTGATGATGATGATGATGATGATGATGATGATGATGATGATGATGATGATGATGATGATGATGATGATGATGATGATGATGATGATGATGATGATGATGATGATGATGATGATGATGATGATGATGATGATGATGATGATGATGATGATGATGATGATGATGATGATGATGATGATGATGATGATGATGATGATGATGATGATGATGATGATGATGATGATGATGATGATGATGATGATGATGATGATGATGATGATGATGATGATGATGATGATGATGATGATGATGATGATGATGATGATGATGATGATGATGATGATGATGATGATGATGATGATGATGATGATGATGATGATGATGATGATGATGATGATGATGATGATGATGATGATGATGATGATGATGATGATGATGATGATGATGATGATGATGATGATGATGATGATGATGATGATGATGATGATGATGATGATGATGATGATGATGATGTTATTAGTAGTAGTAGAAGAAGATAGATTATCGATTGGAGATTAGCTAAAAATTTAAATCTTATTAATATCTTTATATCTTTATAATGACAAAGATTATGTATTTAAATATTTAATCAGATAAAGAATAATATTCAAAAAATTAAAACTTTATTTTTACATATTTAAGATTAGAGTAAAATACCCTAACCACACCCTACTATTTTATTTTAATTATACAGACCTCCCCTCTATTTTAAAAACATAAATTTTAGTCCGAACTATTAACACCATTAAAGAATATTCTAAAATGATTATTGAAGTATATTTTTTAATTAAAAATATATTAGAATAAATCTTATTTACAAATTTACCCCTATTATACCAAATCCCTAATTTATCTTTTAAAATATTTATTAATGATCTATTTAATATTTTTCTATATTTAGACAAAATTTAAGTAATTTTTTATTTATGTGAAAATATTAATGATAAAAAATGCGATTACTTTTTTTTAACAAATATATGTTTAATGAAATATATTTAAAATTTTTAAATTATAATATACTAATATAAGGATCTCAAAAATCATATCATTTTATAATTTAATTGAAAAATGCATATATATATATATATAATTGCAAACATTTTAGTCAACATATGTATTTAAAATGTTTTTGACAGAGCACAATGGCGTCGTATGATCCATGTAGCCGACCCCATTTAATGGGAAAAGGCTTTGTTGTTGTTATTGTTGTTGATGTATTTAAAATGTTACAGCATATATAAGTAGTAAGTTTTAATAAATAAACAAGATCAAACATTTAAATTTATTGAAAAATAAAAATTTATGATTATAAAATTAATGTGGAAATCAATTTAAAAGTTTGACAAAAAAATTGAAATATATATTAATATTATTTTGAATTTTAAATAAAGATATGTGATTAAAATAATTATTAAGCGATATATATGATGGGATTTTGATCAAAATGATGAGTCAATATTATGATTTAATGGTCAACTAATAGTTAGGCCGATAGAAGTTAAATTTTAAAATTAGAATGGAGGTTTATGTAATATATGTTTTGATGTTAAGAAAGGTCTATATAGGTTTTCAAAATAGAGAGGATATCTCTATAATTTAGAATAAATTCCTAAAAGCAAGATGTTGACGCAAAAACTAATGAGGTTGATGTATTTTACTCTTAAAATTAAGATACCGGCCCAAAAACTGATTTATTTAATATTAGGTTTTTACTCTTCACTGAATTTATATAAGGCTCAGGTCACCCATCGTTAGTGGGTTCAACTAACGAAGGGGTGAAACATACAACTATTTGGAGCGTGTTTGATCTCTGGGGAGTACCACTTTATTGTGGTTCCAATCACGGCGTTTGGGGAGGTATCCTAATTTTTAAGTGCCTAGATTTATGCTTGAGGGTAATAGATAGCTTGCCCTACCCGACATTAGTATCGCTTAGGAGGAAGAGAAATTTTGCCCTACCCTTGGATCGTGGGTGAGCCTAATCTTTTTCTAAAAATTTTTGTACTAAAAAAAATATAAGGCTCGCGTCCTCCTTTAATCTTCCCCGTGAGAGAAGTCTCAGTCGACGACTAAAGCACACATGTACATAACTTTGATTGTCAACCTCTGATTTCTTCTACTTTCTTTTGATATATGAAAGTAAAGTTGATAATTTCAATGTGTTTCCAAACAATGGAAAAATCTCATCAAGTCCCCATCTTTCATTGCTGACCACCTCTGTCACTCCACTCATCAAAACCCTTCACTTCTTTTCGAACATAATAATACAGGTGAGCCTCTGCACTTGCGTTTGAGGGATTATGAGATACATGTCCGTGAAGTTCGAAACCCACCTCTGTTCAGTTCGTTAATCGGATCATGGTCGGACAAGAGGATCATCAGTTCCATCAATAACTTGCTCTGTGTTGTAATCAATGATTCTGATATATCTACCTTTTCCCTTTTCTTTTGCAATTACCTTTTCTTGTGGAATCCTGCTATTGGAGAGGTCAGACAGATCCCTAGAACCAGAACTGTTGAATTTCCGGAGTGTGGTTGCACAGTAGGATTTGGATTTAGTGCAATTGTTAATGATTATAAGATAGTGATAACTTAATGAGCCTAGTGGAGTTGAAGTGTATTCATTAACCACATGTTTATGGAAGGAAATATAATTTATAAGCTTAAAGGGTGTAAGTCTTTTTAGTGATACTGTCACTGCCAATGGAGCTATCTTTTGGCCTGGCCTAAAGCGAGCGAAAGAGGAGGGTGAAGGTGATATTTATTTAATAATTTAATTTGATATAGCCATGGAAGTGTTTACATTAATACCAGGTCCTCCTCTATCAGATTTTTCAAATTCTAAGTTGGCCGTGTATGATGATAAGCTTGCTATACTTTATCTCTCTAAGATTGGTGACTATAGAAACTATTTATATTCTATGATTGATTTGAGGGTCCTAGAGGGAGGGTATAGGTTCATCTACCAAGAGATGGAATTGGAATTAAAAATATACTGGCAATTCCTACCTACCCACATTAGATTATCCTGGGACTATTTAGGAGGAATGAAATATTGTCTTTTTTTCCCAAAAGACTTACAAGACGCAAGAAAGAGAATAATGAAGAAAAAGTTTATATATATTTGATTAATATCATTACTAATGAGTAGGTGAAGGTAGGAGAGGAGATATGATATTTCTTGTTTAGTTTAAAATAGGAGGGGAGGCTAGTTAATTAAAAGTTGACAAATATACCCTTATGTCTTTATTTAAATTTATTTGCTCTTTATTTACAATATTTTTATCAAAATTATTATTTCTTAATTTATGAATCTCAAAAAACCTTTTACCTCGTTTATATATATATATATATATGATAAAATTAGAAAATATGATAAAATTTTAACGTTATTTCTCATTAATTTATTAATTATTATATATTGATATAATATACAAATCAACAAAATCATTTACCATGCTTAATATGTCATGATTGAAAGATTAGAAACTTCAATGCTAATAAAAAAGATGAGACCAACCTAAACTAAAATAAGGAGAGATTGAAAGGAAAAACACAGAGATCAATCAATATATGGACATAAGTCTTTATAACAGGTAGGGTCTTCATAGTGATTGGGCCCTTTTCAATTCATGTACACAAGCACAAGTCTCCATTCAATATACGGACAGAAGAAAGCAAATTTTCATTCAACAATATTAGGTGCTTGGATCATTGTTTTAAAAAAAAATGGATATGCAGAAAAGGGGCATCGGCATATAAAAGATTCTACACTAATGACAGAACGAGCAGACCTTAATGACGAAATGAAGGGAGGTTAGTATAAACCCTAGAGAAGCACTCAAACGCTTACTTGAATGAAGGCGACGACAATGGCTAGAGGAGTGGGTGGCAGTGAGCACGGCGGTGGCTGGAGGCGCGCCGACGACTGGAGGAAGATGGAGACTGTAAAGGGAAAAAGGAAGACGGAACCTGGAGGAAGGGGGACGACTATGCTTGTGGATAAAAAGGAAAAAGGGTTTTTAGAGAGGAGAGGTAAACTTGGAATATGGAAAAGTGAGTAGGGATAATTTAGTCAATATAATACATAATATTTCTCACTATCAAAAAACCCCCAAATTTGGAGGGGTGAGAGAGTGGGTAGTGTAACATCCTTAATTTTCTATGTCTTAGGGACCAAACGGTAGTATCTAGAACCATTTACAAGGTCATTGAAGTTAAATTACACAATATGAAATTTTACCCTTCTCGAGTACAGTTTACCATGTAAATTCCTGACAGATGAGATGACTTCAAAAAATCATAATTAATTATAGAAAAATATAAATTAAGTGGTTCAAATTGTTACACGAAGCTAACTTAATCCTATTTCAGAGAAAAATAACTCGTTGACCACACCTTGACCAAGTCAATGTCAGTCAACGCTCAAAGTTTACTATTTATTCAATGTCATTCCCCTTATTCTAGCATTTTGGTCCCAAATTTGAAAAAATTATATCTCAACGTGTAGACATTCAAATGAGGATTTCTATGTATTAAATCGAAGCTTAGGATGTGTACTATATGTCTGCCAAATTTCATGGCCAAAATTCTTCGTTTATTATGTCAAACTGAAGCCAAAGCATATTTACTTTAGGACCTACCTTTTTATCATGATGATTTCATCACTAATTTCTAGCAAACTTTCCCATATTCATTTAGACATGTCTATAACATCATATAAATAAATATGTACAATATTTAATACAATTAATTACATAAATAGAAAATTCATGTAATACATGCTAGAATATATACTTTCTCTACTCTTCATCTCCCTTCCTTAGCTCTTTTTCATGCATACCTCCTCCATCATATTGGAAATATTATGGTTGGTTATAATAGGGAGTAAGATTTTGGGAGATCTCAGTAGTAAATGATACCATACAATGTATGCAGATTAATGCTTGGTGCCAATGTGTGTGCTTACAGTAATCATGCTTGCATATATTTTACATGCTTCCATGTTCCTTACTTATAACATATGGCCATAGCTTAAAAAGAAATAGAGCTTTAATCAATCATACATGCTTCACATAATCAAGCCAAACAATCATCACATTGAACATCTGAGTAGAATAAGCATACAAGTTAGGTAAGTTCACTACCTTATACTATAGCTTTTCTTTAGTCTGACAAGCCCTTAACTTCCTTTCTCTTCATGGCTAGCCTTATCAAGAGATAAGAATTCCACATTTTTAACTATTAAATCCATAGGAACAATCCTATAATTTATTAGAGTATGAACTAGGATTAGTTACTCACCTCAATCCTCAGCTTACTAAGTCCCTAAGCTTTTTGGATTACTTCTAACTCGATCATACCTTCTCATTTTTCTTCCTTTCTTTCTCTCTTTTCTCTTTCTCTTTCTCTCTCTTCTTTTCCTTCTTGGCCGTGGTGTGTATTGAAGGGAGCGGGTGGGGGTATTTATAGGTTAGTCTTAATGGCTAAATTGCCCTTTTACCCTTCAAAGTCATAAAATTTATAAAGCCACCAGAACTTGCCACATGTCCTTGTGACATCATCTCCTTTACATCATCCTAAATGACATCATCCAAGTGACATATCAAAGGGACAACTCACATGCTAGGTTACACCATTGTGGGGCCCTTGAGGACACCTCAACTGATGACTCAACACTTCCAAAGAATTCTAGAGTCTTATCTTGCAATTAATGGTTGAGATCGCACCACGTGTCTTTAGATTTTTCTTCTTTCCCAAGTTGAGTGCCATGTGACGTCTTGGTGGTTCCATAAGGACACCTCATGACGCCACCTCATGGCCTCTGGGAGACTCCAGAGCTTTCCTGATCAATTTTCTAGTTATAACCTCAACCGGGTAATTATACTTTACTAAAAATGACTAAAATATTATTTTAATTGTACTTAGGCCTATATAATTATTGGAGCACGTTTTTTGACCTTTTGGGATGCCATCTTAGGTCTCTGATTAAACCCAGCTGCTCTGATGGCTCAATTCCTAATAAATTTTCCCTAAAAACCTTTATCGGCTACCATTTTTCATCTTAAATTTTGATTATAAATTCTACAGAGCTCTTTTTTAAGTTTTGTTAATTTTATTAATTCTTATAATTAATATAAGAATTTTCTATAAAATTTCATCTGATTCTGAGGTCCAGAAGGTGCTGTAATAATTTCTAAACTCGTAAATTAATATCAATTATTTGGACATCAAATCAAAATTCTGAAAAATATGCGTAACCCAAATACTGTCCCCTATTTATTGGTAAAATTTGGGACAAAAATACATTCAGACAGTTTTGGGCCATTTCTGTAACTTCCTCATAATTACGATTTTACCCCTAAATTTAGAAAAATACACTTTAGTCCCTTACCATACTTTTTGAAATTTTAGTTTAGTACCTGAAATCTTAAAAATCCATTTAGGTCTTTTTCTTAATACCTTTCATTAGTGGAAAATAGGCTTTTTAAAGCCCCATTTTTAAACCGGTCACTGCGGAGACGGTTTAAAAAAAATGACCGGTGACATTTTTGTAAATAAGATAAAATATTTACACCGGTTGTAAAATATGACCGGTGTAAAAAGTAATGACCAGTGTAAAAAATAATGACCGGTGGCATTTTTGTAAATAAGATGAAATATTTACACCTGTTGTAAAACATGACCGGTGTAAAATGTAATGACCGGTGTAAAAAGTCATGACTGGTGGTATTTTTGTAAATAAGATGCAATATTTACACCGGTTGTAAAACATGACGGGTGTAAAAAGTAATGACCGGTGTAAAAAGTCATGACAGGTGGCATTTTTATAAATAAGATGAAAGTAAGTTTTTTTTAAACCGGTTCCGCAGTGATCGATTTAAAAATAGGGCTTTAAAAATGGGGCTTTAAAAAATATATTTTTAAACCAGTCTTATCTACAGCTGGTAGAATTACATCCGGTGTAGAATGTCTTTGCTATTAAAAATCTAACAAAAAGCGTTAATTTTTTACGATTCCCTATCTTCACAAATCATATTGTCATCCATAGAGAAAATTAGACAAGGGAGAACACATAGTGACAGGAAGCTCCACCTTCGTAACACACCGTCTAAAGCTCGCCGAAGAAGAAAATCTAGATATGCGATGACCCATACCTGTGCTCGTCGTTCTCTATTGTTGAAGTCAGTCGTTGTAGCCTCTAAAGCTCACCAAAGAAGAAGACCTAGATCTGCAATGGTGGGTGTCTATTTTTTTGTTCCTTTCTTTCTCGATTTTGTTTAAATATATTTCTGTTCACTTTTAACTGGGTAAGTCGGAGGAATTGTGACGATGTTTCTGTGATATTTTTAATTAGGTAACGACATTTCTAGGTTTTCGTTTCTGTGTATATATTTCAGTTTTTGTCTCATTCATTTCTGGGTTTTTTTAAATATATTTTTGTTTGCTTTTGAGCAGGTAACCAAGAGGAATTGTAACGATATTTTTGTGATATCTTCAATTAGGTGATGACGTTTATGGGTTTTCATTTCTGTGCATATATCTGAGTTTTTGTTTCTTTCGTTTCTAGGTTCTCTGGCTTTTTCTTTCTTCATCTTTTTTGTTCTCTGCTTGCGTTTTACAGGTACCTATTCTTCTTCATCACTCTTCTCCTCCTTCAGATTTGTGACGAAGAAGAAAATAATTTCGGACCTAGAGTTTTTTTATTTTGGATTTTTTTTATTTTGACATTACTTTTTAAACCGGTTGTATGGAATAACCGATTTAAAAAAGCTAATTGTTTACACCGGTCATATACAACCGGTGTAGAATATTAAACTTTTTACACGGGCTATTTCTACACTGGATCAAAGTCCGGTGTAGAAGTCTATTTTTAACCGATTTAAAAAGCCTTTTTTCAGCCGTGTTTATTCTTTTATTTACATATTTGCCTTAGGGACTTTTCATATCTACATTTAAGTCCTTGAACTTTTTTATTATTTATAATTTAGTCCCTGGACTTTTACTATTTACATTTTAGTCCCTGAGCTTTTACTATTTCTATTTTAGTCCCTAAACATCTTCTGTATATTTCTGGGACTTTTACTCAAAGGGGTCTAGTAGCTTACCTATTTCATACTATTCTCTAGGCTCCTAGGCCTAAAATTGGGATGTTATAGGTAGGGGAGTAGAAGAAAACAAAAAAAATTCCCTCCCTTCCCTTTTATTTTTTGAACCAAACACACATACCTTCTCTCCTCCCTTATCCTCCCCTTCAAAAACCCCCAACCAAACAATATCTAAGGCATTAGCTATACCCGGATATCGTTTTGATGATGTTTTCGATTATGTGGAAAACCTTGTACAAATTAACAACATCTACTTTGAAGAATCTTGATTCAAAAGGTTAATTATTACAATGCAAATTTACTTTAATCTGTTTAAATATTTTTGTGGAAATTAATTCTTGTCACTTTATAATGATAAGTTTTGATGCCCTTTAGATATGTCATATGCCATGTAGAATGATGAATGTATATATTCATTTCCCCGTGATTTTTCTAATTACAAAAAGTATTAATTGCTTCACTTCCATCATCAATATGTTGATGGAGTTGTAATTTGCAATTTACTCTCTCTCTCTCCCTCACACACACATACGTATATATGTGTATGTATATATATATATCAAGAAATCATAAATTTAACTACTCTTATTAGAAGATTGCCCGGTAATTTTAGGACTTTTACTCCATTAGTATCTGCTTGTGAAAATTACACTAAATTTATTAGTTGTGACTGACAACCAAAGAACTATCTCATGTCTTGATTATAAGAGTTGGTTAATTTTTTAGATAGATTAATGAAATTAAATAAGTCAATTAATTATAAATAATATGAATTAGTTGACTAATTTGGATAAATTGGGGAGTATATAATATGAATTTTTCTTAAAGATTTTGATCATAATTAACTGATTTATTTAGTTTTCTTAATCTAGTAAAAAATCAACTAGCTCTTATATTAGAGATAAGAGATAATAACTTTCTAGCACTAATTAATTTTCAACAAATTTTCGAGGTTGCAATATGCAAAACGACAGTTTCGGAAAAATGGTGCTCATTAATAGTGATGAATGTGATGCACAGAATTTTTACAAATTATTAACAATCTAAAATCAAAATTCCTCAGTTTTTGTCTTCTGTTTTGTACTTGTGAAAATCTTTGTTACGATCATTACGATGCAATAATAACATAAGGTATTGTTTGATTCTATTTTTAATCATAAGCGGTTTGATCCGAGTTAATCCACTAACCTTTAAATTATTATCTGTACCGATTTATTAACCAATCCAGTTTTTAGTACTTTATTCAGAACAACATAATCCTGACTTTATCCACAAGATATGAGAATTCAAAACATTTCAGCCTTATTTGACTCTAACATTTATTAATAAGGGTTGAGTATAGTGAAATGAGTTAATTCCTCGCAATAATATGGCGAATTAAGAAGGATCAAATTTTCATTAGGAAATGTGCCCATATTTAGTGCCCCAATAGTGCCTCCTCCTAAATATGTATTACCATGTGAAACACTAAACAAATCAGATACGAATGATTCAACATGACTTTTTCCATGCCAATTCAAAAGTCAATCCTATTGAAAGCACACATATACAGGAAAACAAATGATTTCTCTATTAATTTCTCGAGAAAGGAATCTAGCAGAATAAACAGAACAAAAAAATAATTAAGAAGATTCAAAGTCTGCACTCATAGCATTGGAAGAAAGTATATGACAAGTTTGTTCTCATATATAATAAGACGATTGGGATAGGTTTTAGGGGCTAAATTTTAGAGTCTAAATCACTAGATATTGGTACCAAGGTAAACGCTTTCATTGCTATGTCAAATGAAAATATTAAATAAATAATCAATTAGTTAAAATCTTAAACATAGAATTAGACAATGCTTGGTATAGAGAAAAACGTTTTCTAAAAATGAAATAAAAGATGTACTTAAAAAAATGGGATAGATATAACCAAAAGGTCCAAAAGAAATAGAGTTTAATTAGGATGGTAAGATATTGAACTTTTTCAACATAATTAAGTATTGTGCCTATTCCTTGCGTGCATTTTCGAAATTTTGTATTGAATTAATAGTATTTTAGATTGATAAAGGCGTCCAACTAATATACAAGGGGTCTCGAATTTGAGTTTTGGATGTGGTAGTATTAAATCTTGTTGGGAGAGCTTACCACCTGAAAGGTTCTACAAGTATTGGATCTATATTATTCAACTATTCAGACACCTGGTAATAGAGTTAGATAATGTGTTCAATACTGGATGGCCAAAGGCATATAAAAAAAATAACATTCTTTTAAACTCTTTTGACTATTTTTTAAGAGGTAAAATTTAATTTAAAAAGCCTTATTATTTTTTAAGCCTCAATGGAACAAGTACTTCTAAATTGATGGATCTGATGATATCTTCACGAATTCATGATGTTCGACTGGTGACCATGGATACATTGTTAAACGACTTCCTATGAAGTACCGGATCCAATTATTGAAAAATTGAAAAAAAAAAATCTTTTCTAAATCTAATCTTTCGTTGCATGTTACGATGACTACTCTAATAATCAAAACATTTCTCTTCTTTTAGAACGGAGTCCTTTACACTTTCGTTTGCTTGATTGCGGGCTATATTATTCACGGACTTATAGCCACAATCTAGCAAACGTAAGCACAAGGACTCCGTTCTAAAAGAAAAGAAATGTTTCAATAACAAGAATAGTCAAGGTAGTAGATGAATACCTATTTTATTATATTATTTTTTTATTTATTTTTAAAAAAATTATTATATTTAATAGGTATTACTTGTAGTAGTTGTGGCTATTTTGTATTTTAATTAATTATATTAATTAAATAATTAAAAATATTATTTTCTTGTGTTTATTGCTTTTATTATTTCTCTTGATTAAATTGATTTGCGTGAAGGTATTTTATTTTTATGTATTTCAGAAAATTAAAAAATAAATAAATGATAACTATGTCCCACATCAACTACTACAAAATTATATTATATTATATCCATGAGGAAGGGTAATTTATAATATTATATTAATATTACATTTTATTATATTAATTAATTCATTTAATATAATATTATATTATATTTATTTGAATTAATTCAAATATAATCTCTCAATATCTAATATTTGAATTTAATCAAAGGATAATAGATAAATTTGTTATCTTTTCCTATTTTCTTATTAATTATTTTATCCTATTATTTTTTATTTGAATTGTTGATAGGATATTTGAGTTAAAAAATATTATCTCTGGAGATATTGAAAAAGATGACAGTTTGAAAAAATACTGAAGATAAATAAAGATTATCATTATTTTTTGGAGAGCCAATCAGTAAAGAGACCCATATCAACATGATTCACTTCCAAAAGCTATATAAAAGATCCCAAGGCTCCTCCATTCAACACACCAATCACCACCATCACAATCATCTTCATGTTTTCCATAATTACATCCCTTTCCTTATGAGTTCTTGAGGAAAGATGTAGTGGTTTAAGTTCATGTGCTTTAGAGTAGGAGTTGAACAATTTTATGAGTTGATCTTTTTGTTACGCAAGTTTATGATTTCTTAGGTTTAGGTTATGAGATTTGTATATGTTAGATCTAGGGTCTCAGTTGAAACACATGTGTGATCAAACTCTTGTGATTTATTATTTCCATTTATGATTAGGTATTCTTTATTTAATATCTTTGATTTTCTCTTATAATTATTCATGTTGGGTTCACATGTTTAGTTATAGGGTGTTCGGTTGAATATCCATTTTAGAGGAATAAATCATTTATGGTTTAATTTATCACATGCTAAGTGAATCTTCACTAGTCATTCTTGATACAATTGTATGCTAGATCTAGATATAATTATGAATTATTTGATTATGACCATGGCGGTTGTCGTGGGTTATGCATGATAGGGACTTAACATATATAATTGTTATAATTCTAATATATTATTGAACGATGATAGCCACGTATCACTCCTTAGGAACGCTATTCCTATTAGTGATATTCTTCCATACTATTACTTTTATTTTTGTTATTATCTCCTTTTACTTTCTAAAAATATTACTTAAGTTATCTTCCACTCCTCCTCCTTTTCACACTTGTCTAATATAGAGTTAAGCCACGCATTGACTCTATGTAAAGAATACGACCTAGGATGACCTCTATACTACATAGAGATTAATTTAGTAATTAATGTGAGCACTAACGACAAGCGATATCAAAAATTGGCTTAGTTGCTGGGGAGTCAATTCCCTTGACTCTTAGGTTAATTAAGTGTGTTTTCTTTTTTCTGCCTTTATTTTCTTAGTATGTAGTAGAGTCTAGTCTTTAGGTATTTTTCGGTTTAATCATCAGTGCTTTGCTTGAATTGTTTCTGACTTGCCCAAAAAAATCTGAGAAAATTCATACTATAAGTTTTCAACGTTCTAAACATTTTTAATAGTTTTAGCTATTAGGTCGGACATATTTTTGTCAAATTCGGACGTTTGAGTCAGTTTTATATTTTCTCTATATTTTCAATTTTTTTATTTTTTACTTTATTCTTTATTTTCATTTTCTTCCTTCTCTAAATTATATAATGGCTTGGTTTAATAATCATCATCAATATAATCCTAATCTAACTATACCCTTCTAGTCTTTTAGGTTATAATATTTCAAGGGATCAAGGAAGAAAGGAAATATACTACATTGTACAGAATATCCATGAATTTTTTGCTGAATATTAGGATCAATCCCAACATATCTTGCACAAGTACACACATCATGAAATACCTAATGACTACCTCATACTATATTTCTATAGGGGATTGAAAGAGTAGGATCAAAAAATAATAGGTGGTGCAACTAAAGGAGACTTGTTAGATCTAACTGTAGATGAAGCTTGGGGCTTCTTAGATCATTTGTCATTAGTAACTAATAATACATGGCTCAACTACCACCTCACTATATCATGAACCGCTATTCCCACCACATAAACCCCACTCTAAGCTTCTATTTACCCCATATGTGCCACCTTACTAACCCACAACCCAACCATGCAAGCTATATGGTGACTCTCAGTTTAGTAGACATTCCCTATTCCTTTCTATTTTCAAGGATGAGGATATACAATTTATGAAAAAACTATATGATCGCTTGGTATCACAATAACCCGTATTACTTAAGCAGATGTGTTTGAAAGGTTTGAAGAATTGGAGGAATATAAGCACGTTATGGATAAACTTTTGAGTGACATTCCCCATATTGAATCTGAAGGAAAAGAAGGAGCCTCATGTCCTCAAGATTGATGTGAGAATAAAGTAACAACTTTAGACAAATCCTCAAACAATTGTCAACAAAAGGTAAGTCAAGAACAAACATGGAGTCATCTTCTCTATTTGGTAATATATAGCTCCTATCCTTGAAGAAGTTGATTCTAATAGTAGTACCTTAAATAAAGATGTTACTTGGAATGTTTCTAACTCTTTATGTGATAATAATAATATGCTTGCTCAAGTTTCTCTTCCTATTATTCCTAGTACTACATGTGTATCCTCTTGCACTAAGGATAATAGTGAACATATTGCGAACATTGAGCCTAGGTTGAATGCTAATATTGACTTATCTTGTAATGAAAACTTATTTGAATCTCCTTCTTCCCCCTTGCATGCACATAAGGACAATAAAGTTCTTAAAGGAAATGCTAATAATGACACCTCACAGACATCCTTTCCATGTACATGTAGTGATGGTTCACTTTGCATAAATTATATTGAATTATCTAGAAAGTTAGCCACATTGCATGAACATGATGAAGTTGATAATTATGGCATTCCTCTAATTTCTAATGGTCCTAAAAAGCTTGAGGAAGATATTTTTGTTGTATTGCCAAGATCCAAGGAATCGCATGATGAAGAAAATGCTACTACAACAATAGAGGAAGTTGCTCTAGCACCACAAAATGCCAGAACAAAAAAAATGAGGCATAAGACCAAGCATAAACCATTGCAAATCATTCCTACCATTCAAGAGGATGAAAAAGAGGGTTTTGACAAGAATGAATATTATCGTGTGATTTGCCACCCGATAAAGAAATAATCATTGATAATTATATTTCAATCCCTCATGTTGAAGTCAAGACTCTTACTGAAGGGAGTCTTATTGATTTTATTGGATGTGAGAGATACGTGTGTTCTTATATATCTTATAGAGTTCTCACATCTTGTGCCTTGATTAATAACCTTGCATGCTTAAAGGCTTTCCACGGCTTCAAATACTTAGATTATTGTCCCATACTTGGAGTTGGAAAAGGTACTGCTTGTGGTTTGTTGAATCTCTTGTAGGTACCTCACTTAGGAGAATTGTATGGTGATCACCATATTCCCTATATTATGGCGCCTCCACAAATTGACCTCGAGCCACTACCCCAAACAATTAGAGAAAGCTTTGTAGAAAAGGTACACTTACATAAGAGTATGTTCCTCATCATATATGAGAATTTCAATTTTAAGACCCTCAAGCGGCATAAAAGCACCGGATTGTCTCTTTCCTTATTTATCCTTCTATATATTATGAGCTTTTTTGTTTGAGATAAGTGTGAGGGAGATATATGTCTTTTAACAATTTCCTAGAATAGGTTGCGTTTTAAAGATTTCTTAGTTTTAGGTTAGTTTTTCTTTGAATACAATATCCTCTCTTAGCACATGACTCTTTAACCATCTTCCCTTCTCCCTCTATTATATGCTTTAGTGCTGCTTTGAGGACAACGCATGGTTTGTATTGGGGATAGAATGAATTTGATTGATTGTTTGATTGAGCTCCTAAAAATGCCATTTTTCAAAAATTTTCCATGCTAATGCTTCTGAGTATTCCTATTTTAAATTAAACTATCATCTTGATTACACTAATATGTGTATGAATCTTTCAAGTCCATTGTTGATTGTGATAGTTTAGTTTGTCAATATTATGAGAGTTATCCTAGAAACAAGTAATGTAATGCATTAAGAACAGTTGAAGTTTTCAGTGAGACTCTATGAACAAGAATGAAGAGAGATAGCGCTGTTAGAAGGATTCTCGACCTTAAATTCCTAAATTGAGTGAGCACCTCTTACACTAGTTTCTTTTTAGAACTTGTCTTAGTTCTTTTATCTGTTGTCTAACTCATGTGGAACTATTTAAAAAGATTGAGGCCATCATATTCTAAACCCATTTTATCCTAAACATAAGCCCATTACACATTATATCAGTAGTCACCCCTTTAAGACCATCACTTTTTTTTCCATCATTTTTATAGAAAGTCATATATGCATGAACATCTTTTCAAAATAAAATTTTTATTCATGTCAGAAAATTATTATTATTGGAACGTTGTGCTACATTTTTTATATACAAGGCGCCCAATAAAAAGAAGAAGAGGAAAAGTATATTGCACAAAAAAAAGATCGTGCAAGAAAAATATGAGAAAAAAATAGAGAAAGTGAAGAAAAGGCAAAGAAAAGAAAAAAAAGAGAGAGAATAAAAAAACAAAAGAGAGAAAAGGGAAGAAGGCACCATTATCAGCTTTTATTAGCATAATTACCACCCCTACATCTCTTATGACATGAATTCATGCTATCTATTTATTATTACATGCATATAATACTTTCTATCCTTCATATTCTATTTCACGTGACATATTTCCAACATTACAAGCTTATAAGTCCTCTTGATTGAAGAATGTACATGTAACTGACGGCAGAGACTTAGACTTATTACAAGCCTATGGTAGGCGCTAGTATAGGCAGGTTTGAGTGAAAGAACTCCAATAAAAGGTGAGATGAGTGAAATAAATATATCCCTAAGTGTACTCTCTTCTATCATATTCCCCTGTCTTAACTGTGTTCATAGTGATTGTTCTTATTGCATTAGTTATTCTGAGACCATGACTGACTTGAAGGATTTGATTGATTTAATTATCACTTTCGTGCTCAAATTTGTTTAATTCATCTACTTGTTTTTAGTGTTTATCAAGATATTCTTCATTGTTTTACCTAGGAGTACAAATGTTTAAGTTTGAGGGAATTTGATGAATACCTATTTTATCATATTATTTTCTATCTATTTTAGGGAATTTATCATATTTAATAGGTGTTATTATAGTAGTTGTGGCTATTTTGTGCTTTAATTAATTATATTAATTAAATAATTAAAAATGTCATTTTCTTGTGTTTTATTTATTTTATTATTTCTCTTGATTAAATTGATTTGCATGAAGGTATATTACTTTTATGTATTTCAAGAAATTAAGAAAAATAAATAAATGATGACTATGACCCACATCAATTATTATAAAATTATATTATATTATATCCATGAGGAAGGGTAATTTATAATATTATATTAATATTATATTTTATTATATTAATTAATTTATTTAATATAATATAATATTATATTTATTTGAATTAATTCAAATATAATCTCTCAATATCTAACATTTGAATTTAATCAAAGAATAATAGATAAATATTTTATCTGTTCTTATTTTCTTATTAATTTTTTATCCTATTACTTTTTATTTGAATTATTTATAAGGTATTTGAGTTAAAAATATTATATCTGGAGATATTGGAAAAGATGACAGTTTGGAAGAATACTGAAGATAAATGAAGATTATCATTATCTTTTGGAGAGTCAATCAGTAAAGAGACCCATATCAACAGGATTCACTCCCAAAAGCTATATAAAGGACCACAAGGCTCTTCTATTCAACACACCAATCACCACCATCACAATCATATTCATGTTTTTCACAATTCCATCCATTTCCTTCTTAGTTATTGAGGAAAGATGTAGTGATTTGAGTTCATGTGCTTTAAAGTAGGAGTTGAACAATTTTATGATTGATCTTTTTCTTTTATGCAAGTTTGTGATTTCTTAAGTTTAGGTTCTGAGATTTGTATATGTTAGATCTAGAGTCTCAGTTGAGACACTTGTGTGATCAAACTCTTATGATTTATTATTTCAATTTATGATTTGGTATTCTTTATTTAATATCTTTGATTTCCTCTTATAATTATTCATGTTAGGTTTACATGTTTAGTTATAGGGTGTTCGGTTGAATATTCGTTTTAGAGGAATAAATCATTTTTTGTTTAATTTATCACATGCTAAGTGGATCTTCACTAATCATTATTGATACAATTATATGCTAGATCTAGATATAATTGTGGATTGTTTGATTATGACCATGTCGGTTGTCATGGGTTATGCATGATAGGGACTTAACATATATAATTGTTATAACTCTAATATATTATTGAACGATGATAGCTACGCATCAATCCTTAGGAGCGCTCTTTCTATTGGTGATATTCTTCCATACTATTATTACTTTTATTTTTGTTATTATCTCCTTTTATTTTCTAAAATATTAATTAAGTTATCTTCTCCTACTCATCCTTTTCACACTTGGTCTAATCTAGAGTTAAGCCACGTATTGACTCCACGTAAAGAATACGACATAGGTTGACCTCTATACTACATAGAGATTAGTTTAGTAATTAATTTGAGCACTAACGACAAGCGATATCAGTAGTATGATGAGATTTTTTTCAATATTTACATACAAACTAAAATCGGATCAGGAACTTCATAGGAAGTTGTTTGATAATGTATCGGATGATATCTTCAAAACGAAATGGAATTCCCTGTTCATTTCCATATGATTCATGATGCTCAACTGGGAACAACTGATCTCTCAATCTCAAAGAAAGCCCTTGCAGTAGGCAACCTGCATGGTGTACGTTGACAAGTTAGACCTGATTAGGCATTAGTGGGGAATTTAGTATAAGAAAATCAAGCGCTTGCGTGTGAACACGATTAATAAAAGAAAAAGGAGCTTGATATACAGTATATTACTGGAAAACATATTATTATTAAAAAAAGAAAAAATAAACAAAAACAAAGAAATAAAATGTGAAAATGTGCCATAAAATGTGAATAAGAATATAAAACATATTATATATATCCCTTTGGTCTACATAATATGAGGCATTCTAGAAGAAAATTTTGGTGTATAATTATAAGAGCCTAACAGCCTTATTAATGATTTTTTTTCCAAATAAACCTTTAGTTAAAAAATATCTCTTAATTAAGGGTAGATTTGAAAAGTTTTATCATTTTATGACTTTATTTTTTGGTCTGTGTGATTTTTTTTTTGGTAATATGATCTGTGTCATTTAGTTGAAAGACTTTTATAATATGGGAAGGGGGGAATATGATTTTTGCTTTTGCTGTTTACAAACAAAAGGTTGCCTCAAAATGTGTAAATGTGCTCCGAAGAACCTTGAGGCATTCACACGAAAGAAGTCTTGGTTCGAAAATTTTGACTGCAAATATGTGTTACTATGTTGAACGCTAAACAAATCAGATATGAAGAATTTGACATGACTATTCCATGCCAATTCAAAAGTTAATCCTATCGAAATCACGCATATACAGGAAAACAAATGATTTCTCCCTAAAAATCTTGAGAAAAAAGCCAAAAAAAAAAAAAAAAAACAGAGAGAGTAGTTCCATATGCTGCCTAGCTAAAGTTAATGAGAATTTCTCCCCAACACCTAAATTCGAAGAAGATTTTCCAGTTACAAAAGAAAAGAAGAGGGAGAGAAAACATAGGAGCAGAGAATGAAAGATCAGATTGATGGAAATTGGTTCGAACCATGGGTATGGAGAATAGGCCGGCGATATTGGCTCTGGAGAGGCCAAGCTCGGTGACGCCGGACCCTGAGCCAGGGTGGCGTCGCCGTTGTTCCAGGAGGGGAGGGAAGAGTCAACGAGAGATTGAATCTGTAGAGGTAGAGACCATCCTGTTCGAGAGAGACGATAGTGGGAGGTGGAAAGAGAAAACAGAGAAGCAAGAACAGGGGAAGCATTATGGCAAAAGCAAAGGAAGAGCAAGTTATTATATATATAAATTCATAACAAGTTATATTATTTATCAATGATAAAAAATATAATTTTTTCCAACTTTTGAATAATAAATGAAAAATAGCTGGGCATATAAAAAAAATTATGACGTTGTAATAAGGGGGTGCAGGCCAAAAATTTTAAAATATTTATTCAAAAATAATTTTTAAACATTGCAATGTGATGGAACTCATTAAAGTTGACGTTTATCTTGAAATTTCGTATCAAGTTGACTCTAGTTCACAAGAGACACTTGAATATATAACACGCTCAAACAGAATAAAGGGAGATAATTTGGAATTTTTTATATAAATTAATACTTATAACTAATAATTCTTGGAATTGTTTTATATAAATTAATACTTATAAGTAATAATACTACTCAGTATTAGATGTGACACACATTATAATGAGAGGATATAGGAGATTGAGGAAGAAAACTCATGGGTAAAAAATGCAGGAGATGCGATGAACCAGCCTTGGGGTGGAAGAGGAGAGAGAATTCGAAGGTTGAGGTGGTGCACTATAAGCATTTGGATCATATGGACGGTTAAGATTTTAGGATACCAAGGGATGAGGAGAAAAAAGACGCTGAGAGGATTTGAATCTAGATATTCTCTTATTAGAGGCAATTCATTTAAAGTACTATCAAGTACTAAATGTGGGTACCTCTTCTATCGATGATTCGAACCTTATTCATTATGTTGTGAGAAATTAGCCTATTTCACTAAACTTAATCTTGGTTATTAATTACTTTTTGACACACAAAATTATGTCGTAAAGATTCGAATATTGGATGACTATATTATTAGAGACTAACCCTTTCCATTATACTAGTACCCTCTGATTATGAAGTTTTAATTATTATTTGGACTTAATGATTAGAACATTTTTTTCTACTCAATATATAATATCATTTATATTTAAATTAATATTTTTATTTAAAATTTGTGGTTTGACAACCTAAAAAAAGCAACACTTTATAAACAGACATCTTATATAATAAATTTTTGAAGAATTCCCCATAAAGAACTTTATATAGTTACACAAAAACCAAAATTTTTATAGTAAATTATTTTTAATGATTATTATTTGCTTAGAATTTTACCTTTAAAACTTTTTAGTTTCAGAAAAATACTTTTGACCTTAATAATATTTTACTAAATTTTGGGATGTTATAAGGAAAATGGAAGTGGAATAAACTAGCAACCCAGCCATTTTCTTTCTTGCGAGACTGAGAGATCCGTTCTAGCCTCGAGCAAATATTTGACATGTATGCCATGAATTCTCAATCATGATCATACATACAGGGAAATGTTGATCAATAATAGCATTTGTTTAGGGATTACACTGATACAAATTAATAAATTATTATTGCTGAATATAATTCAAATCAAGTCAAATTTTATGGATTCGAATTTTAATTCAGATTATCTTGAAAAATAGGACATAAACATTTGTTAAAACTAATTGTCCTTTCAAGAAGTCAATATATTAAAAAGGTTTAACATGATTTAACATATATCTATTTATTTAATCATTGATCATTACCATTCAAAATAATTGCATGTCACTGCTGATTCAACCTAAAATTAATTACTCAGTCATTGGCCAGCGAAGCCGACATGAAGGTGGAAAGCTCTTTGTCCAAGATTTAATGAAAAAAAACAAAGGGCCCATCTTATCTTCATCAAACCAGATCCCTGTCAGCAGCTTGTAATTCTTTGAGCCTTGAACAGATGGTCCGTAACCTATTATCCGTGGGTTCAGTTGGCTAAAGGATGAAACATGTAATTATTTGGAGTGTGTTCAATCTCTGGGAAATACCACTTTGTTGTGATTTTAATCGCGGTACTTGGGGAGACATCCTAGATCTTGGGTGCCTAGTTTTACGCCTGAGTGTAATTGACGGCTCGTCCTACCCGACATTAGTATTGCCTAAGAGGAAGAGAGACTTCGTCATGTCCTTGGATCGTGGGTGAGCCCCACCCCTTTCCAAATATTTTTGTACAAAAAAAAAATGGTCCATACAAAAATTTTAGAATTCGAATATAAAAATAAATGAAAAATATTATCCCACTTATTGTTGTTACTAATTTAAAATGTTACTTGTCATGAATATGTAATAACACTTGTAAGATTTATATAAGGTTAATATTATCTATTCAATATATAAAACGAAGGATTGAAAGTTGAAATTTTTAAAATTTTTACACTTTCCATTGCACATTTTGATTAGGAGACATGTGTTGATTTCAATTAAATAATTAATTTATAATTAATTATTATGTCATATAAACAATTTTAAAATCCTTCATTTAATTTTAGTTCTCTATTAAATGTTTTAATGTGCATTTAAAAAAGTTACTATACTTTGTAATATTTGGGATGGAAATGATGAATAGTCTGATTTGGTTTATTTGCGAGTGATAGAGAGTGATATACGTGCATCTAGGAGCAATAGAATTGGATTAAAATATATATTAAACATACACATTAGATCCAATCATTATTTGGATGAACCAAATTATCTACAAAACTTCTCTTAATGAGCATAATGTAAAAGGGAAAAGTTTTCTATATCCGTTGAATCTTACTACTAATGAAGCTAATATGTTTGATATTTCCACATACCACCATGTTGATGGTAATCATTTGACAACTATCGCTAGCTTATTCTAAACACAATGTAGATTTCTCGCGTTTTAGTACTTTTGATGTAAAGCAACCCCTAACAAGTTAGATTATTTTGTTCCAAAAGTAATTCCTGTCTTTTTGGAAATCTTGACATTCTGGTAGATGATAAGAGAAAGATCAATAATATGTGGCTAATGTGTTATTTTGCAATTATGCACTTAACCTTTTCTTTTAATTTAACCTCTCATTCTTGTTGTGTTGACTTGTTTTTCAAATCTTATTTTGGGATAATTTCTCTCTTGTTGGGTGTTTTGTTCTGCAACAAAAAGCTCAAAAGTTAGTTTATTCATGTTTCATTTCTTGACCATCATATGACTTTTATTGCAGGATGTGATTTTTATTTTGTGCTTACAACATGGTTTAATCATTGAGAGTCTCGCTTAGTTATGTAATAGATACTAACAATAAAAACAAATTTAGAGTTTTTTTAGCTAACGAAAATCATAGGTTAGATTGAGAGTGATAATTTATTGGGGAATAATAACAAAGAAGAATTGATATGCGTGCCTTTTCTAGAGTACTCAATTAAATTAGGTCTAATTATACATACAATATAGGGATAACCTAAGTCATTCTTCCAAAGACTAATTTATGGGTGTTCTTAGGTTTAAACTTAAGGACTGAAAGATAGAACGGGATGGACCTAAATTAAAATGTAAAACTCTTCTCTTTAAAT
The DNA here is from genome assembly GCA_037074615.1 of Leucaena leucocephala. Taxonomy (NCBI): domain Eukaryota; kingdom Viridiplantae; phylum Streptophyta; class Magnoliopsida; order Fabales; family Fabaceae; genus Leucaena; species Leucaena leucocephala. The sequence goes on from CM073549.1 coordinate 8,545,619, forward strand.
ATAATACACAACTAACTCCAAAGCCTATGTAAAGATGAAACCAATCTAGATGAATGTAAATGCAATTTTTTTGGGGGTTTTATAAAAAGAGTAAGATACTGAGTAAAATAAATTAACTAACAAGCTAAGATTAATAAAGTAAAAGTGAGAGGTTTTTTACAGATATGATGAAGGGGACAACTTAGGATTCATATGGAGTTAAATTTCCTAATCCAATTCAATTAATTAGACTAAAGGGAGATGATAAAAGAATGGAAATAACAAGTTTAATTACCTAATTGAAGCATGGGAAACCCTCAAGTTGAAAAACACTTAAACCCATTAGAAAACTCATAATGGCAAAAACATTGGCTAATTAAACCCATCAAAACCAACAATAATTCATTCAAATTAATTCTGGACATTATGCTTAAAATTATCTAATTAAACAATTAGACAGTTTACTAACTCAATTGAACAACCAAGAGGTATAAACAACCCAAATATGCAATAAGCACCACTTTGATAATTAAATCAATAGTGAGAACTCAATTATAAATTTAATTGGCAATGGAAAAGTTTATAAACATAAATTCCAGCAAACCGTAAACATAAATTTGGTCTAAAGATCAATTATTCAATCTAAGGATAAAGATATCTACAATCTAGAACTAGATTGTTCTCAAGAATTGCAACTCAAAATCATTTAAAACTACAATCTCTAGTCTTGAATTAAAATAATAAATGGAAAATCACTCCCTTGTAATCTTTAAGTGCAAACCCTAGGCTCTAGCTTCCTTTATACTCCTCCAAAGTTGTCTCCAAAACTAGCTCAAGCCTCCATTGAAAGATCTCCTCCAAGCTCCTTATACATCACGGTCATGATGAATAATGAGTAGAAAATAGTGTTTCCGAATATGGGTCACGTGAATGGAAAAGGGAAGTGAAATAAATAATAGAATAATGGAGTTGGAAAGTATGTAGCTATTGGAATTGCCACGAAAGCTCGAGAAGTGGTCCTATGAAACTCTTGAAGGATGGTTGTCAGGGATGGAGCGTGTCACCTCCTGAAAATTTAAGAGTGACCAACACAAAATGTGAAGGTTTACATTACTTAGGCCTTAATTCACATAAGCATAACGTTTGGTATAATAATTTCAAGCATGTATATATATATCGATTTTATTTCATACTTAAACATATTTCTTATTATCAAAAGATAAAGTCATTTGTAGAAATTTTGACAGAGACTTCTTTATAAATTGGATCTCCTGAAAATTCTACAACCTGCAAGATTTAATATAATATACAGAGCTCTACCCCATTATAGCCTATATACACATACATCTTCAAAATAACAAAAGAAAATAGGGATCCTACCTCTTGATCACGTGGAGCATCTAAATCCTAAAAGTAAAGTATAAGTTTAAATTTATATTAACATCAAGTAGCAGCTACACAAAATAGATCAACAACTTTAGATTAGCAATGAGGCTCTTCCCCGCTCAATTGGAGGTACATGGTCTACAGTACTATCTGAGACTAAAACTAATTCTTCCGATGAATAATGTCCCATTTAAAAATAAATGAAGCACTGAATATAGTAATTTAAGCAAATTTAAGTTTGAATAATGACATGAGAATAAATCTTAAACTCTCTAGTATGTAATCATGATCGTAAATGGAATTATATAAATGATTACTATTCTGATAAGTCTAAGTACATAGTAACTCAACTTGTTTAACAAAATCAGTTTAAAACATTAACTCTTCATGTTTTCATAGCACTTCAATATAAAGAATAACAAGCTTGGACACACAGTCTACTGGGTAACCAACTAAGTGTAGCTCGATGTAATGACCCTACAAAATAAATAGATAATTAGTACCATTTTATTAATATTTATATTAATTCTTGCAGTATTATCCATGCTCCTGTCATCACCACCTCGTCGGCGTATTCTTCTCCCTAGTGCAGATCGTGGCTGTGTGAAAGTTTGGCACTCATTTTTCTGGTTCTGCACAGTGATGTCGGGCAGCTGTGGTGGTTCGCCGCCGTCATCCTCTTGTACATAAAGCTTTCTGTTGGAAAGCTCCTTCCCTTTCTCTTCTGTTCTGCACTGCGTCCGTCCTCCCTACTGTCACAAGCCGTGTTGTGCTGTCATAGGATCACCGTCTCTGCTTTCATCTTGCACACCTGGTACTGTAGCAGCTACAGATCTTCATCTTCCTCCTCCATTTTTATGCAGTGTTGTGGTGGATTTGGTGGTAAGTACAAGCCACTTCCCTTCCATTGAACATTCACAGCTGTGTGTGGGTGAGTAAATGTCTGTGTGTCCCTGCTTGCCGAGCTGTGATGAAGGTGAGGGAGAAGGTTGAATTTTTGTGGTTGTGGGAACCGTGGAGCTGGGTGTGTGTGTAGTTCCTGGTACTGTAGCAAGAAAAAAAAAACACAAAGAAGAAGGAAGAAGGCGTTGGACTTTGCTGTTGATATATATACCTATATATGGTGTTACTGGAGGTATATATATATACATGTATAGTTGAATTGGGAAGCTAATGAAAGTTAATAACTATAAAAGTAACTTGCAGTGATGGTAATAAATCAAAAGTATTTGGTTTAGAAGACGTGAATTGCATATCTTTATGGAATATGGAGTTTGAGAAGTATGATGAATTTATTTGTCTATGAATGTTCATTAAGTGTGATAGAAGGATGGATAAGAAAAGATAGGCTTATTTGGATAAAGGTTGTTTAAACTTTAATGTGGTTGCAAGGTTTAAAAATTTTTAAAGTCAAAGGTTGTGGTTTTTCATATTTCAAGTGTTATAAAGAAAATAGTATTTGGTACAAAAAGAGATGAATGGTATTCATTGATGGAATGTTTTATTTTCAGAAAATTTAGGAAAATAAGGAGAGAATATCATTTTGAAGAATAGAGTAAGAGTAAGCTATAACGGATTATTGCAAGTGAGTGAATAACGTCCCTTAAAAATAATATTTTTACTAATGAATTGTTATTTGCAATGTTCTATTTAAAGTGTTAAATTTTAAGTATGATTTTCTAAAGACATGGTTATATGATTTGATGGCTTTGAATTATATTATTGGTGTTCTTTGCACTTGGTTCATTATATGATTATGATTATGTATGAAAACGAATAAAGAAAAGTTTTGAAAAAGACTTTGTTAAATGTTATACTGAATTGATTTTCTTGATGAAATATTTTTTTGTGAATTTTACTATGGGAATAATTATTCCATACGAAGTGAAGAAAACTTTTGATGAATTGTTTTGATGTTCATGCTAGGGTTTCATAATTATGAAGTATTCTTATTGAAAATTGTTGCATTGGAAAGTATTGTGATTATTAAATGTCAAATAGACCCCACTCATGTTGGAAAGGTTTTCAGAAAGGACTGAATACAAAACGCTGGTTAATAACAGCAGTACTGTTAGTCCTGGTGCACCATGGTTAAACCCGAGCTCGATGGATATTCGTGGGTCTCGTACTCACGCCGGATATTCGTGGGATTTATTCTCGCGCCTGTTATTTATAGGTCTTATACATAAGCCTGCTATTCGTGGGTTTTGTACCTGCGCCTGTTTCGTGGCTTTGAGCCGCGCCTGATTGGTTATTTACCCTCTTGGAGTGTGTGTCCACGCCTATTTTTGTTCTGTTGAAGTGCTACGGAAAAAGAATTGATTTTAAATGATTGTTTTAAATGGTTTTTCCTGAAATAAAATGTTTACTGAAATATTTGTATTGAATTACAAAATGTTATGATTTACATTTAAACATGTTGAAATTGCTTATTTCTGCATTTTAAATTATATTTTTGGGACGTTATTCACGAGTAGATTATTTTGGATTCAGATAGTGCTGTTGACCCTATTCCTCCAGCTGAGCAGTGAAGAGCCTCATTGTAGATCCGAAGTAATGATTTTTGGACATATCTTCTTATAATGTAATTATGATTTTATGAAATATTTGTATTATTTTGTTGAAAGGATAGATGCTCTACCTAGACTATAGATAAGATTATGATTATTTTAGAAAATGTCTGTAGGTGATTTGAAACATTCGCAGTCTGTTGTAGGATTTTCAGAAGGTTGGTTATATAAAGACAATTCTGCCGAAATTCCTACAGACGACTTGCCTTTTGATTAAAACGTAATATATATTATGATTATTGTTTAAACATTTTATTTAAGGTTTTAGGCTTAAGGAATATGAATTTATTCATATTCTGTGCCGGACACGGTTCGAATTTCAGGACGTGACACTCGAGGCCACGAAACTAGCGTAGCCCGAGGGCACGAAATAAGTGCAGGTACAAGACCCACGAATAACAAGCGTGATAAAGAATCCCACGAATATCAAGCATGAGTATTGTGCCCACAAATAATGTTAAGCAAGCTCGAAGTTAACAATAGCGCGTCGAGGACTAACAGTATCGATGTTAGTAGCTAGCATTCTGCATTCACTATATTCAGTCCTATTAGAAAACATTTTCAAGCATGTTTGGGGTTAATTCACCTTTAGCAAACAAAAATATTCTCTTGATAACAAACTCATAAAGAATGTTGACATAACAGAAGACCAAAACATAAAGGTCCATAAGGACATCTCAAAAGTTTATTTCGAATTCCATGAATGATTATTAGATAAAATCCAAATTGGAGTAAAATAAATAAAATTCTTGTTTCATTTAAACAGTTAATCATCAGTAGCCAAAAGATATATTTTCAACCAGCTTAATGAAATAATATTTAAAATAATTGATAAATTGATAAGATTACCATAGGTGATATGAAAATATCTTCCAAAAAGAAATTATTATAGGACTTTATTTACTCACTTGTTATGCTCCCAAAATTCACTCTTTCCAGCTAAACAACTTTCAATTATTTTCACTTCTCAATCTCCTGATATCCCAAAAAAACACATTAAAAATTATAATTGTAATTTTTGACAATCCAGAATCCTCTCCCATTCCTCAATTTATAATACTTTAAAATAGAAGAAGAACTTAAACTTTAATCCTCATTTTTTCCCTGGATAATATTATGAAAATTTAAATAATAATAGAGCTTATCACCCTTAGTTAACAAACCCAATATTTAAAGTTTAGAAAACATCCTCTACCTTTGCCCTTTATCTTTGTCAAGTTCAAATTCAATAAATTTAACTATCTCCATAGCAACTATAAATATTTATTTATATAAGCAACATTAATTCTTTTCTCTAATTTCTACCAAGAGCTTGAGAAACTTTAATTAAACCAAAATCCCCATCCTCTCATTAACCAACATCCCACAATAACTACCAACAATGGCTTACGTTCAAGCATCCATAAGACCCCTGAACTTAAATCCCTCATTCAACACCAACTTATAATCAAAACAAAATAATTCTCAAGTCCATTTCATTCTTCTTATAATATAAGCCTTAGCTCGATCACAAGAAAATTTTCACATCATTCCAACAACAATTCTTCTCTTCCACATAATAACAAACACCTTGTGTGCAATCATAATCAAACAATTTCACCAAGCATACTATAATGTAATTCTAGCTTATTTAAGCTTCCATTATCCCCCTTACTTCACGCATAACCTACATAAATCTCAAGACAATTGAAGCCAAAACATTATCACACCCTACAGCATTTACAAAGTTTCAAGTAAAAGAAACTTGGCTTACCCACGTATCCACAAGACAACATCAGCTAAAGAGAAAAGAAAACCAAATCATCGAACAAGGAAAGAAAGAGTAGCAAATCAAGATCTGAACAAGGAAGGTTCAACAATTACTGCACCCACAACTGATAGCATCATTTGAGAAGAGAAAGAATAATGAATAATGTCCAAGTATATTGTTACCTGCTTAGACTGAAAAATCTAAAAGAAATTGCTATAGCCTCTATTCAAAGAGGAGAACTAAGTCTAAATATTATGAAAATTTAAAATCAGAAGGATTTCACTCTTACAGAATTGAATAAAAATTGATGAAAAAAGGAATATTGAGTATCAAACCAATTCGTCTAGAAAAAACCATGAACAATTTAACATGTATCAAACCATAAGCCTTTCGTTGATTCATAAGAGAAAGCACCAAATTAATCAAAGATAACGAGAAAAAGCCAAGTTGATAAGAAAAATTTGGATAAATCCATTACAAGAACAAGAGATAAAAAGCTGACTGAAAATAAAGAAAAAAATAATTGATTTGCTTGTTCTTGAAAATATTTTATCCGTAAACATTGTAGAGAATTGAGAATTCTAATTTGTTTCAATCCTAGGAATAGAAATAGTGTGCATAGGAATATGGCATTTTACAATGAGAATAAAGTGAATAATTGCTGTCAAGTTTTGGCTACAAGTAAAGATCTTGATAGAGATAAAAAAACTAATTAATTTAAAGTTATTTCTTTGGCCAAATTATCGATTAGAATATTTAGCTTGTATGAATTGCTATTGGTTTGATACCAATAATGGCAGCCGTTTCAGTATGGTAAGGATACATATGTATTTGCGATTGAAAATTCTTTAATCTATATTTTTCTTTTCTTTTTCTATTTCTTGTAACATATCGGCGGGTAGGAGAAAATAAATAGATGCACATACACATTGTCTTACCCTCTATTCTGAGGCACGATACTAATTCAATGATATATCCTATCCATTAGATCTATAAATGAATCAACAAAATCTTCATATTTGAAGTCTACAATTTTGCTCTTGTGAATGCATAAATATAGTATTTTTTGTATACCTATTTGAATTGGGTTGATTAATCAAAATTTATTTGAAAAATAAAATAAGGAATTCTTAAGAAAATTAAGATTATTGTATATACCAAATTGAAAATTAGTGTAATTATTATTATTGATCAATAAAAATATCTAGACTCTATAAAAGGGGGGAAGACAAGCTTTCATTTTTTATGGTAAAAAAATCATTTATACCCGTTATTTCAGAAGAAAACTGGGGATTAATTGAATTTCAAGTATTCAATTTCACCAATAAGATATGAAGACTTACTTGACATTTGGAATTGCACGAGCAAGACTATTTATCTCAAAGGGATTTACGTAGAATTATGGGAAAACGGAAATGACTCCAATCTTATTTGTCAAAGAAAAATGGAATACATTATAAAAAATTAATTAATCAGTTGGATATTCGGGAGCCACAAACTAATTAATTTGAAGAATCATTTTGAATTATTCGATTTGTTAGATCTTGAATTTTGATGAATTAATTTTTATTTTTAGCAATTCATGGAAGAATGAATCAAGGAAAAACCTATGAATGCCCCAGCTACAAGAAAAGACCTCATGATAGTCAATATGGGTCCTCACCATCCATCAATTCATTTACAAAGTTTCAAGTAAAAGAAACTTGGCTTACCCACGTATCCACAAGACAACATCAGTTAAGGAGAAAAGAAAACCAAATCATTTGAGAATACGGCGCACTCGCAATATTGAGACGGAGAAATACCGCGCAGTCACCAGCTATGAAGGAGGATGGAGAAAGCGACATTGGACGATGGAAGAGGGAGCGGAGCTAGGGCGCAACAGTTTCTAAAGTGTTCTTTGCCTTTTTCCATCGTGAAAGTCGCTGGGAACGGGAAGGTAAAAAATTTGAAAGTATATATTTTTTTAATTTTTTTATTATTAAATAAGGGCTATTTAGAAAATTTACATTGAAGAAAAAAAAATAAAAAGCAAGATTCAAACCATAAACCTTTAGGATGCTCTGTAGCCTCTCTTGCCACTTGGCTACTTGCGTATCCTTGGTTGCAATCTTCAATAGATAATTATAATGTTAATATTCTTATAATAATTTTCATGGTCATTACAGAGTGGCTCCGTGGCAACCATTGAGGATCTTTTGAAGCCACTTTATGTTATTACCCTGATATTTTATGTTTTACTTTCTATGTTTCTTGTCTTGTTCTTTTGCTTTCTGTTACAAACAGGTCAGAAAATTCAGCAAGAGAGTCAGAGTGTAGCAAGAGTGTGAAAACTGAACTAAATGTTGACACATCTCCTAGTAAAATTTTGAACATCAGTTCGCCAAATGGACTAGCCTCTTCTACTAGATCTAACCCATTGGTGCCAACTAAGGTATTTTAATAGGAGGAAGAGATTTTTGGGTAGAACACCTGAGCCCATCAGAATTGAATTAGTTCACTAAAACTTAGATATTAGATTGTCCTTGAATTGCCAAGATAAATTTTGCATCATAGAATTTCAAATTTGCTCTTCCTGGACCTTCAGGTATTATAGTGCATTTATTGATGTAGATCATATTCCTGATCCATCAAGTAATTAATCTACTTTAATACTTTAATATATAAAAAAATAGTACAGATGGCAGCAAAGTGTGATTGAAAAACTTGATATAATGGGTATAAGAAACTTAATGTAAGTATGGTCCATTTAGAACTATACTTATATCAAGTTCTTTATATCCATTATATTAAATTCTCCAATCTTACTTTGTTATATGTACTATTTTTCTTATGAGGATTTAAATTTAATAAAAATGTTAAAAAATATAAGACATATGGCAAAATGAGATTGAAAAATTTGACAAAATAGATGCAAGGTACTTGATCTAAGTTTTCTCTATTTATTTATGTCAAATGTAAGTAGACAAATAATTTTATCCTCATGAACTAAACATCTAATAATCAAATGACATCGATAAAATCGTACATTGACGTCCCAACCACAAGCACAACCACAAAATCCAATCATCTAACAAAACTTCAACCTATATCATGCATTTGTTACTCTAATTTGGCATAATATCAGTAGCAAATCAAGGAAATACAATAACGAAGAAGATCAACAATGTTAATGTTTGAGCACTTTATTAGTGCTGTGGTTACACTACAAATAAGTAATTAATAATATTTTGAAACAAATCTAAATAATCAAAATAAGTAAACAAATCTAAATAATCAAAATAAGTAGAACAAAGGATAGAAACTAACCTACAGAAAACTACATTAGTATCTGCATTACACAATTATTCTCTCCTTTCTCTCCTGTTGATCCATTGTATCACAGAGAGCAATTCCTTTGGTCTCTGACAAGCATAGCAAAGAAGAAGCACTACATAAGATGATGATCCCAAATATGCCATAAGAGAAAAGGTCATTTTTTCTCCCTGCTGATATCAAAAATGGGCTGAATATGGCACCGAATACCATCGCCTGCCTAGCCATCGATGTTGTAGTGTTCCTCACACTTGTGGGAAACAACTCTACTACATATATGAGAAAGACATCGAAACATGTAGCTATACCGAAGAATGAAACCAAAGCAATGACTAGTTTCACTACGTGTAGCTTATTTCCTATCACAGCACAAATTAAACAACAAATCCCACTTTCTATGGTGAAGGTAAGAAGTGAAGGTTTTCTTCTACAGTTATGACAGAAGTATGTGGCCATAAAAGCTGGTATTTCTAGTAAAGCATTAAATAAAACACTCAAGTATATGTTGAATCCCAGGTTTCCCACACTCAAAGGAATTCCATAATACACCATTCCAATGCCAAAACCAAGCATCAAAACTGCTAATAGTCGTTTGAGAGCCCAGCGTTTCAAAAACAGTTGTCTGATTGATGCGTAGAGGTTGACAGTTGAAGAACTTTGTTTGGCAAGTTCCGTTAGTTGGTGGCTTGAAGTCAAAGTTCCACCACTTCTTTTGAGTAAAGCCATGGCTTCCTTTTCTCGACCTTGCATGAGAAGCCATCTTGGAGACTCAGTAACAAAAAAATAAGCAAAGACGGAGTAGCAAATTCCAGGAATGGATGCCCAAATGTAAAGAGACTTCCATGGGGAATCTCTGTTAACATAAGCAATACCAGGCAAGGATAGAAACCCTAATGTGTACCAAATGTACTCAAGGACTCCCACCCGAAATCGCCATTCTTTGCATACTCTCTCTGTCAACAAAACCAAAGAACAAGTGCCAATTGATGAACGACAAAACCCAATTACAAACTTCAAAGCAGAGTACACCCAAATGTTGGTGGAGAAGATAATCATGGAAGAAGCAATTGACATTGTTAAACATGAGAGAAAGAGCACGTTCTTTCGGCCAAGAGATGAATCGGCAAAGGTGGCAATAAGAAACCCAGCAACAAAGGATCCTATGAAGAAGGAAGATTGGGGTAAGCCTATTATGAATGGACTGACACATTCAAGGCCCCATTGAGATATGATTGTCCTTGAGGAGGGTCCATCCCAAGCCCAAGAATATCTTGGGAGTTTGCAAATATCAGAATATTTTGAGTTACATTTGGTGTGATTGGTCATACTTGTGCAATGCCATGGTGGATGAGCATCAGTGTAGACACTGATGAATGATTGCTGTGCGTCGAAGAACATTGATAGGGACACAAGAAGGGATTGTAAAAGTTGCTTCCTCCCAAAGTTTCCCAAACCCTGCTCTATCAAATCATCCAATGATGTTTCTGAATCAAGATGAGTTGAATTTTCCATTGACATTGCCAATACTGTGACGTTTTGTTGACTCTGCTCTAGGATATCATTTGAAGATGGTAATGCAGTTTCCCTCCCTTCTGGATCAGAAGGAGGTGAATTTTGAATTGGCTCTGTCATTTCTGGGTAGTTTTGTTGAGTGAATTATCCACTCTTTCTTCTGCATTAGCAAACATGAAATCAAAAATAGAATAAAAAAATTCTATCAAGGCAGGATATGGATTTATAAGGACAAAAGTAAGTTGCTTATATTCATTAGTTTGAATTAGTAAATTTAAAAGTGTACATACATAATTTAACAACTAATAATAGTAAAATAACAAGTGTTCATATTTCATAAATAAAATTAGAAATGTACATATGCATTTTAATCACTAACAATAGAAAAATAACAAGTGCACATATTTCAAAGGTAAATTTACAAGTGCACATATAAGTTTTAGTAATTAATAATAGCAAAATAACAAATATCTATAAAAAAATTAAAGATCTTAATTTATATTATAAGAACTTATACAAAAATTTATAAATATACACATGTATTTTAATATGTAATAATAGCTAAATAACGTGATTAGAAAACTTGACATAAGTTTTATCTTTTCATAAATCTAATCAATATTAACCAAAAGTCATTTAAGTGTTATCAGTATGTAAACCTTAATAAAGGTTCCAATTGTTCCTATATTCTTATGAGAGTTGAAGCGCGCTATTAGAGACTGAGAAATTGAAGCATTTAGGACAAAGTAGTAGAAACGTGTAGGGTCACCAACTTAATTTTACTTGAATCAGTAGAAATAATATAATAAATAAGATAAGAGTTGAAAAGAACAAATGAATAAGACATCTTCCATGGTAATAATGAATCAAGACATATGGGTTCAAGCAATAAGAGCAAAGTCAAGGCGAAGAACAAAACCCTCTCATGGTCTTGGAAGATTACAAATATTATGGTCAGTATAAATGGGACAAAAGAAACATGGTATCTCACTATGATTAATATGACAAGATATGTGATACAAGTATGGTAAGCCAAGAAAAATTCTTGAATGTTGCTAGTAATTAAAGTGAACAATTCTAGTTAGTACCAAACCAGATCCTATGAAGCAATTTTTGCACTAGAACATTAAGTGGTTTATAACCGCTGCCTCAATCTTGAGATGTAAATAAATGATTACAGGCTAAAGAGTTGGGTCTAAAGATTTGATATCATTAATTACCCTACTGATACTCATTATGGTATCATTAATTACCCTACCCCTAATGGTAAAACATAAGTTATTTGTTGAGTACCTGACTCAGATATTCCGCATCTTCTAGATATAGTGATTATTAATTAATATTAATCACTCTATCCTTGCGAAAAAGGAGTACTCATACTCTTTATAATATTACCTTTGGTACTTATTATAGGGCATTTCTAACTACTTCTTACATATGGGAGTCATTAAATTTGTCCTAAATTTATATATTTTTTTTAATTTTATACCTCTTTAAAAGACGGAGTTCGAGAAACCTCATTAACAAAATATTAAATATTAATTAATAACAAGTATAAAATAGAAAAAAAAGTAATTAATGAGATTGTTGGAGCCTTGTCATATGGATTAAAAATGCCCTCTAGTTGGTGCATAATAAAGACAAGAGGACGTATATTTGAAGTCAAGGTATGATCCAATTGAGGATTAAAATGAGATTATTGCCCAAAAAAATTACAAAAAAGATTTAAAAACTAGCGAGTATACATGAGAAATATAAATTTCAATTACTTATTTGGGTAGCCAAAAATACACCTGATCATAAAATACATGAACATAACAATTAGGACATTAATGAATTTGAAGGTTGTGGTGGTTAATTTTAGATGTAATTTTATTCTTAAGAAGAGAAATAGAGGTATTTAATAATTGTCTAAGAAACATTGAGATGAAGTGTTAGAAACACTTAGTGTGAGTTTCAACCCAAAAGGGTAAAAATGTTGACCACATGATCTCACAATTTTGATGGTATAAAATGTATTATTTCCTTTAAATTATAGTGAAATTTTTTAAAATATACTTTTAAAAATAAACAATTAAATGATTTGTAGGAAAGTAATTGTTTATTTCATTATAAAACCTCTTTATAATGAAATAAAAACATGGTAAAACAAGTCTAAAAAGGCCGTTTTCATTAATGAAGGAGTAAAAATTATAGAAGAAATGATAAAGGATTATAATGTTTTTTACAGAATAAGGGCCAAAAACCTAAAACAATCATATTTCTATCATTTTTGTAGTTAATTTACGAGAAAAATTATACTTTTTAAAATAATAGTATTTTGGGGTTCAAAGATTCAAGGGTAGCAAATGAAAATTTTTAGTGGTAAACAAATACTTTGTCCTTATTGAAAATAATTTTATATGCTAATATCAACTATATAAAAATCAAACAGGTTCAACTAAATTCATTAAATCAAGAACCAAACTAATGTATATTCCACAGAAACACTTAACGATTGAAAATGAATCGGTCAATACCATGCTAAATCAATCAAAAACTGACCCAGTAAAATGGGACAAACATTAAATTCTCGAGAGTCAAATTTTCATGAAATAAATGCTCAACCTCATCTTTCGCCATGAGCTCTAATTTTCATGAAAAACAGTTGAGCCACAAAACTTGCGTTGTCTTTCTTCTTTTTTTTTTACTTGGTCTTCATTGATTTTTTCTTTTTACTTCTTGAACTTCTTTTCTAGACTTATAGTATCTCTGTACTTATTATTTTTTCTAACTTCATTTTTTATTTAGTTTTAATATACCTCCAAAAAGTCCCTATTGCTTTGTCATTCTCTTTATATAAGTTTGCAAATGAACGTTGAATAAATTTGGAATAATTATTAATACCTATGATACATTTATATATTTCATCATTTCTAAAAGAAAATTATCATTTAATCTCATGTTAAAACAATCACTATTTTCATACACTACTAACTAGCTATTTTTCTCAAGAAAGATAATAAATTTTAAAATTCTCTTACTATATATTAATACAGAAACTTAAAACATATTAATTGAATAAATAGGAATTTAACTAATAACCCATAAACCAATACCTAACTGGTTGAATTAGTCACAGCTAGGGTTCATCCGTAGGGATTCTGAATAGCAATGCTTCCGCGTTTTCAATAATCTCTCCTTAGCGGTCGAACAAGCAACGGATTGAGCTGCCTCTCAGTCCTATGGCTTCGCTCAAGCCTTTCCACAAGCTACAAACCAGCAATGGCCAGAGCGCTAATGAGCGAAAGCTATTGAGTTATATGAAAGAAAAACCCTACAGAAGATGGCTTTAACAAGGTCGTTAGTTAAACTAAAATTGCGTGATGAACTCTTCACACGACAAGAATGACAAGAGGCAGTTCCTTCTACGCATGAGGCTATATAAAAACACCTACGCACATGCACGTCGCCTAAATCATTGATGAGCCGTTATGATGTGGGACCTTTTGCTTTTGTGGCCTTATGTCATTTTAAACATTAAGTAATCTTAGATAGTTTATAAATTTTATAAAAAAAGTGATTGTTTTTTTAAAACAATAAAAAAATGATTGTAATAAAGAGATTATTTATCTATATAAAAGGAAAAATTGTTGTAGTTTGATTATATTTATAAAAATAAATATTATTTAGTGATTTTACTTATTTTATGATATTTTTTGTTGTACCTTTGTGGATAAAAATAATTTATTATTTAGTTATTTTCCAATTTTATAAATCTTTGTATGTCTTCATCATATTTTTTTATAATGCATGCATATGTATCATTTTATTAGAGGCAATATTATTTGTGGCTTGGTCGGACACTGAATATGAGATTATGAGCACATAACTAGGTAGGAATTCTAACATTAATTAGCTATCTTGTAAGGAATTAGCCCATTCCGCTGTATTTAGTTATTCAACCATTCTTTATATTTTTATGGCACTCTCTCATTTACCGTTATTTTCATAAACTAATTAAAATATATTCATAAAATAATTAAAAATCTGTCTTTTCAAAATGGAATTATTTTCAAATGTTAAACAAACACTGTAAAATTAATTTATTTCAATTTTGTTATTTTGTATGTAAAATTTCATAAAAATAATTTATTTTAAAAAGAATTTGTTTCTCTTTTTGTTCTAAATTAAAGAGAAAACTTCAAAATAATATAAAAGTATGTTAGAAAAGAAAAAAACAAAAACGACCTAATTATAACGGTTGAGAACATGAGATCACGCATGTTTTCTGTTGTAGTGCGGATTTTATGGTTAGCTACGGTTTTTGTATGAATTCGGATGCTCACTTACTTTGAATGAAACATGTGGTTAAGATTATTCAACATAACACGCGTCTTTTGCTGGACTTCCTAACTAATCTCTTGTAAGCGTCTCTGTGTTCCTTTTGTAAACACAAAAACAAAACAAAATTACGTAATCTATGTATTATCTATTTTGCAATTTAATACTCTTGAAAAACCTAATTTGATGATCATCATTTTTGAAATTGTAGAGGAGAAGAAAACGAATTACACTATAGTGGCAGAGGTGGTCGAAATTAAACGTGGGTAGTTGATGACATCATTCCAACAATGGTGCACTAGCTACTTGTGAAATCGAATTACATTTGTATAAAAATATTTAGTTTTTGGATTTTTTTTATAAAAAGACAATTATTATTAAGATAAAAAGGAAGATAATACAAAGTTAGTACATAGATAATGATCTAAATTAGAGAAGAAAACAGAATTACTTGTCATAATGGAATAAACCATAGTAAAAGACTTTAACGGGCTAAGCATATCATGCTAGACTGCGTCCTTTGATAATAAGGAGCCAAGTGAACGTGGAAAGAGGTCAGACTGGCCACTAGACGATGCGATTTAAATTGATATTGTAACACCTTATTTTTATACGTCTCAGCGATCAATCAGTAGCATTTAGAACTACTTCTAACACTATTGAAGTTCATTAGTTAAATCTGAAATTTTTAAGTTTTACAAGTACTACTCATTTGGTATTTTCAGATTCAGCGACAAACTTCAAAAAATCATAACTAATTTCAAAAAAATCGAAACGAAGTGGCTAAAATTGCTACATCAATCTAACTTAAGCCTCTTTAAAGAAAAAAAAAATATGAAACTGATAAAACTCTGAGCCAATTAATACATTTCTTGGCGTGAAAGACACTGTTCATTTGGTCAATTTCAAAGTTTCTAGATTTAGTTCCCTGAGTTTGAAAATTTTATTCTCCTTGTACATACATCAAAATAAGGCGTTCTTGATACCAAAACAAAGCTTAACATGTCTACTATCATCATGTAAATTCTCATACATTTATTCCAATGTTAACTATTTTTCATAAGTCTTAACAAAATATCGCCAAAACTGAAGCATTGTACTTAATACACATTACATACTACTATAAAGTTCACATATACAATAAGCTATCTAAGCACCATAACTTCTTCATTATGCTTCCTTACTTCCATAAGATGGTCCTACTGTGAAGTTTGTATAATGGAAAGGGGTGAGATTTTTGGAGAAATTTTAGTAGCAAATAGAAACCAAACAGTGTATGCGACTCAATGCTTGATGTTAATATGTGTGTGCTTAATGATCATGCTTGCATAATGATATATTTACATGCTTCCATGTTCCTTAAATTATACATATGGCCATAGCATAAAAAGAAACAAAACATAACTCAATCATACATGCTTTACATAATCAAAGTAAAAATCATCACATAAAACATTCAAGCAAGCAAAGCATACAAGTTGGGCAAGCTTATTACCTTGGAATAGCTTTCCTTTAACCTTTTCTTTCTTGGCCCTTTTGTCTTCTCTTTCACAAATGTCAAAGCCTAATCATAGTAGAGTAATGCACTTATTACAATCCATCCTAATTCAGTTCATACGTAGCTCACTAACTCAACTTTATTCTTCTGAAACCGATAAACTCCTAACTTTCTTTATTTGTGGTTAATTGCATTGTCCTTTGAATTAATTTATGCCTTGACTATATCCCATAAAATTTTGCCCAAGGAATCCAAATATGAACTCAGAATTTCAAAATTCTAATGTCTCCTTAAGGTCTGGATAGAAACTGAAATAGTGCATACAACTTTCTAAAAATTCCTCTTTTCAATTCCAATGCTTCCAAGATTTTAATCTTATTTAATCACACAATTTTTCATTTTAAATCGATTGGAAATATCAAAACCATGAAATTCTTATCACTGTTTATGTATATGAATAGTAACAAAGAGGGTTTCAAATGTTTCCTTTCTCAATTTCACTATTTCCAAGGTTTCAATGGAAACATTAGAACAATGAAATTCAGTCTTATCCCTTTAGTTCTATCCTAGGCCGAAAGGTTACACAAATTGGGATTTCAAGTATTACACAATTAATTCAAGCAATAACCAACAATCAAAGCCTATCTAAATTAACATTTCATGGCTCTAACTTGATTTTCTTTTTTTTCCTTTTACCTAAGTTTTTTGGACAGCAATCATACTTGAGATAAATATCAAAATCTAACCATTAAAACCCTTTATAAACTCTTAAATTGAAGCAAAATAGGCTAGGATTAATCACTCACTGATAAGCTCATATTCTTGTTATTCTATCCATAAAAAATAATGATTGCACCCAATAATGTAGTATAAGGCACAACCCTATCGTTTTTCTCAAGGAGCCTTTTTATTGGAATCCTAGCAAATTGGTGGCAAAGCCATTGAAAAATTGAGTAAAAACATGGGTTTTGAATTTTATCGAATATTGATGCTATAAAATAAGGGTGCAATAAAGTAAATATTTTTGTATTTTTTATTTAAGATGAAAATGAGTTGAATTGTGAAAGAAATATGTTGCGAAAAACTCTTGATGATGAAAACATAACTATCGTTGCTCTTAATTTGATATGGGATATTTGAAATCACTAAGTCTTAAATAAAAACCTTAATCAATCGATTGAGTCCAATGCATTAATGATTCTTGAACTCCTTTAACTAAAGCTAGCTTAAAAACTTCTTAATGCAATGTTGAAAACACTTAGTGTGTAATTAAACCAGATGATGAAAATGCCCTCAAATGGTCATCAATCAATAACCATAGACTTCAAGCAATTGAATTAAACATCAACAATCGTTGATAATAGTCCAACTATCCATAAATCAAAACTGAAATATTTATATTAAGATCAACAATCACATCATCCAATGTCAATTACAAATATCTAATCTGAGAATAATCAATTGATATTCAATCTCTATTTATACAATAAAATCCCTAAATCTAGAAATGTCAAAATATAAACTAGGTGCAGATTAGGATAGAAACTCCTCAGTGCAGTCCATGAGTTCAAGATATGCAGTCCATCACCAAGAGACTAAAGTTCTAGCCTCTCATAGCTCCTATTGTGCTGCCATCGTTGCCCATAAATGATGCCATGAAGAATGCAAAAAAAGGTGATGGAAAGGTCAAGAGAAAGATGGTAGAAGTGGATTAATCAGTGTAGAAATGTGAAAATCTGTGGAAAGATCAATAAAAATGGAAGGTGTGAATAGAAGATGTAGAGAGAATGTTGAGAGAGAGGGAACAGCTGCTTACTGGCTAAATCTGGCAAAAACTCCAACCCCCTATTCGTCTGCCTGCTCCTCCTTCCTTTAAATGCAGAGTAAACTAAATGAAAACGCACAGCTTCACTAACTGGCTATTTTAATCGTTGCCATATCCAAATTTTGGTTGCGACCTAAGAACACAAAGAACATCCTAGGAGAAAATAGGTCACTACTAGTGGACTCTTAGGTTGCGACTAAACATCACAGAAGCTGGCTTTCAAATTTTAGGTAATCTTTGTCTACTGATTCCTTCTCTGCTTCATATTGGGTCCTTGATTCTCCTCCAAAACACCTACAATTCAAAATTAAAGCTCATTATAAAAGCCCAACTAAATAAAGAACAACATAAATGTAGTTTGGAAGAGTTAATTTACCATTTAACCCTTTTATCAGTACATTGCCATACACAATCATGTATTACAACAAAAGCATAATTACAAGCATAAAATGAATGGTAAACTTCCCATAAAACCCTTGAAAATGTCAAAGAAACCATATACAATTCGCATCCTATCAATTCCCCCACACTTGAACCTTTGTACTCTTGGACAAAAAAATGAATCCACATAAGCTAATGCTAGTAAATCCGAGATAACAACATAATCCACAGTGAAACCTTAAAATAATTAATTCACCATCTTTTGGGAATGCAAAAATGATACTATGAGCAATATCAAGTAATTAACTACTAAATGAAATCAACCTTAACTGTATGGCGCAATAGATTCTCTATAAGAATGTAAGTGTGTAGCTCTCTATATCCTCTCATTGATAGGATTCTTTCACTCAAATTCAAATTAGCAAACAACCTACTATATGCTTGTAATGGCTCTAAATCTCTTCAACTATACAACACTCATGCAAAGAATCAAGAGGTCTTTTAAGGGTGAAATGATGGAGGTATGGAGGAAAAAGAAAAGGAATAAAATTGAGTGTCTTAATCAAAGATGATGTAAGTCAAATTTCATCTAAATACCCCAAACCATATCCTTTAATTACATATGAATACTGATAAGACATATTTTGTATATGGTTTCTGCGATATTTTTATGAGTTTTATTATGACTTTACCATTCATTTCATGCCTTAAATTGTACTTTTGTGTATTACATGATTGTGCATGGCAATGTGCTAATTAAAGGCTAAAATGGTAAAATAACTCTTCCAAACTGCACATATATTGTTATTTACTGATTTGGACTTTTACAGCGAGCTTTTATGTTGAATTGCAGGCATTTTGGAAAAGGGCAAGGACCAGGAAAGGAATCACAAGTCAATGAAAGTCAAGTCCCGCCTCTGTGCTTTTTAGTCGCGACCCAAGTGTCTAACGGTCACGACCTTACTTCTTCTGGAAGATTCTCAATGTTCATAGGCCATGACCAAAACATGGATATGGTTGCGACTAAAATACAAAATTGCTGAAACTGCGCGTTTTGAATTAGGTCATGCTGGTATAAGAAGATAGGAGGCTGCCGTCAAGGAGGAGGCTAGTTTTTGGACCTGATTAGGCTAAGAAGCAGTACTCGAGCGCTCTCTACACACTTTCTCCTCATCTTTCATCTTTCTACACATCTCTACACCATTCACCCTTCATCTCTTTATTGTTACTTCATGGCATCACATCTGAACAGCGATTGCAGTGCAGTAGAAGTCATGAGAGGCTAAACCTTTAGTCTCTTGGTGATGGATCTGATATATTGAGCTCACGGACGGAAACGGGGAGTTTTTACTGTTCTAATTTGTATTCCTTTACATGTCATGATTGCTGCTAGATCTAGGGTTTTCATTCTATATTTAAGGATTGAATATCGATTGATCATTCTCGAATTAGACTATTGTATTTGATGCTGGATGATTTGAACGTTGGATTTCAATTTAATATTTCAGTTTTGATTTTAAGAAAGTTGGGTTATTTTCAGCGATCGTTGCAAATCAATTCAATTGCTTGAAATCTAGGGTTTTCGATCGACGATCACTCGAGGGCGTTCTCATCAATTTAGGGTTAATTACACGCTAAGTGGCTTCTAACAGTTCACTAATAGTTCTTAAACTAGCTTTGATTAAAGGAGTTTAAGGAATATTAGGGTTCTAGACTCAATCGATCGATTGAGGATTTTCTTTGAGATTTAGTGATTTAAAACTCTGATTTAATATAAGAGCAAGGATAGATAAGTTTTCATCATCAAGAGACTACTATTACATATTTCTCAAACAAACTAACTCTTCTCATCTCTTTCAAAAATCCAAAAACATCTACTTTTCTGCAAATTAATTTTATCAAGCCCCAAAAACCCCAAAGCCATTTTTACCTTTACTCAGGTTTTCATCAATTTTGACATCCAATTTGCTAAGTTTCTAATAAAAAGGCTCCTTGAGAAGAACGATAGGGTTGTGCCTTATACTACATTATATTGGGTGCAATTAATTTTATTTTGATTGCTCGGACTGCGACAATCCGAGAGAATTATCAAATACTTATTTCTCCTTTATTCTTTTGCTATATCTTCTTGACAATGCTAAATTTTCTTCTTCTTTGAAATCAAATAGCTTATATACAATACTTCCACAAGCTCCTTGAAGATTATATGGGTTCAAGTAAAAAGATGAACTTGACTTAATTATAATGAAATTTAGACACCAGCAAAAATAAGATAACAATGGAATATCAATGAAGGTCTAATGGGTAAACAATGGATCAAAATTTATGGCTTGTGTTTAGGCCCAAAGGTTTAGAAATGAATGCCTCTATCATATTCAATAACATAAATGCGCAAGTAGTTTTCAACTTAGAGCCAAGGCAAGTTCTAGAGGATATAAACTATTGAATAATCACTCAATATAGGAATTAAGGCAGAGAATCCTTCCAACTAAGGTTTTCATCTAAATTGCTCATACACTAAAGTCTCAAACAATGTTCATTATTCACTAGGCATTACAACACTTATCACAACTAAAAATTCTCTTAAATGATGATTTAAAAGTTCAAAATTAATCACTCAAAATTATGTAATAATCCCAACTTTAATAGTAAAAACTTACGTGTTTTCAATTCAATTTCCAAGATTTTCAAAAATTCAAGTGTGACCATGGTTTCTGTAAAACTATTTATGCAAAAGGGTTAGAAACAATAGGGCAATGAATCACTTATACAGCACCTTATTAGCTCAAAATGAATCCTTCTATATAGCATTGCATAAGGCAAAGATAAGGTAAATAGACATTTTTGTATTATGATCGCGACTAAAAACAGTAGAGATCGATACCAAATTTCACAGTGAGTGTTTGCTCTGAACTTACACATTTAGTCGCGACCACAATACATGGAGGTCGCGGCTCCTTTTCACAGAGAGCCCATTAAGTCCAGAATTCTATCCTAGGTCGCGACTATATAACACATAGGTCAGACTAATTTCCACAGAGGCTACCAAATGATGATTTTCAAAACCCAAAAACATCTTTTACACTAAAACCTTTTTAGCTAACAAGAAAACAATTTAAAGTGGGGATCCAATTTTTAGCAATTCATCTCACATTAAGATCAAAAACTAAAAACTTTGTGATAAAAGATTCTTTAGAACAGAAACAATATCTCCCCCACACTTAAACTTGATAGTGTCCTCACTGTCAGAGAGTTATAAAAAAATCACAATAGTGAAGCAATGAGAATCAAGGCATATATATTACGCAAAAGCAATGAACAACAATGATATTATCAATCAACAACATCCCTCTCAAGTACAACATCAACTATCACTCTCTAATGGACTCCAAACCTTCTTATAATTCTCCCAAATAACCCTAATCATTTCTCACAGCAAACCAAAACACAACTAAATGCAAATTCAGCAATGAAGCATACAGTCACATTCAGATCATACATCGCAATACAAGGAAAGCAAAGATGACAAGATGGGTAAACTATAGCATGCAATTGAGTTTGTAAACACCTTAGAGAACCAACAATAAGTAAACAACACATGGACAACACAAGAGTATTATTTAAAATAGAAACAAACTAAAATTAAACACTATCATACTGAATCATCCATTTACAATCCTCAAACCAACATATCAAACATACATCACATTAGAAAAAACATGTAAAAGGTAAGAGATAAGAAAGGGACAACCTTGCTTCAAGGAGGCAAAGCAGATTCTTCATAAAGCTTTAAAAGGTGGCTATTTGCCTCAAAGATTTTGCCTATCGCCTCCTCTTTCAACTCAATCATCCCAAAATTGTGGACTTTAATAACTGTGTAAGGTCCATCCTAGCTAGTTTTGAATTTACCATGTTTGAACTTAAACTTAGCTTGGTACCTTAACACTCTATCACACTCTTTAAACCTCTTCCTAAGAATATGAGCATCATAGATTAATTTTGTCTTAAGTTTATAAATTTTAGAGCTACTGTAGGCATCCAATCTAATCTCTTCTAGCTCTTGAATCTTCATCAACTCTTTGAATTATCTTCTAAAAGGTCCTCATTGTAAGCTTTCACTATCCAATATGTCTTATGCTCTATTTCCACAGGCATATGACAAGCTTTCCCAAAAATCGTCCTATATGGAGATATGCTTAGAGGGAATTTAAAAGCTATTACGTACGCCCATAAAGCATCGTCTAGTCTTAAGTTCCAATCCTTATTGGATGGCTTAACAATCCTTTCTAGAATATACTTTATTTTCCTATTTTAAACCACTACTAGACCATTGGTTTGAGGGTGGTATAGGGTTGATACTTTATGAGTTACACCATATTTTGCCAATAAGTTATTAATTAACTTATTGCAAAAATGGGTACCTTGATCACTAATTAACGCTTTTGGTACTCTAAATCTACTAAAGATATGAGATCTTAAAAATTTAGAGACCGTTTGAGCATAATCTAATCACATAGGAATGGCCTCTACCCACCTAGATAAATAGTCTACAGCCAAAAGAATGTAATGAAATCCCGCTGAAGGTGGAAAAGGTCTCATGAAATCTATTCCCTATACATCAAAAATCTCATAAAACAGAATAGTTTGTTGCGGCATCTCATGCCATTTATAATTCTCCTAAATCTTTGGCATATATCACAAGCTCTACAAAACTCAAAAGTATCTTTAAAAAGGGAAGGCCAATAGAAATCAGATTCAAGGACCCTACATGCAGTCCTTTTCCCCCCCAAAATGACCCCCACAAACCCATGAATGGCAAGTTTCTAAAACTGATTTGTGATCTTGGTCAGGAACACATCGTCTTAATACTTGATCAGAGCACAACTTCCACAGAAAAGGTTTGTCTCAAATAAAGTATTTAGATTCACTCTTGAGATTTTAGGCCTAAAATTTAGACAAATGGGATGGAATTAGACCAATTTTAATGAAATTAACTAAATGGCATACCAAGATTCTACAACAGTAACCAAACAAAGAGACTGATCAGGGAAAGAATCACAAACAAGATCAAAACTAAGTACTCGCCTTGTCTCTGTTGGTAATCTGCTTAGATGATCTGTAACGTAGTTCACATTTCTAGCTCGATCCCTCACTTCTATATTGAAATCTTGAAGCAGTAGCATCCATCGGAGAAGTCTTGGTTTAGAGTGTGGCTTTTTAAACAAGAACTTTATAACAGCATGATCAGTGTATATAATCACTTTAGCACTCAAAAGATAAGATCTAAATTTATCAAGTGCAAACACAATGGAAAAGAGTTCTTTTTATGTGGTAGTGTAGTTCTTTTGAGCACTATCTAATTTCTTAAAGGCATATGAAATGACTTTAGACAGCTTAGCATCTTTCTGTCCTAACATTGCACCTATAGCTTTATTTGATGCATCACATGAAAGCTTAAAATCTAAATGCCAATTAGGTATAGCAAGTATAGGTGGTGTGATAAGCATAGCTTTAATAGTGTCAAATGATCTCTTGCAAGTATCATCAAAACAGAACTCTATCTTTTTGCATGAGTTTAGAAAGTGGAGATGCAATCTTGCTAAAGTCCTTAATGAATCTTCTATAGAATCCAGCATGTCCTAGGAATGACCTCAGTTCCTTTAAAGATTTGGGATAAGGAAGAGAAGAAATAACCTCAATATTAGCTTTATCTACCTCAATCTCATTCTTACATATTAAATGCCCTAAAACTATGCCTTTATCTACCATAAAATGACATTTCTCAAAATTTAGCACAAGCTTTTTTCTCAATTCATCTTGCTAAGACTTTCTCTAAACTTTCTAAATATTCATCAAAATCCTTACTATACACTATAAAATCATCCATGAATACCTCCATGTTGCTTTCCAAGAATTCATTGAATATGGACATCATAGCTCTTTGAAATATTCCAGGAGCATTGCCCAAGCCAAATGGCATCCTCTTATAAGCATAGGTACCAAATAGACATGTGAATATGGTTTTCTCTTGGTCTTCTGGTACAATTGGAATTTGAAAATATCCTGAATACCCATTTAGGAAATAATAATGACTTTTCCTTGCTAATCTCTCAAGCATTTGATCAATAAAAGGCAAGGGAAAATGATCTTTCCTAGTAGAGTCATTTAACTTCCTATAATCAATACAAACCCTCCAGGAATTTTGCATTCTAGTAGGTATTAATTCATTATTCTCATTCCTCACTACTGTTATTCCACTCTTTTTATGCACTACATGAATAGGAGATACCTATTCACTATCTGGTATATCATATATGATCCCTGCCTTTAGCAATTTACTAATCTCTTTCCTAATAACATCAGAGATTAATGGGTTTAATCTCCTTTGGGGTTGTTTAATTGGCTTAAAATCTTTATTAAGCAAAATCCTATGAGTGCATACAGTTGCATCTATCCCTTTTATATCAGCTAATTGCCAACCCAAAGCCTCTATATTCTTTCTAAGCATTCTTAACAACCTAGACTCTTCACTAACAGTTAAAGAACTAGAAATTATTATTGGCAATTTCGAGTCTGGTTCAAGATAAGCATACTTAAGGTTAGAAGGTAAATCTTTTAACTCTAATTATGGGGGTTAAACAATAGAAGGGATAAGATGAGAGGAATCAATTAAGTTAGAAATCCTCTCCTTTGTAGATTCTTGGAGGTTGTTCATGTTCAGCTCATTTGGACTCTCCATCTTGCTTTTAATCTCTTCAGGTGTTGCAGCAAGTTTAAGTTAGTTTACAACTGCAACATAGTTGTATGTATTATCCTTCATACCTACATTAGAATCAAAGATCAAATCATTCAGAAATCGCAAGGTATGAGATGTAATCTTAGAATGGGAGGAATGAGTAGTAAAGTTAGAACATATTGGCCCTTTAACCATAACATTAGAATGTAGAACTAAAAAACTTTAAAGTTTATTGGTTACATCTGACATTCCTGGTTGTGACCTATCAGGCTTGTCTTCCACTTCTTGTCGTGACCAATTTTGACAGAAGGTATCTCTGTATCTTTTTGTCATGACTTGATCATCCAATGGTCGTGACTCATAGTCTCGGGAGTTTTTGGTAGCGATAAAACAATCATCTGGTCGCAACTTATGTTCACAGAGAGTCTTTTCTTCAGCAAGATGGTATTTAGTCGCGGCTTGATATCACATAAACTTAACCCTTCTTCATTTATTCCACTTCCAACTTCCACAATGTCTTGTATTACTGTAAAATCAATCAACAAATATTTCGCAAAAGTATTATCACTTGAAATGATGAAATTGAATCAAGATTTGATGAAAATGAGTAATCTTAAGAAACTGAAAGCATGATATTTACATCTGAGCAATTGAAACATGATGCATTACTTTCACAAGAACAAGAAAAATAATAAACATAAGAAAGAGATGCAAAATAATCATCGTAGGCACTGAAAGATGAATTTGAATCAATATGCTCCTGAGATACTTCATGGAAATTTTTGGAATTATGCATCACAGAATCATACCCATCATACAAACTCGATTCATACTCATCCCTAACCTCTTCAACAGAATAATTGAAACATCCTTCCTTTCGTACGTCTTAGGGACCATTTGGTAGCATTTAGAACCACTTTCAAGGTCATTGAAGTCCAGTTTCTCAACCTGGAGTTTTACTTTTATCGAGTACTGTTTATTGTGTAAATTCCATATGAGTGACCTGACTTCGAAAAATCATAACTAATTCTAGAAAAATCGGAATTAAGTGGTTCAAATTGATACATGAATATAACTCAATTATCCTTCAGGGAAAAATAACTCGTTGACCACTCCTTGACCAAGTCAACGTAGGACAACGTTACAACTTTACTGTTCATCCAGCGTTTTTCTCCTGAATCCAGCATTTTGGGTCCAAACTTTGATAATTTTTATCTCCATGTGTAGACATCCAAATGAGGCATTCTATATATCAAATAAAATCTTGGTATGTCTACTATTTACCATAAAAATATCATACATTTATTCAACCATTTACTATTTTTAATTATAGATCAAACATCACTATGTCACCATGAGTTACTGTTCATCGTGGCAAATTCCAGCATTCAACTTTATATATATATGCATACATCATCACATATCAGTCAAACATGCCAAACAATACCTATTATTAAATAATAAGTTGTTATACATCAGGGCATGTACAAAATCCTCATATTTCTATTACATCTTTTCCTGCCTAAAATCCGGCAGCATAACCGCTAGGCTTCATCTTTAAAAAGTAACTGATCTTGTACTGATTCGGTAATTTCCGTGAGAACTACCATTCTACGTAAGTACCCAGGAAAGACTGGATGAACCGGCTAGGTCCACTCACTTTCAGCCTCATTAGACAGTACCTACGTACACAGTACGTATCAGCTCCTTTCTTTACTACTGCTATCTTGTTATAATTTCAGTAGCATAACGGCGTCTCTTAAAATTCTCAAAATTTACTTCGACATAACCTCCCTGTAATGGGTTATTTATTGGGATGAGATTCGGGGGAATCTCAGTAGTAACAACCATAACAATATATGTAATGCAGTGTGATAGTGCTTGCTTGTGATTATGTACAGATAAGTATGCTGCGTGCTTCCATACTCAATAACATATGATCATAGCATTGCAGTATAGCTTCAGACATAAACTGTAAATAGCACATCAAATCACAAAGTTATTACATAAAAGCTAGGTTAGTTACACCTCAAAAGCTTAGCAGAACTCTAGAATCTCTATACTGCTTCAGCTCCGCCAGAACTTCCTTCTTTCTTTCTCTCACATTCTCTCTCTTAAAGGGCTCTTGGCCGTGATGCAAATGAAAGGGGGAGGGGGCATTTATAGTTTCCATGGATGGCACTTCCGTAATTCTAAAGAACTATGAACTTGTGGCCACCGTTTTTCCTGGAATTTCCTATTTTCTTTTCCATTTATGACATCATCCAAGGGACACCTCATGGGACACCTAATCTCTCACATGGGAAAAATGAAGGTCCAAGAAGCCTCTAGAGAAATTCCAGTCCAGGTTTTCATAATTACACTTTTGCCCCTGAAACTTTTATTCTTTTCAATTAAGTCCCTTTATTTGGCTAAAATTACACTTAAAGAACCCAATTTTTTGTCTACTTTTTCTTTTTAACCTTAAACTTTTCATAATTTCACTTAAGTCCTTACATTTTCTTTCTTTTTCAATTTAATCCCTTTCTTTACATAAATGGCCATTATATCCCTAGGGACTTTCACTATTTACATATAAGTCCCTGGACTTTTACTTATTTACAGTTTAGTCCCTAAAAACCCTATGTATGTTTCTGGGATTTCTGCTTTGGTAGTCTATCTATTCCAGGCTACTTTCTGAGTCTCTAGGCCTGAAATTGGGATGTTACAATAATCAAGAGCATTCAAACCAGTAAAAGGAGAATTGTTAAAAGGATATTTTATTGCTTCATTCATATTGAAAGTAACTACATGTTCCCAAACTTCCATTGTAATAGAACTATGCTTCATTATAATGATTATCTTGGAAGTTTGGAGGAAAGGTCTGCCTAGGATCAAAGTGCTCTTATTCACTAGCTCACTGGACATGTCCATAACGTAGAAATCGGTTAGGAACACTAATTCCTTGACCTGTACTAGAATATCCTCAAGAATTCCCTTAGGATACCTAATTGATCTATCAGCTAATTGGAGCACTACAGTTGTGTCTCTAAGATTATTAGTACCTAAGTCTAAGTATCTCGACCAAGGCATTATATTAATGGCAGCCCCTAGATCTAATAACGCTCCCTTAATATGAACCTTTCTTATAGTGCATTGGATTATGTAAGATTTTAGGTCTTGGCACTTAACTGATAATTCAGCCTTAAAAAGTGATGACACATTAGCACTCACCTAAGTTCTCTCTAGAGGCCTAAACTTTTTCTTATCACCACACAACTCTTTCAAAAATTTAGCATACATAGGGTTTGTTTAGAGGAATTCAACTATAGAAATATTTATTTTGATTTTATTAAAAAGAGTAGAATCATCTTTTGCAAATTCAGAGTCAATCATTTTCTTTCCAACAAAGTAAACTTTAGGAAAAGGGAGATCCTTTATACTTACTTCCTTACCTATAGGTATCGAGTCTCCTTGCTTGCTTGACTCTGCCTTCTCCTAAATTTGCTTCCTTTTATATACTGGACTTTGCATTATCACTTCCTTTTCTTGCATCTCTTGTATTTCCTCTTGTGCTTGTAAGTTCTCCTCTTGGGTTGCTTTCTTAGTCATAAGTTGTTGTTCTTTCACAATCTCTTATTTCCCAATCTTTATTTGTGACAATGATGTATTTTCAACTTCCATATCTTCCATATCTTCCCTTGGTTCATCATCTTCCTTAAAATGAACTTTTCTGCCACTTCTGAGTGATATAGCATTTAGACCCTTTGGATTAATAACAGTATTTGAAGGTATATTGTCACTGCTCTTTGATTGGATGTTACTCACTGTATTGAAAACTTGAGTTAAATGACTTGTAATATCAACATTCTTAGAATTTAACTCCTTAAGTTTCCTATATACATTTGCATTATCCTTCTACATACTTTGAAGAATTAAAGCTATGGAGGTGAATTGACTATCATTCTCTTTGAGCTTGGTATCTATATTGGTCATTCTACCGTCCATGTTGTTCATTTGTGCAGCCATACTCTTTAACAATTGAGAAGTCTTATCTGGTCTTGATGTTACTAAAGTATTAGGTTGAGCAGGAATCATATACCTTGCATTACTTTAGTAGTTTCTTGAAGAAGCACCACCTCCTTAGAATTGATTTGGCCTATTTTCCCTACTCTCCCACCTAAAATTTGGGTGGTCTTTCCAACCAGGATTGTATGTGTTGGAGTATGGGTCTCTCTTCTGGTATTAATTATCTCTCCCTTGATACATTGCTGTTACTTTTTCATATTGTCTATCACATGTACTTGTAGCATACATCATTGAACCGTATAACTCACATTGCATGAACTTGCTTTGTAGAATGCATCTCTCTTTCAAGTAAATTCATTCTCTTTTTCATTGAATTTCCTAAAGCTGCTATTTCTGCTAAAATTTATTTTGAATTACCCTAATATAATGTGGGCATTCTCCTTGGATCCTTAGTCTGATGATTTTCATTAGCCATTTTCTGGAATAAGTCCCAACTTGCTTGTGGAGTTTTATCTCTCAAAGATCCATTTGTTGCTGCATTCAAGGACACCTTGTTGTGAGGAAGTAGACCATCAAAGAAAATTTCTACTAAATTAGCCTTTGTGATGTTGTGATACAGACATTGAGCCCACAAGTTGATAAATCTTGCCCAATATTCATGTAATGACTCTCTATCCTATTACAAAATATTTGTAATCTCCTTCATCTGAGTTGTCTTAGAGGCCAGGAAGAACTGATCTAGAAATGTTGACTTCAACTTATCTCATGTAAGAGTTGAGAAATGAGTTGGCAGATTGTATAACCACTCCTTAGCCTTCCCTTCTATAGTGAAATGGAAACACCTCCTTAAGACCTCATCCATGCAGTCATTGTTGGAGATTGTGCCCTAGAGGCCAATCATTATCTTATGAACATTGTTAATTTATGAATTTCTTAATTATGTTATCATATTATTTGCATGTTTAATATGATGACAATCCTTGGATAACTCGTGATCTTATCCTAAATGTCCCTGGTCGGTCATCTATGCGGGAGCAGAGATGAAATAAGACCAGTATGACTTTGAAGATATATAGAGATATGAATCAAAGTCATAAGCACATGTAAGAGTACAGGGTGTTGGACCGACCCGCTATGAGAGAGCTGCATGGGTCAAGTCATAAGCTTCTCTCATATACAAGCCATGTCACTATGCCCTTTGACCTGAGATCATCATGGATTCCTACATGACAAACGCTCAGCTTTGACCTAGTCAAAAGTCACTTTTGACCGAGTGATCATAAAGGCTATGCTCGGGTTTAGTGGTTTTTCATGCGGAGGAATGTGAATGGTCAAGATGGAATTTGTCCCTCACATTCGTAGAGAGATATTACTGGGCCCCTCGATGAGTGAGTCTGAGAAATGTATGGTCATACTGGAATGGAAGGGTAGTTCAATTTCTATATTCAGACTACTCAGGGATCGAGAAAGTAACGGTCAGGAACAGGAGGATGAAATTCTCCATGCCTCATCCTTGACCGAAATATCGTGTGACAAAAGGGACATGATATGGTTGTATGAAAGGTTACATTGTTTATCGATCCTCATATGTTTTGGGTAGTTGTAATGCCTTGTTAGAGACCGCTTACGACTTGTGGGTCAGTATAGTAACTGGGCCACTGCCAACTTCATATGGGCCTACAGGGTCGCACACAAAATAGCCCAATACGAGCTATGATGTCCAGATTCATTGAATCTAAGAGATGTCTAGATTCAATGAATAATCTAGGGTGGATATATATTTTATATATATATAAATTTGTATATATATATTATATATAATATAAGAGATATTTGTAAGATTTAATTTATAAGGATAAATTAAATCTCTATCACTTTTGAATTTGAATTTAAATGGATATGATCTATTTGAATTTGAAATTCAAATTGATAAGATATCTCAAATTTGATTTATGAGAATAAATCAAATATAATTCTGTCTTATCTTTATTTTAAATTAAATAAATAGGTGAATTAAATCTGTGGGACAGATTTAATATAAACCATATTTATTTAATTAGTTTCTTATTAAATTATGCAATATATGATATTGTATTAATTCAGAATTAATATAAGATTAATTCTGAAGCCCGGCCCTATTAGAAGCCCGATAGCTTCCTATATATTTGACATTAGGGGCTAGGGTTCTAGAGATCTCTACACACACATTCAGACGTGAGAAAAGGGGGCAGGGAGAGTGCAAAAGGTTTGCAAATTAGAAACTGCCGAAATAGAGACGGTGAGGACGGAATCTCTAGAAAGCCCTAGAGGGACAAGAGGCGCTAGCACGTCGTTCACGATTGGAACGCTATTCGTGTGGATACCGGTAGAGGAAGTTGATCTGAGCTGTCGACTTCTTACGATCAACGAGACACGAAGCAAGGTCGCGACCTATTGACACTGAGGTCGCGACCATACGGGCATCTGAACGTCAGAAATTCGAAAAGAGGAGACAGGTCGCGACTTGAAGCTGACGAGGTCGCGGATACAAACTCCAGAGATGTCCGGTCACGACGAGAAGCAGAGTAGGTCGCGACTAACAACTCCAGAGGCGACAGGTCGCGACTAGAAGCTTAGGAGGTCGCGACTGAAAGTTCCAGAGGCAAGGAGTCGCGACTAGTGGACACTGAGGTCGCGACCAAAGCTCGAATACCGAAGGTAACACTTCTTTCTCCTTGACTTAAACACATTCGGTAGATCCTGGATGGGAATGGAAAAATTTTTAAAGTTAATTTCTGCTGCATGTCTTCCAATTCCCTACAGTCATGGGAGGCTTTATCGAAGAGCAGATCATATGCACGGTTTGTAAGTGGCGATGTGGACATTCTCCTATTAATTCATGAAATTTAGGTAAGGCTATAATCAATGCTCCTTTAATTTCAAAATTTGCCTCTTCAGTGTAAAAACCATAAGGATCATAATTCACATGAGAATGATTTATTTTCCTCACACTTCTATTATCTTCCACATTAATTGGTATTTCATTTTCTCCCTGTCTATTATGCCCATTATTCCCATTAAGATTAAACTCAGTCATATTAGAAATTTCTAAATTAAGTCCAATTTTATATCTACAGACACTAGAGGATGAACTAGATTCTGTTGATTTTTCCTCTTCTTCAGCTACAACTTTACTAGTTCCTTCTTCTCTAAATTCTCTTCTGAGTTTCCTAAGTTTTCTCTCAATTTCAAGGTCAAAAGGCACTAATGGTTCAATTCTTCTATGATGCAACATAGAAACAATCAAGAATAACCAAGCAAGCAATCTAAATCAGACACACAAGTTTCACAGAAGAAAATTCAATCAGGTCACCACTAAAGGATGTTTAGGTCGAGGCCCAGAAAATAAAGAGCAAAAGTTCTTAAAATGAATTTTAGGTAGAGACTAATAATTCCATAAGTCATGACTAAATTACATAGAGAGAAAATCTTTCAAACAAGTCATGACAACAAGTTACAAAAGTCGCGACTAGATTTCACAGAGAGAAATCAAGTACCTCAGTAAAGCAATAAGGTCGTGACCCAGACAAGTTTTGGTAGCGACTCAAAGACACAAAGAGTAATTTCGCAAGAACTTAGAAAAAATGCAGAATGCTAAAAGTGAAAGAAAATAACATATTTGTTTCTATTTCTAAAAATTTTTATGCTATGCAATTACTTGGCTCCCCAGTAACGGCGCCATCGATAAGCTCAGATTGTCGTCGTCTGATCCATCAAAAATAATGATTGCACCCAATAATATAGTATAAGGCACAATCCTATCGTTCTTCTCAAAGAGTATTTTTATTGGAATCCTAACAAATTGGTGGCAAAGCCATTGAAAAATTGAGTAAAAATATGGGTTTTGGGTTTTATCGAATATTGATACTATAAAATAAGGGTGTAGTAAAGTAAATATTTTTGTATTTTTGATTTAAGATGAAAATGAGGTGGTTTGTGAAAGAAATATATTAAGAAAGACTCTTGATGATGAAAATATAACTATAATTGCTCTTAATTTGATATGGGAGATTTGAAATCACTAAGTCTTAAATAAAAACTGCAATCAATCGATTGAGTCTAATGCATTAATGACTCTTGAACTCCTTTGATCAAAGCTAGCTTAAGAACTTCTTAATTCAATGTTGAAAACACTTAGTATGTAATTAAATTAGATGATAAAAATGTCCTCAAATGGTCATCAATCAACAACCATAGACTTTAAGCAATTGAATTAAATATCAACAATCGTTGATAGTAGTCCAACTATCCAGAAATCAAAATTAAAATATTTATATTAAGATCAACAATCACATCATCCAATGTCAATTATAAATATCTAATTTGAGAATAATCAATCGACATTCAACTCTATTCATACAATGAAATCCCTAAATCTAGAAATGTCAAAATATGAAATAGGTGCAGATTAGGATAGAAAACTCCCCAGTGCAGTCCATGAGCTCAAGATATGCAGTCCATCACCAAGAGACTAAAGTTCTAGCCTCTCATAGCTCCTACTATGCTGCCATCGCTGCCCATAAATGATGCCATGAAGAATGCAGAAAAAGGTGATGGAAAGGTCAAGAGAAGGATGGTAGAAGTGGATTAATTGGTGCAGAAATATGAAAATCTATGGAAAGATCAATAAAAATGGAAGGTGCGATGGAAGATGTAGAGAGAATGTTGAGAGAGAGGGAGCAGCTATTTCCTTGCTAAATCTAGCAAAAACTCTAGCCCCCCATTAATCTGCCTGCTCCTCCTTTCTTTAAATACAGAGTAACCTAAATGAAAATGCACAGCTTCACTAACTGGCTATTCTAGTCGCCACCATATCCAAATTTTGGTCATGACCTGAGAACACAAAGAATATCCTAGGAGAAAATAGGTCACTACCAGTGGACTCTTAGGTCGCGACTAAACATCACAGAAGCTGGCTTTCATATTTTAGGTCATCTTTGTCTAGTGATTCCTTCTCTGCTTCATATTGGGTCCTTGATTCTCCTCTAAAATACCTGCAATTCAAAATCAAAGCTCACTGTAAAAGCCCAACTAAATGAAGAACAACATAAATGCAGTTTGGATGAGTTAATTTACCATTTAACCCTTTTATCAGTACATTACCATGCACAATCATGTATTACCATAAAAGCACAATTATAGGCATAAAATGAATGGTAAACTTCCCATAAAACCCTTGAAAATATCAAAGAAACCATATACAATTTGCATCTTATCGTATCCTTAATTTTGCCCTTATATATACTCAATAGGAAGTATCTTAGTCCAATGGAACACCATTTTAGCTTAAAAAATATGAATTTCCAAGAATTAGGTTATTGGGGTACTGTTCATGTTACTGTACATCTGGTAAATCCAGATTACGTCATGAACTTTGGAAATTCATAATTAAATCTAGAAAAATAGAAATAAGGTGGTTCCAATTTATAATGAAAGGTATTTCATTGAAATGTGAAGGAAAAATATGAAACTGAGGTTTCCTTGTCCAAATGAAATCAATTTAACCGTTGAAAAACACTGTTCATTTGGTAGGTTTGGAAGTTCCAGTTTCTTTACCTTATTTTCAAAAATTCATTTCTCCTTGTATACTTATCCAAATGAGGCGTGTTACATATGGATTTAAATATAAATATGTGTACTTTAATCTCATAAAATTTCATGGAGCAATTCGTTCACTTGCTATTTGAAATTCGTTCTTAAACCCCACTGCCTCTAGACACTCGTTTTATCTTAATCCAGATTTTAGTCCTGACTTTGGAAAATCATAACAATTCGAATTCTTATCCAATTGAAGTTTTCTTTGTGTCCAATTAAAGCTCCGGATCTTGGATATTTTCATACCAAATTTCATGTGAAAACTCTTTGGATATGTCACTTAAACTACAGGTGGAAACGTACTCCCTCGGATCAGATCTAGTGAGTGCTGCATTTTACATATCAATACAACATCTTCTAGGTTAAATGCATACTCTTTAGGACATATACAAATTATTCATCCACATTTACCCTCTTCCTTGTGAAGTTCCAGCACCTAGAGCATGATTATATATATATGGAAGGAATGAGATTTCGTGGAAATCTCAATAACAAGTCATACCAACTATGAGGTTATGCATGCTTGATTAAATGCCTAACATGTTATCATGCAATGGGAGCTAATTCAAGATCATACATGAGCAAACTCTAACATGCATATTATCATGACATAAGTTGCAAGGAGTTGCAAGTATTCATAACTCATCATCATCATCACATAACATTTCATGCTCAACCAAACTTCATGCATAACAAGCAAGCATATAAATCAAACAACATAAGTTTATAGTTAGGTATTCTTGCTACCTCTTATATATCTTTGCAAGTTCCTGCTTGACTTGATCCTTCCTTGCCACAAATGTCAAAACCTAGGCATAACAAAGCAATTACCAAGTTACAACTCAATTCCAATCCAATCTCAAGGCTAGGGTTTCATTAAGCCCTTTCTTTCTCTAATTTGTGACTTATGATTACATCCTTCCAAACTAAACTTTCATGGTTCATTTCCATATAATTTTTCATGTAGAATCCAAATATGCATTCAAAAATTCCAGAATCCAATTGCTTCTCAAGGTTCTGCACAGAACTGAAAAGCTATACCAATTTTCTAAAAATTCTCATTTTGATTCCAATGCTTCCAATATTGGTTTCTCTACTATATGCCCACACAATTTTTCATTCTAAACCCATTGGAAGCATCAAAACCATAAAATTCCAACATATGAACAGTGATTTCATACTGTACAGAATAGAACACAATCTTGGATTCACAAGCATACTTGAATTCCTAAGCCATTACCACTTGATTCTAGCTTGTTTAAACTTGTCTAAACTATCCATAACATAAAACTCATGTTCTTTTCACATGCACACGAAAATTCCAGCAGCACCTCCACAAGATTTATGCTTCAAAAACCACTTAAACTCAAGACAAAATCTACTAGAACATAGTCTAGGATCAAGGGAACTAATTACCTTGATAGTTCCTCCAAGATGCTTGCTTCCTTTTGGCTTGAGTGAAAATTTTGCAAGAGTTTCCCTAGGGTTGTCATGCATGCCGAAATGAATCTGAAATGGAGGGGGTATTTATAGAAATTTTTGGGGAAAATTGAAGGCCAAGATCATTTTATGCACTATTTGATCTAAAGGCCAAGATTTAATATTGGATTTTATTTTCTTTTCCATTTATGACATCACCACCATGACATCATCCAAGAGCCACCTCATGGGACACATAATCACACATGTGGCTAAAATGAAGGTCCAAGAAGCCTCTGGAAAAATTCCAGTCCAATCCGGTACCGGCCCGGTTCAATTTCCCGTAAACCGGACTGTTTTCTGAATCTAATTTTTCTGAGATTCCATAATAAGTCCTCTGACCTTAAATCCAGTATCTGAATTCTTTTTGTCATTAATATCCTTATACTGGGTTTAAACTTAATTACAAATCCCCTGGGAAATTACCAAAATACCCTTGGTGCCCTTTCTTGCACTACACTAACCCTAAGGGCATAATCATCATTTCACACCTCTTTGGACCCTGTTAGGGCATATATTGGCTTTGACCAACCCTTCCTGTACCTGTCTTAGCGTTTTAGCTTGTCCAAAATGACCAAAATGCCCTCCATTCATCTATTGCTCCTTAATGCAACACAGTAGTATTTTCATAATTTTGCACATTTCCGGGGTTCCTTGGAACACTGGCCCACCTATCAGTCCAATCATTTTATTGGGCCATCATGACGCCATCTTTGGGCCTTTTTAGGGTTTACTACCTTTATAGCACGAATCCCTAGAAATCTCTCCCGGCGATATTTATCGAGTATTTTATTCCACTGTAAATTCCATTAAAAATTTTACAGGATTCCTTTTCCGATCCTGTCAAATTTATAAATTCATATATTAATTATATGAATTTACTGTAAGGTCTCATTTGATTCTGAGATCCGAAAAATACTGTAATAATTTTATCTGACTTTAGAAATTTATATCAATTTTTCGGGACCTCAAATCAAAATTCTGTGTTGTGTCAAACTAACCGAAATAATTTTCTCTATCTACTGGTAAAATTTGGGTCTATCTGACTCTGGGCATTTTTGGCCTGTTTTCGGTCCAATTCTTCATAATTGTACTTTTGCCCCTTGACTTTTCATAAATTGTACTTAAGTCCTTGCCTTTTTCTTTCTTTTTCAATTTAATCCCTTTCTTTACATAAATGGCCACATCTTTTCCTGAAAAATCTCACATACATTATACACAAACTATACATATTAATCAGTACAAAAAATTAGGGATATTACACATCCTATCACTCACCTTGACTTCTAGCTATCTTGTTCACTAAGTGGTTTGGCTTGCTATGGAATTGCTCAAGTTTTCAATTGACAAGAGTTTCCCCTTGGCCACCCAAGCTCTCACAGTTTTGCACTAAAAATGGGGGTATTTATAGATAAATTTTAAGGATCTTAGGACTAAAATATCCTTTAATTTCTTAATTATTACAAGCCATTAATCTTGCATCTTATTTGTAGATTCTTTGATTAATTAATCTTAATCATAATTAAATTAATTCTTATATTATTTTAATATATTGTATCACATGTCAAGACTCTTCTTCCTTGTGTTAGCTTCCATGTGGCACAATGTGGGGTCCACAAGAACACCTCACATGCCTCCTTGTTTTCATGAAGTTTCCTTAAAATTTCCTCCTATTTTTTATAAATTATCTTTAAAATTCAACTTGAGCTCCAAGAAATCTCTTAGCACCTTGGGCCTCCTAAAATGATTCCACTTTAGGCCTAAATTAAGTCTAATAGCTGATTGACACAAATCCCAAGGCACTTCCTTTACCGAATACCTTAATATACCTTAAATTTGGGAATAAATTCTATAAAATTATTTTAAGGGTTTTAATATTTTTATAAATTCATTCTAGTATAAAATGAATTTTTTTGCAAAGTCTCATAATATTTTGAGACTCAGAAGTCCTGATAAAAATTCTATACGTTTCTCTTAAATCCTTTATCTGTATTTTCACCTTAAATTTCATAATTAATTCTATATAACTTCTTTTTGAGTTATGTCAATTTCATAAATTTTTATAATAATTATAATAATTTTTTATAAAATTTCATCTAGTTCTGATGTCCAGAAGATATTGTAATAACTTCCAAACTTGAAAAATTAATATTAATTTATCGAGACCTTAAATCAGAATTCTGAGAGATATTCTTAGCCCAAATTTTGTCCTTTATTTACTGGTAAAATTTGGGGATGAAATATTTCTAGGCAATTTTTGGGCCTTTTGTGGCTCAACTTTTCTATAATTATGATTTTGCCCCTTAATTTAGCAAAATTACACTTTAGTCCCTTTCTACCACATTTGAAACTCCAATTTGGTACCTAAAATCTCAAAAATCCACTTAAGTCCCTTTTCTATTTTTCCTTAAATTTTCTATATTTAACTTTTGTCTAAATGATATTTATGTCCCTTGGCTTTAAAACTTTACATCTTCTTTTCTTTCTGTAATTTAAACCTGATCTAAACATTATTTTTTTCTTCTAGTCATTGTCACAATCCTCTCCTAACATCTTTCATCTATCAATTTTATATAGATAGAGAAAAATTAGGATGTGACAGATGTAACGGAACCCTGTAAAAATATGATACCATGTGGTAGAAAACTTTCCTATTACATTTATGCTTGGAAAGAGATATAACCCAATAAAAAAGGAATGAATCATCATTTAGAATTACACGAGGAGGAGTTGTGGTCACATTCTTTTGTTGAATATGAGAAGTATAAGTAAAATATGTTTGTAAGTCATTCCAATATGGTTTCGTACATAGATTTAAGGGAGAATTTCACTGAGGTCTCATGGAAGACAATTAATTACAAAAAAGCCCCCTGAAATCATCAAACAATTAAATAATCCCAAGGGACCTGAGGGTAATATATTCGAATTGTAAAAAGACACAATTGTCTAACAGTTTAAAAAAGAGATGTTGGGATGAAAGTAGATCAATTGGCTCATTTTGCTCGTTCCGGAGAGAGATAAGCGTAAGAATGAAGATACCAATCTGTGCTATGCCATTCTTGGATTTTAGCTTCCTTTTCTCTTGATCATGGCTAGAGATTCTAAGGATGGCAATATTTATCTTCTTTTCTCCCTAAAATATGAACAAGTTAACACATTTGCTGTCAACATTGATTGGGTTTAGGTGTGTTGGTATATAGGATATTCTATGGCTTAACTGATCTATGAAGGGTGACCCACGTAAATGTAAAGATTGTGTTGATAGCATGACATTTTGATCATATTAGTTGTGGTTTCACTGTGTTTAGTTAGGATTTTAAATTTTTGATCAGTTTATAGGCAATTGTGCTCTGTTTAGGCGAGTATAGTATGAATAAATGAATATTAGAAAGCTTGCAGTAAAATGTGAATAATAGAGTATACTCTATTATGCGAGGGGAACATGAGTTATTAATATGCCCCGTGATAGTTGTTAATATCAATGGTTGAGTTTTTAATAACATGTGTCTAGTACAGGTTGTCATTAATGATGACGAGTTCGTCTAAAAAGCATGTATTTTGTTACGTTCATATAGAGGCAATTTGCAAATGATGGAGAAGCTCATAGATATCTTAGTGGTGATGTGACAACAATATCCATAAAGGAAGGCATAAAATATGAAGAAATGAAGAAAGGCACAACATAGGAAAACATTAAAAGCATCTCTTGTTAGGAAAGGAAGAAATAAAATTGTGATAAAATTCACAGTTAGATTTGATCCACACATATTTGTTGACCTTTTTAATGATCAAGGAGTTGATCATTTAATAATGTTCAATGGAGAAATTGCTCATGTGTACATAGGAGAAAATGGAAATAATGACTATACACAACTGGCTATGGATGTTCCAATAGAGGACCAAACTGTGTAAGTTATATGTTATATGTTCTGCTCATTTAATATTATTCTACTATCATATGTAGTTGTCATATCAATTCTACTAAGTTGTCATTACTAACACGTTAACTTGTCATTTCCTGTAGGACTGATGAATTGTTTGGAAGTGCGAATGTATTGTCTAGGTCTCCACCTACCTTGTTAAATGAGATTAGAGTGTCACCATTGTTGACTTGTTCTATTCAAATGATTCCAACATCTATACCTGAAATAAGTTATACTAAATGGAAGGATTTGATTATTGGATAAGGTCAAACTTTTCCCAATGTGGCGCTCTTAAAAAAATACTATACAAGTACAGCATTTCACACAAGTTTACATTCATATTTATCAATAACAATCAATAAAAGATCATTGTCAAGTGCAAGGTTGATGGATTCCCATGGTACATAGGTGCATATTGTATGGGAGAACATCAAGATTTTGAATTATTAACTATAAAAAATTCACAAGTCCACACATCTATAATACATAAGATAACCTGATTGTATCTCCCCGCGGAATATCAAGTTGAACATCATCACTCATGATTGATGGTCTAAGGAGTAATATAAATAACAATGCAAAGGAAATTAGCAAGGACTTGTATAGAGATTATGGTGTGTGATTGAATTATACTCAAGAGAACAAGCCTTGAGGGAAATACAAGGTACGTCAGAGGATTCTTACAAGGTTATTCCTTGGATTTATGATAGGCTTATGGAAACTGATCCAAGTACTGTGGCTCGATGGAAAGGCTCATAGGTGAAGAGATTTGAGAGGGTATTCATTGTCTATGGATTCTCAATTAACATTTTTTTATAAGGGTGCCAACCAAGACTCTATATAGATGGATGTCATCTGAGTGGTCCATATGCTTACAGCTAATACATATGACACGGATAATGAATTGTTTCCCTTGGCATATGCTATTATAAGTGGCGAGACAAATGATGACTAGACTTGATTTCTACAAAATGTGAAAGAGATCACAAGATCTATGGAGATAACAATTATATCAGATCTAGAACAATGTAATTATTAGTGTTGTTATGACTATTTTTTTCTAGTGCTAGACATGCTTATTATTACAAGCACGTGAAAGAAAAGTACAATACTGCATTCTTAAAAATCAATAGAGGTAAGGGACGAGAGAATTAGGGGTCAAGAAGGAGGACGCACTCAACTTGCTTGATGGAATTGCCTATGCAAGGTTTGAGGGAGATTATAGGAGAAACTAAAAGCGTTTTGTTCACAGCTAGCTGAATGGGTTGAGACTCAAGGGGATGTAGAATTATAGGCTATGAGCAAGTTTCTATTCAAACGATGGGATAATATTATCACTAATCTTGCAGATTCATTTAATGTATGGATTTTGCGAGAGGAGGCACAATGTGTCTATTTTTATATTTGAGCATCATGAGAAATTGGCCTAAAAGTTGCTTACAAGCAAAATGTCAATGGTAGATTAGACAAATGGTGTTGGGAATTGAGGTAAAATTGATGGAGCAAGTATCGCGAGCAACAAATATGCATGCACAATATTGGGGGGAATGACATAATTTCTGTTGAAACTTTTGGGCCTCATGGAGTACTTAAATTCACTATTTATCTTGATGCACATATATACACTTATTTAGCTTAGCTGATGAGTGGATTACCTTGTGAGTATGCATGTGTTGTAATTAAGCTAATTCATGGTAATGTGTACACAGTTGTGAATGATTGCTACAAATTATCTACCAGAAGGAAATATATGCTAGTAGCAAGAGACCAATTACGACACATGATTGTCCATGTCCTAAAGACCTGATGGTATCAAAATTACTGAAAGAAAGGTTCTTAGAGCCTCCAATTACTAGA
This sequence comes from Leucaena leucocephala, assembly GCA_037074615.1. Taxonomy (NCBI): domain Eukaryota; kingdom Viridiplantae; phylum Streptophyta; class Magnoliopsida; order Fabales; family Fabaceae; genus Leucaena; species Leucaena leucocephala. Next base: position 8,587,795 of record CM073549.1, read on the forward strand.
AGGCCTCCGGGAAGGCCAAAGAGAAAAATGATTGAATCTTAATTTCAAAACACAAAGATTTATCATTGTGAAAGATGCCATGATCTTGGACACACAGTGAAGACATGCAAGAATCCAACTCCAAGCTAAGCAATGTTAGTTTCTTGTATATTTTTTGTGCAAATGCATCACACAATCTTCTTTTTGTTTTGTACATGTTATTACACACACCTCAAAGTAGTCAGTTAAAGGTTAGTCATGTATAATGAGTGTACTTGTTTGATAGGTTGTGAAATAGGTGTGTAAAGTCATGATACTAAAATTTTGTATCCTTGATGAATCTCTACCTTTTCGATAATAGGATGGATCTTGATGAAGGTGACCATGTATGTTGTATTAGTTTTATGTTTTATACAAAGAACTGGTGTAATTGCAAAGTAGATACATATGAAGTTATATTCTCACCTTAATGGTGTTGGGAACCAATACACCCAGTTGTTATTTTATGCCTTAGAAGTTGTGATTCCTTCTTGTTTAAGTTGTTATGGTGTGCCTAGTGACTTGTAATTAAGTTGAGAATCAATGCCCTCAGTTGTTATTTTCATCCATACAAGTTGTCATTCATTTTTGCTTGAGTTGTTATGGCGTCCCCATAAAGTTGTATTCATTCCCCATTAAATTGGAAACCAATACCCCCAGTTGTTATTTTTACCCCTACAAGTTGTCATTTGTTTATGTTTGAGTTATTATGGCGTCCCCAAAATGTTTACTTCGTTCCCCATTAAGTTGGGAACCAATACCCCTAGTTGTTATTTTCACCCCCATAAGTTATCATTCATTTATGTTTGAATTGTTATGGTCCCTATATAGTTGTATTTTGTTCCCCATTAAGTTCTAAACCAAGGCCCCCTAGTTGTTATTTTCAATCCCACAAGTTGTCATTCCTGCCTATTTGAATTGTTATGGTGCGCTTGTATTGATAAAAAATGGATGACAAAGTATTAATTTGCTATCAAATTAATTAATTTAACATCACATAAGATCAATTACCCTACAAATAATAGCATAAAAGTGTTAAATTACTTTTAAATCTTTCATTATAGTAATTGTCACTAATTGCCAACTACGTTACTAATAACCACATTACTATGTAGACACTAATAGTCACTAATTTCTTCTTGTTGCTTGGGTCTTTACCAACTACAATGGACAACACTTTTTCCCAATGTGAATTGTTCGGGTAAGTCACAAGCCATCACAAACAATCCACCCTTAGATTATAGAGGTCTTCATATGAGTAATTTGGCGTTGTGTAACTTCCTCATCTTGAGCATTGCCATCCCTACACTATAACCACGAAAAGACGTGAACCCCACACGAAAATCTGTATTCAACATTTACATACATAAACACCAATTCACTCAGCCATAAAGTAAAAAAAAAAAATTCCATGGGTTAGGAAACTTACTTATCAGTTTGGACATGTATTTTTTTCCCAATTGACTTCAATGTGATAATCTTTTTCAAAGAGTTCTAGCTTAACTATACGAAGTAGTTTAAAGAAGCAATCCCTCTACACATAAAAAATACAGACAAAGACAAAAAATGACAACTTTAGAGTAAGCAATGACAACTAAGATATAAGAAAATAACAAACTATCAAGGATAAATAATGCATACACAGTTGCTTGCCACCCATTGCTTCTCCTTGAATACTTGTTACTTGTTGGCATTTTTCTTCTTTGTCTTATACAATTTTACAACCTTATTTGTTGGATCTTCTTTCTCCCTTTGTAATCTCATAAATGTGAGGCTATCTACCAACGAGTAAAGAGCATTGAAATGCATCCTCTTCATGTCAAAAACATAACAAAACCAATGGTCGTTTAAGTATGCAGGCCCAAAAATGAAGTCGTAGTCCCTAATGTTGTAGCCCACATGTTGTGGCAAGATTTCTACTTCATTCCCTTCCAATAACCACATCAAGGGATTGGCTACCATTTTTCGCATGAAATGTCCAGAAAAGATATGTCTACTTACTCCACTGTATTTATCTTTCTCATCTGCAACCAATATCTTTGCCACCATAGTCATAACCTGCTAATACAAAAATAATATTAGCAATGACCAATATAAGTTCCTAATCATCTATTAGCCAAGACAGGTGTCTCACACTAGTATTTTTCCATAATCTGTGGTTGAGGCAATGTAGCTCACCACAGTAAGGTGGAAGCCATTCATCTCTATAAAAACCCTAGCACACCTCAAAAAATTTAGCCACTCAGATTTCACTTAGGAATAATAGTTTTCATCGGTAATCAAAGTTCAAATATTTAGTGTTGATGATCAGCGTTATTACATTAACTTTTTCATAGCTAAAATAGAGCTTCCTTGTCAACTTTAGTTTTTCTCTTCTTACAACCCTTAGCCTTTGTCTCTACGAAGTATGGAGATCTAACAGTAGGTATTATTATTGTCACACCCCAAAAATCAAGGGGTGACTGGCACATAATATGAGAGAACATTCTATCAGCCTATAAATGTTAAATTATATAATAGTAACTTCAGACATGCATAAGCCATTTTAATTTCTCTATTGTATGTTCTGCTTTCTAAAAATTATATAATAATTACAATAGCATATATAAATATTTGTCATCCTAAAAAGATAAAAGAGGACAGAAATCCTGTCTATAGACTAAGTGGAGCATCTACAAGTTTTGATTACCCATGAGGTCCTTCACTACTTTGTTGGAGAAGCAAGATCAGCATTGCTATATGAGGCCAAAATAATCTACCGGTGAATAACATACTATTTATCAAAATAAATAAAATACATAAAGAAATAATTTAAAATATATTTAACTTTGAATAATAAGTCTTAATGATAAATCTCAATTTCAAAATTATAGAATTATAACAAAAATGAAACTGTATAAAAATCTTTAATTAAATCAATCCAATACCAAGTAAAATAACTTATTTAAGGAAATCATTTTAAACAATAATCCTCAAATCTCATCTTTTCGTAGGACTTCAACAAAACAAGATAACAAGTATGGACGCACAATCCACGAGGGTAACTAACATTCCAACATAGCTTAAAGCCATGAAGTCAAGTGTGGACACATAGTCCACGAGGGAAAGTTACCAAGTGATAAGATATAAATTGTATATGGTTTTTTTGGCAATTTTAAGGGTTTGGAGACACTTTTCCCTTCATTTTATGTCTGTAATTGAGCTATTGTGGTAATATATGATTGTGCTTGGCAATATGCTTATAGAAGGGTAAAATGGTCAATTAGTTCTTCCAAATTGGAAATATTTTATTCTTTGATCTGCTTGATCATTAAAAGGAGTTTTTGGTTTTATTTTGCAGACATCTGGAAGAAACTTAAAGACACAAAGTGGAGTAGATAAGAAATCACAAGACAAAGAAGACCAAATCGAGGAAGTAAGCCTCTATGATCTTTAGTCATAACCTAAGTGTCCACACGTCGTGACCTTATTTCTTCTGAGAATTTTTTTGTGTTTACAGGTCACGACCAAAATATGGATTTGGTCATTACTAAAAGATACAGTTAGTAAAGCTGCATATTTTTTATTTAATCATTCTACAATTAAAGGAATGAGGTCAACAGCCATGAGGGGGAGACCGTTTTTGCTGCCAGATTTGGCCAAGAACAGTCTCATCTCATCCTCTCAACTGCTTTCTTCAATTTCTAGCCCAATCTTCCATTTTTCTTCACATTTCTACAGTTTTCTCTATTTCTTCACCGATTAATTCATTCCCACACCCTTTCTCTTCATCTTTCCATCACCTTTTCTTTTGCTTTTCTCATGGCACCAACCTCAAATCGTGATAGTGGTATGGTCGAAGCTATGAGAGGCTAGATTTCTTAGCCTCTTGGTGATGGATAGCATAGTTTAAGCTTATGGACGACAATGGGGAAGTTTCTATCTTAATCTGCACTTGTATAAGTTTTGAGAACTCTAGATTTAAGGATTTCATGATCTGTATAAGTTTGAATTATCGATCGATTAATTCCCTTATTAGACATTTGTAATTGACATTGGATGATGTGATTGCTGATTTTAATATAAATATTTCAGTTTTGATTTATAGTTAGTTGGATAATTATCAATGATTGTTAGTATTTCATTCGATTGCTTGAAGTTTATGGTTGTTGATTGATGACCATTTGAGGGCATTATCATTATCTGATTTAATTACACACTAAGTAGTTTTTAACAGTGCATTAAGAAGTTTTTAAACTAGCTTTGATCAAAAGAGTTTTAGAACTATTAATGCATTGGACTCAATCGATTGACTGAGATTTTATTTAAGACTTAGCGATTTCATAACTCCCATATCAAATTAAGAGCAAGGAGAACTTTGTTTTCATCATCAAGAGGTGTTTTCATCATATTTCTCTTACACTCATCACTACTTTCATATTTATCAAAAACATCCACTTTTACTTTTACATTCATCAAACCATTTTAACTCTATTGGTCCACCATGCCCCACAACCCTAGTCGTCTTGCACAAACATCCTTTTTCAGTTTCCTCTCTGTTGTAGTGCACTACATCTCTGTTTCTTGTTCTCTTCTTACTGCGCCATTTTCTTTGTGCCCTCAGTATTTTCATTCTCCTTCCTCTAGTCACTATTTTCTCTTACATGCTATCAAGTTTTGCTTCAGCCAGATCCCTAGCAGTTTATATTTCTTCCTAGATAAAAGTTAAAAGCCCCCATCTTTCTCTGCAATGATTCAAGGTAGTTCTCTGTTCCCTTTTGGTTTTCCTTTAGTTTTCTTATTCCGTTTATGTAGTTTTTAGATTTTCTTTAGTTTTGATTTTGAGGGACATTTGGGAACTTAGAAATGATATTATAGCATTGGGTGAGTGATTTCTCAGGTTTCATATTTATCTAGGCTGAACTTTGGCGAATTTGGTTTAAGTTTGATGGACATTGGCTGATATTCTCAATAATTTAAAAGTTTTATCTTTTGGTTGTGACCTTAGACTGTTTTAGTCATGACCAAAAGTCACATAAGTGCAAGGTCACAACCTAAGAGTCATTGGGTCGCGACTAGGCATCTCAACCAGTATTTTTGTACTTATTTTTGTAAAAGTCAGCCAATATAAAATCAATCTTAATGAGAGGGATTTTCCAAAGGGTAGAGGATATCTTTATATTGATTAGTTATTGTTTGATATGTGTGCTTATATGGCTCATACAAAGAATCCTAAAGTTAACAAGAGATCCCGATCAAGAGCCCCTTCAAAATTAACTTGGAAGATGGCCGAAGAAATGTTTAACACAAGAGGCATAGTTCAAGAAAAGGAATTTCTAGAAACTGATCAAGTGGATTTTTATAAGTTAGCTATAAACCAAGGCTTCAAGAAATTGAAACAGAGGTCTAAGCTAATGTTACCTTATTCAGGGAATTTTATATCACCTCTACCTTTCAGGAGTCCTTGGTGATTAGGTTTAGAAACAAAGAATTTTTCATTGATGATTTTGACGTTAAAGCTTTTTACAAATTGCCTACTTTTTCTAAATGTTGATTTCATCATTTGAAGAATAATTTAGATGAGGTCCCTTGGGATATAATGTTGGCTATTTTGGGAGGAGAAGGACCAGAATGGACCATCCGGGAGCAAAAGAGATATTTGGAGAGGAAATTCATAAACGATGAAGCAAGAATCTGGCTCAACTTTATGACTTATAATGTGATGCCTCAGGCTAACATTTCTAATATTAATGAGGAAAGAGCCCTTTTGCTTTATTTGTTGATGACTCAGTAGCCTGTTGACCTTCCTTACATTGTTTATAACTCTACCATTGTGTAAATTCTGCCATAGCTCTGCTTGTTTTCCCTCACTTTATTACTGATTTATATAAAAAGTACATGATCCCTATCCTAAAAGAAGACCTTTTTCTTGACCCTTCCATCACCAAGTGTTATAGTGTGTCAAAGGCTAATAAGAAAGCTAGCGAATTAAGGAGTGCTAAAAGGGGAAAGAGGGTAGCTAAGGGTGACTTGGAAGATGAGAAGATTCCTGAGGAGGCTACTAAATAGTTGGTGGAAGTTACTTCACAACTGTAAGAGCAGAGGGCAATCATTATGAACCAAGAATTTAGAAGACATCAATTTATTGATCTATTAGTTCTTAAGATTGCTCAATCACTTCATATAATTTTTCCTCCAGGATTTGAAGAGGCTTTCTTCAAAAGTAATATCCTTGCCTCTGCTTTCTTACAAGAGGGTCTAGGAGAATCATCAGGTGCAAGAGCTGCAGATGTTGGAAATGATGCTGGGGATGCTGCTGGAGTAAATGAGGAAGAACGTGCTACTGAGGGCGCTAAAAAGCAGAGGAATGATTAGTTTGGATGTTGTTTGCTTTATATTTTCCTTTTGTTTTTATTTTGATTATGTTGTATTTGAGAATGATGTTGATGAATGATACTATCATTGTTGTTCTTTGCTCTCGATATATATTTATACCCTTGACTCTCATTGCTGTGATTTTGTTTTTATATCTCTACTGACATTGAGGACACTGTCAAGTTCGAGTGTAAGGGAGAAGTTATGATTTTCTTTCCCAATGATCCAATGAATACCAAATTTTTTTGAAAAAATCCAATATTTCATCACAAAACTTTTTGTTTTTGATCTAATTGAGTGATGAATTGCTGAAAATTATATTTCTAACTTAATTGCTTTGATGTTTGCTAAAAGTTTTTGGGTGTCAAAATGTGTTAGGCTTGAAAATTTATCGCTTGGTAGTTCCTGTGACTATAGGTCATGATATTAGTTGATTTAGTCATGAAGTAAGATGGATTTTTAAACAAATATGACTCACTGTGTATTATGGTCGTGACTATATGTACCTTAGGTCCTGACGAGAAGTTTTATTTAATTCAGGATATGCTTTCTGTGTTAACAAGTCGCGACTATAAGAGCTTTATGTTAAGGCTAACGTTCCTAATGTTCAAGGGTAGCTCACTGTAATTTTGAGTCGCTACCTGAAATGCTTTTGGTCATAACTAGTATGCCAATTTGAAAATATCCATTTCCTTCTCTTTGCTCTAACCAATAATGTATAGAAGGACCTTTTTGAACTACCATGGTACTTTTATAAGTAAATCATTGCTCTATTTTCTTACCTTTTTGCATCATCAATTTTCTGAAAACCATTTCCACACTTGAATTTTTAAAAGTCTTGTAAATTGAAATAGAATTACCTAAGTGTTCACTGATAATTTTGAGATTCATATATGATCTTTAATGATTGTTTTGGTGCTTTTAATCATCATTTTAGAGGGCTTACAATTGTAATAAGTGTTTTAATGCCTAGTGAATAATGAGCTTTGTTTAATACATTAATGTATGAGCAATTTAGATGCAAACCCTTGTTAGAAGGATTCTCGGCCTTAATTTCTATATTGAGTGATTATTTATTTGGTTTGCATTATCTAGAACTTGTCTTAGCTCTGAATTGAAAATTACTTACACATTTATGTGATTGAATATGATACAGGATTTCATTTCTACACCCTTAAGCCTAAACACAAACTATAAACACTTATCTGTTGTTCACCCAATTAGACCTTCGTTTCTTTCATCGCACTCATTGTTAATTCATCATTTGTTCGAGTATCTAGATTGCATTGTCAATCAAGTCAATTTTAGTATTCTATTTGAGACAATATTATCTTCAAGGAATTAAAAAAAAAGAGTTGAATAAAGTTGTAGTAATGTCAAGGATCTATAACAAAAGAATAAATCTAGAATAAATAATTCCTAGTGATAAGAAGTTTATGGCTTGACCTTATTTAGATGAAATCTAACTTTTACTACTTTCAATCAAGGTACTCAATTGTACTCTAATCATATTCCACTTGATATTTCCATATTTCCATCATTTCAACTCCAAAAGTCCTCTTGATTCTTTGCATAAATGTCATATAGTAGGGGAGATTTAGAGTTATTACAAGCCTATGGTAGAGTGTTTGCCATTTGAATTGGAGTGAAAGAACCCTAACAGTGAGAGATTTGAGAGCTAAACATTTATATATCTATAGATAATCTATTGTGATCATACAATTAAGGTTGATCTCATTGAGAAGTTAATTAAATGGAATTACTCATATTATCATTTTTGTATTTCTAAAAGATAATTGATTAATTGTTTCAAAGGATCATTGTTGAGCATGTTGTTCTCGATTTTGCCAGCATTAGCTTAGGTGTAATTTATTTCTTTATCCAGGAGTACAAAGGTTTAAGTGTGGGGGAATTGATAAGATATAAATTGTATATAGTTTCTTTGGCAATTTCAAGGGTTTGGTGACACTTTTGCCTTCATTTTATGCCTGTAATTGAGCTATTGTGGTAATATATGATTGTGCTTAGTAATGTGCTTATAGAAGGGTAAAATGGTCAATTAGTTCTTCCAAATTTGAAATATTTTATTCTTTGATCTGCTTGATCTTTAAAAGAAGTTTTTGATTTTATTTTGCAGGCATCTGGAAGAAACTTAAAAACCCAAAATGGAGTGGATAACAAATCACAAGACAAGGAGGACTAAATCGAGGAAGTCAGCTTTTGTGATCTTTAGTCGCGACCTTATTTCTTCTAGGAATTTTTCTGCGTTTACAGGTGGCAACCAAAATATGGATATGGTCGTGACCAAAAGATATAGTTAGTGAAGTTATGCATTTTTTATTAGGTCATTCTGCAATTAAAGGAAGGAGGTCAGCAGCTATAAGGGGGAGAGCGTTTTGCTACCAGATTTGGCTAGGAACAATCTCATCTCATCCTCTCAACTGCTCTCTTCAATTTCTATCCCAATCTTCCATTTTTCTTCACATTTCTACAGTTTTCTCTATTTCTGTACCGATTAATTCATTCCACACCCTTTCTCTTCATCATTCTATCACCTTTTTTCTACTTTTCTCATGGCACCAACCTCATATCGTGATGGCGTCATGGTCGAAGCTATGAGAGGCTAGATTTCTTAGCCTCTTGGTGATAAACATCATAGTTTGAGCTTATGGAAGACAATGGGGAGGTTTCTGTCTTAATCTGTACTTGTACAAGTTTTGAGAACTCTAGATTTAGGGATTTTATTATATGTACAAGTTTAAATTATCGATTGATTAATTCTCTTATTAGACATTTGTAATTCATATTGGATAATGTGATTACTGATTTTAATATAAATATTTTAGTTTTAATTTCTGGTTAGTTGGATAATTATCAACAATTGTTGGTATTTCGTTCGATTGCTTGAATTCTATGGTTCTTGATTGATGACCATTTGAGGGCATTTTCATTATTTGATTTAATTACACACTAAGTGGTTTTTAACAATGCATTAAGAAGTTTTTAAACTAGCTTTGATCAAAGGAGTTTAAGAACCATTAATGCACTAGACTCAATCGATTGACTGATGTTTTATTTAAGACTTAGTGATTTCATAACTCCCATAACAAATTAAGAGCAAGGAGAACTTTGTTTTCATCATCAAGAGGTGTTTCCATCATATTTCTCTTACATTAATCACTATTTTCATATTTATCAAAAATATAAAAAACATCTACTTTTACTGCACCCTTATTTTATTGCAACAATATTCGATCAAACCCAAAATTCATGCTTTTACTCAAGTTTTCAATGATTTCGTTCACCAATTTGCTAAGATTCCAATAAAAAGACTCCTTGAGAAGAATGATAAGGTTGTGCCTTATATTATATTATCGTGTGCAATCATTATTTTGATGGACCGGACAGTGACAATCTGATCCTATCACCAAGCATAGCACAAGGCCACGAAAACAAGCATAGGTACGAGACTCACAAATATCAAGCACAAGTACGAGACCCACGAATAACAAGCGTGAAAATGAATCCCACAAATATCAAGTTTGAGTACTGTGCCCACAAATTTCAAGCGAGCTCAATTTAACTATGGCGCGCCAAGGACTAACAGTGCTACTGTTAGTAACCAGCATTATGTATTCAATCATCTCATAAAATATTATCAAGCATGCTTGAGGTCAATTTATCTTTCGTAAAGAACATAATCTTTTAATACTTAAATCTCATAAAGAATATTCCATAAGCAAGGACCCTAGCATGAAAAATCATTGCACAAAATTTCCTTTAAATCCTTATGCATACAAATTTGTAAAGAATAAAATGATGCAAAACGCTTAGGTAATTAACATTGTTATTTCAATTAACATTCAAATATCAAAGAAGAGCTATATAATTCTAATGAACATTTTTTTTAAAAAACAATACTTAAAAATTGATACTTTAAATACAATGTAACAAGTTGTAACATATTATTAAAAATATTATTATCGTGGGACGTTATTCACTCACATATTGTGCTTCCAATATATAACTTATTCTTCCAAAACTTTATAAGATAATTGCCCTTATTGCAACTCAAACACCATGAGTCCCTTCTTCCAAATTACTTTCTTCTATTTTTTTCTTGTTTATTTCCTTAGTGGCTCGACAAGATATCAAATCCGATATTATATATATTTATGCAAGTATATTAGTTTTAAACCTTAGTACATAATCATTGCATAATAAACTTCTTTTACAACCCAACTCAACCACCTTACATTAATCTCTTTTATTCGATTCCTTCTCCTTAATCCAAAACACTTTGTCACATGAAACTCTTTCAACAAATCACATCTCCTAATCTATAAAAATTTTAGATTTAAAAATAATCCTTAAATCCATTTTTAATTACAAAGTCTAATACCTACCACTTCAAACTACAAGTAACGACCTTGAACTAGATTTTCCCATCATCAATATGCCTCCTACTTGACACATACTCACACACATGGTAAGAATCTTTTAATCCCTCATTTTCAACTATATTGAAAATATTTTCTTATTCCAATTACGTGTCTATCGTTATATGAAACATCCTCCCATACAGCCCTCAGAGTACACTTGCGGAAGCTATACTAGCTCTTCTTCTGCCTAAACTCCGGCAGCATAACCGCTACACTTCATCTGTACAAAGAACTGAACCGTACTGATTCGGTAATTCCCTCATGAGAACTACCATTCTACGTAATACCCAGGAAAGACTAGATGAACCGGCTAGGTCCACTCACTTCTAGCCTCCTTAGACAGCACTACGTACACAGTACTTATCATATACTGATGTTCAGTCTTTACTCCGGCAGCATAACGGCGTCTCTTAGGATTCTCTAAATCCACTTCAGCATAACCTCCCTGTAATGGGTTATGGATGGGGATGAGATTCGGGGGAATCTCAGTAGCAACAATCATAACAATATATGTAATGCAGTGTGACAGTGCTTGCTTGTGATTGTGTACAGATAAGTATGCTGCATGCTTCCATGCTTAATAACATATGATCATAGCATTGTAATAGAGTTTCAAGCATAACATATAAGACAACAATCCAACCAAACAATAGCACAACAAATCACAAAGATATTACATAAGAGCTAGGATTAGTTACTACCTCAAAAGCAGAGCTCCAGAACTTCTATACTGCTTCCAACTCCACCAGAACTTCCTTTCTTTCTTTCTTTCTTTCTCCTTCTCTCTCTTCTTTCTCTCTCTTTCCTTGTCAAAAACGTGGGATGCATAAAATGGGAGGGGAAGGGGGTATTTATAGCTTTAATGGATGGCATTTGTGTAATTTTGAAGCCATCTGAACATGTGGTCCTGGTTTTTCCTGGATTTTCCTATTTTTCTTTATTCATTTTTACTGCATCATGCATGACATCATCCAGGACACCTCACCGGGACACCTCATCGCCACATTCTTCACATGTCACAATTCCTGGACACCTCATCAGCTGACTCAGCAGTTCAGTCCAATCCAGTACCGGTCCAGAGTCTTGCACCGTAATACGTGTCCTCAACTTTTCTTCTGCCTCTAAGAGCGCCATGTGGCACCTGGAAGGGACCTTTCACGCCTTCCAATGCTATCCAGATAAGTCCCGGACTTTATCTGATCACCTCCTCGGTTATCGTGCCGACCGAGTAACTTTATTTTATTGAAACAATATTAAAATAGTATTTTAATGCCACTTTTTCCCACATACTCCATGGGCTACGTTTTTGGGCTCTGGGTATGTTATCTTGGATCCTGATCAAGCTCAAGTACTCTGATGGCTCGATTCCCAAGAAACATCCCTTGGCAAATTACCAAAATACCCTTGGGTGCCCTTTCTTGCGTTATTTTAACCCTAAGGGTAAAATCGTCATTTCACACCCTTCTGTACTCTGTCAGGGCATATACTGACTCTAAGTAACTTTATCTGTATGTGCCTTGGCTCCTGGGCCTGTCCAGAATGACCAAAATGCCCTCATACATCTACTACCCCTTTAGTACAACACAGGGGCATTTTCGTAATTTCGCACTTTTCCGGGGTTCTGCCGGACACTGGCCCACCTATCAGTCCAAGGGTCTTACTGGGCCTTGTTGGCGCCATTATTGGGCCTCTCAGGGTCCATTACCTTCATGGCACGCATTACGAGGAATCTTCCCCCGTTAATGTTTATTGAATATTTTATCTATTTTTCACCGTTTATACACATATCCGGACACCGGCTCCTTCTGTCCGATACACTGGCCTGCGGTGTTCAGGCATCCCTGTGAGTCATATCAGTCATCTGACCGAGGTCATCCGAACTCATTCAGTCCCTTTTTAAATACCGATAAATCTCCCTATCGGATTCCCGGAGGCCTCACACTCCCGTCTGGATTTTCTAATTTGCGAATAACTTTTTCTACAGGCCTCCTATCGGTATTCTGTCAGTTTCCTGACATCCGCCCCATAAAGACGCATCATCCTGTATTTTCTCACCTAGATCTGAAATCTAGGATATCCGGTATGAATTTTTATAACTTTTGGACGATCAGTCCATTTCTGGCTATCTGGAGTCTTCAAAAATTCCTGTATTAAGCCAGATTACCGAGCGTCCCTTGCTCTCTCTACCGGTGAAATCTGGGACTGAAATGCTGTCGGACAGTCCAAACCACTTCCGGCCTGACTTTCTTTAATTACACTTTAGCCCCATGGAACTTTTCTTCTTTTCATTTAAATCCCTTTTTATTTGGCTAAAATTACACTTAAGGACCCCACCTCTTTGTCCTTAAACTTTCCATAATTCTTTCACACTCATAGAGACCTCGTATGCATATTTCACAGTTCAGTGAAATGATCAGCATAATTTTCTCTATTTTCTGGCAAAATATGGTACTCATCGGCTACCAGCCTGATCTTTCCCATAATTACGATTTTGCCCCTGCATTCTCTTTCTGGCCTCATTACTCATCTTCTCATCCCTTATCTTAAGTTCTAGAAATTCTCTTTCAATAACTCATCCCTTAAACTCTTCGGGAGTCATCGTTAATTGAAAAGCTCGACAACCCGCCCATATCAGGTTATCTTACACAGGAGCCAGCCCATATCAAGCTTCCTGCAGAATTCGTAGGCTTAAGACTTAGGATATTCCTCACATTCCTCATTTTGAACCTAGGCGAACTGTCCCGATCTCCTAGACCAAAAATCGGGATGTTACATTATACTTCCAAAACAAAGAGCCTGATTAAATAAAAAAAATCATCTTCTTATAAACCATTAACCCAAAATCTAATACTATATATATATATTAACAAAGATTATAGATATTATAGGTTCAAAACCAATATTTCCTAACCATCAACCTTTAGTTCTTTTGATAGCCAGACATAACTCATAACCCAGTTCAGTAAGCACAAGACAAAAATGATAGGTATTTGCTTTTGAAGTTCATGACCCAAAGCAGAGAAATCACTTACAATTAGTATACTATTTCATTCTATCTCTATTCTATTTCTTTTCAATTTTTGAATCCCAACTTATTAATTTTGTGCCCAAGAGTTATATCACAAGGTAAGAATAAGATTTAACAATCTATGGTACAGTCATGCCACCCATAATGAGAAGAGAGAAGTTCACATATAAACACACACACACACACACACATATATATATATCTAGTTTCCAAGTTTCAACAACAACGCTTTATAATCTGAAAATCATTTCCAGCTTTTCAAAAAACTATTTCCCTAAAATAAATCTCAGCATGTACAACACAAATTCATCTTATTCTTCCCAGTTGATTACTAGCCTATACATATCAACAACTTTTACGTGCTACTCCATGTTCAAAAACATAGTTTTGTATCTTCATTATTAAATTTTTAAACATGGCTTAGGAAACTACACATCCATTTAACTTGGGAGAGCATCAAACAACAATCTTGAAACTTATAATCAATTACTTCACACCATAGCTTCAAATGAGAATTCCCTTTCTTGGAATTATTTTCATATTAAAAGATACAGCCCAAGCATACAAAAGTTCTAGATTCACACTCACACAACCCATCAATTTTCCATTTTCTAGTCATTACAAAGTACTCTCATCCAAGACTCAACCTTTTGCTTCTGATTTCAAGGAACTAAACTAGAGAAACAAACTTCTATTTTTTGGAGACCAAAACTTAGAACCCAAAGCACAGAAACAACAACCACACCTCAAGATTAAGGCTTGATTTCACCTCTTTAAGAATCAATATTTTCTTAATTAAGGATCTCCTTCCAAAGACCCAATTTTAATCTGTTGAAAACTCTTCAAAATCGCACAAATAGAGGAACAACAATGTCTTATGATTTTGGTTGAATTTCAAGTCAAATACCTTAAATCCTTGCTTATTCTCACTGAATCGACCATAAGCCACTCAAAATTTCAACTTTAATCGATGAACCAACCCTAAAATTAAAGGAAACCAAAAGAGATTAAGTTAAAGATGGAGTCAAACAACTCATTTGAGTTGGTCGATGGGGCTGCAATTTCAATCTCCGTCCTCTGAGAACTTCTCCAGCATCACGCTCTGACTCTCTCTCTCTTTCTCTCACGCTCACTGTGCTTTCTTGCTCTCACCTCTCTCTCCCATGTGCTTGCTCTATTTTGTAATGTTAGAAGGTGACGATGATGTAATGAGAAGAGAGTGAAGGAACTGAGGTGTTTAAACGGGAAGGAAAGTCACGTGGGTGAGGAGTGGTGGGGTGAGAAAGACCATATTGCCCTTCAGTCTTAATTTTTAACTATAATAGTCCACTTTTCTATATATTCAGAAACCTTTATAAATTCATAGAAATTAATCCTCTTTATAAAATATATATTTGCTTCCTCCAATATCTTGTCTAATCAAAAGGTAATTCCTTAAAAATTTCAATTAACATCTAGATATTTTTCTTGAATTTTTTAGACAAGTTTTGATAGCCAGGCCTTCACTATTTTGCTGGTAAAGCAAGATCAGCAATGCTATCTGAGGCCAAAATAATCTATTGGTGAATAACGTCCCATTTATAGAAATAAAAAATACGGATATAAATAATTTAAAACATATTTAACTTTGAATAATAAGGCATGATGATAAATCTCAATTTCCAAATTATAGAATTATAACAAAAATTAAACTGTTTAAAACGATAATCCTCAAATCTCATCTTTTCGTAGGACTTCAACAGAACAAAATAAAAAATGTGGACACATAGTCCACGAGGGTAACTAACCATTCTAGAGCGGCTCAAAGCAATGAAGTTAAGCATGACACATAGTCCACAAGGGTAAGTAACCAAGCGTAGCACAAGGCCACGAATATTAAGCGCAGGTAAGAGATTTACTTGCATGGTTTGATGATTGAGAGGTTGCCTCGTTGCTATGCTTACTAGGAGACCTTGATTGAGTATTCGTTGATATTTGAGTTCTAGTGTCAAAGCTTGTTATTCAGAAATTGTGGAGCAATCTTAAGCACAATAGAGTTAATGATGCTTTGAATGTTATTCTCAGGGAATTTTCTAACAAATTAATTTGTATGATAATTTTCTATCAAATAATTTTAGAACTTATTTTGGACCCTCTTGAAACTTATTGGTTAGCCTATAAGGTTTCAAAAGATGATTAGGTCATTCTTTAAAATGAGATTGAGCCTTTTAAGCTAACGTTTATGTATTTTTCCCTACTTGCACCTTTACTTTGAGCCTACAAAGAAAGGCCATGATGAATTTCTTGTGTAACCCACATTTTCCTAACCCTTTGTAGGGAATTGGAAGACACGCAGCGGAAATTAACTTTAAAAATTTTTTCCATTCCCAGCCAGATCTACCGAATGTGTTTAAGTCAAGGAGAAAGAAGTGTTACCTTCGGTTTCAAGCTTTGGTCGCGACCTCAGTGTCCACTAGTTGCTACTCCTCGCCTCTGGAACTTTCAGTCGCGACCTCCTCAGCTTCTAGTCGCGACCTGTCGCCTCTAGAGTTTTTAGTCGCGGCCTACTCTGCTTCTCGGCGCGACCTTACGTCTCTGGAGTTTGTAGTCGCGACCTTGTCAGCTTCAAGTCGCGACCTGTCTCCTATTTTCGGATGTCTGACGTTCAGATGCCCGTATGGTCGTGACCTCAGTGTCAATAGGTCGCGACCTTGCTTCGTGTCTCGTCGATCGGAAGAAGTCGACAGCTCAGATCGGCTTCCTCTACCGGTATCCACACGAACAGCGTTCCAATCGCGAACGACGTGCTAGCGCCTCTTGTCCCTCTAGGGCTTTCTAGAGATTCCGTCCTCACCGTCTCTATTTTGGCAGTTTCTTGTCTGCAAACCTTTTGCACTCTCCCTGCCCCCTTTTTCTCACGTCTGAATGTGTGTGTAGAGATGTATTGTGTGTAGAACCCTAGCTCCTAATGTCAAATATATAGGAAGCTATCGGGCTTCTAATAGGGCCGGGCTTCAGAATTAATCTTATATTAATTCTGAATTAATACAATATCATATATTGCATAATTTAATAAGAAACTAATTAAATAAATATGGTTTATATTAAATCCGTCCTACAGATTTAATTCACCTATTTATTTAATTTAAAATAAAGTTAAGACAGAATTATATTTGATTTATTCTCATAAATCAAATTTGAGATATCTTATCAATTTGAATTTCAAATTCAAATAGATCATATCCATTTAAATTTAAATTCAAAAGTGATAGAGATTTAATTTATCCTTATAAATTAAATCTTACAAATATCTCTTATATTATATATAATATATATACTAATTTATATATATATAAAATATATATCCACCCTAGATTATTCATTGAATCTAGACATCTCTTAGATTCAGTGAATCTGGACATCATAGCTTGTATTGGGTTGTTTTGTGTGCGACCCTGTAGGCCCATATGAAGTTGGCAGTGGGCCAGTTACTATACTGACCCACAAGTCGTAAGCGGTCTCTAGCAAGGCATTACGACTACCCAAAACATATGAAGATCGATAAACGATGTAACCTTTCATACAACCATATCACGTCCCTTTTGTCACACGATATTTCGGTCAAGGATGAGGCATGGAGAACGTCATCCTCCTGTTCCTGACCGTTACTTTCTCGATCCCTGAGTAGTCTGAATATAGAAATGGAACTACCCTTCCATTCCAGTATGGCCATACATTTCTCAGACTCACTCATCGAGGGGCCCAGTAATATCTCTCTACGAATGTGAGGGACAAATTTCATCTTGACCATTCACATTCCTTCGCATGAAAAACCACTAAGCCCGAGCATAGCCTTTATGATCACTCGGTCAAAAGTGACTTTTGACTAGGTCAAAGCTGAGCGTTTGTCATGTAGGAATCCATGATGATCTCAGGTCAAAGGGCATAGTGACATGGCTTGTATATGAGAGAAGCTTATGACTTGACCCATGCAGCTCTCTCATAGCGGGTTGGTCCAACACCCCGTACTCTTACATGTGCTTATGACTTTGATTTATATCTTTATATATCTTCAAAGTCATACTGGTCTTGTTTCATCTCTGCTACCGCATAGATGACCGGCCAGGGACATTTAGGATAAGATCACGAGTTATCCAAGGATTGTCATCATAGTAAACATGCAAATAATATGATAACCTGATACAATGATTGGCCCCTAGGGCACAATTTCCAACATCCTCCCACTTGCACTAGGAACAATCATTAATTTGTCTCAATCCTATTGACCTAACATGACGCTCATGTTTTGCCTGGACAAGCGGTTTTGTTAGAGGATCGGCATCATTGTCTTCTCCTGTTACCTTGCATATTTTTATATCACCTCTATCATTGATTTCTCTGATGAGATGATATCGCCTAAGTATATGCTTGGTCATTTGACGTGACCTAGGCTCTTTGACCTGTGCAATGGCACTACTATTGTCACAGAGCAAAGTTATTGGATCTGAGATGGTCGGTACCACCCTTAATTTAGTAATAAACTTCCTGATCCAAACCGCCTCCTTAGCTGCATCAAATGCTGCTATATACTTGGCTTCCGTTGTAGAATCTGCTACAGTGCTCTGCTTAGAGCTCTTCCAGCTTACTGCTCCATTATTCAGGAGGAATATGTATCCAAATTGCGATTTTTGGTCATCCTGGTCAGTTTGGAAACTTGCACCTGTGTAACCAGTTACACAGAGCTCGTCATCCAATCCACCATAGACCAAGAATAAGTCCTTAGTCCTTCTTAAGTACTTAAGGATATTCTTGACAGCAGTCCAATGGCCCTCACCGGGGTCCTGTTGATATCTGCTAGTCATACTTAAGGCAAACGAGACATCCGGTCGAGTACATAACATGGCGTACATGATAGATCCTATGGCCGAGGCATAGGGAACCTTACTCATGCGACCTCGCTGATCTGGTGTACTAGGACACAAATCCTTGCTGAGGTGAATACCATGAGACATGGGTATGAAACCCCTCTTTGATTCCTACATACTGAACCTATGCAGTATCTTGTCTATATATGTGCTCTGACTCAGTCCTAGAAGCCTTTTAGATCTATCTCTATAGATCCTAATTCCTAAGATGTAGGTGGCTTCACCCAAGTCTTTCATCGAGAAAGATTTTCCTAACCAAGACTTGACAATCTGCAAGGTAGGAATGTCATTCCCAATGAGTAGGATGTCATCGACATAGAGTACCAAAAATACAACTGTGCTCCCACTAACCCTCTTGTACACACAAGGTTCATCAATGTTTTGAAGAAATCCAAACTCTTTGACTACTTCATCAA
The DNA here is from genome assembly GCA_037074615.1 of Leucaena leucocephala. Taxonomy (NCBI): domain Eukaryota; kingdom Viridiplantae; phylum Streptophyta; class Magnoliopsida; order Fabales; family Fabaceae; genus Leucaena; species Leucaena leucocephala. Next base: position 8,606,957 of record CM073549.1, read on the forward strand.
AACGATAATTCCAACTCTGAGATGCTTGCTTCAGTCCATAAATGGACCTTTGAAGCTTGCACACCTTACCAGAGTCCTCGGAACGCACAAATCCTTCAGGTTGTGTCATGTACACATCCTCAAGGAGCTTTCCATTAAGGAAGGCTGTATTGACGTCCATCTGCCATATTTCATAGTCATAATATGCTGCAATGGCAAGGAGGATTCTGATTGATTTGGCCATTGCAACTGGGGAAAAGGTCTCATCATAGTCCACACCATGAGTTTGAGTAAATCCTTTTGCAACCAGTCGTGCCTTGAAGACATTTACATTGCCATCCATGTCGATTTTCTCTTTAAAAATCCACTTGCACCCGACGATTTTTACACCTTCAGGCGGGTCGACTAAGGTCCATACCTTATTATCGTACATGGATTGCATCTCAGACTTCATGGCACTAAGCCATTTTTAGAGTTTGGTCCCACTATAACTTCTCGATAGGTAGTCGGCTCATTATGCTCAATGAGCAACACATCACGATTGTCAGAAATCAGAAATCCATATCTCTGAGGCTGAAGTCGTGCTCTATTAGATCGCCGTGGGCCTTGCGTGACTTGAGGAGTCTCAACAACTTCTTGTGAGTCTTCTCTATTTTCCATCTCTAGTCATGTGGTGTCTTGTGGCTCTCGAACTTCTTCGAGGTGTGCCTTGCTCCCACTGGTTCTTTTAGAGATAAATTCTCGTTCTAGAAAGATACCATTTCTGACAACAAACACTTTGTTATCAGTGGGGTTGTAGACATAATATCCCTTAGTTTCCTTAGGATATCCCATAAAAAGGCACTTTGAAGATTTGGGCTCTAACTTATCTGAGGCTTGTTGCTTAACATAGACCTCACATCCCCAAATCTTGAGAAAAGACAAACTAGGTTTCCTCCCAGTCCATATCTCATACGGAGTCTTTTCAACTGCCTTAGATGGAACACGATTCAGTGTGAACGCAGCTGTCTCTAGGGCGTGACCCCAAAAGGACGGTGGAAGATCTGTTCGACTCATCATGGATCGAACCATATCCAATAGTGTTCGATTCCTCCGTTCAGAAACCCCATTCCATTGTGGTGTTCCTGGAGGAGTCAATTGTGAGACTATCCCACAATTCCTAAGATCATCGATAAACTCTTGGCTCAAATATTTACCACCTCGATCAGATCGAAGGGCTTTAATTAAAACATCCTCCCTTAGGCTCCTCAGAGTACACTTGCGGAAGCCATATTAGCTCGATTATATCTTAACTTAAGCCCAGAAATTCAAAATTTCACTCTTAAGTTCCTTATTCTGAACCTTTAATTTGAAAATTAATTAATCTCATTCTACACAACCAAATGAGGCTTATTACCTATCCACGTAATGCCCCAGATGTGTACGACTGGCCTACCAAATTTCGTGGCCAAACCCCTTCGTTTACTAGGTCAATCTGAGGTCAAAACACTGCTACCTCAGGACCTGCGAATTTCCCCTTAATTTACCATACATAAATTGAATATGCCAAACAACTCTTATCATTGAATAACATAATGTCATACAGCATGGCATACACAACAAGACATATACATAATCTTGCTATCTCTATTACATCTCTTTCTGCCTAAACTCCGGCAGCATAACCGCTACGCTTTATCTGTACAAAGAACTGAACTGTACTGATTCGGTAATCCCCTCATGAGAACTACCATTCTACGTAGTACCCAGGAAAGACTAGATGAACCAGCTAGGTCCACTCACTTCTAGCTTCCTTAGACAGCACTACGTACACAGTACTTATCATATACTGATGTTCAGTCTTTACTTCGGCAGCATAACGGCGTCTACTAGGATTCTCAAAATCCACTTCAGCGTAACCTCCCTGTAATGGGTTATGGATGGGGATGAGATTCGGGGGAATCTCAGTAGCAACAATCATAACAATATATGTAATGCAGTGTGATAGTGCTTGCTTGTGATTGTGTACAGATAAGTATGCTGCGTGCTTCCATACTCAATAACATATGATCATAGCATTGCAGTAGAGCTTCAAGTATAACATATAAGACAACAATCCAACCAAACAATAGCACAACAAATCACAAAGCCATTACATAAAAGCTATGATTAGTTACTACCTCAAAAGCTTAGCAAAGCTCTACTATCTCTATTCTGCTTCCAGCTCCGCCAGAACTTCCTTTCTTTCTTTCTTCCTCTCACTTTCTCTCTCTAGCACCTCCTCCTCTCTCTAAAAGGCTCAAAACCGTGGGATGCATGAAATGGGAGGGGGAGGGGGTATTTATAGTTTCCTTCAATGGCATTCCTGTAATTTTGAAGCCATATGAACTTGTGGTCCTGGTTTTTCCTGGAATTTCCTATTTTCTTTTATTCCTTTTTACTGCATCATGCATGACATCATCCAGGACACCAAACCGGGACACCTCAGCGCCACATTTATCACATGTCTGAAATCCTGGACACCTCAGCAGCTGACTCAGCATGCTGACTCACCGGTCCAGTCTCTTGCCTCGTAAAGCGTGTCCTCAGCTTTATCTGCTTTCTCCAGACTAATCCATGTGGCACCTGGAAGAGACCTTGCACGCTTCCCAATGCTATCCAGATAAGTCCCAGACTTATCTGATCACCTCCTCGGTTTTCGTGCCAACCGAGTAACTTTACTTTACTGAAAAGTCATTAAATCATTATTTTAATGCCACTTTTCCCCCTGAATCACTGGGCCTGCGTTTTTGGGCCTGGAAATATCATCTTAGGTCTCTGATCCAGTCCAAGTACTCTGATGGCACGATTCCCAAGAAACACCCCTTGGCAAATTACCAAAATGCCCTTAGTCTCTCTCTCTTTACTTTATTAGGTCTAGGGGCATTATTGTCTTTTCCCATCTTACCAGAGTATTCTTTGACCCTGGTCAACTATCCAGATAACTTCCCTGGACTGTCTAACCTTAGGCAAATGACCAAAATACCCTTTACTCATTCTTCAGCTGTTCTATAACATAGGGGCATTTTCGTCATTTCGCACCTTTTTCCCGGACACCGGCCCCTTTTATCACTGGACTGATCTAATGGGCCTGGGCCTTCCCTGGTGTCACTAAAGGCCTTAGAAACACTATACGGCCCCCTGGCCACAGTCCGATCATCCCTATCGGAACTGCTTTTCCTTTACCGATTATAACTGTAAATTCCCATCTTCAGGAATTTTTACAAAAAAATCGGGACCTCAAATCAAAATTCCGTGACTCCTCATTCAACCCGGAATTCTTTTCTCTATCTCCCGGTATTTTCAGATATTTTATCCGGACCGGGCTGTTTTGGCCTGAAAAAGCACTCACGCGCACACTTTTCCAAAATGACCATTTTACCCCTGGTCACATTTCTAATTCTTTCATACACATAGAGACCTCATATGCACATTTCACAGTTCAGTGAAATGATCAGCATAATTTTCTCTATTTTCTGGCAAAATATGGTACTCATCGGCTACCAGCCCAATCTTTCCCATAATTACGATTTTGCCCCTGCATTCTCTTTCTAGCATCTATTCTCATCTTCTTATCCTTCATCTTAAGTTCTAGAAATTCTCTTTCAATAACTCATCCCTTAAACTCTTCGGGAGTCATCGTTAATTGAAAAGCTCGACAACCCGCCCATATCAGGTTATCTTACACAGGAGCCAGCCCATATCAAGCTACCTGCAGAATTCCTAGGCTTAAGACTTAGGATATTCCTCACATTCCTCATCTTGGACCTAGATGAACTGTCCCGATCTCCTAGACCAAAAATCGGGATGTTACATTAATTGTTTTGCCAAGCTGGTTTTGTACTTTATTTTGAAATATCTTGAACATTTCAAAAGATTCGGATTTATGTTTCATTAGATAGGCGTAGCCATATCTACTGAAATCATCTATGAATGTGATGAAGTACGAATAACCTCTTCTGGCATTTGTATTCATCGGTCCACACACATCTGTATGTATGAGTCCCAACAAATCAGTGGCCCTCTCACTGTGCCCAGTGAAAGGAGACTTTGTCATCTTTCCTAACAAACAAGACTCGCAAGTATCATATGATTCAAAATCAAATGAGTTGAGAAATCCATCTTGATGGAGTTTAGAAATGCGTTTCTCATTTATATGGCCCAAACGACAGTGCCAGAGGTATGTCGGATTCAAATCATTTGGTTTGACCCTTTTGGCGGTTATGTTATAGATATTTCTATGATTGGGTTGTTCCAAGTTTAATATGTAATGATCAACATGCAAATCACCATGAGCATAGAAAATATCATTACGATAAATGGAACATTTACCATTCCCAGAAATGGAAGTGTAACCTTCCTTATCCAAATAAGAAAGAGAAACAATGTTACTACTCAAAGCAGGAACATAATAGCAATTGTTCAAAACTAACAAAAGCCTAGTGGGCAGAACTAATTCATAAGTGCCTACAGCTAAAGCAGCAACCTTTGCTCTATTTCCAACTCGTAGGTCAACTTCGCCCTTCTTCAGCTTTCTACTGTCCTTTAGTACCTGCACATTTGTATAAATGTGAGAACCACATGCAGTATCTAATACCCATATAGTGGAAGTAGAGAGATGAATGTCTATAACATAAATACCTGAAGCGATAGCCCCGCTATCCTTCTTGTTCTTTTCAGATCTTCAAGGTAGAGTTTACAGTTCCTCTTCCAATGACCCGGTTCATTGCAGAAGAAGCAAACTCCTTCCTTTGGAGGCTTTGCCTTCTTTGGTGCAGGCTTGGTTTCGGGCTTGCCTGACTCTTTGGTCTTACCAGATGAGCCATGACCCTTCCCCTTACCCTTGCCTTTCTTTTTCATACCCTTTCCTTTCTGAACCATCAAAATAGTACTGGGCTTCTTCTTAACAGTCGGCTCAGCAGTTTTAAGCATCCCATGCAGTTCAGAAATAGATTTCTCCATGTTCATGTTGTAGTTCATGACAAACTGGTCATAACTTTCTGGGAGTGAGTTCAAGATCAAATCTGTAGCTAACTCCTGGCTCATGGGAAATCCAAGCCTCTCAAGGTGATCTATGTACCCTTTCATCTTTAAGACATGAGTACTCACTGATGCACCTTCAGCCATCTTGCAGGAATGTAAGGCCTTAGTGGTCTCATACCTCTCTTGCCTTGCTTGTTGCTGGAACATTTCCTTAAGATGCACAATCATCTCATAAGCCTCCATGTGTTCCAGATCTCTTTGGAGCTCCGGAACCATGGTGGCAAGCATCAAGCATCCCACATCGACAGAGTCTTCCTTATGCTTCGCGTAAGAATCTCTTTGAGCTCTAAGAGCATTGGCTGCTGGCTCCTCAGGAATGGGTTGATCTAGGACATATACCTTTCTTTCCTGCTTGAGAACAATTATCAAGTTCCTGAACCAGTCAAGAAAGTTTGTCCCATTGAGTTTGTCCTTCTCAAGGACAGATCGCAACGATAATGTAGCAGTATTACTAGTCGTCATGATTCTACAATTAAAATATGCAATTTAATTAGCAATCTCCCAATGAATAAAACAACCCTCAATGTAATAATTAGTGGGCTAAGATCCATATTTGGCTTAAACTTGAGTCCGCTTTGGCAGGACGCTCAACTTTAAGTTATTTAGGTAGATAACAACTTTACCAATTACATCACATGTAACTCTTAGATGTTTATGGGATTCCATCATCATATGATCCGGCATGTTTTAATCCCATCTTATGCCTTGAGACCCAAAACCGTTTTGATAATCTCAATTAAGTCAAACAATAACAAACATAAGAGTAGCACCATTACTCTTGCTTATCTCCCCAAGATAACTCAAATGCACCCACTTTGGTGGAGCCTACAAATGAGCGATCGAGGTTTTGACAAGTGTTCATTAATTGACGGCATATGACTTAAGATTTCTTTTAGAGGGTTTAATTAACTATCCGGTTTGCATGTATCTCGGTTGTATCTCATACCAGTATTATGCATATAAAACATACATGCAGTGATCTAATCAAAAGATGCATAATCTTAAACGTGATACAATATGGCTCACCTATCCTAAGTCCCCTCAAGCCAATGAGAGAAGCTGTCTAATTAGAATAGGAAAATTACATAAGGAAACCTCGTTTTAACATTCGAGGGGAGTGAGATGAGAAGAGAATGTACAACGAGAGTCATTAGAGGAAGGCACGACATGCAGGCCGTATTTAGAAAACTTACAACACTTGTAATCTAGAGCCATATTGTTCACCATACTCAAACATTCAAGAATCAAAATTCATACTATTTGAAGGGTAATAAATGTTTCAAAACATTCATATATTAGGAAAGGCAGTATATCTTACGATTATGTTGCGCTACGAACAGGTAGCCACGGCGGTCCCGCTAGCCGGTTAGCGGGCGGGGTGTGGGGCAGTGCCCCAATGGAAATTTTTGATCAAGAATCTTAATTCTATTTCCTTAGACCCCATTAATATTAATTGATCAAATCAATTAACATACACCACCGATTTCAGTTTCCTTTTAGATTCCGTATATGTCGTACATAAACAGATTCCATATATGTCATACATATCTCGCATGTTATCATATAATCAGCTAAGAAGTCTAACATACATCACATGTATCAACAATCAAACCTAACTTAAACATAAAACGGCATGGCTCTGATACCACTGTAGGGAATGGGAAGACACGCAGCGGAAATTAACTTTAAAATTTTTTTCCATTCCCAGCCAGGATCTACCGAATGTGTTTAAGTCAAGGAGAAAGAAGTGTTACCTTCGGTTTCAAGCTTTGGTCGCGACCTCAGTGTCCACTAGTCGCGACTCCTCGCCTCTGGAACTTTCAGTTGCGACCTCCTCAGCTTCTAGTCGCGACCTGTAGCCTCTGGAGTTTTTAGTCGCGACCTACTCTGCTTCTCGTCGCGACCTGACGTCTCTGGAGTTTGTAGTCGCGACCTCGTCAGCTTCAAGTCGCGACCTGCCTCTTCTTTTCGGATTTCTGACATTCAGATGCCCGTATGGTCGCGACCACAGAGTGTTCTGGTCGCGACCTGTCTTCGTGTCTGGTTCGATCACAAGAGGTCGACAACTCAGATCGGCTTCCTCTACCGGTATCCACACGAACAGCGTTCCAATCGAGAATGACGTGCTAGCGCCTCTTGTCCCTCTAGGGCTTTCTAGAGATTTCGTCCTCACCGTCTCTATTTCGGCAGTTTCTTGTCTGCAAACCTTTTGCACTCTCCCTGCCCCCTTTTTCTCACGTCTGAATGTGAAACATCCTTACTTTTGTACATCTTAGGGACCAATTGGTAGTATTTAGAACCACTTTCAAGGTCATTGAAATCTAATTTCTCAATCTGGAGTTTTACTCTTATCGAGTACTGTTTACTGTGTAAATTCCAGATGAGTGACCTGACTTCAAAAAATCATAACTAATTATAGAAAAATCAGAATGCAGTGGTTCAAATTGATACATGAAGCTAACTCAATACTATTTCAAGGAAAAATAACTCGTTGACCATTCCTTGTCCAAGTCAACGTCAGTCAAAGTTACAACTTTACTGTTCATCCAGCGTTTTTCTCCTGAATCCAGCATTTTGGTCCAAACTTTGATAATTTATATCTCCATGTGTAGACATCGAAATGAGACATTCTATATATCAAATCGAAGCTTGGTATGTCTACTATTTATCATAAACATATCATACATTTATTTAATCATTTACTATTTTTAATTATAGATCAAACATCACTATATCACCACGAGTTACTGTTCATGGTGGCAAATTCCAGCAAGCAACTTTACATACATATGCATACATCAATCACATGTCAAACAAACATGCCAAACAATACTTATCATTAAATAATAAATCTTTATACAACAAGGCATGAACAAAATCCTCGTATCTCTATTACATCTTTCCTGCCTGAAATCCGGCAGTATAACTACTATACTTCATCTGTAAAAATAACTGATCTTGTACTGATTCGGTAATTCCCGTGAGAATTACCATTCTACGTAAGTACCCAGGAAAGACTGGATGAACCGACTAGGTCCACTCACTTCCAGACTCCTTGGACAGTACCTACGTACACAGTACGTATCATCTCCTTATGTTCAGTCTGAAAATCGGCAGCATAACGGCGTCTTACAGCATTCTCAAAATTCACTTCGATATAACCTCTCTGTAATGGGTTATAAATAGGGGATGAGATTCGGGGGAATCTCAGTAGCAAACGGTACTAAACAATGCATGCATTAAAGTAAATACTTGTGCTTGCTTGTGAAAGTGTAAACATTGTGTAATGTGCATGCTTCCATGTAACATATGAAATACAATTGGCCAAGGTAATCATAGAAACAGAGCTTCAATCATATACACATATGCACACAATTCAACAAAGTCATAGCACAATCAAGCATAACATTCAATACATACAAGTTTAGGGTAAGTTTACTACCTTGGATTTAAGCTCTCTTTCTTATGCTTGCATTTGCTTCCCAAGCTTTTTGGTCAATCATTCCCCAACATCTTCTTAGAGGTTTCAAGGGCCTAATCACATTCATATTCATTACATAATCCATTAGGACCATGAACTCAAACACTACTCAAGACTATCTCTCTTGAACCTTTAACTTGCTTTAACTAACATAACTTTCTTTAATCTTTGCCAATTAACTTGGCCCTTGAATCAATTGATGTCTTGACCTTACCCTACACAATTTTACCTTTTGAATCCATTTATGAACTAAAAATAACCAAATTCCAGCAAGAATACACTGTTCTGTACAGATTTGGAAAAGCATACATAAATCTTCCAAAAATTCTCATTTTGATTCCAATGCTTCCCATACTTTTTCCTCCACTTTTCCCCCACACAAAATCTCATTTTAAGACCATTGGAAGCATCAAAATCATGAAATTCAAATCATTGTTCACGCGAGTGAACAGTACCCGTGAGGAATTTTCAACATTATAACCTTTAATTCCAATGGTTTCCAAGGTTTAAAACCTTTCCAATCCTACACAAAATCATCATATAAACTCAATGGAAGCATTAAATCATTGAAATTCCATTTTCTTCTATCATGAACAGTGCATGAACAGTGCACCCCGAAATGGTAAAGTCAAGAACATCAACTTACTTCACAACCTAGCATGTAACTAACTTGTTTAAGCTTGTCTTAACTATCTATGACTTAAAACTCGTATTCCTTTCACACATACACAAAAATTCCAGCAGCATTTCCCCAAGATTTAAGCCTAAAAAATCACTTAAACTCAAGAACAAACCATAAGAACAAAAGGTAGAAGCAAGGAGATAACTTACCTTACTTGCTCCTTCAAGACCCTTGCTTCTTCCTTGCTTTCTTCCACTTTCCTTCTCTAGAACTCACTTCTCTTTCTAAAGGAGCTCTTGGGTGTGAAGAATGAATGGAAAGGGGGGGTATTTATAGCAAAAGTCATGTGCCATTTGAAGGCCAAGATCACTTTGGAAACTATTTGATCTAATGGTTAAAGGTTTGATCTTGGAATGTCCTTTCACTTTTCACTCAAGACCTTACCACCATGACATCACTAGCATGGCCTCACTTGGTACACCTAACCCTTCCTTTTTTGGGTGCCATTTTGAAGTCCTTGTGGGTCCCACCATGTGCAACACCTAATTCTTACTTTATTCTCTTTTTCTTTCTTTTCAAAAATCCATAAATTATTCATTATTTGGACTTGGGCTCCAAGATAACTTTTGGGCCTTATTAGGCTGGCCTAGGACGAAATATTGGGCCTCTTTTAGGGCCAATAGCTAACTAGCCCAAATCCCAATGTACTTTCCTCATACCGATATCCGTAAATTATCCTGATCTTAGAATAAATGCTAAACACCTCCTTTAATTGTTCTAACATTTTTAGAAATTCATTCTAATATAAAATGAATTCTATACAAAGTTTCATAATTTTCTGAGACCCAGAAGTCCTGTTAAAAATTACATATATTTCCTTTAACCCTTTATCGGTGTCCTTTTTCACCGTAAATTTCATAATTAATTCTACAAGACTCCTTTTTGACTTCTGTCAACTCCATAAATTCTCATATTAATTATAATAATTTACTATCAAATTTCCTATTATATCCATCCATTGTGTGAAATGACCAAAATGCCCTCCATTTACTTCTAGTTTCTTAAGGCATCGCAGTGGCATTTTCGTAATTTTGCACTTTGGCTCTTAGACTTTCTTCCTCTTCCAATTAATCCTTTTCTTTACATAAATATGGCCATATCTTTTCATAAAAATCTCATATATTTTATTCAACCTGTACATACAACTTAGTACAGAAATTTTAGGATGTTAGATTTTTGTCCCCCTTAAAATAAATTTCGTCCTCGAAATTTACTTAGTACCTTAGTCAACAATCTTAAATATACATCCTCTTTAAATCTCTTTCTGCTTGATGACTAAGAATTGGGGTATCCATCTCTTACCTTTTATCTTATTATCTAGCGGAGTACTTTCAATATCCGCTTCATGTCCTTGCTGTCATTACTCTTTTTGTATGAGTCAACTTAATTGCAGTTTATTTCTACTTCATCACGGCACTTGATCTTGTGCTATGCATCCATTTGCTTATGGACAACTCCTTGTACTAGACTTGAGAGTAGTGTCCATTTCTTTCATATTAAACTCTCTCGAATATTATTGTATTCGGGAGTTTCACTCACTCACTCATCATACTTTCTAACACTTATCCCTTATTACTTCTCTTAGCATCTCGTAGAATTCTTTAACATCCGCAAAGCTTCATCCTCTTTTCGTATAGAAACTCTTATAACTCTATTTTTGCTCTTATCATCTTTAATGATCAACATCATACAGAGAGAGGACTTATGCAGTTATTCTTTTCTTTACTTTACTGCTAAGTAGGAGCATATACTCTAACATGCATAATGCATGGCCAATATCTTGTAGGACTGTATACTTGCTCCTAAATGCAAAGCTCTAACATTCTCTTATGACTTTATCAGCCTCTCAGGAGAGTATTGCTCTTTTGCTTCTCGTTCTCCTGAACAAAGTCATAATTTAAATCTTTCATTTCAAATCCACTCTTATTTGGACTTCTCAGAAGGGTTTTAATCCTTTAATGTTCATAACCTTTCTAACTTTTCATAACTTTGTTTATCATTCATCATATATATGCCAAACTTCTATGGCATTTACACTCTTTCATATCTTACCCCTTAACATCTTGGTGTAACTCCAGGGTCTATCTTACTTTAACTTTTCACTTTTCTTACGTTGTCCATCTATACCAACTTCTGTGACAACTGGACCCTTTTTTCATTACTCTTTCTTAGACTACTCTTGCCTTAACATCTTTCTGGACGAAGGCTACCTTACTCTTCTAAGCCTTAGCATTCTCTATCTCATATAACTACTGGGTTCTATCTTTACTTTAGACCTTCTTCTCTAGGTCTCTCTAGCCTTTCAATCTTTTTATCCTCATCTGGAGGATTTATCTGCTCATACTTTTCTGTTCTCAAAACATATGGGGTTCTCTTCTTTGTTCCTCAGGCATACTTCTATAAAACTTTTGAATATCAGTACTCAGACTTTAAATTGGACTCCGTCTTTGTTTAAAGAAAACTAAGTTCAGTCTGTATAATATAAGCTATCTGAGGAAAATCATTATAAATAATTTTTTTGGATGAGTTTATCAACTAGTGAAGCTTCCTTACCTTAACTTCGTCTTTGGCATTCATCTTCCCAAAGAGATACTACATTGTACTCATATCTCATGGCTCATTACTTTCCTTAGGCTAGGTCTAACTGTGACCTCGGGATCTAACTGCGATCAACCGTCAGCCTCTTCAGAATCAACTGCGACTCTGGAACTGTTAGGATCTAACTGCGACCCTGGAGCCATACTAGGATCTAACTGTGACCCTCCAGAATCTAACTGCGATTCTGTATATCTCCCGAAGATCTTAAACCAACGGACTAAGTTATAGGGTTCACCGCTTCTACTTGTTGATAACTCAATAAAAATTTAAAAATATTACGTTCAGTAGCCCATATTATTGCCCAAGACTTTACTTATTTCCTCTCTTACTCAGGAGTTCCTTCTCATCTTTCTCTTACTGGGGCTTACCATGCCTTGTGCAATCATGATTTAACCACCTGCCATTACATTCCGCTGCTATGGCCTCATCATAACTTCTCATGTAAATTTGTGCTCTAACTACGAGCCATTTGAACTATGCTCTAACTACGAGCAGACTGCATCAGATCCAACTCTTATCTGAAGAGTGATCTGTACTCATCTGAATCTAGTATTTATCTCAGAGTCATCTATTTTAAATCTAACTCTTTCTGTATACCATTCCTTTCAATAGAAATGGCTCTGAGTACTGCATTCGCAAGCCTATAGAAAAACCTAAATCACCCCAATCATAAATCATATCAGAATATCATATCATAACTTTTCGTCCCATAAACTGAGACTATCTATCATCCTCAATACATTCCTTATTGCATATCATATGGTATGGGAGCAACATAATTTTCTCATAACTTCCTCACCATATATACTCTACCCTGCATATACTACGAAATGGGAGTATTCATCATGGCATACTCTAACATGCATGTCATTATATGACAACTGCAAGGAGATGCAACTATTCATCATCATAATTTGCTCAACCATCCATCAGACATTGTAATGAACTAAGTAAGCCTCAAAACATATTTCCTTTATCATATTGCCTATCATATCCTGATCATTCATCCTAAAACATCTATCTATTTCACTTAGGCTACCATGCTACCCTCTTATCAGGGTATAGACTTGACCCTTCTATCAAATAGGGGAGTTACTTTATCTTTAGAACCATGGCTATCTTTCTTTTTTCTAATCTTGCTTATAGCTACCGCTCTATTGAACTTCTGTGACTACCTGAGAAAACTTTTTTCTTTATAACATGAAATCCAATCCGTAAATTAACTCTTTAATCATTCACTCTCTCTGTTCATATATATGAACTTGTCTAAACATTCATCAAAAGGGTTTCTCTTTCTCTATTTAACCTTTAGCCTCACGCTCATCTCTATTTAACTTAGAGGAATACTTTTCATAAACTTTACTCAAGGAATACTTCCCAGGTGAGCGGAATAGTCTCCATTTCTCTGGAGTAACATTGGTGTTTTTCTACTATCTCTTAACTCTTTCCACGCGTATACATCAGTCTCAGTCTACCCTTGACCGGACTATGGTTCCTTCCTGGTCTTTTTCTTGATCCTGACCAACTTAGATCACATAAATCTCATTCATCATCTAGCACCATTACTTATGTTCTCTAACAGCCCAGCACCATTCCACATAGATATTATCTGCTTTCCCCTTAGGCAGGCCCCAGGCCCACATGAGGTCACGGTTTTATTCTCCAGGCACATGAGGACTTTAACCCCTTAGGCACCCAAAAATGCATCCTCTGGGTATCAGAGCTATGCAGATAAAGATATTATCCCCTCTCCCCTTAGGCAGGCACCTCTGGGCCCACACGAGGTCAGGGTTTTGTTCCCCAGCATTGCCTGCCTACCACTCGTACCTGCCTACCCCCACTGGGGCGCTTGGTGAGTACTAGAAACGCGTTCATGAGGGAGAGTTATCCACACCCTTATAAGGCATGCTTCGTTCACCTCCTCAACCGATGTGGGACTAATATCCTGTTTCAGGGACTTTAACTTTTGAGAACTTGAAGCCATATGTTAGGCTCATTTCTTGCGCAAGCCTTATCCTAACTCTTGATTCATTTGTTCATAAAAGATTAACTGGACCAAGTCTTTCCAAATGTAGATCTACTCTTGATAGTCACATAGAGGATTTACTTCTAAACATCATCTTAGACTAGCATGTATCTCTATTTCTCATACTGTTCCGCTTGCCTACATCATGTGCTAAACCTTTAACTGATAAACTTCAATAAAGCTGTCATCTTCATTCATCATCAGGTCCCTGCGTATCTTCATCGTGACCTGAGTATGAACTAGGCGCAACGTATCCATAAACTTTAGTTGTGACCATCTCATTCTACTTGCCATGCCTGGACAGCTCTACATTCTTTAGTCACTTCCTCGGGTCACCTTTCGTCATGGCCTAACTTCTCGAGGACTTCTAGCTATGTCCCAAACTGCTTTACATCTGACCTGGATCTAACTTGCTTTAAACATTCCCTTATAATGTTCTTGTCCAGCCTTTACCCTAGCAATGGCCGATCCTTGCACATTAGTTGTGAACCATTTGCCAAAAGCTTACTTAGCTTTACATGCCACGTAGGGTATATGCAATATCTGGCTTATGGCCATCTCATATCATGCAACTAACATGAAAACTTAATCCAGGTCAATGCCCTCTATCATATCTCTGTTTATCATCCTTGCTATGGCATTGAGGAACTACAGCTAAACTGACTTCTCTTGATTTCTACTTCTTTCCATCCCTTAACCTAAACTAAGTAGTTCACTTCCCACAGCCTTTCTTGAGACTAGTATAGTCACATTGTCTATCTTTCATAAAGAAGGATGGGGTGGATTAGGGCTAGAAATATCCCTTTAATCTTTATCTATACCCTCGTATATTCCTGGACTGGGATAATAGGAAGGGATGTCACAGATTGTAACTGGTTCTTAGGCTACTCATATCAAACTTATCCTCAAACTCTAGTAAAGGAGGAATAATATCTGGCCTACCTATAATCCAATATCAGTACTCAGCTTCCTCAGCTGAAATCTGTCCTCTCATCGGAGGAATAGAGCTTATATCAGGTTAAAGAGCACTCTATCAAACTCTCCTGTACATAATTACTAGACCCATCATTATATAGTGCAGCATTATCTGATGCATACACAACATCTAACTGAATTTCTCATAATCTCCAGACTATAAATCTGAGTCTACAAAAATATGCATGGGGTACCTTACTATAAACCTTCCTGATTGAGTCCCTTATGCTGTCATCTGAACTCTCTTCACTACCTGAAGAGTCAAAGTCTAGGTGTACCTCATCTTTATACAGCATTACAGGTTAGGGGTCTCACTGATTAACTGATGTTTCAGGCTTAACTTTATGAATCCCCATGTCTACTACGGCAATATTTGCTCTGTGTTCTATCGTTGCAACCAAAAGTCTTCTCTCATCGTGACTTATGACTTAACTTGTTGTAACTTGGACATCTGGCATCCTCACTATAGTATCTGGTCACAACACGATACCTCGAGCTACTCTTGCAGCTTCCTTAGTCGTGAACTGATCAGCTTCTGTCTCTATCCATAGAGGAAATTTCTTCTTAAACATTATTCTGCTTAGTCCAGCCACATTGTTTTAATAAACAAGAGACCTCGACTGTATCGACTGACTAAGATTAGCCTATCGTAATCATATACTTCGTAAGACTAAAAAGCTCGGGGTACAGTCTCATTCATCTGGGTGTCACTGTCTTCTGTCTAAACCTTTCCAAGTAGTGAACACCATCCCTATATCATACTCTAGGGAGAGAACCATTCAAATTTCTCATTTGTCTAAGGGGTCAGTCTAACTAAACCAGAGCATCACTGAGCCAGAACCTTCTGTTCTGTGCCAGAATCTTATGCTCTGAGCTAGAACCCTTTGTTCTGTGCTAACTTTATTTTGTACTAACGCTAGAAATCATCTGTTCAAAGCATTTCCTAAGCTAGAATCCTTTGCTCTGATACCAAAATGAAACATCCTTACTTTTGTACATCTTAGGGACCAATTGGTAGTATTTAGAACCACTTTCAAGGTCATTGAAATCTAATTTCTCAATCTGGAGTTTTACTCTTATCGAGTACTGTTTACTGTGTAAATTCCAGATGAGTGACCTGACTTCAAAAAATCATAACTAATTATAGAAAAATCAGAATGTAGTGGTTCAAATTGATACATGAAGCTAACTCAATACTATTTCAAGGAAAAATAACTCGTTGACCATTCCTTGTCCAAGTCAACGTCAGTCAAAGTTACAACTTTACTGTTCATCCAGCGTTTTTCTCCTGAATCCAGCATTTTGATCCCAACTTTGATAATTTATATCTCCATGTGTAGACATCAAAATGAGACATTATATATATCAAATCAAAGCTTGGTATGTCTACTATTTATCATAAACATATCATACATTTATTTAATCATTTACTATTTTTAATTATAGATCAAACATCACTATATCACCACGAGTTACTGTTCATGGTGGCAAATTCCAGCAAGCAACTTTACATACATATGCATACATCAATCACATGTCAAACAAACATGCCAAACAATACTTATCATTAAATAATAAATCTTTATACAACAGGGCATGAACAAAATCCTCGTATCTCTATTACATCTTTCCTGCCTGAAATCCGACAGTATAACTACTATACTTCATCTGTAAAAATAACTGATCTTGTACTGATTCGGTAATTCCCGTGAGAATTACCATTCTACGTAAGTACCCAGGAAAGACTGGATGAACTGACTAGGTCCACTCACTTCCAGACTCCTTGGACAGTACCTACGTACACAGTACGTATCATCTCCTTATGTTCAGTCTGAAAATCGGCAGCATAACGGCGTCTTACAACATTCTCAAAATTCACTTCGATATAACCTCTCTGTAATGGGTTATAAATAGGGGATGAGATTCGGGGGAATCTCAGTAGCAAACGGTACTAAACAATGCATGCATTAAAGTAAATACTTGTGCTTGCTTGTGAAAGTGTAAACATTGTGTAATGTGCATGCTTCCATGTAACATATGAAATACAATTGGCCAAGGTAATCATAGAAACAGAGCTTCAATCATATACACATATGCACACAATTCAACAAAGTCATAGCACAATCAAGCATAACATTCCATACATACAAGTTTAGGGTAAGTTTACTACCTTGGATTTAAGCTCTCTTTCTTATGCTTGCACTTGCTTCCCAAGCTTTTTGGTCAATCATTCCCCAACATCTTCTTAGAGGTTTCAAGGTCCTAATCACATTCATATTCATTACATAATCCATTAGGACCATGAACTCAAACACTACTCAAGACTATCTCTCTTGAACCTTTAACTTGCTTTAACTAACATAACTTTCTTTAATCTTTGCCAATTAACTTGGCCCTTGAATCAATTGATGTCTTGACCTTACCCTACACAATTTTACCTTTTGAATCCATTTATGAACTAAAAATAACCAAATTCCAGCAAGAATACACTGTTCTGTACAGATTTGGAAAAGCATACATAAATCTTCCAAAAATTCTCATTTTGATTCCAATGCTTCCCATACTTTTTCCTCCACTTTTCCCCCACACAAAATCTCATTTTAAGACCATTGGAAGCATCAAAATCATGAAATTCAAATCACTGTTCACGCGAGTGAACAGTACCCGTGAGGAATTTTCAACATTATAACCTTTAATTCCAATGGTTTCCAAGGTTTAAAACCTTTCCAATCCTACACAAAATCATCATATAAACTCAATGGAAGCATTAAATCATTGAAATTCCATTTTCTTCTATCATGAACAGTGCATGAACAGTGCAACACGAAATGGTAAAGTTAAGAACATCAACTTACTTCACAACCAAGCATGTAACTAACTTGTTTAAGCTTGTCTTAACTATCTATGACTTAAAACTCGTATTCCTTTCACACATACACAAAAATTCCAGCAGCATTTCCCCAAGATTTAAGCCTAAAAAATCACTTAAACTCAAGTACAAACCATAAGAACAAAAGGTAGAAGCAAGGAGACAACTTACCTTACTTGCTCCTTGAAGACCCTTGCTTCTTCCTTGTTTTCTTCCACTTTCCTTCTCTAGAACTCACTTCTCTTTCTAAAGGAGCTCTTGGGTGTGAAGAATGAATGGAACGGGGGGTATTTATAGCAAAAGTCATGTGCCATTTGAAGGCCAAGATCACTTTGGAAACTATTTGATCTAATGGTTAAAGGTTTGATCTTGGAATGTCCTTTCACTTTTCACTCAAGACCTTACCACCATGACATCACTAGCATGGCCTCACTTGGTACACCTAACCCTTCCTTTTTTGGGTGCCATTTTGAAGTCCTTGTGGGTCCCACCATGTGCAACACCTAATTCTTACTTTATTCTCTTTTTCTTTCTTTTCAAAAATCCATAAATTATTCATTATTTGGACTTGGGCTCCAAGATAACTTTTGGGCCTTATTGGGCTGGCCTAGGACGAAATATTGGGCCTCTTTTAGGTCCAATAGCTAACTGGCCCAAATCCCAATGTACTTTCCTCATACCGATATCCGTAAATTATCCTGATCTTAGAATAAATGCTAAACACCTCCTTTAATTGTTCTAACATTTTTAGAAATTCATTCTAATATAAAATGAATTCTCTACAAAGTTTCATAATTTTCTGAGACCCAGAAGTCCTGTTAAAAATTACATATATTTCCTTTAACCCTTTATCGGTGTCCTTTTTCACCGTAAATTTCATAATTAATTCTACAAGACTCCTTTTTGACTTATGTCAACTCCATAAATTCTCATATTAATTATAATAATTTACTATCAAATTTCCTCTTATATCCATCCATTGTATGAAATGACCAAAATGCCCTCCATTTACTTCTAGTTTCTTAAGGCATCGCAGTGGCATTTTCGTAATTTTGCATTTTGGCTCTTAGACTTTCTTCCTCTTCCAATTAATCCTTTTCTTTACATAAATATGGCCACATCTTTTCATAAAAATCTCATATATTTTATTCAACCTGTACATACAACTTAGTACAGAAATTTTAGGATGTTACAGAATGTGTGTGTAGAGATTATTGTGCGTAGAACCCTAGCTCCTAATGTCAAATATATAGGAAGCTATCGGGCTTCTAATAGGGCCGGGCTTCAGAATTAATCTTATATTAATTCTGAATTAATACAATATCATATATTGCATAATTTAATAAGAAACTAATTAAATAAATATGGTTTATATTAAATCCGTCCCACAGATTTAATTCACCTATTTATTTAATTTAAAATAAAGATAAGACAGAATTATATTTGATTTATTCTCATAAATCAAATTTGAGATATCTTATCAATTTGAATTTCAAATTCAAATAGATCATATCCATTTAAATTCAAATTCAAAAGTGATAGAGATTTAATTTATCCTTATAAATTAAATCTTACAAATATCTCTTATATTATATATAATATATATATACTAATTTATATATATAAAATATATATCCACCCTAGATTATTCATTGAATCTAGAAATCTCTTAGATTCAGTGAATCTGGACATCATAGCTCGTATTGGGCTATTTTGTGTGCGACCCTGTAGGCCCATATGAAGTTGGCAGTGGGCCAGTTACTATACTGACCCACAAGTCGTAAGCGGTCTCTAGCAAGGCATTACGACTACCCAAAACATATGAGGATCGATAAACGATGTAACCTTTCATATAATCATATCACGTCCCTTTTGTCACACGATATTTCGGTCAAGGATGAGGCATGGAGAACGTCATCCTCCTGTTCCTGACCGTTACTTTCTCGATCCCTGAGTAGTCTGAATATAGAAATGGAACTACCCTTCCATTCCAGTATGGCCATACATTTCTCATACTCACTCATCGAGGGGCCCAGTAATATCTCTCTACGAATGTGAGGGACAAATTCCATCTTGACCATTCACATTCCTCCGCATGAAAAACCACTAAGCCCGAGCATAGCCTTTATGATCACTCGGTCAAAAGTGACTTTTGACTAGGTCAAAGCTGAGCGTTTGTCATGTAGGAATCCATGATGATCTCAGGTCAAAGGGCATAGTGACATGGCTTGTATATGAGAGAAGCTTATGACTTAACCCATGCAGCTCTCTCATAGCGGGTCGGTCCAACACCCCGTACTCTTACATGTGCTTATGACTTTGATTATATCTCTATATATCTTCAAAGTCATACTGGTTTTGTTTCATCTCTGCTCCCGCATAGATGACCGACCAGGGACATTTAGGATAAGATCACGAGTTATCCAAGGATTGTCATCATAGTAAACATGCAAATAATATGATAACCTGATACAATGATTGGCCCCTAGGGCACAATTTCCAACACCCTTAACCTGAAAAACCATGATTTAACTTGATTTAAGATCAATAAAAATTATTTGAGATGGTGAAGAACGGTAGTGGAATGTGAAGTTATAAAATGAGTGGGTATGGACTTTGTTAAAAGTTCAAATGATTGACTTGCCATTGTTGTCTATAATTTTAAATTTGTTATTTAAAAAATAGAAAAAAGGATGAAAAGATTAAATAGTGAAAATATGAAAAAAAAATGTATACATTGTAGAGATGCTCTTGATTTTAAGAAGGCTTGATAGTAAAAAAATCAATTGATTCTAAGTTTAGGGCAGAAGTGTAAAAATTTGTTAGAGGAACTTGATGTAGGAAGGAGGAATGGTTTGTTGTGTATGTTATTTATCTCAAAGTGTTTAAAAATTTTATCTTATATGCATTTCTTCCAATTACCTTAACCCAATAGCCATGTTACAAGCTGAAAAGACCCTATGATTTTGAATTCTTGAAGGGTGAATTTATTGGTAGAAAGGGGCGAAGATTTTAGGCTTATGAAATTGTGAGGCTGAAAGTTTGTATACAGGTTGAAGTGTTATATTTGAACTTGATCATAGCATAAGTATCTTTTGATTCTAATCACACACACGCTCTAAGAATGTTAAAAAAGCTTGTTTTGAGATTATGAATCATGCATTTTTAGATGCTACATTGATTTCCTTTCCTGTATAGCTACTTGAGCAACAAATGAGGACACTTTCATGCTTGCAATTAAGATAGGCAATTTATTGATTCCTTGTACTGTTATGTGTTTTACTCGAGGACGAGCAAAAGTTTAAGTTTGGGGGTATGATAAATCATGGAAATTCTTATCATTCTTGCACATTTTCCATCTTTTAGCATTTTTTGATAGAATTGTTCATATTGTAGATAATTATTTAGCAAAATTTGCATGTTACCTAGCAAACTCAAAAAGATGAATTCATTGGATAAAGTGTGAATATTTTGATTAAGCTAAATCTCATAAGGATTTTTATTCATTAAGGAGCTTGGAGATAGAAGGACACCTCAAGTATAGAACCACAAAACATTTTGAAGCAAGGGAAAAGCAAAGAATTGAAGTTTGAAGCAAAGGAAGCAAGTTAGAGATCAAGTATGAAGAAAATAGCTTCACTATACCTATCGCCTTGGCCAACCATGAACAATTGATGAATGGTACTCTCTGTACCATCCACCACGGAGAGCATGCATACCCATTATGACAAGAGCTCACAACTAGAAATCCCCACCCTCTCTATACCTTTAGTTGCGACAAATGTGCAGCTGATGCAAGAAAGTAAAGTTTTTTTATTGAAGAAACCCGATGGGGCTGACATTCTACACTTGGAGAGACTAAGAGTGAGAGGTTTTGAACTTGGGAAAGAGGATTTGAAGGCTTGAAGGCTTATAATAGAAGCAAAAAAGTGATTTGGAGCTACAATTCTTGATTTTTCTGCTTCTCATTTCATTTTCTCATTTGGTTATATAATGAATCATTTTATTCTTCTTAGTTTGGTTTCTTTGAGGACTATGAGTAGATAAGTCTTTCATTTCTAGGGTTATCTTGAATCATTTTATGGATTGAATCTTATATTTACCTCCTTTTATGAGTAATGATGGTTATATATGTTGATTTTAATCTATTCTTGATGTTTCTTGATGTTTGATCACCATTGGGTTATTTGTTTACTTAAGTTAGACTTGAGAAAGCTAGTTTAAGTGATGAACTTGTTTAAAATCATGTTTGACTTGAAATTCCTTTGAGATTTGATGGTTTTATTTGGTTCCAATAGAGATATTGTTCTAAACTTACATTGTCAAGAAAAGAGTTAGTTCTTTAACTTAGTTTTTATTAATTGCATTAAGAGATTGGGATTTTAATGGAAAAGAGCATTTAGTTTTGACTTGAGAAAGCTTAATTAAGTATTTTTAAACCTTTGGACAAACACATATTATCATTGGCTTGTGATTGAAAGATAATTTTGTTATGGTTCATGAATTAAAAAGGAGATAGATGACCCTAGAAGCCTCTTTTATCTTGAAGTGAGAATTCTAAATCAGTTCTAATTAAGCAGCTCTTTAATTTTTACACTAATTCACTCTTTACAACACTGTTTTCTCAAATATTTGAATTATCAACCTAATTGAAAATATAATGGCAAGAATACACTATCTTTTACGTTAATCTCTATGGGAACGATAATTTTTATACTACTTATGACCTATATGCGTGTGGAATCTAAGCACACACTTACATGATATATAGGAATTTCCTCAGAATTAATTAATCCCTCAAGTCTAGAAATATAACAATAGTAAATCTAAATTAATCAAATTACAAAATAATAAACTAAACTGCAGCATAAACCACTGTCTAATGGCTTTGAGAAATAGTCCATTACGTTCTCCAACATTAATTCCCCCAAAATTACTCATCGTGTCACATATTCAAATTATTTATTCTATTATTATTAGCCCTGCCCAATTGAAAGGGTTATTCCTTTTTTAAAATAAGCGTAGTTGTGTTTTATTATTTAAAATATAGTTGTGTTATTTCTAAAAAATGTGCAAGTTCTTTAAAAATACAAATTGTCTCATGTTCATAATAACTATCAACTATACCAATAATCTTATTTGGCCTATGGATATTGATCTTGAATTGTCCCTACATAGGACTTATTTATCTAGTAATAAATTTAATTTTTGAAAATAGTTATATATTTGTTTACATTATATTATTAGCTTAACTTATTAACGATATGTCTTATGCTTAAGTATGTTTTTTATTTTTATTTTTATTTCAATAAAACGCATCGCTAGATTGAGAAATGTCATAACGTAAACATGATTACAAAATTACATATTTTAGAAAATTGTTCCATATGTATGTACAAATCCCCCAGCATGAAAAGAAATCCTGAAAAAAAGGTTTAGCTTCTCTTTCTTTTTCTTTTTAGTATTTAAATTAAATTAATTTTTTATCATCTCTTTCAATATTTATATAGTGAAATAATAATTTTCGCTATGCATATATAATTTGCCCAAGAATCATTCCAAGTGAGATTGAAAATTTAACAAATCTCCAAATCCTAAGTCTTGGTTACAATAACTTGCAAGGCGAGAGTTTTAATTATATGACTGTCTTAGACCATGCGGGTAGTTTTGTATTTGTTTTAATCTCTCGAATAAAAAATAATGTTAAAGCGAGATTTTATATTTAATTTTTTGTCATTCTTTTTAAAGAACCGTAAGAATATTTGCAAAAAAAAAAAAAAAATTGCGTTCCCAGTAAAATTCCTTAAAAAGAGAAATAGGATACTTTTTTATCATTAATAAAGTTAGGGTTGCCCTATAAAAATGGGTCTGAAACTTATGGGCTATCAATATTTGATGTGGCCTAGTAATCTTCAGGATACCTCCCACTTTTTTTTTTTGTGAAAACACATTAAAAAGAGTAATAAAATATAATCTTGGATTATTAGAAATATGTGTTTAGCTTTTTTTTATAGGTTTATTCTTCGTCTCTCACTCTCTCTCTGTTTTTTTTTCGTTACCAGAATTCTTCGTCTCTTTTGGATCATTAGAACGCAATTGCATGTTTTATAACAGCTTGTTGATTATATGTCAAATACTGTTGTTGAGCAAACTAGTCATATCATTTCATATAAATACTATTAAATTGATAATATATACGCACGCATAAATTGATAAATTGGTACATCAATTTTTTTTCATTTATTATTTATGCTTGTTCTATATTGCTTGCCAAAATTTTAACTAGAATGTTTAACGCAATCCATTTTCCTTAACCAATAACTTTGAATTTACAGGTTAGGAAAAGTTACATTGTTGCACTCATAGCTTTGTGAAAATTCATTTATTATTTTTACTATATTATCTCCAGAATGTGTAGCTGAGAGTATTTCAATTCCTTAAATAAAAACTAAAATTTTAGCCTTTTTTACATACGATGAATTCATTGGTAGATTTCGAAGTTAGATCCTTGTAAATATTAAATAAATTTAATGTAAAATATAAAATGTAAAGAATTTGGTGGTTCATTTTAAATAGGTGAAATTAGCTCAATATATAATCTCTCTTTAGCATATATAATTAAAAGAATTTTAATGTGTAATTGGTAATTGATATTGGAAGAGTCCCTCTGAAATTGATTTCCGAAAAAAGTTAAATTATACAGTATTCTATTAATTTTAAGCTTCTAATTAAGAAAACTCCAAGTATTATTTATGGAGTATTAAATTGATATTGCCAATCTTACTACCAAGTAATTGACAAGTATATTTTGTATTTATTTCTAGGTGGAATTCCTTCATTTATTTTGGAACATGCCTTCTTTGAGAGTTGTTAGCTTTGGCACCAATAATTTAAAGGGTAATTTGCCACACAAAAAAAAAGTGTCACCCTCTCCTTTTACTTAAAGTCTTATCTGTTGATAGTAATTATTTAGAGGGAAGCATTCAATAAGTAACTGTACATCTTTAAAAAAAATATATTTGGGTGGTAACTCATTAATAGGTATGTCCTTGCTTGTTTGTTTTTTCTTTTTAATATTTTTTCTAAACTGATATTTTGTTTTTCATCATCTCATTCATAATGTTAATTCACATAATATTTGTAGAATATAATTAATGAGCCCACGTTTTATGCCAGTACTTTTTTTTTTGGTAGATTCTATCATTAACTTTAATTTTATATTCTATATATATATATATATATATATATATATATATATATTGTATAATGCATTGTTTATCTGAAACCCTAGCAATTACGCTAGGCAAGTTGGATTAATCAAAACTGAAAATGAAGAATATACATCCTATTCATATGATGGAACACACAGAAGTGATTACAATCCCAAAATAACAAATAAAGCTAAGATCCTCATCATATTTGTAACACAGAAAAGTAAATAATTATTCAATAATTAAAGAAAAACTTTTCATTTTTTCTTAAATATATTAATTAGTCATGTCAACTGTAATTTATGATTTTCTTAATTTTCTTATTTTAAAGTTTTACAAATACTTAAAATATTTTTTTTTATAATTTACTACTCTGATTTGAAATCAGTATTATTTTTTGCTTTTGAAATTTTTTCATATTTACTGTAAGTTCTAGACTTATTCTTAAACATACTAGAGCTAGTAATATTTTATAATTTTTAAAATTATAGAGTGAGTTTAATATTGAAATACAGACAAGTCTGGATTGAGCTCTCTCTTATTTATTATATATATAAATTGCCATAATTATATATTAATTAATTGAAATAAAATTATATGTGATGTTTTAAAAAATTACAAATGTGGAATTAAAAAATTTACAATAAATAAAAAAATTGGATAAGTGTAAAAGTTTAATTACAAACTATAATATATAAATTAAAATTATTAAAAAAACGCTTGTTCAGCCATGTTTGAGCTCACACTGATGAACAAAAATACAAAAGTTATGGTGGCTCATTCCCTTTTCACAACATTTATAAGAAAAAATGAGATGAATTTCTTGGAGAGATAAATTGCCGAAAAAATAGTTTAATGATTTTTGCCAAATAATGTATATAGTCAAACTTCACATACTCGCATGCAATTATTACAAGGGGAGCAATTTGATGGTTAGAAGAAATTTGCTCTCTCACTTTCTGACATTCGTGGATGGATTAATCAGCTTAACACAAATTAGTATGACACATGTATTTTATTTTCTTATTGTCAGTATGAACAATTATTTACTGTTTATCTATGTCGTCTCTCAATTCTCCGAATCTCTGTTTGTCATTGCTTTACTTTCTATTTGTTATTTTATATTGTCTTAATTCTTAAAGTTAGTTTTAAAAATAATTGTTCCAAATAATTTTTTTATATTTTTTTGTTTTCAAATATATTTTTTTAGAATAATTATCTAAATAGATTTTTTTTTGTTTTTTATATTTACAAAACTTGTTTTTAAAAACCAGTTTATAAAACTGTTTTGAGAACAGAAGAAAAAAAAAACAAAGAATAGAAACAAAAAGGCCCAAAGTTTTCAGAATCAGCAAGACACGTTTAGTTTTTTTTATATATACAAACAATATTTTCTATTTTATTTTTCTTTTCAAGTCCGTACAGTTAAAAATGTTACTGCTTATTAGTTATATGTTATAAAAATGTTACTGCTTATTAGTTATATGTTATAAAAATGTTACTGCTTATTGGTTATATGTGTGTGTATTATGCATATTCTATGCAAATATTATGACCTATTTAGTTTTCTATTTACACGTCCATTTTGCCTTTATATAAGTAATTGATGCTAGTCAAAATTATTGAATGCCAACCTCTTTACAAGCATGAAATTATTCTATCTAATTTTTGTTATTTACTTTGCTTTTTTAATCATTTTCTCTAAGTGAGTAAGTTTAAAAATGAGATTTTTGGTTTTAGTCATTTTACTAATATTATTGAAATATAATTAATGGTTCCCAATTCCAAGATTACGAAAGCTATGATCACAAACAGAAAGATAAGATCATGAACTGGCCCATGAAATTTAAAAAGTTAAATTATATGTTAGTCTTTTATGTTTGCATCAAGATTTATTTTAGTCCTTAAGTTTAAAAAGTTGTACTTTTAATCTTTTAAACTTAACATTATTAATTTTACTAATAAAAAATACTAACTCAACAAATTTAAAATGATATTTGTGAAACAAAACATGTTTGTGTTTTGCTATTTTTAACATAATATTTTAAAAAAATTAAATTAAAATTAAAATATTATATTAGTGTTAATTGCACAATCATCATTTTAAATTCGTTGAGTCAGTATTTTTTTTTAGTAAAATTAATAGTGTTAAGTTTAAATGACTAAAAATATACTTTTTAAAATTAAGAAACCAAAATTAAACTTGATGCGTTTATAAAGGACCAAACATATCCTTTAGCAATTTTAAAATATGAAAAAGCTCCACATCATATATAGTATGGCCACAAGTTGTTGTTTTTATTATATATTTAGATTATAGATTTTAGAGTAAAATATTTTAACCACTCTTTTGTTTTTCCTTAATTATACAAATCTTCCCTATATTCTGAAAACATACATTTTAGTTCAAACTATTAACACTGTTAAAGAATATTCTAAAAAAAGTATTTAAGTATATTTTTTAATTAAAAATCATCTTAGAATAAATCTTGTTTTTTTAATTTACCCCTCATTATACCAAATCTCTAAATTATCTTTTATAATATTAATATTTATTAATGATCTATTGAATATTCTACCAAATTTACACAAAATTTGAGTTATTTTTATTTATATGAAAATATTAACAACTTGATAAAAATTCGAGTACTCTTTTTAACAAACATGTGTTTAATGACATATATTTAAATTTTTTGAATTAAAATATATTAATATAAGGATCTAAAAATCATATCATTTTATAATTTATAATTTAATTGAAAAATGCATATATATATATATAATTGCAAAACATTTTAGTCTATTTAAAAGGTTACATCATAAGTATTAAGTTTTAAAAAATAAACAAGACCAAACAATTAAATTTATTGAAAAATAAGAATTTATGATTATAAAATTAATTAAATTATGTAATATGGAAATAAATTTTAAATTTGACAAAAAATTGAAATATATATCAAAATTATTTTTTTAATTTTTAATAAATATATGTGATTAAATGATTATTAAGTAATGTTCATCATCTGGAGGGGTATTTTGGTCAAAATAATGAAAAAATATTGTGATTTAATGGTCAACTAATAGTTGGATGAATGGAAATTGAATATTAAAACTAGAGGGGAGATTTATGCAATATATGTTTAGATTTTAATGGAGGTCCATATAAGCTTCTAAAATAGAGGGGATGTTTCTATAATTTAGAATAAATGAAGGGGAGGTTAATGTATTTTATTCTAGATTTTATCGCTCTCCTACTAACTTTAACTCTATATTTTTTCTATCCCCTTTTCTATCCTTTTCCTGTTAATTTCATTTTTTTTTTCAATTTTTCTTTTTTATTTCACACATTTGTTTATTTCCTATTAAATAATTATTCAATAATTACAACATAAAAACACTTTAATTTTAAAATAAATCTTTTATAACCATGTCATCTCAGGATAGTTTATAGTTTGCCTAATTTTTTATTTTAAAAATTTTACTATTGGTGGAGTTACAAATACCATTATGGGAGTTATAAATACTATTGGCAGAGTTGCAAATACCATTGGCAAAGTTGTAAATACCATTACAAGAGTTATAAATACCATTGACAGAGTTACGAAAAGTATAATTTCATCTTTTTCTTCAAATTTGCAAAGGATTGTTTGCAACTCTGTCAATGGTATTTATAACTCCTATAATAGTATTTATAACTCTGCACAAGAATTTACAAATGACACATTCGACCTCCTGCCCAATCTATCATTCTTAAAATTCAGAGGCCCTTTTTATCTTTTTGAATTTTAAAAGGTCTTTTATTGTCTTTTTCCCTATATATTATTGTCTGAGCTATATAAAAGTCATCATTTCCATCACTATTTTTTTCATGTCCAGATTCCGTAGCCCAAAGGTATAGGCAAACTTGATAGACTTAATTTATTAAACTTGACCTAGAAAGGACCTATTGTTTTCAATATATTCAACCTTTTAACATTGATAAATATTTAACTTGCTGGACTTAGTAAGGTACATGTAATTAGCTATGTTATAGTATATATGTATATTATCTGTAAACATTTTTACCTATTTCAGTATCTTTTTACAAGTCGATTCAGTTTTTTATGTTTTCAGATTATAGGCAATCTTGTTAAACTCGAAATCTTAAATTTGGCAGAAAACAATTTGAGTGGACCTATTCCTTTCAATATATTCAACATTTCAACATTGACACGTTTGTATCTTGATGATAATTCCCTCTCTGGATTTTTCCCATCATATTTAGGAATTGACCTTCCGAACTTGAAAGAGTTAGCTGTGGAACAAAATGAACTTATTGGACACATTCCAAATACAATCTCAAATGCTTCAAAGCTTACTAAATTAGATTTATCTCTTAATAGATTTAGTCGAGCTATACCTAATTTACTTGGAAATTTAACAAACTTGATGATATTGTATTTACATGGGAATGATTTGACTAGGTTGATTCCAGATTGCATAAATTCCAAGGTTTAAGTCTCAGCCACAACATATTGCAAAGGTCCATTATAAATGAACTTTATCAACTCAAAAGTCCAAGTGAATTATATCTTGCCAACAACATGTTTTCAATAATGGTTCCAACATGTCTTGGGAATATTACTTATTTGCAACATTTGAATCTAAGTTCTAACAAATTTACTTCTCATATACCCTATTTTCTTTGGACTCTGGAAGATATCTTAATTTTAGACATATCCTCCAATTCACTAAGTGGAATAATTTCACAAGAGGTATCAAACTTGAGAGCAATTACGCTATTGAACTTGTCAAGAAACCAAATTTTAGGAAGCATCCCTTCAACTATGGGTGGCTTGCAAACTTTACAAACCCTATCTTTGGCTCACAACAAATTACAAGGGCCTATTCCTGAATCACTTAGAGGTATGATAAGTATTGAGTCCACAGATCTCTCTTATAATTATTTGTCTGGTGTGATTTCAACGTCATTAGAGTCATTACTCTATCTTAAATACATCAATCTTTTCTACAATTTACTAGATGCAGAAATTCCAAATGATGGCCCTTTTCAAAATTTTACTGCTCAATCTTTTATGATGAATAAAGATCTCTGTGGGAAATCCCAACAAAATGTCCAACCATGTAGGAAAAGAAACAAGCATATATCAAATAAAGTGATGCTGATCAAATGCTTATTACCTATCCTGGTCATCATTTTGGTTGTTTCAAGCATTGTCTTTCTAAAGCATGAGAGAACTTATGATAATTATTAAACCAAGAAGGATTTAATAAATGTGGATAGACTAACTAGGATATCCTATCATGAGCTTCTACAGGGAACAAATAGATTTGATGAGAGTAATCTTCTTGGCTTTGGAAATTTTAAATAAGTATAAAAAGCAATTCTTCACAATGAAAAGATAGTTGCTGTCAAAGTATTTAACTTAGACATGGAAGAAGCATTAAGAAGTTTTGATATTGAATGTGCAACCACGTGTCACATCGTCAAATTTCCTATCTAGAGCAAAAGAAGCTTAGTGAAGGAAAATGTTAGAGTATGTCTAGAGGAAGGACTAAATTATAAGGAAAGAAATTCCTTTAGGGCCTAAGTAAGAAAGTTTAAAGGGACCAAAGTGTAAATTATAAAGGTTCCATGGATTAAAGTTAATGTAGTGACAAGTTAAGGGAACATAAGTATAATTTTGAAAGAATTAAGGGACATAAGTGTCATTATTGAAAAAGTCAAGGATACAAATACAAATATGGAAATATACCCGAAAATCCAACAAGCCAGAATTCAGTAAAAGATAGAGGGGATTATTTTGAGCCATTTGACGGGCATCAGAATTTTATTTAAGACCCTGATGAATTGATATGAATTTATGAAGAATTAAAGTTACAGTAGAAATTTTTGGATAATATTAGATCATATATATAACAAAGGATATAACTCTGGATAGGAAGTCAAAGATAGTTGTAGAAATAGAGGATCAGGGCCAAAAACTACCCTGGTGAAATGTGAAAAGACGAAAGTGCCCCTAGTATTATAAAAGTAAATGAACGGCATTTTGGTCATTTCTATGGTCCAGTTGATAAAATTCTTACCAGTCCATTAATGTTAAAGTTAGGAAGAACACAAAAATTGAATCTAATATCAAAAGATAAGTTATGAAACCTCAAAAAAATTAGATTTAGGAAAAAGTCCGATCTTTGGAAAATCTGACTGAGCCAGTATAGGATTGGACAGGATTTTTTAAAAAAAAAATTCTTCCCTAAGAGGATGCCACATGGCCCTCATAATGTCATGGAGATGATGTAAGAGGACTAGGTGGATGCAATCTTAGCCGTCCATTATGAAGATGCAATCTTAGTATCCATTAGTAAGATACAATTTTGGCCATCTATCTAATATTGGAATTGTCTATAAATACCCCCATGAAGTTGCCGCCCATGCATGAGAATCCATTGGGAAACTCTTGAAAAATTTCTTCTTAAGCTAGAAGATGCAATCCAAGGCTCAATTGATCAAGTATTCAAGATAACATCTTCTCCTAAGTCCTTAATCTTGTATTTAGGAGGATTAATTGTTAGTTTAAATGGTTATAAATTATTTTATTCTCCTCTCATACATGCTATACAAAATCTTGTTGGGTAAGGAAAGGATGAATTTGATGTTAGACATCTGTTGAAAGGATGGAAGATAGTTAGATTGAAGTAGTTTTAGCTTATAGTTGATGGAATTTAATGACTTGGTTGTGTAACATCCTAAATTTTTATTGAATTTTTTTAAGCATATTAAAAATATTATTTACCAATAACTTAAAGATATTAAATAAATTAAAATCATTATAGTTTGATATTTTTATTAATTTCAATAAAAATAAAGATATCTGAATTATCCTACTATTATTTTTATTAAAATCCACGATTTGATCGATGTTATTAATTAGGAATATATTGAGATTTATATTCAGATTTAGATATGAATTCAAATTTTGAAGATGTGATTTAAATTTTAAATTATCATATCTTATGGGATTCTAATAAATTATAGAGATAATAATAGTAATAAAATAATAAGATTATATTAGATAAAAAAAGGTTAAACCAAAATTCCTTTCTCACCTCTCCATTGTGTCAGCCGCCAACTTTTCTTTCCTTTCCTTTCTTTTCTTTATAACCTTTTTCGTGCACCCTGACCACCGAACTCCTGAGGCTCAGTGCGTAGCATAAGTACTAGCACAGTTTTGCCGTACCTCTTGATCTTCTCCTTGCTCTGCTCGTCAACATAACTTCGGTAAGACGCAACCTTGGCTGTGCAACATCACATGCAGCATGTATTCCTCTCTTTCTCTTCTTGTACAGTTGTCTGTCTTCTATATATACATATATATATATGCTTCATCAATTGTCCTTGTCCTATCCTCACGGAACCCATGTACATATACGCATATATATTGATTTAGTTGCCTAGACTACTTTTGAAAATCACTAGCTGACAAATGAAACCAAATAAAAACAAAATGCAATCAATATTTTTAAATTAGAAATAGTTATAAACAAAGAGAAGCAGCCTTTACGCATGTACTTACCTTTCTTCTCCAATATGCATGTGGTTATATATGAACTGCCGAAAAGGATCCTTGGCTTCAATTTAACTTATTATTATATTAAACTAATTAAATTATAAATGACTGTAAATTTAGAAAAAATTCATGTCTTTAGCGATAAGCTCCAAAATTCTAGAGTAGCGTTAGAATAATTTTATAGCATTAATAAGTAAAATAGTGATAGTTTTTGTGTGATGATTTTGTAGATTATCATTGGGGTTCTGGAATAACTCCTAGTGGAGCATCAGAGTATTTGTGATTGGTATTGTTATAAATGGGGTCACTTGACTTGTGGTAATTATCCCTTGTTTTGACAAGAGGTAACCACTTTCCACTCATTGTGTGTGCTAATGTGATGTTTGTGAGTTATTTGTTATATATAAATTTACTGGTATTTACGTGATTATATTAAGGAATTATTATTGATCATTTTATAAAAAAAAAGTAGTCTTGTGGGACTTGAAGTTTAATTTAGAAAGTTGAATTGAGAAAAAAATTTATTTGTGATACTTATTGATGTTATTGATTACCAAGTTTGAGATTATTGATTAATATTATTATCTTGAGAATTATGCATTGGGGATTGGTGATGAGGGAGTTATATTTCTACCACGTTGTATAGCCTCTATTGAAGCTAGATGGTTGGCTTTTGTCCCACCTATTTACCGAGGGACTTGCCCCACTTGTTTACCGAGGGGCCGCGACACCCCTACCTGTTTACCGAGGGGGAATGAACCCATGGTCCGGTCACGTGCTCTATAGATTTTGGCCGGTCTATAACACTTGACCGGTTAGCTTTTTGGGTGGCCAGTCATATGGTACTTATCACTAGCCCATGGGTTCAGTCGGCGGGAATAAGGCGGTTCAGTTGGATTGAGGGGAGGAATTTGGGTGGGTTATCCATTGGATTATAATATGATGATATGTATTTTCGATATACTGTACTTTATAACTGTCCCACTTGACACCTCACGAGCACATATTAGTATGCATGATGAGTAGGATTATGGTTACTGAGCCTTTCGTCTCACCCTATTTTTATTAACATTTTTCAGGAGTTAGTTCATTTGCTGGTTCGAACGGGAAGGCGCCGGAGGCATAGTTGTGCTAGTTGAACTGTACAACACACTCCTTTCTATTTATGTGTTGAGTAGATGTATATTTCCATTATAGGGCCTACTTTTATTTATACTTTTATCTATACTCTGATGATTAATTATTTCTATGATCGTACTAAATAATGGGTGCTGGCAGCAAGCCAGAGTCTTTTAGGATTATGCATGTGACTTAATGGACCTACAAGGATTACTTACTATATTATGAGTATTATTTGGAAATTTTGCTAGCGTTATGGGTATTGGTGTTGTTCACCTGAGTACGTTACTGGGGGATATTCGAATTGATGACTTTAATGATGTTAAATGGGGGATTGAATCTTTTAACCATGTTAGTGGGGTTGAGTTCTTTCTAACATGGTTTTGCATGCGAAAATTATGTAAAGTTTTTATATCCATGATAGTCTCATTTTATAAGTTTCACTCTTTTCTATCATGGATATCCTTTTCAACATAAATTAAACTCTTTTAACAATGATCGTGCTTGAGGGTGATTTTGTAACATCCCTAATTTCTGTACTAAGTTGTATGTACAGATTGAATAAAATATATGAGATGTTTAGGAAAAGATTTCGTCATATTTATGTAAAGAAAAGGATTAATTGGAAGAGGAAGAAAGTCTAAGAGCCAAAGTGCAAAATTACGAAAATGCCACTTTGATGCCCTAAGAAACCAGAAGTAAATGGAGGGCATTTTGGTCATTTCACACAATGGATTGATATCAGAGGAAATTTGATAGTAAATTATTATAATTAATATGAGAATTTATGGAGTTGACAGGAGTCAAAAAGGAGTCCTGTAGAATTAATTATGGAATTTACGGTGAAAAAGGACACCGATAAAGGGTTAAAGGAAACATATATAATTTTTAACAGGACTTCTGGGTCTCAGAAAATTATGAAACTTTGTAGAGAATTCATTTTATATTAGAATGAATTTCTAAAAATGTTATAACAATTAAAGGAGGTGTTTAGCATTTATTCTGAGATCAGGATAATTTAAGGATATCGGTATAAGGAAAGTACATTGGGATTTGTGCCAATTAGCTATTGGACCTAAAAGAGGCCCAACATTTCGTCCTAGGCCAGCCCAATAAGGCCCAAAAGTTATCTTGGAGCCCAAGTCCAATAATAAATAATTTATGGATTTTTGAAAAGAAAGAAAAAGAGAATAAAGTAAGAATTAGGTGTTGCACATGGTGGGACCCACAAGGACTTTAAAATGGCACCCAAAAAGAGGAAGGGTTAGGTGTACCAAGGGAGGCCATGCTAGTGATGTCATGGTGGTAAGGTCTTGAGTGAAAAGTGAAAAGACATTTCAAGATCAAACCTTTAACCATTAGATCAAATAGTTTCCAAAGTGATCTTAGCCTTCAAATGGCACATGACTTTTGCTATAAATACCCCCCCTTTTCCATTCATTCTTCACACCCAAGAGCTCCTTTATAAAGAGAAGTGAGTTCTAGAGAAAGAAAGTGGAAGAAAGCAAGGAAGAAGCAAGGGTCTTGAAGGAGCAAGTAAGGTAAGTTGTCTCCTTGCTTCTACCTTTTGTTCTTATGGTTTGTGCTTGAGTTTAAGTGATTTTTGAGGCTTAAATCTTGGGGAAATGCTGCTGGAATTTTTGTGTATATGTGAAAGGAATATGAGTTTTAAGTCATAGATAGTTAAGACAAGCTTAAACAAGTTAGTTACATGCTTGGTTGTGAAGTAAGTTGATGTTCTTGACTTTACCATTTCGGTTTGCACTGTTTATGCACTGTTCATGATAGAAGGAGATGGATTTTCAATGATTTAATGCTTCCATTGAGTTTATATGATGATTTTGTGTAGGATTGGAAAGGTTTTGAACCTTGGAAACCATTGGAATTAAAGGTTATAATGTGGAAAATTCCTCACGGTTACTGTTCACTCGCGTGAACAGTGATTTGAATTTCATGATTTTGATGCTTCCAATGGTCTTAAAATGAGATTTTGTGTGGGGGAAAAGTGGAGGAACAAGTATGGGAAGCATTGGAATCAAAATGAGAATTTTTGGAAGATTTATGTATGCTTTTCCAAATCTGTACAGAACAGTGTATTGTTGCTAGAATTTGGTTATTTTGAGTTCATAAATGCATTCAAAAGGTGAAATTGTGTAGGGTAAGGTCAAGACATCAATTGATTCAAAGGCCAAGTCAATTGGTAAAGATTAAAGGAAGTTATGTTACTTAAAGTAAGCTTAGTGTTCAAGAGAAGTTAGATTGTAATGGTTGGATGGTAATGTGATGTTAGGATTTGCTTGGTGTGCTCAAAAGAGGGCAGCCACATAGCAAGGAAAAGTAAGAAGGAAGAAGCAAAGTTAAAGTGGAAAGAAGTAAAGCAATGAGGTAGTAAACTTACCCTAAACTTGTATGTATTGAATGTTATGCTTGATTGTGCTATGACTTTGTTGAATTGTGTGCATATGTGTATATGATTGAAGCTCTGTTTCTATGATTACCTTGGCCAATTGTATTTCATATGTTACATGGAAGCATGCACATTACACAATGTTTACACTTTCACAAGCAAGCACAAGTAATTACTTTAATGCATGCATTGTTTAGTACCGTTTGCTACTGAGATTTCCCCAGAAATCTCACCCCATCCATGTAATCCCAAACCCACAGGTTTACGAATGAGTAAAGAAGATAAAGAGGCATGAAGAGAGGTTGGGAATTGGAAGATTTGAATTCTATGTAATAAATGTGCGAATTGTTGCATGTAATGTTGTTATATGACAAGTTGAGCAACAATGTTCATGATGAAAAGGTATAATAGTAAATGATGAAATAAATGTATCAAATAATTATGGCATAACCCCATAATGTATATGAATGTATGAAAGGCCAAAGAGATTGGTTATGTTTTCTGGAACAATTAATGGAAAATTCATGTTTTTGAGGTTAAAGTTAAGGTTAAGATTCAAAGATGTGTACTAGAAAATGCCGTTGTGCTGGGTAGACTATACAAAGTACTGTGTACGTAAGTGCTGTCTAAGGAGGCTGGAAGTGAGTGGACCTAGCCGGTTCATCCAGTCTTTCCTGGGTACTTACGTAGAATGGTAGTTCTCACGGGAATTACCGAATCAGTACAGTTATTTTCTACCAGAATTTCCGGCAAGAGAGATATAATCCAGTTGAGAGTGCTATAGCAAGAGTACTCTGAGAGATATAAAGTAGGATGTTTCATTTTGGTATCAGAGCAAAGGATTCTGGCTTAGGAAATGCTCTGAACAGATGATTCCTGGCGTTAATACAGAATAAAGTTAGCACAGAACAAAGGGTTCTGGCTCAGAGCATAAGATTCTGGCACAGAACAGAAGGTTCTGGCTCAGTGATGCTCTGGTTTAGTGAGACTGGTCCCTTAAACAAATGAGAAGTTTGAGTGGTTCTCTCCCTAGAGTATGATATAGGGATGGTGTTCACTGCTTAGAAAGGTTTAGATAGAAGACAGTGACACTAGACGAATGAGACTGTACCCTGAGCTTTATAGTCTTACGAAGGATATGATTACGATCGGCTAATCTTAATCAGCCGATACAGCCGAGGTCTCGTGTTTATTAACACAATGTGGCTGGACTAAGCAGAATAATGTTTAAGAAGCAGTTTCCTCTATGGATAGAGACAGAAGCTGATCAGTTCATGACTAAGGAAGCTATAAAAGTAGCTCGAAGTATCATGTTGTGACCAGATACTACAGTAAGGATGCCAGATGTCCAAGTTGCGACAAGTTAAGTCATAAGTCACGATGAAAGAAGACTTTTGGGCGTAATGACAGAACACAGAGTAAATATTGCAGCAGTAGACATGGGGATTCATAAAGTTAAGCTTGAAACATTAGTTAATCAGTGAGACCCCTAACCTGTAATGTTGTATAAAGATGAGGTACACCTAGACTTTGACTCTTCAGGTAGTGAAGAGAGTTCAGATGACAGCATAAGGGACTCAATCAGGAAGGTTTATAGTAAGGTACCCCATGCATATTTTTGTAGACTCAAATTTACAGTCTAGAGATTATGAGAAATTCAGTCAGATGTTGTGTATGCACCAGATAATGCTACACTAGATAATGATGGGTCTAGTAATTATATACAGGATGAGTTTGATAGAGTGCTCTCTAACCCTAAGGTAAGCTCTCTTCCTTCGATAAGAGGTTAGATTACGGCTAAGGAAGCTGAGAACTGATACTGAATTATAGGTAGGCCAGATATTATTCCTCCTCTACTAGAGTTTGAGGATAAGTTTGATATGAGTAGCCTAAGATCCAGTTACAATCTGTGACATCCCTTCCTATTATCCTAGTCCAGGAATATACGAGGTTATAGATAGAGATTAAAGGGATATTCCTAGCCCTAATCCACCCAGCCTTCTTTATGAAAGACAGACAATGTGACTATACTAGTCTCAAGAAAGGCTGTGGGAAGTGAACTACTTAGTTTAGGTTAAGGGATGGAAGGAAGTAGAAATCAAGAGCAGTCAGTTTAGCTGCAGTTTCTCAATACCGTATCAAGGAAGATAAACAGAGACGTGATAGAGGGCATTGACCTGGATTAAGTTTTCATGTTAGTAGCATGATATGAGATGAACATAAGCCAGATATTGCCATATACCCTACGTGACATGTAAAGCTAAGTGAGCTTTTGGCAAATGGTTCACAACTGAGGTGTAAGGATCGGCCATTACTAGGGTAAAGACTAGACAAGAACATTCTAAGGGAATGTTTAAAGCAAGTTAGATCCAGGTCGGATGTAAAGCAGTTTGGGACACAGCTAGAAGTCCTCGAGAAGTTAGGCCATGACGAAAGGTGACCCGAGGTCGTGACTAAAGAATGTAGAGCTGTCCAGTCATGACAAGTAGAATGAGATGGTCAAACTAAAGTTCATGGATGCGTTGCGCCTAGTTCATACTTAGGTCACGATGAAGATAAGCAGGGACCTGATGAAGGATGAAGATGCTAGCCTCATTGAAGGTTATCAGTTAGAGGTTTAGCACATGATGTAGGCAAGCTGAACAGTATGAGAAATAGAGATACATGCTAGTCTAAGATGATGTTTAGAAGTAGATCCTCTATGTGACTATCAAGAGTAGATCTACATTTGGAAAGACTTTGTTCAGTTAGTCTTTTATGAACAAAAGAATCAAAAGTTAGGATAAGGCTTGCGCAAGAAATGAGCCTAACATATGGCTTCAAGTTCTCAAAAGTTAAAGTCCCTGAAACAGGATATTAGTCCCACATCGGTTGAGGAGGTGAACGAAGCATGCCTTATAAGGGTGTGGATAACTCTCCCTCATGAACGCGTTTCCAGTACTCACCAAGCGCCCTCGTCACCAAGCGCCCCAGTGGGGGTAGGCAGGCACGAGTGGTAGGCAGGCAGTGCTGGGGAACAAAACCCTGACCTCGTGTGGGCCCAGAGGTGCCTGCCTAATGGGAGAGGGGATAATATCTTTATCTGCATAGCTCTGATACCCAGAGGACGCGTTTTCGGGTGCCTAAGGGGTTAAAGTCCTCGTGTGCCTGGAGAACAAAACCTTGACCTCATGTGGGCCTGGGGCCTGCCTAAGGGGAAAGCGGACAATATCTATGTGGAAGGGTGCTGAGCTGTTAGAGAACATAAGTAATGGTGCTAGATGATGAATGAGATTTATGTGATCTAAGTTGGTTAGAATCAAGAAAAAGACCAGAAATGAACCATAGTCCGCTCAAGAGTAGACTGAGACTGATGTATAATGCCTAGACAGGGAAAGATAGCCACAATTTTAAAGATAAAGTAACTCCCCTATTCGATAAAAGGGTCAAGTCTATACCCTGATAAGAGGGTAGCATGGCAGCCTAAGTGAAATCGATAGATGTTTTAGGATGAATGATCAAGATATGATAGGCAATATGATAAAGGAAATATGTTTTGAGGCTTACTTAGTTCATTACAATGTCTGATGGATGGTTGAGCAAATTATGATGATGAATAGTTGCATCTCCTTGCAGTTGTCATATAATGACATGCATGTTAGAGTATGCCATGATGAATACTCCCATTTCGTAGTATATGCAGGGTAGAGTATATATGGTGAGGAAGTTATGAGAAAATTATGTTGCTCCCATACCATATGATATGCAATGAGGAATATATTGAGGATGATAGATAGTCTCAGTTTATGGGACGATAAGTTATGATATGATATTCTGATATGATTTATGATTAGGGTGATTTAGGTTTTTCTATAGGCTTGCGAATGCAGTACTCAGAGCCATTTCTATTGAAAGGAATGGTATACAGAAGGAGTTAGATTTAAAATAGATGACTCTGAGATAAAGACTAGATTCAGATGAGTACAGATCACTCTTCAGATAAGAGTTGGATCTGATGCAGTCTGCTCGTAGTTAGAGCATAGTTCAAATGGCTCGTAGTTAGAGCACAGATTTACATGAGAAGTTATGATGAGGCCATAGCAGCAGAATGCAATGGCAGGTGGTTAAACCATGATTGCACAAGGCATGGTAAGCCACAGTAAGAGAAAGATAAGAAGGAACTCCTGAGTAAGAGAGGAAATAAGTAAAGTCTTGGGAAATAATATGGGCTACTGAACGTAATATTTTTAAATTTTTATTGAGTTATCAACAAGTAGAAGCGGTGAACCCTATAACTTAGTCCATTGGTTTAAGATCTTCGGGAGATTTATAGAATCGTAGTTAGATTCTGGAGGGTCACAGTTAGATCCTAGCATGGCTCCAGGGTCGCAGTTAGATCCTAACAGTTCCAGAGTCACAGTTGATTCTGAAGAGGCTGACGGTTGATCGCAGTTAGATCCCAAGGTCGCAGTTAGACCTAGCCTAAGGAAAGTAATGAGCCATGAGATATGAGTACAATGTAGTATCTCTTTGGGAAGATGAATGCCAAAGACGAAGTTAAGGTAAGGAAGCTTCACTAGTTGATAAACTCATCCAGAAAATTATTTATAATGATTTTCCTCAGATAGCCTATATTATACAGACTGAACTTAGTTTTCTTTAAACAAAGACGGAGTCCAAGTTAAAGTCTGAGTGCTGATATTCAAAAGTTTTATAGAAGTATGCCTGAGGAACAAAGAAGAGAACCCCATATGTTTTGAGAACAGAAAAGTATGAGCAGATAAATCCTCCAGATAAGGATAAAAAGATTAAAAGGCTAGAGAGACCTAGAGAAGAAGGTCTAAAGTAAAGATAGAACCTAGTAGTTATATGAGATAGAGAATGCTAAGGCTTAGAAGAGTAAGGTAGCCTTCGTCCAGAAAGATGTTAAGGCAAGAGTAGTCTATGAAAGAGTAATGAAAAAAGGGTCCAGTTGTCACAGAAGTTGGTATAGATGGACAAGGTAAGAAAAGTGAAAAGTTAAAGTAAGATAGACCCTGGAGTTACGCCAAGATGTTGAGGGGTAAGATATGAAAGAGTGTAAATGCCATAGAAGTTTGGCATATATATGATAAATGATAAACAAAGTTATGAAAAGTTAGAAAGGTTATGAACATTAAAGGATTTAAACCCTTCTGCCAAGTCTAAATAAGAGTGGATTTGAAATGAAAGATTTAAATTATGACTTTGTTCAGGAGAACGATAAGCAAAAGAGCAATACTCTCCTGAGAGGCTGATAAAGTCATAAGAGAATGATAAAGCTTTGCATTTAGGAGCAAGTATACAGTCCTACAAGATATTGGCCAGGCATTATGCATGTTAGAGTATATGCTCCTACTTAGCAGTAAAGTAAAGAAAAGAATAACTGCATAAGTCCTCTCTCTGTATGATGTTGAATCATTAAAGATGATAAGAGCAACAATAGTTATAAGAGTTTCTATACAAAAAGAGGATGAAGCTTTGCGGATGTTAAAGAATTCTGCGAGATGCTAAGAGAAGTAATAAGGGATAAGTGTTAGAAAGTATGATGAGTGAGTGAGGGAAACTCCCGAATATAATAATATTCGAGAGAGTTTGATATGAAAGAAATGGACACTACTCTCAAGTCTAGTACAAGGAGTTGTCCATAAGCAAATGGATGCATAGCACAAGATCAAGTGCCGTGATGAAGTAGAAATAAACTCCAATTAAGTTGACTGATACAAAAAGAGTAATGACAGCAAGGACATGAAGCGGATATTGAAAGTACTCCGCTAGATAATAAGATAAAAGGTAAGAGATGGATACCCCAATTCTTAGTCATAAAGCAGAAAGAGATTTAAAGATGATGTATATTTAAGATTGTTGACTAAGGTACAAGTAAATTTCGAGGACGAAATTTATTTTAAGGGGGAGAGAAATGTAACATCCCTAATTTCTGTACTAAGTTGTATGTACAGATTGAATAAAATATATGAGATGTTTAGGAAAAGATTTGGTCATATTTATGTAAAGAAAAGGATTAATTGGAAGAGGAAGAAAGTCTAAGAGCCAAAGTGCAAAATTACGAAAATGCCACTTTGATGCCCTAAGAAACCAGAAGTAAATGGAGGGCATTTTGGTCATTTCACACAATGGATTGATATCAGAGGAAATTTGATAGTAAATTATTATAATTAATATGAGAATTTATGGAGTTGACAGGAGTCAAAAAGGAGTCCTGTAGAATTAATTATGGAATTTACGGTGAAAAAGGACACCGATAAAGGGTTAAAGGAAACATATGTAATTTTTAACAGGACTTCTGGGTCTCAGAAAATTATGAAACGTTGTAGAGAATTCATTTTATATTAGAATGAATTTCTAAAAATGTTATAACAATTAAAGGAGGTGTTTAGCATTTATTCTGAGATCAGGATAATTTAAGGATATCGGTATAAGGAAAGTACATTGGGATTTGTGCCAATTAGCTATTGGACCTAAAAGAGGCCCAATATTTCGTCCTAGGCCAGCCCAATAAGGCCCAAAAGTTATCTTGGAGCCCAAGTCCAATAATAAATAATTTATGGATTTTTGAAAAGAAAGAAAAAGAGAATAAAGTAAGAATTAGGTGTTGCACATGGTGGGACCCACAAGGACTTTAAAATGGCACCCAAAAAGAGGAAGGGTTAGGTGTACCAAGGGAGGCCATGCTAGTGATGTCATGGTGGTAAGGTCTTGAGTGAAAAGTGAAAAGACATTTCAAGATCAAACCTTTAACCATTAGATCAAATAGTTTCCAAAGTGATCTTAGCCTTCAAATGGCACATGACTTTTGCTATAAATACCCCCCCTTTTCCATTCATTCTTCACACCCAAGAGCTCCTTTATAAAGAGAAGTGAGTTCTAGAGAAAGAAAGTGGAAGAAAGCAAGGAAGAAGCAAGGGTCTTGAAGGAGCAAGTAAGGTAAGTTGTCTCCTTGCTTCTACCTTTTGTTCTTATGGTTTGTGCTTGAGTTTAAGTGATTTTTGAGGCTTAAATCTTGGGGAAATGCTGCTGGAATTTTTGTGTATATGTGAAAGGAATATGAGTTTTAAGTCATAGATAGTTAAGACAAGCTTAAACAAGTTAGTTACATGCTTGGTTGTGAAGTAAGTTGATGTTCTTGACTTTACCATTTCGGTTTGCACTGTTTATGCACTGTTCATGATAGAAGGAGATGGATTTTCAATGATTTAATGCTTCCATTGAGTTTATATGATGATTTTGTGTAGGATTGGAAAGGTTTTGAACCTTGGAAACCATTGGAATTAAAGGTTATAATGTGGAAAATTCCTCACGGTTACTGTTCACTCGCGTGAACAGTGATTTGAATTTCATGATTTTGATGCTTCCAATGGTCTTAAAATGAGATTTTGTGTGGGGGAAAAGTGGAGGAACAAGTATGGGAAGCATTGGAATCAAAATGAGAATTTTTGGAAGATTTATGTATGCTTTTCCAAATCTGTACAGAACAGTGTATTGTTGCTAGAATTTGGTTATTTTGAGTTCATAAATGCATTCAAAAGGTGAAATTGTGTAGGGTAAGGTCAAGACATCAATTGATTCAAAGGCCAAGTCAATTGGTAAAGATTAAAGGAAGTTATGTTACTTAAAGTAAGCTTAGTGTTCAAGAGAAGTTAGATTGTAATGGTTGGATGGTAATGTGATGTTAGGATTTGCTTGGTGTGCTCAAAAGAGGGCAGCCACATAGCAAGGAAAAGTAAGAAGGAAGAAGCAAAGTTAAAGTGGAAAGAAGTAAAGCAATGAGGTAGTAAACTTACCCTAAACTTGTATGTATTGAATGTTATGCTTGATTGTGCTATGACTTTGTTGAATTGTGTGCATATGTGTATATGATTGAAGCTCTGTTTCTATGATTACCTTGGCCAATTGTATTTCATATGTTACATGGAAGCATGCACATTACACAATGTTTACACTTTCACAAGCAAGCACAAGTAATTACTTTAATGCATGCATTGTTTAGTACCGTTTGCTACTGAGATTTCCCCAGAAATCTCACCCCATCCATGTAATCCCAAACCCACAGGTTTACGAATGAGTAAAGAAGATAAAGAGGCATGAAGAGAGGTTGGGAATTGGAAGATTTGAATTCTATGTAATAAAT
The DNA here is from genome assembly GCA_037074615.1 of Leucaena leucocephala. NCBI lineage: Eukaryota > Viridiplantae > Streptophyta > Magnoliopsida > Fabales > Fabaceae > Leucaena > Leucaena leucocephala. The sequence continues at coordinate 8,651,079 of CM073549.1, forward strand.
GTGCGAATTGTTGCATGTAATGTTGTTATATGACAAGTTGAGCAACAATGTTCATGATGAAAAGGTATAATAGTAAATGATGAAATAAATGTATCAAATAATTATGGCATAACCCCATAATGTATATGAATGTATGAAAGGCCAAAGAGATTGGTTATGTTTTCTGGAACAATTAATGGAAAATTCATGTTTTTGAGGTTAAAGTTAAGGTTAAGATTCAAAGATGTGTACTAGAAAATGCCGTTGTGCTGGGTAGACTATACAAAGTACTGTGTACGTAAGTGCTGTCTAAGGAGGCTGGAAGTGAGTGGACCTAGCCGGTTCATCCAGTCTTTCCTGGGTACTTACGTAGAATGGTAGTTCTCACGGGAATTACCGAATCAGTACAGTTATTTTCTACCAGAATTTCCGGCAAGAGAGATATAATCCAGTTGAGAGTGCTATAGCAAGAGTACTCTGAGAGATATAAAGTAGGATGTTTCAGATTTTGTCTTTTTCTATCATGGTTAACCTTCTAGAAGTAAAGTTTTCTTTCGTTAGTCTTGTCTTTTTTTTTACCATGTTAGATATCGATCAAGAAAAATTCTTTTATAACCATGGTAGGGTTATTTTTAAGATTTAGTAAACTCTTTTTTACCATGGTTAACCCTTTTGAAATAAATTAAATTTATTTACAATATATTTATATTTACATTTTAGAAGGATTTTACAGGTTGCCTAGAGGGTGTCTTGTCCTTGCTATGTTTTGTATACTAGGATATTATTTTGATGATTTTAATGCTTCCAATGGATTCTACATGAAAAATTATATGAAACCAAGTTGAGAAAGTGAAGTTGGAAGCATTAATCAAAAGTGGAAATTTGGCACCAAGGAATGATAGCTCTCTGCCAATGCACATTCATTGAGAAGGAGTGTGAGTTTGATAAATATAAGATCATATTTGGATTCCTCATTCAAAATGGTGTAGTATTGGCCTATGAGAATAATTTATAGAAAGCTAGAACACTAATCCTAAAATCAATAATAGGCTAAGTTCAAGTGAGCTAGTCTTAACTATGATGTAAGCTCTTATTCCTAATGAGTTGTATAACCAATATGATTGTGTTTAGGACCTTGAGACATCCAAGAGGATGTTTTGATGAGGTTGACCAAAAGTCCACATGGTTGGAAAGTTTAGGGGCAAGTTCAAGAACAAGAGAAAAGCTTATGTACAAGGTAGTGGACTTACCCCTTTATGTGCTTGATATGGTATGGTTATGTGTTAATTTATATAAGTTGATTGAATGATGTTGTGACATAATAATTTCTGCTAAAAATTCTGTTTGTAATATAATTTCTAGGGCCATGAATTTTTATACAAAGCATTAAGCATGTGATATGTCATTGGCTAAAGTAACTTTAAGTAAAATTACATATCATGCATTAGCATCCATCTTGCACATATATGTCGTAATGTTTGCTACTGAGATTCTCTATAATCTTGCCCTTCCCTTAACCAACCATAATAGGTAATTGAGCATGGAGAAGTTTGCATGAAGAAGAGCAAATGAATGGAAGAAGGAAAGTAGAGAATTGTATGTTCTAGCATGTAATACTTGATTATTCATTTATGTAATGATATGTAATATGTCATTTTATGTAATAAAATTGTATAGAATAATCATGGCATGTTATTATGAGTATATGAATATATAAGAAGCTAAGATAATGGATTAAACATGCTAGAATTATTAAAGAGAATAAAAGAAGTTAGAAAGGTAAATTCATAGGTCTTGTAGCAATTTTGTCCTGGCTCTAGTTTGACCTAGCAAATGGTTGAATCTATCCATGAAATTTATGAGCATATAGTACACATCCAAAGCTTTAAATGAATAGGTTGTTTGCATCAATTGGATGTGTACAATTTTTAAAGTTGAGGCTCATAATCTAAATATTCAGAAATGACCATATAAATAGTAATATTTAATAAATTAACTGTATTAATTAGTCCAATAAAATTCCAGATTTATATTTTTTCCTTAATGAGAATTGAAAGAGTTTTAAATAGAGATTTGAACCACCTACATACGATTTGTGTAGAATTGGTTGTGATTTTTCAAAATTAGAGTGCCAAAGTTGCAAAATGAACAATGAATAGTACTTGAGAATTCCAACTTGCAAATTTTTAATTTTTGGGCCCAAGTAATGCTTCCGATAGTTAAATTCACCTCTGAATGCATACTCTGAGTGGTAAAATTAAAGATATTACACCAGCAATTTATGCCTTCGGAATCTTATTAAGATCATTAATAGTTGCTCAAATGATCATTTTAAATCTCTATTAATGGAATTTATGGCAAATGGGAGTCTTGCCAGATGGTTGTACTCTCATAACTATTGTTTAGATATTTTGTAAAGGTTGAACATAATGATTGATATGGCAATAGCCTTGGAGTATCTTCATCATAATTCATCTACATTAGTTGTTCATTGTGATGTGAAACCAAACAATGTTTTGTTGGACTAAGATATTGCAGCTCATCTTAGTGATTTTGGTATTGCTGAATTGTTTGATGGTGGACAATTGGTTATATGGCACCAGGTAATAATTTAATAATAATATTTTAGATTTATTTCTATGTTGTCTTGTTTTCTATGCTATATAAAATTTTATATCATTCAATTTCCATAAGTATTTGCCAACGATATAAAAGAAAAGTTTAAACACGAACCTTATATTATGAATGATAAAACATAATTACTTTTATACTAACTATTTAACTTGACATGTAGAGTATGGGTCAGAAGGAGTTGTTTTCGTCAAAGGATATGTGTATAGTTATGGTATTTTGCTAATGGAAATGTTTACGAGGAAATCAAACATATGAGATGTTTGTTCAAGGTCTAAATTTAAAAGATTGGGTTAGCATATCTACATCACATTCAATCATCAATATTCTAGATGCGAATTTGTCGCACAAAGAAAATCTTGATAAGGTGTTACCTCATGTATGATTAGTTTTTGAGCTAGCATTGAATTGTTGCATTGACTTACTAGAGGCTAGATGTCACATCCTAATTTTCATATATCTTAGGGACCATTTGGTAGCATCTAGAACTACTTTCAAGGTCATTGAAGTCAAATTTCTTAATTTGGAGCTTTACTCTATCGAGTACTGTTCACTGTTTAAATTCTAGACAAGTGACTTGACTTCAAAAAATCATAACTAATTCTAGAAATATCGAAACAAAGTGGTTCAAATTGATAAATGAAGCTAACTTAATCATCTTCCAGGAAAAAATAACTCATTGACCACGTATTGACCAAGTAAACATCAGTCAATGCTACAATTTTACTGTTCATCTAACATTTTTCTCCTGAATCCAGCATTTTGGTCCCAACTTTGAAAAATTATATCTCCATGTGTAGACATTCAAATAAGACGTTCTATACATAAATTTGAAGATTTGTATGTCTAATATTCACTGTAAAAATATCATACATTTATTCAACCATTTACTATTTTTAATTATAAATTAAAGGTTACTATCTCACCACGAGTTACTGTTTATGGTGGCAAATTTCAGCAACCAACTTTACATACATATGCATAACATACATCAATTACATATCAATCATGCTAAATAATTCTTAACTTCTCTTCATGAATCCTCATCTCCTGCATCTTGAGAAGACCTGCTGTAATTGGATTGATATGGAAGGGGTGAGATTTTGGGGGAAATCTCAGTAGCAAACGGTAACATTCAATGCATACAAGATGAATGCAAGTCCATGACATGTCCCTTTATCTTCCTTTAGCTTCCATTTGCATACTATCATGCTCCATGCTTATTTCTATCATGCATGACTATAACCTCATAAAAGGTAGAGCATATATTACTAATCATACATTATCATCACATATCATAATCATATTAACATACAAGCATGTACATCAAGCATACAAGAATAGGTAAGTTCACTACCTATCAAGTAGCTTTTCCTTAATCCTTAACCTTTGCTCTGAGGTTTCACCTTTTCATAGGTCAGAGCCTATACATAGCATAATAATATTTTATTATTATCTTATCCAGTATAATTCTACTTAATTTAGGCTTATCCTGAGGCAATACCCCTATTCTAATAATCCCCTAGCTTTCTTTCTATCCACAGCTAACCTTATAGAAAAAGATATTTCTCTATTCTAACTATCTAATTTATAAGAACAATCCTCTAATTTATTAAAGAAGAGACTAGAATAAATTACTTACCTTATTCCTAAGCTTGCCGAGTCCCTAAGCTCCTTGGATTGCTCCTAGCTCAGCCAGAACTCCTTCTTTCTCTTCCTTTCTTTCTTTCTTTCTTTCTATCTTTATCTCTCTCTTTCTCTTCTTCTTGCCGTGGATGGTATGAAATGGCAAGGGGGTGCCTATTTATAGGTGGAGGAAGTTGGTTTGAACAGTCCAGATCGAATCATAATGAACGGCTCAGATTGCTCAGCGCTTCGCCTGTATCATCATGATGACATCATCATCCTCAATGACTCATCAAAATGACATCATCCATGGACACCTCACATGCTTAGATGGCGTAATGGTGGGCCCTTGGGACACCTCACCAGCTGACTCCGCGCTTCCAGAGAATTCCATAGTCTTATCCCAGAATAAACGGCTGAGATCGTACCACATGTCCTTAGCTTTTTCTTCTTCCTCTAGATTAGTGCCAAGTGGCACCTTATGGGTAACTTTGATGCCACCTCATGGCTTTCGGATAAGTCCAGAGCTTTATCTGATCAATTCCCCAGTTATCACTTCAACCAGGTAATCTTTATTGAAAAGCCACTAAAATATTATTTTAATGTCACTTTAACTCACATAACTCTTGAGCTACATTTTTGGGCTTTTGGAATGTCATCTTGGGTCTCTGATCAAGGTCAAGTACTCTGATGACTCAATTCCCAAAAAATATCCCTTGGCAAATTACTAAAATGTCCTTGGTTCCTTTTTTTTTACTTTAATGAATCTAGGGGCATTATTGTCTTTTCACACCTTATCAGAGTATTCCCTGACCTAGGTCAACTATCCAGATAACCTTTCTTTACTGTCTAACCTTAGTCAAATGACCAAAATACCCTTCACTCATTCTTTAACTATTTTATAACATATGGGTATTTTTGTCATTTCGCACATTTTTTGGACATTGGCCCCTTTTACCCGACGAATTGGTATCATGGGCCTGAGCCTCCCTTGGCATCATTATGGGCATCTATGTTCATAATCGGATATCGGGCATTTACGAACTCCCGTCAAAATTCACTAATATGTGAAAAACTTTTTCTATAAAACTCCTTTCAGGATTCTGTCAGTTCCCTGACCTCTGGCTTCACAGGACTCACATTCCTATAACTTTTCTCTTATATCTAAGGTCTAAGAGATCTGATAAAAATTTTAGATAACTTTTAGACTATCAGATAGATTTCAACTATCTAAAGCTCTAATAAAATTTTTGTATTAGGCTAGATTAACCAGCACAACTTTCTCTATCTACTGATGAAATTTGGGACTGAAATACTTCTGGGTAGTTCTAAGCCATTTCTGGCTCAACTTTCTATAATTACCATTTTGGCCCTGGAAACTTTTTCTCTTTTCAATTAAGTCCCTTAACTTTTCATAATTACACTTAATGGCCCACAACTTGTGTTTACTTTCCTCTTTGTACCATGGAACTTTTAGACTTTCACTTTAGTCCCTTTCTTTTTTAAAATGACCATTATACCCCTAGGGACTTTCACTATTTACATATAAATTCCTGTACTTTCACTTATTTGTAGTTTAGTCCCTAAAAACCCTCTATATATTTCTGGGACTTCTGCTTAAAGGGGTCTGGTAGCCTATCTATTTTAGGCTGCTTTCTGAGTCTCTGGGCCTAAAAATTAGGATATTACACTAGACTTACTATAACTGATGTTGTGGTGTCATTAAGAAAAATCAAGGATTTATTTATAGAAAATGTCAGGTTCGCTACTGGTGAATCCATATTTTATCATATTATTTCCTATATATTTTAGGAAATTTATCATATTTAATAGGCATTATTGTAGTAGTTGTGCCTATTCTATACTTTAATTTATTATATGAATTAATTGATTAAAAATGTCATTTTCTCATGTTTTTATTGATTTTATTATTTCTCTTGATTAAATTGATTTACATGAATGTATTTTACTTCTATGTATTTCAGCAAATTGGAAAAAATAAATAAAGGATGGCTAGGACTTACATCAGCTACTACACAATTATATTATATAAGGAATGTTAATTAAGGAATTACCAAATTGAAGGAGGTCTAATTAGAGAAAATAAAAATACCTCCAATAATATTATATTATATTAACATTATATTTTATTATATTAATTCATTCCTTTAATATAATATTATATTATATTAGTATTATGTTATATTATACTTACCGAAGGGAGGTGAAAGGTTGTGGAAGTTTCTCTTCCACTTCTTCATCAAACTTTTCTTAAAATGATGAGGAATCAAGCTCTGTAGCAAATATTTCAAACAAAAGAATTTTAAAAGAAGAAATTTCTTTTCAAAACATAAACCAAAACGTCGATGATTGGACTTTGCTTCCAGTCACAACAAACGCACTTTATTTGCAAACTTAGGACAAAAAATGGTTCTTCAAAATTGATTATATAATCAAAATAGTTGAAGAATCAATTTCTATCCAACCCGAGAAAGAAGATTTTTACCTTCTTTCTAAAAAATCTATTGAACTACACCGAAAAGAATATATTTTTTTGCATATCAGCTATGTTCAAATTGCAATCAAACCACTCATTTGAAGAGGCTTAGAAGTATCATGTTTAGTATGTCATCAAGACATTAGGCATAATATTTTTTAGGACTTTCTGCTAGCAGCAGCAGAAGCCGACCTCCACAATAAACCTATTTATTTTAATTACTACCCTGACATAATAGTAGAATTAAAAGATGAACATATCCTTGAGTGTCTCAAACTTAAAATCAAACTAATGGTTTAAATACAGGATACAATATAAAGTCTTAAACTCTTCAACTTCTTTTGTTCAAATTCCTCCTGATAAGGGTCAAACTACAGTTTTCTTAATTGATTTTACAAACATAAATTTAACAATTCCTAAAACCATTATGTGGGAAGATGTTTAATTACCAGAAGAATGTGTCATGGAAAAATCCACACAGCCATTACCAAGACCTATTTCCCAAATAAGTAAAATCATTCAAACTATGGATAGAGCCGTAAAACTATCCTTCGAAATACCTCGAAGATCCTATTCTAAAAAAATTAGGTCTGAATCTCAATATATGAAGATTGTATATCTATTAAAACTGAATCCTTAAGATTCTCCTGTTTTATGCCGCCTCTTGTCATTTATATGTCGGCAACTGAAACACCAACAGTAGTTACCCAACCACAAATAGCTAGTAATGTTTCAATCCAAGGAATTGATAATTCTTCAAACATTCCCTAAGTAGCATATGAAAATGAAGACTTAAAATCAATTTAGTCTCTAACCTATTCATCTCTTAGTGAAATAAGTGTTTTAAAAACTAATTTTTAAATCGATAAAACAACTTTACAAAAATAGTTTTATTATGAAGAAAATACTCTTTAGAGAGAATAGTTTTTTTCAAAACTTCAAAGGATATGATAGAAAACAAATTCAAGAAAAGTTCTACAGATTCCTTGAAAGAATACAAATGAATATTTTATTTTTTGATTGGTTCTAAGCATATGCTAAAGATCACAAATTGGATTATCTATATTTCCAAACTATTGATTTCATAAAACATTGAAAAACCTCTGAAGGTGAAAATATTTCTTCTGAGTTTCTTCTTGCAAAAATAGTGCATATACCACAACTAAGGAATGACAAAAATTAACCTTTACTTGCTGCACCTTTTAGATTTAAAAATGTTTGAAAAACCTGTTGATTCAATAGACATTAAGAAAATTGTTGAACAAAATAATTATACTAACTTGTATCTTTAACAGTTAGGTGATTATTTTGTTTAAACACCAATTCATTCAAAATGTTGCCTCACAACAACCTAAACCTTTAATTCAAACTCCACTTTTCAAACCGTTTCAATTCGATCCAACTGTTAAATCTAGCCTCTAATCTAAAAAGAGAGCTGGTTTATTGAAAAAAGTTAACCAACAAATTAGTCAACTCCAAATAATGACTATTCTGGAAATACCACAAACTGAGTCATCAGCTTCTAAGCAGGTTATGAACCTCGATGAAGTTTCCAAAACAGCCTCCCAAATTGAAGAAATTGACTCTAACCTCTCTAAGTCTCAACTTCAAATTAACCAACAAAACTAGAAAATGTCTTCTAAACTTTATTACCATAGGGCTAGCCCTCTAGCTATTCTGGTTGAAGAAAGAATAAATTAAAAAATGGTGATAATATTTATGAATGGAACATAGATGGTTTAAACAAATTAAATATGCTTCAAATTCTGTAGTAAATGACAATGGTAAGCTCTGATACTAACCTGGGGGATAGGCCCAGAGAAGGAGGAAGGGGGTGAAAGGGAAAAAGGAATAAAGCAGAGGAGTAGACGGAATAATTTACAACATAATTAAAATTTATGAATGCATGCAGAGAGGATGATTTGTAATGAACTAAAGGCGGTAAAACCAACCAACCTTAGCTCATCAAACGGAGGTAAGGATATGATGCAATAAAATTAAAATGAAAACTAAAAGGATTTTATTAAAATGTAAAACTTACAGAAGGAGGAGAGGGGAATGACTGCTTTTCTCTATACTCGAGAGTTTCTAAAAGGATTTTATTAAAATTCATAAAACCCATAACGATTATATCGATAAGCTAAAAGGCAGACTGCTTAATATGTTGATGGACTACTTTATTAAGAAGAATCTACTCCTCTGCATAACCCTTATAATAATAAAACCCATAACCCTCCTATGTAGTGAACTAAATTGGAGTCAAGAAGTAGACGATTATGGGTTTTATTATTTTAATCTTCTTCATCATTAACCCCAAATACAATCGGAGTCATCTACTCCTCTGTTTCATAATGATTATACCGATGCAAAATTACTAACCTCTTAGTTTATGGGTTCACTGGATAACTAAAAAACTGGTGGGATAATTATCTCACTAATGAAGATTAAAAACCATTTCTTTATCCATAAAAATTGAGTCAGATGGAAGACCCATTCTTTACAATGGCGAACCATTCCTGATTCAGTAAATGTTTTAATTTTTACAATTATTAAACATTTCATCGGAGATCCTTCTATCTGGAAAGATTGATCTGCTGAACTCTTGTCAAATCTTAAGTGCAGAACTCTATCTAATTTCAAATGATATGAGGATACATTCCTATCTCGAGTACTCACAAGAGATGATGCTAATTAACCATTTTGGAAAGAAAAATTCCTGGCTAGATTACCTATAACTTTGCGCAATAAAGTTAGAGAAAAATTTATAAACCAAAATGATGGCAAAATCCATTATGAGCACTTGACATATGGACAATTGATCTCATATGTTCAAAAAAATCCTCTTAAAATTTGTCAAGATGATAACATTCCAACAACAACTAACCAAAGAAAGGGCTATAAACCACAGAGAGTTAGGTACTTTTGTGAACAATTTGGCCTTCCAGCCTGTAAACAACCCAAAAAATATCATAAATCTTATCACAATAACAAAACTAGTCTACCATAGGTATAAACAAAATACACCTTCCAAAAGACTCAAACAAAAATTTAAATCTAAACTAAAGGTTGATTTCCCTGAACAAGCCACCAAAATCACTTGTCACAAATATGGAAAACCTAGTCATATTCCATGACAATGCAGGTTAAACAAAAAACTTAAGAAGATTAGGTGTATTGATAAACCTCTTGAACAAATAAATAATCTTTTGATTGAAACTTTCGAATCATAAACTGAAAACTCTTTTGAGGATATTCAAAACATTCAAAATGATGATATCCCATAAAGTTCTTCTTTTGCAATTAATGTTATCTCGAAGGAAAAAGATTTACTTCTTGATATCATTAATAAACCTCCAGAATATGATAAAAGAGAATATTTATTTTAAGTTAAGGGATATTCGATCTCAATCAAACCCTAGCTTCTTCAAATACTAACCCATCTGTTCCTCTAAACAAATATAATCTAACAGATGTTTTAGAAAAATTTAAACAAATTTTTGTCCATCATACAACTCTCCAAGACCTTCATCATGAGGTACAAAACCTTAAGACAGAAGTACGAATTATTAAACTACAACAAGAAACTCATGCAACGGTAATATCTCAAATACAATATATTCAACTTGCATCTAAACCCTAAGAGGAAGAATGTTGTATCCTACTTTTAACCCCTCAAAGTACATATTCAAAAGTGTATTTAATTAGAGGAAGCTTTACTTTGGCCCAAAAATTAAAATTTTTAAATTTAACTCTCAGGTATTGTTCTTTGGTAAATTCTGGATTAGCAGTCCAACTTTAAAAATTTGTAACTAATTATAGAAACTCATATGGAAATGGTTCAAAGCTCTAATGAAAGATCTTTCATTGATATTTAAGGGAAAATATGAAATTGAACATTTACTGGCTTATTTAATCCAGTTAAATCGTCAAAGTTTACTATTCATATGATAAATCTTGGAAGTTCTAGATTATGTCCCTTAACTTTGAAAATTTATTTCTCTTAATATACACATCAAAATGAGGCGTGTTACCTATGAATTTAAAGCTCTGGATGTGTACTATGTGCTCATAAATGTTTTTGAATTAGCTAGGTCAAACTGGAGTCAAAGTAAGACTACTCTAGGACCTACATTTTTACCATTTCATTTTCTTCTTTTAATTCTCATAAATTAATCCAACATTCATAAACCATCAACTTGGTTTCTCATACAATTATATATATCAGGGGTTATGCCATAATTATTTCATACATTTTTCTTTACATATAATGGCATATTACATAACATGAACATAGTTGAAAATTATACAATTCATGCTAGAATAAATAATTGCCCACTTTCTTTCTTCCATTCTTTAACTCTTCTCCATGCATACATTTTCCATCATGCTTGACCTAAATTGCTTGGTTATGGGAGGGTGAGATTCTGGGGAATCTCAGCATATAAGATGAATGCGCATGGCATGTTTCCTTTATCTTTCTTAACTTCCATTTACATACCACTATGCTCAATGCCACATATTATCATTCATTACCATAAAATCATAAAGGGCAGCGTATATGTCATTCATACATATAATATATTATCATTATATATCATAAACATATCAACAAGCAAGCATGTACATCAAGCATACAAGAATGGGTAAGTTTACTACCTTGAACTTAAGCTTTCCTTGTTCTTAAACTTACTCCCTAACTTTCGAACCATGAAGTCTTTCGGTCAACCACTTCCCAATATCCCCTTGGACATCTTGAAACATCCTTCCTTAAACCCTTCAGAGTAAACTTACGGAAGCAATCTTATCTTTATTAATTCTCTCCAGCCGAGAATCCTGGCAGAAATATAACTATATTGATTGGGTAATTCCCGTGAGAACTACCATTCTACCTAAGTACCCAGGAAAGACTGGATGAACCGGCTAGGTCCACTAACTTCTAGCCTCCTTAGACAGCACCTACGTACACAGTACTCTGTATAGTCTACCAGCACAACGGCATTTTCTAGTAAATATCTTTAAATCTTAACCTTAAATCTTGACCTTAACCTTAACCTTACATATACTCAATTGGAATTATCTTAGATTATTGGAATACCTCTTAACCTCAAAAACATGAATTTCCAAGAGTTGGGCTTACGGGTACTGTTCACTGTCACTGTTTACTGGGTAATTCCATATTACAGCCTGAACTTTGGAAATTCATAATTAAATCTAGAAAAATCGTTTTGAGGTGATTCCAATTTCTAATGAAAGATATTTCATTTAAATTTGAGAAAAATATATGAAAAATGAGGTTTCCTTGTCCAGATCAAATCAGTTTATTCGTTGAACTTTACTGTTCATTTGGTAAATCTGGAAGTTCTAGTTTATTTGCCCCACTTTCAAAAATTCATTTCTCCTTGTATACTTATCCAATTGAGTCGAATTACTATGGATTTAAAGCTCAGAATGTTTAATTTAAGCTCACCAAAAATCATGGACAAACTCATTCATTTGCTATATTAAAACCGCGTTGGAACCTTACTGTATCGGATGACTTGTTTTATCTTGATCCAGAGTTTAAGTCCAACTTTGAAAAATTAACCAAATTACGCGTTCTTGGTTTCCAATTAAAGCTCCGGATCTTAGCTATGTTCATGCCAAATTTTACATGAAACTAAATAGAATAAGTTACTCAAACTATCGCTGGAAGTGATCTGCCTCAGCTCGGATCCAGTGAGTATATTCATTATACAAACCAATATATCATCATCCAAGTTAAAGGCATGCTTTTCAAGTCATACACCATTCATACACCCACAATTACCTCATTCCTTGTGATGTTCCAGCACCTAGATCATTGTTATGGGAGGGTGAGATTCTAAAGAATCTCAGTAGCAAACAATACCAAACAATGCATGTATTAATGTAAAACTTGTGCTTACTTGTGAAAGTGTTATCATAGTGTGATGAGCATGCTTCCATGTATCATATAAAATATAATTGGCCAAAGTAATCATAAATAACAGAGCTTCAATCATCTACCAAATACACACAATTCAACCAAGCCATAGCACAATCAAGCATACATTACATACATACAAGTTTAGGGTAAGTTCACTACCTTAAATTTAAGCTCTCTCTCTCATTCCCCAACATCTTCTTAGATGTTTCAAGGTCCTAAACACATTCATATTCATTACATAATCTATTAGGATCATAAACTCAAACATTACTCAAAACTATCTCTCTTGAACATTCAACTTGCTTTAACTAACTTAACTTCCTTTAATTTTTACCAAATGGCTTGGCCTTTGAATCAATTGATGTCTTGACCTTACCCTACACAAATTCAAATTTTGAATCCATTTATGAACTCAAAATAATCAAATTCCAGCAACAATGCACGATTCTGTACAGATTTGAAAAAGCATACCTAATTCTTCCAAAAAATCTCATTTTGATTCCAATGCTTCTCATACTTGTTCTTCCACTTTTCCCCCACACAAAATCTCATTTTAAGACTATTGGAAGCATCCAAATTATGAAATTCAAATCACTGTTCATGCGAGTGAACAGTACCGAAAGGAATTTTTAACATTACAACCTTTAATTCCAATGGTTTCCAAGGTTCAAAACCGTTCCAATCCTACACAAAATCATCATATAACTCAATGGAAGCATTAAATAATTGAAATTCCATCTCTTTCTATCATGAACAGTGCATGAACAGTGTAAACCGAAATGTTCTTCCATGGTAAAGTCAAGAACATCAACTTAATCCAACAACCAATCATGCAACTAGCTTGTTTAAGCTTGTCTAAACTATCTGTGACATAAAACTCATGTTCCTCTCACATATACATAGAAATTCCAGCAGCATTTCCTCAAGATTCAAGCCTCAAAACCAACTTAAACTCAAGAAGAGGTCATGAGAATAAAGTCTAGAAGCAAACGAGCAACTTACCTTACTAGCTTCTTCAAGATCCTTGCTTCTTCCTTGCTTAAGAAAATATTTTGCAAGAGGTTTCCTACACTTTCTCCTCCACGGTTTTGAGCCAAAATGAGGGGCTATTTATAGCAAAATCTTGGGAAAATTGAAGGCCAATATCACCTTGGGAACTATTTGATGTAATGGTTAAAGGTTTGATCTTGGAATGTCTTTTCTCTTTTCACTCATGACATCACCACCATGATATCACTAACATGCCATCACTTGGGACACCTAAGCCTCCTTTTTGGCGCCATTTTGGGGTGAGATCTCTAAGAAAAATTTCAACCCAATTTAGTCCCATCCAGTCCAATTCGGTACCGGCCCGATCCGATTTTCCATAAACCGAACTGTTTTCTTAATCTAATTTTTATGGGACTTCATAATATATATGTTTTTAATATTTAAATCCTTCATACCATTGACACTCTCATACTGGGTTTAAATTTAATTTTAAATACCTTGAAAAATTACCAAAATACCCTTAGTGCTTTTCCTTGCACTATATTAAACCCAAGGGCATAATTGTCATTTCTCACCTCTTTAGACCTTGTCAATATATATATATTGACTCCGACTAACCTTTCCTGCACTTGTCTTGGTGTTTTGGTCTGTCCAAAATGACCAAAATGCCCTCCATTCACTTCTGGTTTCTAAGGGCATCACAGAGGCATTTTCGTAATTTTGTACTTTTTCGAGGTTTCTCTGGACACTGGCCCACCCATCAGTCCACTTATTTTATTGGGCCTTAATGACGCCATTTTTGGGCCTTTTAGGTCTCAATACCTTTGTGGCACAAATTCCTTCCAAACTCTCCCGGCAATATTCATCGAGTATTTTATTCCACTATAAATTCTATTAAAAATTCTACAGGATTCCTTTTCTGATCCTATCAATTTTATAAATTCTTATATCAATTATAGGAATTTACTGGAAGGCCTCATCTGATTCTGAGATCCAAAAAATATTGTAATAATTTTATCTAACTTCAGAAATTTATATCAATTTTTCGGGACTTCAAATCAATATTGTTACGTCAAACAACCCGGAATAATTTTCTCTATTTACTGGAAAAATTTGGGTCCAATCAGAACACGGTCATTTTTGGCCTGTTTTCAGTCCAAAGTTCCCATAATTACACTTTTGCCCCTTGATTTACCATAAATCACCTTTATATCCTTATCACCTCAATTTAATCCCTTTCTTTACATAAATGGCCATATCTTTTCCTGATAAATCTCATATATATTTTATTCAATCTGTACATACAACTCAATACAGAAAATTAGGGATGTTACATTTCTCTCCCCCTTAATATAAATTTCGTCCTCGAAATTTACTTAGTACCTTAGTCAACAATCTTAAATATACATCCTCTTTAAGTATCTTTCTACTTTATGACTAAGAATCGGGGTATCCATCTCTTGTCTTTTATCTTATTATCTAGCGGAGTACTTTCAATATCTGCTTCATGTCCTTGCTATCATTACTCTTTTGTATGAGTCAACTCAATTGGAGTTTATTTCTACTTCATCACGGCACTTGATCTTGTGCTATGCATCCATTTGCTTATGGACAACTCCTTGTACTAGCCTTGTGAGTAATGTCCATTTTTTTCATATCAAACTCTCTCGAATATTACTGTATTCAGGAGTTTTCATCAATTACTCATCATACTTCTAGCATTTATCTCTTATTACTTTTCTTAGCATCTCGTAGAATGTCTTAACATCTGCAGCATTTCGTCTCTCTTTTCATATCATTAGATGTTCTCATCATCGTTAATCACTTGACATCATACAGAGAGAGGACTTATGTAACTATTCATTCTTTACTTTTGCTACTAAATAGGAGCACGTACTCTAACATGCATAATGCCTGGCCCTCAAATTGCAGGACTGCATACCTGCTCGTGAAGGCAAAGCTCTAACATCGGAGCTCAAGCATTCCTTTTCTAAATATGCACAGCTCTAACACTTGGAGCTTTAGAATATTTACAAACATAACATAATGCCTGGCATTTTATGCATGGAGTGAAAGCTCTCACTCTATTTGTAGCATAATATTCGTCATCTTATCCCTTTTTCATTAAGGGGCCTCTCTATTTGCTCATAAAATGCACATTTCTCATTGCGTGCCACCTTACACATTTATCATAGTGTATCTCATTACATACTTCTGATGCTGTATCATGGCATGTCTAACCAAATCTGGCCATATCATGGTGTATCTTACTCTTTCATGACTTATCTTGCCTTATCATGACATATCCTGAGATACTATAAGTCTAACATTTTCTTTATCCTCACCTTAGGAGTCTCTATTAACTTTACTTTACTCTTCATCTAAGAAGATTATGAGTTCAGTCTATAATAATAATAAGGCTATCTGAAACCAACAACGTAGGTACTCTCTCTACATGAGTGAACAACTGGTGAAGAACCTTTACCTTAACTTTGTCTTTGGCATTCATCTTCTCACAGGGATATGACATTGTACTCATATCTGCATGGATCATTAATTTCCTTAGGCTAGGTCTAACTGTGACCTCGGGATCTAACTGTGATCAACCTTTAGCCTCTTCAGAGTCTAACTGTGACTCTGGAACTGTTAGGATCTAATTACGATCCTCCAGAATCTAACTGTGATTATGTTATACTGTATCATTATCTCTGGAAGATCTTAAACCAACAGACTAAGTTATAAGGTTAGTTACCTTCACTTAGTTACTACTCAACAGATAATTCCCCAAGACTGAACATAGAAGCCAATATTATATATTTAGACTTTACTCATTTTATCTAGCATTGAGGAATTTCTAACATCATTCTCATCTTTCATAACCTTGCTATATCTCTAACTACAGGGAGCTACATAGGCTCTACCGTGCACATAACTATCATGATTTGTAAACCTTATCTGATGGACATGGTTTCATCATGAGCTGCACTGTCGATTCTCTTGGCTCTATTCATAAGCAATCTAATTTTTATTGCAAGAGCAATCTAGCTTTATTGCGAGAACATTAGCTTCTATTATATAGATGCTGCTCACTCTCAAAGCTGTATCATCTTTCATGGCTTTATCTTATCTCATTTCATGCTCATGGTACATCATTCATATATCTTATTCCCAATGAAGGAATATATTCTGAGCACCGTGATCACATGTCTATGGATTTGCCATCAACATCCATCTTTAACCTCATTCTCTGTCTGTCTTTAATTTTCAGTTTAAACCTTAGGGATCAACTGGCTAACTGTTTTATTTATCACTTTTCTATTGCTTTATCATCATTACCAAGTTAAATTATCTAACTGCATGCCGTATGGTAAGAGAGCAACATAACTTTCTCATAACTTCCTCATCTCATATGTACTCTACCCTGCATATATTCCAAAAAGGGAAGTATTCATTCATTATAGCATACTTTAACATGCATAGTATGCAAGGAGATGCAATTATTTAAGCATTCTCGAACATGCGTGTCATTATCTGACAACTGCAAGGAGATGCACTGATTATCATAACTTATGACAACAAAAGCCATATCATCATCACCTAATTTGCTCAACCATCCGTTATACGCATACTGTAATTCCACCATTAATTAGGTAAACTCTTTGAGCATTCTGTCCCTTTATTACTTCATTGCCAGATCCCTCTACTCATTCATGAACTTGAAACAAATACTCTTTTGTTTACTAAGGTTGCCATATTACCCTTTTTCTAGGGTACAGACTCAACCCTTGACTACTTTTTCTCACATAGAGGATAGGGGAGTCACTTTATCTTTAAAATCGTGGCCACCTTTCTCTGTCTAGGCATTATACATTTCTGTTTCTAATCCTGTATACATCTACCGCTCTATTGAACATCTATGACTACCCGAGAAATCCTTTGTAGCATAAAATTCAATCTGTGAATCAACTCTTTAATCATTCAACTCTCTCTGTTCATATATATGAACTTGGCTAAATATTCATCAAAAGGGTTTCTCTTTCTCTATTTAACCTTTGGCCTCACGCTCATCTCTATTCAACTGAGAGGAATGATTTTTGTAAAACTACTGAAGAAAAACTTCTCAGGTGAGCGGATAAGTTTCCATCTATCTGGATTAACATCTATGCCTCTCTATTATCTCTTAACTCTTTCTGGTCTTTTTCTTGATCCTGACAAACTTAAGTCACATGGATCTTATTCATCATCTAGCATTATTACTTATGTTCTCTAGGGTACTCTACCCTAGGTCTGCTAGGTTATTATCTTTTCGTGATAGTATCCCCCTGTTTCAGGGACTTTAACTTTCTATAACTTGAAGCCATATGTTAGGCTCATTTCTTAAGCAAGCCTTATTCTAACTTTTGATTCTTTTGTTGATAAAATACTAACTGAACAAAGTCTTTCACAATGTAGATCTACTCTTGATAGTCACATAGAGGATCTGCTTCTGAACATCATCTTAGACTAGTATGTATCTCTATTTCTCATACTGTTCATCTTGCCACATCATGTGCTAAACCTCTAACTGATAAACTTCAGCTAGGCTAGCATCTTCATTCATCATCAGGTCTCTGTGTATCTTAGTTGCGACGTTCTAATTCTACTTGTCATGACTGGACAGCTATACATTCTTTAGTCACATCCTATGACCTGATTCATTGCTACCTAATAGCTCTGCATTCCTTGGTCGCGACTTCATATCTATTCCATCATGACTTAACTTTTTAGGGACTTCTAGCTGCGTCCTAAACTGCTTTATATCAGACCTGAACATAGCTTTCTCTAAACATTCTTTAAATGTTCTTGTCCAGTCTTTACTCTAACAATGACCAATTCTCATTCTTAACTTTGATGAGCTTTAGTAATTTAAAACTCATCCAAATATATCTAGCATAGTTGGATCAAATAGGGTATATTCACATAGATGTTTAAACAAATATCATTACATTATATCACATCAAACTCATATGTCATATTACCATAACATTTGTACATACATTACATATATGTCAATTACATATAAGGGGTAAGTCATAATTATCATATATCCATGCAATTTACACTGTTTACATTATCCTTCATCTCTTTTTACGTTCTTTTCTAGGGAATTGCAAACTATAAATATTTCTGTATACGGAAATGCTACCCTTGTATATTAGTTGATGGATTATTGGCTAAAAACTCACTTAGCTCCACATACCACATGGGAGTATATGGCAATATCTAACTTACGATAATCTCATACCAATCTTCTAAAATATAAGCCTGATTCAAATCAATACCCTCTATCGTATATCTGTTTATCATCCTTGCTATGACATTAAGGAACTGCAGCTAAATTGACTGCTCTTGATTTCTACTTCTTTCCATCCCTTAACCTAAACTAAGTAGTTCACTCCCCACAGCCTTCTTGAGACTAGTATAGTCACATTGTCTGTCTTTCATAAAGAAGGCTGGGGTGGATTAGGGCCAGGAACATCCCTTTAATCTTTATCTATAACCTTATATATTCCTGGACTGCGATAATAGGAAAGGATGTCATAGATTGTAACTGGATCTTAGGCTACTCATATCAAACTTATCCTCAAACTCTAGTAGAGGAGGAATAATATCTGGCCTACCTATAATCCAGTATCAGTTCTCAGCTTCCTCAGCTGTAATCTGTCCTCTTATTAAAGGAAGAGAGCTTACCTCAGGGTTAGAGAGTACTCTATCAAACTCATCCTGTACATAATTACTAGACCCATCAATATCTAGTGTAGCATTATCTGGTGCATACACAACATCTGACTGAATTTCTCATAATCTCCAGACTGTAAATTTGAGTCTATAAAAATATGCATGGGGTACCTTACTATAAACCTTCCTGATTGATTCCCTTATGCTGTCATCGGAACTCTCTTCACTACCTGAAGAGTCAAAGTCTGGGTGTACCTCATCTTTATACAGCATTACAGGTTGGGGGTCTCACTGATTAACTGATGTTTCAAGCTTAACTTTATGAATCCCCATGTCTACTGCTGCAACATTTGCTCTATGTTCTTTCGTTGTGACCAAAAGTCTTCTCTCATCGTGACTTATGACTTAACTTGTTGCAACTTGGACATCTGGCATCCTCACTGTAGTATCTGGTCACAACACGATACCTCGAGCTACTCTTGCAGCTTCCTTAGTCGTGAACGGATCAGCTTTTGGCTCTATCCATAGAGGAAACTGCTTCTTAAACATTATTCTGCTTAGTCCAGCCACATTGTGTTAATAAACACGAGACCTCAGCTATATCGGCTGACTAAGATTAGCCCATCGTAATTATATCCTTCGTAAGACTGTAAAGCTCGGGGTACAGTCTCATTCATCTGGGTGTCACTGTCTTCCGTCTAAACCTTTCCAAGCAGTGAACACCATCCCTATATCATACTCTAGGGAGAGAACCTCAAACTTCTCATTTGTTTAAGGAATCAGTCTAACTAAACTAGAGCATCACTGAGCCAGAACCTTCTGTTCTGTGCCAGAATCTTATGCTCTGAGCCAGAACCCTTTGTTCTGTGCTAACTTTATTATGTACTAAAGCCAAAAATCATTTGTTCAGAGCATTTTCTAATCCAGAATTCTTTGCTCTGATACCAAAATAAAATATCATTCTTTAGACCCTTCAGAGTACACTTACGAAAGCAATCTTATCTTTATTAATTCTCTCATACCGAGAATCCTGGCAGAAATATAACTGTACTGATTCGGTAATTCCCGTGAGAACTACCATTCTAAGTAAGTACCCAGAAAAGACTGGATGAACCGTCTAGGTCCACTCACTTCCAGCGTCCTTAGATAGCACCTACGTACACAGTACTCTGTATAGTCTACCAGCACAACAACATTTTCTAGTAAATATCTTTAAATCTTAAACTTAAATATTGACCTTAACCTTAACCTTACATATACTCAATTGGAATTATCTTAGATTATTGGAATACCTCTTAACCTCAAAAATATGAATTTCCAAGAGTTGGGCTTATGGGTACTATTCACTGTCACTGTTCACTGGGTAATTCCAGATTACAGCCTGAACTTTGGAAATTCATAATTAAATCTAGAAAAATCATTTTGAGGTAATTACAATTTTTAATGAAATCTATTTCATTTAAATTTGAGAAACAAATATGAAAAATGAGGTTTTCTTGTCCAGATCAAATCAGTTTATTCGTTGAACTTTACTGTTCATTTGGTAAATCTGGAAGTTCCAGTTTATTTGCCCCATTTTTTAAAATTCATTTCTCCTTGTATACTTATCCAATTGAGTCAAATTACCTATGGATTTAAATATCATAATGTGTACTTTAAGCTCACCAAAAATCACGGACAAACTCATTCATTTGCTATATTAAAACCTCGTTGGAACCTTACTGTATAGGATGACTTGTTTTATCTTGATCCAGAGTTTAAGTCCAACTTTGAAAACTCATATCAATTTGAAAACTTAACCAAATTACGCGTTCTTGGTGTCCAATTAAATCTCCAGATCTTAGATATGTTCATGCCAAATTTTACATGAAACTAAATAGAATAAGTTACTCAAACTATCGCTGGAAGTGATCTGCCTCAGCTCGGATCCAGTGAGTATATTCATTATACATACCAATATATCATCATCCAAGTTAAAGGCATGCTTTTCAAGTCATACACCATTCATACACCCACAATTACCTCATTCCTTGTGATGCTCCAGCACCTAGATCATTGTTATGGGAGAGTGAGATTCTAAAGAATCTCAGTAGCAAACAATACCAAACAATACATGTATTAAAGTAAAGACTTGTGCTTGCTTGTGAAAATGTCATCATAGTGTGATGAGCATGCTTCCATGTATCATATGAAATACAATTGGCCAAAGTAATCATAAAATAACAAAGCTTCAATAATCTACCATATACACACAATTCAACCAAGCCATAGCACAATCAAGTATACATTACATACATACAAGTTTAGGGTAAGTTCACTACCTTGAATTTAAGCTCTCTCTCTTATTCTTGCACTTGCTTCCCAAGCTTTTCAATCATGAAGGTTTTCGGTCAATCATTCCCCAACATCTTCTTAGATGTTTCAAGGTCCTAAACACATTCATATTCATTACATAATCTATTAGGATCATAAACTCAAACATGACTCAAGACTATCTCTCTTGAACATTCAACTTGCTTTAACTAACTTAACTTTCTTTAATTTTTACCAATTGGGTTGGCCTTTGAATCAATTGATGTCTTGACCTTACCCTACACAAATTCACCTTTTGAATCTATTTATGAACTCAAAATAATCAAATTCCAGCAACAATGCACGATTCTGTACAGATTTGAAAAAGCATACATAATTCTTCCAAAAATTCTCATTTTGATTCCAATGCTTCCCATACTTGTTTCTCCACTTTTCCCCCACACAAAATCTCATTTTAAGACCATTGGAAGTATCAAAATCATGAAATTCAAATCACTGTTCATGCGAATGAACAGTACCGAAAAGAATTTTCAACATTACAACCTTTAATTCCAATGGTTTCCAAGGTTCAAAACCTATCCAATCCTACACAAAATCATCATATAAACTCAATGGAAGCATTAAATCATTGAAATTCCATCTCTTTCTATCATGAACAGTGCAACCGAAATGTTTTTCCATGGTAAAGTCAAGAACATCAACTTAATCCAACAACCAATCATGCAACTAGCTTGTTTAAGCTTGTCTAAACTATCTATGACATAAAACTCATGTTCCTCTCACATATACATAGAAATTCCAGCAGCGTTTCCCCAAGATTCAAGCCTCAAAACCAACTTAAACTCAAGAAGAAATCATGAGAACAAAGTCTAGAAGCAAAGGAGCAACTTACCTTACTAGCTTCTTCAAGATCCTTGCTTCTTCCTTGCTTGAGAAAATATTTTGCAAGAGGTTCCCTACACTTTCTCCTCCACGGTTTTGAGCCAAAATGAGGGGCTATTTATAGCAAAATCTTGGGAAAATTGAAGGTCAATATCACCTTGGGAACTATTTGATGTAATGGTTAAAGGTTTGATCTTGGAATGTCTTTTCTCTTTTCACTCATTACATCACCTCCATGACATCACTAACATGACATCACTTGGGACACCTAAGCCTCCTTTTTGGCACCATTTTGGGGTGAGATCTCCAAGAAAAATTTCAACCCAATTCAGTCCCATCCAGTCTAATCCGGTACGGCCCGATCCGATTTTCCGTAAACCGGACTGTTTTCTTAATCTAATTTTTGTGTGACTTCATAATATATATTTTTTCAATATTTAAATCCTTCATACCATTGACATTCTCATATTGGGTTTAAATTTAATTTTAAATGCCTTGAAAAATTACCAAAATACCCTTAGTGCTTTTCCTTGCACTATATTAAACCCAAGGGCATAATTGTCATTTCTCACCTCTTTAGACCTTGTCAAAATATATATATTGACTCCGACTAACCTTTCCTACACTTGTCTTAGTGTTTTATCCTGTCCAAAATAACCAAAATGCCCTCCATTCACTTCTGATTTCTTAGGGCATCACAGGGATATTTTCGTAATTTTGTACTTTTTAGGGGTTCCTCTGGACACTGGCCCACCTATCAGTCCACTTATTTTATTGGGCCTTAATGACGCCATTTTTGGGCCTTTTAGGTCTCAATACCTTTGTGGCACAAATTCCTAGCAAATTCTCCCGGCAATATTCATCGGGTATTTTATTTCACTGTAAATTCTATTAAAAATTCTACAGAATTCCTCTTCTGATCCTGTCAATTTTATAAATTCTTATATCAATTATAGGAATTTACTGGAAGGCCTCATCTGATTCTGAGATCCAAAAAATATTGTAATAATTTTATCTAACTTCAAAAATTTATATCAATTTTTCGGGATCTCAAATTAAAATTCTGTGTTACATCAAACAACCCGGAATAATTTTCTCTATTTACTGGAAAAATTTGGGTCCGATCAGAACACGGTCATTTTTTGCCTGTTTTCAGTCCAAAGTTCCCATAATTACACTTTTGGCCCTTGATTTAACATAAATCACCTTTATGTGCTTATCACTTCAATTTAATCCCTTTCTTTACATAAATGGCCATATCTTTTCCTGATAAATCTCATATATATTTTATTTAATCTGTACATACAACTCAGTACAGAAAATTAGGGATGTTACACATCTCAAGGTCTTAAACACATTCATATTATCACATAATTCATTAGGACCATGATCATATACCAAATGGAAGACTAGCTCTTCTTATCTTAACTAATGTCTCTTAATTTTGGTTAATTATCTTGCCCTTTAAATTAAATAGTGCCTTGACCACACAATTTTGCCCAAGGAATCTAAATATAAAGTTAGAATTGACAAATTCCAACTCCTTCCTTGAGACCTGGACATAACAGAAACATGGCATAAGGTTTTCTCCAAAAATTCTTATTTTGATTCCATTACTTCAAATACTTTTTTTTCTACTTATCCCCATACAATTTTTCTTTTTAAATCCATTGGAAGCATCAAAATTATCAAATTTCATCTCCTTCCTAGACTTTGGAATAGTGGTAGAATTATCACTAAATCTGGATTTGCAAGAATACATGGTTTTACAAGTTAAAACCACTTCATTCTAGCTTGTTTAAACTTGTCTAGGTTATTTATAACATAAAATTCATCCTTTCCTTTCACTTATAAATTTCATGCAGTAACCTCCCAAGGAAAGAAAATGGTGTTTCAACTATCTAAATCTAAGAGAAATCTTCCTACAACACAATCTAAAGATAGGAGGAAGAAATTACCTTTGCTTAATAAATTAGCTCTTGGATTTTGCCTTGTTCTTGCTTGAGATTTCATTTTGCAAGAGGTTCCCCATAGCTTCCTCATTCTCTACGTGCTACAGATTTGTGGAGGGGGTATTTATAAATTTTTGGCAAGGTGAATCAAGGGTTTAGATTACTTTATGCACTATTTGATCTAATGGCTAAGATTGCACCTTGAATCTTGACTTGCCCACCAAGCCAAATTATGACATCATCCATGACATCTCTTAAGGCGATGTTTGGCATCTTCCAAAGGCTAAGGGCTTGTTTAGAAAATTCAGTCCAATATGGTACATGCTCATTCCAATTTCTAAGAAATCAGATTGTTTAATAATTCTATTTTTTATAATATTTCAAAATATTCATTCAATACTTAAATCCAGTGTTTGAATTTTTTCTACCATTGACATTGTTGGACTGGGTATAAATTTAATTATTTTCCTTTGAAAAAGGACTAAAATTCCCTTGGTTCATAATTTTGTACTAAAATAACCCTAAGCGTATAATTATCATTTTATACTTCTTTACACTGTATCAGAATATATTCTGACTCTGGTTAAATATTCTTGGCTCCCTTTTAACCTTTTGACCATATCCCAAATGACCAAAATGCCCTCAATTAATCTCTTAGTCAAAATTATAACAAGGGGCATTTTCATACTTTTACACTTTTTAGGGTCTTTCTGGACACTGGCCCACATAACTATTAGAGTATATTACTAAGCCTATGGGATGCCAACTTGGACCTTTAACTAGGTCCAATTCCTTTATAGGCTCAATTCCCAATAAACTTCACCTAAAAGTATTTATCTGGTAATTTATTTCACTGTAAATTTTATTATAAATTTTACATAACTCCTTTTTTAGTTTTGTCAATTTCATAAATTATTATATTAATTACTAGAATTTCTTGTAAAATTTTATCTAATTATGAGGTCCAGAATATCCTGTAATAATCTTTAGACTTTAAAAATTAATATTAATTATCTGGGACTTCAAATCAAAATTTTGAAAAATATGTCTGGCCCAATTACCATTCTCTATCTACTGGTAAAATTTGGGAATGTAACATTTTCGAGCAGTTTTGGGCCTTTTCTGGCTCAACTTTCTCATAATTATAATTTTGCCCCTGATTTGATAAATTACACTTTAGTCCCTAAATTTGTCAAATTCTACTTTTGTCCCTTCCTATACTTTTTATAATTATTTTTTATGGCCCATAACTTATCTCTATATTTATTTTAAGCCTTAGGACTTTTCTAATTTACACTTAAGTCCTTGAACTTTTGACTATTTGTAATATAATCCTTATACTTTCACTATTTACTGTTTAGTCCCTGAACTCTCACTATTTACGATTTAATCCCTGAAAACTCTCTGCATGTTTCTAGAATTTCTGCTCAAAGTTATCTGATAGCTTATCTATTTTAGGCTACTTTTTGGGTCTCTAGGTTTAAAAATTGGGATATTATAAAGAACCTTTAGGATTAACATCTAAACAACAAGATGAAGATCTTAGCCAACCATTTTCAAACTTAATTTCAAAAATATCAGTTCAAAAGTTCTATATTTATGACAAGATTATTATTAAAAATGATCTTGTTTTAGAACAAGCTATTTTATTTGACACAGGGGTGATTCTAATTATTTTAAAGAAGGAATCATTCCTACAAAATATTTTAAAAAAATAACTGAAAGATTTAATGGTGTTAATTGTTCACGACTAGACATCAAATACAAAGTTTCAAAAGTTGTTATTCAAAATGAGGAATTAAAATTTGAAATGCCATTTATATTAGTCAAAGATATGGGAACCCAGATCATTCTAGGGTTACCATTTGTACGGCTATTATTTTCCTATACGACTGATAAAAATGGAATTTCAAAACAACATCTGAGAAAAATAATTTTATTTCCTTTTACCCATAAGCCTCGAATCAAAGATTTAAACCTTCTTTCTTCCAAAGAACAACAAATCAATTTTTTGAAGGAAGAAATTTGCATCCAAACATTATTTGACAGATTAAATCTCAGGTTAACGAGCTTCCTTGCCTTAGCTATCCAGATCCCTCTGCTTTGAAAATTGTAGAAACAGATGCTCAGACATTGGTTATGGTGGCCTTCTTAAACAATGCATTGACAGCAAAGAAAATATTATTTCTTTTGCATCTAAGCATGGGAATAATATTCAACAAAACTATTCAACTATCAAAAAAGAAATTTTGGCAATTGTTTTATACATTTCCAAATTTCAATCAGATATTTTAAACCAAAGGTTTTTACTTCACATTGATTGAAACTCTTCAAAAGACGTCTTACAAAAAGATGTTAAAAATATTGCATCCAAACAGGTCTTTACCCGATGGTAAGCCAGTTTAAGTGTCTTTGATTTTGAAATAGAATTTATCCAATGTACTTCAAACTCCCTTTCGGACTTCCTTACCCGTGAGTTTTTACAGGGTAGGTAGATATCTAAGGATAAACAATGCTGAGAAAGAAAAAGGATACTGATGACAAACAAGATGAAAAAGAAAAGGGCATTTTTTCAAGATGGTCAAAGTCCACAACAAACAGTCTCTAGTACTGAGCTTGAGGCTATCATCCAAGCGATGATGTAACAATATTGGACCCAACGAGGTTCCCAGAAATCTCAAATAGAGTCTTCTACTCTATCTAGACCTTTCGTCCAAAAATTCCAAACAAAATCAGAGTCATCTACTCCATTTGGAATATCAGTCCAGAAATCTAAAACCTGAGCTTCTTCTACAAAAAAGACTCTGGCATATTATATGCCCAAAGTTATGCTCAGAAAAAGCTCCCATAAACTACCTTCGGCCAGAAATTGGCCCTTCCTCCAATTCCTCATAAGGCTTTAACTAAATAAAAATATGATTTGCTCAACCAACCATTAAAATTTTTGCAAATCTATTCTTCTAAAAATAAATGGCTACTACGTCTTTTTCAAAGACATTAGCTATTAAACCCCAAACCAAAACAAACATGGACACACCTTATTTCCAAAATGAAAATCAGGAGATAAATATTGTCCAGATAAAACCAGGGTTTTATCATCAAAATCCCAATGAAGTGGCTTTGAATGTTTTTCCCAAAGGATTTCATTTCAAGCCCAAAGAATTTTGAAAAACAAGATAGTATTATAAATTAATATTGATTCATTCTGAGTCAGCGACAATTGATTGAAAATTTGACAAAAGGGATTAGGCTTTAATAACTCATTCTACTCTTCAAATTCTTAAAGTCCTTACGCCATCTCAGTGGGGACAAGATTTAAATAAAACCAAACATTTTGGGATACAATTTGAAGCTGAAGGATATAGTTATTGAGACTATGTTGATGCATGGTACTATATGTTTTGGGACCAGAATAAACTTTTCAAACATACCTTGTTTATTTATTTTAAAACAAAAACCAAATACGAATTTCCTTAATAGTTTGTACACTGGTAGGGATTCTTTGGTCCAGTACTATAAATATTTCCCCAACAGTAGTTCAATCTTTTGAGCTCTTTAAACAAAAGTTTAACATTAGTGAAGATATTTTCTCAATTAAACTTCACTATTTTTCAAAATTATCTTTAGCCATGATCTTTTCTTAGAGTTACAGATCTTCAAAATTTTTTGAAGGATCAATGCTGCTACCAATATTGCAGTGTCTTCTGTTTGTAAAATAGTGGGCAAAATTCGATATCTCTCAGATTAACATAGTTATATTAGAGCGATGGTTCAAACAAAACCCCCCAGTATCTTTGTAACAAAGTAAGTTCTTAAATCAGAAGTCCAGGGTCAAGACCTTCCTTGCTTCAACAAATGATAAGGTTAGCCTTATTACCCAACTCAATTTTATACTATAACTCCTCCAACAGTAGGAGCAAACACCCTCAGCAAGGCAAAAAGAATATACTTTAGTATCAGAAAAATAAGAAGATGATCAAGAAGATTTTATTATTGACTTATTTGAATACTAAACTATCTAAAGACTTAATAGTATTTTCTGTCTTAAGTTCTTGGTGTAAAATTTTAATAGTACTGAGTGAAATCACTGTAGAAGTACTATGTAAATAGTGTCACTATAGTGTTGGCAGTACTGTGTAAATAGTATTATGACCAGAACTGTTCACACAGTACCTATTCTCAAGTCAAAATAATGTTCAAATAGTAACTCTGCCTGTCTATTTAAATGAGACCTATCTCACTTCTAAGGCAGGTTCAGTTAGGCCCTTACACTAAGAGAGAGAAACTCCAGAGAGTAAAGAGAAAATTAATTTATTATATTATATTAGCATTATATTATATTATATTAATTCAATATCATTTGAATTAATTCAAAGATAATCCACAATATAACATTTGAATTTAATCAAAGCATAATATATAAATGTGTTATCCTTTCCTATTTTTTATTAATTGTTGTATCTCTTTTATCCTATTACTTTTTATTTGAATTGTTTATAGGATATTTGATTAAAAATAGATTATCTCTGGAGATATTAGAAAATATTACAACTTGGAGGGATACTGAAGGTAAATATAGATTATCATTATCTTTTAGAGAGCTAATAAGTGAATAGATCCACATCAACATGACTCACTCCCAACAGCTATATAAAGGACCCTAAGGCTCCTCTATTGAACACCAATCGCACCACTATCACAATCATCTTTTTCA
This sequence comes from Leucaena leucocephala, assembly GCA_037074615.1. Lineage (NCBI taxonomy): Eukaryota > Viridiplantae > Streptophyta > Magnoliopsida > Fabales > Fabaceae > Leucaena > Leucaena leucocephala. The sequence goes on from CM073549.1 coordinate 8,680,325, forward strand.
TCTGTTCCTGTGTTTAAGAGTTAGAAGTTGAATAATTTTATGTTTTGATCTTTTCCTTTTGCAAATTTATGATTTCTTAGATTTAGGTTTCGAGATTTGTATATGTTGGACCAAGGGTTTGGATTGAACACCTTTGTGTCAAACCATTGTGATTTAGTATTTTAATTTATGATATGGTGTTCTTTATTTAATATCTTTGGTTTCTTCTTATAACTATTCATGTAGGGTTCACGTATTTAGTTATAGGGCGTTCGATTGAATATCCATATTAGAGGAACAATTCATTTATTATTTAATTTATCACATTCTAAGTGAACCTTTACTACTCATTCTTAATACAATTGTATACTAGATTAGGTATAATTGTGGATTGTTTGATTACGACCATGGCGGTTGTCTAGGGTTCTGCATAATAGGGACTTAGCATATATAATTGTTATAACTCCAATATATTATTGAATGATATAGCCACGCATCAATCCTTGGAAGCGCTTGTCTAATTGGTGATATCCTTATACACTCTAAAAATTATTTTATTTTTGTTATTATCTTGTTTTACTTTCTAAAAATTATTAAAGAGTTTGTAAAAGTAGGCCTCATGATTGATTAATACTTCTTCCAATCTTTAATATAAAAGCTAGTTCACTTTTTTAGATAAATTAAAGAAACCAAATAAATCAATTAATTATAACTAAATCCAACCCTAAAGATCAATTCATTTTATATACTCCTTAATCTACCTAAATTAGTCAACTAACTTTTATATTAGTTATGATTTACTAATTTATTTGGCTTCTTTAATCTATTCAAAAAAGTTAACCAGTCCTATAAATTAATAAAGGAAAAACTAATATCTATATTGTCACCTTTTCAATCAAGTCCTCACACTTTTAAAAGCTTATAAGCCACTCCTTATAATAATCACTGTTATCACAGTTGGTCCTTGCAAGCAATCAAGTAGTGCTAACATGCATACTTAATAGTAGCCACATTCATGTACTGCCATATAAGATGTATTAACCAAGAAAAACCAGAGCATTAGAATGAAAAATTTATATAACATGGCAACGAAACGCCAAGTCTTGGAACTATAATTTCATATCTGGATCGGATGCCACCCACAAACACATATGTACATAGTAATTTAAGGATGATGCCAAATATAAAACACCAAGACATGAGTATTTTCATATTGATCAAAAGTCATTGGTTTCTCTTCTTCTATTAAAACAACTAGTTCAAACAACAAATCCGAAGCAAAGATTGAACCAAAACTACTGCCAACAAATATGAATAAAAATGGACAAATCAACCGAAACTTGAAAACATCCAAATCTGGAAACTTCAAACAGAAACAAAAACAAACCCACGGATCTGTTGGTACAACATCGTATACAACACAATATGGCAGAACAACTGAGGAGGAGCAATCTGATTTGTGACTTTTACAATGTGACTTGAGAGTTTTTATTTTTGTCTAAGCCACATCAATGTGACTGTTAACGCTGTTTAACTCAAAATAATGAATTTTAGACATAGGAATCTATAATTATAATTAACAAATTATAAGAACTCAAAAAAATTATAGAGACTTAATTACAAATTAAGGAAAAACTATAAGGACTGACAAATTAATTTTTTTATTTTTGAATTTAATTAGTTTGGTGTCAGCTATAGACAATAAAATTGATTTAGTATTATACAAATCACAGCAAATTACTATGATGGTATTAATTAGTAATTATGGTATTTAATATGATTTTTTCTTAACTTGAAAATTTCAAAAATTCTAATGTGGAATTGATGTCTTTATTCAGTGATCCAGTCGGTAATTCTAGTCGGAGGCATAGAATGGGCTCTGATTTTATATATCATAATTATAAAAGCTAGATATCCGGTGCTCAACTACTAGAACTAGCATTTTGCTTTTGTCACTTTCTATAAACTTGTTTCGATTTCATTTTTTATTCTTTCTAAGTAAACGAAAAGTGAAGGTCAAAATTAATTAACCACCATATGTAAGAAAATAGTTTGATGGCACATTTTACAAATGAAAATCAATCAAACCTGTTTTCTATATCTGTCCTTAATATAAGACTCATTTTGTAATGCAATATATATTAAGGACTGGATAGGAGGAGTACAACGTACATATAAGAAAGTATATATTAATCAATAGTTAAGACTTTAATAATACTTTAAATGAAACCTAGCATGCAAGTTCCACAATCCAATTATTAATCAGGACTTCATATCATGGTTCACAGGAATGCTTTTCTTTCTTTTGATGAAAATTTAAGTTACATGAGCCAGTTGGATGTTCGAGCCAGTGAAACGCTCTTCCTTAAGCTAATTTAAAAAGTGGAACACCTAAAACTGGAATTTGACTTCCATTTTAGAGATAGCGTAATAATTTTTAGATACAACAAGTTCATTATTCACTAAAAGAAGAAACAATTTTCACGGTATGAATTCACGATAGTTAAAAGTAAAATCTCTGTAAAAAAAGGTGGTGGTATTTTCATAAATAAATTTCATTTTAAAACACTTATCGCAACGATTTTTAACAAAACTGTCGTGACAAAAAAATATCATGAAAGTTTTGTATAGCGATTTTGTACAAAACCATATTGATAAGCTGTCCTACCAAACTTAAAAAATTCAGTTGGACTTACTTATCCTACACTTTTAATGGCATTTTTTCATAAAACCGTCGTTAAAGTCCCTCGAAAATTCAAAAACCCTAACCTTATTACCATTTCAATTTCAATTTTTTATAACCATTTGTACTCCCGTTCCTTTGCCCCACCACAATAGACTTGTGCGAAAGGTCATTCTTGACATTTTCCTCCTATTTTCGGTGCATATCTCCGTCGTTAACGTTGTTCTCTATCATCTCTATCATCGTTTTACATTGTCAAAGCCATAAGTTACTATTTAGCATTGTTATTTGCTCATTTTCTTGTTTTTTCGGTTGTTTGCTATTTATAAACTATAATATATCATACGGGCTATTATCATTGTACCAAAGACTTGATTTTCGTAGTTTTAGTTTGTTACATTGGTTACTATTTGTTTGCGTTTGTGTTTTTGTGAATTATTCGAATTTGTGGTTGTGTTTTTGTGAAATTTTCAATTATTCGTTGTTTATAAATTATAATAGATCATGTGGGCTATTTTTCTTTACTAAAGATTTGATGTTGTAGTGTTTAGATTGTTATATTGGTTCCTATTTATTTATGGGCGTGTTTGTGAGAATTTTAAAAAATAATACATTGTTATTAGACTTTTTTGTTGTTAATTAGCTTATTCAATACATTAGTTCCTATTTGTTTCCTATTTTTCCTATTTGATGGATTTGGTTACCATTTGAGATTGTTTATATTTAAGGGAATAATAGATTATAGTTGGATGAAAGCTAAGAGAACTACTGTGGAATATGAAAATGGGGTAAAAAGGTTTCTTGAATTTGTTAAGAGGAATGCTTTAAAGAAAAGTGATGGGTTATTCTTTTATCCTTGTGCCAACTGTTTAAACTATAACTGATTGTCTATTCCTGATATAAGAGAGCATCTTATATGTGATGGGATAAATTTAAGATATACAAATTGGATTTGGCACGATGAGATTAGGAAGGACTCCTTTGTGTGGAAATGAGAAAGTTGTGAACGATAACTTTTGGGATAGAATTCCAGATATGTTTCACGATATTAGAGCTGAGTCTTTTTCACAATCTCTTCTATAGAATTATGGATATATTTAGTGAGTCTCCATTATACTTGGTGAGTAAAGCTGAGTACGCAAGTTAAAATTTGTGCTGCGATTAATGAATTTGAAATCGAGAAATGGTTGGACAAATTCTAGTTTGATAGAATTACTCAAGTTGTTGAGTGATGCGCTTCTTGTAGGAAATACACTTCCAAAATCAATGTATGAGGCAAAGAAAATGTTGTGTCTGATACGTTTATCCTATAAGAAGACACATGCATGCCCTAACGACTACATGTTGTACAGAAATTATTATGATGACTTAATAAGTGCCCTAAATGTGGCACTTTAAGATACAAAGTGAAGAAAGATGGTGGTGATTGTGATGAGATTATTAAAGGCTCTCCTTCAAATGTGTTGGGGTATCTTCCAATAATACCAGGATTTAAGTCTTTGATTGCTAACGCTACAGATGCAAAGAACTTGAGATAGCATTTCAATAGGAAAATAAACTATAGACAACTTCGTCAACCAGCTAATTCTTCTCAATGGAAGACAATACATTAGAATTTTTCTAAATTTGGTTGTGAGCCTATAAATCTTTGGCTTATGCTATGTACGGATAGAATCAACCTGTATGGTAATCTAAATTGCACACAAAGTGCTTAGTCAGTTCTCCTTATGATCTATAACTTGCCTCCCTCATTGTGTATGAAATAAAAATACTTCATAATATCTTTAATGATCTCGGGGCCAAAATAGCTAGGAAACGATATTGATGTGTACTTGGCACATTTGATTGATGATTTGAAAAAACTATAGGAGGAAGTTATTGATGTGTTTTATGCATACAAACAAAAGACATTTAAACTACGTGGCACGATTTTCACCATGATAAATGACTTTCTGGCATATGAAAATTTGTCAGGCTATAGTGCTAAGGGACATAAAGTATGTCCCATATATGAAGAAGACACTAACTACATGCAACTCAAGCATGGAAGGAAGATAGTTTACCTATCTCATAGATGGTTTCTTAGCTAACACCACATTTACTGTAGGTTAAAGAAGGCATTTTTAATAGCTCACAGGAATATGAAATGACTCTAGTACCTTTAACTAGAGAAGGAGTTTATCAACATTTATAGGGGTTCATATTACCTTGGGTAAAAATAATAAGAAGAAGGCAGTTGAAAGGAATATATGAAAAAAGAGTTCAATTTTCTTTGATCTTCCATATTGGCAGAGTTTTAAAGTGAAACACAGTTTAGATGTCATGTATGTGGAGAAAAATATGGGTGAGAGCCTTGTTGGCACACTTCTGCATAATAGTGGAGAGAGTAAGAAGAGGGTCAAAGTTAGACGAGACTTAATTGAAATGGGAATAAAAGCAACTCTGCATCCACAATAAAGAGAGGGTAGTAAGAGAGTTTATTTGTATCCAACGGCACACATATTATCCAAATATGAAAAAGAAGCTTGTGAGTGTTTGCATAGTATTAAGGTTTGACAAGGGTATTCATCAAATTTTAGGAAGCTTATTTCAATGCAAGATTTGAAGATAACAGGTATGAAGTCCTATGATTGCCACATGTTGATACAATAATTACTACCGTGGCTATTCGAGGCATGATGAAAGAAGATATGAGGAGCACTATTACTAGACTTTGTATGTTCATCAATGCTATTTGTAGCAAAGTGATTGATCCTATTGAGTTGGATGTGTAAGAATGGTTACATCACCCAAGAAGGGGTGAATTGAGTATTTTAAAATTTTTAGAAAACTCTAAAGATATTTAAATGAATTTAAAGAGTGAAGTTTAGAATGACATCACCGTAGGAAGAAGTTGTTGAAGAGAGATTACACAAGTCGATTTATACTGATTCAGTGACCTACATCCAGTCCCCAGAGCTCCTTTGAGTGTTCCACTATATTTCAAGATTCTATGGGCTCTTGGTGTCTCAGTATATTCTTGTGAGAATTCCCTCTCACTCCCCCTCATAGCCCTTAAGGTTATCAATCTAGTGAGAATCTTCTCACTCCCCCTTACACTCATAAGGTTACAACACTCAAGAATCCTCTTGAGTAATTTATCAAAAGATTAATACAGATGAAACTCTCTCAGTAGAGTAGATAAGTTAAACACTTAAGTTTACTATTTAAGTTTCTCTCTTCTAATAATATGTATGCTTTGAACTAAAAGAAGAGAAACAGAGTATAACAGAGGCAATCATTAAGTATACTCAAAATGCATTGTAAGCTTCTCTTGTTAAGTCTCTCAACTTTTTAGCTTTCTCACTTTGGCTTCTTCTTCTTTTATACTTCATTATTCATAAATCTGTTAAAGCGTTGAAGTAGCCGTTGAGATAGCAGTTGTAAAGATCAAAATATGACAAAGTCTGGTTTAAAATTCTTTTCGCAAACTAGCTTGATTTATCAAAGAGCTTATCAACGAATACTCTTATTGAAAAAGTCTTCGATAAATTGTTAAAGAAATGCATTTGAAATAGTTAAAAACTTATTGAGCAATTATTCGATAATTAGCCTTATAGAAAAGGACTTCGATAAATTTTCAATAAATTGTGAAGAGATAGTTCATGATTTATCAAATAGGTATTGGATAAATGTCCTTATCGAATAACTCTTTGAAAAAATATTCTTTTTAAAATATATACTTTTAGATTTATCGATATATTTCATAATATATTATTTATCGAAAAATTCTTTGATAAATAGATTCTTTGAATAGTTTGTCGATAAATACTAAAGAATATTTTCTTAAATCTTTTCAAACACATACTTTGAACTTTCATTTATCTTTCCTCAAATCATATATCATATATGGAAACAAATATTCATATGATTATTTGAACAAATAAGATTAAAACTCAAGGTCATTCAATAAGTCTGATCATATCACCAATTCATAAGCTTCAAAAGATTATATCACTTTAGAACAAGTTATAAGCTTATAATCATTCAACAAAGCAAATAAGATCAGTCTATAAACTTATGAAGATCATTCATTCAATCGTCTAAGTAATTCATGAAGGGAATTGGAAGACAAGTAGCGGAAATTAACTTTAAAGTTTTTTCCGTTCCCAGCCAGGATCTACCGAATGTGTTTAAGTCAAGGAGAAAGAAGTGTTACCTTCGTATTCAAGCTTTAGTCGCGACCTCCATATCCTCTAGTCGCGACTCCTCGCCTCTGGAACTTTTAGTCGCGACCTACTCAGCTTCCAGTCGCGACTTGTCACCTCTGGAGTTGTTAGTCGCGACCTCCTAATCTTCTCGTCGAGACCTGTAGCCTCTGGAGTTTGTAGTCGTGACCGGTCTCCTCTTTTCGGATTTCTGACGTTCAGATGCCCGTATGGTCGCGACCTCAGTGTCAATAGGTCGCGACCTGTCTTCGTGTCTGGTTTCTTTTCTCGATCGCAAGAAGTCGACAGCTCAGATCGGCTTCCTCTACCGGTATCCACACGAATAGTGTTCCAACCACGAACGACGTGCTAGCGCCTCTTGTCCCTCTAGGGTTTTCTCAAGATTCCGTCCTCACCGTCTCTATTCTGGTAGTTTCTTATCTGCAAACCTTTTGCACTCTCCTACCCCTTTTTCTCTTGTGAGTTGTGTTGTGTATTGTGTCTAGAACCCTAGCTCCTAATGTCAAATATATAGGATGCTATCGGGCTTCTAATTGGACCGGGCTTTAGAATTAATCTTATATTAATTCTGAAATTAATACAATATCATATATTGCAAATTTGATAAGAAACTAATTAAATAAATATGATTTTTATTAAATCCGTCTCACAGATTTAATTGACCTATTTATTTAATTTAAAATAAAGATAAGACAGAATTATATTTGATTTATTCTCATAAATCAAATTTGAGATATCTTATCAATTTGAATTTCAAATTCAAATAGATCATATCCATTTAAATTCAAATTCAAAAGTGATAGAAATTTAATTTATCCTTATAAATTAAATCTTGCAAATATCTCTTATATTATATATATAATATATATACAAATTTATATATATATAAAATATATAAGTCCACCTTAGACTATTCATTGAATCTAGACATCTCTTAGATTCAATGAATCTGGACATCACAGCTCGAGTTGGGCTATTTTGTGTGCGACCCTGTAGGCCCATATGAAGTTGGCAGTGGGCCAGTTACTATACTAACCCACAAGTCGTAAGCGGCCTCTAGCAAGACATTACGACTACCCAAAACATATGAGGATCGATGAACGATGTTACCTTTCATACAACCATATCACGTCCCTTTTGTCACACGATATTTCGGTCATGGATGAGGCATGGTGAACGTCATCCTCCTATTCCTGACCGTTACTTTCTCGATCCCTGAGTAGTCTGAATATAGAAATGGAACTACCCTTCCATTCCAGTATGGCCATACATTTCTCAGACTCACTCATCGAGGGGCCCAGTAATATCTCTCTACGAATGTGAGGGACAAATTCCATCTTGACCATTCACATTCCTCCGCATGAAAAACCACTAAGCCCGAACATAGCCTTTATGATCACTCGGTCAAAAGTGACTTTTGACTAGGTCAAAGCTGAGCGTTCGTCATGTAGGAATCCATGATGATCTCAGGTCAAAGGGCATAGTGGCATGGCTTGTATATGAGAGAAGCTTATGACTTAACCCATGTAGCTCTCTTATAGCGGGTCGGTCCAGCACCCTGTACTCTTACATGTGCCTATGACTTTGATTTATATCTCTATATATCTTCAAAGTCATACTGGTCTTATTTCATCTTTGCTCCCGCATAGATGACCGACCAGGGACATTTAGGATAAGATCATGAGTTATCCAAGGATGGTCATCACAGTAAACATGCAAATAATGTGATAACTTGATACAATGATTGGCCCCTAGGGCACAATTTCCAACATCCTCCCACTTGCACTAGGAACAATCATTAATTTGTCTCAATCCTATTGACCAAACATGACGCTCATGTTTTGCCTGCACAAGCGGTTTTGTTAGAGGATCAGCAACATTGTCTTCTCCTGCTACCTTGCATATTTTTATATCACCTCTATCATTGATTTCTCTGATGAGATGAAATCGCTTGAGTATATGCTTGGTCCTTTGATGTGACCTAGGCTCTTTGGCCTGTGCAATGGCACCACTATTGTCACAGAACAAAGTTATCGGATCCGAGATGGCAGGTATCACCCCTAGTTCAGTAATGAACTTCCTGATCCAAACGGCCTCCTTTGCTGCATCAGATGCTGCTATGTACTCAGCTTCCATTGCAGAATCTGCTACAGTGCTCTGCTTGGAGCTCTTCCAGCTTACTGCTCCATTATTCAGGAGGAATACGTATCCAGATTGCGATTTTTGGTCGTCCTGGTCAGTTTGGAAACTTGCATCTGTGTAACCAGTTACACAGAGTTTGTCATCCAATCCACCATAGACCAAGAATAAGTCCTTAGTCCTTCTCAAGTACTTAAGGATATTCTTGATAGCAGTCCAATGGCCCTCACCGGGGTCCTGTTCATATCTGCTAATCATACTTAAGGCAAACGAGACATCCGGTCGAGTACATAACATGGCATACATGATGGATCCTATGGCCGAGGCATATGGAACCTTACTCATGCGACCTCGCTGATCAGGTGTACTAGGACACAAATCCTTGCTGAGGTGAATACCATGAGACATGGGTATGAAACCCCTCTTTGATTCCTGTATACTAAACCTATGCAGTATCTTGTCTATATATGTGCTCTGACTGAGTCCTAGAAGCCTTTTAGATCTATCTCTATAGATCCTAATTCCTAGGATATTGGTGACTTCACCCAAGTCTTTCATTGAGAAAGACTTTCCTAACCAAGACTTGACAATATGTAAGGTAGGAATGTTATTCCCAATAAGTAGGATGTCATCGACATAGAGTACCAAAAACACAACTGTGCTCCCACTAACCTTCTTGTATACACAAGGTTCATCAATGTTTTGAAGAAATCCAAACTCTTTGACTACTTCATCAAAACGATGATTCCAACTCCGAGATGCTTGCTTCAGTCCATAAATGGACCTTTGAAGCTTGCACACCTTACCAGAGTCCTCGGAACGCATAAACCCTTCAGGTTGTGTCATGTACACATCCTCAAGGAGCTTTCCATTAAGGAAGGCTGTCTTGACGTCCATCTGCCATATTTCATAGTCATAATATGCTGCAATGGCAAGGAGGATTCTGATTGATTTGGCCATTGCAACTGGGGAAAAGGTCTCATCATAGTCTACACCATGAGTTTGAGTAAATCCTTTTGCAATCAGTCGTCTTTGAAGATATTTACATTGCCATCCATGTCGGTTTTCTCTTTAAAAACCCACTTGCACCCTACGGTTTTTACACCTTCAGGCGGGTCGACTAAGGTCCATACCTTATTGTCGTACATGGATTGCATCTCAGACTTCATAGCACTAAGCCATTTTTCAGAGTTTGGTCCCACTATAGCTTCTCGATAGGTAGTTGGCTCATTATGCACAATGAGCAACACATCATGATTGTCAGCAATCAGAAATCCATATCTCTGAGGCTGAAGTCGTGCCCTATTAGATCGCCGTGGGCCTTGCATGACTTGAGGAGTCTCAACAACTTCTTGTGAGTCTTCTCTATTTTCCATCTCTAATTCTGTGGTATCTTGTGGCTCTCGAACTTCTTCAAGATGTACCTTACTCCCACTAGCTCTTTTAGAGAAAAATTCTCGTTCAAGAAAGATACCATTTCTGACAACAAACACTTTGTTATCAGTGGGGTTGTAGACATAATATCCCTTAGTTTCCTTAGGATATCCCACAAAAAGGCACTTTGAAGATTTGGACACTAACTTATCTGAGGCTTGTTGCTTAACATAGACCTCACATCCCCAAATCTTGAGAAAAGACAAACTAGGTTTCCTCCCAGTCCATATCTCATACGGAGTCTTTTCAACTGCCTTAGATGGAACACGATTTAGTGTGAACGCAGCTATTTCTAGGGCGTGGCCCCAAAAGGACGGTGGAAGATCTGTTCGACTCATCATGGATCGAACCATATCTAATAGTGTTCGATTCCTCCGTTCAGAAACGCCATTCCATTGTGGTGTTCCTGGAGGAGTCAATTGTGAGACTATCCCACAATTCCTAAGATGATCGATAAACTATTGGCTCAAATATTCACCACCTCGATCAGATCGAAGGGCTTTAATTGTTTTACCAAGCTGGTTTTGTACTTCATTTTGAAATATTTTGAACATTTCAAAAGATTTGGATTTATGTTTCATTAGATAGACGTAGCCATATCTACTGAAATCATCTATGAATGTTATGAAGTATGAATAACCACCTCTAGCATTTGTATTTATCGGTCCACACACATCTGTATGTATGAGGCCCAACAAATCAGTGGCCCTCTCACTGTGCCCAATGAAAGGTGACTTTGTCATCTTACCTAACAAACAAGGTTCGCAAGTACCATATGATTCAAAATCAAATGAGTTGAGAAATCCATCTTGATGGAGTTTAGAAATGCGTTTCTCATTTATGTGGCCCAGACGACAGTGCCAGAGGTATGTCAGATTCAAATCATTTAGTTTGACCCTTTTGGCGGTTATGTTATAGATATTTCCATGATTGGGTTGTTCCAATTTTAATATGTAATGATCAACATGCAAATCAACATAAGCATAGAAAATATCATTACGATAAATGGAACAGTTACCATTCCCAGTAATGGAAGTGTAGCCTTCCTTATCCAAATAAGAAAGAGAAACAATGTTACTACTCAAAGCAGGAACATAATAGCAATTGTTCAAAACTAACAAAAGCCCAGTGGGCAGAACTAATTCATAAGTGCCTACAGCTAAAGCAGCAACCTTTGCTCTATTTCCAACTCGTAGGTCAACTTCGCCCTTCTTCAGCTTTCTACTGTCCTTTAGGCCCTGCACATTTGTACAAATGTGAGAACCACATGCAGTATCTAATACCCATGTAGTGGAAGTAGAGAGATGAATGTCTATAACATAAATACCTGAAGCGATAGCCCCGCTATCCTTCTTGTTCTTTTTCAGATCTTCAAGGTAGAGTTTGCAATTCCTCTTCCAATGACCCGGTTTATTGCAGAAGAAACAAACTCCTTCCTTTGGAGGCTTTGCCTTCTTTGGTGCAGGCTTGGTTTCGGGCTTGCCTGACTCTTTGGTCTTACCAGATGAGCCATGACCCTTCCCCTTTCCCTTGCCTTTCTTTTTCATACCCTTTCCTTTCTGAACCATCAAAACTATACCGGGCTTCTTCTTAACAGTCGGCTCAACAGTTTTAAGCATCCCATACAGTTCAAAAATAGATTTCTCCATGTTGTTCATGTTGTAGTTCATGACATACTGGTCATAACTTTCTGGGAGTGAGTTCAAGATCAAATCTGTAGCTAACTCCTGACTCATGGGAAATCCAAGCCTCTCAAGGTGATCAATGTACCCTTTCATCTTTAAGACATGAGTACTTACTGATGCACCTTCATCCTTCTTGTAGGAATGTAAGGCCTTAGTGGTCTCATACCTCTCTTGCCTTTCCTGTTGCTGGAACATTTCCTTAAGATGCACAATCATCTCATAAGCCTCTATGTGTTCCAGATCTCTTTGGAACTCTGGAACCATGGTGGAAAGCATCAAGCATCCCACATCGACAGAGTCTTCCTTATGCTTCGCATAAGAATCTCTCTGAGCTCTAGGAGCATTGGCTGCTGGCTCCTCAGAAATGGGTTGATCTAGGACATATACTTTTCTTTCCTGCTTGAGAACAATTCTCAAGTTCCTGAACCAGTCAAGAAAGTTTGTCCCATTGAGTTTGACTTTCTCAAGGACAGATCGCAACGATAATGTATCTGTATTACTAGTCGTCATGATTCTACAATTAAAATATGCAATTTAATTAGCAATCTCCCACTGAATAAAACAACCCTCAATGTAATAATTAGTGGGCTAAGATCCATATTTGGCTTAAACTTGAGTCCGCTTTGGCAGGACACTCAACTTTAAGTTATTTAGGTAGGTTACAACTTTACCAATTACATCAAATGTAACTCTTAGATATTTATGGGATTCCATCATCATATGATCCAGCATGTTTTAATCCCATCTAATGCCTTGAGACCCAAAACCGTTTTGATAATCTCAATTAAGTCAAACAATAACAAACACAAGAGTAGCACCATTACTCTTGCTTATCTCCCCAAGATAACTCAAATGCACCCACTTTGGTGGAGCCTACAAATGAGCGATCGAGGTTTTGACAAGTGTTCATTAATTAACATCATATGACTTAAGATTCCTTTTAGAGGGTTTAATTAACTATCCGGTTTGCATGTATCTCGATTGTATCTCATACCAGTATTATGCATATAAAACATACATGCAGTGATCTAATCATAAGATGCATAATCTTAAACGTGATACAATATGGCTCACCTATGCTAAGTCCCCTCAAGCCAATGAGAGAAGCTGTCTAATTAGAATAGGAAAATTACATAAGGAAACCTCGTTTTAACATTCGAGGGGAGTGAGATGAGAAGAGAATGTACAACGAGAGTAATTAGAGAAAGGCACGACACGTAGGCCATATTTAGAAAAATTACAACACTTGTAATCTAGAGCCATATTGTTCACCACACCCAAACATTCAAGAATCAAAATTCATACTATTTGAAGGGTAATAAATGTTTTAAAACATACATACATCAGGAAAGCCAGAGTGTGGGGCAGCGCCCCAATGGAATTTTTTTTATCAAGAATCTTAATTCTATTTCCTTAGACCCCATTAATATTAATTGATCAAATCAATTAACATACACCACCGATTTCAATTTCCTTTCGGATTCTGTATATGTCATACATAAACGGATTCCATATATGTCATACATATCTCGCATGTTATCATATAATCAGCTAAGAAGCCTAACATACATCACATGTATCAACAATCAAACCTAACTTAAACACAAAACGGCATGGCTCTGATACCACTGAAGGAAATTGGAAGACAAGCAGCGGAAATTAACTTTAAAATTTTTTTCATTCCCAGCCAGGATCTACCGAATATGTTTAAGTCAAGGAGAAAGAAGTATTACCTTCGTATTCAAGCTTTAGTCGTCACCTCCGTATCCTTTAGTCGTGACTCCTCGCCTCTGGAACTTTTAGTCGCGACCTACTCAGCTTCCAGTCACGACCTGTCGCCTCTGGAGTTGTTAGTCGCGACCTCCTAATCTTCTCGTCGAGACCTGTAGCCTCTGGAGTTTGTAGTCGCGACCGGTCTCCTCTTTTTGGATTTCTGACGTTCAGATGCCCGTATGGTCGCGACCTCAGTGTCAATAGGTCGCGACCTATCTTCGTGTCTGGTTTCTTTTCTCGATCGCAAGAAGTCGACAGCTCAAATCGGCTTCCTCTACCGGTATCCACACGAATAGCGTTCCAACCACGAACGACGTGTTAGTGCCTCTTGTCCCTCTAGGGTTTTCTCAAGATTCCGTCCTCACCGTCTCTATTCTGGTAGTTTCTTATCTGCAAACCTTTTGCACTCTCCTGTCCCTTTTTCTCTTGTGAGTTGTGTTGTGTATTGTGTCTAGAACCCTAGCTCCTAATGTCAAATATATAGGATGCTATCGGGCTTCTAATTGGGCTGGTCTTCAGAATTAATCTTATATTAATTCTGAAATTAATACAATATCATATATTGCAAATTTGATAAGAAACTAATTAAATAAATACGATTTTTATTAAATCCGTCTCACAGATTTAATTGACCTATTTATTTAATTTAAAATAAAGATAAGACGGAATTATATTTGATTTATTCTCATAAATCAAATTTGAGATATCTTATCAATTTGAATTTCAAATTCAAATAGATCATATCCATTTAAATTCAAATTCAAAAGTGATAGAAATTTAATTTATCCTTATAAATTAAATCTTGCAAATATCTCTTATATTATATATATAATATATATACAAATTTATATATATATAAAATATATAAGTCCACCTTAGACTATTCATTGAATCTAGACATCTCTTAGATTCAATGAATCTGGACATCACAGCTCGAGTTGGGCTATTTTGTGTGCGACCCTGTAGGCCCATATGAAGTTGGCAGTGGGCCAGTTACTATACTAACCCACAAGTCGTAAGCGGCCTCTAGCAAGACATTACGACTACCCAAAACATATGAGGATCGATGAACGATGTTACCTTTCATACAACCATATCACGTCCCTTTTGTCACACGATATTTCGGTCATGGATGAGGCATGGTGAACGTCATCCTCCTATTCCTGACCGTTACTTTCTCGATCCCTGAGTAGTCTGAATATAGAAATGGAACTACCCTTCCATTCCAGTATGGCCATACATTTCTCAGACTCACTCATCGAGGGGCCCAGTAATATCTCTCTACGAATGTGAGGGACAAATTCCATCTTGACCATTCACATTCCTCCGCATGAAAAACCACTAAGCCCGAACATAGCCTTTATGATCACTCGGTCAAAAGTGACTTTTGACTAGGTCAAAGCTGAGCGTTCGTCATGTAGGAATCCATGATGATCTCAGGTCAAAGGGCATAGTGGCATGGCTTGTATATGAGAGAAGCTTATGACTTAACCCATGCAGCTCTCTTATAGCGGGTCGGTCCAGCACCCTGTACTCTTACATGTGCCTATGACTTTGATTTATATCTCTATATATCTTCAAAGTCATACTGGTCTTATTTCATCTTTGCTCCCGCATAGATGACTGACCAGGGACATTTAGGATAAGATCATGAGTTATCCAAGGATGGTCATCACAGTAAACATGCAAATAATGTGATAACTTGATACAATGATTGGCCCCTAGGGCACAATTTCCAACAATTCATAAGCTCATCAAAGTTATTATAGGACTTATCAATAAGAATTTCAACAGATTAAGCTTCACAAAGGATCTCATTGAACATCTCTTTGATAAATGACCTGATTGAATAGTTCATTAATAAGAGCATAATGAATTAAACTTTGAATCATTAATGAGTAATCTAATCTTTATCATTTGAAGTCTAAACAAACTATAGATGATTCAAACATATCAAACAACATTTAAATAATAAATCATCATAAAAACATTTATATCCATCAAATCACTATTAGAAATCAAAATAAGATTGTAGTAATTTGTGTTTGAAACAATTCATTTCTTTTTTCTTTCATTAGTGCTTTTGAAAAACTTAGAAATTTATCTTTATTTATCGAAGAGTTATTCGATAAATCCTCTTATCAACTAGTTTTTTGATAAATGATTCTTTGAAAACATAATATTTTCTTTCAAAAATTAAAGTTGATTGATCGAATATCTTATTGATAAATCCATTGTTTGATTAACTCTTAGATTGATAAATCCACTTATTGAATAGAGCTTCAAATAATTTTAGTTTTAAGAATGCCGTGATTCAAAATTTTCATAAGTCACATTTGATTGATTTATCAAAGTCTTTATTGATAAGATACCTTATCAAATAGGTCTTAGATAAATGCCTTTTAGAAAATATTTCTTCAAAAGTTCTTTCTCATTTATCAAATAACTTATCGAATGACTATCATATCAATAAGCTTATCGATAAATGCTCTTTATCAATTAAGGGTATTTTCAACTCTTCTTCTCAATTAATTGTCATCATCAAAAATTGGATCTAACAAGATGGATTGAAAAATGAAGGTTATGTTATCTTCTCTAGTTGGAGATGGACTTCCCTCTAGCATTTTTTGACATCATAGTCTATTTAATAGTTCACCTGGTATGTTAGATTAGACTTTGTGGCCCTATGTATTTGAGTTGGATGTACCCATTTGAGCGATACATGAAAATTTTTAAAGGGTATTATAAATATCCTTATTAACCTAAGGCATCAATTGTTGAGAGATATGTAGCTGAGGAGGCAGTTGAATTTTGTAACTAATATCTTTCTAGGGTAAAGACAGTTGGACTTCCTTAATCTAGACATGATCAGGGGAGAAAAAGCAAGGGAACTCGAGGTGCCAAAGTGAAGTGCATGTCTCACGAAGTGGTGATACAAGTACATCTTTATGTCTTGAACTATAATGATGAAGTTCTGCCTTAAATGCTCACAAGAATATGCTCAGGAATATGAACCCAAGAAATAGCGATATTCAAATAACTAATGAGCACAAGTTTTTTTGTATAATGGTTCAATCAAGAGGTGTTAAAGGATAACAATATTTCTGAGACAATACAAAGGATAGCTGTAGGGCCTTGTTTTGAGGTTGTGTATTAGAAAGGAAATGACATAAATGGAATGGTTACTTTTTTTTTACACAAAAGCCCAAGATTATAAAAGTACTATGCAAAACAGTGGGGTGATGGTTGTGGCTAAAGAGATGCATTTTGCTAGTTTAAAATATAAAAGGCTAAAATTGGTGTCTATGCCATATTATTGAGTGATTGAAGAGATTTGGGGGCTAGTTACACCAAGTTTAAAGTGTCAGTCTTCAAATGTAAGTGGGTTAATAGTAATGCTATGCGAGTATATGAAAAATTTAGATTTTCTTTAGTTGATCTTCAGAGAGTTGTATACCAAGATGAGCTATTCATTTTAGCAATTCAAGCAATTCAAGTGTTTTATGTCACTAATATAGCAAATAAAGATCTTTCCATTATGCTCCAAGGTAAAAGGTAAGCAATTGGTGGAGATGACAGTGACTTAGAGTTCAACCTGGACGAAACCCCACCTTTCACAACTACTCTTCCTCAAAAAATAGAGTTTGATTTAGTAGATGATGAATATGCTATTAGGGATGATCATTTTGAAATAGTTTGGGTGGATATCTAACTAGTAAGAAATTAATTTATTGTGTGTAATAAATATTTATTTGATTACTAAATTGATTACATGATTACTATTTTTTGTTCTTACCTTTATTTATTGTTTTGTGCACATGGTGAAGTACTTTTTTGGTAAATATTTGATCAATAGTTTTTAACTTGTTTAGGATTCATCATTCAACCATTTTCTTATTGTATATATGATTTACAAAGACATAGGTTCATTGTAAGTTTACTAATTTAAATTATTTTATGACTATTTGGATTTTGGCACTGCCGACTTCATACTTTGTTGCTTAGAATTAATTGGTCTGTCTCGACTATACTAAATGCAAGATGATATAAAATAAAAAATTAAAGAAAATAGAAAAAAATCTACTTTTCCACGTCAGTTAATGGAAAACTGCTGTGGAAAGCTTAAAAATTAAAAAAAAAAAGCTTTCCACGGAGGTTTTAGGTAGAACCCTGTGGAAAGAAAGCCATTAATGGCGGTTTGTAATGTAACCACCATTAATGGCTTCACCTTTCATTATGAAAGGTTACTTTTAAAAGGTAGACCAATAGTAGTAGAATTTACTCCGCTCACAAAACCTCCATGAAAGGCCACTTTTAACTGCCGTTAAAAGTCATTTTTCTTATAGTGATAATTAGACTCATTAGTATGTTACTAGAATTCAACTTGTGTGCGTATCTATGTCAACTATCTGATGGCATGTTACTCTCTCCATTCCAATTATAAGACCCAACTTTTAGGGTTGTAGTGTCCCTAATTGTAAGTCATTAAAATGTTATCTGAGTAATTAAAATTATCTGTTCCACTCTTACTTAATAAAGATGTATTTAATTAATTAATGATGAAAAAAGATGACATTTAGCATTTTTTTAGTTAGACACAAGTATCTCCTATTGATGCAATTATATTTGAGGCACTATCAAATACTAAATGTGAGCACCTTTATCAATGGAGATTCGAACCTTATTAATTTGCCATATTGTAAGGAATTAGCCCCTCCTGCTAGATCCAACTCCCATTGATTAGTGACATTTAGTATTTAATTGAGGGTAAAACAAGAAACAATTTTGTAAACATAAACTAAATGTAACTATTTTCTTAATTAGTGATGGAGTAAAAACTATGCACATCAGAAGAACTATGAATCCCAAAGAAGGTTTATGTAAAAAAATGCTATTAAAGGTGTACTTTTAACGGTGGTTATCATAACTACCGTTAAAAGGTAAACTTACAATAGCGGTAGAATTCACAGTGCTCACAAAAATGCTATGAAAGTTCATTTTTAATCACCGTTAAAGGCTTTTTTTCCCAATAGTATCAGCCTACCTAAAACAACTCATGCCTTTCATTCTTCACCTAGAAATTAAATAAAGGGCATTAGATATCAATACTAACTCCGGTTCAAAATATAAGTTTCAAATTGAAGGGTATGCTTTTTTTTTTATAATCTTCAATTTGATTTTGTTAGATCATTTAATGCATTTTTCTATGTTTACCCCTAATTAATTGTATGTCTCTCTCTTATTCTTTTTCCACTTATTGTTTTTTTCTACTCACTCTAGTCTCTCCCACTCACTCTCTTCACAAATAAGGGTGTTTTAGGAAAATAGGTTATCTTTTTTACCTATTTATTGTTTTCAACCAATTTTAATCAACTTTTTTGAGTTATTTTAATTAGTTAGTTGAAGCTTATAACCGGACGGAGTATCATATATTATGATTAGATATCAATTTCTCCAGCTAGCCTGCCATTAATTCTTCACCTATATTATGCATAATAACTCTTTTGTGGAGAAATACTTATATACTCATAAAGTGTCACATCATTTATACTGTAACCAATTAAAATATACTATTTATTGTCAACAATTCTCCATCTACATTTATTGTTATTCTAATTGTGAGGTTTTTTTTTTCTAAAAAAAATAGAGGGTGATAACTATAATTTAAATCAGATGAGTTGTTGTATTTTAAATTTCACGTCTCATTCGCAAGTCAAGCTTTTGTAAGTCTACTTCTAAGTCCAGGCTGCCATTAATTAATTATGGGGAGATAGATATCAATATCATGCATTCATGACTTCAGAAAATTATTTTGCCTATTTCATATACTACGTATGAAGACTTGTGATCCTCTAAAGCTTGCCTGCCTTTGATTCTTCACCAACTTTCTTAAGTCAATTGATGCTCATCATCAATATGAAATATTCCATTTGATTTTGGCTGATAGCTCAGATTTTCTTATTTTATTTATATATTTTGAATAAATTTCATTCTAATAGGTAAAAGTTTTAAAATAAAGATAATATTATAAATATTGCTCTTAAGAAACATAAATTCATTATTTAAAAAATTACCTATTAGAAGGAATTGAGTAGATGGGAATATACATAGAGAGACGCGGGCGTAAATACACTATTATAAGAGATTAAATATTAAAAGCACTTACAAATTTATCGTTTATCTTATAACTGTCACTAATGAGATAGGAATCTACTAATTAACTTGATATTGAATTTAAGGATTGTGCTTTGATTGAGTTTCCATCATAATAAGGAATTGGAAAGTGTTTCATTCATGAGCATACCCGAATCTGATTTTGAAGATTTTTTTTTAAATTTATTTTGGTTATTTTAATTGATTGATCAGCTTGGAACTCATTCACTTTTTTTTTTTTTGTTATTTTGGTATTTTTAATGTAAATTTTATCCTTATAATTTTGATTTAGTTAAAATTTAGTCCTTAAATTTTAATTTGATATATATCAATTCTCATAGTTATGATTTACTTAAAATTCAATCCCTTAACTTTGACTTAGTGCAATTGATATAGATATTAATTATTTAAATTTTAGTCCATACATTTTCAAAAATAAAACTATAAGGACCAAATTTATTTCTTGAAATATTAGGGACCAACGTAATTGACAAGTAAATGAGAGATACTGTAGAATATTTCATGACAAGTCATTGAAGTAAACGACATATAAAAAATCTAGGTGACGTTGAAGTTATTTCGTGCTTAACTCATTATGACTTTGTGGTCCTCTCAAGACTTAAATTAAGGGGTTATAAGTATAACACCTTAACCGCAATGTATGATCTGAAGACTCTGGGAGACACCAAGGGCCTACTAACTTGACTTTTTGGAGAAACATAGTGATGACGTAGGCCCAAGTATAAGGGGAAACGAAACTAAACATTTCATTATACTTATATGATCTTATACTAGTATATTTAACACAAATCAAGAAAAACTTTAAATTTTATTAACTCTATCTTAAAATTCAACAACATTCCAACTTTATCCTTATTTACTATATATTATACCCATGAGAATAAAGTCTATCTTTCACGGGGGTTGAAAGTAACATTTCATGGCAGTTTTTTAACTGGCGTGAATACTACCGCCGTTGTAAGTCTATATTTTAACTGCAGTTAAAAATAGTTGTTACAGTCTATACCTTTAATGTCAGTTTTCACAAAAACCGTCGTTAAAGGCTTCTTTTAAATTTTTTTCTTTTCAATATTTCATTTAATTTTCCATTCAATACTATCATGCATTTACCATAATCAATATAGACTAATTTCTAGATAGCAAAGTATGAAATAAGGGATGCGAAAATACAGATTAAATGGTAAATAAATGGTAATAAAGTAATTAAAATTCTTAATCATGCAATGAACCAAATATTTTACAATCATATATACACGTAAATAGATGATTGATTAAGGCAAGTTCAGAAGTATGGTTATTGCCAAATCATCCCTTATTGAGTCGATTAGCTCATCTTCATAGCTTATGTTCTCGAAATACTGCAAGTTAGAAGTAATAGGTAAATATTCAATGCAAGATGTGAATAAATTAAAAAATCACTAAATATTAATCGCTTCATACATCATGTAAGCTATCTGTGATCCCTATCTCAATGGTCTCGTGCACATAGTTGATTATATAATATCCGCACTCAACATTGCTAGGTTGACGGCGGTATTAACAAATAGAAAAACACAGAGCACATTAGTGACTAACTTTATACCTAATAAATTTATAAAAGCTAAAACATAATTATTTGAAAACTACTTACTTGAGGATAAATTTATGTAGGATTAGTACTAAGTGGATGGGCTCTAAAGAGGTTGAAGCCTTGCACAACCTTATTGCCAATTGGAAAAAAATATACATATAACTTACTAAATTTTTATCGTAATAAATCTATGAAGAAAAACTCATGTGTTCACGATGGATATAATCTCAGGATCTGGCCATCTAAACATATAATCGAACCAGTACATTACATCATTTTTAGGGGCAATGACAAGCAGAGCCAAATGCTTACTACAAAATATGAACAACGTTATATATGAATATATTATAAGTATACTTACCCTTTAATGTAAGGTGCAAAATATATCTTCCTCTTGATTCGGGTTATGATGTTGACCATGTATATCATCCTCGAGTTTCTATCAGTGCCTATCACTTGGACCCTTTACGGACACATGAAGCTATATGTGTCCCCTTTTACTTTGTCCATGATTTATGATAGAAGTGGCTATTGTTCAATAGAGAAAGGAGCCAGTACTGCACGAATGATAAAACATAAAGTATTAAAATAAATTTGTAACTTACAATATGGCTAATAGGATGACATTTGAATCTATCTCTCAAAATTTAGGAATTGTACTATGTCATTCCTGTCCAGGGTGAATTTATAAAGCTATTGTTTGGTCAAAACCCCTGAAGGAATTGTAAAACTAAAGGCTTCCTCTAATCCTTCTGCCATAGTGTGAAGAGTTGCCATACCCATATCTCTCGAGGATATGCTTTGATGAAGATGTTTGAGCTTGTCTCTTTTCTCCCTCTTGACCTTCAGCTTCTATTATATGGTGCCTTTTTTGGTTATGGCTTCTTCAAGTTCCCTTCTTTAGAACCTTCTCTAGCATTGGCTCCAGTGTGAACCCTTCCTCAATTTGACTAGATTTGTTGATCATAGAATAAGCTTCCCTGGAGTATCGTCCAATATGTGGACCTCGTCAGTGGGGCAGGGAACTAGTGTAGTGCTAAAATATTTTTTGATGCAGTGTATCGTGACCTTGACTTTGCCATGAGGAATTGTATTCTGGTGAATTGTTATGGCACCCGGGTATATGATAGCATGAGCAACAAAGGTTGTAGTCCCTTTATGTGTCATAATACAAAGACCACACTCTTTGCTATCATCCTTGGTGGCTTGAGGGTTAACATCAAGATTAGATGGTTAGGAGACAATTTTCTGCTTATTGGCGTTGCCCTTCCCACTTGTCACTACAAGAGAACCTTAAATATGAACAAAATTAGTAAAGACAAAATACATGTTAAACGTCCTTTGAAAAGAAGTAAAGGAATATTTTTTTTACCTCTGAACTTTGGCCGGCTGTGGCAAAGCTGAAACGTATGACATTGTCACCATCTGGGCTTTTCAAAATAAAGATTGCCCCTAAAAATGTAGCATAAGGCACAACCTTATTGTTATTCTCAAGGAGTCTTTTTTATTAGAATCTTAGCGAATTGGTGAACGATAACATTGACGACTTGAGTAAAAGCATAGGGTTTCTGGTTAACTTTGGTGCACTAAAAATAAAGGTGCAGTGAAAGTAAAAAAATTTGGTATTTTTGATTGATGAGAGAATGATTTGGATTGTGAGAAAAATATGATAGAAAATACTCGCTTTTGATTTAAAATGGGAGTTATGAATGACTAAGTCTTAGATAAAACCTCAAGCAATCAATCGAGTCCAGTACATTAATGAGTTTGAAACCACTTTAATCAAAGGTAAATTAAAAATTTCTTAATGCACTGTTGAAAACCACTTAATGTGTACAATGAATTAGATTATGGAAATAACCTCAATTGACTATAAATCAATAGCCAAAGACCCTAATCAATTGAATTAATTATTAACAATCGTCAATAATCATCCAACTAATCAAAATTTAAATTGAAATATATATATTAAAATCAGTAATCACATTATCAAATCAAATACAAATATCTAAACTGAGGAATAATCAATCGATATTCTATTCTCATACACATAATGGAAATCCCTGAATGTAAAAATCCTAAAATATGAAAAAGCTCGTATTAAAGTAGAATAACTCCCCAATTTAGTCTGTGAGCTCAAGCTATTTTGTCCATCCACAAGAAGCTAAAAGATCTAGCCTCCCATAGCTCCAATCATACCGTAATCGATGTCCGAAGCTATCGCCATGAGAAGTGCAGAAAAAGATGATGGAAAGATGAAAAGAAAGGTGGTAGATGAAACATACTACTTTTAACCTCTCATACGTATTCGGAAGCATATTTAACTAGTAGAAACATTACTTTGGCCTGAAAATAAAAAAACTTTAAATTTAATTATTGGCTACTCTAAATCACCTTGATTTTTGAGATAAATTCTATAAATCTCTTTTAAGGGTCTTGACATTTTTAGAAATTCATCCTACTATTAAATGAATTTCTTACAAAGTTTCATAATTTTCTGAGATCCATAAGTCCTAACAAAAATTCTATATGTTTTCTTTAAATCCTTTATCGGTATCCTTTTTCATCTTAAATTCTATAATAAATTCTACAAGACTCCTTTTTGACTTCTGTCAGTTTCATAAATTCTTATACTAATTATAAGAATTTATTACAAAATTTTATCTGATTCTGAGGTCTGTAAGATACTGTACTAATTACTAGACGTTACAAATTAATATCAATTTACCGGGACCTCAAACTGAAATTCTGAAAAATATGCCTAGCCCAATTACTATTCTCTATTTACTGGTAAAATTTAGATTCGAAACATTTTCGGACAATTTTGGGCATTTTCAGCTCAACTTTCTCATAATTATGTTTTTGCCGCTTGAATTTGACAAATTACACTTTAGTCCCTAAATTTGTCAAATTCCACTTTGGTCCCTTACCTCAAATTCTGAAATGTCATTTTAGTCCCTTTCAACCAAATTTGAAATTCTAATTTGGTCCCTGAATTCTCAAAATTCCATTTAGGTCCCTTGAATTCTTTATATTAAACTTTCATCAAAATGACATACACGTCCCTAAGCATTATAACTATACTTTTCATGTCTTTCTTCAACTTAAAACTCATCTAACCATTATCATTTCTTCCGCTCATCATCACAGTCCTTTCCTTACCTCTTTCCTCTATCAGTCTTCTACAGATAAGGAAAAATTATCTATCTACAAATAAGGATAAAGTAGTTTCTTCCCCCCTTAAATAAATTTCGTCCTCAAAATTTAACTCATACCTTAGTCAAACCATTCTGGATATACCACTCTTATACTCTTCTCTGTTTCATGACTAAGGTTAGGGAGTATCTTTACATAATTATTTTGTTCTATTTTAACGTCCAGGGACTTTCTTTTAACATTAATGGAGTAGAGAAACTCTTGGTCTACTTTAAACTATTGATCATTTTTTCCTTATCAACTCAATCAGAATTGAGGTTTGGTAGACCAAACATCATCTTTGTTTTACTCTACTCAGTTCAGTCATTGAACTGAACTTATGAGTAGTGTCCATTTCTTTCATATATAACCCTTCAAAAATTTGATGAAATTATGAGGTTTCTATTTATCATCATACTTCTTATCTCATTACATGTCTCATTACATGTTTCTCTTTATATATCCTGAGATATCATAAGTCTAACATTCACTTGGACTCACAACTTTGCTAGCCTCAGGAGAATATTTCTCTTTTGCCTTTGTTTCTTCTAAAATAAAAGTCGTAATCTAAATCTTTTCTTTTAGATATTCTCTTTGGATCTAACATAAGGGGTTATACTCTTTTGCTTTTAATAACTTTTTCTAGCTTTTATTATCATCTTACGTACTTTGTGAATCTATGCCAAACTTTTGTGGCATTTTCACCATTTTTATCACTTCCCAGGGGGTCACCCATCATTGGGCTACTCTTGCCTGAGCACGCTTAACTGAGAAGTACCAATGAAAATTTGAAGCACTAGTGCTAACAGGCTCCTACCCTGGTACTTCACTATCTTAGACCCTTCTCATACTGTCTTTTTTTGGGTCTATATGGCTCTTATTCTCTTTGTTCTTAATGTAAGACATATTCTTCTGTCAAAGTAACATCAACTCCGATTGCTTTATCTCAACTGTATTCTCTTTAATTTCATCTCAGAAACTTATCTGCTTAGACTTGATCTCTTCTTATTTCATGTGGGGTACTCTTCTTCTCTTTCTTAGATATTCTCCCTATAGACTTATGAATACCTTGTACTCAGGACTATAAACTTTAACTTTGTTGACGTTAAAAATGATAATGGCTTCATAAAATCAAACTTAGGCTCATTTATCTTGATATACACATCGAAATGAGCCGTGTGTTACCTATGCATTTAAATCTCTAGATTGTACTAATTGCTCATAAAATTTCATGAAAAATTTCCTTCATTTGCTAGGTCAAACTGGAGTCACAATCGAACTACTCTAAGACTTACAATTTTGCTATTTCAACTTCTTAAAGAGCTTCAATTAGAAATTTGAACCATCTCCATACTATTTTTCTATAATTAGTTATGAATTTTTAAAGTTGGACTGTCAATCTAGAAACCAAATGAATAGTACCCCGAGAGTTAAATTTAAAAAATTTAATTTTTGGGCCAAAATAATGCTTCCGCTAGTTAAATACTCTTTCGAATATGTACTCTGAGAGGTTAAAAGTAGGATGTTTCATTTTGGTAACATATGGCTATAGCATAAAAAAAATAGAGCATAACTCAATCATACATGCTTCACATAATCAAAGTAAGTAATCATTGCATAAAACAACTAAGCAAGCAAAGCATACAAGTTAGATAAGTTTACTACCTCTTTATCTATTTTCCACAACCTTTCTTTAATTTTAGCAAATTGACTTGCCCTTTGAATTAAATTGTGATTTGACCATATCCCACACAATTTTGCCCAAGAAATCCAAATATGAAGTTAGAATTAACAAATTCTAACTCCTCCTTGGTGAACTGAACAGAACAGAACCATGGCACACGGGGTTTTTCCAAAAATTCCATCTTTGATTTTAATGCTTTCAACTCGTGTCCCTTGGCTCAATCCTATACAATTTTGCCTTCTGGACTCAATGGAAGCATCAAAATTATCAAATTCATTTTCCCCTTTCCATTTTCAGCCTTGGCAAAATGGCCTCTCAAAGTGTGATTTCAAGGATTACACAAGGTATAACCACTAATCTAGGATTGCCTATGTTCTAATTTTATGTTTCTAACCTTAATTCATTCTTCCCCAAAATTTTCCAGATTCTATCCTGCATATAGACCTTGGGGGTTCTTTATTTTTCTTCCATTAAATCCATAAGATCAAGCTCCTAAATTGAAGGAATATAAGCTAGGATCAATTACTTACCTTAATTTCTAGTTAGCTTGAACTTTGGTACCTTGGATATCTCTTGAACTTGCTTGAGTTTTCATTTCCACAGAGTTTCTTTTCTTCTTCATGGTGTTCACGTTTTTGGTGAAGGGTGGGGGTATTTATAGTGAATTTCCTATGGAAATCAATGGCCAAGATCAATCCTTGCACTATTTGAATCAATGGCCAAGATTTAACCTTGGATTAAAACTTGCCCACCAAGTTTTGATGACATCATTGCTTACATCATCAAGTCACATGGTGAAATTTTATGCAAGGTGGTGTTTTTCCATAGAGAGAAAGAAGAATTTGGAAAATTTTAGTCCAATCCAGTACCAAATCAGTCCAATTTCCTAAAAATCAAACTGTTTTCTGAATTTAATTTTTCAGAGATTTTATAATATATATTTTGACCTTTAATCTAGTATCCAGATTTTTTTACCATTGACATTCTTGGACTAGGTCTAAACTTAATTACTGATCCCTTAGAAACTTACCAAAATGCCTTACCTCCTCTTTATTCACTTAAATGGATCTAGGAGCATCATTATCTTTTCATACCTCATACGGGTATTCCCCAACTCTTGTCAACTATTCTTGTAGCCTTCTTTGACTCTTGACCTGGGTTAGCTGATTAAATTGTCTCAGTCTCTTCATCTCGCTTTTAACTGGTTGCTCTATAACTTAATCTTATTTTATCTCTTTCTTAATATTATTTTATTATTATATTCATGGTTTAAACTCCTTCTCCATTACCCTCTCTACACTTGGCGCCATTATAGGTCCCTCTAGGACACCTCACATGGAGACTTAGTGTTTCCTAAGAATTCAAGAGCTCTCTAGTATCTTATCCGCAATGAACAACTTAGATCATGCCACATACCTTTACTTTAAATAAACGTGTGGCTAAGATTGGTTGGACATTTCTTCTTCTCCAAGACAAGCAACATGTGGCACCTTCAATCATGAGTGTGGGTCCTACATGTGACACCTCGCTGTGCTGAGTCATCGCTAGTCATTATTACTTTGATTCCTTATATTATTTTAATGTTAAAATTACTAAAATACTATTTTAATTGTACTTGGGCTAACGTAACTATTGAAGCACGTGTTTAGGCCTACTAGGACGCCATCTTAGGTCTTTGATCAAGCCCAACTCCTCTAATGGCTCAAATCCCAAGAAATTTTCCTCAAAACCTTTATCAAGTACTCTATTTCACCTTAAATTGTATTATAAATTCTACATAGCTCCTTTTCTAGTTCTATCAATTTCATAAATTCTTATAATTAATATAAGAATTTCTTGCAAAATTTTATCTAATTCTGAGGTCCAAAAGGTCCTGTAAGAATTTTCAAACTTTAAAAATTAATATCTATTTTTTGGGACCTCAAATCGAAATTTTGAAAAATGTGAGTAACCCAAATATTATTCCCTATTTATTGGTAAAATTTGGGACTAAAATGCTTCCTCATAATTATAATTTCGCCCCTAAATTTGGCAAAATATACTTTAGTCCCTGAATTTATCAAATTTTATTTTAGTCCCTTACTATATTTTTTTTTAAATTCCAATTTAGTACCTGAAATCTCAAAACTCCATTTAGGTCCTTTTTTTATTTTTCCTTCAATTTTTCTATTTAACTTTCTTTCTGTAACTTAAAACTTATCTAACATCTTTTCTTTATCTTATTATCACAATCCCTTCCTATTCTCTTTTCTCTATCAGTCTTCTATAGATAGGAAAAATTTTGGATATGACATTTTTAGCCCCTTAAAATAAATTTTATCCTCAAAATTTATTTCGTACCTTAGTCAAATAACTCTGGATAAGTATCCTCTTCATATCTTTTTCTGCTTCATGACCAAGGTTCGGGGTTTCTTTAGGAATTATATTTTTTTTCTTAGCGTCTGACGGAGTTC
Source organism: Leucaena leucocephala (assembly GCA_037074615.1). NCBI lineage: Eukaryota > Viridiplantae > Streptophyta > Magnoliopsida > Fabales > Fabaceae > Leucaena > Leucaena leucocephala. Next base: position 8,709,302 of record CM073549.1, read on the forward strand.
TCTTAACATCTGTAGAGCTTCATATCTTTCTCATATCATTACACTCTTTTTTCTAGGTCAACTCAATTGGAGTCAAAGTCTACTTTCTATTACTCATTCATCTATGATATATCTATCTATTTTTGGACAACTTACTATACTGAGCTTCTGAGAGTGTCCATTTCTTTCATGTCAAATTCTTTTAAATTTTACTATATTTTAGGATTCTGATCAACTACTTAGAATACTTTTCATTTGACCATCTCTTTCTTTCTTCATATTTTCTCTCCTTGGAACTGGTACAAGGGATACTAGAGTCCCTTATTTTCTCTCTACTAGGCACTTATGCCAATTAACATTGTCCTCTCTCAACGCACTATAATCTCTTTCTAACCTTATGACTTAAAACTCTACTTCCCAGTGGGTCACCCATCTTTGAACTACCTTAGCTTGAGCACGCTTAACTGAATTGTGCTACTGGGTTAGGGCTAAGTTACAACTTATATGGCTATGAGCCCTAACATATTGTTTCTCATAATGTGATGTTTTAACTTTATTCTGCCTTAAACCCTCTTATTTGGGTCTATATGTCTACCTTAGACCTTCTTCTTAGGGCCTATCTTGCCTTTTAATCTCCTCATCCTCATCTGGAAGATCTATCTGCTCATACTTATCTGTTCTCAAAGCATATGAGGTTCTCTCCTTTGTCCCTCAGGCATACTCCTATAAACTTTTTAATGCCAGTACTTAGATTTGAATTTAGACCCCATCCTTTTTTAAGAGAAAACTAAATTTAGTCTAAAGGCTAGCTGGGAAAATACTATGGATACTCTTTCTGTAAGAGTTAGTCAACACTTTATCCTTGGTGATCATCTTATCAGAGAGATATCAAGTTATCTTATTCCTCTTCTCTATGACTCACGTTATCCTTCCTGGGCTAGGTTATTACACGACTCAGAATCACCCTTTGTAGACCTGAGTCTTTTCGAGATTTATCGGATTATAGAATATCACTCCTTTGTGAATCATGTTAGGATCATCTACAATTCCTCTAGAAGACTTCAACCAATGGACTGCGTTATAGGGTTAGCTACTCCCATGTTGTTGATACTTAACTGATAATTCTCCAGGATTATGTCTAGTAACCCATACTATCTAATAAGACTTTACTTATTTTCTCTCTTACTCAGAAGCTCCTTCTCAGCTTTCTTTTTTCTGTTGTGGCTTGCCATGGGCAGTTTCAGTGTGCAATCAAGGTCTGGCCACTTCCAACCGCCATTTACAATTACCTTCTGTTACTACATTTGTATGATAACTTCTCTTTTCATCTTATCTAAATTTGGCTCTATTTGAGAGCAATGTGTATTTGAACTAGCCCTTATCTCAAGAGCAATCTATATTTAGCTCTACTATGAGAGCAATTTCTTTCATTGCTATTTCTGTCATGCTCATCCCATAGGAGTTAGGATACTATGTACTCATGTTGTACTATTACTCATAGTACATCATTCATACACTTCCTTCCTTTGAAAAATAAACCCTTCCTTTTGATAGAGTTATAACATTACTAACTCTTAGTAATTGGCATAACGCTACCATAAGGAATGACTCTAAGTACTATATTCATAAGCCTATAAAAATACTTGAGTAACCCAAATCATACTGTGATTCACTGTCCTACTTACTAGAACTGTCTATTATCTTGGGTACCTTCCTATTGTTACCCTATTCTAAGTTTTGTTCTTAATCTCTTACCCCAATTCTAGCCCTAATGTAAATTATAATATCTAAGGGGTTTAACTAATACTAGCTATTTTGCTTATTGTTTCCTCTACTTCTTACTCGTCAGATCTATAATCGTATTCATTTTATGTAAAGATAAACATATCAAGTCTAAAGTAGCTCAAAGTGTGCATGGCGGACATTACTATTGAAATATACATTGGGTACTCTCACCCTTATGCCAGCAGGAGTACAAACACATTCATCATGAAGCAGAGTGCTAACAGGAAGACCCAATTGCCCCATACAGTCATTGTTGCAAACGTATGACTGGCGCCTGAATCACTTATGGCATATACTTAACTATCATTAATCCACATCATTTCTTGGATCATCTCAGTAGACTTCCTTGCCTTTTATCTAGCTCATCTGCACATCGTGCAAATCCTCTAGCTGATGGACTTCAGCAAGGTTGGTACTCTCATCCTCATCATTATTCAGCGTCTAGTTACTATTTCTAGGAATTTCAGATACACGGGATAATCCTAGTTCATTCCCCTATCAATATCTTGAGCTAACTCTTTTAGCTTAACTTCCATAGCTTCCTTGACCTTGGGCTGGTCAGCTTCCTTGACCTTGGAACTAGTCAACTGCTATCTCTATCAGTGAAGGAAACTATTCCCCAGACATTGTCCCACTCAATCCAGCTACATCGTGCTAAGAAACATGAGACGTCAGAGGTATTGGCTAACTAAGACTAGTTTACTATAGTCGTATCCTTGAAGACTGCCTCATAAAGCTGCAAGGTTCAGGGTATAGTATGCTATACTTATCTAGGTGTCACTATCTCTTGTCTGAATCCTTCTCTAAATAGTGAACCACCATCCTCACATAGCTTACTCTAAGGATGGAATCTCTTTGGTTCACTAAGAATTCAAACCTCTAACTTGTATAGGAAGGGTTAATCTAACAAAATCATAGCATCGCTAAACTATAACCTTCTGTTCTGTACCAGAATCTTATGCTCTGTGTAACATCCTAAATTTTCCCTATCTGTATAAGACTAATAGAGGAAAAAGGTCAAGAAGGGATTATGACAATGATCAGAAGAAAAGACAATGGTTAGATAAGTTAAGTCAAAGAAAGTTATAAAGTCATAAAGTCAAAGGGACTAAACTATAAATAATGAAAGTCCAATGACTAAATTATAAATCGTAAAAAGTTCAAGGGACTCAAATGGAGTTTTGAAATTTTTGGGACTACACTGAAGTTTCAAATCTGGTAGAAAGAGATTAAAATGAAATTTGATAAATTCAGGGACTAAAGTGTAATTTTGCCAAATTTAAGGGTAAAAGTGTAATTATGAAAAGTTGAGCGAGAAAAGACCCAAAATTGCCCACAAATATTTCAGTCCCAAATTTTATCAGAAAATAGACGACAGAATTTGGGTCAAAAATATCTTTCAGAATTTTAATTTGAGATCCCAATAAATTGATATTAATTTTTGAAGTCTACAAATTAGTACAATATCTTCTGGATCTCAAAATTAGATGAAATTTTATAGGAAATTCTTATAATTAGTATATGAATTTATGAAATTGACAAAAGTAAAAAAGGAGTCATGTATAATTAATTATGCAATTTTAGGTGAAATAAGACAGTGATAAAGAATTTAAAGAAAACGTATGAAATTTTTATCAGGACATATGGGTCTCAAAAAATTATGAGACTTTGCAAAAAATTCATTTTTTAGTAGAATAAATTTTTAAAAATTTCATAAGTATTACAAGAATTTTATAGAATTTATCTAAAAAATCAGTGTGATTTAGGATACCCGGTAAAGGAAATGCCTTAGGATATGTGCCAAATAATGAGTTGGACCCAAGGAGAAGCCAAAGTGATGTCAAGTTAAGGCTCAAGAATGCCAATGAATTGTCTTGAAGTCAAATGAATTTTACAAGATATTTTCATGGATTTTTTTTCAAAGTGGAAAAGAAAGGAAATTTTAAGTCAGCTTCAAAATGAAAGGTGGCATGTAAGGTGTCCCTTGTGGGACCCGTACCTCTTCACCATGGCATAAAGGGCAAAGAATAAAGCATTATTTTAACATCCCAATTTTTAGGCCAGAGACTTAGAAAGTAGCCAGAAATAGATATATCCCTTTGAGCAAAAGTCCCAGAAACACACAGAGGGTTTTTAGGGACTAAACTGTAAATAAGTGAAAGTCCCTAGGGATATAATGGTCATTTATGCAAAGAAAGGGATTAAATTGAAAAGGAAGAAAATATAAGGACTTAAGTGCAATTATGAAAAGTTTAAGGCTAAAAAGGAAAAGTAGACAAAAATGTGGGGTCCTTAAGTGTAATTTTAGCCAAATAAAGGGACTTAATTGAAAAGAAGAAAAGTTCCAGGGGCAAAAGTGTAATTATGAAAACCTAGACCGGAAATAGGCAAAAATAGTGATCGTATTAAGACCAGCCCCATATTTCACCAGTAGATAGAGCAAGTGACGCTGGGTAATCCAGCTTAATACAGGAATTTTTCATGACTCCAGATAGCCAAAATTGATCTGATAGTCTAAAAGTATAAAAAATTCCTACCGGATATTCTAGATTTCAGATATATGGGAGAAATTACAGGATGATGCGTCCTGATGGGGCGGATGTCAGGAAACTGACAGAATACCGACAGGAGGTCTGTAGAAAAAGTTATTCACAAATTAGCAAATACAGACAGCGTGTGAGGCCTCCAGGTATCAGATAGGGAGATTTATCGGTATTTGAACTGAGACTAAATGAGGTCAGATGACATCAGTCAGATGCCCGTTATGACCCAAATGGATGCCTAGACACAGTAGTGTATCTGATAAAAGGAGCCGGTGTCCGGAGATGTGTATAAACGGTGTATAACGGCGAAATCACTTGATGAACATTGCCAGCAGAAGATTCCTCGTAATACGTGCTATAAAGGTAATGGACCCTAGGAGGCCTAATAATGGCACCAACAAAGGCCCAGTAAGACCCTTAGACTGATAGGTGGGCCAGTGTCCAGCAGAACCCCAGAAAAGTGGAAATTATGAAAATGCCCCTGTGGTGTATTAAAGAGTAATAGATGAATGGAGGGCATTTTGGTCATTCTGGATAGGCCCATAAGCCAAGACATATACAGGTGAGGTTAACCAGAGTCAGTATATGCCCTGACAGGGTACAGAAAGGTGTAAAATGATGATTTTACCCTTAGGGTTAAGATAGTGCAAGAAAGGGCACCTAGGGGTATTTTGGTCATTTCACAAGGGATCTGTAATTAAGGTTAGACACAGTATAAAATGTCAATAATATAAAGGACCCAGATACTAAATTTGAGGTCAGTAGACATAATATGGATTTCCAAAAAAATCGGATTCAGAAAATAGTCCAGTTTTCGAGGAATCGGACCGGGCCGGTACCGGATTGGACTGGAATTTCTCCATAGGCTTCTTGACCTTCAATTTTGCCATGTGAGAAATGTGAGGGATGAGGTGTCCCATGAGGTGTCCCTTGGGATGATGTCATGATGATGCAGTAAAGGGAATAAAGAAAATAAGAAATTCCAGAAAAACGGTGGCCACAAGTTCAGAGTGCTTGGAAATTACGGAAATGCCATTTATCAAAACTATGAATACCCCCTTGCCTTCATTTGCATCAAGACCAAGAGCATTTTAGAGAGAGAAGGAAGTTATAGAGAGAGAAAGTGAGAGAAAGAAAGAAAGAAGGAAGTTCTAGCGGAGCTGGAAGCAGTATAGAGATAGTAGAGTTCTGCTAAGCTAGCCAGGTAGTAACTAATCCTAGCTTTTATGTAATGGCTTTGTGATTTGTTGTGCTATAGTTTGGTTGGGTTGTTGTCTTATATGTTATGCTTGAAGCTCTACTACAATGCTAAGATCATATGTTATTGAGTATGGAAGCACGCAGCATACTTATCTGTACACAATCATAAGCAAGCACTGTCACTCTGCATTACATATACTGTTATGATTATTACTACTGAGATTCCCCCGAATCTTATCCCTATATATAACCCATTACAGGGAACGCTATGTCGAAGTAAATTTTGGGAATTTTAAGAGACGCCGTTATGCTGCCGAAATTATGGCAAAGTGGCAGTAACAAAGAAAGGAACTGATACGTACTGTGTACGTAGGTACTGTCTAAGGAGGCTGGAAGTGAGTGGACCTAGCCGGTTCATCCAGTCTTTCCTGGGTACTTACGTAGAATGGTAGTTCTCACGGGAATTACCGAATCGGTACAACATCAGTTACTTTCTAAAGACGAAGCATAGCGGTTATGCTGCCAGATTTCGGGCAGGAAAAGATGTAATAGAAATATGAGGATTTTGTACCTACTCTGATGTATAACGACTTATTATCCAATAATAGGTATTGTTGGCATGTTTGACTGATATGTGATGGATGTATGCATATGTAATCAAAGTTGAGTGCTGGAATTTACCACTATGAACAGTAACACGTGGTGACTTGATGATGTTTGATCCATAATTAAAAATAGTAAATGGATGAATAAATGTATGATATTTTTATGTTAAATAGTAGACATACAAAGATTCGATTTGATATATATAATGCCTCATTTGGATGTCTACACATGTAGATATAAATTATCAAAGTTGGGACCAAAATGCTAGATTCAGGAGAAAAATGCTAGATGAACAGTAAAATTGTAACGTTGACCTACATTGACTTGGTCAAATAGTGGTCAATGAGTGATTTTTCCCTGAAAGTTAATTGAGTTATATTCATGTAGCAATTTGAACCACTTCATTTAGATTTTTCTAGAATTAATTATGATTTTTCAAATTCAGGTCACTCCTCTGGAATTTACACAGTGAACAGTACTCGATAAGAGTGAAACTCCAGAATTAGAAATTGGACTTTAATGACCTTGAAAGTGGTTCTAAACGCTACCAAATGGTCTCTAAAACATACAAAAGTAAGGATATTTCATTTTGGTATAAGAGCAAAAGGTTATGGCATAGACCAGAAAGGGCTCTGGTTCAGAGCATAAGATTCTGGCACAGAAAGAAGGTTTTGGCTCAGTGATGCTCTGAAATAATTAGAATGTTTTTCAAGATGTGTGGCATGTGGTATGGGTTATTCTAAATGTTTTACATGTGTACATATATTATTGTGTTGTATGAATATATGTTATGCATATCTATGATAGTATTTCCCAATTCTAGAAAAAGAAGTAGAAGTCATGGTTAATACAAGAAGAACGGTTAGACTAGAAGTGGTAGAGCCCTGGGATTAGGGTACTAGTAATCAGATAGACCTTGTGCAAATTATTCTAGATAGATTAGAACAGTAACAACATGCAATAAATGAGATACGGCCAACCCAGGCTCTCCAAGATCAAGAACGAGATTCTGTTATCGCTACAGCGGTTGCTGCTGCAGTTGCAAGCTTACAGCAGTCTGAGAAGGAGGTAGTACCAGAAAATAATGTGAACCTCAGTCAGATCATGGGCAGACTGGAATGAATAGACATCAGGGGTCTACAAGAAATATCAATAACCAGGAAAGTCTTCAAACATGGATGGAACGATTCCATAAGTTCAATCCGCCCATGTTTGAAGGGACTTTTGACACTCAAGTAGCCGAGGATTGGGTTAGCCAGTTAGAGAAAATCTTTAAGATTTTAGAATGTCCTACTAAAAGAAAGGCCCAGATGGCAGTTTACAAGCTAGAAAAGGATGCTGATAGGTGGTGGAGGAACACAGAAGTAATTCTGCAATCAAGAAATATTCCACTTACATGGGAAATATTTCTCGAGCAGTTCAACGAAAAATATTTTCCACAGTCAGTAAGGGATGAACATGAAGCAGAATTTTTAATGTTAAAGTAGGGTGAGCAAGAACCCTTTGACGATTATCTTGCTAAGTTCATTCGTCTTTCACGATATTCCACTTACCTAAACTATATAAATGATGAGAGATGGACCACTGAGAAGCTAACTCGCGGATTAAATCCTACATTGAAGGAGAAAGTTTTTCCTAGATAGATATGAAGGTTTAATGAAGCAGTAGTGGTATGCAGGATCACAGAAAAGAATGTGCAATATCCAGAAAAGAGTGAGCCTGTCACATCAGTACCATTGAAAATGATGCCACCAGGTTCCTTAAGAGGGAACAGTAAGAAGAGAAATGGGCCTATGTGGGTCAGAAGTTAATAAGAAATAGGGAAGTAGGCCAGGTAGTGGGCCAAGAGAAGTTAATAGGCAACCAAGGCCTAATGTATGTGGGAATTATGGTCGAGACCATGGTACAAGGCCTTGTTTAGCAGGTCAAGGGTTATGCTATAGGTGTGGAAAGTCTGGACATTATGCCAGGGAGTGTCCACAGAACACAATAGGCGAAAGATACCAGACTCAGGGAAGAGTATATACTCTGACTGGCAATGAGATAAGAAAGTCTCCTGCACCAAATTAATGTATGAGTTTATTTGTGTTCTGTTTCCACTAGCTAATGAGTAAATAAATCCTGTATGTACTTGGATTATATGCCCACTATTGAGCTACCCTATACCTAGTATGTTGCCTTTGTGTAAAAGTGAATATGATTATAGGTTTTAAAAGAAGGAAGTAGAGAAAACATATGCAAAGTAGTTAGCATTAGTCAAACCTTTGACATTAAAGTTAAATTTGAGATAATATAAGGGAGATACCCAGAGTAACAGACAGTCTCAGTAAGTGGGACGTCAATTACAGTACGGCAGTCAGATGCAGTATAGTTGGGGGGTTACTAAGGTATTTCTATAGGCTTGTGAATACAGTACTCAGGACCATTTGTATTGAGCGAAATGGTATACAGATAAAGTAGCAGATAACAGTAAAGAGACTGTTTTAAGATCACTCTTCAGATAAGAGTTGGATCTGGATTGCTTGCAGTTAGAACATAATTCAAATGGCTCACAGTTAGAGCACAGATCGAAATAAGAAGTTATGATGAAGCCATAGCAGTAGAATGCAATGGCAGGTGGTTAGACCATGATGGCACAAGGCAGGGTAAGCCACAGTAAAGTAAGAAAGATGAGAAGGAACTCCTGAGTAAGAGAAGAAGTAAGTAAAGTCTGGGTAAATAATATGAGGCTACTAGATATAAATTTTTAAAATTTTTACTGAGTTATCAACAGGTTGAAGCAGTTAACCTTATAACTTAGTCTGTTGGTTTAAGATCTTCGGGAGATATATAGTACAATAGAATAGTAGTTAGATTCTGGAGGGTCGCAGTTAGATCCTAGCATGGCTCCAGGGTCGCAGTTAGATCCTGAAGGATCGCAGTTAGATCCTGAGGTCGCAGTTAGACCTAGCCTAAGAAAAGTAATGAGCCATGAGATATGAGTACCATGTAGTAGCTCTTTGGGAAGATGAATACCAAAGACAAAGTTAAGGTAAGGAAACTTCACTAGTTGATAAACTCATCCAGAAAAATTATTTTATAATGGTTTTCCTCAGATAGCCTCTATTATATACAGACTAAACTTAGTTTTTCCTTAAACGAAGACGGAGTCCAGGCTAAAAATCTGAGTGCTGATATTCAAAGTTTTGTAGAAGTATTCCTGAGAAACAGAGAAGAAAAACCCCATATATTTTGAGAATAGAAAAGTATGAGCAGACAGATCCCCCAGAGGAGGGTAAAAGAGATTAAAAGGACAAAGAGACCTAGGAAAAAAAAGGGGTCTAAGGCAAAAGAACACTATCTCTCCTAAGAAACTAGCAAAGTGAAGAAGGAATGAGGTAGAACCCATAATTATATCAAAATTCTGAAGGGAAAGATATGAAAGAAATGGACACTACTCACAAGTTCAATGGGTTGTCCATAAGTACGAATGGATGAATGCCCCAAGCTTGGTCATAAACTAAGAAATAATATGCAAGGGAGATATATCCAGGATAGTTGACTAAGGTACTAAGTAAATTTCGAGGACGAAATTTATTTTAAGGGGGGTAGAAATGTAACATCCCAATTTTCAGGCCAGAGACTTAGAAAGTAGCCTGAAATAGTTATATCCCTTTGAGCAAAAGTCCCAGAAACACACAGAGGGTTTTTAGGGACTAAACTGTAAATAAGTGAAAGTCCAGGGACTTATATGTAAATAGTAAAAGTCCCTAGGGATATAATGGCTATTTATGCAAAGAAAGGGATTAAATTGAAAAAGAAAGAAAATGTAAGGACTTAAGTGCAATTATGAAAAGTTTTAGGCTAAAAAGGAAAAGTAGACAAAAATATGGGGTCCTTAAGTGTAATTTTAGCCAAATAAAGGGACTTAATTGAAAATAAGAAAAGCTCCAGGGGCAAAAGTGTAATTATGAAAACTTGGACTGGAAATAGGCAAAAATAGTTATCGTATTCAGATCAACCCCATATTTCACCAGTAGATAGAGCAAGTGACGCTGGGTAATCCAGCTTAATACAGGAAATTTTCATGACTCCAGATAGCCAAAATTGATCTGATAGTCTAAAAGTATAAAAAATTCCTACCGGATATTCTAGATGTCAGATATATGGGAGAAATTACAGGATGATGCGTCCTGATGGGGTAGATGTCAGAAAACTGACAGAATACCGATAGGAGGTCTGTAGAAAAAGTTATTCACAAATTAGCAAATATAGACGGGACTGTGAGGCCTCTAGGTATCCGATAGGGAGATTTATCGGTATTTGAACTGAGACTGAATGAGGTCAGATGACATCAGTCAGATGCCCGTTATGACCCAAATGGATGCCAAGACACAGTAGTGTATCTGATAAAAGGAGCCGGTGTCCGGAGATGTGTATAAATAGTGTATAACGGCGAAATCACTCGATGAACATTGCCAGGGGAAGATTTCTCATAATGCGTGCCATAAAGGTAATGGACCCTAGGAGGCCCAATAATGGTGCCATCAAAGGCCTAGTAAGACCCTTGGACTGATAAGTGGGCTAGTGTCCGGCAGAACCCCGGAAAAGTGCGAAATTACGAAAATACCCCTATGGTGTATTAAAGAGTAATAGATGAATGGAGGACATTTTGGTCATTCTGGATAGGCCCATAAGCCAAGACATATACAGGTGAGGTTAGCCAGAGTCAGTATATGCCCTGACAGGGTACAGAAAGGTGTAAAATGATGATTTTACCCTTAGGGTTAAGATAGTGCAAGAAAGGGCACCCAGGGGTATTTTGGTCATTTCACAAGGGATCTGTAATTAAGGTTAGACCCAATATAAAATGTCAATGATATAAAGGTCCCAGATACTAAATTTGAGGTCAGTAGACATAATATGGATTTCCAGAAAATCGGATTAAGAAAATAGTCCAGTTTTCGAGGAATCGGACCGGGCCGGTACCGGATTAGACTGGAATTTCTCCAGAGGCTTCTTGACCCTTTAATTTCGCCATGTGAGAAATGTGATGGATGAAGTATCCCTTGGTATGATGTCATGATGATGCAGTAAAGGGAATAAAGAAAATAAGAAATTCCAGAAAAATGGTGGCCACAAGTTCAGAGTGCTTGGAAATTACGGAAATGCCATCCATCAAAACTATAAATACCCCTCTTGCCTTCATTTGCATCATGGCCAAGAGAATTTTATAGAGAGAAGGAAGTTCTAGAGAGAGAAAGCGAGAGAAAGAAAGAAAGAAGGAAGTTCTGGCGGAGCTGGAAGCAGTATAGAGATAGTAGAGTTCTGCTAAGCTAGCCAGGTAGTAACTAATCCTAGCTTTTATATAATGGGTTTGTGATTTGTTGTGCTATAGTTTGGTTGGATTGTTGTCTTATATGTTATTCTTGAAGCTCTACTACAATGCTATGATCATATGTTATTGAGTATGGAAGCACGCAGCATACTTATCTGTACACAATCACAAGCAAGCATTGTCACTCTGCATTACATATACTGTTATGATTATTACTACTGAGATTCCCCCGAATCTTATCCCTATATATAACCCATTACAGGGAACGCTATGTCGAAGTAAATTTTGGGAATTTTAAGAGACGCTGTTATGCTGCCGAAATTATGGCAAAGTGGCAGTAACAAAGAAAGGAACTGATATGTACTGTGTACGTAGGTACTGTCTAAGGAGGATGGAAGTGAGTGGACCTAGCCGGTTCATCCAGTCTTTCCTGGGTACTTACGTAGAATGGTAGTTCTCACGGGAATTACCGAATCGGTACAACATCAGTTACTTTCGAAAGACGAAGCATAGCGGTTATGCTGCCAGATTTCGGGCAGGAAAAGATGTAATAGAAATATGAGGATTTTGTACCTACTCTGATGTATAACGACTTATTATCTAATAATAGGTATTGTTGGCATGTTTGACTGATATGTGATGGATGTATGCATATGTAATCAAAGTTGAGTGCTGGAATTTACCACTATGAACAGTAACACGTGGTGACTTGATGATGTTTGATCCATAATTAAAAATAGTAAATGGATGAATAAATGTATGATATTTTTATGTTAAATAGTAGACATATCAAGATTCGATTTGATATATATAATGCCTCATTTGGATGTCTACACATGTAGATATAAATTATCAAAGTTGGGACCAAAATGCTAGATTCAGGAGAAAAATGCTAGATGAACAGTAAAATTGTAACGTTGACCTACATTGACTTGGTCAAATAGTGGTCAATGAGTGATTTTTCCCTGAAAGTTAATTGAGTTAGATTCATGTAGCAATTTGAACCACTTCATTTCGATTTTTCTAGAATTAATTATGATTTTTCAAATTCAGGTCACTCCTCTGGAATTTACACAGTGAACAGTACTCGATAAGAGTAAAACTCCAGAATTAGAAATTGGACTTTAATGACCTTGAAAGTGGTTCTAAATGCTACCAAATGGTTCCTAAAACATACGAAAGTAAGAATGTTTCAATTATCACATGTGCTCCATTACAATAAAATAATGTAAGAATTGGATTAAGTATGATTAAGGTTAATTAAAATAAAACCCAACCAATAAGGAGCAAGATTACGCCATTGTAATAATTAAGAAAAAGGAGGGATAAAGTGGGCCCAAGGTGGCCAAAATTTGGCTATAAATATCCCTTATTTTCTTCATAAAACTGTGCAACCTTGAGTAGACAAGGGGAAACTATGGCAATTGAAAACTCAACTAAGCAAAGACAATTCAAGGAGCAAACTCAAGGTACTTTGATCCAAGGTAGCTAAGGATTAAGGTAAGCAATCCTTCTGAGTTTATTTATATGTGTTTTGGAAGGATAAAACTTAGGGTTTAATGGTTGAAAGTTGAGTTTTCCCTTGAGTAAGCATGCTGGCAGAAAAACAACAACAAAGAAAGAAAAGGAACATTAAGCTAGAATTATGTAATTAGCACTTAGATAAGCTAGTTTGGATGATTGGTTATGGAATTAATTTGCAATCTTGACTTTGCCTATCATGAGGTCCTTTCGGCCAAGTACTATTCTGGATAGGAGATTATTGAGTTTCATTATTCTAATGCTTCCATGGAATCCAAATGATGATTTTATATAAGATTGAATAAGATTAGAATTTTAGAAGCATTGGAATTGGAAAATGAAAATTTAGAACCCTCTCTATTACTATTCATACACATGAATAGATACTTTCATTATTTTGATGCTTCTAATGGATTTAAAATGAAAAATTATGTGGGATTAAGTAGAGAAACAAGTATTAGAAGCATTGCAATCAAAATAAGAATTTTTAAAAATTCTTGAGAGTACTATTTGGTTCTATCTAGAATTGGTACAGGAGCTGAAATTTTATAATTCTAATCTCATAAATAGATTTAAAAGTTGAAATTTGTTAGAGTAAAGTCAATGCACAAATTAATTCAAAGGACAAGGCAATTAACCACAAATTAAGAGAGTTAGGGGTTAATTGATTAGGCTAAGTTCAATGTCCTTATATGCTAGTTGAATTAGATAATGATGAATGGATGGATATGTGATGTTTAGGCTTTGTTTTGGTGGACTCCAAAAGGCAGCCACTTAGCAAGGAAAGATGACAAGTAAAAGAGTAAAAGAAAGTAAAGCAATAAGGTAGTAAACAATCCTAAAATTGTATGTGTTGGATGTTATGCTTAGTTGTGCTATGGCTTAGTTGAATTGTGTTGCATGTGTATATGATTGAAGCTCTATTTCTATGATTACTTTGGACAATTGTATTTCAAATGTTACATGGAAGTATGCACATTATATAATATTGACATAATCACAAGCAAGCATAAGCATTTACATTAAATCATACGTTGTTTAGTTCCGTTTACTACTAAGATTTCCCCAGAAATCTTACCCCTTCCATATCAATCCAATTACAGCAGGGCTTCTCAAGATGGAGGAGATAAATATGCATGAAGAAAAGTTAAGAATTATTTAGTGTGATTGATATGTGATTGACGTATGTTAGGTATATGAATGTAAAGTTGGTTGCTGGAAATTGTCACTTTGAGTAGTAACTCATGATGAGGCAGTGACATTTGAGTTATAATTAAAAATAGTAAATGATGGAATAAATGAACAAGATTTTGTCAACATTTATTTAACATGTGAAGCTTCGTTTTAACACCAAGAATTTCTTATTTTAATGTCTTTACAAAGAGAAAGGAATTTTCAAATGTTGGGACCAGAAAATGTTTCTAGAATTTTTGACCAAATAAATAGTGATATTTGTCAACAATACTATACTGATTGGCTGAGTATTTGGTCTAATTAATATTTTTCCTTTAAAATTTAATGTATTAGCTTAGTGTATCCTTTTGAAGTACTTCATTTCAATTTTTATAGAATTAATTATGATTTTTTGAAATTTTTTGCTAAATCTGGAAATACTAAATGAACAGTAACCGTAGCCTTGGAAATTCTAGATTTAGTAAATAAACTTCAATGGTTGTTTAAGTGGTTCCAAATGTTACCGAATAGTCTCTAAGATATACGAAAGTAAGGAGTTACATTTTTGGTATCAGGGTAAAGTTTCTAGTATAAGATAAGATAGTTCCCAGGCCCTAATCCTAAGTAGTTAACATTATGTTAAGATTAGGATGTTTAGTGGTAAAGTAAGTATCATTTAAGTCTGAATCTTAAGTGAACTGAGAAGATCCCCTCCCTAGATGTTGGTTCACTTCTTAGAGTTGGATTCAGAACCAGTAACATTAGTAAGAGAATGAACTAGGAAAATGGGTTCAAGTTACGACGAGCAGGTGCTTAGGTCACGGCAAATGATCACGGAGAACTTTAGTCACGGTAAGTCAGGACTTTGGTCATGATGGATGTTCACAGATAGTTTTGGTTGTGACAAATAGAGACAGTGATGCCTAGATAAATTAGTACATTATACTCGAGCCTTGCAGCTTTATGAGGTAGTCTCCTAGAATAGGTTTACAATAGACTGGTTTTAGTCAGCCAATACCTCCAAGGTCTCATGTTCCTAAACAAGATATGGCTAGATGAAGTGAGACAACGTATAAGTAGTAGATTTCTCTATTGATAGACATAGGAGTTGACTAGTCTAAGGTTAAAGGAGCCAAGCTGCAAGAGTTAGCCCAAGTTATTTCCAAGGGAACAAAACAGAATCATTTTATGAACCTTAATTTCTCAGAAATAAAGATAATATGTTACAACAACGATGATAATGAAGGCACCAACCTTGTTGAAAATTATCAGCTGGAGGATTGGCACGAGGTGAAGGTAAGCCAGATAAGATGATGTATATAGATGTAGATGATCAGCTCAAGGGAATGCTTAGAAGTATATCCTCTATATGATAATCAGGAGTGGATCTATGCTACGAAAGACTTCGCTAAGTTTGTTTTTTCCTAAACAGAAGATTCCAAAGTATGAAACCAAGGTTTGTCTAGAGACATGATGGTTAATAGACAGAGAGCTCATGTTCCTGAAGTAGAGAAACCCCAGCACGAAGGAGCCAATGATCTAATAGACCTAGTATAGAGTACTCTATAAAGCAGGATCAATAATAGTAGATCATAGATGGGATCCTGGCAACTCAGGTTTTCTAAGAATAAGAAAGACATATTACTATCACGACAGCCATAGTAGTAGTTATTGTTGATTTACGACAATCAGAGGAAGGAGTCGTCGAAGAGTCATAGTCTAGACAGGAACATATTGGGACTAATAGATGGTCATTGTCTATTAAGAAATAGGCTAGTATCTCGTTATAGATTATGCAAGTCAGTAAGTACAAACTGCCTGCGTTTAAGATAACCTTCAATGTTCACGTAGCAGTGAATAGGGATAAACTGCTTAAAAGTGATCTCTAAAGCGATGAAGCGTCCTACAAAGTGAAAGGTATAGTTACCTTATTACCAGCCAGAGAAAGATGTAAAGAAATAGTAGAAAAGTATAAAAGTTCTCTATGAAGATAGAAAATGATTCGCTCCCATGGGAAGTTTTTCTTGAGCAGTTTTTATGAGATGCATTCTCCTCAGTCAGATAGAGATGAGCGTGAGGCTAAGTTAAAGTGTTAAAGTAGGGTAAGAAGAACCCTTTGATGGATACTTAGCAAATTTATCCATATGAATAGTGAGAGTTAAATGACTGAGAAGTTAGCTCACGGATTGAATTCCATATTGCAAGAAAGAATTCTTCCCAAGCAGTTACAAAGGTTCAACAAAGTGGTAAAGGCATGAAAGATTACAGAAAGAAGCCTACGATGCCTAGAAAAGATAAAAACAACCCTAAGAAATGAATCCTCTCGGTGTTTATGATAAGGATGATTCGAGAGAACCTTTAGTTCTTAGAATAGATGGTAAGAGCCAAGAAAAGTGAGAATGTGAGTAGAAGATTTAGAATATAAAAGTAGTAAGCTACAAATGCGAACATACAATCAGAGCCTAACGAATATAAGATATGTGATAGAGACCATGAAGATAGGCTTTAAGTGGCTAGTTGAGAAAGTTGCTACAGTTGCAGCAAGCCTGGACATTTTTCCATGGAATATTTATAGAATACGATAGGTGAAAGATCCTAGATGCAGAGGAAGAGTTTTCCCCTGACCATAAAAGGGGGAAAGAAGTCACCTGAGATGATTCAACATGTAATATGAATTAAGGATCACTGGGTAAATGCAATATGTGTTTCAGGCGCCAGTCATTCGTTTGTAACAATGACTGTATAGGGCAATTGGGTCTTTCTGTTAGTACTCTGCATTATTCCCATTGTCTTAAGGGTGGTAGTCCGATGCATGTTTAAATGGTAATGTCCAGAATGCATACTATAGAGCTACTCTAGACCTAATATGTTTACTTATGCCTATTAGAGAAAGTCTTGATGAGGTACACATGGAAATTAAAGGGATTATTGGTTGGCTAGAGAGTTGATAAGGCCTAAGAAAATGGTACTATTATATGGAAATAGTCTTGGGAAATTATCAGTAGTGATTACCAACTGTGTAGAGATCACTTAGTCCCGTGGTTCGAAGTTTTCTAGAGATGAGGATACAGTACAATAGAATCACAGTAGATTCCAAAGGATCATAGTAGATCCTAATTGGCTAGCAAAGATATTATTCCAGGGTTACAGTAGATCTTGAAGAAGCTGACGGTAGATCACAGTAGATCCCAAAAGTCGCAATAGACTTAGCATAAGGAAAGTTGCTGAGCCATATGTGAAAGGATATAATATCTCTTTAGGAAGACAATGACCAGGGATTTGGTGACCTTCTCAAGTTGGGTAATTAATGTAAAGAAAGTACCCATGATTGTGCTCCAATTAACCTTATCATTGACTAGGCTAAGTCAAATTCTCTTCCAATTAACAAAAGTTGACAAAGACTAGTTAGAATTAAAAGTTCTAAACAAGAGCCAAGCATACTAGTTTATATGAGTGAAAACCCCATATGATATGAAAGTAGACTTAGTATTGACAAACAAATTCCTATAAGACTATGAATTAGGCTATAAATGAGGTTATAGATGAGAATAGGAATGAGAAATAGGATAGCAATAGGAAGGTACCCAAAATGACAGACAGTCTCAGCAAATAAGATAGTGAGTTACATTATGATTGGGATTACTCAGGTATTTCTACAAGCTTGTGAATATAGTACTCAGGGCCATTTCTTATGTTAGCGTTATGCCAATTACCAAAAAGGTGGTAATATTATAACTCTATCAAAAGGAAGGGTGTATATGAATGAGGTGCTACTTGTAATAGTACAGCATAAGTACACAGTATTCCATCTATTATGTGATGAACATGACAGATATAACAAAGAAATAGATCACTTTCAAAGTTGAGCAAGATCTAGATTGCTCTTTAGATAAGAGCCAGTTCAGATACAAATTACTTTCATATAGATCTAGATTTAGATGAATGAAACAAGAAGTTATTATATGGCCGTAGTAACATAAGGCAATTGCAGCTAGCAATAGTAGGTGGCCAGACCATGATTGCACACGAAAACTGCCCATGGGGAGCCATAACAAAGAAAGAAAGCTGAGAAGAAACTCCCGAGTAAGAGAGAGAATAAGTTAAGTCTTGATAGATGAGATGGGCTACTAGATATAGTCCTAGAGAATTATCTATTGAGTTATCAACAAAATGAAGTAATTAACCCTATAATTTAGTCCATTGATTGGAGTCTTTCAGAAGAGTCGCAGTTGATCATAATATGATTCATAAGGGAGTGATATCGCATAATTTGACATCTCCTAAAATAGGCTTACGGCGTGATAAGACATAATTTGTGTATGGTTTCTGCGACATTTTTAATGGTTTTATAACAGTTTTACCATTCATTTATGCCTGTAATTGTGCTTTTGTGGTAATACATGATTGTGCTTGGCAATATGCTGTTTTAAGGGTAAAATGGTAAAATTAACTCCTCTAAACTGTAATTATGTATTCTTTTACTGATGGGACTTTTATAGCAAGCTTTGATCTTGCATTTGCAGGTACTTTGGAGGAAAATCAAGAACTAATGTCAGCAAAAAAGAAATCACAAGAGAGAAGTAAATCAAGAAAGTAGCTTCTATGTATTATAGTCGTGACCAAAGTGTCCACAGGTCACGACTTATTTTCTCCTGGGAAGTTTCTATGTGATTACAGGTCGCAACCAAAACATGGATTTGGTCGCGACCAAAGAAGATAGTTGTGAAGCTACTTTTTTTGATTAGGTCAACCTGCTGTTAAAAGGAGAGGCAAGCCACAGACGTCCGGGAGGCTGGTTTTTGACCTGATTAGGCTAAGAAGTAGTGCTCGAACTATCTTTACACCCTGTCTACTACCTACACACAACTTCCACCATTCATCTCTTCATGTCACCTTCTATTTTCTCCATGGCATCATACTGGGACAGCGATTGCAGCATAGTAGGAGTCATGAGAGGCTAAATCCTTAGTCTCTTGGTGATGGATCTGATATCTTGAGCTCATGGACTGCATGGGGAGTTTTCTGTTTTGATCTACACCTCTTCTTTCATGTTTTGATTCTGCTAGATCTAATGGTTTCATTATATGAACAAGAAAATTGAATTTCGATTGATTATTCAAAGATTTGAATAATTGTAATTGACTTTGGATGTTTTGAATGTCGTTTCAATTTAATATTTCAATTTAGATTTTAAGGTAGTTGAACTTTTATCAACGATCGTTGCTAACTAATTCAATTGCTTGAAATCTAGGGTTTGTCGATCGACGATCCTTTGAGGGCATTTTCATCATCTGATTTCTATTACACGCTAAGTAGATTTTAACAGTGAATTAAGATTCTTTAAACTAGCTTTGATCAAAGGAGTTTAAGAGATATTAATACTCTAGACTCAATCAGTCGATTGAGGATTTGTTTAAGACTTAGTGATTTAAAAAACTCCATATCAAATTAGGAGCAAGGATAGATACGTTTTCATCATCAAGAGTCTGTCATCACATACTACTTTCACAAACCAACTCGTTTTCATCTAAATCAAAAATACAAAAACATTTACTTTATTACACTTTTACTTTATTGCATCCAAAAACCAATCAAACCCCAAACCATTTTGCTTTCACTCAGGTTTTTAATGGTTTTATCACTAATACGCTAGGTCTCCAATAGAAAAGCTCCTCGAGAAGAATGATAGGGTTGTGCCTTATACTACATTATTGGGTACAAACATCACTTATTTTGATGGGTTAGAAGGCGACAATCTGACCTGATCATCACATCAATAGCGTGTGATTTTGAGTCGTGTAATAACCTAGCCTAGGGATAGCATAACGTGAACATGAAGAAGAGGAATAGGATAACTCGATATCTCTCTTATAAGATGGTCATCAAGGAAAAGGTGTAGATTAACTCATACAGAGAAAGTATTCGGTGCTTTCCTAGTTAGCCATAAGATTGAACTTAATTTTCTCTTAAACAAAGACGGAGTCCAATTATAAATTTGAGTACTAACATTCAAAAGATTGTAGAAATATACCTAAGGAACAAATAAGAGAACCCCAAATGTCTTGAGAGGAAACCAAAATATATGTCTAGGTTAGATAGACCCAGAGAAGAGGGTCTAAGGCAGACATGGAGACCTAAAGAAGAAGGTCAAACATTACTTTATGAAGAAAAGTATGTGAGAGCTCATAGACATATAAATTATAATCTAGCCCTAACCCAGAAGGACACTTCAGTTAAGCGTGCTCAGGCTAGAGAAACCCAAAGATGGGTGACCCACTGGGAAGTACAGTGTTGAGTCACAATGTTAGAAATATGTTATAATACACTGAGAAAGTAATGTAAATTGGCATAAGTACCTAGTGAAAATAAGGGATACTAGAATTCCTTGTACTAGTTCCAATTAGAGGAAATGTGAAGAGAGAAAGATATAGTTATATTAAAAACATTCTAACTATGATAGGTAATCCCTGAAAATTATGAAAAAATGTGCATTTTTGCCAAGTTATGCAAGATGATAGAAAAAGCTGAGAAAAGTTAGAAAAAAATAATAAGGAATTAGAACCATATGCTAGATTTCAAATAGAGTGTATTTGAGAAAAAAGATTCAGATTACAGTTTATTTTAGGAGAAGTTAGAAGGGCTTAAGAGCAAGATCCTAATCAGAAGTGAACAAAGTTATAAGTCAAAGAGAATGTTAGACTTATTGTAATACCCCAATTTTTAGGCCTAGAGACTCAGAAAGTAGCCTGAAATAGATAGTCTACTAGATCCCTTTGAGCAGAAGTCCCAGAAATATACAGAGGATAAACTGCAAATAAGTGAAAGTATAGGGACTTATATGTAAATAGTGAAAGTCCCTAGGGGCATAATGGTCATTTTGGAAAAGAAAGGGACTAAAGTGAAAGTCTAAAAGTTCCATGGTGCAAAAATGAAAGAAGACACAAGTTATGGGCTATTAAGTGTAATTATGAAAAGTTAAGGGATTTAATTGAAAAAAGGAAAAGTTTCCAAGGGTAAAATGATAATTATAGAAAGTTGAGCCGGAAGTGGGTTAGAACTGCCCGAAGTATTTTAGTCCCAAATTTCATCAGCAGATAGAGAAAATGATACTAGTTAATCTAGCCTAATATAGAAATTTTATTAGAGTTTCAGATAGCTGAAATTTATCTGATAGTGAGAAAGTTATCTGAAATTTGTATTAGATCTCTTGGACCTCAGATATAAGTGAAAAGTTACAAGAAAATGCATCCTGTGAAGATAGAGGTCAGGGAAGTGACGAATCTAGAAAGGAGTTCTGTAGAAAAAGTTATTCACATATTAGTGAATTTTGACGGGAGTTCGTGAACGCCTGATATCTGATTGGAAAATTAATCGGTAAGCAAACTAGAACTGAATGAGCCCAGATGACATCACATAGAGGCCCATGATGATGCTAATAGAGGCCTATATCCATGATATCAGTTCATCAAAAAAAGGGGATAGTGTCCAGAAAAAGGTGCAAAATGACGAAAATACCCCTGTATTATAAAATATTTAAAGAATGAGTGAAGGGTATTTTGGTCATTTGACTAAGATTAGACAGTCAAGAAAGGTTATCTGGATAGTTGACCAGGGTCAGGGAATACTCTGGTAAGTTGTGAAATGTGACATCCCAATTTTTAGGCCTAGAGACTCAGAAAGTAAGCCTGAAATAGAGAGACTACCAGACCCCTTTGAGCAGAAGTTCCAAAAACATACAGAAGGTTTTTAGGGACTAAACTGCAAATAAGTGAAAGTCCGGGGACTTATATATAAATAGTGAAAGTCCCTAGGGATATGATGGCCATTTATGCAAAGAAGGGGATTAAATTGCAAAAGAAAGAGAATGTAAGGACTTAGGTGCAATTATGAAAAGTGTAAAGCCAAAAAGGGAAAAGTAGACAAAAAGATGGGGTCCTTAAGTGTAATTTTAGCCAAATAAAAGGGACTTAAATGAAAAGAAGAAAAGTTCTCTAGGGCTAAAGTGTAATTAAAGAAAGTTAGCCCGGAAGTGGTTTGGACTGCCCGAAAGCATTTCAGTCCCAGATTTCACCAGTAGATAGAGCAAGTGATGCTCGGTAATCTGGCTTAATACAGGAATTTTCTCCGGACTCCAGATAGTCAAAATTGATCTGATAATGAAAAAGTTATAAAAATTCCTACTGGATATCCTAGATCTCAGGTATAAGTGAGAAATTACAGGATGATGCGTCCTGATGGGGTGGATGTCAGGAAACTAATAGAATGCCGATAGAAGGTCTGTAGAAAAAGTATTCACAAATTAGCAAATACAGACGGGAGTGTGAGGCCTCCAAGTATCCGATAGGGAGATTTATCGTTATTTAAATTGAGACTGAATGAGGTCAGATGACATCAGTCAGATGACTATTATGACCCAAATGGATGCCTAGACACAGTGATGTGTATAAACGGTGTATAATAGCTAAAACACTCGATGAACATTGCCGGGGAAGATTCCTTGTAATACGTGCCATAAAGGTAACGAACACTAGGAGGCCCCAGAATGGCTCCATGAAAGGCCCAATAAGACACTTTGACTGATAGGTGGGCCAGTGTCCTGTGGAACCCCGGGAAAGGTGCGAAATTACGAAAATGTCCCTGTGTTGTACTGAAGAGTAATAGATGTATGGAGGGCATTTTGGTCATTCTGGACAGGCCCAGAAGCTAAGGTACATACAGATAAAGTTACTCAGAGTTAGTATATGCCCTGACAGGGTGCAGAAAGGTGTAAAATGACAATTTTACCCTTAGGATTAAGATAGTGCAAGAAAGGGCACCCAGGGGTATTTTGGTCATTTCACAGGGAATCTGTAATTGAGTCTAGGCCCAGTATAAAATGTCAATGATATAAAGGACCCAGATACTAAACTTAAGGTCAGAGGACATAATATGGATTTTCACAAAGATTAGATTCAGAAAATAGTCTAGTTTTCGAGGAAACGGACCGGACAGGTACCGGTACCGGATTGGACTGGAAATCTTCCAGAGGCTTCTTGGCTCTCTCAATTTCTCCATGTGAAGAATGTGAGGGATGAGGTGTCCTATGAGGTGTCCCTTGGATGATGCAGTAAAGGGAATAAATAAAAATAGGAAATTCCAGAAAAACTGTGGCCACAAGTTCAGAGCTCTTGGAAATTACGGAAATGCTATTCATCAAAACTATAAATACCCCCCTTGCCTTCATTTGCATCACGGCCAAGAGCAAGAATAGAGAGGGAAGGAAGTTCAAGTGAGAGAAGGAGCAAGGAAGAAAGAAGAAAGGAAGTTCTGGCGGAGTTGAAAGCAGTATAGAAATTCTAAAGTTCTGCTAGGCTTTTAAGGTAGTAACTAATCCTAGCTTTTATGTAATGGCTTTGTGATTTGTTGTGCTATTGTTTGGTTGGATTGTTGTCTTATATGTTATGCTTGAAGCTCTATTTCAATGCTATGATCATATGTTATTGAATATGGAAGCACGCAGCATACTTATCTGTACACAATCACAAGCAAGCACTGTCACTCTGCATTACATATATTGTTATGATTATTACTACTGACATTCCCATGAATCTCATCCCCATATATATATAACCCATTACAGGGGAAGTTATGTCAAAGTAAATTTTGAGAATTTTAAGAGACGCCGTTATGCTGCCGAAATTATAGCAGTAGTGAAGAAAGGAGCTGATACGTACTGTGTACGTAGGTATTGTCTAAGGAGGCTGGAAGTGAGTGGATCTAGCAGGTTCATCTAGTCTTTCTTGGGTACTTACGTAGAATGGTAGTTCTTATGGGAGTTACCGAATTGGTACAAGATCAGTTACTTTCTGAAGATGAAGCGTAGCAGTTATGCTGCCTGATTTCAGGCAGGAAAAGATATAATAGAAATATGGGAAATTTTGTACATACCCAGATGTATAACAACTTATTATTTAATAATAGAATTAAAAATAGTAAATGGTTGAATAAATATATGATGTTTTTATGGTAAATAATAGACATACCAAGCTTCAATTTTATATATAAAATGTCTCATTTGGATGTCTACACATGGAGATATAAATTATCAAAGTTGGGACCAGAATGTTGGATTCAGGAGAAAAACGCTGGATGAACAGTAAAGTTGTAACGTTGACTGACATTGACTTGATCAATGAGTGGTCAACAGGTTATTTTTTCCCGAAATATAATTGAGTTAGCTTCATGTATCAATTTGAACCACTTCATTTCAATTTTTCTAGAATTAATTATGATTTTTCGAAGTCAGGTCACTCATCTGGAATTTACACAGTGAACAGTACTCGATAAGAGTAAAACTCCAGATTGAGAAATTGGACTTCAATGACCTTGAAAGTGGTTCTAAATGCTATCATATGGTCCCTAAAATGTACGAAAGTAAGGACATTTCATTTTGGTATCAGAGCAAAAGGTTCTGGCATAGACCAGAAAGGGCTCTGGTTCAGAGCATAAGATTCTGGTGCAGAACAGAAGGTTCTGGCTCAGTGATGCTATGAAATAGTTAGAATGTTGTTCAAGATATGTGGCACGTAGTATGGGTTATTCTTAATGTTTTATATGTGTACATATATTATTGTGTTGTATGAATATATGTTATGCGTATCTATGATTGTATTTCTCAATGCTAGAAAGAAAAGTAGAAGTCATGGTTAATACAAGAAGAACGGTTAGACCAGAAGTGGTAGAGCCCCGGGATGAGGGTACTAATAATCAGATAGACCATGTGCAAATTATTCTAGATAGGTTAGAATAGCAACAACATGTAATAGATGAGATACGGGCAACCCAGGCTCGCCAAGATCAAGAACAAGATTCTGTTATCGCTGCTGCGGTTACTGCTGCGGTTGCAAGATTACAACAGTCTGAGAAGGAGGTGGTACCAGAAGATAATATAGAACCTGAACCTCAGTCAGATCATGGGCAGACTGGAATGAATAGATATCAGGGGTCTATAGGAAATAACAACAACCAGGAAAGTCTCCAAACATGGATGGAACGATTCCATAAGTTTAATTCGCCCATGTTTGAAGGGACTTTTGACACTCAAATAGCCGAGGATTGGGTAAGCCAGTTAGAGAAAATCTTTAAGATTTTAGAATGTCCTACT
Source organism: Leucaena leucocephala (assembly GCA_037074615.1). Lineage (NCBI taxonomy): Eukaryota > Viridiplantae > Streptophyta > Magnoliopsida > Fabales > Fabaceae > Leucaena > Leucaena leucocephala. The sequence goes on from CM073549.1 coordinate 8,734,569, forward strand.
GAAAGAAAGGCCCAGCTGGCAGTTTACAAGCTAGGAAAAGATGCGGATAGGTGGTGGAGGAATACAGAAGTGATTCTGCACTCAATAAATATTCCACTTACATGGGAAATATTTCTTGAGCAGTTAAACGATAAATATTTTCCACAGTCAGTACGAGATGAACGTGAAGCATAATTTTTAATGTTAAAGCAGGGTGAGCAAGAACCTTTTGATGATTATCTGGCTAGGTTCATTCGTCTTTCACGATATTCCACTTTCCTAAACTGTATGAATGATGAGAGGTGGACCACTGAGAAGTTAACTCGTGGATTGAATCCTACATTGAACGAGAAAGTTTTTCCTAGACAGATACGAAGGTTTAATGAAGTAGTAGAGGTATGCAGGATCACAGAGAAGAATGTGCAATATCCAGAAAAGTGTGAGCCTGCTACATTAAGAATGGTGCCACCAGGTTCCTTGAGAGGGAACAACAAGAAGAGAAATGGGCCATTATATAGGCCAAAAGTTAATAAGAGACAGGGAAGTAGTCCAGGTAGTGGGTCAAGAGAAGTTAGTAGGCAACTAAGGCCTAATATATGTGGGAACTGTGGTCGAGACCATGGTACAAGGCCTTGTCTAGCAGGTCAAGGGTTATGCTATAGGTGTGGAAAGTCTGGACATTATGCCAGGGAGTGTCCACAGAACACAACAGGCAAAAAATACCCGACTCAGGGAAGATTATATAACCTGACTGGCAACGAGATAAGAAAGTCTCCTGCACCAAATTAAGGTACGAGTTTATTTGTGTTCTGTTTCCACTGGCTAATGAATGGATAAATCCTATATGTGATTGGATTATATTGTCCAGTATGCACACTATTGAGCTACCCTACACCTAGTATGTTGCCTTTGTATAAGGATGAGTATGATTATAGGTTTTTAAATTAGAAAGTAGAGAAAGCATATACAAAATAGTTAGGGTTAGTCAAACCCTTGGACGTTAAAGTTTATATTATGGTTGAAAGGAAAAATTTAATCTGAGATAAGATAGTATGAGACGTGATGGTTAATAGATAAAGAGCTAAATGTTCCCTGAGCAGAGGGATTCCATCATGAAGAAATAGTAGGCCTAGGGAAGAGTACCCTAGAGAACAGAAGTGATAGTGAGAGATGATGAATGAGATCCATGAGAAATAAGGATCAAGAGAAAGGCCAATAAGGAACCATAGTCCGGTCAAGAATAGACTAGGACTGATGGATAAATAGAAGAAGTTAAGAGATAGTAAAGAGATAGCCGTAGTTTAAAAGATAAAGTGACTCCCCTATTCCCTATATAAGATAGAGTAATGATATAACATCCCGATTTTTGGTCTAGGAGAACTGGGAAGTAGTCTGATATGGGCAGGCTGCTAAAACCGTAGTCCCAGGGTAGTAATCTGATATGGGCGGATTACTTAAAGATGAGATAAGTCTTTAACCTACAGAATCGGGACAGTTCGCCTAGGTTCAAAATGAGGAATGTGAGGAATATCCTAAGTCTTAAGCCTAGGAATTCTGCAGGAAGCTTTATATGGGCTAGCTCCTGTGTAAGATAACCTGATATGGGCGGGTTGTCGAGCTTTTCAATTAACGATGACTCCCGAAGAGTTTAGGGGATGAGTTATTGAAAGAGAATTTCTAGAACTTAAGATGAAGGATAAGAAGATGAGAATAGATGCCAGAAAGAGAATGTAGGGGCAAATTCGTAATTATGGGAAAGATCGATCTAGTAGCCGATGAGTACCATATTTTGCCAGAAAATAGAGAAAATTATGCTGATCATTTCACTGAACTGTGAAATGTGCATACGAGGTCTCTATGAGTATGAAAGAATTATGGAAATTTTAAGGACAAAAAGGTGGGGTCCTTAAGTGTAATTTTAGCCAAATAAAAAGGGACTTAAATGAAAAGAAGAAAAGTTCCTTGGGGCTAAAGTGTAATTAAAGAAAGTCAGGCCGGAAGTGGTTTGGACTGTCCGACGGCATTTCAGTCCCAGATTTCACCGGTAGAGAGAGCAAGGGACGCTCGGTAATCCGGCTTAATACAGGAATTTTTGAAGACTCCAGATAGCCAGAAATAGACTGATCGTCCAAAAGTTATAAAAATTCATACCGGATATCCTAGATTTTAGATCTAGGTGAGAAAATACAGGATGATACGTCCTTATGGGGCGGATGTCGGGAAACTGACAGAATACCGATAGGAGGTCTGTAGAAAAAGTTATTCGTAAATTAGAAAATCCAGACGGGAGTGTGAGGCCTCCGGGGATCCGATAGGGAGATTTATCGGTATTTGAAAGGGGACCGAATGAGTTCGGATGATCTCAGTCAGATGACTGATATGACTTACAGGGATGCCTGAACACCGCAGGCTAGTGTTTCGGACAGAAGGAACCGGTGTCCGGATATGTGTATAAACGGTGAATAATAGATAAAATATTCAATAATTATTAAAAGGGGAAGATCCTCGTAATGCGTGCCATGAAGGTATTGGACCCAGAAAAGCCCAATAATGGCGCCAACAGAGGCCCAGTAAGACACTTGGACTGATAGGTGGGCCAGTGTCCGGCAGAACCCCGGAAAAGTGGAAATTACGAAAATGCCCCTATGTTGTACTAAAGAGTAACAGATGAATGAGGGCATTTTAGTCATTCTGGACAGGCCTAGAAGCTAGGGCACATACAGATAAAGTTACTTAGAGTCAGTATATGCCCTGAGAAAGTACAGAAGGGTGTGAAATGACGATTTTACCCTTAGGGTTAAAATTCCGCAAGAAAGGGCACCCAGGGGTATTTTGGTAATTTGCCGAGGGATGTTTCTTGGGAATCGAGCCATCAGAGTACTTGAGCTTGATCAGGATCCAAGATAACATTCCCAGAGCCCAAAAACGTAGGCCCAATGATATGTGTGAAAAAGTGGCATTAAAATACTATTTTAATGTTGTTTCAATAAAGTAAAGTTACTCGGTCGGCACGATAACCGAGGAGGTGATCAGATAAAATCTGGGACTTATCTGGATAGCATTGGAAGGCGTGAAAGGTCCCTTCTAGATGCCACATGGCGCAATCTTAGAGGCAGAAGAAAAGTTGAGGACACGTATTACGGTGCAAGACTCTGGACCGGTACTGGATTGGACTGAACTGCTGAGTCAGCTGATGAGGTGTCCAGGAATTGTGACATGTGAAGAATGTGGAGATGAGGTGTCCCGGTGAGGTGTCCTGGATGATGTCATGCATGATGCAGTAAAAAGGAATAAAGAAAAATAGGAAAATCCAGGAAAAATCAGGACCACATGTTCAGATGGCTTCAAAATTATAGAAATGCCATCCATTAAAGCTATAAATACCCCCTTCCCCTCCCATTTTATGCATCCCACGTTTTTGGCAAGAAAAGAGAGAGAAAGAAGAGAGAGAAGGAGAAAGAAAGAAAGGAAGTTCTGGTGGAGTTGGAAGCAGTATAGAAGTTCTGGAGCTCTGCTTTTGAGGTAGTAACTAATCCTAGCTCTTATGTAATGTCTTTGTGATTTGTTGTGCTATTGTTTGGTTGGATTGTTGTCTTATATGTTATGCTTGAAGCTCTATTACAATGCTATGATCATATGTTATTGAATATGGAAGCACGCAGCATACTTATCTATACACAATCACAAGCAAGCATCGTCACTCTGCATTACATATATTGTTATGATTATTACTACTGAGATTCCCCCGAATCTCATTCCCAAATATAACATTACAGGGGAGGTTCTGTCAAAATAAAATCTGGAAATTTTAAGAGACGCCGTTAGGCTGCCGAAATTTCGGCAAGGAAGCAGGAACAGGGAAAGGAACTGATACGTACTGTGTACGTAGTGCTGTCTAAGGAGGCTGGAAGTGAGTGGACCCAGCAGGTTCATCCAGTCTTTCCTGGGTACTACGTAGAATGGTAGTTCTCATGAGGGAATTACCGAATCGGTACAACATCGGTTACTTTCTAAAGAAGAATTGTAGCAGTTATGCTGCCGGATTTTAGGCAGGAAAAGATGTAATAGAAATATGATAATTTGCTGTATGCCTTGTTGTATGACATTTTATTATTTAATAATAAATGTTGTTTGGCATGTTCAATTTGTGAATGGGGAATTAAGGGAGAAATTCGCAGGTCTTGAGGTAGCAGTGTTCTGACCTCAGTTTGACCTAGTAAACGGAGGAGTTTGGCTATGAAATTTGGTGAGCCAGTAGTACACATCTGGGGCATTCCGTGGATAGGTAATAAGCCTTATTTGGATGTGTAGAACGAGAAAAATTAATTTTCAAATTAAAGGTCCAGAATAAGGAACTTAAGAGTGAAATTTTGAATTTCTGGGCTTAAGTTAAGATATAATCAAGCTAATGTTGCTTCCGCAAGTGTACTCTGAGGAGTCTAAGGGAGGATGTTTCAAATGACGGGTTGAGTCTATACCCTGATAAGAGGGTAGCATGGCAGCCAAAGCTAGATAAGCTAGTCAGATGAGAAACCTGGAATAAGAATGTTATAAAGCTTACCTAATAGCAGTGTGCGATGGATGGTTGAGCAAATTATGATGATGATATGGCTTATGTTGCCATACGTTACGATGAATAGTTGCATATGATATGCAATAAGAAATGTATTGAGGATGAGAGATAGTCTCAGTTTATGGGACGATAAGTGATGATATGATATTCAATATGATTTATGATTGGGGTTACTCAGGTAATTCTGCAGACTTGTGAATATAGTACTCAAGGCCATTTCTATTGAAATGAGAAGTTATGATGAGGCCATAGCAATAGAATGCAATGGCAGGTGGTTAAACCCTAGCCAATGGTAAACCACAGTAGAATAAGAAAGATGAGAAGGAACTCCTGAGTACAAGAGGAAGTAAGTAAAGTCTGAGTAAATAATATGAGGCTACTGAATACATTTTTAAAATTTTTATTGAGTTATCAACAGGTGGAAGCAGTTAACCTTATAACTTAGTCTATTGGTTTAAGAACTTTGGGAGATATACAGTACAACAGAATCACAGTTAGATTCTGGAGGGTCGCAGTTAGATCCTAGCATGGCTCCAGGGTCACAGTTAGATTCTAACAGCTTCAGAGTTGCAGTTAGATTCTGAAGAGGCTAGTGGTTGATCGCAATTAGATCCCGAGGTCGTAGTTAGACCTAGCCTAAGGAAAGTAATGAGCCATGAAGATATGAGTACAATGTAGTATCTCTTTGGGAAGATAAACACCAAAGACGAAGTCAAGGTAAGGAAGCTTCACTAGTTGATAAACTCACCCAGAAAAAAAAATTATTTTATAATGGTTTTCCTCATATAGCCTCTATTATATATAGACTGAACTTAGTTTTCCCTTAAACGAAGACGGAGTCCAAGTTCAAATCTGAGTGCTGATATTCAAAGTTTGTAGAAGTATCCCTGAGAAATAGAGAAGAGAACCCAATATATTTTGAGAACAGAAAAGTATGAGCAGATAGATTCCCCAGATGAGGGTAAAGAGATTAAAAGGCCAGAGAGACCTAGAGAAGAGGGTCTAAGGCAAAGCAAAGATAGAATGTAGTTCTATGAAAGAGAATACTAGGGCTTAGAGCTATACGAAGAGAAACTTAGCCCTAACCCAGTAGTACAAAAGGTGCTAAGGCAAGCATAGCCTAACGATAGATAAGCCCTAAGAAGGGATAAGAAAGAATGCAAAGGCCACAAAGGTTTGGCTTAGATGCATGGAGTTATGAGAAAAGTTAAGAAAAGTTAGAGAAGTTATGAACAGGAAGAAAACATAGCCATTTATGCTAAAATCATAATTTGAACTATAGTGTTATAAAAGAACACTATTTTCCCTAAAAAGGCTAGCAAAGTATAAGAGAGATGAGGTAGACCCCAGAATTACATCAAAATTCTGCAGGATAAGATATGAAAGAAATGGACAATACTCACAAGTGTAATGAGTTGTCCATAAGTATAAGTGGATGAGTGCCCTAAGTCTTAGTCATAAACCAGGAAAGGATATACAGAGGAAATATATCCAAGATAGTTGACTAAGATGCCAAGTAAATTTCGAGGACGAAATTTATTTTAAGGGGGGTAGAAATGTGACATCCCAATTTTCAGGCCTAGAGACTCAGAAAGTAAGCCTGAAATAGAGAGACTACCAGACCCCTTTGAGCAGAAGTTCCAAAAACATACAGAAGGTTTTTAGGGACTAAACTGCAAATAAATGAAAGTCCGGGGACTTATATATAAATAGTGAAAGTCCCTAGGGATATGATGGCCATTTATGCAAAGAAGGGGATTAAATTGTAAAAGAAAGAGAATGTAAGGACTTAGGTGCAATTATGAAAAGTGTAAAGCCAAAAAGGGAAAAGTAGACAAAAAGATGGGGTCCTTAAGTGTAATTTTAGCCAAATAAAAGGGACTTAAATGAAAAGAAGAAAAGTTCTCTAGGGCTAAAGTGTTATTAAAGAAAGTTAGCCTGGAAGTGGTTTGGACTGCCCGAAAGCATTTCAGTCCCAGATTTCACCAGTAGATAGAGCAAGTGATGCTCGGTAATCTGGCTTAATACAGGAATTTTCTCCGGACTCCAGATAGTCAAAATTGATCTGATAATGAAAAAGTTATAAAAATTCCTACCGGATATCCTAGATCTCAGATATAAGTGAGAAATTACAGGATGATGCGTCCTGATGGGGCGGATGTCAGGAAACTGATAAAATACCCATAGGAGGTCTGTAGAAAAAGTTATTCACAAATTAGTAAATACAGAACGGAGTGTGAGGCTTCCATGTATCCGATAGGGAGATTTATCGGTATTTAAACTGAGACTGAATGAGGTCAGATGACATCAGTCAGATGACTGTTATGACCCAAATGGATGCCTAGACACAGTAGGCCAGTGTATCTAATAAAAGGAGCCGGTGTCCAGAGATGTGTATAAACGGTGTATAATAGCTAAAACACTCGATGAACATTGCCGGGGGAAGATTCTTCGTAATACGTGCCATAAAGGTAACAGACCCTAGGAGGCCCAAGAATGGCGTCATAAAGGGTCCAATAAGACACTTGGACTGATAGGTGGGCCAGTGTCCAGTGGAACCCCGGGAAAGGTGCGTGTAACATCCTAAAATTTCTGTACTAAGTTGTATGTACAGGTTGAATAAAATATATGAGATTTTTATGAAAATATGTGGCCATATTTATGTAAAGAAAAGGATTAATTGGAAGAGGAAGAAAGTCTAAGAGCCAAAGTGTAAAATTACGAAAATGCCCCTGTGATGCCCTAAGAAACCAGAAGTAAATAGAGGGCATTTTGGTCATTTCACAATAGATGGATACCAGATGAAATTTGATAGTAAATTATTATAATTAATATGATAATTTATGGAGTTGACAGAAGTCAAAAAAGAGTCCTGTAGAATTAATTATGGAATTTACGGTGAAAAATGACACCGATAAAAGGATTACAGGAAACATATGAAATTTTTATCAGGACTTCTGGATCTCAAAAAATTATGAAACTTTGTAGAGAATTCATTTTATATTAGAATGAATTTCTAAAAATGTTAGAACAATTAAAGGAGGTGTTTAGCATTTATTCTGAGATCAGGGTAATTTACGGATATCGGTATGAGGAAAGTACATTGGGATTTGGGCCAGTTAGCTATTGGACCTAAAAGAGGCCCAATATTTCGTCCTAGGCCATCCCAATAAGGCCCAAAAGTTATCTTGGAGCCCAAGTCCAAATAATAAATAATTTATGGATTTTTGAAAAGAAAGAAAAAGAGAATAAAGTAAGAATTAGGTGTTGCACATGGTGGGACCCACAAGGACACAAGAATGGCACCCAAAAATAGGAAGGGTTAGGTGTACCAAGGGAGGCCATGCTAGTGATGTCATGGTGGTAAGGTCTTGAGTGAAAAGTGAAAAGACATTCCAAGATCAAACCTTTAACCATTAGATCAAATAGTTTCCAAAGTGATCTTAGCCTTCAAATGGCACATGACTTTTGCTATAAATACCCCCCCTTTCCATTCATTCTTCACACCCAAGAGCTCCTTTAGAAAGAGAAGTGAGTTCTAGAGAAAGAATGTGGAAGAAAGCAAGGGTCTTGAAGGAGCAAGTAAGGTAAGTTGTCTCCTTGCTTCTACCTTTTGTTCTTATGGTTTGTGCTTGAGTTTAAGTGACTTTTTAGGCTTAAATCTTGGGGAAATGCTGCTGGAATTTTTGTGTATATGTGAAAGGAATATGAGTTTTAAGTCATAGATAGTTAAGACAAGCTTAAACAAGTTAGTTACATGCTTGGTTGTTGGATTAAGTTGATGTTCTTGACTTTACCATGGAAGAACATTTCTGTTTGCACTGTTCATGATAGAAAGAGATGGAATTTCAATGATTTAATGCTTCCATTGAGTTTATATGATAATTTTGTGTAGGATTGGAAAGGTTTTGAACCTTGGAAACCATTGGAATTAAAGGTTGTAATGTTGAAAATTCCTTTCGGTTACTGTTCACTCGCATGAACAGTGATTTGAATTTCATGATTTTGATACTTCCAATGGTCTTAAAATGAGATTTTGTGTGTGGGGAAAGTGGAGGAACAAGTATGGGAAGCATTGGAATCAAAATGAGAATTTTTGAAAGAATTATGCATGTTTTTCAAATCTGTCCGGAACAGTGCATAGTTGCTGGAATTTGGTTGTTTTGAGTTCATAAATGGATTCAAAAGGCCAAATTGTGTAGGGTAAGGTCAAGACATCAATTGATTCAAAGGCTAAGTCAATTGGTAAAGATTAAAGGAAGTTATGTTACTTAAAGTAAGCTTAGTGTTCAAGAGAAGTTAGATTGTAATGGTTGGATGGTAATGTGATGTTAGGAATTGCTTGGTGTGCTCAAAAGAGGGCAGCCACATAGCAAGGAAAAGTAAGAAGGAAGAAGCAAAGTTAAAGTGGAAAGAAGTAAAGCAATAAGGTAGTAAACTTACCCTAAACTTGTATGTATTAAATGTTATGCTTGATTGTGCTATGACTTTGTTGAATTGTGTGCATATGTGTATATGATTGAAGCTCTGTTTCTATGATTACCTTGGCCAATTGTATTTCATATGTTACATGGAAGCATGCACATTACACAATGTTTACACTTTCACAAGCAAGCACAAGTATTTACTTTAATGCATGCATTGTTTAGTACCATTTGCTACTGAGATTCCCCCGAATCTCATCCCCTATTTATAACCCATTACAGAGAGGTTATATCGAAGTGAATTTTGAGAATGCTGTAAGACGCCGTTATGCTGCCGATTTTCAAACTGAACATAAGGAGATGATACGTACTGTGTACGTAGGTACTGTCTAAGGAGTCTGGAAGTGAGTGGACCTAGTCGGTTCATCCAGTCTTTCCTGGGTACTTACGTAGAATGATAATTCTCACGGGAATTACCGAATCAGTACAAGATCAGTTATTTTTACAGATGAAGTATAGTAGTTATACTGCCGGATTTCAGGCAGGAAAGATGTAATAGAGATACGAGGATCTTGTTCATGCCCTATTGTATAAAGATTTATTATTTAATGATAAGTATTGTTTGGCATGTTTGTTTGATATGTGATTAATGTATGCATATGTATGTAAAGTTGCTTGCTGGAATTTGCCACCATGAACAGTAACTCGTGGTGATATAGTGATGTTTGATCTATAATTAAAAATAGTAAATGATTAAATAAATGTATGATATGTTTATGATAAATATTAGACATACCAAGCTTCGATTTGATATATAGAATGTCTCATTTCGATGTCTACACATGGAGATATAAATTATCAAAGTTGGGACCAAAATACTGGATTCAGGAGAAAAACGCTGGATGAACAGTAAAGTTGTAACTTTGACTGACGTTGACTTGGACAAGGAATGGTCAACGAGTTATTTTTCCTTGAAATAGTATTGAGTTAGCTTCATGTAGCAATTTGAACCACTGCATTCTGATTTTTCTAGAATTAGTTATGATTTTACGAAGTCAGGTCACTCATCTGGAATTTGCACAGTAAATAGTACTCGATAAGAGTAAAACTCCAGATTGAGAAATTAGATTTCAATGACCTTGAAAGTGGTTCTAAATACTACCAATTGGTCCCTAAGATGTACAAAAATAAGGATGTTTCAGTGCGAAATTATGAAAATGCCCCTGTGTTGTACTGAAGAGTAATAGATGTATGGAGGGCATTTTGGTCACTCTGGACAAGCCCATAAGCCAAGGTACATACAGATAAAGTTACTCAGAGTTAGTATATGCCCTGACAGGGTGCAGAAAGGTGTAAAATGATGATTTTACCCTTAGGGTTAAGATATTGCAAGAAAGGGCACCCAGGGGTATTTTGGTCATTTCACAGGGGATCTGTAATTGAGTCTAGGCCCAGTATAAAATGTCAATGATATAAAGGACCTAGATACTAAAATTAAGGTCAGAAGACATAATATGGATTTTTTGAAAGATTAGATTCAGAAAACAGTCCAGTTTTCGAGGAAACGGACCGGGCCTGTACCGAATTGGACTGGAAATCTTCCAGAGGCTTCTTGGTTCTCTCTATTTTTCCATGTGAAGAATGTGAGGGATGAGGTGTCCCATGAGGTGTCCCTTGGATGATGCAGTAAAGGGAATAAAGAAAAATAGGAAATTCCAGAAAAACCGTGGCCACAAGTTCAGAGCTCTTGGAAATTACGGAAATTCCATTCATCAAAACTATAAATACCCCCTTGCCTTCATTTGCATCACGGACAAGAGTAAGAAGAGAGAGGGAAGGAAGTTCAAGTGAGAGAAGGAGCAAGGAAGAAAAAAGAAAGGAAGTTCTGGAGAAGTTGAAAGCAGTATAGAAATTCTAAAGTTCTGCTAAGCTTTTAAGGTAGTAACTAATCCTAGCTTTTATGTAATGGCTTTGTGATTTGTTGTGCTATTGTTTGGTTAGATTGTTGTCTTATATGTTATGGTTGAAGCTCTATTACAATGCTATGATCATTTGTTATTGAATATGGAAGCACGCAGCATACTTATCTGTACACAATCACAAGCAAGCACTGTCACTCTGCATTACATATATTGTTATGATTATTACTACTGAGATTCCCCCGAATCTCATCCCCATATATATATAACCCATTACAGGGGAAGTTATGTCAAAGTAAATTTTGAGAATTTTAAGAGACGCCGTTATGCTGCCGAAATTATAGTAGTAGTGAAGAAAGGAGCTGATACGTACTGTGTACGTAGGTACTGTCTAAGGAGGCTGGAAGTGAGTGGACCTAGCCGGTTCATTCAGTCTTTCCTGGGTACTTACGTAGAATGGTAGTTCTCACGGGAATTACCGAATCGGTACAAGATCAGTTACTTTCTGAAGATGAAGCGTAGCGGTTATGCTGCCGGATTTCAGGCAGGAAAAGATGTAATAGAAATATGGGAAATTTTGTACATACCCAGATGTATAAAAACTTATTATTTAATAATAGATACTGTTTGGCATACTTGACTTATATGTGATGGATGTATGCAAAGTTGAGTGCTGGAATTTACCACTATGAACAGTAACACGTGGTGACTTAATGATGTTTGATCCATAATTAAAAATAGTAAATGGTTGAATAAATATATGATATTTTTATGGTAAATAGTATACATACCAAGCTTCAATTTTATATATAAAATGTCTCATTTGGATGTCTACAAATGGATATATAAATTATCAAAGTTGGGACCAGAATGCTGGATTCAGGAGAAAAATGTTGGATGAACAGTAAAGTAATAACGTTGACTGGGTTAATGAGTGGTCAACAGGTTATTTTCCCCCGAAATATAATTGAGTTAGCTTCATGAAGCAATTTGAACCACTTCATTTCGATTTTTCTAGAATTAATTATGATTTTTCGAAGTCAGGTCACTCATCTGGAATTTACACAGTGAACAGTACTCGATGAGAGTAAAACTCCATATTGAGAAATTGGACTTCAATGACCTTGAAAGTGGTTCTAAATGTTACCATATGGTCCCTAAAATGTACGAAAGTAAGGATGTTTCATGAAAGGACAATAATGGCCCTATACTCATTAAAGTAAATAAAGAGGAACCAAGGGCATTTTGGTAATTTGCCAATGGATTTTTCTTGGGAATTGAGCCATCAGAGTACTTGAGCTTGATCAGAGACCCAAGATAGCATTCCAAGAGTCCAAAAATGTGGCCTAACATTTATGTGGGTTAAAGTGGCATTAAAGTAATATTTTAGTGAGTTTTGAACAAAGTAAAATTACCCGGTTGAAGTGATAACTGGGGAATTGATAAGATAAAGCTCTGACCCGATTGAAGTGATAACCGGGGAATTGATCAGATAAAGCTCTGGACTTATCTGGAAGTAATGAGGTGGCATGAAAGGTACCCATAAAGCGCCACATGGCATGAGCATAGAGGAAGAAAAAAAAGCTAAGGACACATGGCACGATCTCAGCCGTTTATTTCGGGATAAGACCCTGGAATTCTCTGGAAGCGCTGAGTCAGCTGGTGAGGTATCCCGAGGGCCCCACCATTACGTCACCTAAGCATGTGAGGTGTCCATTGTAACATCCTTACTTTCGGTACTTGCTTATTTGCTATGCATCTTTTTGCTTATAGACAACTCATTGTACTAGACTTGTGAGTAGTGTCCATTTCTTTCATATCAAACTCTCTCGAATATTACTGTATTCAGGAGTTTCCATCAATTAAGCATCATACTTTCTAGCACTTATCTCTTATTACTTCTCTTAGCATCTCGTGAAATTCCTTAGCACTCGCAAAGCTTCATCTCTCTTTTCATATAATCATTTTTCTTTTTCTTAGAAACTCTTATCACTTTATCGTTGCTCTTATTATTTTCAATAATTCAGCATCATACAGATAGAGGACTTATGCAGTTATTCTTTTCTTTACTTTACTATTAAGTAGGAGCACTACTCTAACCTGCATAATGCCTGGCCAGCATATTGTAGGACTATATGCCTGCTCATGAATGCAAAGCTCTAACATCGAAGCTCAAGCATTTCTTTCTTGAATATGCACAGCTCTAACACTCGGAGCTTTAGTATATTTTACAAACATAACATAATGCCTGGCATTTCATGTAAGGAGTGAAAGCTCTCACTTACTATTCCATCCGTAACATAACATTTAAACATCTTATCCCTTTCAAAAAGGGAGCCTCTCCATCTATTTATAAAGTTACTTCTCAGCACATATTTTTCATTATGTATCTCATTAGATATTTCTCATGCTGTATCATGGCATATCTAGCCAAATCTGGCTATATCATGGTGTATCTTACTCTTTCATGACTTATCTTGCCTTATCATCGCATATCCTGAGATATCATAAGTCTAACATTCTCTTTAACTTATAACTTTGTCAACCTCTTAGGAGAATATTTCTCTTTTGCTTCTCTTTCTCCTGTACACAATCATAATTTAAATTTTCATTTCAAATCCACTCTATTTGGACTTGACATAAAGGTTCTAGTCCCTTATCATTTATAACCCTTTTTAACTTTTCATAACTCTTTCTATTATTTTACAGAACTCTGTACATCTATGCCAAACTTTTGTGGTATCTACACTCTTTTCTCATTACTTCCCAAGGCCGTCCATCATTGGGCTACTCTTGCCTGAGCACATTTAATTGGAAAGTGCTGGTAAAAATTTGAAGCTCTGGTGCTAACAGGCTCCAACCCTGGTACTTTACTCTCTTAGAACCTTTTCTATACATCTCTTTAGCTTTTAACCTTTTTGTCCTCACCTGGAGGATGTATCTAACTTCACTTCATTTTTTATGTAAGAAGATTCTGAGTTTAGTCTATAATAATAATAAGGCTATCTGAAACTAACATCGTGGGTACTCTCTGTTATGAGTAAACAACTTGTGAAGCTTCTCTACCTTAAACTTTATCCTTGGTATTTGTCCTTTCAAAGAAATACTGTACTCATGGCTCATTCATTTTCTTTCTTTAGGCTAGGTCTACTGTAACCCTCGGGATCTAACTGCGATCAACTGTCAGCCTCTTCTGGATTTAACTGCAACCCTGGAATTCTTTCCTCTGTGAGCTATACTAGGATCTAATTGTGATCCTCTGGAATCTACTGTGATTCTGTTGTACTGTATTCTTATCTCTGGAAGCCTTAAAACCAACAGACTAAGTTATAAGGTTAGTTAGTTCCACTTAGTTGCTAACTCAACAGATAATTCCCCAAGACTGTTCATAGAAGCCCATATTATATATTAAGACTTTACTCATTTCCTTAATCATTCAGGAATTTCTCATATCATTCTCATCTTTCATAACTTTACTATATCTAGTACTATAGAGAGCTACAAATGCTCTATCATGCACATATCTATCATAATCTGTCTATCTCGTCTGATGGACATGGCTTTATCATGAGCTTCATTGTCCATACTTTCATCTCTATTTCATGAGCAACCTGACTCTATCGCAAGAGCAATCTGGCTCTATTGTGAGAGCTTTAACTTCTATCACATAGATGTTGCTCTCTTGGAACTATATCAACTTTCATAGCTACACTCGTTTCATGTCCAAGGAACATCATTCACATATCTCATCCCCTACTGGAGGGATATGTCATGAGTATTATAATCATACGTCTATAGGATTGTCATCAACATTCATCTCTAATCTCGTTCTCTATCAAACTGGCTATCACTGTCTGTCTTAGATTCTCATTCTAAACTTTAGGGATTGACTAGCTACTATCTTGCTTATCATTTTTCTATTGCTTTATTATCATTAACAAGTCAAATTATCTTATTACGTGTTGTATGGTATGGGAGCAACCTAACTTTCTTATCATATATACTCTACCTCACATGTACTATGAAGGAGAGTATTCATTCATCATAGCATACTCTAATATGCATAATATGCAAGGAGATGAAATTATTTAAGCATTCTCTAATATGCATGTCATTATATGACAACTGCAAGGAGATGCAACTGATCATCATAACTTATGGCAATAAAAGCCATATCATCATCACATAATTTGCTTAACCATCCCTTATACGCATACTACAATTAAACCATTAACTAGGCAACCTTTTTAAGCATTCTGTCCTTTTATCACCTTATCTGCTAGATCCCAATCATTCATTCATGAACTTGAGATGAATATTCATTTATTTACTTAGGCTTCCATGTTACGCTTTTCTAGGGTACGAACTCAACCCTTCACTACTCTTTCTTACATAGAGAATAGGGGAGTCACTCTATCTTTAAATGTGTGGTTACCTTTCTCTCTGTAGACATCATGCATTTCTATTTCTAATCTTGTATACATCTACCGCTCTATTAAACTTTTGTGACTACCTGAGAAAAAATCTTTGTAGCATGGAATTCAATTATGTGAATTAACTTCTCAATCATTCAACTCTCTCTGTTCATATAGATATATTCGGCTAAGTATTCATCAAAGGATTTCTCTTTTTCTACTTTAACCCTTAACCTCACGCTCATCTCTATCTAATTGAGAGGAATGCTTTTCATATACTTACTCGAGAAAACTTCTCAGGTGAGCGAATAAATCTCCATCTCTATAGAGTAACTTTTGCATCTCTCTACTATCTCTTAATTTTTTTTCTGTATGTATATTAGTCTCAAGAAAGTTGTGGAGAGTGAACTACTTAGTTTAGGTCAAGGGATGGATAGAAGTAGAGACCAAGAGCAGTCAGTTTATCTGCATTTCCTCAATACCGTAGCAAGTATGATAAACCAATATACGATAAAGGGCATTGACCAAAATCAGGTTTCCAATCTAGAAGATTGGCATGAAATGGTCATCAGTCAGATATACCAATCCCTAACTCCTCTTCATGCTTCTTTATCCTCTTTCCTCATTCATAAACCTGTGGGGAAAAATAGTAAATGATGGAATAAATGTATGAAACTTTACAGACATTTAATTAACATGTCAAGCTTCATTTTGACACCAAGAACACCTTATTTTGATGTCTGTACAAAGAGAACCAATTTTCCAAAGATGGGAACACCTTGAATATCTCTCTCTATAAGGTTAGCCATGGATAGAAAGAAAGTTAGGGGATTGTTAGAATAGGGTTATTGCCTCAGGATAAGCCTGGATTAAGTAAAGTTATGCTAGATAAGATCATAATAAAATATTATTATGCTATGTATAGGTTTTGACCTATGAAAAGGTGGAACATCATATCAAAGGTTAAGGACTAAAGGAAGGGCTACATGCTAGGTAGTGAACTTACCTACTTGTATGCTTATGTTGCTTGAATATTGTATATGATATTTACTTACTTTGATGATGTGAAGCATGTATGATTAAATTATGCTCTGTTTCTTTTTATGCTATGACCATATGTTATAATTAAGGGACATGAAGCATGTATGTTATCATTATGCAAGCATGATCATTAAGTACACACATAGTAGCATCAAGCATATAGTTGCATACATTGTATGGTTTCCGTTTGCTACTGAGATTTCCCCCGAATCTCACCCCTTCCATATCAATCCAATTACAGCAGGTCTTCTCAAGATGGAGGAGATAAAGATATGTGAAGAGAAGTTAATAATTATTTAGCATGATTGATATGTGATTTATGTATGTTATATCTATGTAAAGTTGGTTGCTGGAATTTGCCACCATGAACTGTAACTCGTGGTGAAGTAGTCACCTTTGATCTATAATTAAAAATAGTAAATGGTTGAATAAATATATGATATTTTTACAGTAAATAGTACACATACAAAGCTTCGATTTGATATATACAATGCCTTATTTGAATGTCTACATCGGGAGATATAATTTTTCAAAGTTGGGACCAAAATGCTGGATTCAGGGGAAAATGTTGGATGAACAGTAAAATTGTAGCGTTGACTGACATTGACTTGGTCAATGTGTGGTCAACGAGTTATTTTTTCCTGAAATAGGATTAAGTTAGCTTCAGTTAGCAATTTGAACCACTTTGTTTTGATTTTTCTAGAATTAGTTATGATTTTTTGGTCAGGTCACTTGTCTAAAATTTTCACAGTAAACAGTACTCGATAGAGTAGAACTCCAAATTGAGAAATTTGACTTCAATGACCTTGAAAGTGGTTCCAGATGCTACCAACTGGTCCCTAAGATGTATGAAAATTAGGATGTGATAGTCCAGGCCTCCAGGAAGAAGTTAGAATTTGTCAATTCTAACTTCATATTTTGATTCCTTGGGCAAAATTGTGTGGGAAATGGTCAAGGCACTAATTAATTCAAAGGGCAAGATAATTAACCAAAATTAAGAGAAATTAGTTAAGATAAGGATAACTAGTCTTCCATTTGGTATATGATCATGGTCCTAATAAATTATGTGATAATATGAATGTGTTTAGGACCTTGAGACATCCAAGAAGATGTTGGGATGTGGTTGACAGAAAGGCTTCATGGTTGGAAAGTTAGGGAGCAAGTTTAAGCTAGTGGACTTACCTCTTTATATGCTTGATGTGGTATGCTTATGTGTTGACATGTATATGATGATTGAATGATGTTGTGACATGATAAATGATGTTGAATATGTTACGAATAACATGTTTCCAATGGCCATGCATTTTTATACGAAGCATATAGCATGATGTCATGTCACTAATTAAAGAAAGTTTAATAAAATTACATATCATGCATTAGCATCCATCTTGCATATTTAAGTGGTAATGTTTGCTACTGAGATTCCCCAAAATCTCACTGTCCCATAACCAACCATAATAGGTTATTTATGATGGAAGAATCGTGCTTGATACATGAGATAAGGAATGGAAGAGAAGAAGTAGACAAGTAATAGCATGTCATGTATGTTATCCTTCTTATGTAATGTTATATAATATGCCATTATATGTAAAGAAAAATATATGAAATAATTATGGCATAACCCCATGATGTATATGAATGTATGAGAGGTCAAAGAGATGGTTTATGCATGCTGGAACAATTATTGGGAATTAAAGAAAGGAACTGAAATGGTAAAAACGTAGGTCCTAGAGTAGTTTTGTTGTGGCTTCCGTTTGACCTAGCAAATGAAAGAATTAATTCACAAAATTTTATGAGCATGTAGTAAACATCCATAGCTTTAAATTACTTGGTAATATGACTCATTTGGATGTGTATATCAAGATAAATGAATTTCCAAAATTAAGAGATAGAATCTGGAGTTTCTAGAATTTGCATATGAATAGTAAAAGTAATGATTTAACTATATTGATTGGCAAGGTAAATGTCCATATTTATATTTTTTTCTTAAATATCTATGAAATAACTTCAAGAAGAAATTTAGATCACCTTCATACAATTTTTCTATAATTAGTTATGAATTTTTAAAATTGGACTATCAATCTAGAAATTACCAAGTGAACAGTACCCGAGAGTCAAATTTAAAAATTTTAATTTTTGGGCTAAAGTAATGCTTCTATTAATCAAATTCACTTCCAAATATGTACTCTGAGAGATTAAAAGAAGGATGTTTCATTCTGGTATCAGAGTAAAAGATTTTGGCATTGGTACGGAAGAAAGTTTTAGCGCAGAATAAAGGTTTTAGTGCAAGATAAACTTGCTCTGATTAGGAAACAGAGTATGTAGCGGATTACCTAAGGCCCAATTGAGATTGAGGTTAGTGATGGGTTACTTATTCATAGTCCAACTAAGATTATGGATTGGAGATGACAGATCTAGGGAAATGGAATACTAAGGCTTAATAAGAGATAAAAGTAATTTCTCAATTAATTGAGATAAAGTTTAAACCTCAGTTAGTTAAGTTAAAGGAGAGATGAGATTAATAGAAAGTAAGAGATAGCTTCTTGGCTGATAGTGATCCATGAGGATAGGGGAAACTTAAAAGTATGAATGACATAGAGATGTGAGCCAGACCCTTCCTCAGTTTGCTGAAAGGAAGCAGCTGACTTAGTTATGGATTATAATAAGGCCAAGGACACAGAAATCCTTTAGGCTAGGGACACAGAAGTCTTATAGACGATAGGAGATGTTATGATGAAATGAAACTAAGTATAACTAGCAGTAGTAAAGGGAAAGGTAGCCACAAATTAAAAGACTCCCATGTCTCAAAAAGAGTAATGCTTGAAAGTTAGATAAAGTAGTTAAGGGTTGAGTCTATACCATAGTAGGAGGGTAAAGTGGCATCCTAAGTTAAATGGATAATTATCTCATGTTCCTGAATAAATGATCAGGATCTGGCAGATAATGTAACAAAGAAAGGAATGCTTTTAAGTTTACCTAGTTAATTATTTAATTGCAGTGTGCATATAATGGATGGTTGAGCAAATTATGTGATGATATGGATTATGTTACCATAAGTTAATATGAACAGTTGCATCTCTTTGCAGTTGTCATATGATGACACGTATGTTAGAGTATGCTATGATGAATGAATGCTCCCCTTTCGTATTACTTGCAGGGTAGAGTATATATGATGAGAAAGTTATGTTGCTCCCATAGTGGTAAATAAGATAGTTAGCTAGTTAATCCCCAAAGTTTAGAATGAATATAGCCTAGTTAAGGTAAGATGGCCTAACATGATAGCTATCTCATATTCCTAAATTGATAAACAGGATCTTGGAGATAGTAAGCTAAAGATAAATAGCCTCAGTAATTTCTCGAGGATTAATATAAAGAGATGATAAGAGATTGATAATGAGAGACAAGTATATTCTCGACAATATTAATAGCTACTCAATTTTAGGGCTTAGGTTGAGAGGCTCTTAAGTAAGGGCTATGATGTATGAACGTTCTAGCCACCTAATTTTTATTAAGAATTGGGAACTAGTCCTCCGAATTAGAGTTGATGATGCTCCAAATAGAGCAAGATACCTTATCCGTGTAATAAAATGGATGCAGTTAAGATGGAGTTGATGTTGCTTTGACAGAAGAATATGTCTTCCATTAAGAACAAAAAGAATACAGCCGAGGTAAGGCAAGCGGAGTTTACTTTACCCAATAAAAGTATGATTGGCCAAAATAAAGTTTAGGGACAGAGCTTAACAAGGTATTAAGCATGTAAGAAAGAATAGACTGGTATAAGTCCTCTCCCTCTAATTTTATGAACAAGAAGATGATTTTACAGCTGACTCTGTAGACAGATAGAGAGGCTCCCTTTTGTAGGGATAAGATGTTTAAATGTTATGTTACAGATAAAATAGCAAGTAATAGCTTTGACTCCTTGCATGAAATGCCAGATGTTATGCTTGTAAAATATGCTAAAGCTTCGAATATTAGAGCAGTGCAAGCTCCACATGATAGAGCTGTGTAAGCTGTGAGTGTTAGAGATGTGCATATTAAGGAAAGGAATGCTTGAGCTCTGATGTTAGAGGTTTGTATTCATGAGCATGTATCCAGTCCTACAACACGTGGGCCAGGCATTATGCATGTTAGAGTATGTGCTCCTACTTAGCCGTAAAGTATAGAAAAGAACAGTCACATAAGTCCTCTCTCTGTACTGATTATAATAGTTAGAGATGATGAGAGTATATGCAAGAGTGAGAAAACCCCTAAGACTTTTAATTTAAATTGAGTAAAGTATAGTATGAGGCTTAAGCCATACTTAAAATGATAGCTATGTTATTGGCTAGAGATTTGCTAAGGCCTACAAAAATGGTACTAGTATATGGGAACGAATTAGAATCATTCAATGCACTAAGAGGAAGCAACTAGATGCTACAGAGACAATAAGAATAAAGATACCAACCTCGCTAAGTTTACCAGCTAAAGGATTGGTACAAGACGCGCCTAAGCCAGCTAGTACAATACACTGACATATGAACAATCAATTTAAGGAATGTTCAGAAGAAGATCATCCGTGCAATAATCCGGAGTAAATCTATATTATGAAAGACTTTATCAAGATAGTCTTTTTCAAATGAAAGTAGTAAAGGCTAGACTAAGGCTTGCCTAGAGACCTGCCTAGCATATGATCTAAGGGAAAAGACGTAATGATAAATAGATAGAGAGTTTATGTTTTTGAAATAGAGGGATTCCATTACAGAGGATCTAATGACTCAGTGGACCCAGTATAAAATAATATCCAGTTATGTAAGCACAAGCTGCCTACGATTGAAGGAACATTCAAAGAATTCCAAAATGTGAAATAGCCCTCTCAATAGAAGGGGTAGTTAGTCATTTACGAATTAGAGAAAGATGTTAAAAGATAGTAAAGGGCACAGAAGTTCCCCTACAAGTAAAGAATAACTCGTTCAACTGGGAAGTATAACTTAAACAATTTTATGAAAAGTATCTACCTCAATTAAATAAAAATGAGCGCGAGGCTAAGTTTAAGTGATAAGCAGGGTGAGAAAATAGACCATTTGATGGATACTTAGACAAGTTCACCGCCTCTCTCGTTATTCCACATAATTTAATTCTATAAATGATAAGAGATGAATGATTGAGGAGTTAACTTACAGACTAAATTCTGTATGGTAACTCAGGCTACTCTAGACTTGATATATTTGCATTTACATGTTAGAGATGGATGAGATAATTAGCTCCAGTTAATCCTTAACCATTAAAGTCAGGATTAGAATGAGGCTTGAGGTAAGATAATGATAATTGGTTAGAACAAAGGAGACAATATAATATGTTTATTATAGTTAAATATATAAATGATATTGGCATACCTTTGGACATATGATTACAGAACTTAGGACGTGTTCTTTAATAATGATGAGATATATGAATGATGAGCTATGAACATGACATAGATAATATGAAACGAAATGAGATATAGTTATGAAAATGATGATGTAGCTCTGAGAGAGCAGTGTCTATGTAATAAAAGTAAATGCTCTCACAATAGAGATAGATTGCTCTTACGATAGAGTTAGATTGCTCTTGAGATAGAGCCAGTTCAAGGAAATGGATAGTACAGCTTATGTGAACGCCAGGTTCCCTAGATAAGCTGAGAAATTCTTTAGCAGTTATGCACATAACTATAATAAGAAAGATGAGATGTATAGTTTATAGCAGTAAGTACATGGTAGAGCCTGTGTAGCTCTCTACAGTATTGCACATATTGAAGTCATGATTTGAAATGAAAGATAAGAATGATACGAGAAATTCCTGAGTGAAAGAGGAAATGAGTAAAGTCTTAATGAAATTTGTTTTAGGGAAATTATCAGTTGAGTTACCAACTGAGTGGAAGTGACTAACCTTGTAACTTAGTCTGTTGGTTTTAGGTCTTCTAGAGAATTATGACACAGTACAACGGAATCACAGTAGATTCTGAAGGATCACAGTTAGATCCTAGCATAGCTTATACAGAGTTCCAGGGTCATAGTTAGATCCTGAATAGGCTTACGGTAGATCGTAGTAGATCCTGATGGTCGCAGTAGACCTAGCCTCAGGAAAGGAATGAGCCATGAAGTTATGAGTGCAGTGTAGTATTTCTCTAGGAAGACGATACCAAGGACAAGGATAAAGAAGGAAAGCCTCACAAATTGGTTAACTCATGCAGAGAGATAACCCACAACATTTATTTTTTAGATGATTTTCTTATATAGACTAAACTCAGAATCCTCTTATACAAAGAAGGAATTAAAGTAAATAGAGTTAAAGTTTATAGTCCTGAGTACAAGGTATTCATAAGTCTGTAGGGAGAATACCTAAGAAAGAGAATAAGAGTGCCCCACATGAAATAAGAAGAGATCAAGTATAAGTAGATAAGTTCCTAAGATGAACTTAAATAGAATAAAAGCCAAATAGACCTAAAAGAGACAATATGAGAAGGGTTTAAGATAATGAAGTACCATGGTAGGAGCCTATTAGCACCAGTGCTTCAGATGTTCATTAGCATTTCTCAGTTAAGCGTGCTCAAGCCGGAGTAGCCCAATGACGGGTGACCCCTAGGAAGTGATGAAAAATAGTGCAAATGCCACACAAGTTTGGCATATATTCACAAAGTTATGTAAGATGATAAGAAAAACTAAGAAGAGTTAGAAAAAGTTATGAAAAGTAAGAGAGTATAACCCCTTATGTTAGATCCAAAAGGATTATTTAAAAGGAAAGATTCAGATTACAACTTTGTTTTAGAAGAAAGAAAGGTAAAAGAGCAATATTCTCCTAAGAGGCTGGCAAAGTTGTAAGTCAAAGAGAATGTTAAACTTATGATATCTCAAGATATATAAAGAGAAACTTGTAATGAGACATGTAATGAGATAAGAAGTATGATGAAAAATAGAAACCTCAGAATTTTATCAAATTTCTGAAGGGTTATCTATGAAAGAAATGGATATTACTCACAAGACCAGCATGGTGAGTCGTCCATAAATAGATGAATGAATGACCAATGAGAAAAAAAGAATAGAAAGAAGCAAACTTTGACTCTAATTAAGTGAACTAGAAAAGGAGTATGATAACACAACAAGGATGTAAAGCTCTGCGGATACTAAGAAAATTTTACCATATGCTAAGACAAGAGATGCAATTACGTAAAAGTACCCCCAAACCTTTGTCATGAAACAGAGAAGAGTATAGGAGTGATATATCCAAAATGGTTTGACTAAGGTATGAGTTAAATTTTGAGGACAAAATTTATTTAAGGGGAAAGAAATATCACATCCTGATTTTTTACTATCTGTATGGAATAGACAGTGGAACCTGTAAGGGACAGATAGATGAAAGAGTTTTGGAAGGGATTATGACGATGATCAAAAGAAATGATAAAGGTTAGATGAGTTTTGAAGAAAGAAAGGGACTAAACTGAAAAATCTAAAAGTTCCATGGTGCAAAATGGAAGTAGACATAAGTTATGGGCTATTAAGTTTAATTATGAAAAGTTGAGTGTAGTATCCCAAATTTTCTGTACTGATTTGTATGTACAGACTGGATGAAATATATGACATATTTTTCAGGAAAAGATGCGGCCATTTATGTAAAGAAAGGGATTAAATTGAAAAAAAAAGAAAATGTAAGGACTTAAGTGCAATTATGAAAAGTTTAAGGCTAAAAAGGAAAAGTAGACCAAAATGTGGGGTCTTTAAGTGTAATTTTAGCCAAATTTGAGGGACTTAAGTGCAAAGAAGAAAAGTTCCCCGAGGCTAAATTGTAATTAAAGAAAGTTAGGCAAGAAGTTGTTTAGACTGCCCGAAAGCATTTCAGTCCTAGATTTCACCAGTAGATAGAGCAAGTGATGTTGGGTAATCCAGCTTAATACGGGAATTTTCCCAGGACTCCAGATAGTCAAAATTTATCTGATAAAGAAAAAGTTATAAAAAATATTATCGGATATCCTAGACCTCAGATATACGTGAAAAATTATAGGATGATCCGTCCTGATGAGGCGGATGTCAGGAAACTGACAGAATACCGAAAGGAGGTCTGTAGAAAAAGTTATTCACAAATTAGTAAATTCAGACTGGAGTGTATGACCTCCGGGGATCCGATTAGGAGATTTATCGGTATTCAAACTGAGACTGAATGAGGTCAGATGACATCAGTCAGATGCCTATTATGACCCAAAGGGATGCCTTGACGTAGTATGCCAGTCTATCTGATAAAAGGAGCCGGTGTCCAGAGACGCGTAGAAACGGTGTATGGCAAAAGTACCCGATGAATATCGTCGGGAGAGATTCCTCGTGAAACGTGCCAGAAAGGTGATGGACCCTAAAAGGCCCAAAAATGGTGCCATCAAAGGCCCAATAAGACACCTGGACTGATAGGTGGGCCAGTGTCCAGAAGAACCCCAAAAAAATGTGAAATTATGAAAATGCCCTTTAAGGAGAAATAGATGAATGGAGGGCATTTTGGTCATTTTGGACAGTCCAAAATGCCAAGGCATACACAGGTGAGGTTAGTCAGAGTCAGTATATGCTCTGACAAGGTACAAAAAGGTGTGAAATGACGATTTTTCCCTTAGGGTTAAGATAGAGCAAGAAAGGGCACCAAGGGTATTTTGGTCATTTCACAATGGATCTGTAATTGAGTTTAGACCCAGTATAAGAATGTCAATGGTATAAAGGATCCAGATACTAAATTTAAGGTCAGAAGATATATTATGGAATCTCAGAAAAATTAGATTCAGAAAATAGTCCAGTTTTCGAGGAATCGGACCAGGCCGGTACCGGATTGGACTGGAAATTTGCTAGAGGCTTCTTGGATCTTCCAATTTTGCCACATGCTGAATAGGTGTCCCATGAGTTTTCCCCTTGAGTGATGGCATCAAGATGATGTCATAAATTAAAAAGAAAAGAAATTCCAAGATTAAATCTAAGCCACAAGATCAAATAGTAACCAAAATAATTTTGGCCTTTCATTTCCACCCAAAATTGTCTATAAATACCCCCCAAATCTGATTCCAAATCATGGCCCATGAACCCTTGGGGAAACTCTTGCAAATTGAAAACTCAGGCCAAGAGGAAGCAAGCACTTGAAAGGAAACATCAAGGTAACTACTCCTCTTGATCCTAGACCATGCATGTTCTAGTAGATTTGCTCTTGAGTTTAAGTGATTTTTGAGGCATAAACCTTGATGAATTGCTGCTGGAATATCGGTACCCATATGAAAGGAATATGAGTTTTATGTTATGCATAGTTTAGATAAGCTTAAACAAGCTTGAATCACATGATAATGGCTTAGGAATCCATGTGTGCTTGTGAATCCAAGATTGTGTTCTGTTCTGTACAGTACGAAATCACTGTTCATATGTTGGAATTTCATGATTTTGATGCTTCCAATGAGTTTAAAATGGAAAATTGTGTGGGGTTATAGTAGGAAGATCAGTATTGGAAGCATTGGAACCAAAATGAGAATTTTTGGGAAATAAGAGGTCACTTTTCGGTTCTGTACAGAAGTGTAAGATGCAATTGGATTCTGGAATTTTTGAATGCATATTTGGATTCTACATGAAAAATTATGTGGAAATGAACCATGATAGTTTAGTTTGGAAGGATGTAAATCTAAGTCACAAAGTAGAGAAAGAAAGGGACTTAATGAAACCCTAGTCTTGAGAATGATTTGAATTGAGTTGTAACTTGGTGATTGTTTGGTTATGCCTAGGTTTTGACATTTGTGGGAAGGAAGGATCAAGCCAAGAAGGAACTCACAAGGATACCTAAGAGGTAGCAAGAATACTTAACTATAAACTTATGTTGTTTGATTGATATGCTTGCTTGTTATGCATGAAGTTTGGTTGAGCATGATATGTTATGTGATGATGATTATGATGATAATGATGAGTTATGAATATGTGCACCTCCTTGCAACCTATGTCATGACAATATGCATGCTAGAGTTTGCTTATGTATGATCATGAATTAGCTCCCATTGCATGATAACATGTTAGGCATTTCATTAAGCATGCATAACCTTATAGTTTGTATGACTTGCTATTGAGATTTCCATGAAATCTCATTCCTTCCATATGTATATAATCATGCCCTAGATGCTATAACTTCTCTAGGAAGAGGGTAATTGTGAATGAATAATGTGTATATGACCTAGATGGCATGTATTTAACCTAGGGAAGATTATATGGTATGTAAAAATGTATGCACTCACTGGAGCCAACCGAGGCAGGACGTTTCCATCAATCGTTTGAGTGACTTATTCGACAACTTTTTAGATGAAATTTGTGTTGAAAATTGTGCCCTAGGGGCCAATCATTGTCTTATAAACATTATTGTTTTATGAATTTCTTAATTATGTTATCACATTATTTGCATGTTTACTATGATGACCATCCTTGGATAACTCATGATCTTATCCTAAATGTCCCTGGTCGATCATCTATACGGGAGCAAAGATGAAATAAGACCAGTATGACTTTGAAGATATATAGAGATATAAATCAAAGTCATAGGCACACATGTAAGAGTACAGGGTGCTGGAACGACCCGCTATGAGAGAGCAGCATGGGTTAAGTCATAAGCTTCTCTCATATACAAGCCATGTCACTATGCCCTTTGACCTGAGATCATCATGGATTCCTACATGACGAACGCTCAGCTTTGACCTAGTCAAAAGTCACTTTTGACCGAGTGATCATAAAGGCTATGTTCGGGCTTAGTGGTTTTTCATGCGGAGGAATGTGAATGGTCAAGATGGAATTTGTCCCTCACATTCGTAGAGAGATATTACTGGGCCCCTATATGAGTGAGTCTGAGAAATGTATGGCCATACTGTAATGGAAGGGTAGTTCCATTTCTATCGTCAGACTACTCAGGGATCGAGAAAGTAACGGTCAGGAATAAGGGGATGACGTTCACCATGTTGGAAATTGTGCCCTAGGGGCCAATCATTGTATCGGGTTATCACATTATTTGCATGTTTACTGTGATGACCATCCTTGGATAACTCGTGATTTTATCCTAAATGTCCCTGGTCGGTCATCTATGCGGGAGCAGAGATGAAATAAGACCAGTATGACTTTGAAGATATATAGAGATATAAATCAAAGTCATAGGCACATGTAAGAGTACAGGGTGCTGGACCGACCCGCTATGAGAGAGCTGCATGGGTCAAGTCATAAGCTTCTCTCATATACAAGCCATGTCACTATACCCTTTGACCTGAGATCATCATGGATTCCTACATGACAAACGCTCAGCTTTGACCTAGTCAAAAGTCACTTTTGACCGAGTGATCATAAAGGCTATGCTCGGGCTTAGTGGTTTTTCATGCGGAGGAATGTGAATGGTCAAGATGGAATTTGTCCCTCACATTCGTAGAGAGATATTACTGGGCCCCTCGATGAGTGAGTCTGAGAAATGTATGGCCATACTGGAATGGAAGGGTAGTTCCATTTCTATATTCAGACTACTCAGGGATCGAGAAAGTAACGGTCAGGAACAGGAGGATGACGTTCACCATGCCTCATCCTTGACCGAAATATCGTGTGACAAAAGGGACGTGATATGGTTGTATGAAAGGTTACATCGTTTATCGATCCTCATATGTTTTGGGTAGTCGTAATGCCTTGCTAGAGACCGCTTACGACTTGTGGGTCAGTATAGTAACTGGGCCACTGCCAACTTCATATGGGCCTACAGGGTCGCACACAAAACAGCCCAATGCGAGCTATGATGTCCAGATTCATTGAATCTAAGAGATGTCTAAATTCAATGAATAATCTAGGGTGGATATATATTTTATATATATATATAAATTAGTTTATATATATATTATATAAATAATATAAGAGATATTTGTAAGATTTAATTTATAAGGATAAATTAAATCTCTATCAATTTTGAATTTGAATTTAAATGGATATGATCTATTTGAATTTGAAATTCAAATTGATAAGATATCTCAAATTTGATTTATGAGAATAAATCAAATATAATTCTGTCTTATCTTTATTTTAAATTAAATAAATAGGTGAATTAAATCTGTGGGACGGATTTAATATAAACCATATTTATTTAATCAGTTTCTTATTAAATTATGCAATATATGATATTGTATTAATTCAGAATTAATATAAGATTAATTCTGAAGCCCGGCCCTATTAGAAGCCCGATAGCTTCCTATATATTTGACATTAGGAGCTAGGGTTCTACAGACAAAAAAGGATCTCTTCACACACATTCAGTCGTGAGAAAAGGGGGCAGGGAGAGTGCAAAAGGTTTGCAGATAAGAAACTGCCGAAATAGAGACGGTGAGGACGGAATCTCCAGAAAGCCCTAGAGGGACAAGAGGCGCTAGCACGTCGTTCGCAATTGGAACGCTGTTCGTGTGGATACCGGTAGAGGAAGCCGATCTGAGCTGTCGACTTCTACGATACGGCCAGACACGAAGAAAGGTCGCGACCAGAAAACACTTAGGTCGCGACCAAACGGGCATCTGAACGTCAGAAATCCGTAAAGAGGAGACAGGTCGAGACGTGAAGTTGAAGAGGTCGCGACTAAAAGCTCCAGAGGCGACAGGTCGCGACTAGAAGCAGAGTAGGTCGCGACTACAAACTCCAGAGGCGACAGGTCGCGACTAGAAGCTGAGGAGGTCGCGACTGAAAGTTCCAGAGGCGAGGAGTCGCGACTAGTGGACACTGAGGTCGCGACCAAAGCTCGAGTACCGAAGGTAACACTTCTTTCTCCTTGACTTAAACACATTCGGTAGATCCTGGCTGGGAATGGAAAAATTTTTAAAGTTAATTTCCGCTGCGTGTCTTCCAATTCCCTTCAGTGGTATCAGAGCCATGCCGTTTTGTGTTTAAGTTAGGTTTGATTGTTGATACATGTGATGTATGTTAGACTTCTTAGCTGATTATATGATAACATGCGTGATATGTATGACATATATGGAATCTGTTTATGTATGACATATACGGAATCTAAAAGGAAACTGAAATCGGTGGTGTATATCAATTGATTTGATCAATTAATATTGATGGGGTCTAAGGAAAAAGAATTAAGATTCTTGATTATTTATCAAAAAAAAAAATTTCTATTGGGGCGCTGCCCCACACCCCGCCCGCTAACCGGCTAGCGGGACCGCCGTGGCTATTTAATCGTAGCGCAACATAATCGTAATATGTATTGACTTTCCTGATATATGAATGTTTTGAAACATTTATTGCCCTTCAAATAGTATGAATTTTGATTCTTGAATGTTTGGGTATGGTGAACAATATGGCTCTAGATTACAAGTGTTGTAATTTTTCTAAATACGCCCTGCGTGTCGTGCCTTCCTCTAATGACTCTCGTTGTACATTCTCTTCTCATCTCACTCCCCTCGAATGTTAAAACGAGGTTTCCTTATGTAATTTTCCTATTCTAATTAGACAGCTTCTCTCATTGGCTTGAGGGGACTTAGGATAGGTGAGCCATATTGTGTCACGTTTAAGATTATGCATCTTTTGATTAGATCACTGCATGTATGTTTTATATGCATAATACTTGTATGAGATACAACCGCGATACATGCATCTTATAAACCAGATAATTAATTAAACCCTCTAAAAGAAATCTTAAGTCATATGCCGTCAATTAATGAACACTTGTCAAAACCTCGATCGCTCATTTGTAGGTCCACCAAAGTGGGTGCATTTGAGTTATCTTGGAGAGATAAGCAAGAGTAATGGTGCTGCTCTTATGTTTGTTATTGTTTGACTTAATTGAGATTATCAAAACGGTTTTGGGTCTCAAGGCATTAGATGGGATTAAAACATGCCGGATCATATGATGATGGAATCCCATAAATATCTAAGAATTACATTTGATGTAATTGGTAAAGTTGTTACCTACCTAAATAACTTAAAGTTGAGCGTCCTGCCAAAGCGGACTCAAGTTTAAGCCAAATATGGATCTTAGCCCACTAATTATTACATTGAGGGTTGTTTTATTCAGTGGGAGATTGCTAATTCGCTTGCATATTTTAATTGTAGAATCATGACGACTAGTAATACTGCTACATTATCGTTGCGATCTGTCCTTGAGAAGGACAAACTCAATGGGACAAACTTTCTTGACTGGTTCAGGAACTTGAAAATTGTTCTCAAGTAGGAAAGAAAGGCATATGTCCTAGATCAACCCATTCCTGAGGAGCCAGCAGCCAATGCTCCTAGAGCTCAGAGAGATTCTTATGCGAAGCATAAGGAAGACTCTGTTGATGTGGGATGCTTGATGCTTGCCACTATGGTTCCGGAGCTTCAAAGAGATCTGGAACACATGGAGGCTTATGAGATGATTGTGCATCTTAAGGAAATGTTCCAGCAACAGGCAAGGCAAGAGAGGTATGAAACCACTAAGGCCTTATATTCCTGCAAGATGGCTGAAGGTGCATCAATGAGTACTCATGTCTTAAAGATGAAAGGGTACATAGATCACCTTGAGAGGCTTGGATTTCCCATAAGTCAGGAGTTAGCTACAGATTTGATCTTGAACTCACTCCCGGAAAGTTATGACCAGTTTGTCATGAACTACAACATGAACAACATGGAGAAATCTATTTCTGAACTGCATGGGATGCTTAAAACTGCTGAGCCGACTGTTAAGAAAAAGCCCAGTACTGTTTTGATGGTTCAGAAAGGAAAGGGTATGAAAAAGAAAGGCAAGGGTAAGGGGAAGGGTCACGGCTCATCTGGTAAGACCAAAGAGTCAGGCAAGCCCGAAACCAAGCCTGCACCAAAGAAGGCAAAGCCTCCAAAGGAAGGAGTTTGCTTCTTCTGCAATGAACCGGGTCATTGGAAGAGGAATTGCAAACTCTACCTTGAAGATCTGAGAAAGAACAAGAAGGATAGCGGGGCTATCGCTTCAGGTATTTATGTTATAGACATTCATCTCTCTACTTCCACTACATGGGTATTAGATACTGCATGTGGTTCTCACATTTGTACAAATGTGCAGAGCCTAAAGGATAGTAGAAAGCTGAAGAAGGGCGAAGTTGACCTACGAGTTGGAAATAGAGCAAAGGTTGCTGCTCTAGCTGTAGGCACTTATGAATTAGTTCTGCCCACTGGGCTTTTGTTAGTTTTGAACAATTGCTATTATGTTCCTGCTTTGAGTAGTAACATTGTTTCTCTTTCTTATTTGGATAAGGAAGGTTACACTTCCATTTCTGGGAATGGTAAATGTTCCATTTATCGTAATGATGTTTTCTATGCTCATGGTGATTTGCATGTTGATCATTACATATTAAACTTGGAACAACCCAATCATGGAAATATCTATAACATAACCGCCAAAAGGATCAAACCAAGTGATTTGAATCCGACGTACCTCTGGCACTGTCGTCTAGGCCACATAAATGAGAAACGCATTTCTAAACTCCATCAAGATGGATTTCTCAACTCATTTGATTTTGAATCATATGATACTTGCGAATCTTGTTTGTTAGGAAAGATGACAAAGTCGCCTTTCACTGGACACAGTGAGAGGGCCACCGATTTGTTGGGCCTCATACATACAGATGTGTGTGGACCGATGAATACAAATGCCAGAAGAGGTTATTCGTACTTCATTACATTCATAGATGATTTCAGTAGATATGGCTACGTCTATCTAATGAAACATAAATCCGAATCTTTTGAAATGTTCAAGATATTTCAAAATGAAGTACAAAACCAGCTTGGTAAAACAATTAAAGCCCTTCGATCTGATCGAGGTGGTGAATATTTGAGCCAAGAGTTTATCGATCATCTTAGGAATTGTGGAATAGTCTCACAATTGACTCCTCCAGGAACACCACAATGGAATGGGGTTTCTGAACGGAGGAATCGAACACTATTGGATATGGTTCGATCCATGATGAGTCGAACAGATCTTCCACCATCCTTTTGGGGCCACGCCCTAGAGACAGCTGCGTTCACACTGAATTGTGTTCCATCTAAGGCAGTTGAAAAGACTCCGTATGAGATATGGACTGGGAGGAAACCTAGTTTGTCTTTTCTCAAGATTTGGGGATGTGAGGTCTATGTTAAGCAACAAGCCTCAGATAAGTTAGCGCCCAAATCTTCAAAGTGCCTTTTTGTGGGATATCCTAAGGAAACCAAGGGATATTATGTCTACAACCCCACTGATAACAAAGTGGTTGTTGTCAGAAATGGTATCTTTCTAGAACGAGAATTTATCTCTAAAAGAACCAGTGGGAGCAAGGTACACCTCGAAGAAGTTCGAGAGCCATAAGACGCCACAGAACTAGAGATGGAAAGTAGAGAAGACTCACAAGAAGTTGTTGAGACTCCTCAAGTCACGCAAGGCCCAAGGCGATCTAATAGGGCACGACTTCAGCCTCAGAGATATGGATTTTTGATTTCTGATAGTCGTGATGTGTTGCTCATTGAGCATAATGAGCCCACTACCTATCAAGAAGCTATAGTGGGACCAAACTCTGAGAAATGGCTTAATGCCATG
This sequence comes from Leucaena leucocephala, assembly GCA_037074615.1. NCBI lineage: Eukaryota > Viridiplantae > Streptophyta > Magnoliopsida > Fabales > Fabaceae > Leucaena > Leucaena leucocephala. The sequence goes on from CM073549.1 coordinate 8,767,462, forward strand.
AAGTCTGAGATGCAATCCATGTACGACAATAAGGTATGGACCTTAGTCGACCCGCCTGAAGGTGTAAAAACCGTCGGGTGCAAGTGGGTTTTTAAAGAGAAAACTGACATGGATGGCAATGTAAATGTCTTCAAGGCACGACTGGTTGCAAAAGGATTTACTCAAACTCATGGTGTGGACTATGATGAGACCTTTTCCCCAGTTGCAATGGCCAAATCAATCAGAATCCTCCTTGCCATTGCAGCATATTATGACTATGAAATATGGCAGATGGACGTCAAGACAGCCTTCCTTAATGGAAAGCTCCTTGAGGATGTGTACATGACACAACCTGAAGGTTTTGTGCGTTCTGAGGACTCTGGTAAGGTATGCAAGCTTCAAAGGTCCATTTATGGACTGAAGCAAGCATCTCGGAGTTGGAATCATCGTTTTGATGAAGTAGTCAAAGAGTTTGGATTTCTTCAAAACATTGATGAACCTTGTGTGTACAAGAAGGTTAGTGGGAGCACAGTTGTATTTTTGGTACTCTATGTCGATGACATCCTACTCATTGGGAATGACATTCCTACCTTGCAGATTGTCAAGTCTTGGTTAGGAAAATCTTTCTCGATGAAAGACTTGGGTGAAGCCACCTACATCCTAGGAATTAGGATCTATAGAGATAGATCTAAAAGGCTTCTAGGACTGAGTCAGAGCACATATATAGACAAGATACTGCATAGGTTCAGTATGCAGGAATCAAAAGGGGTTTCATACCCATGTCTCATGGTATTCACCTCAGCAAGGATTTGTGTCCTAGTACACCAGATCAGCGAGGTCGCATGAGCAAGATTCCATATGCCTCGGCCATAGGATCTATCATGTACGCCATGTTATGTACTCGACCGGATGTCTCGTTTGCCTTAAGTATGACTAGCAGATATCAACAGGACCCCGGTGAGGGCCATTGGACTGCTGTCAAGAATATCCTTAAGTACTTCAGAAGGACTAAGGACTTATTCTTGGTCTATGGTGGATTGGATGATGAGCTCTATGTAACTGGTTACACAGATGCAAGTTTCCAAACTGACCAGGATGACCAGAAATCGCAATCTGGATACCTATTCCTCCTAAATAATGGAGCGGTAAGCTGGAAGAGCTCTAAGAAGAGCACTGTAGTAGATTCTGCAATGGAAGCCGAGTATATAGCAGCATCTGATGCAGCTAAGGAGGCCGTTTGGATCAAGAAGTTCATTATTGAACTAGGGGTGGTACCGACCATCTCAGATCCAATAACTTTGTTCTGTGGCAATAGTGGTGACATTGCACAGGCCAAAGAGCCTTGGTCACATCAAAGGACCAAGCATATACTCAGGCGATTTCATCTCATCAGAGAAATCAATGATAGAGGTGATATAAAAAATATGCAAGGTAATAGGAGAAGACAATGATGCTGATCCTCTAACAAAACCGCTTGTCCAGGCAAAACATGAGCGTCATGTTAGGTCAATAGGATTGAGACAAATTAATGATTGTTCCAGTGCAAGTGGGAGGATGTTGGAAATTGTGCCCTAGGGGCCAATCATTGTATCGGGTTATCACATTATTTGCATGTTTACTGTGATGACCATCCTTGGATAACTCGTGATCTTATCCTAAATGTCCCTGGTCGGTCATCTATGCGGGAGCAGAGATGAAATAAGACCAGTATGACTTTGAAGATATATAGAGATATAAATCAAAGTCATAGGCACATGTAAGAGTACAGGGTGCTGGACCGACCCGCTATGAGAGAGCTGCATGGGTCAAGTCATAAGCTTCTCTCATATACAAGCCATGTCACTATGCCCTTTGACCTGAGATCATCATGGATTCCTACATGACAAACGCTCAGCTTTGACCTAGTCAAAAGTCACTTTTGACCGAGTGATCATAAAGGCTATGCTCGGGCTTAATGGTTTTTCATGCGGAGGAATGTGAATGGTCAAGATGGAATTTGTCCCTCACATTCGTAGAGAGATATTACTGGGCCCCTCGATGAGTGAGTCTGAGAAATGTATGGCCATACTGGAATGGAAGGGTAGTTCCATTTCTATATTCAGACTACTCAGGGATCGAGAAAGTAACGGTCAGGAACAGGAGGATGACGTTCACCATGCCTCATCCTTGACCGAAATATCGTGTGACAAAAGGGACGTGATATGGTTGTATGAAAGGTTACATCGTTTATCGATCCTCATATGTTTTGGGTAGTCGTAATGCCTTGCTAGAGACCGCTTACGACTTGTGGGTCAGTATAGTAACTGGGCCACTGCCAACTTCATATGGGCCTACAGGGTCGCACACAAAACAGCCCAATGCGAGCTATGATGTCCAGATTCATTGAATCTAAGAGATGTCTAAATTCAATGAATAATCTAGGGTGGATATATATTTTATATATATATATATAAATTAGTTTATATATATATTATATAAATAATATAAGAGATATTTGTAAGATTTAATTTATAAGGATAAATTAAATCTCTATCAATTTTGAATTTGAATTTAAATGGATATGATCTATTTGAATTTGAAATTCAAATTGATAAGATATCTCAAATTTGATTTATGAGAATAAATCAAATATAATTCTGTCTTATCTTTATTTTAAATTAAATAAATAGGTGAATTAAATCTGTGGGACGGATTTAATATAAACCATATTTATTTAATCAGTTTCTTATTAAATTATGCAATATATGATATTGTATTAATTCAGAATTAATATAAGATTAATTCTGAAGCCCGGCCCTATTAGAAGCCCGATAGCTTCCTATATATTTGACATTAGGAGCTAGGGTTCTACAGACAAAAAAGGATCTCTTCACACACATTCAGTCGTGAGAAAAGGGGGCAGGGAGAGTGCAAAAGGTTTGCAGATAAGAAACTGCCGAAATAGAGACGGTGAGGACGGAATCTCCAGAAAGCCCTAGAGGGACAAGAGGCGCTAGCACGTCGTTCGCAATTGGAACGCTGTTCGTGTGGATACCGGTAGAGGAAGCCGATCTGAGCTGTCGACTTCTACGATACGGCCAGACACGAAGAAAGGTCGCGACCAGAAAACACTTAGGTCGCGACCAAACGGGCATCTGAACGTCAGAAATCCGTAAAGAGGAGACAGGTCGAGACGTGAAGTTGAAGAGGTCGCGACTAAAAGCTCCAGAGGCGACAGGTCGCGACTAGAAGCAGAGTAGGTCGCGACTACAAACTCCAGAGGCGACAGGTCGCGACTAGAAGCTGAGGAGGTCGCGACTGAAAGTTCCAGAGGCGAGGAGTCGCGACTAGTGGACACTGAGGTCGCGACCAAAGCTCGAGTACCGAAGGTAACACTTCTTTCTCCTTGACTTAAACACATTCGGTAGATCCTGGCTGGGAATGGAAAAATTTTTAAAGTTAATTTCCGCTGCGTGTCTTCCAATTCCCTTCACACCATGCCTCATCCATGACTGAAATATCGTGTGACAAAAGGGACGTGATATGGTTGTATGAAAGGTTACATCATTTATCGATCCTCATATGATTTGGGTAGTCGTAATGTCTTGCTAGAGGCCGCTTACGACTTGTGGGTTATTATAGTAACTAGCCTACTGCCAACTTCATATGGGCCTACAGGGTCGCACACAAAACAGCCCAATGCGAGCTATGATGTCCATATTCATTGAATCTAAGAGATGTCTAGATTCAATGAATAGTCTAGGGTGGATTTATATATTTTATATATATATATATAAATTTGTATATATATATTATATATATAATATAAGAGATATTTACAAGATTTAATTTATAAGGATAAATTAAATTTCTATCACTTTTGAATTTGAATTTAAATGGATATGATCTATTTGAGTTTGAAATTCAAATTGATAAGATATCTCAAATTTGATTTATGAGAATAAATCAAATATATAATTCCATCTTATCTTTATTTTAAATTAAATAAATAGGTGAATTAAATATGTGGGACGGATTTAATATAAACTATATTTATTTAATTAGTTTCTTATTAAATTATGCAATATATGATATTGTATTAATTTCATAATTAATATGAGATTAATTCTGAAGCCTGGCCCAATTAGAAGCCCGATAGCATCCTATATATTTGATATTAGGAGCTAGGGTTCCACACACAATACATCTCTACACATCTATACAGACGTGAGAAAAGGGGGCAGGGAGAGTGCAAAAGGTTTGCAGATAAGAAACTGCCGAAATAGAGACAGTGAGGACGGAACCTCTAGAAAGCCCTAGATGGACAAGAGGCGCTAGCACGTCGTTCATGATTGGAACGCTGTTCGTGTGGATACCGGTAGAGGAAGCCGATCTGAGCTGTCGACTTCTTGCGATCGAGAAAAGAAACCAGACACGAAGACAGGTCGCGACCTATTGACACTGAGGTCGCGACCATACGGCACCTGAACGTCAGAAATCCGAAAAGAGGAGATAGGTCACGACTTGAAGCTGACAAGGTCGCGACTACAAACTCTAGAGACGTCCGATCACGACAAGAAGCATAGGAGGTCGCGACAAACAACTCCAGAGGCGACAGGTCGCGACTAGTAGCTGAGGAGGTCGCGACTAAAACTCCAGAGGCGACTGGTCGCGACTAGAAGCAGAGTAGGTCGCGACTAAAAGTTCCAGAGGTGAAGAGTCGCAACTAGTGGACACTGAGGTCGCGACCAAAACTTGAATACCGAAGGTAACACTTCTTTCTCCTTGACTTAAACACATTCAGTAGATCCTGGCTGGGAATGGAAAAATTTTTAAAGTTAATTTCCGCTGCATGTCTTCCACAATTCCCTTCAATTTGGCATGAACATATCTAAGATCCAGAGATTTAATTGGACACCAAGAACGCCTAATTTGGTTAAGTACTCGAATTGATATGATTTTTCAAAGTTGAACCTAAAATTTGGATCAAGATAAAATGAGCCCTGAGAGGCAGCGAGATTCATACGCGATTTTCATATAGCAAATGAATGAATCTTTCCGCGAAATTTTATGATCTCAAATCCATATGTTACACGACTCGTTTGGATAAATAACCAAAGAGAAATGAATTTTTGAAAATGAGACACAGAATCTGGAAGTTCAAAGTTTACCAAATGAACAGTGAATTTCAACGAATAAACTGATTTCATTTGGACAAGTAAATATCATTTTCATATTTTTACTTCAAATTTTGATGAAAGAGATTTCAATAGAAATTGGAACCACCTCATTTCGATTTTTCTAGATTTAATTATGAATTTCCAAAGTTCATGTTGTAAATTGAAATTACCAAGTGAACAGTAAAGTGAACAGTACCCGATAGCCTAACCCTTGGAAATTCATGTTTTTAAGGTAAAATGGTGTTCCAATGTTCTAAGATACTTCCAATTGAGTATATGTAAGCATGAAATTAAGGATGTTTCATTGAGGGACTAAAGTACAATTCTCAAAAGTTCAGGGGCAAAATGATAATTATGGAAAGTTGAGCAGAAAAAGGCCCAAAATTGCCCGAAAGCGTTTTAGTCCCAAATTTTACTAGTAAATAGAAAAAATTATTCTGATCATTTTAACGTGACAGAATTTTGATTTCAGGTCCCGATGAATTTATAAAAAATTTTAAAGTTTGGAAAAATTAGTACAGGATCTTTCGGATCTTAGCATCAGATAAAATTTTATATTAAATTTTTATAATTACTATAAGAATTTATGAAATTGACAGAACTCAAAAAAGAGTTATGTAGAATTTATGATAGAAATTATAGTAGAATAAAATACCCGATAAATACTTTTAGGGGAATTTCTTGGGAGTTGAGCCCATGAAGTCAGGGAACCACGTAGAAGGCTCAAAATGGCACCTCATAGGCCAATGACATTTTCAGATAGGTACGTGGGCCAGTGTTAATAAATACCCTAAAAATGTAAAATTATGAAAATGCCTTTATGTTATATAAAATTACGAAAATGCCCATGTGTTGCAATACTGAACAAGAGATGAGTGGAGGATATTTGGGTCATTTGGATAGGGTTAAGATGCTAGGGGAGATACATGAATGATTAATTAGAGTCAGTATATGCCTTGATAAGATGTAAAAAGGTGTGAAATGACAATTATGCCCTTAAGGCTAATATAGTGTAAGATAAAGAACCAATGGCATTTCAGTTATTTTCTAAAGGATGATAAGCAAATAAATACCCAGTCTAACAATGTCAATGTAGGAAAAATCCGGATGCTGGATTTAATGTCAGAAAACGTATTATGGATTCTCAGAAAAATTAGAGTTATTAAACACTCTAGTTTTTGTGAAATTTGACGCCGGTACCAGATTACATTGGAATTTTTCCAATCATATTCTAGCCCTAAATTTTGCCAAACAAGGCCCTAAATGATGTCATGGATGATGTCATAAAGTGGCTTTTAGGGCAAGCTTGGTGGAAGATTGAATATGGACCATTAGATCAAATATTAACTAAAGTAATCTTAGCCATCTATTTCCACCCAAACTTTTCTATAGATACCCAACACATTTCAGCAATATGTAAGGCTTGGAAGACCATGGGGAGGTGCTGCCAAAATGGATTTCAAGGAAGAAGAAGAGATGGTTTATGCATGCTAGAACAATTATTGGGAATTAAAGAAAGGAACTAAAATAGTAAAAATGTAGGTCTTAAAGTAGTTTTGTTGTGGCTTCTGTTTGACCTAGAAAATGAAAGAATTAATTCATGAAATTTTAAGAGCATATATTACACATCCAGAGCCTTAAATTTATAGGTAACACATCTCGTTAGGATGTGTATATCAAGAGAAATGAATTTCTAAAATTATAAGATAGAATCTAGAATTTCTAGAATTTGCCATATGATCAGTAAAAAGTAACGATTTAACTGTATTGATTGGAAAAGTAAATATCCAGATTTATATTTTTTTCCTTGAAGAGCTATGAAATATCTTCAACTAGAAATTTGGATCACATCCATACGATTTGTTTAGAATTAGTTATGAATTTTCAAAGTTGGACTGTCAATCTGAAAATTACCAAGTGAATAGTACCCTAGAGTCAAATTTAAAAATTTTAATTTTTGGGCCAAAGTAATGCTTCTGCTAATCAAATACGCTTCTGAATACGTACTCTATGTTTCATTGATCGATAAAACAACTCAAATATACCAATTTTCTCAATTATTTGATTAACTAATGGATTAATTCTTCATTTTTCAGTACAGTTGTCCTATTCTGCGTCGACATAGGTTGAGTATTTTGACCATATCTCAAAATATACTTATCCGATTGAGGTGCGATTTGATTCATATGAAGCTATACTAAGAAGGAGATTTAATTACACAAATTTCATAAGCAAATAGTCTCATATGAGGGAGATATACTATTCATAATATGGAATATAGGATTAACACTTTGGCCATGAATTCTACTCACTTAATTGATCATATCTTTCTGTCTAACATTGATTTTGGAGTCAAACTTGGTTCATTGAAAAGTAGGCATATACAGATTTCTTGGGATAGTTCATTTTCTATGTTTGGAGTTAAATAGAGGAAGTTATGAAAATTGAAAGAAGACCATTGTTCCTCAACTCAGAGATAATCAGATGATGGAAGAAAATCAAGTGCTGAATGTCAAACTTCATTTAAGGTATCCAAAGACATGATTATAATGAGATTAGACAAAGATTAAAGCCAACAGACTCTCAACAGTAAAAAGCCACTTTGTGTCAGAAGCTTCAATAGTTAGTTCCAACGGTCATATTATCAACGGAAGAAGAAAAGCCCAATGGAGAAAGAGATTATGCTCAATGGTCAAACGTTCAAACTTCATATATAAATAAGAGAGCATTCAAGAAGACATGAGAGAAGAGCTATGAATGTATCATCATAATTCCAAAACATCGTTAGTTTGAGAAAGCCTTCAACTCTGTTTTTCATTATGTACCATTATCATATCTTGAGAGAGAGAAAATATCATGTACTATAATGTATCATTTACTCAATCTAAGAGAGTTTTATATTTCATCATCCTTATCCAAATTTAAGAGCAAACCTTGGAATCTGGGATTCAGGGTGGGATTTTCTCTTGACTCTGTAAAGGGAAGTGTTGCCACCGAAGAGTAGTGTAACCTCAGGATTGAGGTGGTTCTCAATTGGCCATAAATTTAAAGTTGTAAAGGCTACCAAGAACCCGTTGTAATCTTAGAAAATAGTGGATTGAAAATCTCGGTGGGGAGCTGAGGACTGGACGTAGGTCAAGGAAAGACCGAACCAGGATAAATCTGTCATGCAATTTCTCTCTTCATTAACTCTTTGATTTTCAGTAATATATTTCCAATATCTGATAAAAGTTTTTCAAGTTAATTTGTTTCATTGATCAGATTTCAAAAGAGATTCAAAAAGTTTTTAAAATTCGTCGATCACCCAATTCACCCCCTCTTAGGTGATCTAGCCTATCTACCTAGAACTAACATACTTATATGGGGAACACGTACTGTTTAAAAGAATACTGAAGAAGATCCCTTTACCTGATCAATTTCCTAGTTATAACTTCAACTGGTAATTATACTTTACTAAATATTACTAAAATATTATTTTTAATGTACTTGGGCCCACATCACCGGTCTCCATATTTTTGGGCCTCTTGGGATGACATTTTCGGTCTCTGATCAAACCCAACTCCTCTGATGGCTTAAATCCTGAGAAACTTCCCTAAAACCTTTATCGGCTACCTTAATTCACCTTAAATTCCATTATAAATTATACAGGTCTTCTTTAGGGGTTCTGTCATTTCGTAAATTCTTATAATTAATATTGTAATTTCTTGTAAAATTTCATCCAATTCTGAGGTCCAAAAAGTCATGTAAAAATTTCGTGTAATTTTTAAAACTTGAGAATTTAATATTAATTTTTCGGGACCTCAAATCAAAATTCTAATACACATGGTTATGATCAGGATAAATTTCTCTATTTTCTGGTAAAATTTAGGACCGAAATACCCCCAGGCAATTTTTAATCATTTTCAGTTCAATTTCCTCATAATTATATTTTTTCCCCTAGAAACTTTTTAACTTTTCAAACAAGACCCTCTTGCATTTTCTTCCTCCTTAATACTTTTCATCTTTGCAATTTAGTCCCTTTCTTTATAACACATTTTCCTTTCTTTCCTCAATATAAACCTTATCTAACCATTTTCTTTTCTTTCGATCAATGTCACAATCCCTTCCTAATATCTTTCCTCTATCAGTCTTATACAGATAGGGAAAATTAGGATGTGACATCTCTTCTGCTCCAGTTGTAACATCTCCCTCTTCATTCAAACTAATAGTTGCCCCAACATCTCCTATAGTATCTGCCTCATGTGTTCTCGAGGTCTATCTCGGTCCCTCATAGAAGAAATTGTACACAAGGATGTTATTCTTCTAAAAAGTATCCTCAAATCTTGAGGGTTCTGGCCATGTGAAAAATAAGAGGATCGATAAATTGTTGCCTCCAGAACTCATGTGTCATCATGATAGCCATATGCTCCCGCAGCTGCTTAGTGACTTTTACTAATTAATTAGATAATGCATCCACTTGCTCGCTCATAGAGGAATCATCCTCAGCTGCTTCCTCAGGAGTCTCGTCTACTTCTGGGTCACACTACTACAAAATAAGCTTTCTAAAGCCCCATTTTTCAACTAGTTTTCGTGAAAATGATTTAAAAAATATGACCAATGGTATTTTTGTAAATAAGAGTAAAATATTTACACCTGATGTACACGTGACTTGTGTAAAAAAAATGAGCGGTGGCATTTTTATAAATAAGGGTAAAATATTTACACTTGATGTACACGTGACTGGTGTAAAAGAAATGAGCAATGGTATTTTTTGTAAATAAGGGTGAAATATTTACACCTGATATACACGTGATCGGTGTAAAAGATGAAATATTCTATACCTGATGGAATGGCATTCGGTGTAGAATATCCTTACTATTAAAAATCTAACAAAAAACCCTAGTTTCTGCGCTTCCCTATCTTCACAAATCATATCGTCGTCTATGGAGAAAACCAAACAAGGGGGAACACATGGTGATAGGAAGCTCTGACTTTGTAACACACCGTCTAAAGCTCGCTGAAGAAGATCTAGATATGCAATGACCCATACCCGTACTCGTCGTTCTTTATTGTTGAAGTCGTCATTCTCACCTCTAAAGATCGCCAGAGAAGAAGACTCATATATGTGATGGTAGTGTATATTTTTCTTGTTTCTTTCTTTCTGGTTTTTGTTTAAATATATTTATGTTCACTTTTGAGCAGATAAGCTGGAGGAATTGTGATGGCATTTCTGTGATATCTTCAATTAGGTGACGGCATTTTTGAGTTTTCGTTTCTGTGTATATATCTGGGTTTTTGTTTCTTTCATTTTTGGGTTCTCTGGCTTTTTCTTTCTTCCTCTTTTTTGTTCTCTGCTTGTGTTATACAGGTAGTTATTCTTCTTCATCATTCTCCTCCTTCTTCAGATTTATGACGAAGAAGGAAAGAACTTCAGTGCTTTAATGGCAAAATGGGTTTAGAAGCTTCTCCGATATGAACCTAGAGTTTTTCGATTCTGGATTTATTTTAATTTTTACATTACTTTTTAAAATCAGTTGTATGGAATAACCGCTTTAAAAAAGCTATTTTTTATTTTTATATTATCTTTTAAACTAGTTGTATGTAATAACTGGTTTAAAAAAGCTGATTTTCTACACCGGTTATACAACCGATGTAGAATATCATACTTTCTACACAGACTATTTCTACACCGAACCAAAGTCCAGTATAGAAGCCTATTTTTAACTGTTTAGAAAGCCTATTTTCTAACAGTGTCAACCTCTACAACTCGTTTCCCTCTCTTTGCACTCCTTATCTCGCCGGCTGTAACACCCAAATTTTCAGGCCAGAGACTTAGTACGTAGCCTGAAATAGATATATCCCTTTGAGCTGAAGTCCCAAAAATATACAGAGAGTTTTTAGGGACTAAACTGCAAATAAGTGAAAGTCAGGGGACTTATATGTAAATAGTGAAAGTCCCTAGGGATATGATGGCCAGTTATGCAAAGAAAGGGATTAAATTGCAAAAGAAAGAAAATGTAGGGACTTAGATGCAATTATGAAAAGTATAAAGCAAAAAAAAAAGTAGACAAAAAGGTGGGGTCCTTAAGTGTAATTTTAGCCAAATAAAAAGGGACTTAAATGAAAAGAAGAAAAGTTCCTTGGGGCTAAAGTATAATTAAAGAAAGTCAGGCCGGAAGAGGTTTGGATTGTCCGAAAGCATTTCAGTCCCAGATTTTACCAGTAGATAGAGCAAGTGATGCTCTGTAATCTGGCTTAATACAGGAATTTTTCAAGACTCCAGATAGCCAGAATTGATCTGATAGTCTAGAAGTTATAAAAATTCCTACCAGATATCCTAAATTTCAGATATAAGTGAGAAAATACAGGATGATACGTCCTAATGGGACGGATGTCAGGAAACTGACAGAATACCGATAGGAGGTCTGTAGAAAAAGTTATTCGCAAATTAGAAAATCCAGACGGGAGTGTGAGGCCTCCGGGTATCCGATAGGGAGATTTATCGGTATTTAAAAAGGGACTGAATGAGTTCAGATGACCTCAGTTAGATAACCGTTATAACCCACAGGGATGCCTAAACACAGTAGGCCAGTGTATCTGGTAAAAGGACCCGGTGTCCGGGAATATGTGTTAATGGTGTATAATAGTTAAAATATTCAACTGTGCCGGGGAAAGATTCCTCGTAATGCATGCCATAAAGGTAATGGACCCTGAAAGGCCCAATAATGGCGCCATCAAAGGCCCAATAAGACACTTGGACTGATAGGTAGGCCAGTGTCCGGCAGAACCCCGGAAAAGTGTGAAATTATGAAAATGCCCCTGTGTTGTACTAAAGGGGTAGTAGATGTATGAAGGGCATTTTGGTCATTCTGGACAGGCCCAGGACCAAGGCATATACAGATAAAGTTACTCGAGTCAGTATATGCCCTGACAGAGTACAGAAGGGTATAAAATGACGATTTTACCCTTAGGGTTAAAATAGTGCAAGAAAGGGCACCCAGGGGTATTTTGGTAATTTGCCAAGGGATGTTTCTTGGGAATCGAGCCATCAGAGTACTTGAGCTTGATCAGGATCCAAGATAACATTCCCAGAGTCTAAAAACGTAGGCCCAGTGATATGTGGGAAAAAGTGGCATTAAAATACTATTTTAATGCTGTTTCAATAAAGTAAAGTTACTCGGTCAGCAAGATAACCGAGGAGGTGATCAGATAAAGTCCTGGACTTATCTGGATAGCATTGGAAGGCGTGAAAGGTCTCTTCCAAGCACAACATGGCACCAACATAGAGAAGGAAGAAAAAGTTGAGGACACGTGGCACAATCTTAGCCGGTGGGTCCAGTTTGTGGGAAATCGGACCGGACCGGTACCGAATTGGACTGGAAAACTTCAAGAAGGCTTCAATTTCTCCATGTGAGAAATGTGCATGATGAGGTGTCCACTGAGGTGTCCAAGATGATGCAGTAAAAAGGAATAAAAGAAAAATAGGAAATTCTGGAAAAACCAGGACCGCAAGATCAGATGGCTTTAAAATTACAGGAATGCCATTAAAGAAAACTATAAATACCCCCCTCCACATTCATTTGCATCATGGTTTTGGCAATAAAAGAGAGAGAAGGAAGTGCTGGAGAGAGAAAGTGAGAGGAAGAAAGAAAGAAAGGAAGTTCTGGCGGAGCTGGAAGCAGTATAGGGATTCTAGAGTTCTGCTAAGCTTTTGAGGTAGTAACCAATCCTAGCTTTTATGTAATAGCTTTGTGATTTGTTGTGCTATTGTTTGGTTGGATTGTTGTCTTATATGTTATGCCTGAAGCTCTACTGCAATGCTATGATCATATGTTATTGAGTATGGAAGCACGCATCATACTTATCTGTACACAATCACAAGCAAGCACTGTCACTCTGCATTACATATATTGTTATGATTGTTGCTACTAAGATTCCCCCGAATCTCATCCCAATAAGTAAACCATTATAGGGGAGGTTATGTCAAAATGAATTTTGAGAATTTTAAGAGACGCCGTTATGCTGCCAAAATTATGACAAGATAAGGAGAGCAGCTGATACGTACTGTGTACGTAGGTACTGTCTAAGGAGGCTGGAAGTGAGTGGACCTAGCCGGTTCATCCAGTCTTTCCTGGGTACTTACGTAGAATGGTAGTTCTCACGGGAATTACCGAATCGGTACAAGATCAGTTACTTTCTGAAGATGAAGCGTAGCGGTTATGCTGCCGGATTTCAGGCAGGAAAAGATGTAATAGAGATATGAGAAATTTTGTACATACCCAGATGTAAAACAACTTATTAATTAATAATAAGTGTTGTTTGGCATGTTTGACTGATATATGATGGATGTATGCATATGTTTGCAAAGTTGAATGCTGGAAATTGCCACTGTGAACAGTAACACGTGGTGACAAATGATGTTTGATAAATAATTAAAAATATTAAATGGATGAATAAATGTATGATATTTTTAAGATAAATATTAGATAGAAAAAGCTTCGATTTGATATATATAATGCCTCATTTGGATGTCTACACATAGAGATATAAATTATCAAAGTTGGGACCAGAATGCTGGATTCAATAGAAAAACGCTGGATGAACAGTAAAGTAGAAACGTTGACTGACGTTGACTCGGTCAATGCATGGTCAACTAGTTATTTTTTCCTGAAATATAATTGAGTTAGCTTCAAGTATCAATTGGAACCACTTAATTTTGATTTTTCTAGAATTAGTTATGATTTTTCGAAGTCAGGTCACTCATCTGGAATTTTTATAGTAAACAGTACTCGATAAGAGTAAAATTCTAGATTGAGAAATTGGACTTCAATGACCTTGAAAGTGGTTCTAAATGTTACTAAATGGTCCCTAAGATGTATGAAAGGAAGGATGTTTCACCGGCTATCTTGTTAGCTTTAGAAACACTGTAACACTTGGTAATGGAGGGGTCGAGAAAAGGGTCATTTTTTAGGCTAGTGACTTTGTTAGCTAGGCATAGGTCAGTTATCAAGTGTGGGAAGACTAGAATAGCTGTAAAAGAGGAAATGCAGTGACTAATAGAGCCATAAACAATCCTAGGAATATCAACAGGCTGTTGGGTCATGAGAAGATAAAGGAAAAGGGCTCTCTCTTCATTCACATAAAAAATGTCATAATATTGTAATTCATGAAATTTAACCAAACTTTTGCTTCATCATATACATACTTACACTCTAGATATCTCTTAGTCTGACCCCTAATTATCCATTTAGCTCCCTCTCCTCGTAAGATAAGCAGCACCTGATCCCATGGGACTTGTTCGAGGTAATCTTAAACGTCCTGGAATTGACATTTAGAAAGGATGGGCAATTTGTCCAATGCTCTTATTTTAAAACCATCAATAAAATATTAATTATTTCTAAAGCTTATCCCCAATGCATCTTCTAGGATAGATGTGATATAGAATTCCATGACCAAGGTATCATTAGCCCTAGACGTCCTTTTCATCATCTCCTTAAATCCCTAGTCTATGGTTAACTGGTAGAAAGCCACTTGGTTAGTCTCAGGAAACTCTTTTTCTTGCACAAATCCCTTCTAGTTGAATATCTCCCCTGCTTCTTTTCTGGTGAGTTTAGTGGGAACTCGAGAGTGAGACCTCTAGGCAATATCAGGATTCTTGGTACGAGGCATCTGGAAGCACACATATTCAAATGAACAACCAATCAATACAAAGACATCCTCTACCCTTAAAAATCCCACTCTCCTATATTATATAGAACTTGGCTTACTCCCTTTGTTTAAAAACGTCTCAGAAATTCATATATGCGTTATCTAGTCGCGACTAAATGAGCCACTGGTCGCGACTACACAACTCTCTAGTAACGACTAGAATGTAAAAAATTCAAAAACTAGTATATATGTTAGCTAGGGTTCACCAATCAAAATAAAGCCCGCCAACATTTAATCTAAGATCAATAACCCAGAAATAGTCCCAATCTCAGTGCTAAACTGCCCATTTGCAAATTTTCCCAAACCTACCTCTAATGGAAAAAACTATCTAAAACCAAAAAATCTACTTAAAAGAAACAAAAAATGAAGAAAAATAAAAGAGAAATAAGGAACTACCTTGAGAGATTGCAAAACAGAAGAATGGGTCACGCACTATAGTAGAGAGAATACAGATCTATTTGCAGAGAAAGAGTAGAAGAGATGATGGAAATGGGGGAAATAACTCTGAAAGAGGATGAGTATGAGATCTTGGGCAAGAGAAACGAGAGAAAGCAAGAGTGGGGAAAATGATGAGAGAAGGAGAAGAAAAGAAAGAATAAGTAACGGCTGCTCATCGTGGTAAGAGGGAAAATTGAAATAGAAAGTGAGTGGCATGACATTAGGGTTGTGGGATATAGTGGGCCCATGGTGAATTTTAGGGTTTTAGATAGTGAAAACACAAAGCTAAGATGACACCAGTTATTTACTGATATGTTACTTAGGTCACAACCAAAAAAGGTTAGGTGTAATACCCCAATTTTCAGGCCCAGAGACTCAGAAAGTGAGCCTGAAATAGATAGACTATTAGACTCCTTTGAACAGAAGTCATAAAAATATACAGAGGGTTTTTAGGGACTAAACTGCAAATAAGTCAAAGATCAAGGACTTATAGGTAAATAGTGAAAGTCCCTAAAGATATAGTGGCTATTTATGCAAGGAAAGGGGTTAAATTACAAAAGAAAGAAAATGTAGGGGCTTAGATGTAATTATGAAAAAGTTTAAGGCCAAAAAGAAAAGTAGACAAAAAGGTGGGGTCCTTAAGTGTAATTTTTGCCAAATAAAAAGGGATTTAATTATAAAGAAGAAAAGTTTCCTGGGGCTAAAGTATAATTAAAGAAAGTCAGGCCGGAAGTGGTTTGCACTGCCCGACAGCATTTCAGTCTCAAATTCTACCAGAAGGTAGGGCAGGGGACGCCGGGTAACCCAGCCTAATACCTGAATTTTTGAAGACTCCAGATAGCCAGAATGGACTGATCGTCCAAAACTTATAAAAATTCCTACCGGATATCCTAGATCTTAGATATAAGTGAGAAAATGCAGGATGATGCGCCTTTATGGGGCGGATGTCAGAAAACTGACAGAATACCGATAGGAGGTCTGTAGAAAGATTTATTCGCAAAATAGCAAATACAGACGGGAGTGTGAGGCCTCCGGGGATCCGGGTAGGAGATTTATCGGTATTTTTAAAGGGGCTGAATGAGATCGGATGACCTCGGTCAGATGACCGTTATGACCCACAGGGATGCCTGAACACAGTAGGACACTGTATCTGGGAAAAGGAGCCGGTGTCCGGAAAGGTGTATAATCGGTAAATAATAATTAAAATATTTGGTGAACTGTGACAGAGGAAGATTCCTCGTAATGCGTGCCATATAGTTAATGGACCCAGGAAGCCCAAAAAATGGCGCCATTAGAGTCCCAATAAGGCTCTTGGACTGATAGGTGGGCCAGTGTTTAGCAGAACCCTGGAAAAGTGCGAAATTACGAAAATGCCCCTATGTTGTACAAAAAGGGCAGTAGATGAATGAAGGGCATTCTGGTCATTCTGGACAGGCCCAGAGGTCAAGACATGTCTAAATAAGGTTGTCTAGAGCCAGTATAAGCTTTGACCAGGTCCAGAAAGGTGTGAAATGATGATTTTGCCCTTAGGGTTAAAATAGGACAAGATAGGGCACCAAGGGCATTTTGGTCATTTCGCAGGGGATCTGTAACTGAGTCTGGACCCAGTATTAAAAATTTAATGATATAAAGGGTCTAGATACTAAATGTGAGGTCAGTAGACATAAAAAGGATCTTCAGAAACATCAGATTCAGAAAATGGCACGTTTTTCGAGGCGATGGACCGGGCCGGTACCGGATTGGACCGGAAAGCTTCCAGAACCTCCAAATTTCGTCACATGAAGCATATGGGTGGTGAGGTGTCCTATGAGGTGTCCCATGAGGTGTCCAGGGTGATGCAGTAAAAGGAAATTAAAGAAAATAGAAAATTCCAGGAAAAACCAGGACCACAGGATCATAAGTCTTCCTAATTACAAGATTGCCATTGCTCAACACTATAAATACCCCCTAGCTCTTCATTTTCATGCCAAGAAGCATTCTTAGAGGTAGAAAGAAGTTCTTGAGAGAGAAAGTGTGAGGAAGAAAGAAGTAAGGAAGTTCTGGTGAAGTTGGAAGTAGTAGGGAAGTTCTGAAGCTCTGCTTTTGAGGTAGTAACTAATCCTAGCTCTTATGTAATGTCTTTGTGATGTGTTGTTTTGTTTGGTTGGATTGTTGTCTTATATGTTATGCTTGAAGCTCTATTCCAATGCTATGATCATATGTTATTGAATATGGAAGCATGCAGCATACTTATCTGTACACAATCACAAGCAAGCACCGTCACTCTGCATTACATATATTGTTATGATTGTTGCTACTGGGATTCTTTTGAATCTCATTCCCATACATAACATTACAGGGGAGGTTCTGTCAAAATGAAATTTGGAAATTTTAAGAGACGCCGTTATGCTGCCGAAATTCCGGCAAGAAAGCAGGAACAGGGAAAGGAACTGATACGTACTGTGTACGTAGTGCTGTCTAAGGAGGCTGGAAGTGAGTGGACCCAGCAGGTTCATCCAGTCTTTCCTGGGTACTACATAGAATGGTAGTTCTCATGAGGGAATTACCGAATCGGTACAACATCGGTTACTTTCTAAAGAAGAATTGTAGCAGTTATGCTGCCGGATTTTAGACAGTGAAAAGATGTAATAGAAATTTGAGGGGATTGATCATACACTGATATACAACAGTTGATTATCTAATAATAATTGTTATCTGGCATGTATGACTAATATGTGATGGTTGTATGCATGTGTATGTGAAGATTGAATGCTGAAAATAGGTTCGGTGAACAGTAACTCGTGAGGACCTATGCATGTTTGATAAATCATTAAAAATAGTAAATGATTGAATTAATGCACTAAATTTTTATGGTAAAAATTATATATACTAAGCTTTAATTTGATATATAGAATACCCCAGTTGGATGTCTTTACGAAAGGATATAAATTACCAAAGATGAAACCAGAATGCTGGATTCAGGAGAAAATCACTGGATGAACAGTAACTTTGAAACGTTTACCCACGATGAATTGGTCAAGTAATGGTCAACCAATGATTTTTCCCTGAAATATAATTGAGTTAGCTTCATGTATCACTTTGAACCACTTCGTTTTGATTTTTCTAGAATTAGTTATGATTTTTCAAAGTCAAGTCGCTCATCTGGAATTTGCCACAGTGAACAGTACCAAAAGAGGAATTCCAGATGGATAGTTTGGACTTCTATAACCCTGAAAGTGGTTCCAAATGCTACTGAATGGTTCCTAAGATGTATAAAAATAAGGATGTGACATTTTGGTATCAGAGCAAAGGATTCTGGCTTAGGAAATGCTCTGAATAGATAAATTATAGAGATACCCTGATAAAGCTGTCATAATTGACACTAAGTTAGTGATCACGGGAAGCTGAGGTTGTGACGAGATAGGTCTTGTGTAACGACTAATATATATAGGAAAGTTAAAGGTTTAGAAAAGCCCAGTAAAGGTAAAGCTCTTAGATGAATAGGTAGTATGATATTAATATGTTCACTTTTCTTTTGAGATTGACGAGGAGCAAGATGGTGAACACAAGACGAGGACGTAGAACTAGAGTGGAGGAGCCACACATAGAGGAAGCTGGTAACTCCAATGAGGTAGATCCTATACAAGTCATCCTTGCTAGACTCGATCAGCAATAGAGAATGATGGAAGAAATAAGGGCAGAACAAGTTCGCCAATATCAAGAACGAGATTCTACTATCGCTACGGCGGTTGCTGCTGCAGTTGCTAGCTTACAACAGTCTGAGAAGGAAGTAGTACCAGAAAATGATGTAGAACCCGAACCTCAGTCAAATCATGGGTAGATTGGAATAAATAGACATCAAGGGTCTATAGGAAATAACAATAGTCAAGAAAGTCTTCAAACATGGATGGAACGATTCCAGAAGTTTAATCCGCCTATGTTTGAAGGAACTTTTGACACTCAAGTAGCCGAGGATTGGGTTAGCCAGTTAGAGAAAATCTTTAAGATTTTAGAATGTCCCACTGAAAGAAAGGCTCAGATGGCAGTTTACAAGCTAGAAAAGGAGGCCGATCGGTGGTGGAGGAACACAGAATTAATTCTGCAATCAAGAAATATTCCACTCACATGGGAAGTATTTCTTGAGCAGTTCAACGAGAAATATTTTCCACAGTCAGTAAGGGATGAGCACGAAGCCGAATTTTTAATATTAAGGCAGGGTGAGCAGGAATCCTTTGACGATTATCTTGCTAAGTTTATTCGTCTTTCACGATACTCCACGTACCTAAAATATAGGAATGATGAAAGATGGACCACTGAGAAATTAACTCGTGGATTAAATTCTACACTGAAAGAGAAAGTTTTTCCTAGGCAGATACGAAGGTTTAATGAAGCAGTAGAGGTATGCAGGATCACAGAAAAGAATGTGCAATATCCAGAAAAGGGTGAGCCTGCTACATCAGTACCATTGAGAATGACGCCCCCAGGTTCCTCGAAAGGAAACAGTAAGAAGAGAAATGGGCCAGTATATGAGTCAGAAGTTAATAAGAAACAGGGGAGTAGACCAGGTAATGGGCCAAGAGAAGTTAGTAGGCAACCAAGGCCTAATGTATGTGGGAATTGTGGTCGAGACCATGGTACGAGGCCTTGTCTAGCAGGTCAAGGGTTATGCTATAGGTGTGGAAAGTCTGGACATTATGCTAGAGAGTGCCCACAGAACACAACAAGCGAAAGATATCCGACTCAGGGAAGAGTATATGCCCTGACTGGCAACGAGATAAGAAAGTCTCCTGCACCAAATTAAGATACGAGTCCATATGTGTTCTGTTTCCATTAGCTAATGAGTCCTATATATATTGTCTAGTATGCACACTATTGAGCTATCCTGTACCTAGTATGTTGACTTTATGTGGGAATGAATATGATATATTTTACTCAGATCATTCTATAAACTGTGAATACAGTACTCAGGGCCATTTCTATTGAAAGGAATGGTATAAAAAGGGAAGCAGATAACAATAAAGCATTTGTTTTCAGATCACTCTTTAGATAAGAGATAGATCTGATACAGAATGCTCACAATTAGAGCACAGATTAGAATAAGCTGAGATGAGAGGGAACTCCTGAGTAAGAGAGAAAATAAGTAAAGTCTGGGTAAATAATACGAGGCTATAAAAAAATTTTAAAATTTTTATTGAGTTATCAACAGGTGGAAGCAGTTAACCTTATAACTTAGTCTGTTGGTTTAAGATCTTCGGGAGGTATACAGTACAACAGAATCGCAGTTAGATTCTGGAGGGTCGCAGTTAGATCCTAGTATGGCTCCAGGGTCGCAGTTAGATCCTAAGAGGTTCGGAGTCGCAGTTAGATTCTGAAGAGGCTAACGGTTGATCACAGCTAGATCCCGAGGTCGCAGTTAGACCTAGCCTAAGATGAGCCATGAGATATGAGTACAATGTAGTATCTCTTTGGGAAGATGAATGCCAAAGACAAAGTTAAGATAAGGAAGCTTCACTAGTTGATAAACTCATCCAGAAAAATTATTTATAATACTTTTTCTCAAATCGCCTCTATTATATACAGACTGAACTTAGCTTTCCCTTAAACTAAGACGGAGTCCAAGATCAAATCTGAGTACTGATATTCAAAGGTTTGTAGAAGAATTCCTGAAAAACGGAGAAAAGAATACTAAGGCCTAGAGCTATAAACAGAACAACCAAGCCCTAACTCAGTAACACGAAAGGTGCTAAGGCAAGAATAGTTTAACGATAGAAAAGCCCTAAGAAGGGATAAGAAAGAATGCGGTTGCCCGAAAAGTGTGGCATAAATGTATCTGGGTTATGATCTTGTATTAGGAGAAAGAAATGTGATATTTCTCCTAAGCGATTAGCAAAGTATAAGAGGACTGAGGTAGACCCCAGAATTACATTAAAATTATGAAAGAAAAAATATGAAAGAAATGGACACTACTTATAAGTCCGGTAAGTTGTCCATGAGTAGAAGTAGGTAAGTAGAAGATTGATGAATAGATGAATACCCCAAGCCTTAGACATAAACCAAGAAATGATATACCGAGAAGATATATCCAGAATAGTTGATGAAGGAACTAAGTAAATTTCGAGGACGAAATTTATTTTAAGGGGGGTAGAAATGTAATACCCCAATTTTCAGGCCCAGAGACTCAGAAAGTGAGCCTGAAATAGATAGACTAATAGACTCCTTTGAACAGAAGTCATAAAAATATACAGAGGGTTTTTAGTTACTAAACTGCAAATAAGTCAAAGATCAAGGACTTATAGGTAAATAGTGAAAGTCCCTAAAGATATAGTGGCTATTTATGCAAGGAAAGGGGTTAAATTACAAAAGAAAGAAAATGTAGGGACTTAGATGTAATTATGAAAAAGTTTAAGGCCAAAAAGAAAAGTAGACAAAAAGGTGGGGTCCTTAAGTGTAATTTTTGCCAAATAAAAAGGGATTTAATTATAAAGAAGAAAAGTTTCCTGGGGCTAAAGTATAATTAAAGAAAGTCAGGCCGGAAGTGGTTTGCACTGCCCGACAGCATTTCAGTCTCAAATTCTACCAGAAGGTAGGGCAGGGGACACCGGGTAACCCAGCCTAATACCTGAATTTTTGAAGACTCCAGATAGCCAGAATGGACTGATCGTCCAAAACTTATAAAAATTCCTACCGGATATCCTAGATCTTAGATATAAGTGAGAAAATGCAGGATGATGCGCCTTTATGGGGTGGATGTCAGGAAACTGACAGAATACCGATAGGAGGTCTGTAGAAAGATTTATTCGCAAAATAGCAAATACAGACGGGAGTGTGAGGCCTCCGGGGATCCGGGTAGGAGATTTATCGGTATTTTTAAAGGGGCTGAATGAGATCGGATGACCTCGGTCAGATGACCGTTATGACCCACAGGGATGCCTGAACACAGTAGGACACTGTATCTGGGAAAAGGAGCCGGTGTCCGGAAAGGTGTATAATCGGTAAATAATAATTAAAATATTTGGTGAACTGTGACAGAGGAAGATTCCTCGTAATGCGTACCATATAGTTAATGGACCCAGGAAGCCCAAAAAATGGCGCCATTAGAGTCCCAATAAGGCTCTTGGACTGATAGGTGGGCCAGTGTTTAGCAGAACCCTGGAAAAGTGCGAAATTACGAAAATGCCCCTGTGTTGTACAAAAAGGGCAGTAGATGAATGAAGGGCATTCTGGTCATTCTGGACAGGCCCAGAGGTCAAGACATGTCTAAATAAGGTTGTCTAGAGCCAGTATAAGCTTTGACCAGGTCCAGAAAGGTGTGAAATGATGATTTTGCCCTTAGGGTTAAAATAGGACAAGATAGGGCACCAAGGGCATTTTGGTCATTTCGCAGGGGATCTGTAACTGAGTCTGGACCCAGTATTAAAAATTTAATGATATAAAGGGTCTAGATACTAAATGTGAGGTCAGTAGACATAAAAAGGATCTTCAGAAATATCAGATTCAGAAAACGGCACGTTTTTCGAGGCGATGGACCGGGCCGGTACCGGATTGGACCGGAAAGCTTCCAGAACCTCCAAATTTCGTCACATGAAGCATATGGGTGGTGATGTGTCCTATGAGGTGTCTCATGAGGTGTCCAGGGTGATGCAGTAAAAGGAAATTAAAGAAAATAGAAAATTCTAGGAAAAACCAGGACCACAGGATCATAAGTCTTCCTAATTACAAGATTGCCATTGCTCAACACTATAAATACCCCCTAGCTCTTCATTTTAATGCCAAGAAGCATTCTTAGAGGTAGAAATAAGTTCTTGAGAGAGAAAGTGTGAGGAAGAAAGAAGTAAGGAAGTTCTGGTGAAGTTGGAAGTAGTAGGGAAGTTCTGAAGCTCTGCTTTTGAGGTAGTAACTAATCCTAGCTCTTATGTAATGTCTTTGTGATGTGTTGTTTTGTTTGGTTGGATTGTTGTCTTATATGTTATGCTTGAAGCTCTATTCCAATGCTATGATCATATGTTATTGAATATGGAAGCATGCAGCATACTTATCTGTACACAATCACAAGCAAGCACCGTCACTCTGCATTACATATATTGTTATGATTGTTGCTACTGGGATTCTTTTGAATCTCATTCCCATACATAACATTACAGGGGAGGTTCTGTCAAAATGAAATTTGGAAATTTTAAGAGACGCCGTTATGCTGCCGAAATTCCGGCAAGAAAGCAGGAACAGGGAAAGGAACTGATACGTACTGTGTACGTAGTGCTGTCTAAGGAGGCTGGAAGTGAGTGGACCCAGCAGGTTCATCCAGTCTTTCCTGGGTACTACGTAGAATGGTAGTTCTCATGAGGGAATTACCGAATCGGTACAACATCGGTTACTTTCTAAAGAAGAATTGTAGCAGTTATGCTGCCGGATTTTAGACAGTGAAAAGATGTAATAGAAATTTGAGGGGATTGATCATACACTGATATACAACAGTTGATTATCTAATAATAATTGTTATCTGGCATGTATGACTAATATGTGATGGTTGTATGCATGTGTATGTGAAGATTGAATGCTGAAAATAGGTTCGGTGAACAGTAACTCGTGAGGACCTATGCATGTTTGATAAATCATTAAAAATAGTAAATGATTGAATTAATGCACTAAATTTTTATGGTAAAAATTATATATACTAAGCTTTAATTTGATATATATAATACCCCAGTTGGATGTCTGTACGAAAGGATATAAATTACCAAAGATGAAACCAGAATGCTGGATTCAGGAGAAAATCACTGGATGAACAGTAACTTTGAAACGTTTACCCACGATGAATTGGTCAAGTAATGGTCAACCAATGATTTTTCCCTGAAATATAATTGAGTTAGCTTCATGTAACACTTTGAACCACTTCGTTTTGATTTTTCTAGAATTAGTTATGATGTTTCAAAGTCAAGTCGCTCATCTGGAATTTGCCACAGTGAACAGTACCGAAAGAGGAATTCCAGATGGATAGTTTGGACTTCTATAACCCTGAAAGTGGTTCCAAATGCTACTGAATGGTTCCTAAGATGTATAAAAATAAGGATGTGACATTAGGTCACGACTAAAGTGCACAGAGAGTTAGTTGGCTAGAAATGGATTCTAGTCATGACCAATCATCACTCAAGTCAGGACTAACAAACACAGAGAGCTTTTTAGCTTACTTGAGCCAATTTAGTCACGACTAAAAGAGTCATTAGTCGCGACTAAATTACATAGTGACTCTCTGGAAAGAAGTAATGATTACCAACTTACTCTAAACAATTTATATGTCAATCCTACTTACTTAAACCTTCCAACTCACCCCAAATCTTACCCCAGATCAATTCAACACACAACTCAATGCAATATTAACAATTAAGCATACAGTCACATTCCAAACATACAAAGAAATTTGAGAAAAGCTAAGATGAAAGGATGGGTAAGCTACAACATGCAATTGAGTGTGTGTGTTAAGAATAACATCATACAATAGAACGTAAGTGGACAATAGAGGAATTTATTCAAACACAAAGAAACAAAAACTAAATACTATTTCTATAGAATCATCCCCTTCAAAACTCATCAAACCATCACATGCAGAATGATATCACAAACTATAAAGGCATATAAAAATTAATAGAGAAAGGAAAGGGATGACCTGGCCTTAAGGAGGCTGTGTGGGCTCCTCATAGAGTTTTAAAAAGTGGCTGTTTGCTTGGAAAATTTTGCCTGTTGCCTCCTCTTGCAACTCTGTCATCTAAAAAATGTGGACCTTGATGACAGTGTAAGGACCATCCTAGCTCATTTGGAATTTTTCATGCTTGAATTTAAATTGAGCTTGGTACCTCAATACCTTATCTCCTTCCTTAAACCTATTTCTCAAAATTTTAGCATCATGGAACAGTTTAGTCTTTAACTTATAGATCTGAAAGCTACTATAGGTATTTAATCTCATCTCTTCCAGCTCTTGGAGTTGAAGTAGCCTTTGAGATCTGGATTCTTCAAGGTCTTTGTTACAAGCTTTCACTGCCTAAAATGTCTTGTGCTCTAACTTTACAGGCATGTGACAAGCCTTCACAAAAAATAGTTCTATAAGGGGACATAGTGAGAGGTGTTTTAAAAGTTGTTCTATAGGCCCACAAAGAATCATCTAATCGAAGGTTCCAATCCTTATTGGATGGTTTGACTATCTTTTCAAGGATATGCTTAATTTCCCTATTAGACACCTCAGTTAGCCTATTGGTTTGAGGGTGATAAGGGGTGGAGACTTATTGGTTACATCATATTTTGCTAATAAGTTATTGATCAGCTTATTACAAAACATGGTGCCTTAATCACTTATCAGTGCCTTTGGTTCTCCAAATCTACTAAAGATATGAGACTTTAGAAATTTGGAGACCGTCTAGGCATCATCTAGTCTCATTGGGATAGCCTCTACCCACCTAAAGATATAATCTATGGTTAATCATATGTATTAAAAACCAGCTGAGGGTCGAAAGGGTCCCATAAAATCTATTCCCCATATATCAAAGACCTCACAAAATAGAATCGGTTGTTTAGGCATTTAATGACGCTTACTAATCCCCTAAAATCTCTAGCACTTATCACATGTCCTACAAAACTCGAAGTAATCTCTAAACAATATTGGCCAATAGAAGCCCAACTTGAGAACTTTACGTGCAGTTCTCTTACCCCCAAAATGCCCCCCACAGACCCAGGAAGTACAAGCTTTTAAAACTTGGGTAGTGTCTTTGTCAGGGACATATCTTCTTAGTACTTGGTCAGAGAAGCTTTCCATAAGTAGGGCTCATCCAAAAGGCAGTACTTAGATTCACTTCTGAGTTTCTACACTTAAAATTTAGTCAAATAAGATGGATTAGTCTAGTTTCGAGGAAATTCACTAAATGCGCATACCAAATAGACACATCACATAGAGATTGATCAAGGAAAGAATCACAAATAAGATTATAATTTAATACTCCCCTCGTCTCTATTGGCAGCCTACTTAGATGATCTGTAACATGGTTCAAGTTTCCAGCTCAATCTTCACTTCGATATTGAACTCTTGAAGCAGAAACATCCATCTTAAAAGCATTGGTTTAGATTGAGGATTATGGAATAAATACTTGACTACTGCATGATCTGTGCAAACAATCACTTTCAAATTTATAAGATATGCTCTAAACTTGTCTAAAGCTACTACAATTGTAAATAGTTCTTTTTCAGTTGTAGTATAGTTAATTTGTGTAGCATCAATTATCTTAGAGGCATAAGCAATCACTTTAGACAAATTACCCTCCTTTTGACCTAACATGGCTCCCACAGTAAAATTGAAAGCATCACATGAAAGTTCAAAAGTGGGGTCCCAATTTGGTGAAGTTAGAATAGGTGGAGAAATCAACCTACTATTCAAATTTTCAAAAGCCTCTTTACATTCATTAGAAAAAAAATAAAATATGTACCTTTTTGGAGGAGGCTAGAAAGTGGTAAAGCAATCTTGCTATAATATTTGATGAATCTCCTATAAAAGCCAACATGCCCAAAAAAGGATCGTACTTCTTTCAAGATAGTGAGGTAGGGCAGAGGGAAGACTACTTCAATCTTTGCTTGATCCACTTCAATTTCTTTGCTAGATATGAGATGACCATGCATTATTCCATGGTTAACTATGAAATGACACTGTTCAAAGTTTAAAACAAGTTTCTTCTCTATGCATATAGCAAGGACTTAATCTAGACTCTCTAAACACTGATCAAAGAATTGCTATACACGATAAAATAATTAATGAACATGTCCATGCATTTTTCAACGAAATTAGCAAATATAGATGGTAAACATCATTGGAACATGCTAGGAGCATTGAATAGACCAAATGGCATTCTTTTATAGGCATATGCAGCCACAGATTAAGAGACTCTCCTGTCTCAGAAAGAGTAATGCTTGAAAGTTAGATAAAGTAGTTAAGAGTTTAGTCTATACCCTGGTAGGAGGGTAAAGTGGCATCCTAAGTTAAACGGATAGTTTTCTCAGGTTCTTGAATAAATGATCAGGATCTGGCAGATAATTTGACAGAGGAAAGAATGCTTTAAGGTTTACCTAGTTAATTGTTCAATTGCAGTGTGCGTATAATGGATGGTTGAGTAAATTACATTACGATATGGCTTATGTTACCAAAAGTTAGGATGAAAAGTTGCATCTCCTTGCAGTTGTCATATGATGACATGTATGTTATAGTATGCTATATATAACACCTTACTTTTATATATCTTAGGGACCATTTGGTAGCATTTCGAACCACTTACAAGTCCATTGAAGTTCAATATCAAAAATGAAAAATTTTAAGTTTATGGTTACTGTTCATTTGGTAATTCCAGATTCAGTGATGAAATTTGAAAATTCATAAATAATTCTAAAAAAATTGACATGAACTGGTTCAAAGGTCTAATTGAAGATAACATCTTGGTATTTAAGTGAAAAATACTTACTTGGACCAATCGACTAGTCAACTAAGTCAACTCTGACGTTAAAGTTTACTGTTCATTTGGTCAAAATTCTGAAAACAGATTCTGGTCCCCAAATTTGGAAAATTTGTCCTCTTTGTACAGACATTGAAATAAGGCATAATTGTGTTAAAACAAAGCTTGACATGTTAACTAACTACTGCTAAAATATCATACATTTATTATATCATTAACTATTTTTAATTATAGACCAAGTACCATAGGTCCAAACTATCTATTGTTCAAGTGCAGAATTTTAACAACTAACTTTACATACATTCATCTCAAAACTTGTCTATATATAACCATACAAGAAAACCATATCATCATCTAACAATCTTCCTCTCTCACGCTTGAAGCTCCTGTTGATTGGAGATATAATTTGGGGTGAGATTTCTAGGGAAATCTCAGTAGTAAAAGGTACTAAACAATGTATGCATCAATGCTTGGTATTAGTGCTTGCTTGTGATTGTGTCAACATAATGTAATGTGCATGCTTCCATGTAACAAACAAAATATAATTGGCCAAAGTAATCATAGCACAGAGCTTCACCAATTACATATGAATAATATCAATCAATCAAGTCATAACACAATCAACCATACATTCAACACATACAAGTTTAGGTAAGTTTACTACCTTAATGCTTCACTTTCCTTTTATCCTATTCCTTGTCACCTTTCCTTGAAGTGAGGTTGCCTTCTTGAATACACAAATCAAATCCTAAGCATTGCATATTCCTACACATACATTACCATTAACTCATTACAATCCAACTTCCGTGAACATTGAACTTTATCTACTAAAGTAACTTTCTTTAATCTTTGTTAATTAGGTTGATCTTTGAATCAATTGATGTCTTCACTTTACCCTACACAATTTGGCCTTCTGAATCCATTTAAGAACTCAAAATGCCCAAATTCCAGCTGCTTCATCATGTTCTGGACAGAACCGAAAGAGATGTACAATTTTCTCAAAATTTCTCATTTTGATTCCAATGCTTCCAACACTTGTTTCTCTACATTATCCCACACAAATTTTCATTTTAAAACCATTGGAAGCATCAAAATCATGAAATTATAATCACTGTTCATGCTTGTGAACAGTAACAGAGAAGACTTAAAAATTATAACTTCCAATTCCAATGCTTTCAAGGTTCCAAATCTATCCAATCTTACACAAAATCATCATATAAATTCAATGAAAGCATTAGATCATTGAAATTCATTCTTCTTGGTCCAGAACAACCCTAGGCCAAATGGCCTCATCAATGGTAAAGTTAAGATCACAACTTAATTCAAGAACCAATCACCTAAACTAACTTATCCAAGAATTAATCACATGGTTATAGCTTTATTTCCTTCTTCCTATTTCAACTTAAAATTTGGACAGCAAGCATGCTCTAGGTTTAATGGAATTTCCAACCAATAAAACCTAGGTTTTATCCTTCCAAAACATATATAAATAAGCTAGGAAGGATTGCTTACCTTATGCCTTAACTACCTTGACCTTTAAGTGCCTTGAATTGCCTTTATCTTGGTTGAGTTTTCAAATGACAAGAGTTTCTCCAAGGGAACCAAAGGGGCACATTTTTGTGAAGAATGGAAGGGGTATTTATAGCCAAAACTTTGTCACCTTAGGTCCATAATAACCCCACTTTTCCTAATTATTACAACTCCTTAATCTTGAACTTGATTGGTTGGTTTTTGGATTAATTATCCTTAATCATCATTAGTTTAATTCTTATATTATTTTATTACATTTTAGCACATGTCATAACCTTTTCTTCTTCTTCTTCTTGGTGCCATGTGTAAAGCTTGTGGGGCCCACAAGGACACCTCACATGCTTCTTGAATTTTCTTGAATTCTTTTCTTTTAAAAATATATAAAATGTTCTAAAAACTTCATTTGACCACATGACAATTTCTTGGTCTCCATGGACACCTCTATGACTCCATGTTGGGCTTACTTGGGCCCAAACTATAATTTTGGCACATATCCCAAGGTACTTCCTATACTGATATCCTTAAATTACCATAATTTTGAAATAAATTCTAAACACCTCTTTTATTATTTTTGACATGTTTAGAAATTCATTCTAATATAAAATAATTTTTTACAAAGTCTCATACTTTTTTGAGACCCATAAGTCCTGATAAAAATTACCTACATTTCCTTTAACCCTTTATAGGTATCTGATTTCACCTTAAATTTTATAATTAATTCTACAGGACTCCTTTTTGACTTCTGTCAGTTTCATAAATTCTTATATTATTTATAAGAATTTACTACCAAATTTCATCTGATTATGAGATCTATATGATACTATAATAATCTCCTGACTTTAGAAATTAATATCAATTTATCAGGATCTCAAATCAAAATACTTTTTCTCTATTTACTGAAAAAATTTGGTGCTAAACCATTTTTGGGCATTTTTGGGCTCAACTTTTTATAATTACCATTTTACCCCTGAACTTTTGAAAATTACACTTTAGGCCCTCAACTTTTCATAATTACACTTAATGACCCAAAGTTTATGTCTACCTCCATTTTACACCATGGAATGTTTAAACTTTCACTTTAGTCCCTTTCTTTTCCAAAATATCTATTATGTCCTTGAAACTTGCATTAATTGCAATTTAGACCCCTTTTCTTTACAACTTTATACCTTCTCTCTTTCTTTAGCTTAAAACTTATCTTAATCATTATCTTTCCTTTTGATTACCATCCCAAGACGTTCATAACCTCTTTTCTCTATTAGTCTTATACAGATAGAGAAAATTTGGGATGTTACACTATGATGAATGAATGCTCCCCTTTTGCATTACATGTAGGGTAGAGTATATATGATGAGGAAGTTATTAAAAAGTTATGTTGCTCCCATATCATATGACATGCAATAAGATAATTTAACTTGGTAATGATAAAGCAATAGAAGAAGTGGTAAATGAGATAGTTAGCCAGTTAATCCCTAAAGTATAATGAATATAGCCTAGTTAAGGTAAAATGGCCTGACATGATAGCTATCTTAGATTCTTGACTTGATAAATAGGATCTTGGAGATAGTAAGCTAAAGATAAATAGCCTTAGCAATTTCTCGAGGATTAATAGAAAGAGATGATAAGAGACAGATAATGAGATAGATAATTACAGGAAACTAGTATGATGAGAAACAAGTATATTAATGTTAATAGCTACTCAGTTTTGGGGTTTGGTTGAGAGGCTCTTGAGTAAGGGATATGATGCATGAAAGTTCTAGCCACCTAGTTTTTCTTAAGAATTGGGAACAGTCCTCTGAATTAGAGTTGATGTTGCTCCAAATAGAGCAAGATACCCCATCCGTGTAAAAAAGGGATATAGTTAAGATGGAGTTGACATTGCTTTGACAGAAGAATATGTCCACTTTTAAGAACAAAGATAATAGAGCGGAGGTAAGGAAGCAGAGTTGACTTTACCCAATAAAAGTATGATTGGCCAAGAATAAAGTTTAGGGATAGAGCTTAATAAGGTATTAAGCATGTAATAAAGAATAAACTGGTATAAGTCCTCTCCCTCTAATTTTATGAACAAGAAGATGATTTTACAGCTGATTCTATAGATAGATCAAGAGGCTCCCTTTTTGGTAGGGATAAGATATTTGAATGTTATGTTACAGATGAAATAGCAAGTGAGAGCTTTTACTCCTTGCATGAAATGCCAGGTATTATGTTATGTTTCTAAAATATGCTAAAGCTCCGAGTGTTAAAGCTGTGCATATTAAGGGAAGGAATACTTGAGCTTTGATGTTAGAGCTTTATATTCATGAGCAGGTATGCAATCCTGCAACATGTTGGCCTAGCATTATGCATGTTAGAGTAGGTTCTCATACTTTGCAGTGAAGTAAAGAAAAGAACAGTCGCATAAGTCCTCTTTCTGTACTGATTATAATTGTTTTAGGCGATGAGAGTAGCTAAAA
This sequence comes from Leucaena leucocephala, assembly GCA_037074615.1. Classification (NCBI taxonomy): domain Eukaryota; kingdom Viridiplantae; phylum Streptophyta; class Magnoliopsida; order Fabales; family Fabaceae; genus Leucaena; species Leucaena leucocephala. The sequence continues at coordinate 8,799,166 of CM073549.1, forward strand.
GAGTAAGAAAACCCCTAAGACTTTTAATGTACATTGAGTAAAGTATAGTATGAGGCCTAAGCCAAACCTAAAATGATAGATAGGTTATTGGCTAGAGAATTGCTAAGGCCTACAAAATGGTACTAGTATATGGGAACGAGTTAGAGTAGTTCGATGCACTAAGAGGCAGCAACCAGATGTTATAGTGATAATGAGAATGAAGACACTAACCTTGCTGAAGTTTACCAGCTAGAGGTTTGGTACAAGATGCGTCTAAGCCAGCTAGTGTGATACACTAACATATGAACAATTAGTTTAAGGAATGTTCAAAAATAGATCATCCGTGCAATAATCCAGAGTTGATCTACATTATGAAAGGCTTAATCAGGATAGTCTTTTTCCAAATAAAAGTAGTAGAGGTTGGATCGAGCTTGTCTAGAGACCTGCCTAACATACGGTCTAAAGGAAAAGACGTAATGATAAATAGACTAAGAGTTAATGTTTTCAAAATGGAGGAATTCCATCATAGAGGAATTAATGACTTAGTGGACTTAGTACAAAATATTTTGAATAAGCTAAAGCAATAGCAATAGATAACATATGAGATCCAAGCGATTCAAGTTCGCTAGGAATTAGAGAAAGATGTTAAGAGAAAGTAAAGGGCATAAAAGTTACCCTACAGGCAAAGAATAACTCGCTCAACTGGGAAGTTTAATTTAAATAATTATATGAAAAGTATTTACCTCAGTCAAATAGAGATGAGAGCGAGGCTAAGTTTAAGTGATAAGACAGGGTGAGAAAAGAGACCCTTTGATGAATACTTAGCCAAGTTCATCCACATGAATGATGAGAGATGTACAACTGAGCAGGTGACTTATGAACTGAGTTTCATGTTTTAAGAAAGGATTCTTTCCAAGTAGTTATGAAAGTTTAATGGAGTGGTAGGGGCGTACAATATTTCAGAAAGAAGTTTACAATGCCTAGAAAAAGTAAAAGCTAGAAGTTAAAAAGAGGTGATGAATTAAGAGGTTCAATCATGCAATCAGTACATAAAGGATACGAGATATGTGGTAGAGACCATGTAGATAATATTTCTTTAACGGGTCGAGGAAGTTGCTATAGATATGGCAAGCTAAGACATTTTGCCAGAGAATGCCTACAGAATAATAGGTAAGAATCCCCAAACAGATGAAAGAATTTTTGCCCTAATTAGAGAAAAGTTAAGGAAGTCGCCTGACATAATCCAAGAGATAGGATGGATTAACGATCACTAAGTAGATGCAATATATGACTCAAGTGATAGTCATTCATTTATAACGATGACTGTAAAGGGCAACTGGATCTTCCTACTAGCATTCTGCCATATAATGAATGTGTTCCTCTTCCCACTAGCTTAAGGATGGTAGTACCCTATGTATGTTTAAATAGTAATGTCCGGCATATGCACTGTTGAGCTAACCTAGACTTGATATATTTACATTTACATGTTAGAGATGGATGAGATAATTAACTCCAGTTAATCTTCAATGATTAAAGCCAGGATTAGAATGAGGGCTTAAGATAAGATAATAAAAATTGGTTAGAACAAAAGAGATGATAGAATATGTTTATTATGGTTATACAGATAAATGATATTGGTATACCTATGGACATATGATTACAGTACTCAGGACGTATCCTTTAATAATGATGAGATATATGAATGATGAGCTATGTATATGACATAGATGATATGAAGCGAAATGAGATATAATTATGAAAATGATGATGTAGCTCTGAGATAGCAGTGTATATGTAATGAAAGTAAATGCTCTCGCAATAGAGTTAGATTGCTCTTGCGATAGAGTCAGATTGCTCTTGAGATAGAGCTAGTTCAAGAAAATGGATAGTGCAGCTCATGTTAAAGCCATGTTCACCAGATGAGCTAAGAAATTCTTCAACAGTTCTGCACAGAAAGATGAGATGTATAGTTATAGCAGTAAGAGCATGGTAGAGCATATGTAGCTCTCTATAATACTTCCTGAAACATCCTTCCTTAGACTCCTCAGAGTACACTTGCGGAAGCAATATTAGCTTGATTATATCTTAACTTAAGCCCAGAAATTCAAAATTTTACTCTTAAGTTCCTTATTCTGGACCTTTAATTTGAAAATTAATTTATCTCGTTCTGCACATCCAAATGAGGCTCATTACCTATCCACATAATGCCCCAGATGTGTACGACTGGCCTGCCAAATTTCATAGCCAAACTCCTTCGTTTACTAGGTCAAACTGAGGTCAAAACACTGCTACCTCAGGACCTGCGAATTTCTCTTTTAATTCATCATTCACAAATTGAACATGCCAGACAATATTTATTATTAAATAATAAAATGTCATACAACAAGGCATACATCAAATTCTCATATTTCTATTACATCTTTCCCTTCCTAAAATCCGGCAGCACAACCGCTACATTCCTTCTGTAGAAAGTAACCGATCTTGTACCGATTCGGTAATTCCCGTAGGAACTACCATTCTACGTAAGTACCCAGGAAAGACTGGATGAACCGGCTAGGTCCACTCACTTCCAGCCTCCTTAGACAACACCTACGTACACAGTACGTATCAGTTCCTTTCTTTGTTCCTTCTTCGTTGCCAGAATTTCGGCAGCCTAACGGCGTCTCTTAAAATTTCCAGATTTTATTTTGATAGAACCTCCCCTGTAATGTTATATATGGGAATGAGATTCGGGGGAATCTCAGTAGTAATAATCATAACAATATATGTAATGCAGAGTGACAGTGCTTGCTTGTGATTGTGTACAGATAAGTATGCTGCGTGCTTCCATATTCAATAACATATGATCATAGCATTGTAATAGAGCTTCAAGCATAACATATAAGACAACAATCCAACCAAACAATAGCACAACAAATCACAAAGACATTACATAAGAGCTAGGATTAGTTACTACCTCAAAAGCAGAGCTTCAGAACTTCTCTACTACTTCCAACTTCACCAGAACTTCCTTACTTCTTTCTTTCTCTCACTTTCTCTCTCAAGAACTTCTTTCTTCCTCTCTTTCTTGCTTGTGCCGAAATTAGGAGCTAGGGGGTATTTATAGTGTTGAGCAATGGCAATCTTGTAATTTTGAAGACTTATGATCCTGTGGTCCTGGTTTTTCCTGAATTTCCTATTTTTCTTTATTCCTTTTACTGCATCATGCATGACATCATCTCCATGCCACCTCATGGGACACCTCATCATGCACATTTCTCACATGGCGAAATTGCAAGCTTCTTGGACACCTCATCAGCTGACTCAGCAGTTCCAGTCCAATCCAATACCGGTCTGGTCCGATTTCCCACAAATTGGACTTACCGGCTAAGATTGTGCCACGTGTCCTTAACTTTTCTTCTTCCTCTAAGATGACGCCATGTGGAATCTGGAAGGGACCTTTCACGCCTTCCAATGCTATCCAGATAAGTCCCGGACTTTATCTGATCACCTCCTCGGTTATCGTGCCAACCGAGTAACTTTACTTTATTGAAACAGCATTAAAATAGTATTTTTATGCCACTTTTTCCCACATACTTCATGGGCTACGTTTTTGGGCTCTGGGAACATCATCTTGGGTCTCTGATCCAGCCCAAGTACTCTGATGGCACGATTCCCAAGAAACAGCCCTTGGCAAATTACCAAAATACCCCTGGGTGCCCTTTCTTGCACTATTTTAACCCTAAGGGTAAAATCGTCATTTTACACCCTTCTGTACCCTGTCAGGGTATATACTGACTCTAATTAACTCTATCTGTATGTACCTTAGCTTCTGGGCCTGTCCAGAATGACCAAAATGCCCTTCATTCATCTGTTACCCTTTTGTACAACACAGGGGCATTTTCGTAATTTCGCACTTTTTCGGGGTTCTGCAGGACACTGGCCCGCCTATCAGTCCAAGGGTCTTACTGGACCTTTGTTGGCGCCATTATTGGGCCTTTCTGGGTCCATTACCTTCATGGCACGTATTACGAGGAATCTTCCCCCGTTAATGTTTATTGAATATTTTATCTATTATTCACCGGTTATACCCATATCCGGACACCGGCTCCTTCTGTCCGATACACTGGCCTACGGTGTTCAGACATCCCTGTGAGTCATATCAGTCATCTGACTGAGGTTATCCGAACTCATTCAGTCCCTTTTCAAATACCGATAATTTTCCCTATCGGATACCCGGAGGCCTCACACTCCCGTCTGGATTTTCTGATTTGTGAATAACTTTTTCTACAGGCCTCCTATCGGTATTCTGTCAGTTTCCTGACATCCGCCCCATAAGAACGCATCATCCTGTATTTTCTCACCTAGATCTGAAATCTAGGATATCCGGTATGAATTTTTATAACTTTTGGACGATCAGTCCATTTCTGGCTATCTGGAGTCTTCAAAAATTCCAGTATTAAGCCAGATTACCGAGCGTCACTTGCTCTCTCTACCGGTGAAATCTGGGACTGAAATACTTCCGGACAGTCCAAACCACTTCCGGCCTGACTTTCTTTAATTACACTTTAGCCCCAAGGAACTTTTCTTCTTTGCAATTAAGTCCCTTTTTATTTGGCTAAAATTACACTTAAGGACCCCACCTTTTTCTCTACTTTTCCTTTTTGGCTTTATACTTTCCATAATTGCACTTAAGCCCCTTCATTTTCTTTCTTTTGCATAAATGGCCATCATATCTCTAGGGACTTTTACTATTTACATATCAGTCCCTGGACTTTTACTTATTTGCAGTTTAGTCCCTAAAAACCCTCTGTATGTTTCGGGGACTTTTGCTGAAAGAGATATTTCTCATATTCCTCATTTTGAACCTAGGTGAACTGTCCCGATTCTGTAGGTTAAAGACTTAACTCATCTTTAAATCCTGAAGGACTTAACTCATCCCTCGGATTCCTACAAAATACAGGTAAGTGATCCGCCCATATCAGATTACTACCCTGGGACTACGGGTTTAGCAGCCTGCCCATATCAGACTACTTCCCAGTTCTCCTAGACCAAAAATCGGGATGTTACACTTCCCATATCAAAGTCATGTTTTGAAATGAAAGATGAGAATGGTATGAGAAATTCCTGAGTGAAAGAGGAAATGAGTAAAGTCTTAATGAAAATATTGTTTATGAAAAAATTTGGGGGAATTATCAGTTAAGTTACCAACTGAGTGGAAGTGGCTAACCTTGTAACTTAGTTCGTTGGTTTTAGGTCTTCTAGAGAATTATGACACAATATAGTGGAATCACAGTAGATTTTAGAGTATCACAGTTAGATCCTAGCATGGCTTATAAGAGTTCTAGGGTCATAATTAGATCCTGAAGAGGCTTACAGTATATCGTAGTAGATCTCAATGGTCGCAGTAGACCTAGCCTCAGGAAAGGAATGAGCTATGAAGTTATGTGTACAATGTAGTATTTCTCTGGAAAGACAATTACCAAGGATAAGGTTAAAGAAGGAAAACCTCATAAATTGGTTAACTTATATAGAGAGAGTACCCACAACATGTTTCCAGATGATTTAATTGTGTGGACTGAACTCAGAATCCTCTTGTAATATCCCTAATTTTCTATACTGATTTGTATGTACAGTTTGTATGTAATATATGTGAGATTTTCTAAGAAAAATGTGGTCATTTATGTAAAGAAAGGGATTGAATTAAAAAAGGAAGAAAATGCAAGGACTTAAGTGAAATTACAAAAAGTTTTAAGGCAAAAATAGAAAGTAGACAAAAATGTTGTGTCCTTAAGTGTAATTTTAAAAAATTTGAGGACATAAATATAATTTATGAAAAGTTCAAGGGGCAAAAGTGTAATTATGAAGAACTTGGACCAGAAATAGGCCAAAAATGGCTGGAATCATATCAGACCCAAATTTTACCAGTAGATAGAGAAAATTATTCCGGTTAGCTTGACGCAACACAGAATTTTGATTTGAGGTCTCGAAAAATTGATATAATTTCTGAAGTCAGATAAAATTATTACAGTATTTTTCAGATCTCAAAATCAGATAAGCATTCTAGTAAATTCCTACAATTAATATAAGAATTTATAAAATTGACAGGATCAGAAAAGGAATCCTGTAGAATTTTTAATGGAATTTACAGTGGAATAAAATAACCGATAGTCTCCAGAAGTGGTTCCTAGGGAATTGTGCCATAAAGGTAGTGGATCCTATAAAGGCCCAAAAATGGCATCATGGAGGCCCAATAAAATAATTGGACTGATAGGTGAGCCAGTGTCCAGAGCAACCCCGAAAAAGTGCGAAATTAAGAAAATGCCCCTGTGTTGCACTAAGGAGCAATAGATGAATGAAGGGCACTCTGGTCATTTTGGATAGGCCAAAATTCCAAGGAAGGTATAGGTAGGGTTAGTCAAAGTCAGTATATGCCCTGACAAGGAACAAAGAGGTGTAAAATGATGATTATACCCTTAGGGTTAATGTAGTGCAAGAAAGGGCACCAAGGGTATTTTGGTCATTTTCCAAGGGATCTGTAATTAAGTTTAGACCCAGTATAAGAATGTCAATGATAGAAAGAATCCAGATACTGGATTTAAGGTCAGAAAACATATTATGGAATCTCAAAAAAATTAGATTCAGAAAACAGTATGATTTTTGGAAAATTGGACTGAGCCGGTACCAAATTGGACTGGAATTTTTCTAGAGACCTCTCCCTTGGAATGGGTCCATTTGTCTTGTGAGGTGTCCCCTTGATGATGTCATAGATGATGATGTCATAATTATTAAAGAAAAGTAAATCCAATAAATCTAAGCCATTAGATCAAATAGTGTATAAAATGATCTTGGCCTTTCATTTCTACCCAAATTTTTCTATAAATACCCCCTCAAATCAGATCATTTTGGCATGCTTGGAAAACTTGGGGAAACTCTTGTAAAATTTCCATTGAAGCTAGAAAGAGGCAAGTACCTTGGAAGAACTAGTAAGGTAATTAGTCCTCTTGATCTTAAGCTTTGTTCTAGCAAGTTTGCCCTTGGTTGTGAGGGGTTTTTGGGACATATTTCTCTTGATGGTGCTGCTGGACATTCTATTTTGATGTGAAAAGAATATGAGTTTTATGTTATGGATAGTTTAGACAAGCTTAAACAATCTAGAATCAAGTGGTAATAGCTTGAAAATCCAAGTATGCATGTGAATGGAAGATTGTGTTCTATTCTGGTACTGTACGAATCACTGTTCATATGTTGGAATTTCATGATTTTGATGCTTCCAATGGGTTTAAAATGGAAAATTGTGTAGGGATATAGTAGAGAAACAAGTATTGGAAGCATTGGAATCAAAATGAGAATTTTTGGAAAACATGTGAAGCTTTTCGGTTCTGTACAGAAACTTGTGATGCAATTTGATTTTGGAGATTCTGAATGCATATTTGGATTCTAAATGAAAAATTATGTGGAAATGAACCATGAGAATTTATTTTAGAAAGATGGAAGCATAAGTCATAAATTAAAGAAAGAATGGAATTTAGTGAGAACTAGTCTTGGGATTGTGTTGGAGTTGAATTGTAACTTGATGTTACTTTGTAATGGCTAGGTTTTGACATTTGTGAGAAGGGAAGATCATTCCAAGAAGGAAATAACAAGGACATCTAAGAGGTAGCAAGAATACCTAACTATAATCTTATGTTGGTTTGATTGTATGCTTGCTTGTTATGTATGATTTTTGGTTGAGCTTGAGATAATTTTATGATGACGATGATGAAGTATGTGTAATATCCCTAATTTCTGTACTGATGAGTATGTACAGTTTGTACTTAATATATGTGATATTTTCTAAGAAAAATGTGGCCAATTATGTAAAGAAAGGGGATTGTATTGAAAAGGAAGAAAATTCAAGGACTTAAGTACAATTTACAAAAGTTTAAGGCCAAAAGAAAAAGTAGACAAAAATATGGGGTCCTTAAGTGTAATTTTAGCCAAATGTAAGGACATAAGAAAAATTTATGAAAAGTCAAGGGGCAAAAGTGTAATTATGAAGAATTGGACCGAAAACAGGCCAAAAATGCCCGGAGTCAAATCAGACCCAAATTTTACCAGTAGATAGAGAAAATTATTCCGGTTAGTTTGACGTAACATAAAATTTTGATTTGAGGTCCCGAAAAATTGATATAAATTTTTGAAGTGAAATAAAATTATTACAATATTGTTTGGATCTCAGAATCAGATGAGACCTTACAATAAATTCCTATAATTAATATATGAATTTATAAAATTGACAGGATCAGAAAAAGAATCCTGTAAAATTTTTAATGGAATTTACAATGGAATAAAATACCCGATAAATATCGTCGGGAGAGATTTCTAGGAATTTGTGCCATAAAGGTAGTAAACCCTAAAAAGGCCCAAAGATGGCGTCATGATGGCCCAATAAAATGATTAGACTAATAGGTGGGCCAGTGTCCCAAGGAACCCCAGAAAAGCAAAAAATTATGAAAATGCCCCTGTGCCGCACTAAGGGAGAAATAGATGAATGGAGGGCATTTTGGTCATTTTGGATAGGCCAAAATGCCAAGGCATGTACAGGAAGGGTTAGACAGGGTCAGTATATGCTCTGATAAGGTACAAAGAGATGTGAAATGACGATTATGCCCATAGAGTTAAGGTAGTACAAGAAAGGACACCAAGGGTATTTTAGTCATTTTCCAAGGGATCTGTAATTGAGTTTAAACCCAGTATAAGAATGTTAATGATAGAAAGAATCCAGATATTGGATTTAAGGTCAGAAAACATATTATGAAATCTCCAAAAAATTAGATTCAAAAAACAATTCAGTTTTTGGGAAATCGGACCGGGCCGGTACCGGATTGGACTAGAATTTTTCTAGGAGTTTTCCAACATGAGAATGGCGCCAAGTGTCATATGAGGTGTCCCTCTTGATGATGTCATAATTATTAAAGAAAAGAAAATCCAAGATTAAATCTAAGCCCTTAGATCAAATAGTGTACAAAGTGATCTTGGCCTTCCATTTTTCCCAAATTTTTCTATAAATACCCTCCAATTTCAGACCATTTCGGTGAGCACAAGAACGTTGGGGAAACTCTTGCAAAATTACCACTCAAGCTTGGAGGAAGCAAGCACCTTGAAGAAATTAGTAAGGTAAGTTGTCCCCTTGATCCTAGACTTTGTTCTAGCAAGTTTGTTCTTATTTTTAAGAGGTTTTTGGGACATATTCCTCTTGATGCTGCTGCTGTCCATTCTGTTTTGATGTGAAAGGAAGATGAGTTTTATGTTATAGATAGTTTAGATAAGCTTAAACAAGCTAGAAGCAAATGGTAATAGCTTAGAAATTCAAGTATGCTTGTGAATCAAAGATTGTGTTCTGTTCTGGTACTATACGAATCACTGTTCATATGTTGGAATTTCATGATTTTGATGCTTCCAATGGGTTTAGAAAGGAAAATTGTGTGGGGATATAGTAGAGAAACCAATATTGGAAGCATTGGAATCAAAATGAGAATTTTTGGAAAACAAGGGTAGCTTTTCGGTTCTGTACAGTAGGTTATGATGCAATTGGAGTTTGGAAATTCTGAATGCATATTTGGATTCTACATAAAAATTATTTGGAAATGAACCATGATAATTTGTTTTAGAAAGATGGAAGCATAAGTCATAAATTAAAGAAAGAATAGACCTAGTTGAAACCCTAGTCTTGGAATTGTGATGGAAGTAAATTGTAACTTGATGTTACTTTGTAATGGCTAGGTTTTGACATTTGTGAGAAGGAAGGATCAATCAAAGAAAGGAACAAGACACCTAAGAGGTAGCAAGAATACCTAACTATAATCTTATGCTTGTTTGATTGTATGTTTGCTTGTTATGTATGATTATTGGTTGAGCATGAGATAATTTTATAATGATGATGATGAGATATGAATGGTTGCAACTCCTTGCAATGAATGTCATGACAATATGCATGTTAGAGGTTGCTTATATTTGTTCATGAAGTAGCTCCCATGTCATGATAACATGTTAAGCATTTAACCAAGCATGCATGTTATTATAGTTTGTATGACTTGCTATTGAGATTTCCATGAAATCTCATTCCTTCCATATAAATAACCATGCTATAGGTGCTGGATCTTCTCAAGGCAAGAGGGTAAATATGGATGGATAATTGTATATGACTTAAAGGGTGTGCACCTAACTTAGAAGATGATGTTTTGGTGTGTATAATGTATGCTTTCACAAATCCAATCCGAGGCAGTAGCTTTCCAACGATAGTTTTCATAACCTATACCACGATTTTTCATATGAAATTTTGCATGAGCATAGCTAAGATCTAGAGATTTAAACAGACACCAAGAACGCCTCAATTGGTTAAGAATTCAAATTGTTATGATTTTTTTAAATTCGTGATTAAAATCTGGATCAAGACAAAACAAATACCCAGAGACAATGAGGTTCATGTGCAAATTCCAAATAGTAAATGAATGAATTTTTCCTCAAAATTTTATGAGCTTAAACTAGACATATGGATCTTTAAATCCATATGTAACACGCCTCATTTGGATAAGTACACAAAGAGAAATGAATTTTTGAAAATAAGGTAAAGAAACTGGAACTTCCAAACTTACCAAATGAATAGTATTTTTCAACGATTAAACTGATTTTATTTGGACAAGGAAACCTCAGTTTCATATTTTTTCTTCAAAGTTAAATGAAATAGATTTCATTATAAATTGGAACCACCTTATTTCTATTTTTCTAGATTTAATTATGAATTTCCAAAGTTCATAGTGTAGTCTGGATTTACCAAGTGAACAGTACTATGAACCGTACCCGATAACCTAATTCTTGGAAATTCATGTTTTTAAGCTAAAATGGTGTTCCATTGGTCTAAGATACTTCCAATTGAGTATATGTAAGGGTAAAATTAAGGATACGACAGTATGAATGGTTGCAACTCCTTGCAATGAATGTCATGACAATATGCATGTTAGAGGTTGCTTATGTATGTTCATAAAGTAGCTCCCATATCATGATAACATGTTAGGCATTTAATCAAGCATGAATGTTATTATAATTTGTATGACTTTGTATTGAGATTTCCATGAAATCTCATTCTTTCCATATATATAAGTATGCTCTAGGTGCTGGAACTTCTCAAGCCAAAAAGTCAAATGTGGATGGTTAATTTGTATATGACTTAAAGTTGAGCACTTAACTTGAGAGGATGATATTTTGATGTGCTTGATGTATGTTACTACAGATCCAGTCTGGGGTAGTAGACTTCCAACGATAATTTTCTTAACTTATCCAACGTATTTTCACTGAAATTTGGCATGAACAAAGTTAAGATCTAGAGATTTAAATGAACACCAATAACGCCTCAATTGGTTAAGAATTCAAATTGTTATGATTTATCAAATTTGGGAATAAAATCTGGATCAAGATAAAACGAGTACCCAGAGGCAGTGAGGTTTATGCGCGAATTTCAAATAATAAATAAACGAGTTTTTCCACAAAATTTTATGATCTTAAAGTATACATATGGAGATTTAAATCCATATGTAACACGCCTCATTTGGATAAGTACACAAGGAGAAATGAATTTTTGAAAATAAGGTAAAGAAACTGGAACTTCCAGACTTATCAAATGAACAATATTTTTCAACGAATAAACTGATTTCATTTGGATAAGGAAACCTCAATTTCATATTTTTCCTTCAAAGTTTAATGAAAGATATTTTATTAGAATTTGGAACCACCTCATTTTTATATTTCTAGATTTAATTATGAATTTCCAAAGTTCATGATGTAATCTGAATTTACCAAATGAACAGTACTATGAACAGTACCCGATAACTTAATTCTTGGAAATTCATGTTTCTAAGCTACAAAGGTGTTCAATTGGTATAAGATACTTTCAATTAAGTATATTTAAGGATAAAATTAAGGATATGACACCTCTTACACGAAGAAGGAATTAAAGTCAACAGAGTTAATGTTTTCAAGTTCTTAGTACAAGGTATTAATAAGTCTGTAGGGAGAATACCTAAGAAAGAGAAGAAGAGTACCCTACATTAAATAAAAAGATATCAAGTCTAAGTAGATAAGTTTGTAAGATGAACTTAAAGAGAATAAAAGCAATATAGACCCAAAAGAGACAATATGAGAAGGGTATAAGATAGTGCAATATCAAGGTAGGAGCCTGTTAGCACTAGTGCTTCAGATTTTCATTAGCATTTCTTAGTTAAGCATACTCAGACCAGAGGAACCTAATGATGGGTGACCCCCTAGGAAGTGATGAAAAATGGTGCAAATGCCACATAAGTTTGGCATAGATTCACAAAGTTATATACGATGATAAGAAAAGCTAAGAAGAGTTAGAAAAAGTTATGAAAAGTAACTTATGTTAGGTCCAAAAAGATTATCTAAAAGGAAAGATTTAGATTACAACTTTGTTTCAGAAGAAAGAAAGACAAAAGAGCAATATTCTCTTGAGAGGCTGGCAAAGTTATAAGTCAAAGAGAATGTTAGGCTTATGATATCTCAAGATATATAAAGAGAAACCTGTAATGAGACATGTAAAGAGATAAGAAGTATGATGAAAAAACAAAAACCTTAGAATTTCATCAAATTTCTGAAAGATTATGTATGAAAGAAATTGACACTACTCACAAGACCAGAAACCATATAGGATCATACTCAATTTAAAATCTCTGAATCTAATTTATCGAAGATTTATTCGAAGAATTATCTTATCAAATAGCTTATCGATAAATTACTTCAAATATCACTTTCAAACAAGTATGTTGTTGGTGAAATTTTATCATTCTTATCGATAAGAGATCTTTGATAAGTATCCTTATCGAATATCTTATCGATGAATTGAGTCTTTGAAAGATTGACTGACTTTATATTTATCAAATAGCTTATCGATAAACTAATAAAACTTCGAACAGAGTTTCTATTTAACAAGCATCATTTATCGAAGACTTTATCAATAAATCAATTTATCGAATATGACTTCGATAAATTCTCTTCAAAACTATTTTCCACAAATCTATTTCTTTATCAAATTATCATCATTATCGATAAATGCTTCAATAAATGCCTTTACAAATTTCACTGAATCATTTTCAAATTTATCGAAGACTTTATCGATAAATGACTTTATCAAATAACTCTTCAAAGAGAGATCATTTTAGAAATAAATAATCATAGTTTGCTTCATAGTCTATTTATCAAAGGTCTTATCGATAAGTGAACTTATCGAATAGGTCTTCGATAAATATCCTTCATAAATTAATCTTTTTACAAGTTTCTTTTCTATTTATCGAAGTGCTTATCAAATAGGTGTCTTATCAATAAGCTTATTGATAAATATTCTTCAGTCTTAAAATACATTTTGAAAACATTTGCTTAATTATCATCATCAAAATATTGGAGTCTAACAAGATCATGGGTCTTGGCACTTGATAGGTAATTCAACCTTAAAAAGAGATGACGCATTAGCACTCACTTGAATTCTCTCAAGAGGCCTAAATTTCTTCTTATCAGTACACAATTCTTTCAAGAATTTAGCATATTTAGGTTCCTCATAAGCATATTTCAAGTTTATTAAACAATGCATAGGCATCTTTTGCAAATTCAATATCAAATTTCTTCTTACCAGCAAAGTAATCTTTAGAAAAAGGGAGATCTTTCGTACTTACCTCCTTACCTATAGGCCTAGAGGCTCCTTGCATGCTTGTCTCCACTCTTTCTTCAATATGTTTGCTTTGTAAGATCAACTTTGCATTATCTCTTCCTTTTCTTGTGTATCTCACACTTCTTGTGCTTGTTGGTTCTCTTCTTGGCTTACTCTCTTAGTCATAAGTTGTTCTTCTTTGGCGCTTTTAAACTTCTCAAGTTTTATTGGTGAAAGGGGTGACAATCTATTTCAAGGTCTTCACCATCCTTATTGGATGCATTATCTTCTTTAAATCGGACCTTTCTTCTACTCCTTAGTGAAATAGCATTCAGAGCCTTTAGATTGATGACTGTGTTAGAAGGTTTGCTACCACTATTCTTAGCTTGAATATCGCTCACAGTATTAGAAACTTTTGTCAGATGACTAGAAATGTCTGCATTCTTTGAACTCAACTCTTCAAGTTTTCTCTGCACATTACCATTGTCTTTCTGCATACTTTGAAGAATTGTTACAATAGAGGTGAATTGACTATCATTTTCTTTCAACTTGTTAATGTGGGTCATTCTACCATCCATATTATTCATTTATGCAGCCATGCTCTTTAGAAGATGGGAGGTCTCATCTGCTCTTGGTTCTGCTAAAGAATGAGGTTGGGCTGGAACAATAGGCCTTGAATTGCCTTGATAGTTACTAGAGGAAGCGCCACCACTTTGGAACTGATTAGGCCTATTGTCACCACTCCCTTACCTGAAGTTTGGATGATCCCTCTATCCTGGATTATATGTATTTGAGTAAGGATCCCTCTTCTGAAATTGATTACCTCTTCCTTGTTACATTGCTGTAACTTCTTCAACTTATCTTTCACATGTATTTGTAGCATGCATCATGGATCCACAAGACTCACACCTTATAGCTAACGCTTGAGATGTACCCACGGCATGCACTTGTTTTGTAGACTAGAGTTCCCGTTTAACTAAGCTCATTCTCTTCTCCATTCGAATTCCCAAGGCAGCTATCTCTGATAAAATCTCCTTGGAATTTTTTGAAGAGAATATGGGCATTCTCCTAGGATCCTCAGATTGGTGATCCTCATTAGCCATTTTCTAAAACCATTCCCAGGGATTTTGTCTCTCAAAGATTCGTTGTAGCTATATTTAAAGAAACTTTATTGTGGGGCAGTAAACCATCAAAGAGTATGTCCACAAAATTGGCTTTAGTGATGTTATGATGCGGACATCTAGCCAGTAAATTGATGAACCTTGTCCAGTACTCATATAGCGATTCTCCATCTTGTTGAAGAATGTTAGTGATATCTTTCTTCATCCGTGTAGTCTTGGAAGCCAGGAAAAATTATTCTAAGAATATCGCCTTTAGTTGGTTCCATGTTAAAGTGGTAAGATAGTTTGGCAAGTTATACAGCCACTCCTTTGCCTTCCCTTTCACAGTGAAATGGAAACATCTTCTCAAGATATCATCCAATGCAATCATTAGAGGATTCATAGAAGAACAAATCATGTGTATGATTTGAAGGTGCCGATATGGACATTCTCCTATAAAACTATAAAATTTAGGTAAGGATGTAATCAAGGGTCCTTTAATCTCAAAATTAACTTCTTCGGTGTAGAAACCATAGGGATCATAATTCACATGCGAATGATTAATTTCCCTAATGCTCCTATTATCTTCTACATCATTAGGTACTTCATTCTCTCAATGCCCATTATTCCCATTGTGCCCATTTGGATTAACCTCAGCCATATTGGGAATATCTAAGGGAATTTCTAAGTTAAGCCAATTTCAGACCCTGAGACACTAGAGAATGGACTAGATTCTTGTGATCTAACCTCTTCTTCAACTAAAGCTTCATTAGGTCCTTGATATCTAAACTCTTTTCTAAGTTTCCTAAGTGACCTCTCAATTTTAGGATCAAAAGGACTAAGGGTTTAGTTTTTTCTATGTATGCAACACATAAGCAATCAGAAAAAACCAAGCAGACAATCAGAATTAGACAAAAAATATCAACAAAAAGACACTTTAGTCGTGATAAAAGTGACTATAGGTCATGACGAGTATACACAGAGGGTAAAACTCGTGAAACACGAGTATTTGGTCACGACAAAGAAAGAGACTGATCGTGACTAATAATCACAGAGAGTAAAACTCGATAAATACTTACTTTTAGTCGCGACAAAAACAACTCTAGGTCACAACAAAAGTTACTCAGCCAAATGCAATCAAAAACTTATGAGCAATTTTCAAAATCTTTGTGCAAGTGAAGAATGACTCAAATTCAGAATTGTATAGCTCTTGAAATCTCTGTTCACACACAATCAAGTAGAGAATGGTGGATTAGCCAGATCAAACTCTAAAGAGTGAAAAATACAGGATGCTATGCAAGGATGCAAATGTAAAAGGGAAAGAAAATAAAATATTTGTTTCTATTTCTCAAAATTTTTATGCCATGCAATGAAAAATGCAACAACTATAGCTCCATAAGACGAATGACTCGCGTCAACCAATTGCTAGGGAACCAATGACTTGGCTCCCCGATAACAGCGACATTCAAATGTCCGAGATTATTGCCATATGGGCTTTACAAAATAAAGGTTGCACCTAAAAATGTATCATAAGGCATAAACCTATCGTTCTTCTCAAGGACCCTTTTTGTTGGAATCCTAGCGAATTGGTGAACGATAACATTGACGACTTGAGTAAAAACATGGCATTTTTTTGTTTAACCGAACTTTGGTGCAATAAAAATAAATATGCAGTGAAAGTAAATGTTTTTGGTATTTTTGATTGATGAAAGAATGATTTGGATTGTGAGAAAAATATGATAGAAAAGACTCTTGATGATGAAAACCTAGCTATCCTCTCTCTTGATTTGAAATAGGAGTTATGAAATCACTAAGTCTTAGATAAAATCTCAATCAATCAATCGAGTCTAGTACAATAATGAGTTTGAAACCACTTTAAATAAAGTTGAATTAAACTTCTTAATGCACAGTTGAAAACCACTTAGTGTGTACATTGAATTAGATTATGCAAATACCCTCAATTGACTATCAATCAATAGCCAAAGACCCTAATCAATTGAATTAATTACTAACAATTGCCAATAATAATCCAACTAACCAGAAATTAAACTAAAATATATATATAAATTAGTAATCATATCATCTAAATCAAATACAAACATCTAAATTGAGGAATAATCAATCAATGCTCAATAATCATACACATCATGGAAGTCCTTAAATCTAGAAATCCAAAAATATGAACAAGCTCATATTAAAGTAGAATAACTCCCCTATTTAGTCTGTGAGAATAAGTTGTTTTGTCTATCACCAAGAGGCTAAAAATCTAGCCTCCCATAGCTCCAATCATGCCATAATTGCTGTTCGAAGCTACAGCCATGAGAAGGGTACAAAAAGATTATGGAAAGATGAAGAGTAAGGTGGTAGAGATGATTTAATCAAGGTGAAAATGGAGAAAATTGTGTAAAATGTATAAAAGTGGTGGATTTGATTCAAGGTTGGTGGAAGAAGTTGAGAGAATGTGTTAAGGTTGTTCTTAACCAAATCTGGCAAAAATCAGGCTATCCTCTCATGGCTGATGCTATCCCTTCCTTAATTGCAGATTGACCTAATAAAAAATACACAACTTCACTTATTGTCTCCAAATCCATGTTTTTAGTCATGACCAGTGAACATAAAAAATTGACCAATTGATACTTAGGTCGCGACTAAGAAATACAATGGCTGGCTCTTATCAGTTTTGGACCTCTTTGTCTTGTGATTCCTTCTCTAATCCACTTTGGGTCTTTGAATCTCCTCTAAATACTTACAAAGGCCAAGCTTTACGTAAAAGTTAACCAAATTAAAGATCAAGGTATTTATAGTTTGAAAGAGATAATTGACCATTTTACCCTTAAATAAGTACATTGCCACCAAAATCAAATATCATAAAAGCACAATTGCATGCATAAAATGAGGGGTAAAAGTGTCACAAAAACTCTTAAAAATGACAAAGAAACCATATAGAATTTGTGTGTTATCAGAAGCCCATCATCTTCATGGCTTGCTGGAGCCTAGCGTCCATATCCTCATTGAGTTTAGCTTTAACAACTTCCTAGAGTTTGGCTTCGACAACTTCCTAGAGTTTGGCTTCAACAGCCTATTGCAGTCTGGCTTCGATAGCAAGCTGGAATCTGGCATCCATATGATAATGCATCTTTTCTAACTCTGCTTGATGTTGTGTAGCAAGTTCATCTTGAACCTTTTGCAACTCATATCTGGACACCATGTTTGCAAAGGTTTCAATTCTTCTTGAGGCAGAGCTAAAAAACTCTTTCCGTATAACTCCTTTGGGGGCCGTGGTCA
Source organism: Leucaena leucocephala (assembly GCA_037074615.1). Lineage (NCBI taxonomy): Eukaryota > Viridiplantae > Streptophyta > Magnoliopsida > Fabales > Fabaceae > Leucaena > Leucaena leucocephala. The sequence goes on from CM073549.1 coordinate 8,817,205, forward strand.
GGGGTTCTAATAGCTGTCTCTCTAAGATGTCAATTCCTTTTTTAGGAATGAAAGACCCTTGGGATACCTGTTTCTTTAGTGCATCATACAACATATACAAGTAATCAAGTTAAAATAACTAAAGAGCAAGTAACAATGTATAAATTCTTAGTATTTAATATAATTACTTACAATCCTCTCAGCAATAGTAGAAACCTCTGGAGTGATGTACTATCCCTTCTTCACCATCGCAGCCTTCCATTTTTGTTGGCGAGATAGACGTTTGATGGATGAAGAAGTGTATAATGCACTAGGGTCTGATGCAGCAACTGTAATATCCTAATTTTTAGGCCTAGAGACTCAGAAAGTAGCTGAAATAGATAGGCTACCAGACCCCTTTGAGCAGAAGTTCCAAAAACATACAAAGGGTTTTAGGGACTAAACTACAAATAAGTAAAAGTACAGGGACTTATATGTAAATAGTAAGAGTCCCTAGGGTCATAATGGTCATTTTGGAAAAGAAAGGGACTAAGGTGAAAAGTTTAAAAGTCTCATGGCGCAAAAATAAAAGTAGACACAAGTTATGGGGCATTAAGTGTAATTATGAAAAGTTAAGGGACTTAATCAAAAAGAGGAAACATTTTCAGGGGCAAAATGGTAATTATAGAAAGTTGAGCCAGAAGTGGCTTATAACTGCCCGGAAGCATTTTAGTCCCAAATTTCATCAGTAGATAGAGAAAATGATGCTGGTTAATCTAGTTTAATACAGGAATTTTATCAGAGTTTCAGATAGCTAAAATTTATCTTATAATCTAAAAGTTATCTGAAATTTTTATCAGATCTTCTGGACCTCAGATATAAGTGAAAAGTTATAGGAATGTGCATCCTATGAAGCCAGAGGTCAGGGAACTGACAAAATTCTGAAAGGAGTTCTGTAGAAAAAGTTATTCACATATTAGTGAATTTTGACTGGAGTTCGTGAATGCTCGATATCCGATTAGAAAATTAATCGGTAAGCAAACTAGGACTGAATAAGCCCAGATGACATCACATAGAGGCCCATGATGACACCAAGGGAGGACCAGATCCATGATATCAGTTCATCGGAAAAAGGGGCCAGTGTCCAGAAAAAGGTGCAAAATGACGAAAATACCCATGTTTTATAAAATAAGTAAAGAATGAGTAAAAGGTATTTTGGTCATTTGACTAAGGTTAGACAGTCAAGAAAGGTTATCTGGATAGCTGACCAGGGTCAGGGGATACTCTGGTAAGGTATGAAAAGACAATAATGTCCCTAGACTCATTAAAGTAAATAAAGAGAAACCAAGGGCATTTGGGTAATTTGCCAAGGGATGTTTCTTGGGAATTGAGCCATCAGAGTACTTGAACTTGATCAGAGACCCAAGATGACATTCCAAGAGTCAAAAAATATGGCCTAATATTTATGTGGGTTAAAGTGGCATTAAAATAATATTTTAGTGGCTTTTCAATAAAGTAAAGTTACCCGGTTGAAGTGATAATCGGGAAATTGATTAGATAAAGCTCTGAACTTATCCGGAAGCCATGAGGTGGTATCAAAGGTACCCATAAGGTGCCACATGGCACTAATATAAAGGAAGAAGAAAAAGCTAAGGACACGTGGCACGATCTTAGCCGTTCATTCCGGGATAAGACTCTGGAATTCTTTGGAAGTACTGAGTCAACTAGTGAGGTGTCCCAAAGGCCCCACCATTGTGCCACCTAAGCATGTGAGGTATCCATGGATGATGTCATTTTGATGAGTCATTGAGGATGATGATGTCATCGCGATGATGCAGTGAAGCTTCTTGAGGAAGCTAAGCGATCTGAGCCGTTCATCGTGATTCGAACTGGACCATTTAAGCCACCTTGCTCCACCTATAAATACCTCTCACTCACTACCATTCCATTCATGGCCAAGAAGAGAAAGGAAGAGAGAGAGAGAGAGAGAAAGAAAGAGAAAGAAGGAGTTTCGGCTGAGCTAGGAGCAATCCAAGGAATTTAGGGACTCGACAAGCTTAGGAATAAGGTAAGTAAGTTATTCTAGTCTCTGCTCTAATAAATTAGAGGATTGTTCTTATAAATTAGATAGTTAGAATAGAGAAATATCTCTCTCTATAAGGTTAGCCATAGATAGAAAGAAAGTTAAGGGATGGTCAGAATAGGGGTATTATCTCAAGATAAGCTTGAGTTAAGTGGAGTTATACTCGATAAGATAATAATAAAATATTATTATGCTATGTATAGACTCTGACATCTATAAAGAAGGGATCTCAGAGAAAAGGCTAAGGACTAAAGGAAAGACTATATGCCAGGTAGTAAACTTATCTAAACTTGTATATGTTGAATGTATGGTTGATTGTGTCAGGGCTTGATTGATTGATGTTAATATGTAATTGTTGAAGCTCTGTGCTATGATTACCTTGGCCAATTGTATTTCATATGTTACATGGAAGCATGCACATTACATTAAGTTGACACAATCACAAGCAAGCACTAATACCAATCATTGATGCATGCACTGTTTAACACTGTTTGCTACTGAGATTTCCCCTGAAATCTCACCCATATATTTTCCAAACATAACAGGGTACTGGTTTAGAGAAGATGAAGCTAGGAAAGTGAGGATGTGACAGCAGCTTATACACAGCCTGCAGCTGCTCTTACATCATTTTCCTTTCAAGGACACGTTACCCTATCAAGACATGTAATGGTGGTACATATTCTTCTTGACATGAAAATGAAACAAAGTTAAATTAGTTGATTAAAATGTACATTCATTACTAACTAAGTTATTAAAATATAAGTTTTTAGAACACATCAAACCTTATAAGTAGCCTCTTCCCACCATTGAAGAAATAATATCCACGCTTCATCTCTGACATTGGGGTATGTGTCTTTTGGATACTCCTCCATCTTACTTCCTTGGAGGTAGTCCTTTACAAGGTTGGACTTAAAGTATCTCCACCGTTCATCACATTGCTTTAAGATGAAATGCCTTATGCTTGATGTGGCAGAAATATCAAAATTTTGCTTCATTGAAGTACAAAAACCAAATAAGATGAAGCTACAATAAGGGACAAAAATCATGAATAACTACAGTAGATAGGTGAAACATATAAATAGAAATATACCAAAATGTCCTCCCAAATCATATCCTTGTCTTTCTGGTCTACAGCCTTCCAATTGGTGTACGCGATGCTAATCTTAGCGTGTACTATATGGCTGACATAACTATTAAGCAATATCCCATTTTCACCAGTTACCTTCATGTCATGATCAAACTCCACTGGCAACTTTGTGGGATATGTCCCCTCACTGTCCTAGGCACCCATTTCATACGGATCGAGCTTCTTTCTCTTTTCTTCCCTTGCTAACTAGAACCATCCTAACCTAAACTGTCCATGCTCCATTCAAAACATAAAAAAGAAATGACGTTGGAAATTTTGGCAGTGTTTGCCATAGTTTAGTTCACTCTTCACTATCAATTTATGTAAGTATCAATGCGCACTTTCTAATGGATTTAGTCAAGGGACATGACCTTTTTAGGTTCAAATTTATTTTATACAGTTAATAACAACATAAACAAGATTTGGGCAAGGTAATCGTGAGATTCCACAGAAATAATATTAAGCTTAAATTGATTCATAGCAATAACACAAATTAAAGGAACATAAACATGTGTCCATTATAATATAATTATTATAAATTTAAAAATATGATTAGAAGAACCCTTGAATGGGACCACAAGTGGCTGTGTGAAAGAATTGGACCACAAGTGATTGTGTGAAAAGTAAATCTGAAACTGACCAGGGTTTAGGTTTTTGAATTTTTCGTGGTCTTTTACGGCTATTTTCTTAAGAAAACCGCTGTGAACGATCCTTTTGATAGTGGTTTTTTATTTTATTAGATGGGGGTTTGAGGACTGGAGGTAGTAGTATAGAGTATATTTGTTTACCTCCATCTTTGAGGAAAAATTCAAACTACTTGTTTACATTCCTGTTACTTAAAGTTAACCTATAATCTTGAATCCAACAAATTAGATACTATTTATCATGCCAACTGTATTTATGAATTTGTTAAATTATTAATTTATAGGATAAATTAGACTTCTTAATTGATATTTTTTTCTCAAAATATACGTACTTTTCCTTTAAAGTACACATGCTGAACGTGCAGATATAACACGATAAAATATGACCAGCCGATGTCTATACTTATATAGAGATATGGATTTTAGGTCCATAAAGAAACAAAGTTCTTTACATATTGTTGAGGTTGAGCTATATCCGAGAACTATATAAGGAAAACACAATTAATCAGCAAACTAAAACTAATTAACTTATAACAATATTCTAATTAATAACTGACTTTAGAAAATATTCTAATGTAACTAGTTTGACTATTCTTTACATTTTGAAAATTTTATCATCCCATCCCAACATATTCTCACCAATGCCGAAAAGGATCAAAAGAAAGAGGGATGAAAGTAAGGTAAAGCCTTTCAATCAGATGCAGAGTCGTATGGGTTTTGGGAATCATCTGGGTCATCTTTAGGGTGGTGGAAGTGCTGCTAGTTACAAAGGTGGTGAAAATGAGAATGGAGACCATCAAACCTTTCTTGTAGGTTCTCTAACTGAAGGGAGAGGTCCTCAACTGAGTTCTCCAATTTATCCATTCGAATGATAACTTCTTCGAGATTTTTGAGGAGGTTTGGAACCGGCGAAGGCATCAGGTCAGGGAGAGGATGCTTGTCCTCAAAATAATCACAGTCTCTTTTGTGTTACCCGGAAGAGACAAGCCGAAAGAGGATGCCATTTCAAGAGTTCGATGGAAAGGAGAGTAAGAGACACAGATGATACAAGGAAACAGAGGAAAAGGAAGTGGAACAAAAAGCACAATGGAAGGGTATTTAAGATTGAGGAAAAGAAGTTCGTAAGAGGTACAAGCATACTGTTAGCCTTCCCTCATGATGGCTAAAGACGTTGGGAATCGAAGAGGCAAGAGACACTTTCAAATAGGGCATTAAGAGGTGGGAAAGAACATATTCTTGAAAAATGAACAATCATGACAAAGAAGAAAGATTGACTTTTAAAAAATTTATGTCAGCTATTTTTTTAGAAACTACCTTTATAAACAAAGCTTTTTAAGCTCGATTGGACACCTTTTAAGGGTAGTTCTTCTTAGAACTATCGTTAAAATTTGTTTTCACGGTAGTTTGTTCCCAAAACTGCCTTGAAAATGTTTTAAAATATGGATTTATTTATGAATATGCCACCGCCTTTTTTCTTTTACAGTATTTTTTAACTGTCGTAAAGTAGCGCCATGATAAGTGTTTTTTCTAGGTGGATTATACTAAATGTAGGATGGTATAAAATAAAAAATTAAAGAAAATTGCAAAAAAAATTCAAGCTTTCCACGTCGGTTAATAGAAAACCACATGGAATTTTTTTTTTTAAAAAAAGCAAGCTTTCCACGGCAGTTTTTGGTAGAATTGCCATGGAAAGAAAACCATTAATGGCGGTTTGTAATGTAACCGCCGTTAATCGCTTCACCTTTCATGTTAAAAGGTAGACTTATAACAATGGTAAAATTCATGTCACTCACAAAATCGCCTTGAAAGGTCACCTTTAACAGCCGTTAAAAGCCTTTTTTTTCAGTAGTGATTATTAGACTCATTAGCGTGTTACTGGAATTTAACTTGTATACGCATCTTTGTCAACTATCTAAAAGCATGTTACTCTCTCCATCCCAATTATAAGACCTAACTTTTAGGGTTGTAGTGTCCCTAATTGTAAGTCACATTACAAAGTTATCTAAATAATTAAAATTACATGTCCCACTCTTACTTAATAAAGATGTATTTAATTAATTAATATTAAAAAATGATGACATTTAGCATTTTTTTAGTTAGATACAGGTATCTCTTATTGATACAATTATATTCGAGGCACTATCAAATACTAAATATGAGCACCTCTATCAATGGGGATTCGAACCTTATTAATTCGCCATATTGTAAAGAATTAGCCCCTCCCGCTATATTCAACTCCCATTGATTGATGACATTTAGTATTTAATTGTGGGTAAAACAAGAAACAAATTTGTAAGCATAAACTAAATGTATCTATTTTCTTAATTAGAGATGGAATAAAAACTATGTGCAACAAAAGGAGGAAAATGGAAAACCAACCATGAATCCCAAAGAAGGTGTACCTTTAATAGTGATTTATGTCAAGAAATGCTATTAAAGGTGTACCTTTAATGGTGGTTACAAAACCGTGGTTAAAAGGTAGATTTATAACTACGGTAGAATTCATATTGCTCACAAAACTGCCGCGAAAGTTCATTTTTAATTGTTGTTAAAGGCCTTTTTCTAGTAGTGTCAGCCTCCCTAACACAACTCATGCCTTTCATTCTTCACCTGCTAGAAATTAAATAAAGGCCATTAGATATCAATACTACCTCCGGTTCAGAATATAAGCTTCAAATTTGTGAAGGGTGTGGTTTTTTTTATAAGCTTCAATTTGGATTTGTTAGATCATTGAATGCATTTTTTCATATTTAGCCATAATTAATTGTATGTCTTTCTCATATTCTTTTTTTCACTTATTCTCTCTCATCTATTTTTCCACTCAATCTAGTCTCTCCTACTCACTCACTCCATAAATAAGGGTGCTTTAGGGGGAAAAAAGTTGTATGTTTTATATATTTATTGTTTTTAACCAATTTTATTTATTTATTTGAGTTAGTTTAATTAGTTATTTGAAGCTTATATTTTAAACCAGATGGAGTATCATATATTATGATTAGATATCAATTTCTCCAGCTAGCCTGCCATTAATTCTTCAACTATATTATGCATTATAAGTCTTTCATGGAGAAATACTTATAAAATGTCATATCATATATACTCTGACCAATTAAAATATATTATTTATTGTCATTTATTGTCAACAATTCTCCATCTATATTTATTGTTATTCTAATTGTGAGGGATTTTTTCTTTTCCAAAAAAAATAGAGGGTGCTAACTATAATTTAAATAAGATGAATTGTTATATTTTATTTGATCAGAGTATACATGGGACGACACTCTAAAAGTATGCAAGTATTTCCCGTCTTTCACGTCCCATTCGCAAGTCAAGCTTTTGTAAGTCTACTTCTAAATCCAGCCTGCCATTAATTAATGAAGGGCAGATAGATATCAATATCATACATTCATGACTGAAGAAAATTGTTTTGCCCATTTCATGTAGTACTTATGAAGACTTGTGGTCCTCTAAAGCCTGCCTACCTTTGATTCTTCAACTGCAATATTAATATTTTCATCTGCTTTGATTCTTCAACTGCAATATTAATATTTTCATCTGCTCACCTTCTCACCGACCTTCTTAATTTCTTATGGGGTCCTACTCTATTTGACCACGTAGTACAATCGATGCTCATCATCAATATGAAATATTCCATTTGATTTTTGATAATTCAGATTTGCTTATTTTATTTATATATTTTGAATAAATTTTATTCTAATAGGTAAAAGTTTTAAAATAAAGATAATATTATAAATATTGCTCTTAAGAAACATAAATTCATTATTTAAAAATTTACCTATTAGAAGGAATTGAGTAGATGGGAATATACATAGAGAGACGCGCGCGTAAATACCCTATTATAAGAGATTACATATTGAAGGAACTTACAAATTTATCGTTTATCTTATACCTGTCACTAATGAGATAAGAATCTACTAATTAACTTGATATTGAATTTAAGGATTGTGCTTTGATTGAGTTTCCATCATAATAAGGAATTGGAAAGTGTTTCATTCATGAGCATACACGAATCTAATTTTGAAGATTTTTTAAATTTAATTTGGTTATTTTAATTGATTGATCAACCAGGAACTCGTTCACTTTTTTTTGGTTATTTTGATTTGTTAATATAAATTTTATCCTTATAATTTTGACTTAGTTAAAATTTAGTCCTTAAATTTTAATTTGGTACATATCAATTCTTTTTATGATTTACTTAAAACTCAATCATTTAACTGACTTGGTGCAATTGAGTCCCTATATATTAACTATTTAAGTTTTAGTCCACACATTTTAAAAAATAAAACTATAAGGACCAAATTAATTTCTTGAAATATTAGGGACCGACGTAATTGACAAGTAAATGAGATATACTATAGAATATTTCATGGCAAGTCATTAGGCCTATTTAGATAAGAGTTTGGGAAAGGGCTTTTAGACAGCTTTTAGAAAATAGCTTTTGGAGAAGAGTTTATAGAAAAAAAGTGGTTTTGAATAAATGATTGTTTGGATAGTTATTACCAAAAGAACTTTTGTAATTAAAAAATTACTAGTATGATTTTATTATAAATAGGAGAGAGGAGAGAGGAGAGAAAGTGGAGAAGAGAGAAAAGAGAAGAGAAAGGAGAGAGGGTGGAGAAGAGAGAGGAGAGAGGAGAGAGGAGAGAGGAGAGAGAGGAGAGAGGAGAGAGGAGAGAGAAGAGAGAGGAGAGAGGGTGTACGAAATAGTAAGGGTAAAATAGTAATTAAATAATCTATAAGATCTTTTACTATTTCAGAAGCTAGTCTCAGTAACTTATCTAAAACCTTAGTTTTTAACCATAGTTTAGTCCAAAAGTATTTTTAGACAAATATAGCTGTTTGTTTTAAAATTTTTTCAAACTAAAATTTGAGTTAAAAATCTTTTTAAAACTACAGTTTTGATGTTTGCCAAACAGGCACATTGAAGTAAACGACATATAAAAAATCTTGGTGACATTGAAGTTATTTCGTGTTTAATTCATTCTGACTTTGTGGTCCCCTCAAGACTTAAATTAAGGGGTTATAAGTATAACACGTTAACTGCAATGTCTGATTTGAAGACTTTGGGAGACACTAAGGCCTACTAACTTGACTTTTTAAATTGGAGAAACATAGTGCTAAAGTAGCCCTAAGTGATAATATAAGGGGGAAAAAACGAAGAAACTAAACATTTCATTATATTCATCTGGTCCTATATATAAGTCATTTCTAGTATATTTAACATAAATTGAGAAAAAATTTAAACTTCATTAACTATGTATTAAAATTCAACAACTTTCTAACTTTATCCCTATTATACATTATACTCATGATAATAAAATCAATACAATAATAAATTATGGGTAAACATGTACATTCATATAACAAATTTAATGATATGACATATAAATAGGGTAAAAAAAATCTTTCACTCTTTACCTTATGTATAGGACTAGAGGAGCATGTATCACCAACAACCTTTTTTCCCTATCCTTTTATATATTCGTATAATCTCTTTGGAACTTCATAATTCATGTGGAATTTAATGGTATTTTCCCAAACTTCTATTTTAATAGGTAAAAACTTTAAAATAAAAGTAGTCTTATAAATATTACTCTTAAAAGACATAAATTCATTATTTAAAAAAATTACGTATTAAAAGGAATATAGGAGACGCAGGCGTAAATACACTATTATAAGAGAGAGCATATTAAGAAAAAAAACTTACAACTTTCTCCAATCCAAAGCCACTAGATCTAAATAGAAAATATTATAGTTAGAAATTTAAAATATTTCTATCGTGGAGCTCAAAATCATTCAAAGATTAAAGTGATTTTTAATTGTTATTAATCGTAATTATGATTAAAAATTTAAAATATTATATAATCAGTTAATATGATTACTAATTAATTACAATCATGAGATTGAAAAAATTTTAAATATCAAAGTGGGATTATTGATTGAGATTATTTTCTTTTTGATAGAAACCAAGTAGTATTACATAGCCGATAGCTTATAGACTTATCCTCTCGAGACACAGATATTATCAAAGAGGGTTTTACCTCTCCCAACAAAGCCTTTCTCTATGCGCATGGCTTGATTCGAACCTATGATATCATGTTTAAGGGACTCAGTCATCTATTAGTTATTCCAAGTTTTATTGGTTACTGATTAAGATTATTGATTACAACTTGTAGATAAAGAAATTGAAAGTATTGAGTTGGATCGACCAGACATATTTTTAACTGAACTTTGTATTACAAGATTTGAAGAGTATAATTAGTTGATGATTGATGATCATAGTTGATGATTCTATTATTTGCTTTACTCGAAAATTTTCTATCAAATGATGATTTCAATAAATACATATGTATTAAATTATACAGTCAGTGCCTTGAACTAGCAACAAGCTTATAAAATCATACATATTATTGTTTGATTGAATTAACCACGTGTAATAAGAACACAACAACTATATTTCTTTCATAAGTTTAGATGTTATGCATGGTGATTTGATTTAGGGGTAGTTTGGATAGGATTTTAAAAAAGGGCTTATGAAAAAAAAAAGTTTATGGGCAGCTTATGAAAAAGGGCTTTAGAGAAGAGTTTATGGAAAAAAAAGTGATTTTGAATAAATAAGTATTTGGATAGTTATTTTTAGAATGACTTTTTATATTAGTAAATTTCTAAAAAGGGTATGATTTGATTAAAAGTAAGAGAGATGAGAGAGGTAGAGAAAAGAGAAGAGAGAGGAGAGAGGGTAGAGAGTAGAGAGGAGAGAGGGTGTAAGAAAAAGTAGGGGTAAGATAGTAATTTGATAGTCCATAAACTCTTTTACTGTTCAAAAAGCTAGTTTTAATAGCTTATTCAAAACTATGGTTTTAAACCATGATTTTATCCAAAAGCACTTATGGACAAATATGACTGTTTGTTTTAAAATTTTTACAAACTAAGGTTTGAGCCAAAAGCCCTTTTAAAACCATGGTTTAGTATCTTATCAAACAGGCCCTTAATGTAAATTATAACACGGCATTTTATAGATGGGAGAATTTCTTTATACATAAAAATGTAAATGCCCTGTAATGAAGAAAGGAATAACTGTCTTCTCACCCAAAGATAAAAAAATAAAAATAAAAGAGGAAATGCATAATTGAAGGAACAATATATCCGTGCAAGCCTCTTTTCAATAATGTTCTACTGGGGTTACTCTTTTAGGTACGAAGCTTCTATTAACTTACACTTTGGGTTATTTTATACCCCACCACCAGACTTTACCACAAATAAAATAATGCAGCTAAAAAATATCTTCAAACATGTAAAAAAACAAATATAATACGCCCAACATGCTAATTAATTTTTCAGTTGAATTTCTTATAATCTTATCATAAAAGATGCCCTTTTGCAACTCCGCGTTTTGTTAGTACGACTTGACCTTATTTGGAATCGGAGAAGTATAAAATGATGCGTGTGCTAATTCCTGGTTGTGCAAGATTTGATAAATCTGATATGATAAATATGGGAAAACCTTCCTCCTTTGTCTTCCTCTTCTTACTGCATTTCTTCGCAACCACCTTAGCTTCGACTGGTATAAACATTACTACTGATAAATTTGCACTTCTTACCCTTAAATCCTCTATCACCTCAGATCCATATGATTTTTTAGCTAATTGGTCTATCTCTTCTTCTCCTTGCAATTGGGTTGGTGTCACATGCAATACTCGTCATGGAAGGATCCATTCCTTGAATCTTGGTGGCATGGAACTTAAGGGCACCATATCTCCAAAATTGGGAAATCTCTCATTTCTTGTTGAACTTGATCTCAGTGATAACAATTTTTATGGTCAGATACCAGAAGAGTTAGTTCGATTGCGTAGATTGAAACTATTCAACTTGAGCTACAATGACTTTGAAGGGCAAGTTCCAGCATGGATAGGAGATTTGTATTCACTCAAGCAACTAAATCTTCGAAATAACAGTTTTAATGGATTTATCCCACTGTCTCTATTCAATCTATCAAGGTTGGAGACTCTAGATTTGATTTATAATCTAATTGAAGGGACCATTCCATTTGATGTGGGCAGACTTGAGTACTTAAAGATTTTACGTCTTGGGGGAAACAAACTTTCAGGAATTATTCCCCCAACAATTTCTAACTTAACTTCACTTGAGTTGTTAAGTTTGTCTTCTAACAGTTTGTTAGGTATTTTTAGATTGTTTATTATTTTATATTTGTGCTTGCTCTAAACTAGTATATATTCAGTTAGTTGGCGGAATATAAACATTCAATGATCATGTGTTTGGGTTTGTTCGGATTTTTTGGGCATCTTTGTGAATTTTTAATCAGTTTTTGTTTTTGTTTTTAAAAATGTAGTTATCGATATTATTTTCGATAAATCTCGTATTACAACTGAAGTAGATAGAATATTTGTTCAATGCATTTAAGACTTCAATGATCTAAAGCAATGTTTTATTTTATTTATTTTGTCTTTACTAATGATCTAAAGCAATATTTGGCTTTGAATCAAATATTAGATGTGTTGAACATGGTTTTTCTTTATTGATAATTAATAAATCCACCAATTATACAAACCACCTAAATTTGTTGCCTGCATTCTCATAATTTTTTTGGCCAAATTCATTCTCATAATTGAAGTTAACTATTTTATAAAGTAAGATGATAAAGCATAATTGACATAGTTGGTTAGTGGTGTAAGGTCTCACTAGATCACTCTGAGTCTTGAGTTTGATTTGATTTCTAGTGAAGGCACCTATGTTGAGAGGAGAAATCACAAATCCGAAACTAGATACCTGATAATAGGATTCAGTAGATAGTATAAAAAAGGTGATATGCCATATAACTCATTTTTCATTATTAATATTGAATAATTCAGTTCTAACGTTGAAATTTTTCTGTTGATCTATGAAAATTTACCTCGTTGTTAAAAAAGTTGCACACTCCTAATTTTTCATTACTTAAATTGAATTAATTGTTGGATATCTCTTTCAATAATAATTTCTGCTATGCATATTAATTATTTTTAACAATGAACTTGATCATTTTGTTATGACATCTTTTGCCATGCGCCTGCTATGAAAATTGATATCGACATATTTGTCATTTAATTTTTGAAGGAGCAATTCCAAATGAGATTGGTGATCTTCAACAGCTACAGATAATATTACTTTCAAATAATCAACTTTCAAACTCTATACCAAACTCTATATTTAATAGTTCAGTGCGATGGTACATTGAACTTGACCACAATAATTTATATGGGAGTCTCCCAACAAATCTGTGTTTTGGGCTTCCAAAACTTGAAACATTTTATGTTCAGTACAATGATTTGTCCGGCGAGATACCCTCCATTTGGCATCAATGTAAGGAGTTGGTAGATTTAGAGTTGGATGATAACATATTCAACCCAGGAAACATTCCAAATGAGATTGGAAATTTGACAAGCCTCCAAACCCTATATCTTGCCAACAGCAATTTGCAAGGTAAGAATTTTATTAAATATATGATTGTCTTAGATCATATGTGTGTTTTTGTTTTAATCTCTGGAATGAAAAATTATCTTAAAATGACTTTTTCTTTTTCTTTTTTTTTCATTCATTTCAAAAAACCGTAAGAAGCTTGCAAAACAAGATTGCGTTCATAGTAAAAATCCTCAAAAAGAGAAATAGGATAATTTTGTATCAATACAAAAATTAGGGAGCCCTGTAATAATCGATCTGAAAGAACTTTAAGGGCTATGAATATTTGATATCCGGATATATACCTCCCACTTTTTAAAAAAAAAAAATCCTTAAAAGAGAAATAAAATATAATTTTGGATTATTAGAAATTTGTGTTAGTTTGTTGTTTGTTTTTATAGATAAATTCTTCCTGCTATTTTCCACTGCACTCCTACTCGTGTGGGTGACAACAACTCCTGCTTTTAACAGCTTGTTGATTATATCAAATAATCAGTTATACCTAAATCTTGTGTATATCTAGCATACAACTCCTTTACATGTATGATCAATCTTATCTAACCATCCCTTTGATTTTAATGCTTTAACTAATTTTTTAATTAGAAAGTTGATATTAATTCTAAATATAGGATCTGTTTTTTATATTTATTATTTTTTTTAAATTACCCTTATTAATACTCCCTCAACAATAATCATGTAAGAGATGAAGGGAGAGAATTTAAAAATATTATTAGCGGATTTTAGAATTAGTTAACATAGAGCTTACATTAAGGAATAGATATGAATATTATTTATGCTAGCATGTTTTAGAATTAGTTGACATAGATCTTTACATTAAGGACCATGTAGGAGTATTATTTATGCTTTTTCTATATGGTTAAGATGTATCTTGCATCTTAAAATATTTGTTGAGGTGCATCCAATAATATTTTGTGGCTAAATATTATTCTCACCCCAACTAAGTACAACAAACGTCCATTAACATAAGCCACCCCCTCCCTTCCATCTGAACCGCCCATGGCTTCCTTCTCCCCCTCTTTCTCACTACTTTGCTTCTTCTTCTTCTTCTCATCCTCCTTACTCACTGAAATCCGATTCACTAAGACCTACAATGACAACCACCCATTCCAGCCGCCTTGAGCTCCAAGATCTCTCTCCCTCCTACTACCAGCTCGACCTTTCCAAGGTTGGCTTCTTCCTCTGAACCCTCAATTCCTACTCCGCATCCTTCAGCAATTTGAAGACAGAGATTACCCACGTTCTTCAGTCCTAACTCATCAAGTCTGCTTGTACCTTTAATTCTCTCAATATCGATGATTCCTTCGACGAGTACAGTCTTGTCTTCACTAACTGCTATGAGCTCTATGGGCGTTGGATTTGCTATGTACAACCTTGACGAAAAGAGCGGCATCCGCAATTACTTGTCCGCCCGCAGAATTATCCTCACCAAGGTTACTTCATCTTCTCTTTGGTCTATTTTAAATCCTTGATGGTCTCTGGATTTACATCCTCAACAAGAAGCGAATGAGCGTTTTCGTATCCATTTCTTTATGGTCGTTCCGATGGAAGAGCTTTTCATCGTACCAAACGACTCCACCAAAGGAAAAAAGTGCAATTTTCCTTTTCCTTCAACATATTTTCTTCCTACCAAACGGGCTCTAATCTCTCTTCAGCATTGCTTCATTTAAAAGAAATTTTAATGTCCAATTGGTCAATGATATTGGAAGAGCCCCTTTCAAATTGCTTTCCAACAAAAGTTAATTATTTTCTATTAATTTTAAGCCTCTAATTAACAAATGTCCATGTATTATTTATATCCATGTATTATTTATATAGTTGTGAGTGAATTCAGGAAATCCCTAGTCTTACGACTAACAAACAAATGTTATGCACTTTTTTTATAGGTGGGACTCCTTCATTTCTTTGGAACATGTCTTCTTTGAGATATGTTAGCATTGGCAGAAATCATTTAAAAGGTAATTTGCCAAAAGAAATGTGTTATCAACTCCCTTTACTTGAAATATTGGATGTTGATAGTAATCAATTCGAGGGAAGCATTCTACCGTCAATAAGTAATTGTACATCTTTGGAAAGACTACGTTTGGATTTTAACTCATTTACAGGTATGCATTTATTTGTATTTTCTTAATTTTACTTTTTTTATAGCAATTTCTCATTTTAAAACTTTTACAGAAGCCTTTGAAAAATAATAAATAATTCTTTGTATACTTTACTCTTCTGAGTTGAAATGAGTACTACTTGAAATTATTTTTGTTATATTTAACGTATAAGTTTTAAAATTATTCTTAAACACGCCAGAGTTAATGATTGATGATTTTTATATAATAGGGTAAGTTTAAGATTAAAATATGGACAAGTTTGGAATTGCGTTTTCCTTATATATATATACATGAGTAAAATATTCTAATCACCCTTTTGTTTTGTCTTAATAATATAGACCTCCCATCTACTGTAAAACCATATATTTTAGTCTAAACTATTAACACAATTAAAGAATATTATAAAATGATTCTTAAAATATACTTTTTAATTAAAAATCTTGTTTACTAATTCACCCCTCATTATACCAAATCCCTAATTTATTTTTCAACATTAATATTTATTAATTATCTATTTCTAAATTTAAGTAAAATATTAACAACTTGATAACAAATTTGATTAACTTTTTTAACAAACATATGTTTAATAAAATATATTTAAAAATTCTGAATTATAATATATTAATATAAGGATCTCAAAATCATATAATTTTATAATTTAATTTAAAATGCACACATATATATAATTGCAAAACATTTTACTCAACAAATGTATTTAAAAGATTACATCATAAATGAAAGAGATTAACAAATAAATAAAAAATGGGGATTAAACTTTAAATTTATTGAAAAATAAAAATTTATGATTATATAAATTTATGATTATAAAATTAATTATCTTTGTAATATCTTAATCAATTTAAAAGTTTGACAAAACTTTAAAAATATATTAAAGATATGTGATTAAATGATTATTAAGTAATATGTATGTTAAGGAGGAGTATGTTAGTCAAAATGATAAGTAAATGCTATGATTTAACGGTCAACTAATAGTTGGGTGGATAGAAGTGGAATCTCAAAATTATAAGGAAGGTTTATGCAACATAAATTTTGATTTTAAAAGAGGTCTATATAGGTTTTCTAAATAAAAAGGAGGTCTTGTAATTTAGAGTAAATAGGAAGGAGGTTGCTCTATATATATATTGATTGAGAAATTTGCTTGTTCTCTTTGTAATATTTATGCATGGATTAATCATCTTAACACAAATATTCAAGTTTTTGAATTAATTAGTAAGACACGTGTAGATTTTTTTTATACTTTGATAAAGAAAAATACCACATCATATATAATATTATAATGTGCCCATATGCTTTATTTTATAATATCCTTAGATAGATAGATTTTATCATACTCCTATTAAAAAAAATAGTCAAGAATACATTTTAATTTTAATTATATTTTTATCCAAACTTCATAAATTAAAATTGAAAAATTAACAAGTAAATGCACATATTTAATACACATATATATTTTGGTGGCAACTTATCACACCTTACGATAATGTCATTTATCATAGTCATTTAACCATTTAAAAATCACTAGTGACTCATCTATAGTACCCTTAACAAGATCAAACCTTAAAACTTTTCTAAAAGCTTGGGTATCATTAGCATTGAATTTTTCTGAACCTTTAAAAATTCAAAACTAATCCAATATAACTCTAAAATTAGCAGTTTAAAACTCTATTTTTAGCCCTTAGAAAGCTCTTTGAAGGAAAAATAAGACCCGGGTTCTTTGTTGACCCATTTGTTCTAAAAACTCACCTAAATCAAAACTAGTATGTGAGATTTTCCCTGAATACATATTTAATTTACATAACCTTAAATGATTATATGCAAACAACCACCAAAATATATAAACAATAAGGCATTTAGTAATAACTATACGCTTCTCCAAGCCACCACCTCTTCTATTTTCTCCACATGTTTTGCTTTGCACTTCGATATACTAGCTCCTACTGTTGGTACTTGAGAGAAAACGGTGAGATTCAGGGGAATCTCAGTAGCAAAATATAAACTCATTATATAATGTGTAATGGTAATAACTAAGCGTGTAAATAGTTGAGTAAGACCACACCTTATAAGCAAATACACATGGCCATGACATAGACTTAAGCAAAGATATTACATGTTGAAAGGCCTAATTACAACATACATGGAAAATAAACATGCACGTAACTAAGCACAAACTAGAGTCAATAAATTTTACTATTTCTTACACAATCTTCCAACTTACTCCCTTTTACTATCTTTTCTTGAACTTGTTTGCTTGAACTCCTTTCATTTTGCTTCCTCCTTTGTTTGATAGGAAATACCAAATCTTATTGATTATTTATGTTGGGCAGATTAATACTTAAACTTTGGTATATAACTATTGCATAATACATTTCTCCCCATGATCCCAACTCTTCTATTTAGTTCTTTAACTTTGCTCCTTGAACTTTAATTCTTGAATAACTTATCTTCTTACTTTTAAATTATTCCATCATGCCAACCCTACACAATTTAGCATGAGAGATTCATTTTTAAACTCTAAATTACAGAATTCCAGCTCCTGACCTAGGCCAAACACTTGCGTTCATACATGAAAAATTTTATTATCACAGTTAATGCCTTCAAGCTTGGGCTCATAGCATTTTCCCATACAACTTTGCATTCTAAAGCCATTGAAACTATTAGATTCATCAAAGCTCAACCTAAATCCCTCAAATAGGTTGGCTGAAACAGGGGAATAAAAGAAAAATTCATAAACTCAACTTCATTGCTTCAAGTCATAACATAGAAGCCTTGAAATGTATTTCAAGTGTGGTTTAGAAACTTAATTCACTTATTTCATAATAAGGTATCTTAAAACAGTAGGCATTTACTTAAAAAATTTCAGCTCCTTAAAATTTAACCCAACTAGTACTTGTCTTCATACGTCAAACCACATTTGTATCTTACATTTCATTAGCATTTGTTCATTTAACTCCTAAAAATTTGGACAGAACCACTGTTAACATTCTAAAAATTTCTCCAGCTTCAAAACCATTGCTTTTGTCCTTTTGCATGCTTTAATAATCTAAGATAGGGTACTTATTTAGCATTTGTAAGCTTGAAACAGTGGGTTCTCACTTCTCATTAACTTTTACACTTAAAGTTTTGAACTCTTTAAGCTTGTAGCCTTCAGCGCTTGACACTTTCCTGTCTAATTTCCACATTCTAAACCCGTTGGAATACTTAATTTAAACAAAATTCAACTCTCTCCTATAGAAACAGCAGCTGCCCAAAACAGGGGAGGAGAAGAAAACTTTGTTTTACCACTTCATTTCTTCCATCCATAACATTGAGGTCTTTAGGTGCTTAGTACATTTTTATTTTTACTTGAATCTAACTCTAGCACACATTAAAACATCAAAACAGTGGTATTTGTCAGCTTCCATACTTCCAGATTTTCTGATTTCTACCATGCAAGCATAATACTACACACAATACCATGTAACATTGATATACACTTGGCTATGGTCATCATACTAGTTCATTGGCTTTCTCTCACAAAACCCCCAAATTTCAGCCACCATCAACACTCAACAAATGAAGAACATCGACATGAATTAATGTTCTATACACTTACCTTAGCCTAGAACACCTCTTGCATATAAGACCAACCTTGCCATTCCTCCTTCTCTTCCTCTTCGTTCCCTTTTTCTTCTTCGTCACCAGCTATCTCCCTCAAATTCATCAGCTGGTGCGAAAATGAATGAAGATTGAGAGGAGTGTTAATCAGGCGCTAAAGTGGGTTAATGAAAGGGAAAACAATTCTTTTATTCATTAGGGTCCGCATAATAAGAAGCTTTGACTTTTAGCATTTTCTCCATGGACCCATTACATGAATTCTAAGACTCCTTTTCTTGGTCTGTTACATCACATCTTGGCCTAAACATTGGTTCAATAGTCAATTCCATTTTTGGATTTTGGGTAATGAATTGATCATTTTACCCCTCTATGTTGGAACTAAAATTTCTGAATAAATTCTAGAAATTAATCTGATACAATTTATAAGAATTTTATACCTTAATTAGCTTCTCTACCCTTATAAAATAATTTCTTTCAAATTTTTTGACCAAACAAAAACCTTTAACTATTTTTCTTAAATTTTTGGAAAAGTAAGCCCTTAATTTCTAGAAATTAGCTTTAAAATTATTTATAACTTTTTCTTGGTAAATAAACTCATTTAGAACTATTTCGTAATGTTTCCTCAATTTTTCTGGGCTCTTAAATAATTTTGATACTTAAATAATTTCCCTAAACCTCAAATATGCCTTAAAAATAAGCTCTAACTTTTGGGCTGTTACACAACTCATTTACAAATTACAAGTGTTCTTTTATCTATTATTTACTTATTTTTAAAAGTTTGTTTATCATGTTCATTTAAATGTGTTAATATAAAAAATATATAATGATCAGCATAAAACTTTTAATCAATTAGGAGGGGAGAGATTTTTATAGTAATTTTTTTTTTGGGTGACATCAAAATTTGAGACACAGATAGGATAGTATATATTTGTTAGAGGAAATGTTCTATTTGTTTTCGAACAATTAATATTTTTATTCAAACACGTTTAAATGAAAAGAACTCAGCCGACATCAAAATTTAGTTTTAAAACCCTCAAACTAAATTTTAACAAATTAAATAAATCAAGACATGGTCTTATCATAATATTAAAGACAAGGAAAAAAGTAGAATTGTACACAGATGATTGCAGATCATAGAAGAAATAATGTGTTGGTTTTCTTAAATATAAAATGAAGATTTTTATATTCCATACATGTTATATATTAAACGTATTATGAAAATGTTATTTATCCATCAATTTCTTTTGTCCAGGTTTTGTACCCAAAGAGATAGGCAATCTTGATAAACTTAATGTCTTAGACTTGAGTAATAATCATTTGAAAGGACATATTCCTTCCAATATATTCAACATTTCATCATTGACACTCTTGAACCTTGGTGGTAATTATCTCTCTAGCCTTCTCCCATCATATCTAGGAATTGGCAGTCCCAACTTGAAGACTTTATGGCTTGATGAAAATGAGCTAACTGGACAAATTCCAAACAGTATATCATATGCTTCTCAGCTCATAACGTTAGATTTGGCATTCAATAAATTTAACGGAGCTATACCCAATGTAATCGGAAATTTAACAAACTTGATCGAATTAACTTTGGATGGGAATGATCTGATTGGGCTGATTCCAGCTATAGTTAGCAAATTGCATAGCCTTCAACATTTAAGTCTCAGCAACAATAGATTGCAAGGGTCCATCACAAATGAACTTTGCCAACTCAAAAGTTTAAATGAGTTGTATCTGGCTAACAACATGTTCTCGGGAGTGGTTCCAGGATGTCTTGGGAATATTACTTCTTTGCAAGAGTTGAATTTTAGCTGTAACAAATTGACTTCTCATATACCCTCTTCTCTTTGGACTCTCAAAGATGTCTTGGTTTTAGACATATCCTCCAATTCACTGAGTGGAATAATTTCACCAGAGGTATCAAACTTGAGAGCAATTACACTATTGAACTTGTCAAGAAACCAAATTTCAGGAAGCATCCCTACAACTATGGGTGGCTTGCAAACTTTGCAAACCCTATCTTTGGCCCATAACAAATTACAAGGGCCTATTCCTGAATCACTTAGAGGTATGATAAGTATTGAGTCCATGGATCTCTCTTATAATTATTTGTCTGGTGTGATTCCAATGTCCTTAGAGTCATTACTCTATCTTAAATACATCAATCTTTCCTACAATTTATTGGATGGAGAAATTCCAAACGGTGGCCCTTTTCAAAATTTTACTGCTCAGTCTTTTATGATGAATAAAGATCTCTGTGGGAAATCCCAACTACAAGTCCAACCATGTAGGAAAGGAAACAAGCACATATCAAATAAAGTGATGCTGATGAAATGCTTATTGCCTATCCTAGTCGTCATTTTGGTTGTTTCAGGCATTGTCTTTCTAAAGCATAAGAGAGATGATGATAATTATTCAACCAAGAAGGATTTAATAAATTTGGATACATCAACTAGGATATCTTATTATGAGCTTCTACAGGGAACAAATGGATTTGACGAGAGTAATCTTCTTGGCTTTGGAAGTTTTGGATCAGTATACAAAGCAATTCTTCATAATCAAAAGATAGTTGCTGTCAAAGTATTTAACTTAGACATGGAAGAAGCATTAAGAAGTTTTGATATTGAATGTGCTACCATGTGCAATTTACGCCATCGTAATCTCATTAAGATCATCAGTAGTTGCTCAAATGATCATTTCAAATCTCTAATAATGGAATTCATGCCAAATGGAAGTCTTGACAGATGGTTGTACTCTCATAACTATTATTTAAATATCTTGCAAAGATTGAACATAATGATTGATGTGGGATCAGCTTTGGAGTATCTTCATCACGATTCTCCTACACTAGTTGTTCATTGTGATGTGAAACCAAGCAATATTTTGTTAGATGAAGATATGGTGGCTCATCTTAGTGATTTTGGTATTGCTAAGTTGTTTGGTGAAAGACAACTGAAAATTTATACCAAAACCTTGGCTACAATTGGCTATATGGCACCAGGTAATAGTTTAATAATATGTTCCTTTTGTTTGTTATGCTTTATAAAATTTTATATTATTGAACTCCTAACTAATATTTGACGTCTTCATGCATAAGGAATTGAATTGATGATAACAAACTTTAAACACAAACTTTATATTATGTTTTTGACATTTTAACTTTTATACTAATATATCAATATGACATATAGAGTATGGATCGAAAGGAGTTGTTTCTACCAAAGGAGATGTGTATAGTTATGGTATTTTGCTAATGGAAACGTTTACGAGGAAGAAGCCAAAAGATGAGATGTTTGTTGAAGGATTAAGTTTGAAAGATTGGGTGAGCAAATCCACACCACATTCAATCATGAATATTGTAGATACCAATTTGTTGCAGGGCGAAAATCAAAATACTGATAATATATTATGTTATATATCTTCAGTTTTTGAGTTAGCATTAAATTGTTGCATTGACTTACCTGAGGCACGACTTCCTATGACTGATGTTATAGTATCATTGAAAAAAATCAAGGCTTTGTATATGGAAAATGCTAGGGACACTTCAATCAAATTTTAATTATCTTGTAAATTGGAGTGATTATATGTATGCTGTAATAATATATATATATATATATATATATATATATAAAGTGCTTGAATTTAAACTTTTCTAACTCAATTATGTTAGTTTTGGATTTCTTGATTTTTTTTAATATTTTAGATTTGAATTATGAAAACCCTGAGGCCACTCTTTTCTTCAAGTAACTTTATATAGTTTAGAATTTGATTTTTGAAGAAAGTTTATTCTAAAAAAAAAATAAATCAAAGTGAGCCCTATCTTTTTTTCTCCTATATCCTCTGCTTATGTGTTGGAAATATATTGTTCTTAGAGAAAATCCCACTTCAATTGTATTATGTATGTTTGAGAAATTAAATAATTTTTTTGGTCATCCCTTCTAAGACTTATAAACCACATTTTCCAAATCGCTTCTTTTAAGATTTAGATACCACATGATGTACATATACATAAAGGTGTTTGTTAGGACTTGGTTGGCCATTGAAGAATACTCTCCCCATATATTGGAATAAGCATCATTGAACAAGTTAGAAGATTTCTCATATTCCATTGCAATTCTTTATTCTTCCTCTTCTTTTTAAGATAATTAAAAAAAAGCAGCTATTAGGTTCTAATCAAACCAAAGTAGTATCTTATTATTAGCAACTATAGAAGAGACCATAATGGAGCCATATGCATGACTTTCTTTTGTGAAGGATGAATTACACCAACCATGATTTTATAGAATCTAGTTATGTCACGTTAATATTTCCAAAACACAACTCATCTAAGCTTTTGTATACCAAGCAAACAAGTCAAATTAATATTTCAAACCTCCCAAAATTATATTGTGCTCTTCCAATTCTCTATCTCCTTCTTCACTTCTTTACACCCTTTGATATCACAAACCAAATTGTCACAGATTTAGGAAATCAACTCATAAGCTTCACAAATCAAAATTGTCGCCATAATTTGCAAACTCTTTAACCTCATAATATACTCAACCCAGCCATACTCAAACCCTAGTCCTACGGTTTCCATCCCATAATCATAAACACCCAATTTTAAGGCTATAATCGTACCTTGCTTTAGAGATCTTGCACTCTTTCTTCTTTTCCACCATGTAGAATTTTGATTCATCAACTACCTTACCTCGAGGTAAGTATTTGTAATAGCCCTGAAAAATAATGGTTTATTAATATTTTAATTATTTATTACTATGTTTTGGGGGAAAAATCGATTGTGGAAAAAAATTAGTGTTTTGATAGTTTATTAGTTTTGGTAAAAAAAATTGGTTGTAGGAATAATTAGTGTTTAGATAGTTTATTAGTTTTCGTGAAAATTGATTATGGGAAAAAATAGTGTTTGGATAGGTTATTAGTTTTCTTGAAAAATTGATTGTAGAAAATGTGGGGTGTTTGGATTATTTGATCCAAAACCATAGTTTAGATTAAAAAAAAAATTCACCAAAATTTATTCTTCTAAAATCTATTCTACGAAGAATCTATTTTCTATAATCTATTCTTCATGTGCCTGTTTAGTTTAGAAAAAAAAAAGTGTTTTTGCACCCAAACTATGATTTGGGTTTGAAAGCACCCAAACACCTATCTTAGTGGCAGAAATACTTTTAGCCAAAACTATAGTTTGGATCATTTGAAACTATAGTTTTAGATAAGATAAAGCTATAGCTTTTTAAGCAATTTTGATATATTAAACATAGAAATGACTATTTTATTTTTGTCATCTTCCCATCTCTCCTATCTCTTTATATAATGATTATTTTATGTCATACCCTTTTTAGTAATTTACTTACAAAAAATCATTCTGATAACAATCATCCAAACACTTATGACTTCAAAATCACTTTTTATACAAAATATATTCTCTCAAATTACTATAAAAATAATTTTCTCCATAATCTATTCTCCAAAAGCTAATTCAAACATAATATATTATTTTACCCAAAATCTATTCTCCAAAATCTAATCCAAACACACCCTAATATATTAGGAAAAGTTGTTTTGCTTTTATCTTCTCAAAATTGAATTTTAAATAGTAAGGTATTATAAGAAAATTCTAGAGAGAAACGGAATAAAATTTTTACAAATTAAAACTATGTATGATAATATTATTATTTATAAATTTAATTTTGAAAGGAAAATATATAAAAGATGACCATTTGTGTTTAGATGGTAACTCTTATAAAATTTGATAGGATATATATATATATCAAATTCGGAAAGTGGCACAATATAAAAACAACATTTTAATAGAATAAATAGAAGAATAAGATTATTTGATTTTAATTTCTAAAAAAAATAAAACATTTAGGGAAACGATAAAAATAGGAGAAATACATACATATTTCAAGAGTTCCATATCATCTTAACTCTGTCCAATCAAAATACAAAATTAAAAAAAATAACTATTTTATTAATTTTTAGTAAAAGAAATATTTTAATTTGAAAAATAAAAACTCGTTTAAACCAAATTAAGAGGTTCATTTTTTTCTTAAAAATAGAATAAATTATGAATTGTTTTAGATGAGTCATCGACTAACTAGGATTAAAATGTGGTGAGTTATTGTATTTTGATTGTACAAAATTCAAAGACATAACACTTCTGAAGTATATAAGTATTTCTCAAAAATTAGATATATATATACATACATGTTAAATTCCATATTCAATAATATTTTGATGATGTCAAAAGGAGTTCAAAATTATTTAGTTATCTCTACGCTCAAATGATGTCAAAAGTGATTTAAAGTAATCAAGTTATTTGTGTGTTTAAATATTGTTAAAAGATGAAGTTAATCGAGTTAATCAATTAGTCAGTCGATTAATAATACTTAATCATTAGTCAATAGATTAATGAGTATCAATTAATCGATTAGTTATTTGATGAATGTAAGGATATTGTTACGTGCTATAAAGGAAAATTAATTAATCGACTAGTTAATCGATTAATGACTATCTATTAATCGATTAGGTATTTGATTAATGTCATAAGATAGCTCTCTGGAATTGAATAGATAAGTTAATTAATCAATTGATTACTTTATTAATTATAATTAATCTATTGCATGTTCGATTAATCTATTGAGAACAGTTTTTTTTTCTAAACAAAGATAACTCTATTAATCGATTAGTTAATCGATTAATTTATATTAATCCATTAACTTTTCGATTAATCAGTGAAGAATCATTTTGTGAAATTCAAATTTGAATCCATTAATCGATTAATTTACATTAATAGATTAATTGTTAGATTAATTTGTGTTGAAAATATTTTTATTTCAATTCTTCCAGGGACATTAATCAACTAGGTATCCGATTAATTTATATTAATCTATTAGTTAATCGATTAACTTCATATATTTCAAAAATCTTCTTCTGTTTGTGTTGAATCTGATCGAATATCTCTTTGAGCTATATATGATTGTTCCATATATGAAATATACATATGTTTCTCTACATTCATCATTGTATATCTTTTGAGAAACTTATTGCATTGTATATAGTTAAAATTCTGATAAATGTGATGCTTTGTTTTCTGTTTCTCTCATTAATTGAATAATTGATCGAATTAATGATAATTTATTGATTTGTTAATCGATTAATACAATATATTTTTTGAAAGCCATCTAAACTTGATTAAGAACTTGATCTTTTATAATCAATTGATTATTAATAGTTCATACACTTAATCAATACTTTAACTACTAACAAAGCTGTTGAGATTAAGTGTGCTCAAAAAAGGCTAAGAACTAGAAATGATGAAGGCTATGGCTACGTAAACTTGCTACTTCCAGCAAAGCATTAAATGATTGCCTTCCCACCAATGACCAATAACGCCTTAACTCCAACGGTTATAAATCTGAGTCTAACGACTATCAACCAAAGTAAATACTATTTAAAGACTCGGCATTAATGAAGAGACAATAGAACAACGAGAAACAATAACTTTTGAATTTGTTACATTCTCTGTATTTTTATTCTGTAACCCGATAGTTATTGAGCTTCAGTGTTTATCATACATACTTTTTAAGAGAGATATTGAAAACATATTTTTTTCATTTTATGAACTTAAGAGATTGGTTCTCTTAAGTTGGGATTATAACCTTACGGGAAGTGAAAATGAGTGATTGAGTGAATCAATTACTGTACTGAGGCACCAAGAGCCTGTTCAAATCTTGGAGATTGTTAAAAATCTCAAAAAGCCTCTAGGGACTAGAATAGGACAAGAGGATTAGTCTGAACTAGTATAAACTGCTTGTGTTGACTCCTCTATTTCTTGGTGATATCTTTCTGATCCTTATTCTCTTATACATTCATATTTTCGTTGTCATTGATCTTTAAATTTTCGTTAAAAATTTTAAAATACCCAATTCACCCCCTTGGATATATTTGCCTAGTCTAACATTTAGTATCAGAACAGGTCTCTTGGAAAAGATCTAACAATCTCAAGAGAGATCCCGTATTTATGGTAGGATTTGGAGACAATATGTTACCAGAAGGAAGCTCCACCACAAAGCCTCCAGGCTTCAACGGAGAGAACTTTATATTCTGGAAAATGAGAATGAAGACCTTCATCAAAGCTTCTGAGTATAGTCTCTAGGATGTCATACAAGATGGGAACTATGTTCCAACAAAAGTCATTGACAGAGCAAAAGTTCCAAAGAAGCAAAGTGAATATATTGAGGATGACAAAAAGATTATACTACTCAACGACAAGGCCATCAATATTATAACATGTGCCTTAAGTCAAAAGGAGTATTTCTGGGTGTCTAGTCTGGAAACAGTTAAGGACATATGGGAAGCTCTAGAAATAGCCCACGAAGGAACCTCTGGTGTTAAAGAAAGCATAGTCAACACTCTCAAAACAGAGTTTGAACTTTTCAAAATGGCTTACAGAGAAAGCGTCTGGGACATGGAAGTAAGATTTCAACATCTTATCAACCATATGATAGCTCTTAGGCAATCGTATAGCTCAAGAGATCAAGTACGTAAGATTTTTTATGGTCTTATGAAAGAATGGGAGCCAAAGGTCACAGTAATTGAAAAAGCTAAAGGCGAGTCTATGAAGTCTGTCACTACTCTATTTGGAAGTTTAGCTGAATACGTGAGCAAACAGAAATATAAGAAAGATATCAAAGAAAAGAGCATAAAAGGAATTGTTCTTAACGCTCAAGAAAGTGATATTGATGATAAAGAGCTGTAAGATGATGAAATGGGTCTCATAGTATGGAGATTCAAGAAATTCTACAGAAGCTGAGCAAGCAAAAATTTTTAACCAAAGAAAGGTGCTTCATCATCAAGGGAACAGAAAGATTAGATTTTTGCTTCAAGTGAAAAGGACGGGCAATATTAAAGCTGAATGTCCTCAATTCTTCAAGAAAGACAAAGAGAAGAAGAGAGAAAAGTTTCAGAAGAGGAAAGCATTCATGTCATCAATTTGGGGAGAAAGCTCTTCAGAAAGTGAAGAGAACGACAACGATGGAAAAGCAAACCTTTGTCTGGTCGCTCAAGAAGAAAATATCACACCCCAATATTTTTCTATCTGTATAAGACTGATAGAGGAAAGAGGTTAGGGATTGTGAAAATGATTAGAAGAAACAGTAATGTTTAAGTCAAAGAAAGAATGGAAAGGTATAAAGTTATAAAGCCAGAGGGACTAAAAATGTAAATAGTAAAAGTTTAGTGACTAAACTGTAAATAGTGAAAGTCCAGGTACTAAATTGTAATTAGTAGAAAGTTCAAGGACCTAAATGAAATTTTGAGATTTCAAGGACCAAATTGGAATTTCAAATTTGGTTGAAAGGGACTAAAATAAAATTTGGCAATTTCAGGGACTAAAGTGTAATTTTTGTCAAATTCAGGGGCAAAATGGTAATTATAGAAAGTTGAGCCAGAAAAGGCCTAAAACTACCTGAAAATATTTTGGTCCCAAATTTTAGCAATAAAAATAGGATAGAATTCGAGCCAGGCATATCTCTCAGAATTTTGATTTAAGGTCCCAATAAATTGATATTACTTTTGAAGTTTAGAAATTGGTACATTATCTTCCGGATCTCAGAATCAGATAAAATTTTGTAGTAAATTCTTATAATTAATATAAAAATTTATGAAACTGACAAATCTCAAAAAGGAGTTCTGTAGAATTAATTAGAGAATTTAAGGTGAAATCAGACACCGATAAAGGATTTAGAGAAAAAGTATAAATTTTTTATCAAGACTTATGAGTCTCAAAAAATTATGAGACTTTGTAGTAAATTCATTTTATATTAGAATGAATTTATAAAAATGTCAAAACCCTTAAAAGAAATGTATATAATTTATTTCAAAAATGAGGGTGATTTAGGATACCCGATAAAAGAAATACATTAGGATGTATGTCAAATAATGGGTTAGATCCAATTCAAGCCCAATATGGCATCACAATGGAAGCCCAAACAACCCAAGGTATTATCTTGGAGCACAAGTTGGATTGA
The DNA here is from genome assembly GCA_037074615.1 of Leucaena leucocephala. Taxonomy (NCBI): domain Eukaryota; kingdom Viridiplantae; phylum Streptophyta; class Magnoliopsida; order Fabales; family Fabaceae; genus Leucaena; species Leucaena leucocephala. The sequence continues at coordinate 8,846,259 of CM073549.1, forward strand.
GGATATTTTATGAATTTTTAAAAGAAAGAAATTCAAGCAAATATAAGAAAATGCAAGTGGCATGTGAGGTGTGTCATATCCCAATTTTTAGACCTAAAAACTAAGGGTAAGATTGTAATTTTAGAAAAGTTCCAAGGGCATAATAGTTATTTTAAGGAAGAAAAGGGACTAAAGGGAAAATTTTAAAGGTTCAATGGTGCCAAAAGGAAGTAGATATAAGCTTTGGGCTATTATGTGTAATTATGAAAAGTTAAGGGACTTAGGTGTAATTTTCAAAAGTTCAGGGGCAAAATGGTAATTATGAAAAGTTGAGCCGAAAAAGGCCTAAAAATGCCCAAAAATAGTTTAATCTCAAATTTTACTAGTAGATAGATAAAATTATTCTGATCAGTTTAAAGAAACACAGAATTTTGATTTGAAGTCCCGATAAATTGATATAAATTTCTAAAGATTGAGGAATTAGTGCAGTATCCTCTAGACCTCAGAATTGGATAAAATTTGGTAGTAAATTTTTATAAATAATATAAGGATTTATAAAATTGACAAAAGTAAAAAAGGAGTCCTGTAACATTAATTACAGAATTTAAGGTGAAATCAGACCCCGATAAAGGGTTTTGAGGAAAGTAAGGAATTTTTATTAGGACTTCTGGGTCTTAGAAAATTATGAGACTTTGCAGAGAATCTATTTTATATTAGAATGAATTTTTAAAAATTTTAGAACCATTAAAATAGGTGTTTAGCATTTATCTCAAAATCAGGGTAATTTTAAGAATATCAATATAAGGAAAGTAAGTACCTTAGGAATTATGCCAATTAGCTATTGGACCCAAGGAAGGCCCAACATGATGTCCTAGGGCAAACCAATAAGTCCCAAAAGTTGTCTTGTATCCCAAGTCCAATAATAAATAATTTTTGAACTTTTGAAAAAGAAAAGAAAAGGAATAAAGGAGAATTAGGGTTTGCACATGGTGGGACCCATAACACTTTAAAAATGGCATCCAAACAAGGAGGGAAAGAGGATTTTTAACATATGATCTTATCCTAAAGTTAGCTTATAGTGTAAGTTTGATCAAGAGCAAGTATGAGCTATTAGATCAAATAGTGTACAAAGTGATCTTGGCCTTTTGTCACATCCTTATTTTTATACATCTTAGGAACCATTCAGTATCATTTGGAACCACTTTCAGGGTTATAGAAGTCCAAACTATCAATCTGGAATTCTACTCTTTCGGCACTGTTCACTGTGGCAAATTCCAGATGAGCGACTTGACTTTGAAAAATCATAACTAATTCTAGAAAAATCAAAACGAAGTGGTTCAAAGTGATACATGAAGCTAACTCAATTATATTTCAGGGAAAAATAATTGGTTGACCATTACTTGACCAATTCATCGTGGGTAAACGTTTCAAAGTTACTGTTCATCCAGTGATTTTCTCCTGAATCCAGAATTCTGGTTTCATCTTTGGTAATTTATATCCTTTCGTACAGACATCCAAATGGGGCATTATATATATCAAATTAAATATTAGTATATCTAATTTTTACCATAAAAATTTAGTGCATTAATGCAATCATTTACTATTTTTAATGATTTATCAAACATCCATAGGTCCTCACGAGTTACTGTTCACTGAACCTATTTTCAGCATTCAATCTTCACATACACATGCATACAACCATCACATATTAGTCATACATGCCAGATAACAATTATTATTAGATAATCAACTGTTGTATATCATTGTATGATCAATCCCCTCAAATTTCTATTACATCTTTTCACTGTCTAAAATCCGGCAGCATAACTGCTACAATTCTTCTTTAGAAAGTAACCGATGTTGTACCGATTCGGTAATTCCCTCATGAGAACTACCATTCTAAGTAGTACCCAGGAAAGACTGGATGAACTTGCTGGGTCCACTCACTTCCAGCCTCCTTAGACAGCACTACGTACACAGTACGTATCAGTTCCTTTCCCTGTTCCTGCTTTCTTGCCGGAATTTCGGCAGCATAACGGCGTCTCTTAAAATTTCCAAATTTCATTTTGACAGAACCTCCCCTGTAATGTTATGTATGGGAATGAGATTCAAAAGAATCCCAGTAGCAACAATCATAACAATATATGTAATGCAGAGTGACGGTGCTTGCTTGTGATTGTGTACAGATAAATATGCTGCATGCTTCCATATTCAATAACATATGATCATAGCATTGGAATTGACCTTCAAGCATAACATATAAGACGACAATCCAACCCAACAAAACAACACATCACAGAGACATTACATAAGAGCTAGGATCAGTTACTACCTCAAAAGCAGAGCTTCAGAACTTCCCTACTACTTCCAACTTCACCAGAACTTCCTTACTTCTTTGTTCCTCACACTTTCTCTCTCAAGAACTTCTTTCTACCTCTAAGAATGTTTCTTGGCGTGAAAATGAAGAGCTAGGGGGTATTTATAGTGTTGAGCAATGGCAATCTTGTAATTAGGAAGACTTATGATCCTGTGGTCCTGGTTTTTCCTAGAATTTCCTATTTTCTTTAATTTCCTTTTACTGCATCACCCTGGACACCTCATGGGACACCTCACCACCCATATGCTTCATGTGACGAAATTTGGAGGTTCTGGAAGCTTTCCGGTCCAATCCGGTACCGGCCCGGTCCATCGCCTCGAAAAACGTGCCGTTTTCTGAATCAGATGTTTCTGAAGATCCTTTTTATGTCTACTGACCTCACATTTAGTATATAGACCCTTTATATCATTAAATTTTTAATACTGGGTCCAGACTCAGTTACAGATCCCCTGCGAAATGACCAAAATGCCCTTGGTGCCCTATCTTGTCCTATTTTAACCCTAAGGGCAAAATCGTCATTTCACACCTTTGTGTACCTGGTCAAAGCTTATACTGGCTCTAGTCAACCTTATTTAGACATGTCTTTACCTCTGGGCCTGTCCAGAATGACCAGAATGCCCTTCATTCATCTACTGCCCTTTTTGTACAACACAGGGGCATTTTCGTAATTTCGCACTTTTCCGGGGTTCTGCTGGACACTGGCCCACCTATCAGTCCAAGAGCCTTATTGGGACTCTAATGGCGCCATTTTTTGGGCTTCCTGGGTCCATTAACTATATGGCATGCATTACGAGGAATCTTCCTCTGTCACAGTTCACCAAATATTTTAATTATTATTTACCGATTATACACCTTTCCGGACACCGGCTCCTTTTCCCAGATACAGTGTCCTACTGTGTTCAGGCATCCCTGTGGGTCATAACGGTCATCTGACCGAGGTCATCCGATCTCATTCAGCCCCTTTAAAAATACCGATAAATCTCCTACCCGGATCCCCGGAGGCCTCACACTCCCGTCTGTATTTGCTATTTTGTGAATAAATCTTTCTACAGACCTCCTATCGGTATTCTGTCAGTTTCCTGACATCCGCCCCATAAAGGCGCATCATCCTGTATTTTCTCACTTATATTTGAGATCTAGGATATCCGGTAGGAATTTTTATAAGTTTTGGACGATCAGTCCATTTCTGGCTATCTAGAGTCTTCAAAAATTCCGGTATTAGGCTGGGTTACCCGGCGTCCCCTGCCCTACCTTCTGGTAGAATTTGGGACTGAAATGCTGTCGGGCAGTGCAAACCACTTCCGGCCTGACTTTCTTTAATTATACTTTAGCCCCAGGAAACTTTTCTTCTTTATAATTAAATCCCTTTTTATTTGGCAAAAATTACACTTAAGGACCCCACCTTTTTGTCTACTTTTCTTTTTGGCCTTAAACTTTTTCATAAATACATCTAAGTCCCTACATTTTCTTTCTTTTGTAATTTAACCCCTTTCCTTGCATAAATAGCCACTATATCTTTAGGGACTTTCACTATTTACCTAAAAGTCCTTGATCTTTGACTTATTTGCAGTTTAGTCCCTAAAAACCCTCTGTATGTTTTTAGGACTTCTGTTCAAAGGAGTCTGATAGTCTATCTATTTCAGGCTCACTTTCTGAGTCTCTGGGCCTGAAAATTGGGGTATTACATTTCTACCCTCCTTAAAATAAATTTCGTCCTCGAAATTTACTTAGTTCCTTCATCATCTTTTCTAGATATATCTTCTCGGTATATCATTTCTTGGTTTATGTCTAAGGCTTGGGGTATTCATCTATTCATCAATCTTCTACTTACCTACTTCTACTCATGGACAACTTACCGGACTTATAAGTAGTGTCCATTTCTTTCATATTTTTCCTTTCATAATTTTAATGTAATTCTGGGGTCTACCTCAGTCCTCTTATACTTTGCTAATCGCTTAGGAGAAATATCACCTTCCTTTCTCCTAATACAAGATCATAACCCAGATACATCTATGCCACACTTTTCGGGCAACCGCATTCTTTCTTATCCCTTCTTAGGGCTTTTATATCGTTAAACTATTCTTGCCTTAGCACCTTTCGTGTTACTGAGTTAGGGCTTGGTTGTTCTGTTTATAGCTCTAGGCTTTAGTATTCTCTTCTCTGTTTTTCAGGAATTCTTCTACAAACCTTTGAATATCAGTACTCAGATTTGATCTTGGACTCCGTCTTAGTTTAAGGGAAAGCTAAGTTCAGTCTGTATATAATAGAGGCGATTTGAGAAAAAGTATATAAATAATTTTTCTGGATGAGTTTATCAACTAGTGAAGCTTCCTTATCTTAACTTTGTCTTTGGCATTCATCTTCCCAAAGAGATACTACATTGTACTCATATCTCATGGCTCATCTTAGGCTAGGTCTAACTGCGACCTCGGGATCTAGCTGTGATCAACCGTTAGCCTCTTCAGAATCTAACTGCGACTCTGAACCTCTTAGGATCTAACTGCGACCCTGGAGCCATATTAGGATCTAACTGCGACCCTCCAGAATCTAACTGCGATTTTGTTGTACTGTATACCTCCCGAAGATCTTAAACCAACAGACTAAGTTATAAGGTTAACTGCTTCCACCTGTTGATAACTCAATAAAAATTTTAAAATTTTTTTATAGCCTCGTATTATTTACCCAGACTTTACTTATTTTCTCTCTTACTCAGGAGTTCCCTCTCATCTCAGCTTATTCTAATCTGTGCTCTAACTGCGAGCCATTAAACTATGCCTCTAGCTGCGAGCATTCTGTATCAGATCTATCTCTTATCTAAAGAGTGATCTGAAAACAAATGCTTTATTGTTATCTGCTTCCCTTTTTATACCATTCCTTTCAATAGAAATGGCCTTGAGTACTGTATTCACAGTTTATAGAATGATCTGAGTAAAATATATCATATTCATTCCCACATAAAGGCAACATACTAGGTACAGGATAGCTCAATAGTGTGCATACTGGACAATATATACAGGACTTATTAGCTAATGGAAACAGAACACATATGGACTCGTATCTTAATTTGGTGCAAGAGACTTTCTTATCTCGTTGACAGTCAGGGCATATACTCTTCCCTGAGTCGGATATCTTTCGCCTGTTGTGTTCTGTGGGCACTCTCTAGCATAATGTCCAGACTTTCCACACCTATAGCATAACCCTTGACCTGCTAGACAAGGCCCCGTACCATGGTCTCGACCATAATTCCCACATACATTAGGCCTTGGTTGCCTACTAACTTCTCTTGGCCCACTACCTGGTCTACTCCCCTGTTTCTTATTAACTTCTTACTCATATACTGGCCCATTTCTCTTCTTACTGTTTCCTTTCGAGGAACCTGGGGGCGTCATTCTCAATGGTACTGATGTAGCAGGCTCACCCTTTTCTGGATATTGCACATTCTTTTCTGTGATCCTGCATACCTCTACTGCTTCATTAAACCTTCGTCTCTGCCTAGGAAAAACTTTCTCTTTTAGTGTAGAATTTAATCCACGAGTTAATTTCTCAGTGGTCCATCTTTCATCATTCCTATATTTTAGGTACGTGGAGTATCGTGAAAGACGAATAAACTTAGCAAGATAATCGTCAAAGGATTCCTGCTCACCCTGCCTTAATATTAAAAATTCGGCTTCGTGCTCATCCCTTACTGACTGTGGAAAATATTTCTCGTTGAACTGCTCAAGAAATACTTCCCATGTGAGTGGAATATTTCTTGATTGCAGAATTACTTCTGTGTTCCTCCACCACCGATCGGCCTCCTTTTCTAGCTTGTAAACTGCCATCTGAGCCTTTCTTTCAGTGGGACATTCTAAAATCTTAAAGATTTTCTCTAACTGGCTAACCCAATCCTCGGCTACTTGAGTGTCAAAAGTTCCTTCAAACATAGGCGGATTAAACTTCTGGAATCGTTCCATCCATGTTTGAAGACTTTCCTGACTATTGTTATTTCCTATAGACCCTTGATGTCTATTCATTCCAATCTGCCCATGATTTGACTGAGGTTCGGGTTCTACATCATTTTCTGGTACTACCTCCTTCTTAGACTGTTGTAAGCTAGCAACTGCAGCAGCAACCGCCGTAGCGATAGTAGAATCTCGTTCTTGATCTTGGCGAACTTGTTCCGCCCTTATTTCTTCCATCATTCTCTGTTGCTGATCTAGTCTAGCAAGGATGACTTGCATAGGATCTACCTCATTGGAGTTACCAGCTTCCTCTATATGTGGCTCCTCCACTCTAGTTCTACGTCCTCGTCTTGTGTTCACCATCTTGCTCTTCGTCAATCTCAAAAGAAAAGTGAACATATTAATATCATACTACCTATTCATCTAAGAGCTTTACCTTTACTGGGCTTTTCTGAACCTTTAACTTTCCTATATATATTAGTTGTTACACAAGACCTATCTCGTCACAACCTCAGCTTCCCGTGATCACTAACTTAGTGTCAATTATGACAGCTTTATCAGGGTATCTCTATAATTTATCTATTCAGAGCATTTTCTAAGCCAGAATCCTTTGCTCTGATACCAAAATGTCACATCCTTATTTTTATACATCTTAGGAACCATTCAGTAGCATTTGGAACCACTTTCAGGGTTATAGAAGTCCAAACTATCAATCTGGAATTCTACTCTTTCAATACTGTTCACTGTGGCAAATTCCAGATGAGCGACTTGACTTTGAAAAATCATAACTAATTCTAGAAAAATAAAAACGAAGTGGTTCAAAGTGATACATGAAGCTAACTCAATTATATTTCAGGGAAAAATAATTGGTTGACCATTACTTGACCAATTCATCGTGGGTAAACGTTTCAAAGTTACTGTTCATCCAGTGATTTTCTCATGAATCCAGCATTCTGGTTTCATCTTTGGTAATTTATATCCTTTCGTACAGACATCCAAATGGGGCATTCTATATAACAAATTAAATATTAGTATATCTAATTTTTACCATAAAAATTTAGTGCATTAATGCAATCATTTACTATTTTTAATGATTTATCAAACATCCATAGGTCCTCACGAGTTACTGTTCACTGAACCTATTTTCAGCATTCAATCTTCACATACACATGCATACAACCATCACATATTAGTCATACATGCCAGATAACAATTATTATTAGATAATCAACTGTTGTATATCATTGTATGATCAATCCCCTCAAATTTCTATTACATCTTTTCACTGTCTAAAATCCGGCAGTATAACTGCTACAATTCTTCTTTAGAAAGTAACCGATGTTGTACCGATTCGGTAATTCCCTCATGAGAACTACCATTCTAAGTAGTACCCAGGAAAGACTGGATGAACTTGCTGGGTCCACTCACTTCCAGCCTCCTTAGACAGCACTACGTACACAGTACGTATCAGTTCCTTTCCCTGTTCCTGCTTTCTTGCCGGAATTTCGGCAGCATAACGGCGTCTCTTAAAATTTCCAAATTTCATTTTGACAGAACCTCCCCTGTAATGTTATGTATGGGAATGAGATTCAAAAGAATCCCAGTAGCAACAATCATAACAATATATGTAATGCAGAGTGACGGTGCTTGCTTGTGATTGTGTACAGATAAATATGCTGCATGCTTCCATATTCAATAACATATGATCATAGCATTGGAATTGACCTTCAAGCATAACATATAAGACGACAATCCAACCCAACAAAACAACACATCACAGAGACATTACATAAGAGCTAGGATCAGTTACTACCTCAAAAGCAGAGCTTCAGAACTTCCCTACTACTTCCAACTTCACCAGAACTTCCTTACTTCTTTGTTCCTCACACTTTCTCTCTCAAGAACTTCTTTCTACCTCTAAGAATGCTTCTTGGCGTGAAAATGAAGAGCTAGGGGGTATTTATAGTGTTGAGCAATGACAATCTTGTAATTAGGAAGACTTATGATCCTGTGGTCCTGGTTTTTCCTGGAATTTCCTATTTTCTTTAATTTCCTTTTACTGCATCACCCTGGACACCTCATGGGACACCTCACCACCCATATGCTTCATGTGACGAAATTTGGAGGTTCTGGAAGCTTTCCGGTCCAATCCGGTACCGGCCCGGTCCATCGCCTCGAAAAACGTGCCGTTTTCTGAATCAGATGTTTCTGAAGATCCTTTTTATGTCTACTGACCTCACATTTAGTATCTAGACCCTTTATATCATTAACTTTTTAATACTGGGTCCAGACTGAGTTACAGATCCCCTGCGAAATGACCAAAATGCCCTTGGTGCCCTATCTTGTCCTATTTTAACCCTAAGGGCAAAATCGTCATTTCACACCTTTGTGTACCTGGTCAAAGCTTATACTGGCTCTAGTCAACCTTATTTAGACATGTCTTTACCTCTGGGCCTGTCCAGAATGACCAGAATGCCCTTCATTCATCTACTGCCCTTTTTGTACAACACAGGGGCATTTTCGTAATTTCGCACTTTTCCGGGGTTCTGCTGGACACTGGCCCACCTATCAGTCCAAGAGCCTTATTGGGACTCTAATGGCGCCATTTTTTGGGCTTCCTGGGTCCATTAACTATATGGCACGCATTACGAGGAATCTTCCTCTGTCACAGTTCACCAAATATTTTAATTATTATTTACCGATTATACATCTTTCCGGACACCGGCTCCTTTTCCCAGATACAGTGTCCTACTGTGTTCACGCATCCCTGTGGGTCATAACGGTCATCTGACCGAGGTCATCCGATCTCATTCAGCCCCTTTAAAAAATACCGATAAATCTCCTACCCGGATCCCCGGAGGCCTCACACTCCCGTCTGTATTTGCTATTTTGTGAATAAATCTTTCTACAGACCTCCTATCGGTATTCTGTCAGTTTCCTGACATCCGCCCCATAAACGCGCATCATCCTGTATTTTCTCACTTATATTTGAGATCTAGGATATCCGGTAGGAATTTTTATAAGTTTTGGACGATCAGTCCATTTCTGGCTATCTGGAGTCTTCAAAAATTCCGGTATTAGGCTGGGTTACCCGGCGTCCCCTGCCCTACCTTCTGGTAGAATTTGGGACTGAAATGCTGTCGGGCAGTGCAAACCACTTCCGGCCTGACTTTCTTTAATTATACTTTAGCCCCAGGAAACTTTTCTTCTTTATAATTAAATCCCTTTTTATTTGGCAAAAATTACACTTAAGGACCCCACCTTTTTGTCTACTTTTCTTTTTGGCCTTAAACTTTTTCATAATTACATCTAAGTCCCTACATTTTCTTTCTTTTGTAATTTAACCCCTTTCCTTGCATAAATAGCCACTATATCTTTAGGGACTTTCACTATTTACCTAAAAGTCCTTGATCTTTGACTTATTTGCAGTTTAGTCCCTAAAAACCCTCTGTATTTTTTTAGGACTTCTGTTCAAAGGAGTCTGATAGTCTATCTATTTCAGGCTCACTTTCTGAGTCTCTGGGCCTGAAAATTGGGGTATTACACCTTTCATTTTTCTTGGAATTTTTCTATAAATACCCATCAGTTCCCTTGCAAAACTGTGAGCTATTGGGTACCTTGGGGAAACTCTTGTCAACCAAAATCTCAACCAAGATGAAGACAATTCAAGGCACTTGAAGACCAAAAAGTAACTAAGGCATAAGGTAAGTAATTCTTCACAGTTTTTTGTAAGTATTTTGAAAGGATGAAACCTACATTTTAATGGGAGAAAAGTGAGATATTTTCTTGGTATGCTTGCTGTCTAAATTGTAAGCTAAATGTGGAAGAAGGAAATAAAGATAGAACTAGGTGATTAAGGCTTAGATAAGTTGATTTTGATGATTGGTTGTTGAATTAAGTTGTGCTTTTGACTTTGCCATGATGAAGGCCATTTGACCTCGGGTTGTTCTTGATCAAGAAGAATGAATTTTAATGATCTAATGCTTCCATTGAATTTAAATGATGATTTTATGTAGGATTGGATAGAGTTGAAATTTTGGAAGCATTGGAATTGAAAGTTATAATTTTTAAATCTTCTATGTTACTGTTCACATGATGAACAGTGATTGAAATTTCATGATTTTGATGCTTCCAATGGTTTTAAAATGAAAAATTGTGTGGGATAAGGTAGAGAAACAAGTATTGGAAGTATTGGAATCAAAAAGAGAATTTTTGAAAGAATTAGGTACACTTTTTGGTTCTGTTCAGAATAGGTTGAAGGAGCTGGAATTTCATGATTCTAAGCACATAAATGGATTCAAAAGGTGAAATTGTGTAAGGTAAAGTCAAGGTACAAATTAATACAAAGGACAAGACAATTAACCATAAATTAAGAAAGATAGGGGTTAATTGATTAAGTTAAGTTCAATGTCTTTATATACCAATTGATTTGGATTATGATGAATGAATATGTGATGTTTAGGATTTGATTTGTGTGTTCAAGAAGACAACCTTACTTAAAGGAAAGGTGACAAGAAAGAGGATAAGGAAAATTAAAGCATTAAGGTAGTGAACTCACCCATTCTTGTATACTTGATGTATATGCTTGTGTGTTGATGTGTTTGTGATAGGTGATGATGATGTATGATAGGTATGAATGATATATGCTCTTCCTTTATGAGGTTATGGTCATGCATGATAGGAATAGGCATGGAGCATAATGGTATGCAAATGGAAACTAAGGAAAGATAAAGGAAACATGTCATGCACTTGCATTCATTTTGTATGCATTGAATGGTACCATTTACTACTGAGATTTTCCCAGAAATCTCACCCTAAATTATATCTCAATCAACAGGAACCTCAAGTATAAGAGAGGAAGAATGCTAGATGATGATATGGTTATATTATAGACAAGTTTTGGGATGAATGTATGTAAAGGAAGATGTTAAACAATTTTGAGCTATGTTATTTAGTCTCTAAGACGCATAAAAGTAAGGTGTTACAAGGTGTCCTTGTGGGACCCACACATCCACCACATGGCACCAATGGCATGAAGGAAGCATTGTCCCATATGCTAATTTATATTAAACTAATGTAAGAATTAAGTTAATGGTAATTAAGGAATTAAGCAACCAATAAGATCAAGATTAAGGCATTGTAATAATTAGTTGAAGGAGGGGTAGATTAGTTAAAGGAGCCTTAAAAATTTGCTATAAATACCCCCTTCCTCCTTCAAAATAAATAATTACTTGAAGGAGGGGTAGATTAGGTGGGAAACCATGCCAAAATGAAGAGAGAACCCAAAATAAAATCAAGGAAAAGCCAACTAAGCAAGTACCTAAGGTAAACAATCCTTCCTAGTTTATTTATAAGTGTTTTGGAAGGATAAAACCTAGGTTTTGGTGGTTCCAAATTGAGTTTTTCCCTTGGTATGCATGCTGGCCAAAATTCAAGGAAGTAAGGGGAAGAAGAAATTCAAGTTATAATTATGTAATTAACATTTAGATAAGCTTGAGGTAGTGATTGGTTATTGAATTAAGTTGTGCTCTTAACCTTGCTATTGATGAGGACCATTCTGCCACCTATTGTACATGACCAAGAAGAATGAATTTCAATCATCTAATGCTTCCATTGAATTCAAATGATGATTTTGTTTAGGATTGAATAAGATTAGAACTTTGGAAGCATTGGAATTGGAAAATAGAATTTTAAAACCCTCTCTATTACTGTTCATATGCATGAAAATGATGTGAATTTCATGATTTTGATGCTTCTAATGGTTTTAAACTGAAAAATTGTGTGGGATTAAGTAGAGAAACAATTAGTGGAAGCATTGGAATCAAAATGAGAAATTTGAAAGAAAATGCATTCTTTTCGATTCTATCCAGATTTCATGAAGGAGCTGGAATTTTATAATTCTAAGCTCATAAATAGACTTAGAAGGCCAAATTATGTAGGGTAAAGTCAATACATCAATTAATTCAAAGGCCAAACTAATTAATAAAAATTAGAGAAAGATAGAGACTTAATGGGCTAAAGGATTAGTGAGTAGATTATGTTGGCTTAGAAATGGATTGTAATGAGTATGATGTTATGCTTCATTAGGCCTTGAGTAATGTGGTAAAGAGGACCACAAAGCAAGGACAATGGAGGAAGGAAAAGAGTAAGGAAAAGCAAGGAATAGAGGTAGTGAACTTACCTACTTATATGCTCATGTTGCTTAGATATTTTATGTGATGTTTACTTACTTTGATTATGTGAAGCATGTATGATTAAGTGATGCTTTATTTCTTTTTATGCTATGGCCATATGTTATAATTAAGGGACATGGAAGCATGTAAGTTATCATTATGCAAGCATGATCAGTAAGTGCACACATATTAATATCAAGCATATAGTTGCATACATTGTCTAGTTTCCCTTTGCTATTGAGATTCCCCATAAATCTCACCCCCTCAATATTACAATCACAGCAGGAATTTCACATGAGGAAGAAGATGAAGATGCATGAAGAAGAAATAGGAATAGTTGCATGATTTATGTGTATATGTATATGAAGTTAGTTGTTGAAAATTTTGCACATGAACAGTAATCAATTTTGAGCAGTGAACTTTGGTCTGTAATTAAAAATAGTTAGAGTTGAAATAAATGTATGATATTTTATTAGTACTTAGTAGACATGTCAAGCTTCGTTTTGACACCAAGAATTTCTTATTTTGATATTTGTACAAAGAGAACGGAATTTTCAAAGTTAGGGACCAGAAACTGTTTTCCAGAATTTTTGATTAAATGAACAGTGATATTTGACATTAAAACTGTATTGATTGATTGAGTATTAGGTCTAATAATTATTTTTTAGTTAAAATTCATTTTGTTAGCTTCAAGTAGCCTTTTGAATCACTTCATTTTGATTTTTTTTTGAATTAATTATAATTTTTCAAAATTTATTGCTGAATCTAGAATTACCATATGAACAGTACCCATGAAGCTTAGAAATTTTAGATTTTGTAATTGAACTTCAATAGATGTTGAAGTAGTTCTAAACACTATTGAATGGTCCCTAAGACATACAAAAGTAATGTGTTACAGAAAATGACTTAGAGATAGAAGAGGTAATAAATGTTGAATCTACCAATGATGAATTGCTCTCTGAATATAATGAATTTCATTCTGAATTCATAAAATTAGCAAAAGAGTTAGTAAACTCTAAGAAGAAGATTTGGAGTTTAGAAGAAAAGATAAGTGTGATACCTGAGGTTGTGTCAAAGTGTGCTAAGTGTAAGGAATCAAAGAAGAAAAATAGAGAATTAACAAAAACTCTCAAAAAATTCACTAAAGGAGGTGAGATGCTCAATATTATATTTGGAAATCAGAGATGTGTCTCTGATAAATCTGAAATAGGATATGATCCTAATCTAGACAAATATATAGGAAAGAAAAAGTTAGGTAACAAATTATATATGCATTACTTTAGACATACTATACATGCATCAAATACATTTACTCTATGTTCATATTGCAATCTCAAGGGTCACTGTACTACTTCTTGTTATCACAAGATGAACTGACTCTACGGCATACTGAAATGGATTCCAAAAGGCAATTATGTACTTAAGGTAATCCAAACTAACCTAAAAGGACCCAAAAATTATGGGTACCTAAACTCAAATGATTTTATTTCAGGTTTGTCTTAAAGCATCTACGACCAACAAATGGTATATTAATAGTGGATGCTCCAGACATATGACCAGAGACAAAGAAATTCCTCAAGCTTCATCATAAGGAAGGTGGTAAAGTAAGCTTTAGAGGAAATCAATCCAGAAAGATTGCTAGGATTGGAGAACTTGGAAGTAAAGAAGGGGTGAAAATGGAAGATGTATGCTATGTAGAAGGATTATGCCACAATCTCTTCAGTGTAAGTCAAAACGAGGATAAAGACAATTAGATCATCTTTGACTGAGAAGAATGCTTGATAGTAAGCAAGAAAAATCTTCCACTCAATAAGGAAAGCTTGAAGGCAAAACTCTATACTCCAAGGGACAATAAATGTTATACTATTTCTATTAATTCAAATTACCTAAAAACTGTTTTCTTAGAAAATCTGAAGAAAGTTGGTTATGGCCCAAGAGATTAGCTCATGTAAATATGCATCACATTCAAAACTAGTTAAGAAAGATTTATTAATTAGTTTACCTGAAGTTAAATCTAAAATTAATATAGTTTGTGAAGCTTGTCAAAAGGGGAAACAACTAAAGTTATCCTTTAAACCAAAGAAGGAAGTCTCAACAAAGAAACCACTCTAATTACTCCATATGGATTTGGTTGGTCCATCAAAAGTCAAAAGTTTTGGAGGAAACTTACATACTCTGGTTATAGTTGATGACTATTCGAGATTTACTTTGACTCTATTTCTTTCATCAAAATATGAGACTTTTAATGCTTTTGTTGTATTTGCCAAAAAGGTACAAAATGAGAAAGGTACTTTTATTGTGTCTATCAGGACTGATCACGGGGAGAATTCGAGAAAAGTGAATTTGCTGAATTCTATGACAACTACGGGATAGATCATAACTTCTCTACACCAAGAATACCACAACAAAATGGAGTTGTTGAAAGGAAAAATAGAGTCCTCACTGAGATGGCTAAAGCGATTCTTAATGACATGGGTGTCTCACAAGTTTTCTAGGCATAGGCTATGAACACAGCAAGTTACATATCCATTTGAGCCTACATCATACCACTATTCAACAAGATACTATATGAGCTCTTGCCCAATCTCACTCATCTAAGGATCTTCTGTAGCAAATGTTTCATCCACAACAACAAAAAAGAAAATTTGGGTAATACTTTGTTTATTAAAAGAAACAAATATGATCTTTTAGTAGTTCAAATTTATGTTGATGATATTATATTCTGTGCTACTAATGAGGATCTTTGTCGAGATTTTGCCCAGTTAATGCAGGGAGAGTTTGAAATGTCCATGATGGGAGAATTGAACTTCTTTCTTGGACTTCAAATAAAACAATGGAAGAATGGCATCTTTATTTCACAAACAAAGTACTTGAAGGAGCTTCTGAAAAAGTTTGAGTTGGATCAAGCCAAAAGTGTCTCAACCCCTATGAGTACAAGTACCATGCTAGATAAGGATGAGAAGGGAAAAGACTTCAACATTACAAAATATAGAGGAATGATTAGATCTCTTCTATACGTCATCGTAAGTAGACCAGACATACAATCAGTATGGAGATATGTGAAAGATATCAAGCTGCTCTAAAGGAATCTCGTACTGAAGCTGTAAAGAGAATATTCAGATATCTCATAGGAACCATTAACCTTGAGATATGGTTTCCCAAAGGAGGAGCAGAATACTTGATAGCATACTTAGACTCTGACCATGGAGGATACAAAACAGATAGGAAAAGCACCAGTGGACAATGAGAATTCCTTGGTGACTGCCTAGTCTCATGGTTTAGTAAGAAGTAATATATGGCGGCTATCTCACAGATAGAAACTAAGTATGTAGCTGTTGGGAGTTGTTGTGCATAAGTATTATGGCTCAAACAACAACTTCAAGATCTGGAAATACATTTGAAGGAGATTCCAATTCTCTATGACAACACAAGCAAAACCAATTTGTCAAAGAATCTAGTACTTCATTTCTGGACAAAGCACATTGATATTAGACACTATTTTATAAGAGATCATATGCAGAAGAAAAATATAAAAATGGAATTCATCCCAACTCATCTTCAACTAGCTGATATTTTCACCAAACCACTGGCTCATGATCAATTCAACTATATCAGGAGAGAATTAGGAATGGTAAATATCCCAATGAGTTGTAAGAATTCTATTTCCATAATAAACTAACTTAAGTTTATTTATTTTTAAGTTTTCTACAGCCTTCATTTTCTTAAAATAATTATTCAATACTCATGTTTTGATGATTCAAGTTGCTAACTTAAGCTTCGCAATGTTTAGTAAACTTTATGTTTGTTGAAATATACGTTAAATGTGTTATTTTTGTAAAATTAATCGATTAATAATCGAACACCTAATCGATTAATCAATGAAAAAAGGGGAAATATTTGTGCTTAAATGTCAAATTAATCGATTAACAGTTCTATTAATTTAAATTAATCGAACAGCTAATCGATTAATCATAGTTGAAAATTTTTTAAAAGCTATTTTACTTTGACATTAATCGATTAAGAAGTCAATTAATGTTAATTAATTGAACAACTAATCGATTAATGGATATTCAATATGTGTTAAAAGTTGTTTTTCTTGAGAATTAATCGATGGACTATTCAATTAATGTTAATTAATTGAACATCTAATTGATTAATCAATGTTAAAACAGTCTTAGGTGTTGCTATTATTTGAAGTTAATCGATTGACTATTCAATTAATTAAAATTAATCTAACACTTAATCGATTAATTTGCTTATGTATGTGCATATTTGATGAAATTAATCGATTACATTGGGATTTATCAGTTATAACTCTTCACTATTCAACTTAAGCCCTAATCGACTAATCTCCATTATCTCTCACTTTCAATCCTAAAAAATTCTCAAATTAGTTTGTGGGATAGCTTGTGCACCCCCCACAGATCAAAACCCACCAAAAATCACCCACAAATTTCTCTAGTTCACCTATCCATCTCTCAATTCACTGAAATGATAGCAAGAACTAAAACTACAAATGTCGATGGGTCTGAGTTTAATCCTTCCAAATCAGTATCTAACACTCCTCAGGCTTCAATAGCGAAAGAAAATAAGAAGAAGTATCAATCTAAGGTAGCCAATGATGGCTTAAAGGTGTCAAAGGACAAGGGCAAGGTGCCAACAAGCAAGGCTCTGATAAAGGGAGAAACCAAAGACTAGAGCAAAGTCCAAATGTCCGAGCCTTCTCCAAAGTCTGTTACAAAGAGAAAGGCAAAGTCACAATAGATTAACTCTGACACTGACTCTAATCCAGAGTTCACTATTATACTAGAAAAGACTGTATAAACTACCACTGAGTCTCCAACCTACTGCCACACTAGCTCCCTCATATTCTCAGCCATCCAGTTTGATCTTTCTACAAGGTAACATAGACTTGGATGTTGACATGGCTAGATATAACACTGAGTTTAGGGAGAGAAAATGTTATCTAGTAGTATATGTAGATATTCTTGCACTTAAGGCTGACTAGAAGGTCAATTTGAACCTAATAGAGCCTTTACATCATTTTGAGAGCTGGCTTAGGATAAGTGAACCCTATAGTCTGGAAGTAGTTAGAATATTCTACTACATCATGGAAATATTTGATACATTGGATGTCATATCCTGATTTTTCCCTATCTGTATAATACTGATAGAGAAAAGAGGTTTGGAAAGGATTATGATAATGAATGGCAAAGAAAAGAATGATTAGATGAAAGTTTAAAGAAGATCAGCTAAATTAAAAAGTATAAAAGTTCCATGGTGCAAAATGTAAAGGAGACATAAACTTTGGGCCATTAAGTGTAATTATGAAAAGTTAAAGCTTAAAGTGTAATTTTCAAAAGTTTAAGGACCTAAATGTAATTTATCAAAAGTTCAAGGGGTAAAAGTGTAATTATGAGAAAGTTGAGACGAAAAAGGCCCAAAAATATCCAGAATCAGTTCAGTCCCAAATTTTACCAGTAGCTAGAGAAAATTATTCCGGTTAGTTTGACGCAACACAGAATTTCGATTTGAGGTCCCGAAAAATTGATATAAATTTCTAAAGTTAGGATAAATTATTACAGTATATTTCGGACCTCAGAATTAGATGAAGCTTTAAAGAAAATTCTTATAATTAATATGAGAATTTATAAAACTGACAGGATCAGAAAAGGAATCCTGTAGAATTTTTGATAGAATTTATAGTGTAATAAAATACCCGATAAGTACCTTCGGGAGAGGTTTCTCGGGATTTATGCCATAAAGGTAGTGGACCATATAAAGGCCCAAAATGGCGTCACAAAGGCCCAATAAGGTAACTGAACAGTTATGTGGGCCAGTGTCCAGAGGAATCCCCAAAAAATACGAAATTATGAAAATGCCCCTAGGTTATAATAATGCACAAGAGATGAACGGAGGGCATTTTGGTCATTTTGGACAGGCCAAAAATTCCAAGGTGAGTACAAGAATGATTACTCAGAGTCAGTATATGCCCTGATAAGGTATAAAGAGGTGTGAAATGACAATTATGCCCTTAGAGTTAATATAGTGCAAGAAAGTGCACCAAGGGTATTTTGGTCATTTCTCAATGGATGGATAGCAGATAAATATAGTATAACAATGTTAATGGTAGGAGAAACCGAAACACTGGTTTTTATGATAGAATACATATTCTGGAATATTATAAAAATCGGGAACATAAAATAGTTTAGTTTTTATAAAACTGACCCGATCAGTACCGGACTGGACTAGAATTTTTCCTATCAGTATTTCCACTTTATTGCACCAAACAAAGCCTTCATGATGTCATGGATGATGCCATTAATGAGGCTTCTAGGGTAAGCTTCTTGCAAGGTGGATTATGAACAATTAGATCAAATAGTAACTAAAGTGATCTTGGCAATCAATTTTGTATGGAATTTTTCTATAAATACCCCCATTTTTCTGCCCAAAACTGTGAAGCAAGAAGCCTGGGGGAAACTATGGCAAAATGAAAACTCAAGTCAAGACAAAGAAGAGTCCAAGGTCCAAAGTTCAAGCAAGTTAGAGATTAAAGGGAAGCAATCTATCCTAGCTTATTTTCCTTTGATTTGGGAGATTGAACTGAGGGTTTTCATGGAAGAAAGTTGAGTTTTCTCTAAGGTGTTTATGCTGTCCAAAACCTTAGATAAAAGGAGAAAGAAGAAATTAAAGTTAGAATTATGAAATTAAAGCTTAAACAAGCTAGTTAGATGATTGGTTGTTGAATCAAGTTGATATTCTTGACTTTGCCATGAATGAAACAATTCGGTTTGCACTTTTCATGATAGAAGGAGATGGAATTTCAATGATCTAATGCTTCCATTGAATTTATATGATGATTTTGTGTAGGATTGGATAGGTTTTGAACCTTGGAAACATTGGAATTGAAAGTTGTAATGTTTGAAGTTCTTTTCTGTTACTGTTCACTCGCATGACTAGTGATTGAAATTTCATGATTTTTATGATTCCAATGATTTTAGAATGAAAAGTTGTGTGGGATAAAGTAGAGAAACAAGTATGGGAAGCATTGGAATCAAAATGAGAATTTTTGGAAGAATTATGGATGTTTTTCAAATCTGTCCAGAACAGTGCATGAGAGCTAGAATTTCATGATTTTAATCTCATAAATGGATTCAAAAGATAAAATTGCGTAGGGCAAGGTCAAGACATCAATTGATTCAAAGTCCAAGTCAATTGGTAAACATTAAAGGAAGTTATGTTAGTTAAAGTAAGTTTAATGTTCATGAGAAGTTAGATTGTAATGAATGGATGATTATGTGATGTTAGGATTTGATTGTGGACTCAACAGAGGCAACCACACATCAAGGAAAAGTAAGAAGGAAGAAGCAAAGTTAAAGTGAAAGAAAGTAAAGTAATAAGGTAGTAAACTTAACCTAAACTTGTATGTATTAAATGTTATACTTGATTGTGCTATGGCTTTGTCAAATTGTGTGCATATGTGTAAATGATTGAAACTCTGTTTCTATGATTACTTTGGCCAATTGTATTTCATATGATACATGAAAGCATGCTCATTACACTATGGTAACACTTTCACAAGCAAGCATAAGCAATTACATTAATACATGCATTGTTTAGTATCGTTTGCTTCTAAGATTTCCCTCGAAATCTCACCCCATCCATGTAATCCCAATCCCAACAGGTTTATAAAAGATGAAAGAGGATGAAGAAGCATGAAGATAAGTTAGGGATTGGTCAATGTAAATGTTATATGATGTTATGTGAAGAATTGTTACAAGTAATGATGCTGTATGACCAGTTTAAGCAATAATGTTTATGATGTAATGAAAAATAGTAAATGATAGAATAAATGTATGAATATTTAGATACATTTAGTTAACATGTCAAGCTTCATTTTGACTCTAAGAACACCTTATTTTGATGTCTGTACAAAGAGAACCAATTTTCCAAAGATGGGGACCAGAATCTATTTTCAGAATTTTTGACCAAATGAATAGTAAACTTTAACGAATAAACTGTATCAATGTGCTAAGTATTTGGTCAGAAACTTATTTTTCCATCAAATTTCAAGATGTTAGCTTCGAGTAGAATTTTGAACTACTTCATTTCAATTTTTTCTATAATTAATTATGATTTTTCAAAGTTCGTCGAATTTGGAATACCATATGAACAGTAACTCGCTAAGAATAAAAATTCCAGATTTAGCTAATGGACTTCAAAGGTCATGTAAGTGGTTCTAAATGTTATCAAATGGTCCCTAAGACGTATAAAAGTAAGGATGTTATATTTTGATATCAGAGCAGAAGTTTCTTGCATCAGATAGGATAATCTCCAGACCCTAACTCTAAGTAATAAGTATGTTGTTAAGTTAGGGTATTTATTGGGATAATTAGTCTTGTTTATTAAATCAAAATTTTGTAGGAGTAGATATGGGATTTCATAATGTTAAGTCTGAGCCTTCAGTTAATCAGGAAAATCCCCGACCAGTAGTGATATATGAAGATGATATACATCCAAACTTTGATTCTTCATATGGTGAAGAGAGTTCAGATGATAGTATAGGGAATCAGTCAGGAAGGTCTACAGTAGAATATCCCATAGATGTTTCTGTAGACTCAAATTTGCAGTCTAAAGATTTTGTAGAGATTCAGCATGATATTATGCATGCACTAGATGCTGCTGCACCAGATGATGATGAGTCTAGAAATTCCATACAATATGAGTTCGTGGGAGTGCCATCTAACCCTTATATAGGCTTTATTCCTCCAACGAGAGGACAGATTACGGCTGAGGAAGCTAAGTACTGGTACTGGATAATAGGTAGACCAGATATTATTCCTCCTCCACCAGAGTTTGAGGATAGATTTGTTATGAATAACTTACAGCAGTTCCTTAATCCAGAGATCCAGTCACAATGTATGACAGTCCCTTCCTATTCTCGCAGTCCAGGAATATATAGTGTTATAGATAAAGATCAGTGGGATGTTCCTGGTCCTAGTCAACCCCAGCCTTCTTTACGAAAGATAGATAATATTGACTATATCAGTCTCAAGAAAGCAGTGGAGAGTGAACTACTCAGTTTTGGTCAAGGGATGGATAGAAGTAGAGATCAAGAGCAGGCAGTTTATCTGCATTTCCTCAATATCGTAGCAAGGATGATAAACTAACATACGATAAAGGGCATTGACCTGAATCAGGTCTACAATCTAGAAGATTAACATGAGATGGTCATAAGTCAGATATTGCCATATACTCCTACATGGCATGTAGAGCTAAGTGAGTTTCTGGAAAATTATCCACTAGCTGATATACAAGGGTGGCATTTCCATATGCAGAAGTATTTACAGTTTACGATTCCCTAGAAAAGTATATAAACAGGGATGAGGGGTAATGTAAATATGTAAACAGTGTAAAGTAAAGTAATTACGTGAATGTATAATAGTTATGACTTACCCCATATTTGTAATTGACATGTATGTGATGTATGTACAAATGTTATGGTGATATGAAATATGAGTTTTGATGTGATATAATGAAATGATAGTTGGTTAAACATCTATGTGAATATGTTCCCTATTTAATTGCTTTATGATAGATAGATATGGAGAACTTCAAGTTACTCAAGCTCACCGAAGTTGAGAACAAGGATCGGCCATTGCTAGAGTAAATATTGGACAAGAACATTAGAAGGGAATGATTAGAGAAAGCTGTGTCCAGGTCATGATGTGAAGTAGTTTAGGTCGCGACTAGAAGTTCCAGAGAAGTTAAGTCGTTACTAATTAAGCCATGGGTTGCGATGAATATTTACAAATGTGTCTTGGTCATGATGAGTAAAGACCATTGGCCAAGACGAAAAGTTACAGAGTTATTAGGTTGTAATGAGTTAGGTCATAGGACGCTACTAATGTGCATAGAGTAGTTTAAGTCGCGATGAGATAAAACCTAAGGTCACAACTAAAGTTTACAGAGAATATGAGTCGCGACAAGCCAATACTTAGGCCTCGTCTAGAAAGCACAGAGACCTAATGATGAATGTAGATACCAACCTCGCTGAAGTTTATCAGTTAGAGGTTTAGCACGAGATGCAGGCAAGCTAAAAAATATGAGATACAGAGATACAGATCGGTTTAAAAAGATGTTCAGAAGTAGATCCTGTATGTGACCATTAGGAGTAGATCTACATTATAAAACAAGTTGTTCAGTTAGTCTTTCCTGAACAAAAGAATTAAAAGTTAGAATGAGACTTGCCTGAGAATGAGCCTAACACATGGCTTAAAGTTAGAAGCGTGATGGTTAACAGTCAGAGAGCTAATATTCCCAAGATAGAGGGATTCCATCACAAAGAAACAGTAACTTAGCAGACCTAGGGTAGAGCACCCAGAGAACAGAAGTAATAGTGCTAGTTGATGAATGAGATCCATGCGACTTAAGTCCGCTAAGATAAATAAGAAGACTAGAAAGGAACTATAATCTAGTCAAGAGCAGACTAAGACTGATATACATATAGAAAGAGTTAAGAGATAGTAGAGAGATGCAGAAGTTACTCCATAGAAATTTATCCGCTCACCTGAGGAGTTTTCTCGAGTAAGTATATAAAAAGCATTCCTTTCAGTTAGATAGAGATGAGCGTGAGGCTAAGGGTTAAAGTAGAGAAAGAGAAATCCTTTGATGAATACTTAGCTAGTTCATCTATATGAACAGAGAGAGTTGAACGATTGAGAAGTTAATTCATAAATTGAATTCCGTGCTACAAAGATTTTTTCTCAGGTAGTCACAAAAGTTCAATAAAGCGGTAGATGTATACAAGATTAGAAATAGAAGTGTATGATGCCTAAAGAGAGAAAGGTAGCCACAGTTTTAAAGATAGTGTGACTCCCCTATCCTCTATGTAAGAAAGAGTAGTGAAGGGTTAAGTCTGTACCCGAGAAAAAGGGTAATGTGGCAGCCTTAGTAAATGAATATTTATCTCAAGTTCATGGATGAATAATTGGGATCTGACCGAGAAGGTGATAAAGGGACAGAATGTCTAAAAAGGTTACTTAGCAAATGGTTTAATTGCAGTGTGCGTATAATGGATGGTTGAGCAAATTATGTGATGATGATATGGCTTTTGTTGCCATAAGTTATGATGATCAGTTGCATCTCCTTATAGTTATCATATGCTGACATGCATGTTAGATAATGCTTAAATAATTGCATTTCCTTGCATATTATGAAACATCCTCCCTTAGACCCCTCAGAGTACACTTGCGGAAGCGATAATCGATTAATTATATCTTAACTTAAGCCCAGAAATTAAAATTTTACTCTTAAGTTCCTTATTCTGAACCTTTATTTTGAGAACTGATTAATCTCATTCTGCACATCCGAATGAGGTTTATTACCTATCCACGTAATGCCCCAGATGTGTACAACTGGCTCACCAAATTTCATGGCCAAACTCCTTCATTTACTAGGTCAAACTGAGGTCAAAGCACTGCTACCTCAGGACCTGCGAATTTTTCTTTTAATTCCCCATTCACAAATTGAACATGCCAAACAATATTTATTATTAAATAATAAAATATCATACAACAAGGCATACACAAAATTATCATATTTCTATTACATCTTTTCCTGCCCGAATTTCGGCAGTATAACCGCTAGGCTTCATCTGTACAAAGAACTGAACCGTACTGATTCGGTAATTTCCTCATGAGAACTACCATTCTACGTAAGTACCCAGGAAAGACTGGATGAACCAGTTAGGTCCACTCCCTTCCAGCTTCCTTAGACAGCACCTACGTACACAGTACTTATCATATTCTGATGTTCAGTCTTAAATTCGGCAGTATAACGGCGTCTCTCAAAATTCTTAGAATTCAGTTCAACATAATTTCCATGTAATGGGTTAGATATGGGGAATCTCTGTAGTAAATAATCATAACAATATATGTAATGCAGTGTGACAATGCTTGCTTGTGATTGTGTATAGATAAGTATGCTGCATGCTACCATACTCAATAACATATGATCATAGCGTTGCAGTAGAGCTTCAGACATAACATATAAGACAACAACCCAACCAAACAATAGCACATCAAATCACAAAGCCATTACATAAAAGCTAGGATTAGTTACTACCTCAAAAGCTTAGCAGAACTCTACTATCTCTATACTGCTTTTAGTTCCGCCAGAACTTCCTTTCTTCTTTCTTTCTCCTTCTCTCTCTTCTTTCTCTCTCTCTCTTGCCCAAAACCGTGATGCAAATGAATGGGGAGGGGGTATTTATAGTTTTCTTCGATGGCATTTTCGTAATTTTGAAGCCTTATGAACTTGTGGTCTTGGTTTTTCCTGGAATTTCCTATTTTCTTTTATTCCTTTTTACTACATCATCCAGGACACCTCAGTGGACACCTCAGCGGACACCTCAGCAGCACATTTCTCACATGTCTAAATCCCGGGACACCTCATCAGCTGACTAAGCATTTCCAGATAGTTCCAGAGTCTTGCACCGGAATCAGCGGCTGAGATCGTGCCACGTGTCCTTAACTTTTCTTCTGCCTCTAAGATGACGCCATGTGGCATCTGGAAGGGACCTTTCACACCTTCCAATGCTATCCAGATAAGTCCCAGACTTTATTTGATCACCTCCTCGGTTATCGTGCTAACCGAGTAACTTTACTTTACTGAAAAGTCATTAAATCATTATTTTAATGTCACTTTTCCCCTGAATCACTGGGCCTGCGTTTTTGGGCCTGGAAATATCATCTTGGGTCTCTGATCCAGCCCAAGTACTCTGATGGCACGATTCCCAAGAAACACCCCTTGGCAAATTACCAAAATGCCCTTAGTCTCTCTTTCTTTACTTTATTAGGTCTAGAGGCATTATTGTCTTTTCCCATCTTACCAGAGTATTCTTTGACCCTGGTCAACTATCCAGATAACTTCCCTGGACTGTCTAACCTTAGGCAAATGACCAAAATACCCTTTACTCATTCTTCAGCTGTCTAACCTTAGGCAAATGACCAAAATAACATAGGGGCATTTTCTTCATTTCGCACCTTTTTCCCGAACACCGGCCCCTCTTACCACTGGACTGATCTAATGGGCCTGGGCCTTCCCTGGTGTCACTAAAGGCCTTAGAAACACTATACGGCCCCCTGGCCACAGTCCGATCATCCCTATCGGGACTTCTTTTTCTTTACCGATTATAACTGTAAATTTCCATCTTCCGGAATTTTTACAGAAAAATCGGGACCTCAAATCAAAATTTCGTGACTCCTCATTCAACCCGGAATCCTTTTCTCTATCTCCCGGTATTTTCAGATATTTTATCCGGACCGGGCTGTTTTGACCTGAAAAAGCCCTCACGCGCACACTTTTCCAAAATGACCATTTTACCCCTGGTCACATTTCTAATTCTTTCATACACATAGAGACCTCATATGCACATTTCACAGTTCAGTGAAATGATCAGCATAATTTTCTCTATTTTCTGGCAAAATATGGTACTCATCGGCTACCAGCCCGATCTTTCTCAAAATTACGATTTTACCCCTGCATTCTCTTCATGGCATCTATTCTCATCTTCTTATCCTTCATCTTAAGTTCTAGAAATTCTCTTTCAAGAACTCATCCCCTAAACTCTTCAGGAGTCATCGTTAATTGAAAGGCTCGACAACCCGCCCATATCAGGTTATGTTACACAGGAGCCAGCCCATATCAAGCTACCTGCAGAATTCCTAGGCTTAAGACTTAGGATATTCCTCACATTCCTCATTTTGAACCTAGGGAACTGTCCCAATTCTGTAGGTTAAAGACTTAACTCATCTTTAAATCCTGAAGGACTTAGCTCATCCCTGGGATTCCTACAAAATATAGGTAAGTGATCCGCCCATATCAGATTACTACCCTGGGACTACGGGTTTAGCAGCCTGCCCATATCAGACTACCTCCCAATTCTCCTAGACCCAAAAATTGGGATGTTACATATTATGCATGTTAGAGTATGCTATGATGAATGAATACTCTCCTTCATAATACATGTGAGGTAGAGTATATATGATAAGAAAGTTATGTTGCGCCCATACCATATAACAGGCAATAAGATAATTTAACTTGGTAATGATACTAAAGCAATAGAAGAGTGATAAATGAGATAGTTAGCCAGTCAATCCCTAAAGTTTAGAATGAGAATCTAAGACAGACAGTGATAGTAAGTTCGACAGAGAACGAGATTAGAGATGAATGTACGAGATTAGAGATGAATGTTGACAACAATCCTATAGATATATGATTACAATAATCAGGACATATCCCTTCCGTAGGGGATGAGATATTTGAATGATGTTCCTTGAACATGAAATAAAATAAGACACGGTTATGAAAGATGATGCAGATCTAAGAGGGAGCAGTGTCTATATAATAGAAGTTAACATTCTCGCAATAGAGCTAAATTGCTCTTGCTATAGAGTCAAACTATTCATGAAATGGAGATAAAAGTATGGACAGTGAAGCTCATGATAAAGTCATGTCCATCAGACGAGATAGACAGATTATGATAGAAATATGCATGATAGAGCATTTGTAAGTCTCTGCAGTACTAGATATAGTATAGTTATGAAAGATGAGAGTGAAATGAGAAATTCCAAAGTAATAGAAGAAATGAGTAAAGTCTTAATAAATAATATTGGCTTCTATGATCATTTTTGGGGAATTATCTATTGAGTTAGCATCTAAGTGGACGTAACGAACCTTGTAACTTAGTCCGTTGGTTTAAGTCTTCCAGAGATAAGAATATAGTACAACAGAATCTCAGTAGATTCTATAGGATCACAGTTAGATCCTAGTATGGCTCACAGAGAAAAGAATTCCAGGGTTGTAGTTAAATCCTGAAGAGGCTGACAGTTGATCGCAGTTAGATCCCGAGGGTCGCAGTCGAACTAGCCTAAAGAAAGAAAATTAATGAGCCATAAGTACAGTATTTCTTTGGAAGGACAAATACCAAGGATAAATTTAAGGTAGAGAAGCTTCACAAGTTATTAACTTATAGCAGAGAGAGTACCCACAATATTAGTTCAGGTAGCCTTATTATTATTATAGACTAAACTCAGAATTTGCTTACATGGAGAATGAAGTGAAGTTAGTAGAGGTTCCTAAGATGAGGATAAAGAGAATGAGAATGAAAGCTAGATAGATCCTCCAGGTGAGGACAAAAAGGTTAAAAAGTTAAAGAGATTTATAGAAAAGGGTCTAAGATATTAAAGTACCAGGGTTGGATCCTATTAGCACCAGTTCTTCAGATTTTTATTAGCACTCTTCAGCTAAATGTGATCAGGCAAGAGGAGCGCAATGACGGGTAACCCCTGGGAAGTAATAAGAAAAGAGTGTAAATGCCACATAAGTTTGGCATATATGCACAAAGTTATGTAAAATGATAAAGAAAGGGTTATGAACAGTAAAGGATTATCACCCTTATGTCAAGTCCAAATAGAGTGGATCTTAAATGAAAGATTTAAATTATGACTTGGCTCAGGAGAAAGAGAAGAAAAAGAGCAATATTCTCCTAAGAGGCTAGCAAAGTTATAAGTTAAAGAGAATGTTAGACTTATGGTATCTCAGAATATCTCATGATAAGGCAAGATAAGTCATGAAAGAGTAAGATACACCATGATGTAGCCAAATTTGGCAAGATATGCCAGGATATGACATAAGAAGTATCTAATGAGATACACTATGATAAACATGTAATGTGGCACATAATGAGATATGTGTATTGAAAAGTATAATAAGAAGTAACTTTATGAATAGATAGAGAGGCTCCCTTTTTGAAAGGGATAAGATGTTTAAATGTTATGTTACGGATGGAACAGTAAGTGAGAGCTTTCACTCCTTGCATGAAATGCCAAGCACTATGTTATGTTTCTAAAATATGCTAAAACTCTGAATATTAGAGCATTGCAAGCTCCACATGTTAGAGCTGTGCATATTCAGGAAAGGAATACTTGAGCTATGATGTTAGAGCTTTGCATTCATGAGCAGGTATGCAGTCCTGCAATTGGCCAGGCATTATGCATGTTAGAGTATGTGATCCTACTTAACAGTAAAGTAAAGAAAAGAATAACTATATAAGTCCTCTCTCTGTATGATGCTAAATTATTAAAGATGATAAGAGCAACAATAGAGTGATAAGAGTTTCTACGAAAAAGAAATATGATTATACTAAAAGAGAGATGAAGCTTTGCGGATTCTAAGGAATTCTGTGAGATACTAAGAGAAGTAATAAGAGATAAGTGCTAGAAAGTATGATGAGTAATTGATGAAAACTCCTGAATACAGTAATATTCGAGAGTTTGATATGAAAGAAATGGACACTACTCACAAGTCTAGTACAATGAGTTGCCCACGAGGAAATAGATGCATAACAAGTGAGCAAGTACTGTAATGAACTAGAATTAAACTCTAATTGAGTTGACTCATACAAGAAGAATAATGACAGTAAGGACATAAAGCAGATATTGAAAGCACTGCGCTAGATGAGAAGATAGCAGATAAGAGATAGATACCCCAATCCTGAGTCATAAAGCAGAAAGAGATATACAGAAGATATATATCCAAGATAGTTGACTAAGGTACCAAGTAAATTTCGAGGACAAAATTTATTTTAAGGGGGTAGAAATATCATATCCTAATTTTTCCCTATCTGTATAATACTGATAGAAGAAAGAGGTTTGGAAAGGATTGTGATGATGAATGGAAAACAAAAGAATGATTAGATGAAGGTTTAAAGAAGAAGGACTAAATTGAAAAATATAAAAGTTCCATGGTGCAAAATGTAAAGTTGACATAAACTTTGGGCCATTAAGTGTAATTATAAAAAGTTGAGGGCCTAAAGTGTAATTTTCAAAAGTTTAAGGACCTAATGTAATTTATCAAAAGTTCAAGGGGCAAAAGTGTAATTATGAGAAAGTTGAGCCGAAAAAGGCCCAAAAATGCCCGGAATCAGTTCAGTTCCAAATTTTACCAGTAGCTAGAGAAAATTATTCTGGTTAGTTTGACGCCACACAGAATTTCGATTTGAGATCCCGAAAAATTGATATAAATTTCTGAAGTTAGGAGAAATTATTACAGTATTTTTCAGACCTCAGAATCAGGTGAAGCTTCAAAGAAAATTCTTATAATTAATATGAGAATTTATAAAACAGACAGGATCAGAAAAGGAATCCTGTAAATTTTTGATAGAATTTACAGTGTAATAAAATACCCGATAAATACCTTCGGGAGAGGTTTCTCGGGATTTGTTCCATAAAGGTAGTGGACCATATAAAGGCCCAAAATGGTGTCACAAAGGCCCAATAAGGTAACTAAACAGTTATGTGGGCCAGTGTCAAGAGGAATCCCGGAAAAATACGAAATTATGAAAATGCCCCTAGATTGTAATAATGTACAAGAGATGAACGGAGGGCATTTTGGTCATTTTGGATAGGCCAAAAATGCCAAGGTGAGTACAAGAATGATTACTCAGAGTCAGTATATGCCCTGATAAGGTATAAAGAGGTGTGAAATGATAATTATGCCCTTAGGGTTAATTAGTGCAAGAAAGGGCACCAAGGGTATTTTGGTCATTTCTCAATGGATGAATAGCAGATAAATACTCAATATAACAAAGTCAATTTGTAGGAGAAACCTAAACACTGGTTTTCATGACAGAATGCATATTCTGGAAAATTATAAAAATCGGGAACATAAAACAGTCTAGTTTTTATAAAACTGACCCGATCAGTACCGGACTGGACTGGAATTTTTCCTATCAGTATTTCCACTTTATTGCGCCAAACTTGTATGTGATTTCTGTAACATCCTTACTTTCATAAGTTTTAGGGACCAAACAATAGTATCTGGAACCACTTATATGATCAATAAAGTCAAATGGCACAATCTGGAATTTATAACCACGAGTTACTGTTCATGTGGTAAAATTCCAGACCAGGGACTGAACTTCAAAAAATCATAACTAATTATATAAAAATTAAAATGAAGTGGTTCAAGTTGTTATACGAAGCTAACATAAGCCTATTTAAAGAAAAAATATGAATCTGACCAAACTCTGTACAATTTAATATAGTTTTGGCGTGGAAAATTCATTTGGTCAGTTTCACAGTTTCCAGATTTGGTTCCCTAACTTTGAAAAATTCATTCTCTTTGTGTTGATGTCGGAATAAGGCATTCTTGGTTTCAAAATGAAGCTTTACATGTTAACTAAATGTATATAAAATTTCATACATTTATTTGATCATTTACTATTTTTATGAACAGCTACAATTGTACTGCTTTTTAAGCATACCTTACATACATACATCACATAAGTCATGTCGCAACATAAATTTCAATGAATCATGCCATCTATCCCTTAACTCCTCTTTTTGTATCTTCATCTTCTTCCATCTTTGAAGAACCTATTGGCGTTGGGGTGACATGGAGGGGGTAAGATTTCTGGGAAAATCTCAGTAGCAAACGGAAACCATACAATGTATGCCACTACATCCTTGATGTTACTATGTGTGCACTTAATGATCATGCTTGCATAATGATAACTTACATGCTTCCATGTCCCTTAATTATAACATATGGCCATAACATAAAAATAAATAGAGCATCACTTAATCATACATGCTTCACATCATCAAAGTAAGCAAACATCACATAAAACATCCAAGCAACATAAGCATACAAGTAGGTAAGTTCACTACCTCATACTCCTTGCCTTCCTTATCCTTTTCCTTTACCTCTTGCTTCCTACTTCTCTTTGATGTGTAGCTTCCCTCTTTGAGTACACAAACCAAATCCTAAAATTGCATTATCATTCATTCATTACAATCTCAATTGACTAACATTTTATAACTTTATCTATTTATGGTTAATTGCCTTATCCTTTAAACTAACTTACATCTTAACTTTACCCTACACAATTTTTCCTTTTGAATCTATTTATGGACTTAGAATGTTGAAATTCCAGCTTCTTCATCAAGTCTGGACAGAACCGAAAACAAACATTATTCTTTCAAAAATTCTCATTTTGATTCCAATGCTTCCAATACTTATTTCTCTACTTTATCCCACATAATTTGTCATTTTAAAACCATTGGAAGCATCAAAATCATGAAATTCTAATCACTGTTCATGCGTGTGAACAGTATAGAGAAGAATTCCAAAAACTACAACTTTCAATTCCAATGCTTCCAAGGTTCAAAATCTATCCAATCCTACATAAATCATCATATAAATTCAATGGAAGCATTAAATGATTGAAATTCCATCTCCCTCTATCATGAATAGTGCATACCAAAAGGTTTCCTTCTTGACAAAGTCAAGAATATCAACTTGATTCAACAACCAATCATCTAACTAGCTTGTTTAAGCTTTAATCTCATAACTCTAACTTTAATATCTTCTTTCTTCTTTCATCTAAGGTTTTGGACAGCATATACACCTTAGAGAAAACTCAACTTTCTTCCATGAAAACCCTAAGTTCAAGCTCCCAAATTAGAGGAAATTAAGCTAGGATGGATTGCTTACCTTTAATCTCTAGCTAGCTTGAACTTTGAACCTTGGTTTCTTCT
Source organism: Leucaena leucocephala (assembly GCA_037074615.1). NCBI lineage: Eukaryota > Viridiplantae > Streptophyta > Magnoliopsida > Fabales > Fabaceae > Leucaena > Leucaena leucocephala. The sequence continues at coordinate 8,878,333 of CM073549.1, forward strand.
TTGTCTTGGCTTGAGTTTCCATTTTGACATAGCCTCCCTAAGCATTCCATGAGCTATGGTTTATGAAGAAAATATGGGAGTATTTATAGAAAAATTCCATGGAAAATGGATGGCCAAGATCACTTTGTGCACTATTTGATCTAATGGCTCATATTTGCTCTTGGATTAGCTTGCCCTAGAAGCCTCTTTATGACATCATCCATGACATCATCAAAGGATACCTCATATGTCCATGTGGTGAAATTGTAGAGGGAGGAAACATCTGAAAAAATTCCAGCCCAATCCGGTACTGGCTCAGTCTGAGTCCCAAAAATCAGACTGTTTTATGAATCTAATTTTTCTGAGATTCCATAATATTCTTTCTGACCTTAAATCCAGTATCCGGATTCTTCCTACCATTGACATTCTTGTACTGGGTCTAAACTTAATCACAGATCCCTTGGCAAATTACCAAAATGCCCCTTGGTTCTTCTTTATTTACTTTAATATCTCAATGGCATTATCGTCTTTTCACACCTCATTAGAGTATTCCCTGACCTTGGTCAACTATTCTGGGAACTCTCCTTGACTGTCTAACCTTAGTTAAATGACCAAAATACCCTTCACTCATTCTTTAATTATTTTAACACAGAGGTATTTTTGTCATTTTGTACTTTTTTTGGACACTGCCCCCTTTTTCTGATGAACTGATATCATGGATCTAGGCCTCCTTTAGAATACAAAGGGTTCGCTTCGGATGATATGTGATCGAAAATATATAAAATATATAGAAAAAATATAAATATATATAATAAATATAAAAAAATTATATAATCTAATTAATAAATTACTATTCCAATTTATTACAATACAATATAGTTTTTATTACAATACAATATATTTTTTATTACAATACAATGTTTTTCCAATTATGAAGCATGGCTAAGCGATCCTACTCACATTGGACCTAGCGCCCAGGTGGTTTGGCCAATAGTGGGCCAAGAAATATTGAATGGTGATGTAGGCAGGGGTAGAAAATGTATGTATAGCTAAAAACAAACCACACCTAAAATCGGGTCAAGTTCTAATTGTTCAAATTGATTCTGTAGTAATAAGATCGTCTAACCCTTATTTGGCAACTCCAGGAGCAACTGTTCATGGCGATTATGGAGAAATACTTTATGAAGGAGATATATTACTTACATTTATATATGAAAAATTGAGATCTGGTGATATAACACAGGGTCTTCCAAAGGTGGAACATGTATTAGAAGTGCGTTCGATTGATTCAATATCGATGAACCTAGAAAAGAGAGTTGAGGGTTGGAACGAGCGTATAACAAGAATTCTTGGCATTCCCTAGGGATTCTTGATTGGTACTGAGCTAATTATAGCGCAAAGTCTAGGATTCCTCTTTCTTATTCTGAAGCAAGTCTATCACATCCTTATTTTTATACATCTTAGGGACCATTCAGTAGCATTTAGAACCACTTTCAGAGTCATTGAAGTCTAAACTCTAAATCTGGAATTTTATTCATATTGGGTACTGTTCACTGTGGCAAATTCCAGATGAGTGACCTGACTTTGAAAATTCATAACTAATTCTAGAAAAATCGAAATGAAGTGTTTCAAATTGATTCACGAAGATAACTTAAGTATATTTCAGGGAAAAATAATTGGTTGACCAATACTTGACAAATTCAACGTGGGTCAACGTTTCAATCTTACTGTTCATCCAATGACTTTCTCCTGAATCCAGCATTCTAGTCCCAACTTTAATAATTTATATCTTTTCGTGTATACATCCAAATGAGGCACTCTATATATGAAATTAAATCTTAGTATGTATAATTTTTACCCTAAAAATTTAGTACATTAATTCAATCATTTGCTATTTTTAATGTTTTATCAAACATGAATAGGTCTTCACGAATTACTGTTCACTAAGCCTATTTTCAGCATTTAGTCTTTGCATACACATGCATACAACCAACACATATCAGTTATACATGTCAGATAACAATTAATATTAAATAATCAACTATTATATATTAGTGCATGATTAACATTCTCCTATTTCTGTTACACTTTCCGTTGTCTAAAATTCCGACAGCATAACTGCTACATTCTGTCTGTAGAAAGTAACCGATCTTGTACCGATTCGGTAATTCCCGTAGGAGCTACCATTCTACGTAAGTACCCAGGAAAGACTGGATGAACCTGCTAGGTCCACTCACTTCCAGCCTCCTTAGACAGCACCTACGTACACAATACGTATCAATTCCTTTCTTTGTCCCGTCTTCGTTGCCAGAATTTCGCAGCCTACCGGCGTCTCTTAAGATTTCCAAATTTTATTTTGACAGAACCTCCCCTGTAATGTTATATTTGGGAATGAGATTCAAAAGAATCCCAATAGCAATAATCATAACAATATATGTAATGCAGAGTGACGGTGCTTGCTTGTGATTGTGTACAGATAAGTATGCTGCATGCTTCCATATTCAATAACATATGATCATAGTATTAGAATAGAGCTTCAAGCATAACATACAAGACAACAATCCAACCAAACAAAAGCACAACAAATCACAAAGACATTACATAAGAGCTAGGATTAGTTGCTACCTCAAAAGCAGAGCTTCAGAACTTCTCTACTACTTCCAACTTCACCAGAACTTCCTTACTTCTTTCTTTCTCTCACTTTCTCTCTCAAGAACTTCTTTCTTCCTCTCTTTCTTGCTTGTGCCGAAATGAGGAGCTAGGGGGTATTTATAGTGTTGAGCAATGGCAATCTCGTAATTTTGAAGACTTATGATCCTGTGGTCCTGGTTTTTCCTGAATTTCCTATTTTTCTTTATTCCTTTTACTGCATCATGCATGACATCACTCAATGCCAACTCATGGGACACCTCACCTCCCACATTATTCACATGGCAAAATTGAGAGGGAGCTAGAGCCTTCCGGAAGCTTTCCGGTCCAATCCAGTACCGGCCCGGTCCGTCTCCTCGAAAAACGTGTTGTTTTCTGAATCTGATTTTTCTGAAAATCCTTTTTATTTCTACTAACCTCACATTTAGTATCTAGACCATTTATATCATTAACTTTTTAATACTGGGTCCAGTCTTAGTTACAGATCCCCTGCAAAATGACCGAAATGCCCTTGGTGCCCTATCTTGTCCTATTTTAACCCTAAGGGCCAAATCGTCATTTCACACCTTTCTGAACCGGGTCAAAGCATATACTGGCTCTATTCAACCTTATTTAGATATGTCTTAGCCTCTAGGCCTATCCAGAATGACCAAAATGCCCTCCAGTCATCTGCTGCCCTTTTTGTACAACACAGGGGCATTTTCGTAATTTCGTACTTTTTCGGGGTTCCGCTGGACACTGGCCCACCTATCAGTCCAAGAGTTTTATTGGGCCTCTAATGGCGCCATTTTTAGGCTTCCTGGGTCCATTACCTGTATGGCACACATTACGAGGAATCTTCCTCTGCCCCAGTTTACCAAATATTTTAATTATTATTTACCGATTATACACCTTTCCGGACACCGGCTCCTTTTCCCAGATATAGTGTCCTACTGTGTTCAGGCATCCCTGTGGGTTATAACAGTCATCTGACTGAAGTCATCCGATCGCATTCATCCCCTTTAAAAATACCAATAAATCTCCCTATCGGATCCCTGGAGGCCTCATACCCCGTCTGGATTTTCTAATTTGCGGATAACTTTTCCTACAGACCTCCTATCGGTATTCTGTCAGTTTCCTGACATCCGCCCCATAAGGGTGCATCATCCTGTAATTTCTTACTTATATCTGAAATCTAGGGTATCCGGTATAAATTTTTATAACTTTCGGACGATCAGTCCATTTTCGGCTATGTGGAGTCTTCAAAAATTCCAGTATTATGATGGATTACCCAGCATCACTTTCCCTATCTTCTGGTAAAATCTGGGACTAAAATGCCACCGGTCAGTCCAAACCACTTCTGGCATAATTTTCTTTAATTATACTTTAGCCCCAGGGAACTTTTCCTTCTTTGCACTTAAGTCCCTTTATTTGGCTAAAATTACACTTTAAGACCCCACATTTTTGTCTACCTTTTTTTCCTAACCTTAAACTTTCCATATTTGCATTTAAGTCCTTTCATTTCTTTTCTTTTGCAATTTAATCCTTCTCTTTACATAAAGGACCACATCTTTTTCCTGAAACAGAACTCGTATATTCCATTTAATCTGTACATGGAAATCAGTACAGTATTTAAGGATATTACATTTCTCTCCCCCTTAAAATAAATTTCGTCCCCAAAATTTACATTACATCTATCTTATACAAACAATTCAGGGTACTTTTCTCTCATCTTTTCTTCTGTTTCCCATGTAGCCTCTTGTTCAGTCAAGCTTTTCCAGATTACTTTAACTAAAGGAATCTGCTTATTTCGCAACTGCTTGACTTTTCTATCAGCAATTCGCACCGGTCCAACCTCATAGGTCAAGTCATCTCGCAGTGCGACCTCATCTTTCTCAATCACATGAGATGGATCTGGAACATACTTCTTTAATTGGGAAACATGAAACACATCATGTATCTGGCTGAGATTCGGAGGAAGAGCCAACTTGTAGGCTACTGCTCCTATCTTTTAGAGAATCTGAAATAGTCCTATGTATCTTGGATGCAACTTCTTCACTTTAATCGACCGTCCGGCTCCCGTGGTTGGAGTTAACTTAAGGAATACATGTTCTCCTTCTTCAAACTCCAACGGCTTCCTTCTGATATCTGCATAGCTTTTCTGTCTACTTTGAGCCGTTAACAATCGCTTTCTAATCATTGCAACTTGTTCTGCGGTTTGATCTACTATATCTGGACCAAGCATTCTTCTCTCACTCAGCTCTAGCCAGCATAAGGGGGATCTACATTTCCGTCCATAAAGTGCTTCAAAAGGGGCCATCTGAATACTGGCCTGATAACTATTGTTATAAGCAAACTCTATAAGGGGCAAATGGATATCCCAGCCGCCTTTGAAATCTAAGACACATGCTCTCAGCATATCCTCTAACGTTTGTATTGTTCTTTCGGATTGACCATCTGTCTGAGGATGATAAGCTGTACTAAATCTGAGAGTAGTGCCCATTTCTTCCTGTAAAGCCCTCCAGAAATTTGAAGTAAATCGAGGGTCTCTATCAGACACAATACTGCTCGGGATACCATGAAGTCTAACTATTTCCTTTATATACAGCTTTGCTAGCTTTTCAAGAGAATCTCTCTTATTGATTGCCAGAAAATGTGCTGACTTTGTCAGTCGATCAATTACTACCCACACTGCATCATGTCTACTTGGAGTCAGGGGTAGTCCTTCGACAAAGTCCATGGCAATCCCATCCCATTTCCACCCAGGGATTTCTAGAGGATGCAATGTTCCTGCTAGCTTTTGATGTTCAACTTTCACTTTCTGGCAGGTTAAGCACTTAGACACGTAAGTCACGACATCTTTCTTCAATCCAGGCCACCAAAATAACCTTTTAACATCATGGTACATCTTGGTCATACCTGGATGTACAGTATACCGACTTTTATGTGCTTCCTCCATAATCCTTTCCCTTAATCCCACAACATTAGGGATATAGGGTCTTCCCCGAAACTGTAGTAATCCGTCGGGGGACATCTCAAAATTCCTTGTCTTCCCCTTCTCCAGCATGTCTTTGAATATTGCCGCGAGCTTATCCTGCTTTTAAGCCTATTTTATCTTATCTTCTATGCAGGCCCTGACATGAACTCCTCCGAAAGGATTCTTCGTCAGTTGCATTTGATATAGAGGGCTCCAGTCGCGCATATCCTCTATCAGTTCTAATTCTTTGATCATCATGTATGCAACCTGCACCACCTTTCTACTCAGGGCATCAGCTACCCCATTGGCTTTCCCTGGATGGTATTTGATCTGAAAATCATAATCTTTTAACAATTCCATCCATCGCCGCTGCCTCATGTTCAACTCCTTCTGATCCTGTAGATACTTCAGGCTTTTGTGGTCGCAAAACAATTCTATCGTTTCTCCATATAAGTAATGCCTCCATATCTTCAGGGCATAGACCACCGCCGCAAGCTCCAGATCATGAGTGGGATAATTCTCTTCATGTGGCTTTAACTGCCGAGAGGCGTAGGCTAGTACTCGACCTTGCTGCATAAGCACACATCCTAGCCCCTGCTTGCTAGCATCAGTGTAGACTACATAAGTCTGAGTTGGGTCTGGAATAATCAGCACGGGAGTAGTCGTTAATCTCTGCTTTAACTTCTAGAAGCTAGCCTCGCACTTCTCATCCCACTTAAACTGCTGATTCTTTCTGGTCAGCTTGGTGAGTGGTAAGGCAATTCGAGAAAAGTCTTGAATAAATCTTCTGTAGTACCCTGCTAGGCCGAGAAAACTTCTGATCTCCGTCACTGTCCTTGGCTGCTCCCAGCTTAAAACTGCTTCAACTTTGCTAGGATCCACAGCTACCCCGTCTCGGGATATGACATGACCGAGAAATTTGACTTCTGACAGCTAAAACTCACATTTACTCAGCTTAGCATAGAGCTTCTTCTCTTTAAGGGTACCAAGAACAATCCTCAAATGCCTTTCATGCTCCTCTGGAGATTTGGAGTACACCAGAATATCATCAATAAAGACCACAACAAACTGATCTAGATAAGGCCTGAAGATCCGATTCATGTGGTCCATGAAAATAGTAGGTGCATTAGTTAGCCCAAAAGGCATCACAAGAAACTCAAAATGCCCGTAGCGCGTCCTGAATGCCATCTTTGGAATATCATCTGGCTTGACCCTTAGTTGATGGTAGCCAGATCTCAAGTCAATCTTAGAGACTAAGCTCTCTCCTGATTGGTCCAGCAGGTCATCAATTCTGGGAAGAGGATACTTATTCTTAACTGTAAACTTATTTAATTCCCTGTAGTCAATACATAGCCTTAAACTGCCATCTTTCTTCTTGACAAATAGCACTGGAGCACCCCATGGCGATACACTGGTTCATATGAAACCCTTTTCTAATAGCTCCTCTATTTGCTTCTTCAGTTCCATCATTTCATTGGGAGCCATCCTGTACGGGGCTTTTGATACTGGTCCAGCTCCAGGTATGATGTCCATCGCAAATTCCACTTCACGCTCTAAAGGCAATCCCTGAATCTCCTTTGGAAAGACTTCAGGAAATTCATTGACTACAGGAATCTCCTCGATGCCTTCTTCTACTTCTGTTTGGACAGAAAAGAATACCACATATCCCTGACATCCTTTCCATAAACATTTTTCTGCCTGAGCCTCCGTCATGAAGTTCAGTTGCACTTCTGAGCTCCGATCAGTGATCTTTGGACCAAGAACCAGGGTCTTGTTTCTGCAGTCCAACATCACATTATTGGAGGAGAGCCAATTTAAGCCGAGTATGACCTCAATCTCTCGAAAAGGCATACAGATCAGGTCTAGAGTGGTACTACAGTGCTCATAACGCACAACAATATTTAGACAGGCATCAGACGTGATTACTTTAGTATTGGTGGGGCTTTTCACCTGTATATCATAACGTAATTTACTGATCAGAAGGCCTAGACTTTTAGCACAGTCATAAGATATAAAGGAATGATTTGCACCCGAATCAAATAGAGCAGTCACAGCATGATCATTGAGGTAGATTGTACCTTGGATCATCTCAGATGATCGCTGCGCGTCCTCTCTAGTGAGTGCAAACACTCGTCCCGCCGTCCTTGGACTTGGATCAGTTATAGCTTGAGGACATTCTCTGGAAAAATGTCCAGGCTTTCCGCAGGTGTAACAAATATTCTGGCCTATTAAACATGGTCAATCCCTATGATTTCTTCCACACTTTTCACATACTGGGGCCTTTGAATCCCTGTTGTTGGATCTGCCGCGGAAATTCCCTCTATTTGGCTTTTTACTCTGCCACGGTCGCTTCCTCTTCTTATAGTCGTTCCCACCTGCAGCTTCTTGACTTCGACTGGCCTTGTCCGGGATCACCTGATCTGTACTCCCGGGTCTGGACAGCATTCGATGATTCATGCTGTTTTCTACAATTTGGCACGCTTCCACAGCCTTATTGAACTGGCTGTATTATTGCGGAGTTAACTTCTCCTTCAGCATGGAATTCAACCCTCGAATCATTCTTTCTGTCATCCAGCGTTCGTCATCCACTTGGCGTAGATACATAGAATACTGGGACAGCCGGATGAACTTGGCCAAATATTCGTTAAAAGCTTCTTTTTCTCCTTGTCTCAGTACAAGGAACTCGGCCTCCCTTTCATCTCTGACGGATTGAGCGAAATATTTCTCATAAAATTGCTCAAGAAACACTTCCCAGGTAACTGAAATGTCTCTTGCTTTGAGAAGTAACTCTGTATTCTTCCACCATTTATCCGCATCCTTTTCCAATTGATAGATGGCCATTTGGGCCTTAGTTTCAGTTGGGCAGTCGAGGAACTTAAAGATCTTCTCTAATCTGCTGACCCAATTCTTCGCTACCTGTACTTCAAATGTCCCTTCGAATACTGGAGGATTGTGTTTACAAAATCGAACCATCCATTGTTGGATTCCTACTGCCTCCTCCCTCGATTCAACCCGTCTCTAGGGCTGCTCCGCCTGCTGTGGTACTTCTTCAGGTTCTCTACTAGTTGCTCCTGAAGGCTCTGGCGGTCTTAAATTATTTACCGCTGCTGCTACGGCTATGGCAGCATCTCTTTCTTGATCATTTCATGCCTGAGCAGCTCTCATTTCTTCTATCATCTTTTGTTGTTGCTCTAATCGCTCTAAAATTAGTTGATTAAGATTTCCAGCTTCCTGTGGTTCCTCCGCTGGAATCGTTCTTCTTGTTCGAACCATTTTGTTATGTTCTAACATAGAAAGGAATGCGATAAACAACAACATTTCTTATTTCATTTCAAACATAGCATACAAAGTACATATTACAGTCTTACATATGCTACTGTACTGATCTTTTACACATTGGAAACATTACTCTAATTTTTCTTAAACTTTATTCTAATAAACTCTCCTACTAAGTAGATCCAGTCGGATACGGTACAGTATGGTTCTTCATCAAAATACCGGTTCAACTCTGATCTCCACGTAAGGGTAGTGGGTAGTACATCATCCATGATAGCTTCCCAAAGACTCATGGTCAGCACATTTAGATCCCAAGCTTGGTATATCGCTTTTACTCTCGTAATAAACTCCTTGTAGACCGTATAATCTTGATCTATGTTTCTGATCAGAGTCTGCCTCAACTCGTATAGTTGTCGGGCTAATGCTACTGAGCTCTCAAATTGTTCTCTATTCAGGTTCCTCCCTGGGACCATTCTTATGATTAAACCTCCCAAATGTATTTCTACTAGGGTCAATTCGGGCCTACTGGGACCTGGCGCATTACTCTGACCATGTACCTGGCTGGATCCTGAACTGTCTGCTATATTCAAGGGTACCGCACTTATGGGAATGGCAGGAATAGGGCCTTCTGTTATCATCACCTCCTGATCATCAATCGGAAAATTTGATCCTACCAAGGAACTATCCTCCTCAGAATCACCAGCTACTGGAGGTGACCAGAGGTCAGAATCATTGCTTACTATCTCTTCTTCTGAACTATCTGAACTAGAGACCTCTGGTCTTAATTCCCATTGGTTTACTATAGTTTTAGACCCACATCTATGTCTAGCCATCCTGCAATCACTAACTTAGTGTAAATTATGACGGCTTTATCATGGTATATCTATCTACAAATCATCTACTCAGAGCATTTCCTAAGCCAGAATCCTTTGCTCTGATACCAAAATGTCACATCCTTATTTTTATACATCTTAGGGACCATTCAGTAGCATTTAGAACCACTTTCAGAGTCATTGAAGTCTAAACTCTAAATCTGGAATTTTATTCATATCGGGTACTGTTCACTATGGCAAATTCCAGATGAGTGACCTGACTTTGAAAATTCATAACTAATTCTAGAAAAATCTAAATGAAGTGGTTCAAATTGCTACATGAAGATAACTTAAGTATAGTTCAGGGAAAAATCATTTGTTGACCAATCCTTGACAAATTCAACGAGGGTCAACGTTTCAATCTTACTATTCATCGAATGACTTTCTCCTGAATCCAGCATTCTGGTCACAAATTTAACAATTTATATCTTTTCGTGTATACATCCAAATGAGGCACTCTATATATCAAATTAAATATTAGTATGTATACTTTTTACCCTAAAAATTTCGTACATTAATTCAATCATTTGCTATTTTTAATGTTTTATCAAATATGAATAGGTCCTCACGAATTACTGTTCATTGAGCCTATTTTCAGCATTTAGTCTTTGCATACACATGCATACAACCAACACATATCAGTTATACATGCCATATAACAATTAATATTAAATAATCAACTGTTATATATTAGTGCATGATTAACATTCTCCTATTTCTGTTACACTTTCCGTTGTCTAAAATTCCGACAGCATAACTGCTACATTCTGTCTGTAGAAAGTAACCGATCTTGTACCGATTCGGTAATTCCCGTAGGAGCTACCATTCTACGTAAGTACCCAGGAAAGACTGGATGAACCTGCTAGGTCCACTCACTTCCAGCCTCCTTTGACAGCACCTACGTACACAGTACGTATCAATTCCTTTCTTTGTCCCGTCTTCGTTGCCGGAATTTCGCAGCCTACCGGCGTCTCTTAAGATTTCCAAATTTTATTTTGATAGAACCTCCCCTGTAATGTTATATTTGGGAATGAGATTCAAAAGAATCCCAATAGCAATAATCATAACAATATATGTAATGCAGAGTGACGGTGCTTGCTTGTGATTGTGTACAGATAAGTATGCTGCATGCTTCCATATTCAATAACATATGATCATAGTATTGGAATAGAGCTTCCAGCATAACATACAAGAACACAATCCAACCAAACAAAAGCACAACAAATCACAAAGACATTACATAAGAGCTAGGATTAGTTGCTACCTGTCACATCCTTATTTTTATACATCTTAGGGACCATTCAGTAGCACTTAGAGCCACTTTCCGAGTCATTGAAGTTTAAACTATTAATCTGGAATTTTATTCATATCGGGTACTGTTCATTGTGGCAAATTCCAGATGAGTGACCTGACTTTGAAAATTCATAACTAATTCTAGAAAAATTGAAATGAAGTGGTTCAAATTGCTACATGAAGATAACTTAAATATATTTCACGTAAAAATCATTGGTTGATCAATCCTTGACAAATTCAACGTGGGTCAACGTTTCAATCTTACTGTTCATCCAATGACTTTCTCCTGAATCCAGCATTCTAGTCCCAAATTTAACAATTTATATCTTTTCGTGTATACATCCAAATGAGGCACTATATATATCAAATTAAATATTAGTATGTCTACTTTTTACCCTAAAAATTTCGTACATTAATTCAATCATTTGCTATTTTTAATGTTTTATCAAACATGAATAGGTCCTCACGAATTACTGTTCACTGAGCCTATTTTCAGCATTTAGTCTTTATATACACATGCATACAACTAACACATATCAGTTATACAGGCCAGATAACAATTAATATTAAATAATCAACTGTTATATATTAGTGCATGATTAACATTCTCCTATTTCTGTTACACTTTCCGTTGTCTAAAATTCCGACAGCATAACTGCTACATTCTGTCTGTAGAAAGTAACCGATCTTGTACCGATTCGGTAATTCCCGTAGGAGCTACCATTCTATGTAAGTACCCAGGAAAGACTGGATGAACCTGCTAGGTCCACTCACTTCCAGCCTCCTTAGACAGCACCTACGTACACAGTACGTATCAATTCCTTTCTTTGTCCCGTCTTCGTTGCCGGAATTTCGCAGCCTACCGGCGTCTCTTAAGATTTCCAAATTTTATTTTGACAGAACCTCCCCTGTAATGTTATATTTGGGAATGAGATTCAAAAGAATCCCAATAGAAATAATCATAACAATATATGTAATGCAGAGTGACGGTGCTTGCTTGTGATTGTGTACAGATAAGTATGCTGCATTCTTCCATATTCAATAACATATGATCATAGTATTGGAATAGAGCTTCAAACATAACATATAAGACAACAATCCAACCAAACAAAAGCACAACAAATCACAAAGACATTACATAAGAGCTAGGATTAGTTGCTACCTCAAAAGCAGAGCTTCAGAACTTCCCTACTACTTCCAACTTCACCAGAACTTCCTTACTTCTTTCTTTCTCTCACTTTCTCTCTCAAGAACTTCTTTCTTCCTCTCTTTCTTGCTTGTGCCGAAATGAGGAGATAGGGGGTATTTATAGTGTTGAGCAATGGCAATCTCGTAATTTTGAAGACTTATGATCCTGTGGTCCTGGTTTTTCCTGAATTTCCTATTTTTCTTTATTCCTTTTACTGCATCATACATGACATCACTCAATGCCAACTCATGGGACACCTCACCACCCACATTCTTCACATGGGAAATTGAGAGGGAGTTAGAGCCTTCCGGAAGCTTTTCGGTCCAATCCGGTACCGGCCCGGTCCGTCTCCTCGAAAAATGTGCTATTTTCTGAATCTGATTTTTCTGAAAATCCTTTTTATGTCTACTGACCTCACATTTAGTATCTAGACCCTTTATATCATTAGCTTTTTAATATTGGGTCCAGACTCCATTACAGATCCCCTGCGAAATGACCGAAATGCCCTTGGTGCCCTATCTTGTCCTATTTTAACCCTAAGGGCCAAATCGTCATTTCACACCTTTCTGAACCGGGTCAAAGCATATACTGGCTCTAGTCAACCTTATTTAGATATGTCTTAGCCTCTAGGCCTTTCCAGAATGACCAGAATGCCCTCCATTCATCTGCTGCCCTTTTTGTACAACACAGGGGCATTTTCGTAAGTTCACACTTTTCCGGGGTTCCGCTGGACACTGGCCCACCTATCAGTCCAAGAGTCTTATTGGGCCTCTAAGGGTGCTATTTTTTGGCTTCCTGGGTCCATTACCTATATGGAACGCATTACGAGGAATCTTCCTCTGCCCCAGTTCACCGAATATTTTAATTATTATTTACCGATTATACACCTTTCCGGACACCGGCTCCTTTTCTCAGATATAGTGTCCTACTGTGTTCAGGCATCCTTATGGGTTATAACAGTCATCTGGCTGAAGTCATCCGATCGCATTCAGCCCCTTTAAAAATACCGATAAATCTCCTACCCGGATCCCTGGAGGCCTCACACTCCGTCTGGATTTTCTAATTTGCAGATAACTTTTCCTACAGACCTCCTATCGGTATTCTGCCAGTTTCCCGACATCCGCCCCATAAGGGTGCATCATCCTGTAATTTCTTACTTATATCTGAAATCTAGGGTATCCAGTATAAATTTTCATAACTTTCGGACGATCAGTACATTTCGGCTATCTGGAGTCTTCAAAAATTCCAGTATTAGGCAGGATTACCCAGCGTCACTTGCCCTATCTTCTGGTAAAATCTGGGACTGAAATGCCACCGGTCAGTCCAAACCACTTTTGGCCTAATTTTCTTTAATTATACTTTAGCCCCAGGGAACTTTTCCTTCTTTGCACTTAAGTCCCTTTATTTGGCTAAAATTACACTTTAAGACCCCACATTTTTGTCTACCTTTCTTTCCTAACCCTAAACTTTCCATATTTGCATTTAAGTCCTTTCATTTCTTTTCTTTTGCAATTTAATCCTTTTCTTTACATAAAGGACCACATCTTTTTCCTGAAACAGAACTCGTATATTCCATTTAATCTGTACATGGAAATCAGTACAGAAATTAAGGATATTACATTTCTCTCCCCCTTAAAATAAATTTCGCCCCCGAAATTTTTCATTACATCTATCCTATACAAACAATTCAGGGTACTTTTCTCTCATCTTTTCTTCTGTTTCCCATGTAGCCTCTTGTTCAGTCAAGCCTTTCCAGATAACTTTAACTAAAGGAATCTGCTTATTCCGCAACTGCTTGACTTTTCTATCAGCAATTCGCACCGGTCCAACCTCATAGGTCAAGTCATCTCGCAGTGCGACCTCATCTTGCTCATCACATAAGATGGATCTGGAACATACTTCTTTAATTGGGAAACATGAAACACATCATGTATCTGGCTGAGATTCGGAGGAAGAGCCAACTTGTAGGCTACTGCTCCTATCTTTGAGAGAATCTGAAATGGTCCTATGTATCTTGGATGCAACTTCTTCACTTTAATCGACCTTCCGGCTCCCGTGGTTGGAGTTAACTTAAGGAATACATGTTCTCCTTCTTAAAACTCCAACGGCTTCCTTCTGATATTTGCATAGCTTTTCTGTCTACTTTGAGCCGTTAATAATCGCTTTCTAATCATTGCAACTTGTTCTGCGGTTTGATCTACTATATCTGGACCAAGCATCCTTCTCTCGCTCAGCTCTAGCTAGCATAAGGGGGATCTATATTTTCGTCCATAAAGTGCTTCAAAAGGGGCCATCTGAATACTGGCCTGATAACTATTGTTATAAGCAAACTCTATAAGGGGCAAATGGATATCCCAGCTTCCTTTGAAATCTAAGACACATGCTCTCAGCATATCCTCTAACGTTTGTATTGTTCTTTCAGATTGACCATCTGTCTGAGGATGATAAGCTGTACTAAATCTGAGAGTAGTGCCCATTTCTTTCTGTAAAGCCCTCCAGAAATTTAAAGTAAATCGAGGGTCTCTATCAGACACAATGCTGTTCAGGATACCATGAAGTCTAACTATCTCCTTTATATACAGCTTTGCCAGCTTTTCAAGAGAATATTTCTTATTGATTGCCAGAAAATGGGCTGACTTTGTCAGTCGATCAATTACTACCCAAACCGTACCATGTCTACTTGGTGTCAAGGGTAGTCCTTCCATAAAGTCCATGGCAATCCCATCCCATTTCCACTCAGGGATTTCTAGAGGCTGTAATGTTCCTGCTAGCTTTTGATGTTCAACTTTCACTTTCTGGCAGGTTAAACACTTAGACACGTAAGTCACGACATCTTTCTTCAATCCAGGCCACCAAAATAACATTTTAATATCATGGTACATCTTGGTCATTCCTGGATGTACAGTATACCGACTTTTATATGCTTCCTCTAGAATCCTTTCCCTTAATCCCACAACATTAGGGATATAGGGTCTTCCCCGAAACTGTAGTAATCCGTCGGGGGACATCTTAAAATTCCTTGTCTTCCCCTTCTCCAGCTTGTCTTTGAATATTACCGCGAGCTTATTCTGCTTTTGAGCCTCTTTTATCTCATCTTCTATGCAGGCCCTGACATGAACTCCTCCGAAAGGATTCTCCGTCAGTTGCATTTGATATAGAGGGCTCCAGTCGCGCATATCTTCTATCAGTTCTAATTCCTTGATCATCATGTATGCAACCTGCACCACCTTTCTACTCAGGGCATCAGCTACCCCATTGGCTTTCCCTGGATGGTATTTGATCTGAAAATCATAATCTTTTAATAATTCCATCCATCGCCGCTGCCTCATGTTCAGCTCCTTCTGGTCTTGTAGATACTTCAGACTTTTGTGGTCGCAAAACAACTCTATCGTTGCTCCATATAAATAGTGCCTCCATATCTTCAGGGCATAGACCACCGCAGCAAGCTCCAGATCATGAGTGGGATAATTTTCTTCATGTGGCTTTAGCTGCCGAGAGGCGTAGGCTACTACTCGACCTTGCTGCATAAGCACACATCCCAGCCCCTGCTTGCTAGCATCAGTGTAGACTACATAAGTCTGAGTTGGGTCTGGAATAATCAGCACGGGAGTAGTCGTTAATCTCTGCTTCAACTGCTGGAAGCTAGCCTCGCACTTCTCATCATACTTGAACTGCTGATTCTTTCTGGTCAGCTTGGTAAGTGGTAAGGCAATTCGAGAAGAGTCTTAAATAAATCTTCTGTAATACCCTGCTAGGCCGAGAAAACTTCTGATCTCCGTCACTGTCCTTGGCTGCTCCCAGCTCAAAACTGCTTCAACTTTGCTAGGATCCACAGCTACCCCGTCTCGGGATATGACATGACCGAGAAATTTAACTTCTGACAGCCAAAACTCGCATTTACTCAGCTTAGCATAGAGCTTCTTCTCTTTAAGGGTACCAAGAACAATCCTCAAATGCCTTTCATGCTCCTCTGGAGATTTGGAGTACACCAGAATATCATCAATAAAGACCACAACAAACTGATCTAGATAAGGCCTGAAGATCCGATTCATGTGGTCCATGAAAATAGCAGGTGCATTAGTTAGCCCAAAAGGCATCACAAGAAACTCAAAATGCCCGTAGCGCGTCCTGAATGCCGTCTTTGGAATATCATCTGGCTTGACCCTTAGTTGATGGTAGCCAGATCTCAAGTCAATCTTAGAGACTAAGCTCTCTCCTGATTGGTCCAGCAGGTCATCAATTCTGGGAAGAGGATACTTATTCTTAACTGTAAACTTATTTAATTCCCTGTAGTCAATACATAGCCTTAAACTGCCATCTTTCTTCTTGACAAATAGCACTGGAGCACCCCATGGCGATACACTGGGTCGTATGAAACCCTTTTCTAATAGCTCCTCTATTTGCTTCTTCAGTTCCATCATTTCATTGGGAGCCATCCTGTACGGGGCTTTTGATACTGGTCCAGCTCCAGGTATGATGTCCATCGCAAATTCCACTTCACGCTCTAAAGGTAATCCCTGAATCTCCTTTGGAAAGACTTCAGGAAATTCATTGACTACAGGAATCTCCTCGATGCCTTCTTCTACTTCTGTTTGGACAAAAAAGAATACCACATATCCCTGACATCCTTTCCGTAAACATTTTTCTGCCTGAGCCTCCGTCATGAAGTTCAGTTGCACTTCTGAGCTCCGATCAGTGATCTTTGGACCAAGGACCAGGGTCTTGTTTCTGCAGTCCAACATCACATTATTGGAGGATAACCAATTTAGACCGAGTATGACATCAATCTCCCGGAAAGGCATACAGATCAGGTCCAGGGTGGTACTGCAGTACTCATAAAGCACAACACTATTTAGACAGGCATCAGACATGATTACTTTAGTGTTGGTGGGGGTTTTCACCTGTATATCATAACGTAATTTACTGATCAAAAGGCCTAGGCTTTTAGCACAGTCATAAGATATAAAGGAATGACTTGCACCCGAATCAAATAGAGCAGTCACAGCATGATCATTGAGATAGATTGTACCTTGGATCATCTCAGATGATCGCTGCGTGTCCTCTCTAGTGAGTGCAAACACTCGTCTCGCCGTCCTTGACCTTGGATCAGTTATAGCTTGAGGATATTCTCTGGAAAAATGTCCGGGCTTTCCGCAGGGGTAACAAACATTCTGGCCCATTAAACAGGGTCTATCCCCATGATTTCTTCCACACTTTTCACATACTGGGCCTTTGAATCCCTGTTGTTGGATCTGCCGCGAAAATTTCCTCTATTTGGCTTTTTGCTCTGCCAGGGTCGCTTCCTCTTCTTATAGCTGCTCCCACCTACAGCTTCTTGATTTCGACCGGCCTTGTCCGGGATCACCTGATCTCTACTCCCAGGTCTGGACAGCATTCGATGATTCATGCTATTTTCTACAATTCGGCAAGCTTCCGCAGCCTTATTGAACTGGCTGTATTGTTGCGGAGTTAACTTCTCCTTTAGCATAGAATTCAACCCTCGAATCATTCTTTCGGTCATCCAGCGTTCGTCATCCACTTGGCATATATATGTAGAATACTGGGACAGCCGGATGAACTTGGCCAAATATTCGTCAAAAGCTTCTTTTTCTCCTTGCCTCAGCACAAGGAATTCGGCCTCCCTTTCATCTCTGACAGATTGAGGGAAATATTTCTCATAAAATTGCTCAAGAAACATTTCCCAGGTAACTGAAATGTCTCTTGCTTGGAGAAGTAACTCTGTATTCTTCCACCATCTATCCGCATCCTTTTCCAATTGATAGATGGCCATTTGGGCCTTAGTTTCAGTTGGGCAATCGAGGAATTTAAAGATCTTCTCTAATCTGCTGACCCAATTCTCCGCTACCTGTACTTCGAATGTCCATTCGAATACTGGAGGATTGTGTTTACAAAATCGAACCATCCATTATTGGATTCCTACTGCCTCCTCCCTCGATTCAACCCGTCTCTAGGGCTGCTCCGCCTGCTGTGGTACTTCTTCAGGTTCTCTACTAGTTGCTCCTGAAGGCTCTGGCGGTCTTAAATTATTTACCGCTGCTGCTACTGCTGCGGCTATGGCATCATCTCTTTCTTGCTCATTTCATGCCTGAGCAGCTCTCATTTCTTCTATCATCTTTTGTTGTTGCTCTAATCGCTCTAAAATTAGTTGATTAAGATTTCCAGCTTCCTGTGGTTCCTCTGCTAGAATCGTTCTTCTTGTTCGAACCATTTTGTTATGTTCTAACATAGAAAGGAATGCGATAAACAACAACATTTCTTATTTCATTTCAAACATAGCATACAAAGTACATATTACAGTCTTACATATGCTACTGTACTGATCTTTTACACATTGGAAACATTACTCTAATTTTTCTTAAACTTTATTCTAATAAACTCTCCTACTAAGTAGATCCAGTCGGATACGGTACAGTATGGTTCTTCATCAAAATACCGGTTCAACTCTGATCTCCACGTAAGGGTAGTGGGTAGTACATCATCCATGATAGCTTCCCAAAGACTCATGGTCAGCACATTTAGATCCCAAGCTTGGTATATATATCTTTTACTCTCGTAATAAACTCCTTGTAGACCGTATAATCTTGATCTATGTTTCTGATCAGAGTCTGCCTCAACTCGTATAGTTGTCAGGCTAATGCTACTGAGCTCTCAAATTGTTCTCTATTCAGGTTCCTCCCTGGGACCATTCTTATGATTAAACCTCCCAAATGTATTTCTACTAGGGTCAATTCGGGCCTACTGGGACCTGGCGCATTACTCTGACCATGTACCTGGCTGGATCCTGAACTGTCTGCTATATTCAAGGGTACCGCACTTATGGGAATGGCAGGAATAGGGCCTTCTGTTATCATCACCTCCTGATCATCAGTCGGAAAATTTGATCCTACCAAGGAACTATCCTCCTCAGAATCACCAGCTACTGGAGGTGACCAGAGGTCAGAATCATTGCTTACTATCTCTTCTTCTGAACTATCTGAACTAGAGACCTCTGGTCTTAATTCCCATTGGTTTACTGTAGTTTTAGACCCACATCTATGTCTAGCCATCCTGCAATCACTAACTTAGTGTAAATTATGACGGCTTTATCATGGTATATCTATCTACAAATCATCTACTCAGAGCATTTCCTAAGCCAGAATCCTTTGCTCTGATACCAAAATGTCACATCCTTATTTTTATACATCTTAGGGACCATTCAGTAGCATTTAGACCCACTTTCAGAGTCATTGAAGTCTAAACTCTAAATCTGGAATTTTATTCATATCGGGTACTGTTCACTATGGCAAATTCCAGATGAGTGACCTGACTTTGAAAATTCATAACTAATTCTAGAAAAATTGAAATGAAGTGGTTCAAATTGCTACATGAATATAACTTAAGTATAGTTTAGGGAAAAATCATTGGTTGACCAATCCTTGACAAATTCAACGAGGGTCAACGTTTCAATCTTACTGTTCATTTAATGACTTTCTCCTGAATCCAGCATTCTGGTCCCAACTTTAACAATTTATATCTTTTCGTGTATACATCCAAATGAGGCACTATATATATAAAATTAAATCTTAGTATGTATACTTTTTACCCTAAAAATTTCGTACATTAATTCAATCATTTGCTATTTTTAATATTTTATCAAACATGAATAGGTCCTCACGAATTACTGTTCACTGAGCCTATTTTCAGCATTTAGTCTTTATATACACATGCATACAACTAACACATATCAGTTATACAGGCCAGATAACAATTAATATTAAATAATGAACTGTTATATATTAGTGCATGATTAACATTCTCCTATTTCTGTTACACTTTCCGTTGTCTAAAATTCAGACAGCATAACTGCTACATTCTGTCTGTAGAAAGTAACTGATCTTGTACCGATTCGGTAATTCCCGTAGGAGCTACCATTCTACGTAAGTACCCAGGAAAGACTGGATGAACCTGCTAGGTCCACTCACTTCCAGCCTCCTTAGACAGCACCTACGTACACAGTACGTATCAATTCCTTTCTTTGTCCCGTCTTCGTTGCCTGAATTTCAGTAGCCTACCGGCGCCTCTTAAGATTTCCAAATTTTATTTTGACAGATCCTCCCCTGTAATGTTATATTTGGGAATGAGATTCAAAAGAATCCCAATAGAAATAATCATAACAATATTTGTAATGCAGAGTGACGGTGCTTGCTTGTGATTATGTGCAGATAAGTATGCTGCATGCTTCCATATTCAATAACATATGATCATAGTATTGGAATAGAGCTTCAAGCATAACATACAAGACAACAATCCAACCAAACAAAAGCACAACAAATCACAAAGACATTACATAAGAGCTAGGATTAGTTGCTACCTCAAAAGCAGAGCTTCAGAACTTCCCTACTACTTCCAACTTCACCAGAACTTCCTTACTTCTTTCTTTCTCTCACTTTCTCTCTCAAGAACTTCTTTCTTCCTCTCTTTCTTGCTTGTGCCGAAATGAGGAGCTAGGGGGGTATTTATAGTGTTGAGCAATGGCAATCTCGTAATTTTGAAGACTTATGATCCTGTGGTCCTGGTTTTTCCTGAATTTCCAATTTTTCTTTATTCCTTTTACTGCATCATGCATGACATCACTCAATGCCAACTCATGGGACACCTCACCACCCACATTCTTCACATGGCGAAACTGAGAGGGAGCTAGAGCCTTCCGGAAACTTTCCGGTCCAATCCGGTACCGGCCCGGTCCGTCTCCTCGAAAAATGTGCTGTTTTCTGAATCTGATTTTTCTGAAAATCCTTTTTATGTCTACTGACCTCACATTTAGTATCTAGACCCTTTATATCATTAGCTTTTTAATACTGGGTCCAGACTCCATTACAGATCCCCTGCGAAATGAAAAAAATGCCCTTGGTGCCCTATCTTGTCCTATTTTAACCCTAAGGGCCAAATCGTCATTTCACACCTTTCTGAACCTGGTCAAAGCATATACTGGCTCTAGTCAACCTTATTTAGATATGTCTTAACCTCTAGGCCTGTCCAGAATGACCAGAATGCCCTCCATTCATCTGCTGCCCTTTTTGTACAACACAGGGTCATTTTCGTAATTTCGCACTTTTTCAGGGTTCCGCTGGACACTGGCCCACCTATCAGTCCAAGAGTCTTATTGGGCCTCTAATGGCTCCATTTTTGGGCTTCCTGGGTCCATTACCTATATGGAACGCATTACGAGGAATCTTCCTCTGCCCCAGTTCACAGAATATTTTAATTATTATTTACCGATTATACACCTTTCCGGACACCGGCTCCTTTTCTCAGATACAGTGTCCTACTGTGTTCAGGCATCCTTGTGGGTTATAGCAGTCATCTGGCTGAAGTCATCCGATCGCATTCAGCCCCTTTAAAAATACCGATAAATCTCCTACCGGATCCCTGGAGGCCTCACACTCCGTCTGGATTTTCTAATTTGCAGATAACTTTTCCTACAGACCTCCTATCGGTATTCTGTCAGTTTCCCGACATCCGCCCCATAAGGGTGCATCATCCTGTAATTTCTTACTTATATCTGAAATCTAGGGTATCCAGTATAAATTTTTATAACTTTCGGACGATCAGTCCATTTTTGGCTATCTGGAGTCTTCAAAAATTCCAGTATTAGGCTGGATTACCCAGCGTCACTTGCCCTATCTTCTGGTAAAATCTGGGACTGAAATGCCATCGGTCAGTCAAAACCACTTCTGGCCTAATTTTCTTTAATTATACTTTAGCCCCAGGGAACTTTTCCTTCTTTGCACTTAAGTCCCTTTATTTGGCTAAAATTACACTTTAAGACCCCACATTTTTGTCTACCTTTCTTTCCTAACCCTAAACTTTCCATATTTGCATTTAAGTCCTTTCATTTCTTTTCTTTTGCAATTTAATCCTTTTCTTTACATAAAGGACCACATCTTTTTCCTGAAACAGAACTCGTATATTCCATTTAATCTGTACATGGAAATCAGTACAGAAATTAAGGATATTACACTACCTCAAAAGCAGAGCTTCAGAACTTCTCTACTACTTCCAACTTCACCAGAACTTCCTTACTTCTTTCTTTCTCTCACTTTCTCTCTCAAGAACTTCTTTCTTCCTCTCTTTCTTGCTTGTGCCGAAATGAGGAGCTAGGGGGTATTTATAGTGTTGAGCAATGGCAATCTCGTAATTTTGAAGACTTATGATCCTGTGGTCCTGGTTTTTCCTGAATTTCCTATTTTTCTTTATTCCTTTTACTGCATCATGCATGACATCACTCAATGCCAACTCATGGGACACCTCACCTCCCACATTCTTCACATGGCGAAATTGAGAGGGAGCTAGAGCCTTCCAGAAGCTTTCTGGTCCAATCCGGTACCGGCCCGGTCCGTCTCCTCGAAAAACGTGCTGTTTTCTGAATCTGATTTTTCTGAAAATGCTTTTTATTTCTACTGACCTCACATTTAGTATCTAGACCATTTATATCATTAACTTTTTAATACTGGGTCCAGTCTTAGTTACAGATCCCTTTCGAAATGACCGAAATGCCCTTGGTGCCCTATCTTGTCCTATTTTAACCCTAAGGGCCAAATCGTCATTTCACACCTTTCTGAACCGGGTCAAAGCATATACTGGCTCTAGTCAACCTTATTTAGATATGTCTTAGCCTCTAGGCCTGTCCAGAATGACCAGAATGCCCTCCAGTCATCTGCTGCCCTTTTTGTACAACACAGGGGCATTTTCGTAATTTCGCACTTTTCCGGGGTTCCGCTGGACACTGGCCCACCTATCAGTCCAAGAGTCTTATTGGGCCTCTAATGGCGCCATTTTTGGGCTTCCTGGGTCCATTACCTATATGGAACGCATTACGAGGAATCTTCCTCTGCCCCAGTTCACAGAATATTTTAATTATTATTTACCGATTATACACCTTTCCGGAACCCGGCTCCTTTTCTCAGATACAGTGTCCTACTGTGTTCAGGCATCCTTGTGGGTTATAACAGTCATCTGGCTGAAGTCATCCGATCGCATTCAGCCCCTTTAAAAATACCGATAAATCTCCCTATCGGATCCTTGGAGGCCTCATACCCCGTCTGGATTTTCTAATTTGCGGATAACTTTTCCTACAGACCTCATATCGGTATTCTATCAGTTTCTTGACATCCGCCCCATAAGGGTGCATCATCCTGTAATTTCTTACTTATATCTGAAATCTAGGGTATCCGTTATAAATTTTTATAACTTTCGGACGATCAGTCCATTTTCGGCTATCTGGAGTCTTCAAAAATTCCAGTATTAGGCTGGATTACCCAGCATCACTTGCCCTATCTTCTGGTAAAATCTGGGACTGAAATGCCACCAGTCAGTCCAAACCACTTCTGGCCTAATTTTCTTTAATTATACTTTAGCCCCAGGGAACTTTTCCTTCTTTGCACTTAAGTCCCTTTATTTGGCTAAAATTACACTTTAAGACCCCACATTTTTGTCTACCTTTCTTTCCTAACCTTAAACTTTCCATATTTGCATTTAAGTCATTTCATTTCTTTTCTTTTGCAATTTAATCCTTTTCTTTACATAAAGGACCACATCTTTTTCCTGAAACAGAACTCGTATATTCCATTTAATCTGTACATGGAAATCAGTACAGAATTTAAGGATATTACAAAGTCCCCGAGAGGGCTTAGTTGATCCATGATTTTTTTATGGGCCTCTTTGTGACGTCATCTGGGATCATTCAATCCTAGTTTACTTACTGCTTAAGTTCCGTATCGGATATTAGGCGTTCACAAACTCCCGTCAAAATTCACTAATATGTGAATAACTTTTTCTACAGAATTCCTTTCGGGATTCTTTCAGTTTCCTGACCTCTGGCTTCACAGGACGCATCATCCTGTAACTTTTCACTTATATCTGAGGTCCAAGAGATATGATAAAAAATTCAGATAACTTTCATACTATCAGATAAATTTCAGCTATCTGAAATTCTAATAAAATTTCTGTAATAAGCTAGATTAACCAGCATCATTTTCTCTATCTACTGATAAAATTTAGGACTGAAATACTTCCGGGCAGTTCTAAGCCACTTCCAGCTCAACTTTCTATAATTATCATTTTGCCTCTGGAAACTTTTCCTCTTTTCAATTAAGTCCCTTAACTTTTCATAATTACACTTAATGGCCCAAAGTTTATGTCTACTTCTATTTTGTACCATGGAACTTTTATAATTTTCACTTTAGTCCCTCTTCTTTACACCTTTGTTTAATTATTATCTTTTCTTTCTATTTATCGTCACAATCCCTTCCAAACCTCTTTCCTCTATCAGTCTTATACAGATAGGGAAAAATTGGGATATAATACTTTCCCGCTTCTTTTCTTTTCCTTCTTCAGACTGTTCAATTCACTTTTTCGAATCCTAACATTTATAGTCATTATGATAGAAGGCCAATTGCATTCTTCGATATTCTTTTCTGAAACCTTCTTATTCCTCAACCATATGTATACTATTCCTATGATCAGTACTTTTCGTCTCATCACTTTATCACTATTTTCTTTTTTTTCTACTATCTGAACCCTCCAATGGCTTCTTCCTCACTCACACCTCCTTTTCTGCCGCACAAAAGAAACATAGAAGAATTTGAAGACAAATATCTTGACCCTTACCCTATAGTTCCTTCTCCTCCTCCCCTGGTTATCACTCTGATGAAGCGCCTTGAGGAACTCATCATGCGCTTCAATGGCCTGGAGGACTCCATGAAAGAATTGACTTAGAAAGTTAACAGACTAAAAGACAGTTTCAGAGCTTTTCTCTTAGAAGTTCACCGCCATCAACAGAATGACAGCTTTTATAATCCTGTTGATCCTACCCACTCTAATGAATCCTAAAACTCTGAGTTTGATGAGGAGTGAAAGCTACAACCTTTATCTGCCCCTCCTATTTTATTTTTTTTATGTAATGACAAAAAGAGAGAATATATTATATATTCTGATAGATATTTTTTTGGAAATTTCAATTTTTTGATGTAAAGTTATTAGTGAAATTGAATGAATGAAGTTTCTTGTTCTGATGACTTGATGGTGTTCTTTTATTTCTACACCAGTGTAGATTTGTGTAATTTATAATATTTTACACTGTTGTAAAAGTGACCGGTGTAGAATATAATGTCAGGTTTGAAAAAGTTATTTATACATCGGTGTTCCATTTCATCCGGTGTAGATTTGCTTACGAAATACACTTTAATTTAATCAAAATCCCCTTCGCACCTCCTATCTCTCAATTTTCACTGGTTCGTGTGTTTAAGTCTTCTCATCCCTTCACAGCCGGTGAGTTTTGTTTTGAACTCCTTGTCTCGAGAACTAAAAATTTATGCACTGTTGGTAGTAGCTTTTGCTGTTATTTGCTAGATTTATTGCTGTCATTTACTTGTTTCATTTGGTGAGTTCTTCCGCTTATGCGTGATATATTCTCTCCCATAATTAGCTCCAAGCTAGGTTTTCTTGTTTTCTATTTTTCTAGTTTTTTAGTCTTCCATAAATATGGATCGTAGTTGGATAAATGCTAAACAAACAAGTGTTGAGTATGCTGAGAGGGTGAAGGAGTTTTTGGATTTTGCTAAACAAAATGGTGATGATGATAGTGAAAGGTTTTATTATCCTTGTGTGAGTTGTTTGAAGGAGAGGAAATAAAGTCCTACAGATATGTATACTCATCTAATTTGTGAGGGCTTTTGTAAGAGTTACATAGTATGGGTATGGCATGGTGAAAATATGGAAAGGTCAACTGCATCTAAACAATTGGAATAGACCTTTGATGATGACATGGATACTGATAATTGGGTAGAGGATACGATTCGTGATGTTGGAGAAAATATTGTTATGCGGTCACATGCATATGGTTATATATGCAATGATGCAGAAAAACCTCTATACCCAGAGTGTAGAAAATATAACCTGTTGAATACGGTGTTGAGATTGGTAAGTGTGAAAGCACGGCATGAGTAGAGTGATAGAGGTTTTTAAGAATTACTTGAGTTGTTGCAAGACATTTTTCAGAAGAAAATGTGTTACCCAAACGCTAATATGATGCTAAGAAAATAATATGTCCTTTAGGCATGCAGTATAGAAAGATTCACGCATGCCCAAATGATTGCATATTATACAAGAAAGATTTTGAAGATGAGGAGAAGTGTCCAATATGTAAGACACCAAGGTAAAGATCAAACAAGTCTCCTGCAAAGGTTTTATGGTATCTTCCAATTATACCAAGGTTTAAGCGACTTTTTGATAATGAAGATGATGCAAAAAAATGTTATGGCATGTGACTGAAAGGATTTGTGATGGAAAGCTTTATCATCCTACTGATTCTTTACAGTGGAAGAAGACTGATGACTTATTTCCTGAGTTCGACAATGAACCACGAAAACTAAGGTTTGGACTTAGTATAGATGACATGAACCCTTATGGTAGCCTTAGTAGTATACATAGTTCATGGCCCATCCTCTTGGTGATTTACAACTTGTCTCCCTTGCTGTGTATGAAATACAAGTATGTAATATTGTCTATGTTGATCTCAGGATCGAAATAATTGGGAAATGACATAGACGTTTACCTAATACCCTTGATCGAAGATTTGAAGAAGCTATGGGAAGGTGTGGATGTTTTTGATGCGATTAAGAAGGAAGTCTTCAATATGTGGACCATGATCTTTTGTACAATTAATGACTTTCCTGCATACAAAAATTTGTCATGGTATAGTGTTAAGGGCCATAAAGTATGTCCGATTTGTGAGGAAGGGACTTGCTACTATCAACTTCATCATGGAAGAAAGATAATCTACCTAGGTTATAGGAGATTTCTAAGACAAAGCCACACATATTGTCGACTGAAGAAAAAAAATTTGGCAGCCAAGAATTTGATAATGCTCAGAGCCATTGACTGGAGAACAAGTTTATGAAAAGGTGAAAGACATCAACGTTACTTTCGGTAAGACTACAAAGAGAAGAGAGAAAAATATATGGAAAAAAAAGAACTGTCTTCTTTGAGCTTCCATATTGGCAACATGTTCATGTAAGGCACTGTATTGATGTCATGCATGTGAAGAAAAATGTGTGTGATAGCATTGTTGGAACACTTTTCAACATATATAGTAGTTCCAAAGACACTTCGAAGGCAAGATTACATTTGCAAGAAATGGGAATACGTGAGAATTTACATTCAAGGGCACATGGTGAGGGGAGTTATTGTGTTAAAGAGATTAATATTTTGTCCAAGGATGCAAGAAGAAGTATTTGTGAATGTTTGCAAGGAATCAAAGTTCTCTCTAGGTACTCATCTAATCTTAAGAAGATTGTATCGATGAAAGATTTAAGATTAGTAGGCAAAAAGTCTCATGATTGTCATGCCTTGATACAACAATTACTCCCAGTAGCTGTTTGAGAAATCCTTGAAGATGATTTGAGACACATTGTAACCCGACTTTGCTTCTTCTTCAATGCTATATGTGGCAAAGTCTTTGAGACTGAAAAGTTAGAAGAATTGGAGCACAAAGGTTATGTTATTTTATGCCATCTTGAAAAACTGTTTCTTCCTAGCTTTTTTGACATCATGGTAAACCTCATCTTTCATCTAGTGCGAGAGATAAAATTGTGTGGCCTTGTATACTTACGATGGATGTACCCATTTGAAAGATACATGAAAATCCTTAAAGGGTATATGAAGAATCCAAATCGGCCTAAGGCATCCATTGTTCAAAAATATGTTTCTGAATAAGCTATGGATTTTTGTCAACACTACCTATCTAAAGTAAGACTTACTGGTTTCCCTAAACCCCATCCAAAATAGGGGGTTAACACAGAATATTGGTGAAGAGTGTTGATCGTAATGAATTGTAGCAAATACACTTACACATCTTGAATAATATTGATGAAGTTCAAGACTATCACTGGTGGAAAATGGGCAATCGAAATCCCCATTTTTAAACCGGTCCATGCGGAGACGGTTTTAAAAAAATGAGCGGTGGCATTTTTGTAAATAAAATGAAATATTCGCACCGTATTTACTCATGAACGATGTGGAAATAATTAGTCCGGTTTAGATTTTTACTTTCTACAACGGATTTTATAGAGACCGATATGGAAATATTTTGTCCGGTTTAGATTTTTACTTTCTACAGCGTATTTATATTGACCGAGGTGGAAATATTTAGTCCGGTGTCTGTTTTATTAAAAAATTAAATTTTTACACCGGTTTTAAAATTAACCGATTTAAATATAAACACCCGGTGCAGCTTCGTCTTATCCGCCACTTCAGTTTCCTGTCTATGCTTTCCCGCTCGCTTTCTTTATTTGTCAGACCGTTCATTTCACTTCTTGGGTTCCCAACGTTTGTAGTCATTATGATAGAAGGCCAATTGCATTCTTCTATATTCTTATTGATCATGAACGTTAACCATATATATATATGTATACCATTCTTCTGTTTTATTTTCTTTTCATCTATCTGACTCCTCCAATGGCCTCTTCCTCAAGCACGCCTCCTTCTCCGCCCAACAAAAGAAACAGAGACAACTTTGAAGACAAACATCCTGATCCTCACCCTTCTGTTCCTTCTCCTCCTCCCCTGGTTGTGACTCTGATGGAAAGACTTGAGGAACTCATACTGCGCTTCAATGGGCTGGAGGACTCCGTGGAAGAACTGAATCGCAAAGTTGACAGACTGAAAGCAAGTTTTAGGGATTTTCGCCTAGAAGTTCGCCGCCATCAACCCCGTGATAGCTTCTTTAATCCTGTTGATCTCACCCAATCTGATGACTCCCAAAACTCTGAGTCTGATGAGTAGTGAAAGATTGCAACTTTTATATATTCTGATGTATATACTTTTTTGTGTAAAAGTTGATGACATGGCTGGCCTCTGGAAGTAGAAAAAAAAACTGATATATTTTACACCGGTCCATATATATTGACCGGTGTAAAGTATATTATAAATAAACTGATATATTTTACACCTGTCCATATATAGTGTCCGGTGTAAAATATACTATAAATACAACTTTTATATTTATATCTACACCGGTGTAACATTTTGTCCGGTGTATATTTTCTTATTTTTTCCCAAATACTCTTTTATTTGGTATATTTCTCGCGCCTTCCATCTCTCATTTTTCCCTGGTTCGCGTGTTTCTGATACAGTTAGATGGTTGGCATGTGGTCCTGAACATAATGTGATCTGTTGGAATTCATTTGATATCAATGGGTATTCCTTTTATACGAAGTCCCTAGATGATAGAAGTAGCGTGCAAAAGACAACAATCCTAAATTAGCAGCCATCCCTTATTATGGCGTTGTTGAAGAGATTTGGGAGGTGGACTACTCCAAATTCAAAGTTCCCGTATTCAAATGCAAGTGGGCTAATGTAAACAACGGTGTTATGGTCGATCAGTTAGGATTTACACTGGTGGATTTGAATAATATAAGTTTTGGGGATGAGCCTTTCATTATGGCAGACCAAGCAAAGCAAGTGTTCTTTATCACTGATCCTCAGAATGAAAGATGGTCTGTCGTGCTCCAAGGGAAAAGTGTTGTTGACAATGATGATTCTTTTTATGAGATCCCTTCTTTTTCAGTAGGTTTACCACAATTAAATGAAGAAGAAGTGGATTCTGATTAATTTCTATGTGTTTCTTGTTTAGTCTAAACATGCAATTTTAAGTTTCTTGTAATGATTGCGTATATGATTTTGATGTAATAATAACAGAGACAGATTCTTGTTCTGATAAGAATGTTGTGATGCTAAGGATGGGATGATATAAGGTGGTGAAGTTAAAAAAAAAAACTACAACATTTAACACCGGTCTTAAGTAATATCCGGTGTAAAAAGGCACGTCTGACAATTTGTAAAATAATTTATTGTTCGATTTTACACCGGGTTATACTTTATCCGGTGTTATACTTATCGATGTTTATTTTTTACACCGGTTGTTAAAATTAGCCGGTGTAAAATGTTTCACTTTTACATCGTTTATGTTTTGTCCGGGTTAGAATAATTTACAACCGGTGTTAAATGTTTATATTCATTTTTTTAACCCGCCCCTTGGCGCGATGACCTTCAATCTTCTCCTTTCTCACATACTCTTTTTTATCGCCACTCGTCGTGCTCTGTGGTTCTCGCGAGGCTTCTCCGTGCTCGATCAGTCGTTCTTCTCTGTCACCTCTCTCGTTCTGCTATTCCGTAAGTGTACGTGTTCTCTGCATTTTTTTCCCTGTGTACGTGCGATGCCGTTTTTATGTTCGTTTAATCTAGGTTTTCTATTTTTCCTGATGAATGCTGGCACATCTTTCCATTCATAACTGCTAAAGGAACAAGTTTTGTGTATTCTGACGGGTTGAGGGAAAAAGGGTTAAGTCTGTTTTCAATATTTTTGATGTTGTTATTGCGTACATAGGAATATGGAGGATAGAGTTACTCAGATTGAGGCTGGCGATGCTCCAAACGCCACTAAGCAAAGGAAGGGCAGAAGTGCGACTCGTTTGAAAGACATTACGAAGGACAGGATAGAGGGGAAACTGCTTCCGATAGAGTTTGACAGAAACTGGAACCCAACTGGTGAACACAGGACAAAGTACGTAAGTTTTGTCAGCCTCCTAGCACGCAACAAGCCTAGCATCACCTATTTGACTTGGGATGCTGTGGATGATCGCGTGAAGAATCAAATTTGGGACACTATCCGGGTATAGGAACTATCTAATATTGCATGCAGAGCAATACCAAATACACAACTGTTTGTTGATTACTCTGCTTTCAATGGCAAACATTGCAGCTCACTTACGATGTGCCCAATAATGAGTTCTTGAAGAAGAAGACGTTGTCTTATTGCTGTGGGTGTTGGAGGGCATTCAAGACACAACTAGCTCGTCAGTATCTGCATGGACAGGACAGAAGTGGTCATCCTCAACCTTCTCCATGCAGCAAGTATCAATTCATTGACGAAGCTGCGTGGGAACAATTTGTTAGGAATCGGACCACGCCAGTAGCAATGGTGAGTGTATCCTTTTGTATGTGGTTGCAGAAAATGTATCAGAGTATCATATGTATTGATTTTAAATACTTCATGTCATGTAGGAAAAAAGAGCAAAAGCGATTGAATACGCCCTCAAGAATGATTGCCCCCACACAATGTCTCGAGGGGGTTACGCGAAGGCAGAAAGATAGTTGTTGGGGGCCAAGAGGAAGAGGTTAGAAGAAAATGCTGGGTCGGATCCTAGTGTTCTTCTTGACCCCCCCTCTCCGATACGTCGCGAAGAAAAATGGTTGTACGCTCGCCAAAGAAAGAGCGGAGCTTTTACAAGCGACAATGCTCGCATGATTGCTGAAAAAATTGTAAGCACTACTTGCATTATTTTGTGATAGTAGACTATATATAATTATATCATTTTCCTTATGTTTGTTCTTTCTATGTTATAGAGTGATCTTAAACAACAAGAGTCCCATGGATCCTTCAAGTCAGATGGTAGGAATGACATCTTGACTGTTGCCACTGGGAAACAAGAACATGGGGGCCGTGTTAGGGGAGTTGGAAGAGGTGTGGGTATAAGAGATTACTTTGGAGCATCTCAAATACGTTCCCCACATGTGGTGCCGAGGGCAGAGTTGGCATCCTTGCTCTCCACCATAAGGGCAGAGGCTAAGGAAAAGGCTTGGATAGAGGCTAGGGCACAAGCAGAAGCTTCAATTGAGGCGCGATTACAAGAGGGGTTCGCAAAGATGAAGGAAGAAATATTGTCCATGATGACATCAAGGCAGCAAGAGCCAACTGATCCCCTCCCGCCCTCAACTGCAGTCCGTCCAAGCACTAAGGGGAGTTGTTGCTTGCCGCTGTCAGAGGATGCAGAACATTGTGATCTATATATTGAGGATCCTCTTAGACGCTTAGTGGCACGTGGCTCCATCCATAGCCTAGGGGCAACTACTGTTCACCACGTCCAAATTCAGGACGATCAATTAAGGGTGACAGTTGAAGCCGTGCTAATTGGAGATACTCTTGTCCCAATTCCCACTGATGAGGTGAAGACAGTGAGCTAAGCAAAGGGACTTTCGTATTGTGGCCAAAGCATCTTGTTTCGGATCACGTCGCCTCATCCCCCGACCAACTTCCCACCCCTCCCGCTTTGAATGCCATGCAACGTGTGATCCTAATGGCATATGACAAAATGTTCCATGTGGACGCGTTGCCTATGGATTCAGTTGTGGGCGACATGGGGGCACCGGCCTTCCTGGACCATGCGGGAGTCAAATCTCTGATCACTCCCAAGGAAGAACTGACCTCCGGCTGCATCCAAGTGTTTTTGATGTAAGTATAATTTAAATGTAAATATATGTAATAACAAAGTTCAAGTCTTACAACTAATGTCGTGCATTCATTGCCTGTAGGTACATGCAAGCTGAGTTGGTTTCCTCCAAGGGCAAACAAAAAAAGT
Source organism: Leucaena leucocephala (assembly GCA_037074615.1). Classification (NCBI taxonomy): domain Eukaryota; kingdom Viridiplantae; phylum Streptophyta; class Magnoliopsida; order Fabales; family Fabaceae; genus Leucaena; species Leucaena leucocephala. The sequence goes on from CM073549.1 coordinate 8,911,024, forward strand.
TCGGATTCCTATGCCCAATTCAGATTTATGCTAAAGGGACCTCTCAATCTTCGAGGCTTGCATACATTTCACAGAGGCTCGGTGAAACCGATATTGATTGTTTCTTCGCACCATATATGCATGAGTAAGAATAATAATGTTTCATTTTATTTTATATATACTAGTTTTGTAGTTGCTTAATTATAATACTCATTCTCTTTTAACTAATCTCTACAGCAATCATTGGCAACTTGTCATCCTATGTAAGCATAGCTATAAAGTTTTCTTCTTATGCTCCCTCCATTACAAGCCCTCGGTGGATGTCAGGAAGATCACGAACACGTACGTGAGTTCTCTTCTATACACAATGATCTGTGTGATAAATGGGTTACTAACTTGTTAACTTTGGTCATAGGGCTATGAGGACATTCGCAGTTGCAAGGGGCCTTAGCACTCTAATTTGGTGAGGGACCCTGAATGGATCACACAGATGGTAATAAAAGTATATATTAGGTGTTAGCTAGGTTCCCCGTTTTGATGATGAGAAATAATTTTTATCTTGTTAACATTACAGAGTCGAAGGCAACCCAGAGAAAGCAACTTGTGCGGCTTCTACATAGTCAGACACATGGTCAATATTATCTTGGCAAATAGGATTGACCTAACTGGGGAGGTAAAATTGTATTTTGAATGATTTCATATTTCTTAATTGTCAATCTAATCTAAATTAGTAATGCCTTAATTTCTTTGATTTTGATTTCATATTTCAGATGTTTGAACAACCTGATCCATTTCCTGACCAAGATATTGAGGACCTGCGTAATCGGTGGGCAGAGTTTTTTGTTCAAATCCTTCCTTCTCAATAGTATTTGTCTTTCACTGAATACATTTTTCTGTTCAAATTGTAGCATTTTTGTATTGAGTTTTATTCAATGAATAATATAATGAGCAATTGAATTATATATGTCTCTGGCATCTTGAACTGATGATGATCGATATTGAGTCATATATTACATTTGGGCAGTTTACTTCTGAAGCTTCAGGCCAACGAAATCTATCAAATATAAATTTAATAACATCTACATCGGAGGTATATACCCACCGGTGTAGTAAGAACATATATAAATTAAATTTAATAACATCTACACCGTCCCAATATTCAACCGGTGTTAAAAATTGAACAATCTACACCGTCCCAATATTCCAACCGGTGTAGATGTTAAAACATAATACACCGGATGTAAATGTGAACCGCTTTAACATGAAGACCGGTGTAAAAAAGTATACATTCTACACACTGTCCCATATTTAACCGGTGTTAACATTTGAAAAATCTACACCGTCCCAATATTCAACCGGTGTAGATGTTAAAAATAATACACCGGATGTAAATGTGAACCGATTTAAAATTTAGTCCGGTGTAAAAAATTATACATTCTACACCTGTTACAGGACCGGTGTAAAATGTCTGACTTTTTACACGGTCTGTTTCTACACCGGTTGTGTGTGCGATGTTGAATGCCATTTTCAACCGGTGTTGAAATACTTTTTTCCAGCCGTGTATATAGCTGTTCATAAAGAGCTTGTCCGGAAACAAAATAATAGAATGACAAAGCAAAAGCTTATTAGAGAACACAACAAATCTTTTGCGCATTGGTTCAAACAGAAGGTTGAAAATAAGGATTGTGTATCTGATCCAGTTAGATGGTTGACATATGGTCCTGAATTTAATGTGATATGTTGGAATTCATTTGATATCAATGGGTATTTCTTTTATATGAAGTCCCTAGATGATAAAAGTAACGTACAGAATAGTAGTGTTATGTTAGTGGCTGAAGCTATGCACTTCTCTAGTTCAAACGACAAATATCCTAAATTAGCAGTCATCCCTTATTATGGCAATGTTGAAGAGATTTGGGAGATGGACTACACCAAATTCACAGTTCCCGTGTTCAAATACAAGTGGGCTAATGTAAACAACGGTGTTACGGTGGGATGGTTAGGATTTAAATGGTTGATTTGAACAGTACAAGTTTTGGGATGAGCCTTTCATTATGGTAGACCAAGCAAAGCAAGTGTTCTATATCACTGATCCGACAAATATAAGACGGTCTGTCGCTCTCCAAGGAAAAAGGGTTGTTGACGATGATGATTCGATTTATGAGACCCCTTCTTTTTCAGTAGGTTTACCAAAATTGAATGAAGAAGAAGTGGATTCTGATTGATTTGATGTTTTATGTTTTTGAGGCACTAATGCAATTAAGTTTCTTGTTCTGATTGCATATATGGTTTTGATGTAATAATAACATAAGTTTCTTGTTCTGATTGCATATATATGTTGTAACTTCAAGGGACGGGGTAATATAAAGGATGGAGCGAAAAAATAACTCCAATATTTAAACTGGTTGTACATGTTATCTGGTGTAAAAAGTGATCTGAAAACTTTTTTTGTAAATAAATTAAATCTTTTTTTCATCGGATTTATATGTTATCTGTAACATCCCGATTTTTGGTCTAGGAGATCGGGACAGTTCATCTAGGTCCAAGATGAGGAATGTGAGAAATGTCCTAAGTCTCAAGCCTAGGAATTCTGCAGGTAGCTTGATATGGGCTGGCTCCTGTGTAAGATAACCTGATATGGGCGGGTTGTCGAGCTTTTCAATTAACGATGACTCCCGAAGAGTTTAGGGGATGAGTTATTGAAAGAGAATTTCTAGAACTTAAGATAAGGGATGAGAAGATAAGTAATGAGGCCAGAAAGAGAATGCAGGGGCAAAATCGTAATTATGGGAAAGATCGGGCTGGTAGCCGATGAGTACCATATTTTGCCAGAAAATAGAGAAAATTATGCTGATCATTTCACTGAACTGTGAAATGTGCATATGAGGTCTCTATGAGTATGAAAGAATTATGGAAAGTTTAAGGACAAAAAGGTGGGGTCCTTAAGTGTAATTTTAGCCAAATAAAAAGGGATTTAAATGAAAAGAAGAAAAGTTTCTTGGGGCTAAAGTGTAATTAAAGAAAGTCAGGCCGGAAGTGGTTTGGACTGTCCGACAGCATTTTAGTCCCAGATTTCACCGGTAGAGAGAGCAAGGGACGCTCGGTAATCTGGCTTAATACAGGAATTTTTGAAGACTCCAGATAGCCAGAAATGGACTGATCGTCCAAAAGTTATAAAAATTCATACCGGATATCCTAGATTTCAGATCTAGGTGAGAAAATACAGGATGATGCGTCTTTATGGGGCGGATGTCAGGAAACTGACAGAATACCGATAGGAGGCCTGTAGAAAAAGTTATTCGCAAATTAGAAAATCCAGACGGGAGTGTGAGGCCTCCGGGTATCCGATAGGGAAATTTATCGGTATTTGAAAAGGGACTGAATGAGTTCGGATGACCTCGGTCAGATGACTGATATGACTCACAGGGATGCCTGAACACTGCAGGCCAGTGTATCGGACAGAAGGAGCCGGTGTCCGGATATGTGTATAAACGGTGAAAAATAGATAAAATATTCAATAATTATTAAAAGGGGAAAATTCCTCGTAATGCGTGCCATGAAGGTATTGGACCCAGAAAAGCCCAATAATGGCGCCAACAGAGGCCCAGTAAGACACTTGGACTGATAGGTGGGCCAGTGTCCGGCAGAACCCCGGAAAAGTGTGAAATTACGAAAATGCCCCTGTGTTGTACTAAAGGGGTAGGAGATGAATGAGGGCATTTTGGTCATTCTGGACAGGCCCAGAAGCCAGGGCACATACAGATAAAGTTACTTAGAGTCAGTATATGCCCTGACAGAGTACAGAAGGGTGTGAAATGACGATTTTACCCTTAGGGTTAAAATAGCGCAAGAAAGGGCACCCAAGGGTATTTTGGTAATTTGCCAAGGGCTGTTTCTTGGGAATCGAGCCATCAGAGTACTTGGGCTGGATCAGAGACCCAAGATGATATTCCCAGGCCCAAAAACGCAGGCCCAGTGATTCAGGGGGAAAAGTGGCATTAAAATAATGATTTAATGACTTTTCAGTAAAGTAAAGTTACTCGGTCGGCACGAAAACCGAGGAGGTGATCAGATAAGTCTGGGACTTATCTGGATAGCATTGGGAAGCGTGCAAGGTCTCTTCCAGGTGCCACATGGCATTAGTCTGGAGAAAGCAGATAAAGCTGAGGACACGCTTTACGAGGCAAGAGACTGGACCGGTGAGTCAGCTGCTGAGGTGTCCAGGATTTCAGACATGTGATAAATGTGGCGCTGAGGTGTCCCGGTGAGGTGTCCTGGATGATGTCATGCATGATGCAGTAAAAAGGAATAAAAGAAAATAGGAAATTCCAGGAAAAACTAGGACCACAAGTTCATATGGCTTCAAAATTACAGGAATGCCATTGAAGGAAACTATAAATACACCCTCCCCCTCCCATTTCATGCATCCCACGGTTTTGAGCCTTTTAGAGGGAGGAGGAGGTGCTAGAGAGAGAAAGTGAGAGGAAGAAAGAAAGAAAGGAAGTTCTGGCGGAGCTGGAAGCAGAATAGAGATAGTAGAGCTCTGCTAAGCCTTTGAGGTAGTAACTAATCCTAGCTTTTATGTAATGGCTTTGTGATTTGTTGTGCTATTGTTTGGTTGGATTGTTGTCTTATATGTTATGCTTGAAGCTCTACTGCAATGCTATGATCATATGTTATTGAGTATGGAAGCACGCAGCATACTTATCTGTACACAATCACAAGCAAGCACTATCACACTGCATTACATATATTGTTATGATTGTTGCTACTGAGATTCCCCCGAATCTCATCCCCATCCATAACCCATTACAGGGAGGTTATGCTGAAGTGGATTTTGAGAATCCTAGGAGACGCCGTTATGCTGCCGAAGTAAAGACTGAACATCAGTATATGATAAGTACTGTGTACGTAGTGCTGTCTAAGGAGGCTAGAAGTGAGTGGACCTAACCGGTTCATCTAGTCTTTCCTGGGTACTACGTAGAATGGTAGTTCTCATGAGGGGATTACCGAATCAGTACAGTTCAGTTCTTTGTACAGATAAAGCGTAGCGGTTATGCTGCCTGAGTTTAGGCAGAAAGAGATGTAATAGAGATAGCAAGATTATGCATATGTCTTGTTGTGTATGCCATGCTGTATGACATTATGTTATTAAATAATAAATATTGTTGGGCATGTTAAACTTGTGTATGAGGAATTAAGGAGAAATTCGCAGGTCCTGAGGTAGCAGTGGTTTGACCTCAGTTTAACCTAGTAAACGAAGGAGTTTGGCTATGAAATTTGGTGAGCCAGTAGTACACATCTGGGGCATTCCGTGGATAGGTAATAAGCCTTATTTTGATGTGTATAACGAGATTAATCAGTTTTCAAATTAAAGGTTCAGAATAAGGAACTTAAGAGTGAAATTTTCAATTTTTGGGCTTAAGTTAAGATATATCAAGCTAATATCGCTTTCGTAAGTGTACTCCGAGGAGTCTAAGGGAGGATGTTTCATTTTGGTATCAGAGCAATAGGTTCTGGCATAGACCAGAAAGGATTCTGGTTCAGAGCATAAGATTCTGGCATAGAACAGAAGGTTCTGGCTCAGTGATGCTCTGATTTAGAAATGTTATTTCCCTAGAGTACATAGAGGTTTAGAAAAGCCCAGTGGAGGTAAAGCTCTTAAATGAGAAAGTAAGATAAGGTAGACCCCAGAATTACGTCAAGATGGGGTAAGATATGAAAGAAATGGACACTACTCACAAGTCCAGTAAGTTGTCCATAAGAAGGAGAGCAGATAGTATGAAAAAGGTGCAAAGTTTGATGAGATAGGGAGAATGAGATTTGCCTAGGAATAATCCTAGGACATGGCCTAATGCTAGAGATGTGATGGGCTGATGTTCCCTAAGTAGAGGGATTCCATCACAGATAAGTAGTAAACCTAGGGTAGAGTACCCTAGAGGATAGAAATGATAGTAAGAGATGATGAATGAGATCCATGCGACTGAAGTTCGCTAGGATCAAGAAAAAGAGGTAGGGAAGCATTGGCTAAGAGTACTCTGGGAGGTAGCTCAAGTTGTGAAGCCAATAGCAAGAGAAAGAGGCAATAGTTCAGGCAGGGGACTGATCAAGGAGAAGATCAGGTTGGAGAGCAGAGATGTAAAAGTGGTGAGCCATGGCACATAGGAGTGTCGAGCAGGGCAATGCAGTGGTGAGAGAAAGGCCACTTGGCGAGAGTTGCCTACGAATGCTGACATCCTAGGAAAGGTGTTTGCTACCACAGACAGAGTCTCCAAATTCCCCTGAGGTCGACCCTAAGAATGGTTAAGAAGAACCATAGCTGTAAGGGCGACTGAGCTGTAAGGAACATATGCCTAGATAATGATGTGGATGATGAAGAGTTCTTTTCTGATCTAGAGGATGTGGTTATTATAACGAGTTATGAGAAATAATTAGTAAGATAATAAATCTGTCTTAGCTCAGTGATGAGGTTGCTGTTTGAGGGGTTAGGACATGGATAGCTGTAAGCAACTATAATGAGAGATGTTAGTTGCTAAGAATCCATGTGGAAGGTCTGGGACCAAGCTGTTGCTCCTCTAGACCATCACTGGAGTAAGGATAAGACAGAGAGGGATGATCTTACTGGTTATATATATGATTGCGTTATAAGAATCACATAGCTGTATAGATCAGTAAGAAGTTCTCTTCAGGAAAGATGAGGTATCCCTTAAAATTTCGAGGACGAAATTTTTAAAGGGGAGGAGAATTGTAACATCCCGATTTTTGGTCTAGGAGATCGGGACAGTTCATCTAGGTCCAAGATGAGGAATGTGAGAAATGTCCTAAGTCTCAAGCCTAGGAATTCTGCAGGTAGCTTGATATGGGCTGGCTCCTGTGTAAGATAACCTGATATGGGCGGGTTGTCGAGCTTTTCAATTAATGATGACTCCCGAAGAGTTTAGGGGATGAGTTATTGAAAGAGAATTTCTAGAACTTAAGATAAGGGATGAGAAGATAAGTAATGAGGCCAGAAAGAGAATGCAGGGGCAAAATCGTAATTATGGGAAAGATCGGGCTGGTAGCCGATGAGTACCATATTTTGCCAGAAAATAGAGAAAATTATGCTGATCATTTCACTGAACTGTGAAATGTGCATATGAGGTCTCTATGAGTATGAAAGAATTATGGAAAGTTTAAGGACAAAAAGGTGGGGTCCTTAAGTGTAATTTTAGCCAAATAAAAAGGGATTTAAATGAAAAGAAGAAAAGTTTCTTGGGGCTAAAGTGTAATTAAAGAAAGTCAGGCCGGAAGTGGTTTGGACTGTCCGACAGCATTTCAGTCCCAGATTTCACCGGTAGAGAGAGCAAGGGACGCTCGGTAATCTGGCTTAATACAGGAATTTTTGAAGACTCCAGATAGCCAGAAATGGACTGATCGTCCAAAAGTTATAAAAATTCATACCGGATATCCTAGATTTCAGATCTAGGTGAGAAAATACAGGATGATGCGTCTTTATGGGGCGGATGTCAGGAAACTGACAGAATACCGATAGGAGGCCTGTAGAAAAAGTTATTCGCAAATTAGAAAATCCAGACGGGAGTGTGAGGCCTCCGGGTATCCGATAGGGAAATTTATCGGTATTTGAAAAGGGACTGAATGAGTTCGGATGACCTCGGTCAGATGACTGATATGACTCACAGGGATGCCTGAACACTGCAGGCCAGTGTATCGGACAGAAGGAGCCGGTGTCCGGATATGTGTATAAACGGTGAAAAATAGATAAAATATTCAATAATTATTAAAAGGGGAAGATTCCTCGTAATGCGTGCCATGAAGGTATTGGACCCAGAAAAGCCCAATAATGGCGCCAACAGAGGCCCAGTAAGACACTTGGACTGATAGGTGGGCCAGTGTCCGGCAGAACCCCGGAAAAGTGTGAAATTACGAAAATGCCCCTGTGTTGTACTAAAGGGGTAGGAGATGAATGAGGGCATTTTGGTCATTCTGGACAGGCCCAGAAGCCAGGGCACATACAGATAAAGTTACTTAGAGTCAGTATATGCCCTGACAGAGTACAGAAGGGTGTGAAATGACGATTTTACCCTTAGGGTTAAAATAGCGCAAGAAAGGGCACCCAAGGGTATTTTGGTAATTTGCCAAGGGCTGTTTCTTGGGAATCGAGCCATCAGAGTACTTGGGCTGGATCAGAGACCCAAGATGATATTCCCAGGCCCAAAAACGCAGGCCCAGTGATTCAGGGGGAAAAGTGGCATTAAAATAATGATTTAATGACTTTTCAGTAAAGTAAAGTTACTCGGTCGGCACGAAAATCGAGGAGGTGATCAGATAAGTCTGGGACTTATCTGGATAGCATTGGGAAGCGTGCAAGGTCTCTTCCAGGTGCCACATGGCATTAGTCTGGAGAAAGCAGATAAAGCTGAGGACACGCTTTACGAGGCAAGAGACTGGACCGGTGAGTCAGCTGCTGAGGTGTCCAGGATTTCAGACATGTGATAAATGTGGCGCTGAGGTGTCCCGGTGAGGTGTCCTGGATGATGTCATGCATGATGCAGTAAAAAGGAATAAAAGAAAATAGGAAATTCCAGGAAAAACTAGGACCACAAGTTCATATGGCTTCAAAATTACAGGAATGCCATTGAAGGAAACTATAAATACCCCCTCCCCCTCCCATTTCATGCATCCCACGGTTTTGAGCCTTTTAGAGGGAGGAGGAGGTGCTAGAGAGAGAAAGTGAGAGGAAGAAAGAAAGAAAGGAAGTTCTGGCGGAGCTGGAAGCAGAATAGAGATAGTAGAGCTCTGCTAAGCCTTTGAGGTAGTAACTAATCCTAGCTTTTATGTAATGGCTTTGTGATTTGTTGTGCTATTGTTTGGTTGGATTGTTGTCTTATATGTTATGCTTGAAGCTCTACTGCAATGCTATGATCATATGTTATTGAGTATGGAAGCACGCAGCATACTTATCTGTACACAATCACAAGCAAGCACTATCACACTGCATTACATATATTGTTATGATTGTTGCTACTGAGATTCCCCCGAATCTCATCCCCATCCATAACCCATTACAGGGAGGTTATGCTGAAGTGGATTTTGAGAATCCTAGGAGACGCCGTTATGCTGCCGAAGTAAAGACTGAACATCAGTATATGATAAGTACTGTGTACGTAGTGCTGTCTAAGGAGGCTAGAAGTGAGTGGACCTAACCGGTTCATCTAGTCTTTCCTGGGTACTACGTAGAATGGTAGTTCTCATGAGGGGATTACCGAATCAGTACAGTTCAGTTCTTTGTACAGATAAAGCGTAGCGGTTATGCTGCCTGAGTTTAGGCAGAAAGAGATGTAATAGAGATAGCAAGATTATGCATATGTCTTGTTGTGTATGCCATGCTGTATGACATTATGTTATTAAATAATAAATATTGTTGGGCATGTTAAACTTGTGTATGAGGAATTAAGGAGAAATTCGCAGGTCCTGAGGTAGCAGTGGTTTGACCTCAGTTTAACCTAGTAAACGAAGGAGTTTGGCTATGAAATTTGGTGAGCCAGTAGTACACATCTGGGGCATTCCGTGGATAGGTAATAAGCCTTATTTTGATGTGTATAACGAGATTAATCAGTTTTCAAATTAAAGGTTCAGAATAAGGAACTTAAGAGTGAAATTTTCAATTTTTGGGCTTAAGTTAAGATATATCAAGCTAATATCGCTTTCGTAAGTGTACTCCGAGGAGTCTAAGGGAGGATGTTTCATTTTGGTATCAGAGCAATAGGTTCTGGCATAGACCAGAAAGGATTCTGGTTCAGAGCATAAGATTCTGGCATAGAACAGAAGGTTCTGGCTCAGTGATGCTCTGATTTAGAAATGTTATTTCCCTAGAGTACATAGAGGTTTAGAAAAGCCCAGTGGAGGTAAAGCTCTTAAATGAGAAAGTAAGATAAGGTAGACCCCAGAATTACGTCAAGATGGGGTAAGATATGAAAGAAATGGACACTACTCACAAGTCCAGTAAGTTGTCCATAAGAAGGAGAGCAGATAGTATGAAAAAGGTGCAAAGTTTGATGAGATAGGGAGAATGAGATTTGCCTAGGAATAATCCTAGGACATGGCCTAATGCTAGAGATGTGATGGGCTGATGTTCCCTAAGTAGAGGGATTCCATCACAGATAAGTAGTAAACCTAGGGTAGAGTACCCTAGAGGATAGAAATGATAGTAAGAGATGATGAATGAGATCCATGCGACTGAAGTTCGCTAGGATCAAGAAAAAGAGGTAGGGAAGCATTGGCTAAGAGTACTCTGGGAGGTAGCTCAAGTTGTGAAGCCAATAGCAAGAGAAAGAGGCAATAGTTCAGGCAGGGGACTGATCAAGGAGAAGATCAGGTTGGAGAGCAGAGATGTAAAAGTGGTGAGCCATGGCACATAGGAGTGTCGAGCAGGGCAATGCAGTGGTGAGAGAAAGGCCACTTGGCGAGAGTTGCCTACGAATGCTGACATCCTAGGAAAGGTGTTTGCTACCACAGACAGAGTCTCCAAATTCCCCTGAGGTCGACCCTAAGAATGGTTAAGAAGAACCATAGCTGTAAGGGCGACTGAGCTGTAAGGAACATATGCCTAGATAATGATGTGGATGATGAAGAGTTCTTTTCTGATCTAGAGGATGTGGTTATTATAACGAGTTATGAGAAATAATTAGTAAGATAATAAATCTGTCTTAGCTCAGTGATGAGGTTGCTGTTTGAGGGGTTAGGACATGGATAGCTGTAAGCAACTATAATGAGAGATGTTAGTTGCTAAGAATCCATGTGGAAGGTCTGGGACCAAGCTGTTGCTCCTCTAGACCATCACTGGAGTAAGGATAAGACAGAGAGGGATGATCTTACTGGTTATATATATGATTGCGTTATAAGAATCACATAGCTGTATAGATCAGTAAGAAGTTCTCTTCAGGAAAGATGAGGTATCCCTTAAAATTTCGAGGACGAAATTTTTAAAGGGGAGGAGAATTGTAACATCCCGATTTTTGGTCTAGGAGATCGGGACAGTTCATCTAGGTCCAAGATGAGGAATGTGAGAAATGTCCTAAGTCTCAAGCCTAGGAATTCTGCAGGTAGCTTGATATGGGCTGGCTCCTGTGTAAGATAACCTGATATGGGCGGGTTGTCGAGCTTTTCAATTAATGATGACTCCCGAAGAGTTTAGGGGATGAGTTATTGAAAGAGAATTTATAGAACTTAAGATAAGGGATGAGAAGATAAGTAATGAGGCCAGAAAGAGAATGCAGGGGCAAAATCGTAATTATGGGAAAGATCGGGCTGGTAGCCGATGAGTACCATATTTTGCCAGAAAATAGAGAAAATTATGCTGATCATTTCACTGAACTGTGAAATGTGCATATGAGGTCTCTATGAGTATGAAAGAATTATGGAAAGTTTAAGGACAAAAAGGTGGGGTCCTTAAGTGTAATTTTAGCCAAATAAAAAGGGATTTAAATGAAAAGAAGAAAAGTTTCTTGGGGCTAAAGTGTAATTAAAGAAAGTCAGGCCGGAAGTGGTTTGGACTGTCCGACAGCATTTCAGTCCCAGATTTCACCGGTAGAGAGAGCAAGGGACGCTCGGTAATCTGGCTTAATACAGGAATTTTTGAAGACTCCAGATAGCCAGAAATGGACTGATCGTCCAAAAGTTATAAAAATTCATACCGGATATCCTAGATTTCAGATCTAGGTGAGAAAATACAGGATGATGCGTCTTTATGGGGCGGATGTCAGGAAACTGACAGAATACCGATAGGAGGCCTGTAGAAAAAGTTATTCGCAAATTAGAAAATCCAGACGGGAGTGTGAGGCCTCCGGGTATCCGATAGGGAAATTTATCGGTATTTGAAAAGGGACTGAATGAGTTCGGATGACCTCGGTCAGATGACTGATATGACTCACAGGGATGCCTGAACACTGCAGGCCAGTGTATCGGACAGAAGGAGCCGGTGTCCGGATATGTGTATAAACGGTGAAAAATAGATAAAATATTCAATAATTATTAAAAGGGGAAGATTCCTCGTAATGCGTGCCATGAAGGTATTGGACCCAGAAAAGCCCAATAATGGCGCCAACAGAGGCCCAGTAAGACACTTGGACTGATAGGTGGGCCAGTGTCCGGCAGAACCCCGGAAAAGTGTGAAATTACGAAAATGCCCCTGTGTTGTACTAAAGGGGTAGGAGATGAATGAGGGCATTTTGGTCATTCTGGACAGGCCCAGAAGCCAGGGCACATACAGATAAAGTTACTTAGAGTCAGTATATGCCCTGACAGAGTACAGAAGGGTGTGAAATGACGATTTTACCCTTAGGGTTAAAATAGCGCAAGAAAGGGCACCCAAGGGTATTTTGGTAATTTGCCAAGGGCTGTTTCTTGGGAATCGAGCCATCAGAGTACTTGGGCTGGATCAGAGACCCAAGATGATATTCCCAGGCCCAAAAACGCAGGCCCAGTGATTCAGGGGGAAAAGTGGCATTAAAATAATGATTTAATGACTTTTCAGTAAAGTAAAGTTACTCGGTCGGCACGAAAACCGAGGAGGTGATCAGATAAGTCTGGGACTTATCTGGATAGCATTGGGAAGCGTGCAAGGTCTCTTCCAGGTGCCACATGGCATTAGTCTGGAGAAAGCAGATAAAGCTGAGGACACGCTTTACGAGGCAAGAGACTGGACCGGTGAGTCAGCTGCTGAGGTGTCCAGGATTTCAGACATGTGATAAATGTGGCGCTGAGGTGTCCCGGTGAGGTGTCCTGGATGATGTCATGCATGATGCAGTAAAAAGGAATAAAAGAAAATAGGAAATTCCAGGAAAAACTAGGACCACAAGTTCATATGGCTTCAAAATTACAGGAATGCCATTGAAGGAAACTATAAATACCCCCTCCCCCTCCCATTTCATGCATCCCACGGTTTTGAGCCTTTTAGAGGGAGGAGGAGGTGCTAGAGAGAGAAAGTGAGAGGAAGAAAGAAAGAAAGGAAGTTCTGGCGGAGCTGGAAGCAGAATAGAGATAGTAGAGCTCTGCTAAGCCTTTGAGGTAGTAACTAATCCTAGCTTTTATGTAATGGCTTTGTGATTTGTTGTGCTATTGTTTGGTTGGATTGTTGTCTTATATGTTATGCTTGAAGCTCTACTGCAATGCTATGATCATATGTTATTGAGTATGGAAGCACGCAGCATACTTATCTGTACACAATCACAAGCAAGCACTATCACACTGCATTACATATATTGTTATGATTGTTGCTACTGAGATTCCCCCGAATCTCATCCCCATCCATAACCCATTACAGGGAGGTTATGCTGAAGTGGATTTTGAGAATCCTAGGAGACGCCGTTATGCTGCCGAAGTAAAGACTGAACATCAGTATATGATAAGTACTGTGTACGTAGTGCTGTCTAAGGAGGCTAGAAGTGAGTGGACCTAACCGGTTCATCTAGTCTTTCCTGGGTACTACGTAGAATGGTAGTTCTCATGAGGGGATTACCGAATCAGTACAGTTCAGTTCTTTGTACAGATAAAGCGTAGCGGTTATGCTGCCTGAGTTTAGGCAGAAAGAGATGTAATAGAGATAGCAAGATTATGCATATGTCTTGTTGTGTATGCCATGCTGTATGACATTATGTTATTAAATAATAAATATTGTTGGGCATGTTAAACTTGTGTATGAGGAATTAAGGAGAAATTCGCAGGTCCTGAGGTAGCTGTGGTTTGACCTCAGTTTAACCTAGTAAACGAAGGAGTTTGGCTATGAAATTTGGTGAGCCAGTAGTACACATCTGGGGCATTCCGTGGATAGGTAATAAGCCTTATTTTGATGTGTATAACGAGATTAATCAGTTTTCAAATTAAAGGTTCAGAATAAGGAACTTAAGAGTGAAATTTTCAATTTTTGGGCTTAAGTTAAGATATATCAAGCTAATATCGCTTTCGTAAGTGTACTCTGAGGAGTCTAAGGGAGGATGTTTCATTATCCGGTGTAGAAAGTCTTCAAAAATTCAAAATATTAGACGTGGCATTTTTGAAAATAAGTAGACACCTTTTTAAACCGGTTATTGTGTTAGTCAGGTTTAGAAATATGTTAACCGGTGTAAAAAAATTGATTCTGAAAATATATTTTCAAAGCCCTCCCTTTGGTGCGTCTCTTATCATTTTTCATTTCTCAGGTTTTCTTCAGTCTTGTTTCTTACTTCTATCATTACTCCGCTCATCGTACTCTGTGATTTTCATAGGGCTTTATCGTGTTCAGTCATTCTTCTCTGTTCTCACTCTCATTGTGCTTTGCCGAGTACGTGTTCTCGACCCTTATTTTCTCATGTACGTGCTTCGTCGTTTATGTGTTCGTTTAATCTTTCCATTGATAAATGCTAAAGGAACAAGTTGTGTATTCTGACAGAAGGAAAAAGTGTTAAGTCTGTTTACTATGTTTGATTTTGTTATTGCGTATATAGGAATATGGGGGTAATGTTAATCAGAATGAGGCTAGCGATGCTCCAAGTAACTCTACACAAAGTAGGGGCAGAAGTGCGACGAGATTGAAAGACATTTTGAAAGACAGGAAGGAAGGAAAATTGCTACCGATTGAGTTTGACACACATTGGAACCCAATTTGTGAACACAGGACCGAGTACATAAGCTATGTCAGCCTCCTAGCATGTAACAAGCCTAACATTACCATACAGACTTGGGATGCTGTTGATAATCGTGTGAAGGATCAAATTTGGGACTCTATCCGGGTATAGGAACTAACTATTGTATATTGTATGTAGAGTAATACCAAAAAATACAACTGTTTGTTGATAACTCTACTTTCAATGACAATTATTGAACTCACTTACGATGTTCCCAACATGAAGTCTTGAAAAAGAAGACATTCTCTTATTACGCTGAGCGTTGGAGGGCATTCAAGACACAACTAGCTCGTCAGTGTATAGCTAAGACAAAGATGGTCAGCCTTATCCTTCTCTATGCAGCAAGTATCAATTCATTAACGAAGCTACTTGGGAAGAATTTGTTAGGGTTCAAACTACACCAGCAACTATGGTGAGTTTCCCATGTTGCATTTCCCATGTTTCTTGTATTTGTATGTGTTTGTAGAAAAAGCAAACGTATCAGATTATCATATGTATTTATTTTAACTACTTCAAGTCTTGTGGGAAAAAAGAGCAAAAGCGATTGAACATGCTCTCAAGAATGATTGCCCCTACACAATATCTCGAGGGGGTTACGGGAAGGCTGAAAGAGACTTTAGGGGCCTAGAGGATGATGCTAGAAGAAAATGCTGAGTCTGATCTTAGTTTTACTCTTGCTCCATCATCTCCAATACGTCCCGAAGATAAATGGTTGTACGCTTACCAAACAAAGAGCGGATCATTTACAAGCGATCACGCTCGCATAATTTTATATTTCTTGTCAATTTAATATATATTACTAATGCCTTAATTTCTTTTATTTTAATTTGATATTTCAGATGTTTGATCAACCTGACCCATTTCTTGAACAAGAAATTGAGGACCTGTGCAATCCATTCCTTCTCAATAGTATTTGTCATTAACTGAATACATTTTTTTTATATTTCTGTCCCAATTTTTGCATTTTTATATTGAATTTTATTAAATGAATAATATAATGAGCAATTGAAGATCTGTCTCTGCCATCTTGAACTCTGTCTCTACTGTTGTCTCTTTAAGTTATATATTTGGGCAGTTTATTCATAAAGCTTCAGGGGATGGGGTTAATAAAACATTGAAGGATCATTTTTAAAAAATACATTTAAACCGGACATAGAATACCGACAAGTGTGGAAACAATATGTAAATATTATAACATCTACACCAGTTGTCTTTATTGTGAGTTGTAAAAAATTAATTAATCTACACCGGGAGTAAACACAACCGGTATAAAAAATTCATTAATCTGCAGCTGACGTTCACATAACTGGTGTAGAAAAGCATTCATCTACACTGGATGTCCTTATAACTCGTGCTGATATTAGTAAATTCTACACTTGATTTCAAAAGGGACTAGTTTAAACTCTACTCCTTCTACACAGATGAACCGCCCGGTTTAAAAAGTGTACACTTTCTACAAAGTCTGCTTCTACACCGGATCGTTGTCCTATATAGAATACCATTTTCAACCGATTTAGAAAGCCTTTTTTGCAGTAGGGTAGTTTTTGAAATCAGTAAGATAGATGTAGTTTACTTTGTCACAGTATATATGTATATTTTTTCGCCAAAACTATTCAAACATTCAGTTTTGTGTGTTTCCAGGTTTTATGCCCAAGCAAATTGCCAATCTTGTTAAACTTGAAACCTTATATTTGGGATCAAACAATTTGAGTGGACCGATTCCTTTCAATATATTCAACATTTCAACATTGACATGCTTGTACCTTGTTAAAAATTTCCTCTCTGGCCTTCTCCCATCATATTTAGGAATTGGCCTTCCTAAGTTGAAAGAGTTGGTTGTGGTACAAAATGAACTTACGGGACACATTCCAAGTACAATCTCAAATGCTTCAAAGCTCACTATATTAGATTTATCTCATAATAGATTTAGTGGAGTTATACCTATTGTGCTCACAAAATTTATCAAAGTTGATGGAATTAGATTTGGATGGAAATCATTTGATTGGGTTGATTCTAGATATGGTTAACAAATTACATAGCCTTCAATGCTTAACAACAATAGAATGCAAGGCTCAATTATAAATGAACTTTACCAACTCAAAAGTCTGAGCGAGTTGTATCTGGATAACAACATGTCTTCAGGAGTGGTTCCAGGATTCTCGAGAATATTACTTCTTTGTGGAAGTTGAATTTTAGCTCTAACAAATTGATTTACAATATACCCTCTTCTCTTTGGAGTCTCAAAGATATTTTAGTTTTAGACATATCCTCAAATGAATTGAGTGGAATAATTTTACTAGAAGTTTAAAATGTCAGAGCAATTATTGTCACATCCTAATTTTCATACGTCTTAGGGACCAGTTGGTGGCATCTGGAACCACTTCCAAGGTCATTGAAGTCAAATTTATCAATTTGGAGTTTTATTCTATCGAGTACTGTTCACTGTGTAAATTCTAGACAAGTGACCTGACTTTAAAAAATCATAACTAATTCTAGAAAAATCGAAACAAAGTGATTCAAATTTCTAAATGAATCTAACTTAATCCTCTTTCAGGGAAAAATAACTCATTGACCACACATTGACCAAGTCAACATCAGTCAACGCTATAATTTTACTGTTCATCCAAAGTTTTTTCCTAATCCAGCATTTTGGTCCCAACTTTGAAAAATTATATCTCCATGTGTAGAAATTCAAATAAGGCATTCTATATATCAAATCGAAGCTTTGCATGTCTACTATTTACTGTAAAAATATCATACATTTATTCAACCATTTATTATTTTTAATTATAGATCAAAAGTCACTACCTCACCATGAGTTACTGTTCATGGTGGCAAATTCTAGCAACCAACTTTACATACATCAATCACATATCAATCATGCTAACTAATTATTAACTTCTCTTCATGAATCCTCATCTCCTCCATATTGAGAAGACCTGTTGTAATTGGATTGATATGGAAGGGGTGAGATTTCGGGGAAAATCTCAGTAGCAAACGGAAACCATACAATGTATATGAAACTATATCCTTAATGTTACTATGTGTGTACTTAATGATCATGCTTGCATAATGATAACTTACATGCTTCATGTCCCTTAATTATAACATATGGCCATAGCATAAAAAGAAATAAAGTATCATTTAATCATACATACTTCACATCATCAAAGTAAGTAAATATCACATAAAACATTCGAGCAACATAAGCATACAAGTAGGTAAGTTCACTACCTGGCATGCAGCCTTTCCTTTAGTTCTTAGCATTTACTCTGAGATCCCTTCTTTATAGAGGTCAGAGCCTATACATAGCATAATAATATTCTTATCATTATCCTATCCAGCATAACTCCACTTAACTCAAGCTTATCTTGAGGTAATACCCCTATTCTGAAAACCCCATAACTTTCTTTCTATCCACGGCTAACCTTATAGAGAGAGATATATCTCTATTCTAACTATTAAATTTATAAGAACAATCCTCTAATTTATTAGAGCAGGGACTAGAATAAATTACTTACCTTATTCCTAAGCTTGACATGACCCTAAACTCTTTGGATTGCTCCAAGCTCAGCCAGAACTCCTTTTTTCTCTTCCTTTCTTTCTCTTTCTTTCTTTCTTTCTTTCTTTCTCTCTCTCTCTCTCCCTCTCTTTCTTCTTCTTGGCTGTGGTGTGCCTTGAATGGGAGGGGGGAAGGGGTATTTATAGGTGGAGGGAGGTGGAATGGATGGCTCAGATCGAATCACGATGAACGGCTCAGATCGCTTAGCTTCTTTAAGAAGCTTCGCCTGCATCATCGTGATGACATCATCATCCTCAATGACTCATCAATCATGATATCATCCATGGACACCTCACATGCTTAGGTGGCATAATGGTAGGGCCCTCAGGATACCTCACCAGCTGACTCAGCGTTTCCAGAGAATTCCAGAGTCTTATCCCATAATAAACGGCTGAGATCGGGCCACGTGTCCTTAGCTTTTTCTTCTTCCACTAGATTAGTGCCATGTGGCACCTTTTGGGTACCTTTGATGACACCTCATGGCTTCAGGATAAGTCCAGAGTTTTATCTGATCAATTCCCCAGTTATCACTCCACCCGGGTAACTTTACTTTATTGAAAAATCATTAAAATATTACTTTAATACCACTTTAACCCTCATAATTCTTGGGCCATGTTTTTGGACTCTTGGAATGTCATCTTGGGTCTCTGATCAAGCTCTAGTACTCTGATGGCTCCCAAGAAACATCCCTTGGCAAATTACCAAAATACCCTTGGTTCCTCTTTATTTACTTTAATGAGTCTAGGGGCATTATTGTCTTTTCACACCTTACCAGAGTATTCCCTGACCCTGGTCAACTATTCAGATAACCTTTCTTGAATGTCTAACCTTAGTCAAATGACCAAAATACCCTTTACTCATTCTTTACTTATTTTATAACATTGATATGTTTGTCTTGTTATGCAAGCATATCAATCAAACAATATAAGTTTATAGTTAAGTATCCTTGCTACCTCTTAGATGTCTTTGCCAATTCCTTCTTGTCTTGATCCCTCCTTTCCACAAATGTCAAAACCTAGGCATAACAAGACAATTACCAAGTCACAACTCAATTCAAACCATTCTTAAGACTAGGGTTCCATTAAGTCCCTTTCTTTCTCTACTTTGTGACTTAGGTTTACATCTTTTCAAACTAAACTCTCATGGTTCATTCCCACATAATTTTTCATGTAGAATCCAAATATGCATTCAAAAATTCCAGAATCCAATTGCTTCCTAATGTTCTGTACAGAAACCAAAACCTCCCTCTTGTTTTCCAAACATTCTCATTTTGGTTCCAATGCTTCCAATACTTGTCTTCCTACTATAACCCCACACAATTTTCCATTTTAGACTCATTGGAAGCATCAAAATCATGAAATTCTAACATATGAACAGTGATTCCGTACTGTACAGAACAGAACACAATCTTGGATTCACAAGCACAAGTGGATTCCTAAGCCATTATCATGTGATTCAAGCTTGTTTAAGATTGTTTAAACTATCAATAACATAAAACTCATGTTCCTTTCACATGGGTACCGAAATTCCAGCAGCAATTCATCAAGGTTTATGCCTCAAAAACCACTTAAACTCAAGAGCAAATCCATTAGAACATAGTCTAGGATCAAGAGGAGTAGTTACCTTGATGTTTCCTTCCAAGTGCTTGCTTCCTCTTGGCTTGAGTTTTCAATTTGCAAGAGTTTCCCCAAGGGTTCTATGCATGCCAAAATGAAGCTGAAAATGGGGGGTATTTATAGACAATTTTGGGTGGAAATAAAAGGCCAAGATCATTTTGGTTACTATTTGATCTTGTGGCTTAGATTTAATCTTGGAATTTCTTTTCTTTTTTGATTTATTGCATCACTTGATGACATCACCCAAAGGGACAACTCATGGGACACCTATTAAGCATGTGACGAAATTGGAAGAGCCAAGAAGCCTCTGGAAAATTTCCAGTCCAATCCGGTACCGGCCCGGTCTGATTCCTCGAAAACTGGACTGTTTTCTGAATCTAATTTTTCTAAAAATCCATATTATGTCTTCTGACCTTAAATTTAGTATCTGGGTCTTTTATACCATTGACATTTTTATACTGGGTCTAAACTTAATTACAGATCCCTTGCAAAATGACCAAAATGCCCTTGGTGCCCTTTATTGCACTATCTTAACCCTAAGGGTAAAATCATCATTTTATACCTCTCTATACCCTGTCAGGGCATATACTGACTCTGGTTAACCTCACCTGTGTATGTCTTGGCATTTTAGCCTATCCAAAATGACCAAAATGCGCTCCATTCATCTATTACTCTTTAGTACAACACAGGGGCATTTTCGTAATTTCGCACTTTTTCGGGGTTCCACCGGACACTGGCCCACCTATCAGTCCAAGGGTCTTACTGAGCCTTTGATGGCACCATTTTTGGGCCTTTTAGGGTCCATTACCTTTATGGCACGTATCACGAGGAATTTTTCCCGGCGATGTTCATCGGGTATTTTCGCCAGTATACCCCGTTTCTACACATCCTCGGACACCGGCTCCTTTTATTAGATACACTGGCCTACTATGTCTAGGCATCCCTCTGGGTCATAATAGTCATCTGACTGATGTCATCTGACCTCATTCAATCTCAGTTCAAATACCGATAAATCTCCCTATCGGATACCCGGAGGTCACACACTCTAGTCTGAATTTATTAATTTGTGAATAACTTTTTCTACAGACCTCCTATAGGTATTCTGTCAGTTTCCTGACATCCGTCTCAACAAGACGCATCATCCTATAATTTCTCACTTATATCTGAGATCTAGGATATCCGGTAGAAATTTTTTATACTTTTGGACTATCAGATAAATTTCGGCTATCTGGAGTCCTGAGAAAATTCCTATATTAGGCTAGATTACCCAGCATCGCTTGCTCTATCTACTGGTGAAATATGGGACTGATCTGAATACGATCACTATTTTTGCTTGTTTTCGGTCCAGATTTTTATAATTACACTTTTGCCCCGGAAACTTTTCTTCTTTTCAATTAAGTCCCTTTATTTGGCTAAAATTACACTTAAAGACCCCACATTTTTGTCTACTTTTCCTTTCTAGCCTTAAGCTTTTCATAATTGCACTTAAGTCCTTATATTTTCTTTCTTTTTCAATTTAATCCCTTTCTTTACATAAATGGCCACATCTTTTCCTGAAAATAACTCATATATTTCATTCAATCTGTACATACAAATTAGTATAGAAATTCTGGGACTTCTGCTCTGTAGCCTATCTATTTCAGGTTACTTTCTGAGTCTCTGGGCCTGAAAATTGGGATATTACAATTATACTATTGAACTTGTCAAGAAACAAAATTTCTGGAAGCATCCCTACAATTATGGGTGGCATGCAAATTTTGCAAACCTTATCTTTGGGTCAAAATAAATTACAAGGGCCTATTCATGAATCACTTGGTGGCATGATAAGAATTGAGTTTATTGATCTTTCTCATAATTATTAGACTGGTGTGATTCCAAAGTCATTGGAGTCATTACTCCATCTTAAATACATTAATCTTCCCTACAATTTATTGCAAGGAGAAATTCCAAACAGTGGACCTTTCCCAAATTTTACTGTTCAATCTTTTATGATGAATAAAGATCTTTGTAGGAAAATCCAACTAGATGTCCGACTATGTAGGAAAGGAAACAATCACTTATCAGATAAAGTTATGTTGATCCTGAAATTCTCATTCCTAGCTTGGTTGTCATGTTGATTGTTTCAATCATTGCATTTCTAAAGCATAATAGAGACAATAATAATTATTCAACCGAAAGGGATTTAACAAATTTGGATACAGCAACCAGGATATCATATTATGAGCTTCTACAGGGAACAAATGGATTTGATGAGACTAATCTTCTTGGCTCTTAAAGTTTTGGGTTAGTATATAAAGCAATTCTTCCAAATGAAAAGATAGTTGCCAACAAAGTATTTAACTTAGATATGGAAGAAGCATCAAGAAGTTTTGATATTGAATGTGTTGCCATGTGCAATTTATGCTATCACAATCTCATCAAAATTATTAGTAGTCGCTTAAATGACCATTTCAAATCTCTAATAATTTATTCATGGAAAATGGGAGTCTTGACTGATGGTTGTCATATCCTAATTTTTCTCTATCTGTATAAGATTGATAGAGGAAAGAGGTTTGGAAAAGATTGTGATGATGAATAGAGAGGAAAAATGATGATTAGACAAAGGTATAAAGAAGAGGGACTAAAATGAAAAGTCTAAAAGTTTAATGGTGCAAAAAATGAAAGTAGATAAAAGCTTTGGGGCATTAAGTGTAATTTTTAAAAGTTTAGGGGGCAAATTAGTAATTATGGAAAGTTGAGCCGAAAAAGGCCCAAAAATGCCCAGAAATAGTTTAGTATCAAATTTTCCTAGTAGATAGAGAAAATAAATCTGATCAGTTTAATGCAACATATGAAACATCCTTATTTTTGTACATCTTAGGGACCAATTGGTAGTATTTAGAACCACTTTCAAGGTCATTGAAATCTAATTTCTCAATCTGGAGTTTTACTCTTATCGAGTACTGTTTATTGTGTAAATTCCAGATGAGTGACCTGACTTCAAAAAATCATAACTAATTCTAGAAAAATCAGAATGCAGTGGTTCAAATTGATACATGAAGCTAACTCAATACTATTTCAAGGAAAAATAACTCGTTGACCATTCCTTGTCCAAGTCAACGTCAGTCAAAGTTACAACTTTACTGTTCCTCCAGCATTTTTCTCCTGAATCCAGCATTTTGGTCCCAACTTTGATAATTTATATCTCCATGTGTACACATAAAAATGAGACATTCTATATATCAAATCGAAGCTTGGTATGTCTACTATTTATCATAAACATATCATACATTTATTTAATCATTTACTATTTTTAATTATAGATCAAACATCACTATATCACCACGAGTTACTGTTCATGGTGGCAAATTCCAGCAAGCAACTTTACATACATATGCATACATTAATCACATATCAAACAAACATGCCAAACAATACTTATCATTAAATAATAAATCTTTATACAACAGGGCATGAACAAGATCCTCGTATCTCTATTACAGCTTTCCTGCCTGAAATCCGGCAGTATAACTACTATA
Organism: Leucaena leucocephala; assembly: GCA_037074615.1. NCBI lineage: Eukaryota > Viridiplantae > Streptophyta > Magnoliopsida > Fabales > Fabaceae > Leucaena > Leucaena leucocephala. Next base: position 8,934,359 of record CM073549.1, read on the forward strand.
CTTCATCTGTAAAAATAACTGATCTTGTACTGATTCGGTAATTCCCGTGAGAATTACCATTCTACGTAAGTACCCAGGAAAGACTGGATGAACCGACTAGGTCCACTCACTTCCAGACTCCTTAGACAGTACCTACGTACACAGTACGTATCATCTCCTTATGTTCAGTCTGAAAATCGGCAGCATAACGGCGTCTTACAGCATTCTCAAAATTCACTTCGATATAACCTCTCTGTAATGGGTTATAAATAGGGGATGAGATTCAGGGGAATCTCAGTAGCAAACGGTACTAAACAATGCATGCATTAAAGTAAATACTTGTGCTTGCTTGTGAAAGTGTAAACATTGTGTAATGTGCATGCTTCCATGTAACATATGAAATACAATTGGCCAAGGTAATCATAGAAACAGAGCTTCAATCATATACACATATGCACACAATTCAACAAAGTCATAGCACAATCAAGCATAACATTCAATACATACAAGTTTAGGGTAAGTTTACTACCTTATTGCTTTACTTCTTTCCACTTTAACTTTGCTTCTTCCTTCTTACTTTTCCTTGCTATGTGGCTGCCCTCTTTTGAGCACACCAAGCAAACCCTAACATCACATTACCATCCAACCATTACAATCTAACTTCTCTTGAACACTAAGCTTACTTTAAGTAACATAACATCCTTTAATCTTTACCAATTGACTTGACCTTTGAATCAATTGATGTCTTGACCTTACCCTACACAATTTGGCCTTTTGAATCCATTTATGAACTCAAAACAACCAAATTCCAACAACTATGCACTGTTCCGGACAGATTTGAAAAACATGCATAATTCTTTCAAAAATTCTCATTTTGATTCCAATGCTTCCCATACTTGTTCCTCCACTTTCCCCCACACAAAATCTCATTTTAAGACCATTGGAAGTATCAAAATCATGAAATTCAAATCACTGTTCACGCGAGTGAACAGTACCGTGAGGAATTTTCAACATTATAACCTTTAATTCCAATGGTTTCCAAGGTTCAAAACCTTTCCAATCCTACACAAAATCATCATATAAACTCAATGGAAGCATTAAATCATTGAAATTCCATTTCCTTCTATAATGAACAGTGCATGAACAGTGCAACCCGAAATGGTAAAGTCAAGAACATCAACTTACTTCACAACCAAGCATGTAACTAACTTGTTTAAGCTTGTCTTAACTATCTATGACTTAAAACTCATATTCCTTTCACATGTACACAAAAATTCCAGCAGCATTTCCCCAAGATTTAAGCCTCAAAAATCACTTAAACTCAAGCACAAACCATAAGAACAAAAGGTAGAAGCAAGGAGATAACTTACCTTACTTGCTCCTTCAAGACCCTTGCTTCTTCCTTGCTTTCTTCTACTTTCTTTCTCTATAACTCACTTCTCTTTCTAAAGGAGCTCTTGGGTGTGAAGAATGAATGGAAAAAGGGGGGTATTTATAGCAAAAGTCATGTGCCATTTGAAGGCCAAGATCACTTTGGAAACTATTTGATCTAATGGTTAAAGGTTTGATCTTGGAATATCTTTTCACTTTTCACTCAAGACCTTACCACCATGACATCACTAGCATGGCCTCCCTTGGTACACCTAACCATTCCTCTTTTTGGGTGCCATTCTTGTGTCCTTGTGGGTCCCACCATGTGCAACACCTAATTCTTACTTTATTCTCTTTTTCTTTCTTTTCAAAAATCCATAAATTATTTATTATTTGGACTTGGGCTCCAAGATAACTTTTGGGCCTTATTGGGCTGGCCTAGGACGAAATGTTGGGCCTCTTTTAGGTCCAATAGCTAACTGGCCCAAATCCCAATGTACTTTCCTCATACCGATATCCGTAACTTACCCTGATCTTAGCATAAATGCTAAACACCTCTTTTAATTGTTCTAACATTTTTAGAAATTCATTCTAATATAAAATAAACTCTCTACAAAGTTTCATAATTTTATGAGACCCAGAAGTCATGTTAAAAGTTACATATGTTTCCTTTAACCCTTTATCGGTGTCCTTTTTCACCGTAAATTCCATAATTAATTCTACAGGACTCCTTTTTGACTTCTGTCAACTCCATAAATTCTCATATTAATTATAATAATTTACTATCAAATTTCCTCTTGTATCCATCCATTGTGTGAAATGACCAAAATGCCCTCCATTTACTTCTGGTTTCTTAGGGCATCCCAGTGGCATTTTCGTAATTTTGCACTTTGGCTCTTAGACTTTCTTCCTCTTCCAATTAATCCTTTTCTTTACATAAATATGGCCACATCTTTTCCTAAACATCTCATATATTTTATTCAATCTGTGCATACAACTTAGTACAGAAATTAGGGATGTTACATTTCTCTCCCCCTTAAAATAAATTTCGTCCTCGAAATTTACTTAGTATCTTAGTCAACAATCTTAAATATACATCCTCTTTAAATCTCTTTCTGCTTTATGACTAAGAATTGGGGTATCCATCTCTTACCTTTTATCTTATTATCTAGCGGAGTACTTTCAATATCCGCTTCATGTCCTTGCTATCATTACTCTTTTTGTATGAGTCAACTTAATTGGAGTTTATTTCTACTTCATCACGACACTTGATCTTGTGCTATGCATCTATTTGCTTATGGACAACTCCTTGTACTAGACTTGAGAGTAGTGTCCATTTCTTTCATATCAAACTCTCTCGAATATTATTGTATTCGGGAGTTTCCCTCACTCACTCATCATACTTTCTAACACTTATCCCTTATTACTTCTCTTAGCATATCGCATAATTCTTTAACATCCGCAAAGCTTCATCCTCTTTTCGTATAGAAACTCTTATAACTCTATTGTTGCTCTTATCATCTTTAATGATTCAACATCATACAGAGAGAGGACTTATGCAGTTATTCTTTTCTTTACTTTACTGCTAAGTAGGAGCATATACTCTAACATGCATAATGCCTGGCCAATATCTTGTAGGACTGTATACTTGCTCCTAAATGCAAAGCTCTAACATTCTCTTATGACTTTATCAGCCTCTCAGGAGAGTATTGCTCTTTTGCTTCTCGTTCTCCTGAACAAAGTCATAATTTAAATCTTTCATTTCAAATCCACTCTTATTTGGACTTCTCAGAAGGGTTTTAATCCTTTAATGTTCATAACCTTTCTAACTTTTCATAACTTTGTTTATCATTCATCATATATATGCCAAACTTCTATGGCATTTACACTCTTTCATATCTTACCCCTTAACATCTTGGTGTAACTCCAGGGTCTATCTTACTTTAACTTTTCACTTTTCTTACCTTGTCCATCTATACCAACTTCTGTGACAACTGGACCCTTTTTCATTACTCTTTCTTAGACTACTCTTGCCTTAACATCTTTCTGGACGAAGGCTACCTTACTCTTCTAAGCCTTAGCATTCTCTATCTCATATAACTACTGGGTTCTATCTTTACTTTAGACCTTCTTCTCTAGGTCTCTCTAGCCTTTTAATCTTTTTATCCTCATCTGGAGGATTTATCTGCTCATACTTTTCTGTTCTCAAAACATATGGGGTTCTCTTCTTTGTTCCTCAGGCATACTTCTATAAAACTTTTGAATATCATCACTCAGACTTTAACTTGGACTTCGTCTTTGTTTAAAGAAAACTAAGTTCAGTCTGTATAATATAGGCTATCTGAGGAAAATCATTATAAATAATTTTTCTGGATGAGTTTATCAACTAGTGAAGCTTCCTTACCTTAACTTCGTCTTTGGCATTCATCTTCCCAAAGAGATACTACATTGTACTCATATCTCATGGCTCATTACTTTCCTTAGGCTAGGTCTAACTGCGACCTCGGGATCTAATTGCGATCAACCGTCAGCCTCTTCAGAATCTAACTGCGACTCTGGAACTGTTAGGATCTAACTGCGACCCTCGAGCCATGCTAGGATCTAACTGTGACCCTCCAGAATCTAACTGCGATTCTGTATATCTCCCGAAGATCTTAAACCAACAGACTAAGTTATAGGGTTCACCGCTTCTACTTGTTGATAACTCAATAAAAATTTAAAAATATTACATTCAGTAGCCCCTATTATTTCCCAAGACTTTACTTATTTCCTCTCTTACTCAGGAGTTCCTTCTCACTTTCTCTTACTGTGGCTTACCATGCCTTGTGCAATCATGGTTTAACCACCTGCCATTGCATTCTGCTGCTATGGCCTTATCATAACTTCTCATGTAAATTTGTGCTCTAACTGCGAGCAGACTGCATCAGATCCAACTCTTATCTGAAAAGTGATCTGTACTCATCTGAATCTAGTCTCTATCTCAGAGTCATTTGTTTCAAATCTAACTCTTTCTGTATACCATTCCTTTCAATAGAAATGGCTCTGAGTACTGCATTCGCAAGCCTATAGAAAAACCTGAATCACCCCAATCATAAATCATATCAGAATATCATATCATAACTTATCATCCCATAAACTGAGACTATCTATCATCCTCAATACATTCCTTATTGCATGTCATATGGTATGGGAGCAACAAAATTTTCTCATAACTTCCTCACCATATATACTCTACCCTGCATATACTATGAAATGGGAGTATTCATCATGGCATACTCTAACATGCATGTCATTATATGACAACTGTACGGAGATACAACTATTCATCATAATTTGCTCAACCATCCATCAGACATTGTAATAAACTAAGTAAGCCTCAAAGCATATTTTCTTTATCATATTGCCTATCATATCCTGATCATTCATCCTGAAACATCTATCTATTTCACTTAGGCTGCCATGTTACCCTCTTATCAGGGTATAGACTTGACCCTTCTATCGAATAGGGGAGTTACTTTATCTTTAGAACTGTGGCTATCTTTCTTTTTTCTAATGTTGCTTATAGCTACCGCTCTATTGAACTTCTGTGACTACCTGAGAAAACTTTTTCTTTATAACATGAAATCCAATCCGTAAATTAACTCTTTAATCATTCACTCTCTCTGTTCATATATATGAACTTGGCTAAACATTCATCAAAAGGGTTTCTCTTTCTCTATTTAACCTTTAGCCTCACGCTCATCTCTATTTAACTGAGAGGAATACTTTTCATAAACTTTACTCAAGGAATACTTCCCAGGTGAGCGGAACAATCTCCATTTCTCTGGAGCAACTTTGGTATCTTTCTACTATCTCTTAACTCTTTCCGCGTGTATACATCAGTCTCAGTCTACTCTTGACCGGACTATGGTTCCTTCCTGGTCTTTTTCTTGATTCTAACCAACTTAGATCACATAAATCTCATTCATCATCTAGCACCATTAATTGTGTTCTCTAACAGCCCAGCACCCTTCCACATAGATATTGTCCGCTTTTCCCTTAAGCAGCCTTGAGGCCACACGAGAGCATAGTTTTATTCCCAGGCACATGAGGACTTTAACCCCTTAGGCACCCGAAAACGCATCCTCTGGGTATCAGAGTACACAGCGGAAGATATTATCCCGACATGAGGCCACTGCCCCTTAGGCCAGGTTTTGTTCCCCAGCACTGCCTGCCTACCCACTCGTGCCTGCCTACCCCTTCGGGGCGCTTGGTGACGAGAGGCGCTTGGTGAGTACTGGAAACGCGTCCTTGAGGGAGAGGTATCTACACCCTTATAAGGCACACTTCGTTCACCTCCCCAACCGATGTGGGACTAATATCCTATTTCAGGAACTTTGACTTTTGAGAACTTGAAGCCATATGTTAAGCTCATTTCTTCCGCAAGCCTTATCCTAACTTTTGATTCTTTTATTCATCAAAGATTAACTGAACCAAATCTTTCCAAATGTATATCTACTCTTGATAGTCACATAGAGGATCTACTTCTAAACATCATCTTAGACTAGCATGTATCTCTATTTCTCATACTGTTCCACTTGCCTACATCATGTGCTAAACCTCTAACTGATACACTTCAATGAGGCTGTCATCTTCATTCATCATCAGGTCCCTGCATATCTTCATCGTGACCTGAGTATGAACTAGGCGCAACGCATCCATAAACTTTAGTTGTGACCATCTCATTCTACTTGTTATGCCTGGACAGCTCTACATTCGTTAGTCACGACCTCGGGTCACCTTTCGTCATGGCCTAACTTCTCGAGGACTTCTAGCTGTGTTCCAAACTGTTTTACATTCGACCTGGATCTAACTTGCTTTAAACATTCCCTTATAATGTTCTTGTCTAGTCTTTACCCTAGTAATGGTCGATCCTTACACATCAGTTGTGAACCATTTGCCAAAAGCTCACTTAGCTTTACATGCCACGTAGGGTATATAGTAATATCTGGCTTATGGCCATCTCATATCATGCTACTAACATGAAAACTTAATCCAGGTCAATGCCCTCTATCACATCTCTATTTATCATCCTTGCTACGGCATTGAAGAACTGCAGCTAAACTGACTGCTCTTGATTTCTACTTCCTTCCATCCCTTAACCTAAACTAAGTAGTTCACTTCCCACAGCCTTTCTTGAGACTAGTATAGTCACATTGTCTATCTTTCATAAAGAAGCTGGGGTAGATTAGGGCCAGGAACATCCCTTTAATCTTTATCTATAACCTCATATATTCCTGGACTGGGATAATAGGAATGGATGTCACAGATTACAACTGGTTCTTAAGCTACTCATATCAAACTTATCCTCAAACTTTAGTAGAGGAATAATATCTAGCCTACTTATAATCCAGTATCAGTTCTCAGCTTCCTCAGCCGTAATATGTCCTCTTATCGAAGGAAGAGAGCTTATATCAGGGTTAGAGAGCACTCTATCAAACTCATCCTGTACATAATTACTAGACCCATCATTATCTAGTGCAGCATTATCTGATGCATACACAACATCTGACTGAATTTCTCATAATCTCCAGACTATAAATCTGAGTCTACAAAAATATGCATGGGGTACTTTACTATAAACCTTCCTGATTGAGTCCCTTATGATGTTATCTGAACTCTCTTCACTACCTGAAGAGTCCAAGTCTGGGTGTACCTCATCTTTATACAACATTACAGGTTGGGGGTTTCACTGATTAACTGATATTTCAAGCTTAACTTTATGAATCCCTATGTCTATTGCAGCAATATTTGCATTGTGTTTTGCGACCAAAGTCTTCTCTCATTGTGACTTATGACTTAACTTGTCGCAACTTGGACATCTGGCATCCTTACTATAGTATCTAGTCATAACATGATACTTCGAGCTACTTTTAAAGCTTCCTTAGTCATGAACTGATCAGCTTCTATCTCTATCCATAGAGGAAATTGCTCCTTAAACATTATTCTGCTTAGTTCGGCCACATTATTTTAATAAACATGAGACCTCGGCTGTATCGGCTGACTAAGATTAGCCGATCGTAATCATATCCTTTGTAAGACTGTAAAGCTCGGGGTACAGTCTCATTCATCTAGGTGTCACTGTCTTCTGTCTAAACTTTTCCAAGTAGTGAACACCATCCCTATATCATACTCTAGGGAGAGAACCACTCAAATTTCTCATTTGTCTAAGGGATCAGTCTAACTAAACCAGAGCATCACTGAGCCAGAACCTTCTGTTCTATGCCAGAATCTTATACTCTGAGCCAGAACCCTTTGTTCTGTGCTAACTTTATTATGTACTAATGCTAGAAATCATCTATTCAGAGCATTTTCTAAGCCAGAATCCTTTTCTCTGATACCAAAATGAAACATCCTTATTTTTGTACATCTTAGGGACCAATTGGTAGTATTTAGAACCACTTTCAAGGTCATTGAAATCTAATTTCTCAATCTGGAGTTTTACTCTTATCGAGTACTGTTTACTGTGTAAATTCCAGATGAGTGACCTGACTTCAAAAAATCATAACTAATTCTAGAAAAATCAGAATGCAGTGGTTCAAATTGATACATGAAGCTAACTCAATACTATTTCAAGGAAAAATAACTCGTTGACCATTCCTTGTCCAAGTCAACGTCAGTCAAAGTTACAACTTTACTGTTCCTCCAGCGTTTTTCTCCTGAATCCAGCATTTTGGTCCCAACTTTGATAATTTATATCTCCATGTGTACACATAAAAATGAGACATTCTATATATCAAATCGAAGCTTGGTATGTCTACTATTTATCATAAACATATCATACATTTATTTAATCATTTACTATTTTTAATTATAGATCAAACATCACTATATCACCACGAGTTACTGTTCATGGTGGCAAATTCTAGCAAGCAACTTTACATACATATGCATACATTAATCACATATCAAACAAACATGCCAAACAATACTTATCATTAAATAATAAATCTTTATACAACAGGGCATGAACAAGATCCTCGTATCTCTATTACAGCTTTCCTGCCTGAAATCCGGCAGTATAACTACTATACTTCATCTGTAAAAATAACTGATCTTGTACTGATTCGGTAATTCCCGTGAGAATTACCATTCTACGTAAGTACCCAGGAAAGACTGGATGAACCGACTAGGTCCACTCACTTCCAGACTCCTTAGACAGTACCTACGTACACAGTACGTATCATCTCCTTATGTTCAGTCTGAAAATCGGCAGCATAACGGCGTCTTACAGCATTCTCAAAATTCACTTCGATATAACCTCTCTGTAATGGGTTATAAATAGGGGATGAGATTCAGGGGAATCTCAGTAGCAAACTGTACTAAACAATGCATGCATTAAAGTAAATACTTGTGCTTGCTTGTGAAAGTGTAAACATTGTGTAATGTGCATGCTTCCATGTAACATATGAAATACAATTGGCCAAGGTAATCATAGAAACAGAGCTTCAATCATATACACATATGCACACAATTCAACAAAGTCATAGCACAATCAAGTATAACATTCAATACATACAAGTTTAGGGTAAGTTTACTACCTTATTGCTTTACTTCTTTTCACTTTAACTTTGCTTCTTCCTTCTTACTTTTCCTTGCTATGTGGCTGCCCTCTTTTGAGCACACCAAGCAAACCCTAACATCACATTACCATCCAACTATTACAATCTAACTTCTCTTGAACACTAAGCTTACTTTATGTAACATAACATCCTTTAATCTTTACCAATTGACTTGACCTTTGAATCAATTGATGTCTTGACCTTACCTTACACAATTTGGCCTTTTGAATCCATTTATGAACTCAAAACAACCAAATTCCAACAACTATGCACTGCTCCGGACAGATTTGAAAAACATGCATAATTCTTTCAAAAATTCTCATTTTGATTCCAATGCTTCCCATACTTGTTCCTCCACTTTCCCCCACACAAAATCTCATTTTAAGACCATTGGAAGTATCAAAATCATGAAATTCAAATCACTGTTCACGCGAGTGAACAGTACCGTGAGGAATTTTCAACATTATAACCTTTAATTCCAATGGTTTCCAAGGTTCAAAACCTTTCCAATCCTACACAAAATCATCATATAAACTCAATGGAAGCATTAAATCATTGAAATTCCATTTCCTTCTATAATGAACAGTGCATGAACAGTACAACCCCGAAATGGTAAAGTCAAGAACATCAACTTACTTCACAACCAAGCATGTAACTAACTTGTTTAAGCTTGTCTTAACTATCTATGACTTAAAACTCATATTCCTTTCACATGTACACAAAAATTCCAGCAGCATTTCCCCAAGATTTAAGCCTCAAAAATCACTTAAACTCAAGCACAAACCATAAGAACAAAAGGTAGAAGCAAGGAGATAACTTACCTTACTTGCTCCTTCAAGACCCTTGCTTCTTCCTTGCTTTCTTCCACTTTCTTTCTCTAGAACTCACTTCTCTTTCTAAAGGAGCTCTTGGGTGTGAAGAATGAATGGAAAAAGGGGGGTATTTATAGCAAAAGTCATGTGCCATTTGAAGGCCAAGATCACTTTGGAAACTATTTGATCTAATGGTTAAAGGTTTGATCTTGGAATGTCTTTTCACTTTTCACTCAAGACCTTACCACCATGACATCACTAGCATGGCCTCCCTTGGTACACCTAACCATTCCTCTTTTTGGGTGCCATTCTTGTGTCCTTGTGGGTCCCACCATGTGCAACACCTAATTCTTACTTTATTCTCTTTTTCTTTCTTTTCAAAAATCCATAAATTATTTATTATTTGGACTTGGGCTCCAAGATAACTTTTGGGCCTTATTGGGCTGGCCTAGGACGAAATGTTGGGCCTCTTTTAGGTCCAATAGCTAACTGGCCCAAATCCCAATGTACTTTCCTCATACCGATATCCGTAACTTACCCTGATCTTAGCATAAATGCTAAACACCTCTTTTAATTGTTCTAACATTTTTAGAAATTCATTCTAATATAAAATGAACTCTCTACAAAGTTTCATAATTTTATGAGACCCAGAAGTCATGTTAAAAGTTACATATGTTTCCTTTAACCCTTTATCGGTGTCCTTTTTCACCGTAAATTCCATAATTAATTCTACAGGACTCCTTTTTGACTTCTGTCAACTCCATAAATTCTCATATTAATTATAATAATTTACTATCAAATTTCCTCTGATATCCATCCATTGTGTGAAATGACCAAAATGCCCTCCATTTACTTCTGGTTTCTTAGGGCATCCCAGTGGCATTTTCGTAATTTTGCACTTTGGCTCTTAGACTTTCTTCCTCTTCCAATTAATCCTTTTCTTTACATAAATATGGCCACATCTTTTCCTAAACATCTCATATATTTTATTCAATCTGTACATACAACTTAGTACAGAAATTAGGGATGTTACAACATAGAATTTTGATTTGAGGTTTCGATTAATTGATAAAAATTTCTGAAGATTGAGGAATTAGTACAGTATTTTTTGGACCTCAAAATTGGTTAAATTTGGTAGTAAATTCTTATAAATCATATAAGGATTTATGAAATTGACAGAATTCAAAAAGGAGTCATGTAGAATTAATTATAGAATTTAAGGTGAAATCGAACAACGATAAAGGGTTTTGAGAAAACGTAAGGAATTTTTATCAAGACTTCTGGGTTTCAGAAAATTATAAAACTTTGCAAAGAATTCATTTTATATTAGAATGAATTTCTAAAAATATTATAACCATTAAAAGAGGTGTTTAGCATTTATTCCAAGATCAGGCTAATTTTAAGGATATCGGTATAAGGGAAGTACATTGGGATTTGTGCCAATTAGCTATTAGACCTAAAAGAGGCTCAATATTTCATCCTAGGGCATCCCAATAAGTCCTAAAAGTTGTCTTGGATCCCAAGTCCAATAAAGAATAATTTATAGATTTTTGAAAAAGAAAAAAAAGGGATAAAGTAGAATTAGGGTTTTGCACATGATGGGTCCTACAAGCTTTACAATTGGCACCAAGAAGAAGAAAGGAAGGTTATCCCATGTGCTAAAATGCAATAAAATAATATAAGAATTAACCTAATAACGATTAAGGTTAATTAATCCAAAAACTAACCAATCAAATTCAAGATTAAGCTATTGTAATAATTAGGAAAAGTGAGGACATTATGGACCCAATGTGCCAAAGTTTTGGCTATAAATACCCCACCTTGTATTCATAATTTCGTGCACCTAGAGTACCCTTGGGGAAACCATGCCAAAATGAAGAAAGAACTCAAAATAAGATCAAGGAGAAGCCATCCAAGCAAGTACCTAAGGTAAGCAATACCTAAGGTAAGCAATCCTTCTTAGTTTATTTATATGTGTTTTGGAAGGGTAAAACTTAGGTTTTAGTGGTTGGAAATTCCATTAAACCTAGAGTATACTTGCTGTCCAAATCTTAATTTAAAGGAGGAAGAAGGAGATAAAGGTAGAACTATGTGATTAAGGCTTAGATAAGTTGGTTTAGATGATTGCTTATTGAAGCAAGTTGATATTCTTGACTTTGCCATGAAAGAGACCTTTCGGTCTGCACTGTTCATGATAGAAGAAGAATAAATTTTAATAATCTAATACTTCCATTGATTTATATAATGATTTTGTGTAGGATTATATGGGTTTTGAACCTTGGAAGCATTGGAATTAAAGTTATAATTGTTGAAAGTCTTCTCTGTACTGTTCACACGCATGAACAGTGATTGAATTTTCATGATTTTGATGCTTCGAATGGTTTTAAAATGAAAAGTTGTGTGGGATAAAGTAGAGAAACAAGTATGGGAAGCATTGTAATCAAAATGAGAATTTTTGGAAGAATTATGCATATTTTTCAAATCTGTCCAGAATAGTGCATGGGAGCTAGAATTTCATGATTCTAAGCTCATAAATGGATTCAAAAGGTGAAATTGTGTAGGGTAAAGTCAAGACATCAATTGATTCAAATACTAAGTCTATTAGTAAAGATTCAGGAAAGTTAATGTAGTTAAGTAAGCTCAATGTTCAAGAGAAGTTAGATTGTAATGGATAGATAATTATGTGATGTTAGGATTTGATTGTGGACTCAAAAGAGGCAGCCACACATCAAGGAAAAGTAAGAAGGAAGAAACAAAGTTGAAGTGAAAGGAAGTAAAGCAATAAGGTAGTAAACTTATCCTAAACTTGTATATATTAAATGTATGCTTGGTTGTGCTATAGCTATGTTGAATTGTGTGCATATGTGTATATGATTGAAGCTCTATTTCTATGATTACTTTGGCCAATTGTATTTCATATGATACATTGAAGCATGCACATTACACAATGTTAACACTTTCACAAGCAAGCACAAGTATTTACATTAATACATGTATTGTTTAGTACTGTTTGCTACTGAGATTTTCCTAGAAATCTCACCCCCTCCATGTAATCCCAATTCCAACAGGTTTATGAATGATGAAAGAGGATAAAGAAGCATGGAGAGGAGTTAGGATTGGTTAATGTAAATGTTATATGGTGTTATGTGTAGAATTGTTGCAAGTAATGATGTTGTATGACCAGTTTAAGCTACAATATTTATGATATAATGAAAACTAGTAAATGATAGAATAAATGTATAAAATTTTATAGACATTGATTTAACATGTCAAGCTTCATTTTGACACCAAGAATACATTATTTTGATGTCTGTACAAAGAGAACGAATTTTTCAAAATCAGGGGCCAGAATCTGTTTTTAGAATTTTTGACTAAATGAACAATAATATTTAATGATTAAACAGTATTAATTGTCTAAGAATTTGGTCAGGAAATTATTTTTTCCTTAAACTTCAAGATGTTTACTTCAAGTATAATTTTGAACCACTTCATTTCGATTTTTCTAGAATTAATTATGATTTTTCGAAGTTCATCGCCTAATCTGGAATACCATATGAACAGTAACTCGCCAAGAGTAAAAATTTTAGATTTAGCTAATGGACTTCCAAGGTCTTGTAAGTGGTTCTAAATGCTACCGAATGGTCCCTAAGACGTACAAAAGTAAGGATGTTACAATGGTTGTACTCTCATAACTATAATTTAGATGTCTTGCAAAGGTTGAATATAATAATTGATGTGGCAACAACTTTGGAGTATATTCATCATGGTTCTCCTATACTAGTTGTTCATTGCGATGTGAAACCGAGCAATGGTTTGTTGGACAAAAATATGGTGGCTCATCTTAATGATTTTGGTATTGCTAAATTGTTTGGTAAAAGAGAACTGAAAATTTATACTTAAACTTTGACTACAATTGGATATATGGCTATAGGTAATGGTTAATACTTTAGATTTATTTCCATGTTCTTTTGTTTGCTAAGCTTTATAAAATTTTAAAATATCAAATTTCTAGCAATATTTTTATGTTTTCCTGGGTAAATATTTGAATTGATGACACAAAGAAAAGTTTAACCACAAACCTTGTATTATGTTTTGGCATCACAGCTTTTATACTAATAATTCAAATTGACATATAGAGTACGTATCGAAAGGAATTGTTTATGCCAAAGGAGATGTGTATAGTTATAGCATTATGCTAATGGAAATGTAGCCAACAAATGATATGTTTGTTCAAGGATTAAATTTAAAAGATTAGGTGAGAAAAGCAACACCATGTTCAATCATCAATATTATAGATGCCAGTTTGTTACATAGAGAAAATCATAATACTAGTAATATATTATCTCATATATCATCAGTTTTTCAGTTAGTATTAAATTGTTACATTGACTTATATAAGGCACGACTTACTATAATTGATGGTGTAGCATTATTGAAAAAAATCAAGGTTTTGTTTATAGAAAATGCTCGGTATATACTTCTAGATGAATAATTGTTAAATCAAGGTTTAGCGATTATTTCTTTAGCCTTGTTTGTTTTTTTGTTGTTGTAACAAGTAATCTTATAAATTCAAGTGATTATCTGTATGCTATATGTAACATCCTAATTTCTCTCTTTATATTTAAGTAAAATTAAAAATGTTATTTATCAATAACTTAAAAATATTATCTAATTAAATTATTATAGTTTAGTATTTTTATTATTTTTAATAAAATAGAATATATAGATTATCCTACTATTATCTTTACTTAAAAAGTTTTATGCTTTGATTGTTATTATTAGTTATGGAATTGTTAGGATTTGGGTTCAGATTTATATATGGATTTAAATTTTGAATTATTATTATAGCTTTATAAATAGAGCTAAGGCCCTGAGTTATTCCACATACTTGATTATTGAGTCTGCTATTCTCTTTTTAGTCCTCTCTCTTAGTCCCTTTCCTATTCTCAAAGAATCCCACCTCTGTTCCCCTCCTAAACATGCCCTTAGTTAAACTCCCCTAAAGCTAAGATTTACCTTTCAGATCTTCTGTGGTAATTATTCATATATTTAGGTAAGAGATAACCACTTTCTACTCGTTGTGTGCTAATATGATGCTTGTGAGTGATTTAATATATATATATTAATGTTGATATGGTTTTGTTGAGAAAACTTGTTTGATGATTTTTGTTGAAAATAGTCTCGTGGGACTTAAAGTTTAATTTAAAAGGTTTGAATTGAAATTTGAAACTGGTCACATCTATTGAGATTAGAATTTGAAGAAAGTCATTATCATGAGAAAAATCCCATTGTGATATTTATTGATTATCAAACTATTGAAATTTTGTTTAATATGAGAATTATGCATTGGGGATTGTTGATGAGGGAGTTATATTTCTACTCCATGGTATAGCCTCCATTGGAGCTCGATGGTTGGCTTTTGTCTTACCAGTTTACCTAGGGCATGCCCAACCTATTTACCAAGGGGTTGTGACACCACACTTGTTTACCGAGGGAGAATTAACCCATGGTCTAGTCAGGTACTATGTGAATTTTAGCATATCCATAACATTTGACTGGTTAACTTTTGAGTGGTTAGGTATATGGTAGTTATCTTTAGCCCATGGGTTTAGTCGACGGGGATAAGGCGGTTCGGTTGGATTGATGGGAGGAACTTGGGTGGGTCATCCATTTAATTTTCTTATAATAATAAGTTATTTTCTATATATTGTACTTTATGATCTATCCCACTTGACCCCTCATGAGCACATTTTAGTATGCATGATGAGTATAATTGATAGTTACTAAGACGTTGGTCTCACCTTATTTTTCTTAATAATTTTTAGGTGATAGTCTTATCTTAGGACCACAGGGAAAACTTCATAGGCTTGATTAAAGCTATATCAATTGTATAGCCTTCTCCTTTAAATGTATGTGTAGAATACTTGTATAATATCACAGTAGGTTTCATTATGCATACTCTAATATTATATTACTTTATTTAGATTTTAAGAAAAGACTTTTTATAACCATAGTAGGGTTTTCTTTAAACTTTACAAAAATTCTTTTTTACCATGGTTAGCTCTTCTGAAATAAACCAAATTCATTTATAATATTAATTTTAAATTATATGGAGTACAAAATGTGTCAAAGTAATTAATAATAGTTATATTTTATGAGGATTTTATAATTTGGTATCAAAGCATAGTTTCATGATTTATATTGTATTGCATAGAGTGACAATATATATTATTCACTTATATCCTTCCCTGTTAGTTATAAATTATCTATAATATAATACTAATCTATTATGGTGGGTTGCATCCTTTGGAGGGGAGAAATGGTGTAAAATTAGAGAAACCATTAGAAAATGAAATAAGGAAGCTTTATAGAGTATCCTGAATTTTGGGGACAAAATTCCTAAAAGGAGGGGAGAATTATAATATCCCAATTGTTATCTTTATATTTAAGTAAAATTAAAAATATTATTTATCAATAACTTAAAAATATTATCTAATTAAATTATTATGGTTTAGTATTTTTATTATTTTTAATAAAATAGAATATCTGGATTATCCTACCATTATCTTTACTTAGGGTTTTATGATTTGATTGTTATTATTAGTTAGGGAATTATTAGGATTTGGGTTCAGATTTATATATGGATTTAATTTTTAAATTATTATTATGGCTTTATAAATAGAGCTAAGGCCCTGAGTTATTCCTCAGATTTGATTATTGAGTCGGCTCATCTCTTTTTAGTCCTATCTCTCAGTCCCTTTCCTATTCCCAAAGAATCTCACCTCTGTTCCCCTCCTAAAAACGCCCTTAGTTAAACTCACCTAAAGCTAATATTTACCTTTTAGATCTTTTGTAGTAATTATTCATATATTTAGGATAGAGGTAACTACTTTCTAATAGTTGTCTGTGTTAATGTGATGCTTGTGAGTGATTTAATATATATATTGATGTTGATATGGCTATATTGAGAAAACTTGTTTGATAATTTTTATTGAAAATAGTCTTGTGGGATTTAAAGTTTAATTTGAAAGGTTTGAATTGATATTTATAACTTGTTGCATCTTGAGATTAGAATTTGAAGAAAGTTATTATCTTAAAAAAAAACTATTGTAATGTTTATTGATATTATTGATTATCAAACTATTAAGATTTTGATTAGTATGAGAATTATGCATTTGTGATATTATTGATTATCAAACTATGGTGATGGGGGAGTTGTATTTTTACCATGTGGTATAGCCTCTATTGGAGCTCGATGGTTGGCTTTTGTCCTACTAATTTACTGAGGGATGTGCCCCACCTATTTATCGAAGGGTTGCGACACCCCCACCTGTTTACCGAGGGAAAATGAACCCATGGTCCGGTCCGGTGCTTTGTGGATTTTAGCCTATCTATAACATTTGACTGGGTAGCTTTTTGAGTGGTCAGGTATATGGTAGTTATCTATAGCCCATAGGTTCAGTCGACGGGGATAAGGTGGTTCGATTGAATTGATGGGAGGAACTTGGGTGGGTCATGTTGGAAATTGTGCCCTAGGGGCCAATCATTATCTTATAAACATTATTGTTTTTTAATGTCTTAATTATATTATCACATTATTTGCATGTTTACTGTGATAACCATCATTGGATAATTCATGATCTTATCCTAAATGTCCCTGGTCGGTCATCTATGCTGGAGCAGAGATGAAATAAGACCAGTATGACTTTGAAGATATATAGAGATATAAATCAAAGTCATAGGCACATGTAAGAGTACAGGGTGCTGGACCGACCCGCTATGAGAGAGCTGCATGGGTTAAGTCATAAGCTTCTCTCATATACAAGCCATGTCACTATGCCCTTTGACCTAAGATCATCATGGATTCTTACATGACAAACGCTCAGCTTTGACCTAGTCAAAAGTCACTTTTGACCGAGTGATCATAAAGGCTATGTTCGGGCTTAGTGGTTTTTCATGCGGAGGAATGTGAATGGTCAAGATGGAATTTGTCCCTCACATTCGTAGAGAGATATCACTGGGCCCCTCGATGAGTGAGTCTGAGAAATGTATGGTCATACTGTAATGGAAGGGTAGTTCCATTTCGATAGTCAGACTACTCAGGGATCGAGAAAGTAACGGTCAGGAACAGGAGGATGACATTCTCCATGCCTCATCTATGACCGAAATATCGTGTGACGAAAGGGATATGATATGGTTGTATGAAAGGTTACATCGTTCATCGATCCTCATATGTTTTGGGTAGTCGTAATATCTTGCTAGAGGTCGCTTACGACTTGTGGGTCAGTATAGTAACTGGCCCCCTGCCAACTTCATATGGGCCTACAGGGTCGCACACAAAATAGCCCAATGCGAGCTATGATGTCCAGATTCATTGAATCTAAGATATGTCTAGATTCAATGAATAATCTAGGGTGGATATATATATTTTATATATATATAAATTAGTATATATATATTATATATAAATAAGAGATATTTGCAAGATTTAATTTATAAGGATAAATTAAATCTCTATCACTTTTTAATTTGAATTTAAATGGATATGATCTATTTGAATTTGAAATTCAAATTGATAAGATATCTCAAATTTGATTTATGAGAATAAATCAAATATAATTCCGTCTTATCTTTATTTTAAATTAAATAAATAGGTGAATTAAATCTGTGGGACGAATTTAATATAAACCATATTTATTTAATTAGTTTCTTATTAAATTATGCAATATATGATATTGTATTAATTTCAGAATTAATATAAGATTAATTCTGCAGCCCGGCCCAATTAAAAGCCCGATAGCATCCTATATATTTGATATTAGGGGCTAGGGTTCTGCGCACAACACACAGATGTGAGAAAAAGGGCAAGGAGAGTGCAAAAGGTTTGCAGATAAGAAACTGTCGAAATAGAGATGGTGAGTACGGAATCTTGAGAAAGCCCTAGAGGGATAAGAGGCGCTAGCACGTCGTTCGTGATTGGAACACTGTTCGTGTGGATACCAGTAGAGGAAGCCGATCTGAGTTGTCGACTTCTTGCGAACGAGAAAAAGAGCACCAGGTACGACGAGGTCGCGACTAGTTGACACAGAGGTCGCGACTAAATTAGCATCTGAACGTCAGAAATCCGAAAAGAGACTACAGGTCGCGACTAGAAGCAGAGGAAGTCGCGACTGCGAACTCCAGAGACAATAGGTCGCGACTAGAAGCTTATTAGGTCGCGACTAGAAGCTTATTAGGTCGCGACTGCAAACTCCAGAGGCGACAGGTCGTGACAAGAAGCTGAGGAGGTCGCGACTGAAAACTCCAGAGGCGAAGAGTCGCGACTAGTGTACACTGAGGTCGCGACCACAGCTTGAATACCAAAGGTAACACTTTTTCTCCTTGACTTAAACATATTCGGTAGATCCTGGCTGAGAATGGAAAAATTTTTAAAGTTAATTTCCGCTGCGTGTCTTCCAATTCCCTACAGGTCATCCATTTGATTTTATTATGATAATATGTTATTTTCTATATATTGTACTTTATGATCTATCCCACTTGACACCTCATGAGCACATGTTAGTATACATGATAAGTAGAATTGCTGGTTACTGAGATGTGTGCCTCACCCTATTTTTATTAATATTTTTCAGGTGATAATCTTATCTTATGACCCCAGGAAAAACTGTATAGGTTTGATTAAAGCTATATCAATTGTACAGTCTTCTCCTTTGAATGTATGTATAGAATACTTGCATATTGCTACAGTAGGGATCATTATGCATACATTATATTACTTTATTTAGATTTTAATGAAAAACTTTTTATAAGCATGGTAGGGTTTTCGTTAAATTTTAGAAAAACTATTTTCTACCATGGTTAGCTCTTCTGAAATAAATTAAATTTATTTATAATATTGATTTTAAATTATATAGGGTACAAAATGGGTAAAAGTAATTAATAATAGTTATATTTTATGAGGATTCTACACTATAATAATATATAAAGTATTTAAAATTTGAAATTTTTTGACTCTTTATGTTTCTTTTTCTTATCAACACAATGGATCTGAATTATAAGAACTTAAGTCCACTCTTCTTCTTTAGGTAACTTTATATATTTTGGATTTTAACTGTGGAAAAAAAATTAAAAAAAATTAATCAAAGAGAACCCAATTTTCCTTTTTCTCCCCTATCCTCTTCTTATGTTTTAGAAACGTCTTGTTTTTAGAGAAAAATCCACTTAAATTGTATTATGTTTGAGCAATTAAATAAGTTTTTTTTCCTAGTCAAATGGCTTCTTTTAAGATTTAGATTTAGATATACTTTCATATACATACCTCAAGGTTGAATTAAACCTCCTAAACTCACCCTATGCTCCTCCAATTCTCTGTTCCCTTATTCACTTCTTTGCACCCTTCAATATCACATAAACAAAATTGCCAAGAGTTAATAGAAGAGATGATTTCTAAGATGACCATTTTATCCTCATTTTGCTATTCATTATTTTCCTAAAACAAAATTTTGCAAAAAAATATTTCATAATATAAGACCTCAACACGTGAAGGTTTACAAATGATATCTCATAAGTTTTCCTATATATTCCATGCATAAGTGCTCATTATAATCAAAATGGAGAATAATGAATGACATTAAACAAAATTCTTATTTTATTTAAACATTTAAATATCAATGACCAAATGATATAATTCGGACAACTAGCCTCAATAAAATAATACTTAAAAAAGTGGTAGTTTAATTAAAAGTATAGCAAGTGGTAAAAATATCAATTTAAAAAAATCTTATAAGACTCTATTCACTTAACTGTTGTGTTGTCAAGTACCTACAATTACTTTACTAGGGACTTCCTCAAGGTATCCACTCTTTCAAGCCCTGAGGTCCAAAATAAAACTATAATCATTCCCCTTTCACAACCTTTATAAGCATTCACAAAATTCATTTAATAAAATCCTTCTACTTAATATCCACTCTTTAAAACCCTGAGGTCCAAAATAAAATTATAATCATTCCCCTTTCACAAACCTTTATAAACATTCACAAAATTCATTTAATAAAATCCTTCTACTTAATTCACAGTAATCATCTTATAACTATGATTATTAACATTCAAACATCCATCCAATTTACTTAAATTATTTAACAATGATTTTGGATTTCAATAGGTAGATCCACCATTTTAAGTTCATGTCATTTTAAAAAATATAAAAGGAAAAAGCTTGACTTCAACCTTCCTTATATGGAATGCAATATTAAATTAAATCAATAATCTGTCACCATAGTTAACTAATAACTTCAACAATACCCCACATAAAGGAGGAAAATCTCCCTTACTCTCATTTTAGACATGCTTCAAGATTCACCTTAGTAAACCATATCCCATAATATATTTTTAGGCAAATCCCAATACCTTTCAAAATTTCAACACACAAATTAAGTAACTTTGATGCTAAACTTCGGTCTAAGTTGGATGGACCACGCTTAGTTGCTCAAATATAATTCCTTCTTCACGCAATTCATCAAACACCCTATGTGCATCCCAAAATCAAGCCATAAAAAGATCACCATAGTTCATAAATTATCAGCCGCACAATTTTCAATTAGTTTTACAAGTTTTTTCTAAATCTAATACCTTAACATGATCCAACTTGAAATAGAGAGAAACGATGTAAATCCTTCTCTTCCTTCTTTTTTATACATGCTTCAAGGTTCCATTTAATAGCTCAACTTTACCACCATGATATATATAAATTCAAACAATAACTATACCCTTTTAAGTTTCAACATAGAGTTGAACAATCTTAATCCAACCAAATTCTTCGTCTACGCATTTTCACAAACATGTTGTGTGCATCAACATTCAACACAAGTTCGTCGACTACTTGATTTTCAAATCTCTTGCCAAACAATTTCCAAACACATATTTCTAGAATTAACATGCTTCCCAAATTCAATTCGTTACCAAGAATCAATTCAAACCCAAGAAAACAGAACCTAAATTCATCTTCTTCCTATTACAGTAACCAAAACAACTAGAGTGAAATTTCCCATCCAAATAAGCTCCTTAAACTTTAATTTCATCTTGTCTAAACTTCCATCTTCTCTCCTATATCATGCATCGTCCACAGAACACCACTAGCAAAAAATGACTTGAAGCTCAACACAACCCCAGGCAAACGAAGCTACACAGAAGCAAGGAAGGAGAGAAGATTTCAAACGTACTGACAGAATCAGAGCACTGAAGAACAGATTTGAAGTTCTGTTCACACACATCCACGAAACAGCGTCGTTGGAAGTAGAAGCAGAAGAAGCTTGGCTGGGAGAGGTAGTGGGCTAACCAGAAAAGGAGACGACGGCACTGAACAGGACAGAGGAGGAAGAAGAAGACTTCAACAATTACTGCACAGCACTGGTAAACCAAACTCACGCCCGCACTGACGGCGAAAAGGACGGACTTGATTGAAGAACGATGAGGGAGCAAGATTAACTGAAGCTACGTATACACATATCGTTAGCGAGAAGGAAGGTGAGATAGAATGCGGGCTCCGGTGAGAATCTGACGACCTTAACACAGCGCGAGCAATGGCTAATTTTCCTTAAATTTTTCTCCCCATGCCTCTCTGTTGTGCTGCATCACCGATGGGAAAATATCTAGAAGGGATATTAAGAAGTCCAAGTATTCTCTTAAGTAATTAGTTTGTCATTACCATTAGAAGAGCTCCAGGGGTTCCCTTCTGTAAAATAAGTGCTCGGAATTGTCAAATAAAAAAGGAAAACAATTCCCTATATTTTACCATATTTAAATATTTCACTCATATTCACCTAAACAATAATCAAGGTTGAATGTGATTGAAACATGCCCGCACTGGGTATAATAGATAGTAACATATATTGAATGTTCATAGTAAGAATTAATAAATTGATGTTCTGAAAATACTAACAAGTATATATATTCCAAATCATACAAACAACTTTTGTGTATGGTGTAATGATATATATAATGTATTTGAAATTTGACCCCTTTTTACTTGATTATATTGGGTTTGGATTTCTTCATGTTTCATTTTTCTTATTAACCTTTTGGATTTGAATCATAAGAAGTAGCTTACTCTCAACTTTTTCTTAGAAGTTACTCAACTCCCTATATTTATGTCCTTTACTGTCAAGTTATATTTCCATATTCCTTTCCTTTTCGTGCCTACCATCTATATTTACATAATTGTTCTAAATGAAAACATGATGTTTCTCCGCCTATTAGAACAAAAGGAAATAAAACATTAAAAACATGTTCTGTTTTTATTTGGGTTTTTTTCTAGAACTTTTTTTCTCTCTTCAAAACATGTAACTCAAAACAAATTTTCAAACATTAAATCAAACAAACCCCAAATTCTTTTGCAATGATGAAAAAGTTGATTAAATAAGGTGCTAAGTCCATATAAAAAAGGGGCAATTCTACAAATGAACAGTGGGTGGTAATCGATATGTTAGAATAATATATAAGACCTGCGCTTGTTTCTTGTGCAAATAAGGTCTGTGAATTCATGAAAATCCCACAAACTACTCACTGGGCAGTAGTCATGGACAATTCCATTACAGCTTCATTATAATAAATTCATTGCTTTCCAATGTAAACACTTCTAATCATGTATTGTATGGAATAATAAATTCTTCCTTTTTTTCACAAAAATTCACTCGTCACTTAAATTAGCATGAAGGCTTCATAAGTAACATTTTCGAACTGTCTAGCAATGACTTCATAATAATAGTAGAGACAACTTAATAATTGTAAGATCCAAAAGTTTATTATTATTATTATTAGACTCATGAGAGATTAAAATTATAACTTGTGTACGTATCTTATATCAACTATCTGATAGCATGATAACTTTTAATAAATCATGCGAGGATGTTTTCTTGATCTTTTGACAATTTAGGTATATAAATTAATATTTATTTTGTTAGCCAGAGCACACTTTCTTCTGCTAAACACCTCCACACTTTAATAGGGATACCGTTAAGTCTCACGACTCTATCATGTTTTATTTTCTTATGAGCTTCGTTAATCTTGCCATCGCAAATCTTACGATAAAACGCCAAATTTGTTCACTCTCCTGACTTATATCTATCAAATCCTTCAAGTCATTAGTAGGACCCTCTCCATCATTGAAAGAAAACGTCTGTAAAAGTATGCCTCCCATATATTGATGCTGATTGATTAATAAATTAATAAAGGGAAAACTAATCTGAAGTAGCTATAGTTCATCATCTTTTTCAATCAAGTTCTTACACTTTTAAAGCTTACAGAAAGAATATGAATAGTATAAAGGCTGAATGAATGTATTCTAGCCACTGTATTGTATTTATAGCTAGGTTTACAGAGAAGAATGGTGAAAACAGTGGTCCCCTTCTTCTAACAGAAATCCTAAAGATAAGGGTAGCCATACACGTGTATTTACAATAATAACAATACAAATAATATAACAATTATGAATTACTCTTTTCTCCTAACATTCCCCCTTAATTGAGAGGGGGTGATGCTAAGTCCTAACTTGTTTCTGAGAGTTTCAAACTGGTATTGAGTTAAGGCTTTAGTGAAGCAATCAGCCACTTGCTTAGATGATGGTATATATGCAATCTTTACCATACCAAGCTGTACCATGTCTCGAACAAAACGGATGTCTATCTCTATATGCTTGCTTCTTGAATGCTGGACTGGATTGGCTGCCAAAGACCCTGCACTAAGATTGTCACACTAGATGACCACTGGTTGTACAATATAGAGCCCTAGCTCAAATAATAAGGAAGAAATCCACTTAATTTCTGAAGCTCCATCTGCAAGGGACCTGTATTCAGATTCAGAACTGGAGCGAGACACCACCTTTTGTTTCCTTGAAGCCCAAGATATAAGAGAGTTTCCCAAGTATATACATGAACCACCCATAGACCGCCTGTCATCAACATCAGTGGCCCAGTCAGCATTAGTGAAACAAGTGATTCGTGGTGAAGAAAAAGACGTGATATGCAGCCCAAAATGATACATTCCCTTCAAATAACGTAAGATTCTTTTGACCCCTTGGAAGTGTAGATCTGTGGGCTGAGTCATGTATTGACTCAACTTGTTTACTGAGAAGGCAATATCTGGTCGTGTAGAGGTCAGATATTGAAGTGAACCAATTGCTCTTCGGTATAAGGATGGGTCTGTAAGAGACTTTCCCTCCTTAATTGAAAAGGTTCTGCTAGTGACCATTTGAGTTGAGACAGGAGCACAATCTAGCATGCCAAATTTAGTTAGCAAGTCGAGGACATATTTTCCTTGATTCAGATAAAATCCCGTAGAGTCTCTGTATATCTCAATTCCTAAGAAGTAGTAAATAGGACCCAAATCTTTCAAGGAACAAACTGATTGAGTCTCTCAATAAAGCCCTTAATGTACCCAGAATTATTTCCAGTCACCAAGATATCATCCACATAGATTAAAACATATAACACCAGATTTTGCGATCAAAGATAGAACAGTGATATATCAATTCTGGCATTTATGAATCCCCATTGTAATAAGGTTTGTTTTAATCTTTCAAACCAGGCCCTAGGCGCCTATTTAAGACCATAGATGGCCTTAATCAATCGACAGACATGATTAGGCTTGTTGGGGTCTCTAAAACCTTCAGGCTGTTTCATAAATACTTCTTCTTTCAAATACCCATTTAAGAAAGCATTATTAACATCTAATTGTCTGATCTCCCAATTAAATGTCGCAGCAATAGACAGTACTATTCTGATTGCAGTGGGTTTAATTATTGGGCTAAACGTATCACCATAATCGATACCTGGGGTTTGTTGAAATCCTTTTGTGATGAGTCTGGCCTTGAATTTGAGTATAGATCCATCTGCTCTGTATTTTGTCTTGAAGATCCATCGACAATCAACTACTTTCTGGTTTGGCCAAGGTGGTTCGAGTACCCAGGTTTGATTGTTCTGAAGTGCTGTATATTCTGCTTCCATAGCTTTTCTCCAATAAGGAATTGAGATGGCGTCCTGGATGTTCTGAGGTTCAGCAACTGACTTTAGAGACTTCGAATCTTCCATTATAAACAGGCCAGTGAAGGGATATCTGGGTTTGGTGATTCCAGATTTTCCTCGAGTTACCATTGGATGAACATTTTTATTGGGATTATGTTCAGGTGATCCCTCTGTGTCGTTGGAGCTGAGAACTCTGGTGCTCGAGGAAGATGACAAAGATGAAGACGCTCGTGGGAGAGCTTGTGAATGTGAGGGCCGTGGAGACCGTGGAAAAGTGTCTCGAATTGGTGAATGAGTGCTAGTGTAACCATCCGAGCTCCCATGAGTACTTGGGCTTGCAGCTTCTGAATTGTCCTCAGGCCCATTATGATCTGTAATCCTTTGAATGGGTGTAATTGGGTAAGTGATCACTTGACCCAATGATGGTTCTGGGCTGCGTTTGTTTATAAAACCTGTTGAAAAAGGAAATGAATATGTGTCAAAAATCACATGTCTAGATACATAGATCCGTCCAGTGGCGCTCAAGCAATGAAATCCTTTTTGTTGTGAAGCTGGCCCCAAGTAAACGCATTTTTGGCTATGAAATTGTAACTTGTGTTCATTATAAGGCTTTAGACAAGGATAACATGCACATCCAAAAGTCTTGAGATCTTTATAATTAGGATGAGTCTTGTGGAGGCAAGGTGTAGAAGAGCCAAGTACCGGAGTGGGTAACCGGTTGATAATGTAAGTGGCCATCTGGAAGGCTTCCCCCAATAGTGAAGAGGCATCTGGGCTTGTGCTAGCAAGGTAAGGCCCATTTCTACTATGTGGCGATGTTTCCTCTCAGCCCGACCATTTTGTTGCGATGTGTAAGGACAAGTGAACCTTATGGAAATTCCTTCTTGTTGAGCAAAAGGTATAAAAGGTTTATATTCACCTCCATTATCACACTGAAGAGTTTTAATCTTGGTATTAAAGAAATTTTCAACTTGAGTTTTGAAAATTTTGAATGCATGTATGGCATCACTCTTGTGTCTTAATGGAAAAATCCATACATATCGACTAAAATCATCCAAAAATTGTATATAGAAGCGATGTCCACCTGTTGATTGAATAGGAGAGGGTCCCCAAAGATCTGTGTGAATAAGTTCTAGATGACTTGAAGCATGAGAAGTGGAATTTGGAAAGGGTAAAAATTTTGATTTTCCTAATTGACAAGCTTCACGAACAAAATCATCACTAACATGAAGTTTGACATTACACTTATCCAAAATTTGTCGAAGGACATTATTACTAGGGTGACCTAGTTTGCAATGCCACTGGTAAACTTCATTGTCTCCAGAAATTTCCAGTCCATAAGCTTGAGGTTGGTATCCTTCTTTAATTAGGGGGTAAAGTCCTTCCACTGCCTTCCCTTGCATCAATATTTGCTTTGTCACCTTGTCCTTAATCATAAAACCACGGTCAGTAAAAATAATGTCCACAAAATTATCTTGAGCCAACTTGTGCATGCTTAAAAGATTTTTGCTAGCAGTAGGTACAATTAGAACATTTTTAAGACACAAGCATCTGTTGGTATGTTTAATAGTAGATGATCCTGTGCCCAGTATCTTTGCTTTACCTCCAGTGCAATTAGTTAAAAAATAATTACCTGCAGCCCCTATTTGTGAAAACCCATCAGTTGATGCTGTGACATGATAATTGGACCCACTATCAAGATACCATGCTGGATCGATGATGGTTTTAGGCCCTGCATAATAAGATTGAGGTCCAGAAGCTCCATAGGCACCAAAGGCTGGCGGCCCATTCAGTAAATTGCCAGGCCCATGTGAAAAAGTGTTGTGGCCACCTGCAGATTTGGGTGGATACCCATCCAAGCGTGAATAGCAGGTTTCCCACACATGCCCTACTTTCTCACAGTAAGTACAATACGGATGATGCCCTGCAGTGCCAGAGTTGTTCGGACCACCATAGCCACCACGAAAACCTCGTCCGCGACGACCACAACCACCACGCTGAGAGTTGTTACCACGACCACCACGAGATGCAGAGCCACGAGAGTCAAACTGAGATTCGGCCAGATTTGCACTCGGCTGGATTGAGAGACTTGAGAGACGATTTTGTTGATCAATTTGGTTCTCGTAGGCTAGAAGTTGTGACTGGGCCCCAATCCAGGTTAAATTTGCTTTATCGACGAGTTTCACAGTGATGGAGTTATACTCGGCATCCAATCCTTGAAGAGCATGAAGGATCAGATCATCGTTGCTGATAGGTGCAGACGCTAGAGCTAGCTGATCAGAAAGTTGTTTCAGTTTAGCCAGGTATTCCTCCATCGTCATTGTGCCTTTTCTGATAGTGAAGAGTTCAGACTTGAGAGACATCACCCGAGCTTTAATGGATGCACAGGTGAGTTCTTTTGTTGTATTCCAAAGATCGAATGCTGTTTGGAAATGAAGAAGTTGAGCACCAATCTCCTGTGTCATAGTGTTTTGAAGCCATCCAACAAGCATCCTGTCAACTGCAAACCATTCAGTATATTCAGGATTTGGCTTCTTGGTCCCTCCTTCAGAAAGGAAAGGAGCAGGGGCAGATTCGGTTCCATCAATGTGAGACTGTAACCTATTGCCTTCAATGAGAGGTAAAACAACCGATTCCCAGAAGAGATAGTTGCCTCTGTCCAGCTTGACAGAAGAGGTTTGCGATGACGATGAAAACAGGGAATAGTTTTTCTGTGTATTTGAATCAGCACCAGAATTTCTAGAAGCAGCGGAGGTTGCGCTTGACATTGACATATTGAGCCGTGAGATATTTTGCTCTGATACCAAGAAAGAATATGAATAGTATAAAGGCTGAATGAATGTATTCTAGCCACTGTATTGTATTTATAGCTAGGTTTACAGAGAATAATGGTGAAAACAGTGGTCCCCTTCTTCTAACAGAAATCCTAAAGATAAAGGTAGCCATACACGTGTATTTACAATAATAACAATACAAATAATATAACAATTATGAATTACTCTTTTCTCCTAATACTTATAAATCACTCCTTATAATAATCACCGTTATCACTGTTAGTCCTTGCAATTAAGGAGTGCTAACATGGATGCTTAATAAAAGTCACTTGTGCTGCCATATAAGATGTATTAACCAGAGAATCAGAATGAAAAATATATAAAACATGGGAACGGAATGCCAAGTCTTGGAACTATATAACGGAAGGAATCACAGTTACTTTGCTTGCTTATCTCTGTTTTCTGTTGAAAAAAACAGAGTACCCTTTGCCAAGATCGGTATTTATAAGTTTTACACCTATACACAACCTATTCCATCTTCTTCTTCTATCTTCACGTGATTCTTCTTCCACACATCTAATCTTCAAGTATTTTCCTATTGATGAAAAATCATTGGTTTTTCTTCTTCCATTAAAACAACAAATCTGAAGCAAAGATTGAACCAAAACTATTGCCAACAAATATGGGAAAAAGAAAACAAAGCACAGATCAACCAAACATTTAAAACGGCTGCATTCCTAAGACTCAAACTCGGGACTTCAAAAAAAAATTGGTACAAATACTTCCCTGTATGAATTAAATTGTTTTAAATATACAAATAGCTATACTAGAAGTTGGTAACAAGCCATTCTAAATGTAATGCTTATTTGACTTTATTTTGTCCAACAGTCAATCTTATATATAAAATGGCACATGAACATTTATTGAAAATATATTTTTTATTTAATCTTTATCTAAAAATTAATATATTTGATCATATATGCATGTTTTCACTTCGTATATACATATTTTTTTATTTTTTAATTATTATAAAAGTTACGATAAACATTAAAAATTTAAATTAATAACGAAAATTCACGGGATATATAGTTCCTTTTTTCTTTTTAAGTCTCCTTTGCTCAATCATTATTCTAAAATAACAAGAGAATTTGAGCATTATGAGCCCTTTGGAAGTTTGAACCAGAGGACCCCTCCTTTTCATAAGCCCGTTTAAAAATCAGGAAAACACTGGAAATTGGATTGGTAGAGACAACATATTAATCTTCATATCAAATTATTATAAGAGTTATTACAATTTTAACTTCTCTGTATTTCTTTGTCAATTATTTGATAGCATTGTTATAAACTATCCACAACAAATCAACCTCTTGCCATCACCGGCCGTATAAGCTTTGAGCTCGGAGATATGGTGTGGTTAAGAAATGTAATGTGAGTGTGAGGGCAAAGGATCGTGTGTGAAGTTAAACAAAGGCCTAAACGAATGTAATGGAAATGTTTAGAGGGAAGAAGCCAATAGATGACATGTTTGTTCAAGAATTAAGTTTGAAAGATTTGGTGAGCAAATTCACACCACATTCAATCATAAAATATTATAGAGGCCAATTTGCTGTACAGAGAAACTCAAAATACTCATAATATATTTTCTCATATATCATCCATTTTTGAGTTAGCATTAAATTAACGTATTAACTTACCTGAAGCACGATTCACTATGATTGATGTTGTAGCATCATTGAAAAGAAAAAGCCTTTGTTTGTGGAAAATGCTAGGAACACTAGTAGTTGAATAATTGTTAAATCAAATTTTAGCTACTATGTCTTTGACCTTTTGTTTTGTTTTTTGTTTTTTGTATAGAGTAATCTTGTAAATTATCGTGATTCTGTGTATGATGTAATGATATATATAATGTATTATATTTGAAATTTGATCCTTTTTTACTTGATTATATTGGTTTTGGATTTCTTCATGTTTCATTTTTTCCCTTTATCTTTTGGATTTGAATCATAAGAAGTAGCTTACTCTCACCTCTTCTTAGAAGTTATTCAACTCCCTATATTTCTGTCCTTTACTGTCAAGTTATATTTCCATATTCCTTTCCTTTTCGTGCCTACCATATATTTACATAACTATTCTAAACGAAAACATGATGTTTCTCGGCTTATTCTCTAATTTTGCAGAACAAAAAGGAAATAAAACAATAAAAACAAACCATGATGCTTAATATAGTTGGCACTTAGTTGAGTTTCTTAAGTATCTAATTAATCAAGGGTTCAATACCTAGTGATATGTATAGAAAGGATCTCATAGCCAACACAAAAGTCGTTTTAAAAAGTCTATAGCGTGAGGGATTATAATTAATTACTACTTCTGATAGTGGATACCCTAACCTTACATAAAAATATGTTCTGTATTTTTGGTTTTTTCTAGAACAACTTTTTTTCTAAAGATGTAACTCAAATCACATTTTCAAACATTTTTTTTCTGTTTGTTATTTTTTAGAACCAAAAAATTCTGAAAACATTAAATCAAACAAAACCCAAATTCTTTTGCAACCCCAATGTCTACTATGGTGAAAAGGTTGATTAAATAAGGTACTAATTAAGTCCATATAAAATAAGCTTGTTTCTTGTGCAAATAAGGCCTGTAAATTCATGAAAAACCCACAAACTACTCACTGGGTAGTAGTCATAGACAATTCCATTATAGCTTCATTTTAATAAATTCAATGCTTTCCAATGTATGGGATCATAAATTCTTCCCTTTTCACAAAAAAATTCACTCTACAACTGAATTAGCATGAAGACTTAATAATTTTAAGATCCACAAGTTTATTTATTGTTATTATACTCATTAGAAATTCAAATTATAACTTGTGTATCTTTGTCAACTTTATGATAGCATGATAACTTTTAATAAATCATGCGAGAATGTTTTCTTGATCTTTTGACAATTTGAGTATATAAACTAATATTTATTTTGTTAGCAAGAGTAAAACTTCTCAGGCTAAATGCCTCCACACTTTAATAGGGATATTGTCAACTCTAATGACCCTACCATTTTTTTAAGAGCTTCATTAACCTTGTCAACGCGAATCTTATGATAAAATACCAAATTTTGTTCTCTCTCCAAGTTATCAATCAAATCCTTCAACTCACTCTCCATCATTGAAAAGTCTGTAAAAGTAGGCCTCCCATATATTGAGGATGATTGATTCATAGATTAATTAAGGGAAAACTAATATGAAGTTTTTATAGTTCATCGTCATTTTCAATTAAGTCCTTACACTTTAAAGGCTTACAAATCACTCCTTATACTAGTCACTGTTATCACCGTTAGTCCTTTCAATCAAGTAGTGCTAACATGGATGCTTAATAAAAGTCACATGGATCCTTACACTTTATAAACGCCAAGTCTTGGAATCAGAGTTACGTTGCTGCTTATCTCTATTTTGTGTTGAAAAACATAGAGATAAACAGAGTAACGTTTGCGAAGAAGGGTATTTACAAGTTTTACCCCTATACACAACCTAATTTCTTGAGTTTAGAATTTAGATACAGAAATGTTTCTATCTTCACGTGATTCTTCTTCCACCCATCTAATCTTCAAGTATTATCATATTGATGAAAAATCATTGGTTTCTCTTCTTCCATTAAAACAACTAGTTCAAGCAACAAATCTGAAGCAAATATTGAATCAAAACTACTGCCAACAAATATGATGAACTGATTTGTGATTTTTATTTTTGTTTAGTTTTGTCTATGTGTAAAGTAAGTTAAAGCCACGTCATATCCTTGTCAGCCCCACTAACGCCGTTTAGCTCAAAAATATTGAATTTTAGGCATAGTGATACATAATTATAATTAAAAAATTATAATAATTCAATAAAAAAATTTATAGATAGGACTGGAGAAGTAATGTAACTTCCCGAATTTCTTAAAAGCAATTTATAAGGTAATATTGAGGTTATGTGTATTTTTCTAGAATTAAAAAGTCTGAAAAGTAAAATTTTAGGAAAATAACATATGAAAGAATAATTATTAAAAATATTTTAAAATTCAAAAAAATTAAAAAAATATTTATGAAATGAGTATTTTAAGGACCTAAAAAATTATAAAAAAATTTATTTTTTTAAAAGAGACTTAAAAAATTTTATAGTTAATTTAGAATTTTTAAAAATCTATTTCCTTAGAACATTAAAAAAAAATAGGTAAGAGTTATTTGTTTATCTCAAAAATTTTATAAAAATTATCGCATGACATAGAGAAGCATTAGGAGGAAGAAAATCTCTATCCCCTATTAAATGAGTATCCTATTATTACTTTCCTCTCCCTCACGTGCTCTCACCGATGTTTCTTGACTTGCTCCCCAAGTTGAGCCTGTCAAGGAGGAGAGACAGAAATGAAAGCAGCAGAAAGTGAAGGCATCAGAAAAGAGAGAAGGAAAAAGAGCAGAGAAAGTCGGCAGAAGTGTGAGAGAGAGTGAGAGAAGCAGAGCAAGCGAGAGAGCAAGACGGTGACAAAGCAAGAGAGGCGCAGCGACGGTGACGGTGAGCTTGAGAGGCAGCGACGGGAGCTTGAGAGAGAGAGAGTCCAACAGCGAAGGAGGTAGTGGAGGACGTCGGAGGAAAAGGAGACATCGGATAGCGTACGTCGGAGTGGATCTCAACTAAGGTAAGCTTCCTCAACGTCTTTTCACCATTTGTTCCGGCGATCCGTGCTTGTTCAGGTATTAAGTTACTGTAGGTACCTGAAAATAAAGTAGAGAGAGAGAATCAGTAGCTTGGCCATCGGATTTTAGAAGCTATGGTCTGAGTGGAAATGATATATAGATGCATAAGCTTGTTGTATGGACTGTTTAGTGTTGCTTTAAAAGTTAAAAAAAGAAAAAGAAAGGAAGAGAAGGACGACGCTGTTGGGGAAAGTTGTTTTGACAGCATATATACATATGTATATATTAGTTGCTGTTATGGATTTGATTTAAGAAAAGAAGAGATGATGGACGCTGCTGTAGAGATGGCTTTGGACAGCATATAGTCATCATATATGTGTATATATAGATATGTAGAGATATGTCGCTACTACTGTTATAAGGAGTTGGATAGCATATGCATAGGTATATATATATATATTGCTGCCGTTGGTGTGTGTTTAGAGGAATTAAGAGATGATTTTAGTATATATATATATATATATATATATATGAAATTGTGGAAGCAGTGATAATGATGCTGGAAATTTCAGATTTGTTGAAGAAGACTTGAGAGGTATGAAAGAGGACAGATTTAAGCAATAGGATGTTATAAATGAGATTCCGTAAGATATTAGAGAGATGAATAAAAGTGTAATAGTGATATATATAAATCTGGAGATTTATTTAAAGATTAAGAGTTAAAGTTTCTAGATGATAATTAACCATATGAGACATTTAAGTTATGTCTAGTAGTATTAAAATGGTTAATTATATTTTATGATGGGAGTTAGAAATTCCAGATTATATATATATATATATATTGAGACTTGATAAAAGAATAAAAGTTGAATGAATGGGCTAATCAATCCTATCTATAAGGGTAGAGCTTGAAAAGAAATGGGATTTTGAAGAGAATTTATTTAAGTTACAGATTTTAAATAGAAAGGTATTAACCTGCCCTTATGTATATGTATAATTTATAGGCTTTAATTTGTGCCTAAGCTTATCAGGGAGACATAAAGAGAAGAAGCAAGAAGGAGGATAAGCTTGAGGTAGCTTAAGTCATTTATTTCATATAATATTATGCATTGGTTGTGAATGTTTATTTGTGCCATTTATTTGCTGCAGTTAAGCATGAGAACATGTAATTTCCTTGCTATATAGTTGCCATGGCCATGTGTAATTATTCAGATTAGTCAGTTATTCAGTTTGTGAGGTATTGTTCTTTGTGAATTGTTTTGCATGCTTAGTTAACCTTGCATCAATATCTATATCAAAATAATGATTTATGCTATGGAGATTCCCCCCTAATCTCACCCTCTTTTTTCTCCAATGTACCAACAGTGGGTGCAAGTACCTTAGGAACAAGGCGGAGCTAGCTGTGAAATAGTAAAGAAGGTGGAGATTAGAAGAAGCTAGTTTTACTATTTCGTTAGATATAATATTATTTTGGGATTATATGTAATTAGTTTCTCTTTATGGACTATAAAGAGAACTATATGGTTTGTAAGTATAGCTAAGGAAGATGTGATGAGTATATTGGACGTCGTTGGTAAGAGCTAGGCCACGCCTAGCAACCGTGCCCAATAGTAATGTTAGATTTTAATAGCTACCCTGATAAAGTAGACAACCTAGAGGATATAAAAGTTTTATATCGATTTAATGTCTGGGTATTTTCAAAGTTTTAAGAAGATTCATTGAATTGGTACCCAAGTTTTTCAGAAAATTTTTAAACATATGGGCTTGCTAACGATACCAATTGGATCACATAATGGTTAAATTACTCTGATAGGTGACCCTAGAGTAAGGTGTAACATTTTGGGTATCAGAGTCGAGGTTCTGGTAGTAGGCGAGAATGTTCGGCACGTATAATAGGGTCATTTAGCTATAGCTCCAATTATTTTTGGTTGGAATAGTTAAATTCTTCACAAAATGTTTATGTAGGAAGGTCATGGATAACGGACCTCCACAGGAAGATCACATGGAAGCATGCACATTTCACAATGTTGACACTTTTCCAAGCAAGCACAAGTATTTACATTAATGCATACATTGTTTAGTACGTTTGCTACTGAGATTTCCCCCGAAATCTCACCTGTATCTTTTCTAAACATAACAGGGTACTGTTTTGGAGAAGATGAAGCTTAGGAAAGTGAGGTATGACATTTTCTCTCTCCAAAAGATGTTTAGAGTACATAAGTCGCAATGAATACTATAACAGTAGCACAAGTAGAAAGATACTTGAAGAAGGGTTGTCAAGGCTATGCGGTATTCTTTTCAGTTCAAGCTAAAACATAATTAAAAGTCAAAAACATACCAGTGGTGAATGAATTTCTAGAGGTATTTGCTGAAGAGATAAGCCGATTACCTCCAGAAAAGGAAGTTGAGTTCACGATTGACATTGTATCTAGAGTAAGTCCAATTTCCAGAACACCCTATAGAATGGCTCCGAATGAAATGGTAGAATTAAAGAAGCAAATAGAGGAGCTGCTAAAAAAAGGTTTATCCAGCCTAGTGTATCACCATAGGGTGCTCCAATATTATTTGTGAATGTAATGACCCTAGAAATTTCTAAGATTTGGAGCCATTTTATTAAAGTACATATATTAATTCTTATAGAGAAATATCAAAGGGTTGTGGGCAGCTAAGTTGTTGAAGGCGGAGGATATGAGCTTGAGGTCCCATGTTCGCGTCTCAGCTCCTGCAGAAGTGAGGTTTTATTTTCTTTTTCTGTTACGCAAAATTACTGGAATGCCCTCCATCCTTTTTATTTCTTTAACACACCTCCACCTGCTACTCTGTCCAGAGTTAAGTAAGGTGACTCGTGTAGAGCAGTAAGGCGTGGCGAGTGCAATAAGAGGATGAGAGGTCGTGAGGGTCACTGGCGACGGTAGATTGACGATACAGTGACAGCGACGGGAGAGGAACACAGAGAGCAATAGAAGAGAAGAAGAGGTTATGCTGTCGGTGTCCGTTGAGTAAAGTGAGAGAGAGAGAAAGTTAAAACAGTCGGGAAGCGTCGTTAGCTCCTGAAGCCATCACCGCGGGACTTCACCTCTTCTGTCATCGTCTGGGTTGTCGCCGGTGATTGTTACTTTCGTGGTGCTCTTCCTTGCCGTGTGAATCTTGATAGTGGTCATGTCTGGGAGCTTGCACAGAGTCGCATCGTCCTATCCATCTCCGCTGCTTGAGCTGCCACCATCAGCGTCGGCGGCATGTGCGCTGTCGTTGTTGTCACCAATCACTGTCGTGGTGTTACAGGTTCACAATGGCTGCCTTTGCTTTGTTGGTGTGTACTGTGGCAACTTTAGACCTTCAACTTCCTTCTTTTTTTTTCGTGAGCTATAATGAAAGAAGCTGGAGGATTAGAGTAGGGTGTTTTACATTTCAGTTGATCCGAGAGTTTTGGTATGTGTGTGCAGCTGCGTTCGAGGCCCTTGCCGCCATTGATGCTACTGTGTGTAGTGGGGTAAGTTCTTCAATACCTTTTCAGTTCTGTTCCTACGGTCTGTGCTGGTAAGGTGTGAGTTATTATAGCTATATGAATAAAGTAAAGAAAGAATAAAAGAGGAAAAAGAATACGTGGTTGCTATTGTCCTGATACATATATGCGCATATTGAGTTGCCATTTTGGGAAGTTAATGGTATTTGTGTGTATATATAAGCTACTGTTAAGTGAAAGAACAAGATGTTAATGCGTGTATGTAGCTTGAAGAAGATGATGGCTGATGTGTATGTATTCTTTTATGGTTTTAGTTTTAAAAAAAAAAAGAAAACAGAGGAGAAGGAAGAAGGCGTTGGACTGTGTGCCTGTTTCGTGGCCTCAAGCCATGCCCTGATTGGTTAGTTACCCTCGTGGATTGTGTGTCCCCGCCTATTTCGTTCTTTTGAAGTCCTACGGAAAAAGTAATTATTTTGAAATGATTGTTTCAAACAGTTTTCCTGAAAAGAAAACTTTTACCGAACTATTCGTATTGAATTACAAAATCTTGTGATTTACATTTAAATATATTGAAATCAATTATTTTCGTATTTCAAGTTATATTTTTGGGACGTTATTCACGAGTAGATTATTTGGCTTCAAATAACACAGTGGACCCTATTCCTCCAGCTGAGCAGTGAAGAGCCTCACGTTTGATCCAAAGCATTGGTTTTTGGCATATACCTTTGATGTAATTATGATTTCTGAAATACTTGTATTATTTCATTTGAAAGAATAAATGCTCCACTTAACCTATGGATAGGATTCTGGTTATTTTGAAAACATCTGTAATTAATTTGACATAT
This sequence comes from Leucaena leucocephala, assembly GCA_037074615.1. Taxonomy (NCBI): domain Eukaryota; kingdom Viridiplantae; phylum Streptophyta; class Magnoliopsida; order Fabales; family Fabaceae; genus Leucaena; species Leucaena leucocephala. Next base: position 8,971,888 of record CM073549.1, read on the forward strand.
CGCAGTCTATTGTAGGGCTTTCGGGAGGTCGGTTACAAAAAGACGACCCTGCCGAAATGCCTACAGATGATTTGCCTTTGGTTTAAATGTTACATATATATATGTTATGAAATTTGTTTTAAACGTTTTATTTAAGGTGTAAGGTTTAAAGAATATGAATTCATTCATATTCTATGCTGGTCACAGCTCAAATTTTGGGATGTAATATTTTGGTATCAGAGCCAATGGTTTCTATAGTTAAGTAGAGCAGGGATACTTCGGTGGGGTCTTAATTATCATTATGAACCCTGGCATAATTATAGTTGAGGCATCATTGAAGTCCTTTTTAGGGAATTTAAAAGTGTTTTCCTATAGTATCAAGAATTATTTCCTTGAAATTGAATATTTTCTATATTTTGGTATAAATTAAAATATCGTTAAGAAGTCCACCAACTGGTAGAAGTTTTAGAAATGACAGAGTTTTGAATTGAGGCGCTGCTCAGTAAAGTGAATTACCCTTAGAGGTAGAGGAGAGGGTCATAGGAGAGCTAGGAGTAGGGGAAGTCGACCCTTTAGATCTCTATAAGAAATTTTATTTAAAGCCAAACCATCAAATTCATAGTCTCTCGTTATTTCTATATTATATAGGCATGAGACTTGAGAAGAAATTCATAGCGTTACTAAAGTAGATTTATTGATAGAGTATATACTCGAGAAAGATAAAGCAAAAGTGGAAGATTAAAAATGTTAAAGCAAGCTTAAATCTTGAAATGTGGTTGCTGCAAGTTTTTCTTTTATCCTCTTTGCTGTGTTGCTATGCATGAACGAGTGTGCACAAACATCACGTCATTTCCCTTTCTTCTCATTTACCTGTCCATCTTTGGTATGGGGTATGTTCAAAGATCTTTTTCCTTACAATTGAAATTTTGTCATTTTTGTATATATATATACATATATACATAGAATGTTGCCCTTTTCCTGTATCTCACTGGTGTGTGCGGATTGGAAATTGTGATTTTTCTTTCAAATTGGTGTTTGATTTGAGCTTTAGCAAGTCTTGTTAATTAAATAAAATTGGATTTATAGTTGAATATATGAAGTTTGGGGCGGTGATCTTAAAAATAATACTTTTGGGGTTTGTCAGATTGAATGTGCATTGAGTGTTTGATAAACAATTTGAAAGAACACATGCTTATTGTGGGTGAAAAGTTTACTTTGTAATTTTGGTTGTTAAAAGTGACGGGGAAAGGATTTAAGTTCTTTTTATATGGAATATTGGAGGCTTTGAGTTTAGGGCTTAGGAATAGATTTCAAACTTCGTGAAGTTTAAAATTGTTAAGTAAAAAAAAATGAAATTTGTTGAAACGCATATATCAAGTGTGTGGTATGAAGATGTTTAAATGATTGTTTAGTGCTGTAAAGCGTTGATTGTAACACCCCAATTTTTAGGCCTAGAGATGCCAGAAAGAGAATTCAAGGGCATAATCGTAATTATGGGAAAGATCGGGCTGGTAGCCGATGGGTACCATATTTTGCCAGAAAATAGACAAAATTATGCTGATCATTCCACTGAATTGTGAAATGTGCATATGAGGTCTCTATGTGTATGAAAGAATTAGAAATATGACCAAGGGTAAAATGGTCATTTTTGGAAAAGTGTGCGCGGGAACGTATTTTCAGGCAAAAATAGCCCGGTTCGGATAAAATATCTGAAAATACCGGGAGATAGAGAAAAGGATTCCGGGTTGAATGACGCGACACAGAATTTTGATTTGAGGTCCCGATTTTTCTGTAAAAATTCTCGAAGATGGGAATTTACAGTTATAATCGGTAAAGGAAGAGCAGTCCGAATAGAGATGATCGGACTATGGCTAGAGGCCATACAGTGTTTTCTAAGGCCCGTAGTGACACCAGGGAAGGCCCAGGCCCATAATATCAGTTCAGTGGTAAGAGGGGCCGATGTCCGGGAAAACTGTGCAAAATGACGAAAATGCCCTTATGCTATAGAATAACTGAAGAATGAGTAAAGGGTATTTTGGTCATTTGGCTAAGGTTAGACAGTCAAGAAGAGGTATCTGGATAGTTGACCAGGGCCAGAGAATACTCTGGTAAGATATGAAAAGACAATAATGCCCCTAGACCTAGTAAAGTAAAGAAAAGAAAAGGAAGGGACTTAGATGCAATTATGAAAAGTGCAAGGCCAAAAAGAAAAGTAGACAAAAATGTGGGGTCCTTAAGTGTAATTTTAGCCAAGTAAAAAGGGACTTAAATGAAAAGAAGAAAAGTTCCCTGGGGCTAAATTGTAATTAAAGAAAGTCAGGCCGGAAGTGGTTTGGACTGCCCGAAAGCATTTCAGTCCCAGATTTCACCGGTAGAGAGAGCAAGTGACGCTCGGTAATCTGGCTTAATACAGGAATTTTTGAAGACTCCAGATAGCCAGAAATGGACTGATCATCCAAAAGCTATAAAAATTCATACCGGATATCCTAGATTTCATATATAAGTGAGAAAATACAGGATGATGCGTCCTTATGAGGCGGATGTCAGGAAACTGACAGAATACCGATAGGAGGCCTGTAGAAAAAGTTATTCACAAATCAGAAAATCCAGACGGGAGTATGTGGCCTCCGGGTATCCGATAGGGAGATTTATCGGTATTTGAAAAGGGACTGAATGAGTTCGGATGATCTCAGTCAGATGACTGATATGACTTACAGGGATGCCTGAACACCGCAGGCCAGTGTATCGGACAGAAGGAGCCGGTGTCCGGATGTGTATAAATGGTGAATAATAGATAAAATATTCAATAAACATTAACGGGGGAAGATTCCTCGTAATGCGTGCCATAAGGGTGATGGACCCTGAGAGGCCCAATAATGGCGTCAACAAAGGCCTAGTAAGACGCTTGGACTGATAGGTGGGCCAGTGTCTAGCAGAACCCCGGAAAAGTGCAAAATTACGAAAATGCCCCTGTGTTATACTTAAGAGTAATAGATGAATGGAGGGCATTTTGGTCATTCTGGACAGGCCCAGGAGCCAAGGCACATACAGATAAAGTTACCTAGAGTTAGTATATACCCTGACAGGGTACAGAAAGGTGTAAAATGATGATTTTACCCTTAGGGCTAAGATAGCGCAATAAAGGGCACTCAGGGGTATTTCGGTAATTTACCAAGGGTTGTTTCTTGGGAATCGAGCCATCAGAGTACTTGAGCTTGATCAGAGACCCAAGATAATATTCCAAGGCCCAAGAAAACGTAGCCCATGAAGTATGTGGGAAAAAGTGGCATTAAAATACTATTTTAATGCTGTTTCAATAAAGTAAAGTTACTTAGTCGGCACGGTAACCGAGGAAGTGATCAGATAAAGTCCTGGACTTATCTGGATAGCATTGGAAGGCGTGAAAGGTCCCTTCCAGATGCCACATGGCGTCATTTTAGAGGGAGAAGAAAAGTTAAGGACATGTGGCACAATCTTAGCCGGTGAGTCCGGTTTGTGGGAAATCGGACTGGACCGGTACTGGATTAGACTGGAAATGCTGAGTCAGCTGATGAGGTGTCCAGGAATTGTGACATGTGAAGAATGTGGCGATGAGGTGTCCCATGAGGTGGCCTTGAGATGATGTCATGCATGATGCAGTAAAAGGAATAAAGAAAAATAGGAAATTCTGGAAAAACCAAGACCACAGGATCAGATGGCTTCAAAATTACAAGAATGCCATTGACCAAAACTATAAATACCCCCCCATTCATTCATATGCCACGGCCAAGGAGCCTTTAAGAGAGAGGGGGAAGTGCTAGAGAGAGAAAGTGAGAGGAAGAAAGAAAGAAAGGAAGTTCTGGCGGAGCTGGAAGCAGTATAGAGATAGTAGAGCTCTGCTAAGCTCTTGAGGTAGTAACTAATCCTAGCTTTTATGTAATGGCTTTGTGATTTGTTGTGCTATTGTTTGGTTGGATTGTTGTCTTGTATGTTATGCCTGAAGCTCTACTGCAATGCTATGATCATATGTTATTGAGTATGGAAGCACGCAGCATACTTATCTGTAAACAATCACAAGCAAGCACTGTCACTCTGCATTACATATATTGTTATGATTGTTGCTACTGAGATTCCCCCGAATCTCATCCCAATGAATAAACCATTACAGGAGAGGTTATGTCAAATTAAATTTTGGGAATTTTAAGAGACACCGTTATGCTGCCGAAATTATAACAAGAAAGCAATAGTGAAGAAAGGAGCTGATACGTACTGTGTACGTAAGTACTGTCTAAGGAGGCTGGAAGTGAGTGGACCTAGCTGGTTCATCCAGTCTTTCCTGGGTACTTACGTAGAATGGTAGTTCTCACGGGAATTACCGAATCAGTACAAGATCAGTTACTTTCTGAAGGCGAAGCGTAGCGGTTATGCTGCCGAATTTCAGGTAGAAAAAGATGTAATAGAAGTATGAGAATTTTTGTACATACCCAGATGTAAAACAACTTATTATTTAATAATAGATAATGTTTGTCCTGTGTGACTGATATGTGATGGATATCTGCATACGTGTGTAAAGTTTGCTGGAAATTGCCACTGTGAACAGTAACAGGTGGTGATATGATGATGTTTGATAAATAGTTAAAACTAGTAAATTGATGAATAAATCTATGGAATTTTTAAGGTAAATAGTAGACATACCAAGCTTCGATTTGATATATAGTATGACTTATTTGGATGTCTACACAAGGAGATATGAATTATCAAAGTTGGGACCAGAATGCTGGATTCAGGGAAAAAAACGTTGGATGAACAGTAAAGTTGAAATGTTGACTGACGTTGACTTGGTCAATGCATGGTCAACAAGTGATTTTTACCTGAAAGATAATTGAGTTAGCTTCAAGTAGCAATTGGAACCACTCCATTTCGATTTTTATAGAATTAGTTATGATTTTTCGAAGTCAGGTCACTCATCTGGAATTTGCATAGTGAACAGTACTCGATAAGAGTAAAATTCCAGATTGAGAAATTGGACTTCAATGACCTTGAAAGTGGTTCTAAATGCTATTAAATAGTCCCTAAAATATACGAAAGTAAGGATGTTTCATTGATTACCCTGGTTAGTCAAGGTCGAGACATAAGTTAAATGGTTTGGGATAAATAGCTATCGATTTCAGATTTGAAGTGAAGTGTATAAAGTATTTTAAATATTAAAGTTTTAATATGGGATTTTGAAGGAGATTTTTAGGTGAAGTCAAGTATTGTGGTTTCAAAGAAATAATTGGAATAACCTTATCAAGTATGTAAAGGATATTCACTGTTTGAGTAATTTATATATGGCAATTAGTTAATTGATGTTAAGTGTATAGGAATTTTCGAATATGGGAGTTAAGGGTTGAAGATACCCATGTTTTAAGGCTTAAGCATGTGTTGCAAGTACATTTAAGGAACTAAAACATAGTGAACACCTGAAGGCTTAAAGGTGGTGTATGGTCAGCCAATACATTTCCTCTTCCATTGATTATACACAGCTTTAAGGTCTGAATTATTAGTTATTGAAACTTGTAATGGATTGTCAATTGCTGTCTTAATGTTTCAAGAATGTCTAAACCAGTGTTTCAAGTGTTATAATATGATTAAGGTACTTAGAATGTCAAAATATAAAAGTATCATGAATGATACTGATTAATTTAGAGTCCTGAGTCTAAAATGGCTTGCAAGTATAAAAGATAATAAAAGGAATAATTTTAAAGTTATAAGAGAGATATTGTTTATTTGGCATTGGTTATCACTTAAGAAGAAAGATAAAAAAAAGGGTTGCCTATGCTCATAGAGTTTGAGCTTGTAATTTGCTTTAATGTTGTAATTTTAGCTTATTTGGGAATGAGACATATAGGAGCTTATTTAATGTATACATAGAGATTATCTGCCATTATAAGTGATTTTTAATTGTGGTCTTTGGATATATCTTAGTGATTTTTTATCCTTGATAATCAGTGGTAATAGATGGGTAAATAGTAAATTTCCCTTTGCTAGGTTTGATATAGATTTTTGAAATGCATAGGCTTGAATATTGTGGATAAGAGGGATTGGTTTAGACAATAAAAGTTTAATAAGGTATAACAGAGTATTGAAGAGACACTTAAGTGCGGATGGAATTAAGGTTTTGAAATTGAAAATTTACATATAGCTTCTTGATTGATGCTTAAGGAAATTAGATACTTATTGTAGTTAATAGTTGAAATATTGTTTGAGGTTTGTAAGAGGATTTTGATTATGTATCATTCCTTAAAGGTAATGGTGATATGTTTGGGTTAAAGCTAGAAAAAAGGGGTTGGAGGTTAATTTTGAGAATTTATTAAGCCCCAATTTAATATTTAAGGATTAGAATTGAACTTGAGCAATGACGGATTCATTTAATAGATTTGGATTTGGATGGTCAAAAAGATTGACTTTAGGTAGTGCACATAAAAAGGGTTGGTAAAAGTTTATAAAATGACTCTTTGGCCTTAGTTGATATGAGGTTTAACTGTTAACTTTTTAAAGCAAGTAATGTAAAGAAGGATTTTTGTGGAATCTAGATTGGTGATAGAACTTGTTAAGAAAACATTGATTTTCAAAGCAAGAGGGTTATTATTTCAAAAGCATGGGCATCAGGTTCCTTGTTGGTGATGTAAAAGATAGTTCAAATGTTGATTGAATCTATGTACTGATTTTATGCTCAAACAGATTTGTAATATGATAGAACGATTGAAATAGTAGAAGATATATTGAAGTCTTGTATATTGAATTTTGTTAAAAGTTGGGACAATCATTTATCGTAAATGGAATTTATTTATAATAATAGTTGTTAATTAAGGATTGAAAAGGCACCGTTTGAAGCATTATATGAAAGATATGTAGATCTATATTTGGATGACTTGAAGATTGTGATAAAAAGATTTTAGGACTAGATTTGGTTCAAGATTTTAAAGAGAAGGTAAGAGTGATGAAACAAATTTTATTAACAGCTTAGAACCGATAGAAATCGTATGTGGTGTGGAAGAGAATTAAAATTCATGGTTGGGGACAAAGTATTTTTAAAGGTATCGCCAATGAAAGGTGTCATGAGATTTGGAAAAAAAGAAAGAGGCAAGCTGAGTCTGAGGTATATTGGTACCTTTTGAGATCTTAGGTGAGGTGGGCATTGTAGCTTATCGCTTAGCCCTACCACCAGAATTATCTGGAATTTATCTAGTGTTTCATGTGTCGATGCTACGGAAATACCTGTATGATTCCTCTCATGTCTTTGTATATCAAGAAATTAGGGTAAATGAAGAGTTGGCGTATGATGAGTATCCTATAGCTATTATTGATAGACAAGTAAAGGAATTAAGATCAAAGGAGATTCCTTCGGTAAAAGTGTTATAGCATAACCTTTTAGAGGAAGAAGCTACTTGGGAAATGGAGAATAAGATGCGGAGCAAGTACCCGCACTTATTCGAGAATTAAGGTGAGCATATTTTAAATTCGGAGGACCGAATTGAATTTCTTAAGAGGGGAAGAATGTAATGACCCTAGAAATTTCTAAGATTTGGAGCCATTTTATTAAAGTACATATATTAATTCTTGCAAAGAAATATCAAAGGGTTGTCGGCAGCTGAGTGGTTGAAGGTGAAGGATGTTAGCTTGAGGTCCTTGTTCGAGTCTCAGCTCCTATAGAAGTGAGGTTTTATTTTCTTTTTCTGGCACACAAAATTACTAAAATGCCCTCCATCCTTTTTATTTCTTCAACACGCCTCTACCTGCTACTCTATCCAGTAGATGAGTAAGGCGACCCGTGCAGAGCAGTGAGGCGTGGCGAGTGCAGTGAGAGGACGAGAGGTCGTGAGGGTCGCTGGCGACAATGGATTGACAGTACAGTGACGACGTCCGGAGAAGAAGACAGGGAGCTACGGAAGAGAAGAAGAAGCTGTGCTGTAGGTGTACGTGGAGCAAAGCGAGAGAGAGAGAGTGAAAATAGTCGGGAAGCGTCTCGAGTTCCTGAATCAATCACCGCCGGGACTTCACCGCTTCTGTCATCATCTGGGTTATCGTCGGTGATTGTTGCTTTCATGGTGCTCTTCATTTCCGTGTGAATATGGTCGGGTCTGGGAGCTTGCATAGAGTCACTTCGTCCTATCCATCTACGCTGCTTGAGCTGCCACCACCAGCGTCGGCGGCGTGTGCGCTGTCGTTGTTGTCACCAGTCGCTGTCGTGGTGTTGCAGGTTCACCGTGGCTGCCTTTGCTTTGTTGGTGGGTACTGTAGCAACTTTAGACCTTCAACTTCCTTCCTTCTTTTTTGTCCGTGAGCTATAATGAAAGAAGCTGGAGGATTAGTGTAGGGTGGTTTACATTTCAGTTGATCCGAGAGTTTTGGTGTGTGTGTGTGCAGCTGCATTCGATGCCCTTGCCGCCATTGATGCTACTGTGTGTAGTGGGGTAAGTTCTTCAATGCCTTTTCAGTTCTGTTCCTACGGTCTGTGCTGGTAAGGTGTGAGTTATTATAGCTATATGAAAAAGTAAAGAAAGAATAGAAGAGGAAAAAGAATACGTGGTTGCTATTGTCCTGATACATATATGCGCATATTGAGTTGTTGTTTTGGGAAGTTAATGGTATTTGTGTATATATATAAGCTACTGTTAAGTGAAAGAACAAGATGTTAATGCGTGTATGTAGCTTGAAGAAGATGATGGCTGATGTGTATGTATTCTTTTATGGTTTTAGTTTTAAAAAAACAAAGAAAAAAAAAGAAAACAGAGGAGAAGGAAGAAGGCGTTGGACTTGCTGTTGATATATATATACCTATATGGTGTCATTGGAGATATACGCATATACATGAATAGTTGAATTGAGAAGCTAATGGAAGTTAACAACTATATAAGTAACTTGCAGTGATGATATTAAATCAAAAGTATTGGATTTAGAAGAGGTGGATTGCATTTCTTGTGGAATATGGAATTGAGAAGTATGATGAGTTTATTTGTTTATGGATGTTCATTAAGTGTGATTGAAGGATGGATAAGAAAAGATAGGCTTATTAGGATAAAGATTATTTAAAATTGAATATGGCTTCATAGTTCAAGTGGCATGAAGAAAGAGGAAATGAGGATAAGAGAAATTGTAAGAATATTTAAATGTTAAGGAAATGATTTGTTGATGGTGTGTAATTAATCAAAATATTAGATTAAGGATGATTTATATCTGTTGAGGCCTCAATTAGAGTTTTAATATATTGTTTTTGGGATATTAGGAAGTTGAGATGAGGAAATAACTAAAAGTTATTGAGCTGGAAAGAGTAAAGGTTAGGGAGAATGATATTCTGAAGTTGAGACCAAGAGGAAGTTGTATTGGAGCATTATAGGTGAGTGAATAATGTTTCCTAATCATGATTTTTGAAACAATTTTAATCATTAGACATTTGAGTTAAATGTGAATTTTAGCACGATTTTTGAAAAGTGAATTGTGAATTCATGAGATGAATTATTCAAATTTTATTGTTCATATGAATTGACAAAATGTTTTAAATGATTTATCGTAAATGTTCATGTTGGGGAGGTTTCATGATTATGAATGATTTTAATTGTTGCATTACAAACGCTATGATTATTGAATGTTAAATGGCCCCATACATGTTTTGAAAGGTTTTAGAGGACGGAATACAGAACGCTGGTTACTAACAGCAGTACTGTTAGTCCTTGGTGCACCATAGTTAAACCTGAGCTCGACAGACATTCGTGAGTCTCATACTCACGTCTGTTATTCGTGGAATTTATTCTCGCGCTTGTTATTCATGGGATTTATTCTCGCGCCTGTTATTCGAGGGTCTCGTACCTGTGCCTGTTTCGTGGCCTCAAGCCGCGCCTGATTGGTTAGTTACCTTCGTGGATTGTGTTTCCACGCCCGTTTCGTTCTATCAAAGTCCTACAGAAAAAGTAATTATTTCGAAATGATTGTTTCAAACGGTTTTCCTGAAAAGAAAACTTTTATCGAACTATTCTATTGAATTACAAAATCTGGTGATTTACCTTTAAACATATTGAAATCAATTATTTTCGTATTTCAAATTATACTTTTGGGATGTTATTCACGAGTAGATTATTTGGCTTCAGATAACACAGTAGACCCTATTCCTCCAGCTGAGCAGTGAAGAGCCTCACGTTTGATGCGAAGCATTGGTTTTGGGCATATCACGGCTGGAAAAAAGCATTTCAACACCGGTTGAAAATGGCATTCAACATCGCACACACAACCGGTGTAGAAACGGACCGTGTAAAACGTGAGACCTTTTACACCGGTCACGTAACCGGTGTAGAATGTTTGATTTTTTACACCGGTCACGTAACCGGTGTAGAATGTTTGATTTTTTACACCGGACTAAAGTTTAAATCGGTTCACATTTACATCCGGTGTATTATTTTTAACATCTACACCGGTTGAATATTGGGACGGTATAGATTTTTCAAATGTTAACACCGGTTAAATATGGGACGGTGTGTAGAATGTATACTTTTTTACACCGGTCTACATGTTAAAGCGGTTCACATTTACATCCGCTGTATTATGTTTTAACATCTACACCGGTTTGAATATTGGGACGGTGTAGATTATTCAAATTTTAACACCGGTTGAATAATGGGACGGTGTAGATGTTATTAAATTTAATTTATATATTATGATATATGTTCTTTCTACACCGGTAGGTATATACCTCCGCTGTAGATGTTATTAAATTTATATTTAATACATTTCGTTGGCCTGAAGCTTCAGAAATAAACTGCCCAAATATAATATACGACTCAATCATCGATCATCATCAGTCCAAGATGCCAGAGACATATATATATAATTCAATTGCTCATTATATTATTCATTGAATAAAACTCAATACAAAAATGCTACAATTTGAACAGACAAGTAGAAAAAGGTATTCTGTGAAAGACAAATACTATTGAGAAGGAAGGAATTGAACAAAAAACTCTGCCCACCGACGCAGGTCCTCAATATCTTGGTCAGGAAATGGATCAGGTTGATTAAACATCTGAAATATGAAATCAAAATCAAAGAAATTAAGGCATTACTAATATAGATTAGATTGAGAATTAAGAAATACGAAATCATCAAAAATACAATTTTACCTCCTCAGTTAGGTCAATCCTATTTGACAAGATAATATTGACCATGTGTCTAACTATGTAGAAGCCGCACAAGTTGCTTTCTCTGGGTTGCCTTCGACTCTGTAATGTTAACAAGATAAAAATTATTTCTCATCATCAAAACGGGGAACCTAGATAACACCCAATATATACTTTTATTACCTTCGGTGTGATCCATTCAGGGTCCCTCACCAAATTAGCGTGCTTAAGGTCCCTTGCAACTGCGAACGTCCTCATAGCCCTATGACCAAATTAAAGTTAATAAGTTAGTAACCCATTTATCACAAAGATCATTGTGTATAGAAGACAACTCACGTGTTCATGATCTTCCTGACATCAACCGAGGGCTTGTAATGAAGGGAGCATAAGAAGAAAACTTTATAGCTATGCTTACATAGGATGACAAGTTGCCAATGATTGCTGTAGAGATTAGTTAAAAGAGAATGAGTATTACAATTAAGCAAATACAAAACTAGTATATATGAAATAAAATGAAATATTATTATTCTTACTCCTGCATATATGGTGCGAAGAAACAATCAATATCGGTTTCACCGAGCCTACTTGAAATGTATGCAAGCCTCGAAGATTGAGAGGTCCCTTTAGCATAAATCTGAAGTGGGCATAGGAATCCGAACTTTTTTTGTTTGCCCTTGGAGGAAACCAACTCAGCTTGCATGTACCTACAGGCAATGCATAAACGACATTAGTTGTAAGATTTGAACTTTGTTATTACATATATTTACATTTAAATTATACTTATATCAAAAACACTTGGATGCAGTCGGAGGTCAGTTCTTCCTTGGGAGTGATCAGAGATTTAACGTTCGCATGGTCCAGGAAGGCCGGTGCCCCCACGTCGCCCACAACTGAATCCATAGGCAACGAGTCCACATGGAACATTTTGTCATATGCCAATAGGATCACACGTTGCATGGCATTCAAAGTGGGAGGGGTGGGAAGTTGGCTGGGGGATGAGGCGATGTGATCCGAAACAAGATGCTTTGGCCACAATATGAAAGTCCCTTTTGCTTGGCTCACTGTCTTCACCTTATCAGTGATAATTGGGACAAGAGCATCTCCAATTAGCACGGCTTCAACTGTCACCCTTAATTGATCGTCCTGAATTTGGCTGTGGTGAATAGTTGCCCCTAGGCTATGGATGGAGCCACGTGCCACTAAGCGTCTAAGAGGATCCTCAACATATAGATCACAATGTTCTGCATCCTCTGACAGCGGCAAGCAACAACTCCCCTTAGTACTTGGACGGACTGCAGTTGAGGGCGGGAGGGGATCAGTTGGCTCTTGCTGCCTTGATGTCATCATGGACAACATTTCTTCCTTCATCTTTGCGAACCCCTCTTGTAATCGCGCCTCAATTGAAGCTTTTGCTTGTGCCCTAGCCTCTATCCAAGCCTCTTCCTTAGCCTCTGCCCTTATGGTGGAGAGCAAGGATGCCAACTCTGCCCTCGGCACCACATGTGGGGAACGTGTTTGAGATGCTCCAAAGTAATCTCTTATACACACACCTCTTCCAACTCCCCTAACACGGCCCCCATGTTCTTGTTTCCCAGTGGCAACAGTCAAGATGTCATTCCTACCATTTGACTTGAAGGATCCATGGGACTCTTGTTGTTTAAGATCACTCTATAACATAGAAAGAACAAACATAAGGAAAATGATAATTATATATAGTCTACTAACACAAAATAATGCAAGTAGTGCTTACAATTTTTTCAGCAATCATGCGAGCATTGTCGCTTGTAAAAGTTTCGCTCTTTTTTTGGCGAGCGTACAACCATTTTTCTTCGCGACGTATCGGAGAGGGGGGGTCAAGAAGAACACTAGGATCCGACCCAGCATTTTCTTCTAGCCTCTTCCTCTTGGCCCCCAACAACTCTCTTTCTGCCTTCGCATAACCCCCTCGAGACATTGTGTGGGGGCAATCATTCTTGAGGGCGTATTCAATCGCTTTTGCTCTTTTTTCCTACAAGACATAAAGTATTTAAAATCAATACATATGATACTCTGATACCTTTTCTGCAACCACATACAAAAGGATACACTCACCATTGCTACTGGCGTGGTCCGATTCCTAACAAATTGTTCCCACGCAGCTTCTTCAATGAATTGATACTTGCTGCATGGAGAAGGTTGAGGATGACCACTTCTGTCCTGTCCATGCAGATACTGACGAGCTAGTTGTGTCTTGAACGCCCTCCAATGCTCAGTGCAATAAGACAACGTCTTCTTCTTCAAGAACTCATTGTTGGGCACATCGTAAGTGAGCTGCAATGTTTTCCATTGAAAGCAGAGTAATCAACAAACAGTTGTGTATTTGGTATTGCTCTGCATGCAATATTAGATAGTTCCTATACCCGGATAGTGTCCCAAATTTGATTCTTCACGCGATCATCCACAGCGTCCCAAGTCAAATAGCTGATGCTAGGCTTGTTGCGTGCTAGGAGGCTGACAAAACTTACGTACTTTGTCCTGTGTTCACCAGTTGGGTTCCATGTTTCTGTCAAACTCTATCGGAAGCAGTTTCCCCTCTATCCTGTCCTTCGTAATATCTTTCAAACGAGTCGCACTTCTGCCCTTCCTTTGCGTAGTGGCGCTTGGAGCATCGCTAGCCTCAATCTGAGTAACTCTATCCTCCATATTCCTATGAAACATTGAAAACAGACTTAACCCTTTTTCCTTCAACCCGTCAGAATACACAAAACTTGTTCCTTTAGCAGTTATGAATGGAAAGATGTGCCAGCATTCATCAGGAAAAATAGAAAACCTACATTAAACGAACATAAAAACGGCAACGCACGTACACAGGGAAAAAAAATGCAGAGAACACGTACACGGAATAGCAGAACGAGAGAGACAACAGAGAAGAACGACTGATAGAGCACGGAGAAGCCTCGCGAGAACCACAGAGCACGACGAGCGGCGATATGATAGAGTACGTGAGAAAGGAGAATGAAGGTCATTGCGCCAAGGGGCGGGCTTAAAAAATGAATATAAACATTTAACACTGGGTGTAAATTATTCTAACCAGGACAAAAACATAAACGATGTAAAATTGATACATTTTACACCGGATAATTTTTACAACCGGTGTAAAAAATAACACCGATAAAGTATAACACCGGATAAAGTATAACCCGGTGTAAAATCTAACTATAATTTATTTACAAATTAGACTTTTTACACCGGATAGCACTTAAGACCGGTGTTAATGTTGTAGTTATTTTTTTAAACTACATCATCATATATCATCACATCCTTGGCGTCACAACATTCTTATCGAACAAGAATCTGTCTCTGTTATTATTACATCAAAATCATATACGCAATCATAATAAGAAACTTAAAATTGCATGTTTAGACTACATCAAAAACAAGAAACACATAGAAATTAATCAGAATCCACTTCTTCTTCATTTAATTGTGGTAAACCTACTGAAAAAGAAGGGATCTCGTAAAAAGAATCATCATTGTCAACAACCCTTTTTCCTTGGAGCGCGACAGACCATCTTTCATTTTGAGGATCAGTGATAAAGAACACTTGCTTTGCTTGGTCTGCCATAATGAAAGGTTCATCCCCAAAACTTATATTATTCAAATCCACCAGTGTAAATCCTAACTGATCGACCATAACACCGTTGTTTACATTAGCCCACTTGCATTTGCATACGGGAACTTTGAATTTGGAGTAGTCCACCTCCCAAATCTCTTCAACAACGCCATAATAAGGGATGGCTGCTAATTTAGGATTGTTGTCTTTTGAACTAGAGAAATGCATAGCTTCAGCCACTAACATAACACCACTGTTTTGCACGCTACTTCTATCATCTAGGGACTTCGTATAAAAGGAATACCCGTTGATATCAAATGAATTCCAACAGATCACATGCCAACCATCTAACTGTATCAGAAACACAATCCTCATTTTCAACCTCCAATTTGAACCAATGTGCAAAAGATTTGTTGTGTTCTCTAATCAGCCTTTGCTCTGTCATCCTATTATTTATTTTCTGGACAAGATTTTTATGAACAGCAATATAGTCTTGAACTTCATCAATGTTATTCAAGATGTGTAAGTGTACTTGCTGCAGTTCATTACGATCAACACTCCTCACTGACATTCCGCGTTGACCCCCTGTTTGGCAATGGGTTTGTGGAGACCAGTAAGTCTTACTTTAGACAGGTATTGCTGACAAAAATCCATAGCTTCTTCGGCCACATATTTTTGAACAATGGATGCTTCGGGCCGATTTGGATTCTCCATATACCCTTTAAGGATTTTCATGTATCTTTCAAATGGGTACATCCATCGTAAGTATACAGGGCCACACAGTTTTATCTCTCGCACTAGATGAATGATGAGGTGTACCATGATGTCAAAAAAGGAAGGAAGAAACTGTTCTTCAAGCTGGCATAAAATAACATAACCCTCGTGCTCCAATTCCTCCAACTTTTCAGTCTCA